>JARCFY010000020.1:35533544-37029597 GCA_029233225.1 Lepidodactylus listeri
AATGGGGGAGCTGCGGAGGTTCTGGGAAGCGGGCGAGCCTTTTGGAACCAGAAGCGATGTTTGCATTGAACCCGTATTCTTGCATTTTGGTTGGGGGGCGGGGGGACGACAGTTGAGAAAGGCATTGCAGGGGATCTCAAACGCCACGTTGCTCATGCACGCGGAAAAGGATCTGCAACCCGGAGCGAAAAAGTCCGGGGGGGGGGGACGGTTGCGACTCTTGCGGTCTATATTCGTGGGAGGGGGCTCCGGTCCCACTTGGAAGCGACTTAAAAAGCGATGCGGGGGAAATAAGAGGCGGCGGGGGGGGGGGGGGGTTTGCTTTCTCTCCATTCGTCTCCCACTTAATTTGGCGGGGGGGAGGTCCGTTTCTTCCTCCCGCCCCCCCCCCCCCACGGACAAGAATCTGGAGAATATGGTTGGCGAGTGGGTGGAAAAATCGGTCACAGTGGATCGCGGTGCTTGCGTGTGAACGCGGAGGGGGAGTTAATGGAGAGAAAGGACACGAGCGGGGGGGAGAAAAAAAAGTTGCGAACTGGAAATTCGACGTTCGAAAAAAGGAACTTTTGTTTCCGACAAACAACGTGGTGTTAAGGTGGACCCGGGGGAGCGGGAGGGAGAGAGAGAGAGGAGACTGCGGCTGGGCTTGGCCGGGGGTGTGTGTGTGTCTGTGGCCCCCCTCCTCCCCAAACTTTTTTTTTTTTTTGAGACTGCAGCCCGTAGAGTTAGCGAGATATGTCGGATCCCCCTTTTCATGGGGGGGGGGGGAGCATAAAAATATAAGGCGAACTCCTTCTCTGCCCCTTTGCAGGCGAAGCCACCTTAAATCTGGCGGCGATCTCGTCTTGGGGGGGTGCGGGGGAAGGTTAATTTCCAACCTTCAAGCGCTGGACTTTAACCCGGACTCTAACCCCCTTCCTTTTAAAAAGGGGGGGAGGGGTCTTTAAAACTCATTCTTCCGCCCTCCGCCCGCCCCCCGCAAACCCAAAAAAAAATAAAATAAACAACTTCTTACTTTACGGGGGGGAGTAACTGGGGAGGGGACTTTGCTGGGGGGGGGAGGAGGCCACTTTGATTGAATTGAACTTTTTTTTGGGGGGAGGGCTTTTTTGTATTTGAAGAAATACGGCTCTCGAGCGGGTTTCCTTATGAGGATCAGTGCGAAGGGTCTTGGGTGGGCTTTTGGGGGGGGGGAAGGGGCAGGTAAGAAAAGAGACAAAGCTGAGTTTTGCAGTGGGAGGTGGAGAAACGGAATTTGTTTGAAAATGGCGCTTCTCCCCCCCCAAAAAAAAGTTCTCTAAAGTGGGGGCTGCATAAGTGTCGTGGACTTTAACGACAATAGGCACTGGGTCTGATTTAATTTTTAATTTAATTGTGTGTGTGTGTGTGTGCATGGGCTCTGGGGAAGGGTCAGATTCTTTCCTCTTCCCGCCCCCCAGCCACCCTGTTTCCCCCACCCCCGTTCCCCTTCCTCTCTCACTCTCTGGTTTTGTTCAGGGCTCTGTGCTCCATCCCCCCTGGCGCCACCCTCTTCCCCCCCCCCCTCCGGTTGTCTGTCTCCTGGAATCTTGTCTTTCTTTTTTCTTTTTTTTAAGTGCCTCTTTTGCTTCTGTTCAGACTTGTCTTCTCCCCCCCCACACACACACACTACTTCTGTTGCAGCCGCCTCAGCTGCTTGCAAACTTTGTTTTGTTTCCTCCTTAAAACTCTGGGAAAGTTCTTTACTTTGGGCGTCTGTTTCAAAAAGGAAAAAAAAAACCACCCTACCCTAATAATAATTCCTGGGCCTCGCCCAAGCCACTAACAAAATAAAAATCTTTCGCAGCGTTAACTCTCATGTCGGGAATCCGCCACAACGCACGCACATACGGGCCCCCCTGGCTGAGATCCCGGCAAGCTATGCTTAATTTTTCCACTTTGGGGTCCCCCCAGCCATAGCTTCTGTGTGTGGCGGTGGGGGGAGGAAGGGGGGGATGTCTGGTTCAGTCTTCCGTGCCACCCTCACTGGCATACTGCAGGCAGAGATTCTCTGATGTGGCTTCCACTAGTCTGTGTTCATGCGCGCGCAACAACCCCCCCTTCTTTCCCACCCCCCTACACTCGCTCTCTAAAAACCAGAGAATAGTATACTTGTGCGTGTGGCTTTAAGGAGCTCTTGGCATTGGGGAGTGATGTAATATTAAGGGGTTTTTTTTCTTTTTTTCCTCCCCCCCCTTCTTTTCTGAAGCTTTGGATTGAATTCCAGCCCTTTTAGCTCCTGGCTCCTGGGATTAGTCACAGGGGTGATGTGGTTTGGAGTGTGTAAAGGAGGAGGGGGGGTGACTTAAAGAGATATCAACTTAATTTCCAGTTTCTTTTTTCTCCTCCCCCCCCCTTTTGCTGTCTTCCAGGAAATCCCTCTGCAAATAATCATAGAACATCCTTTCCAAAATAGACCATAGTTCCTTGAAGGGAGGGAAGGGGGGGGGGGGAAGAGGCACTGTATAGAGCCAGCCCTCCAGTTAGTAAACCAGACAAAAGGAGATGAAGTGTTTTTTAAGATGGAGTCCCTGTTCAGCTGCACTTGGATTTTTTAAAAAAATATGCAAAAAAGAGAGAGTTTCTGGCAAGTAAGAGCCCTTTCGGCCCCAGACGAGCACACACACACACACACACACACACACACACACTCTTTCTCTCTCTCTTTTTCTTAGGGAAGAGTGGAAAATACGAAGGGGAGTCATGGAGGGCCGGGCTTGGCCAGAGGCAGTGCTGATGCCCAGAAAGTGGGAAGCTCAGAACCCGGGTAGCGAACACTTCCAGCATTGTGCGCCTGCTGCCGCTGGCTCTCTCCAAAGCTAGGCCCCTGGTCGCTTGCCTTGTCTCCTGGCTGGGGCACCCTGTAAGAGGGAGCTGGTGGCTGCTGACACCCCATCACAGTAGCGGGGTCACCGCCTCTTGGCCCCCCCCCCCCCAAGGGCGTGTGGAGTCTCATTCCCAAGAGCTGTGGGGCAAAAGGGGTCCATTAAAAACAATCAAAGGGGAGGGGAGATTGAGGGATTCTGTGTTCAGGTTGCGCACCCTCCCTCCATCCTGGGGCACAGCAGAGGATACGGCTCGGGGGTACGTGGGTGGTATAGACCTGTCACCATCTCGATGGCAGAGACTGCCAGTGTCTCCCCGCCCCTTGGCACGAGGCTGCCGGCGCTTCTTGCCAGGCCTGGGGGCAGCGCCAGCCAACAGACGGTGGTTTTTTTACTGCCTCCCTCCCTAAAGTTGGCAAACTGGGTGGCTGAGTTGGTGGAGACATGGCGGTAAGACTAGGGGGTGGGCGGGAAGGAGGGGGCGAGGGACTGTCTGTGCCTCTTCCACTTTGGAAGGGGGGGCCGGGGTTAGCGGGGGGCACGCAAGATGCCCGCTGAGCAACTCTCTGGGTGGCGTGCTTTGGGACTGAGACAGCGTGGGTAGGGACTACGCTGAAGAACTTCTGGTTCCTAGATTTTTGGCGTGTAAGTAGATATATCGGTGGTTAGGAGAAAAGCTACACTCTGTGTTGTTCCAAGAAGCAACTTCCCTAAAACCTTTTTTTCCCCTCTCGGAGGATGAATCTTGGCAACTTGATCAGAGGGAAGGAGGCTGGGGGGTTGGGGAGTTGCTTGTGTGGGGCCCAAGAAGATCCCATGCGTCCTGTCCCCCCCTCTCTTCATTCCCCCACCATGGGAACAGGAATGCAGCTGGTGCGTTCCTGGAAGGGTGTTAGCGGGTGAGAATCCAAAACAGCAAGACGGGGCCCTGGGAGACCGAAGGGGTGGGGTGAGGGTCGGAAGAGTTTGCCCTCTTCCAGGCTGTGTCCTCTCTGCTTCCCGTGGCGAGCGCCGTACACTTCATTAATGGATAGATCAGGCTTTTCGGGAAGTTTTTTCTAAAATACTATTTTCTTTATAAGCTGTCTTCCCACCAAGACTCAAGGTGGTTTGTATTCCGTACCATGCGACATCTGATAAGCAATGCAATAGGATTAGGATTACAGAAATCAGGAAAAAGAGAGCATAAAATATTGGACGTGGCCATGTTACACAATGCAGGAAACTCGTTTACTGTTTTTTTTCCCCTATCCCCCCCCAATTAAAAATAGGTAATGCTTCCTTCTTACGAGAGCAACATTCTTATAGGGCTGCCCCCATGCATGAGAAATACAGAGTTGACTAACAACCCTGATTTCCTCTTTTCTCTCTCCTGCGGATATGCGTGAGGTCTGATACGCCAAGGTGAGGTTAGTTTGGGGCTGATGGGTGGCAGATTTCCTTGGCAGGTCCTGGCCTTGAAAGTATCACATGATCCGTCCAACAGCCTTGCCTTTTTAAGCGTCGTAATCGCTTAGTAAACACTGTGGACGGCAATCCACACAGTCTTGGACCAAGCGCATCTGCCTTTGCGCGTGTCACGTCGATCCTTACCATACACAAAAACTATACTTGTTGACAACCGCGTGGCCATCGCGCGTTATCGGGCGTGCCACGGGTGAGACGTGGTACACGGACACGTGGTCGACCTTACGCGGCAAAGCAGTGCCTAGAACAACAAATCCTTTGACTTAAGTCGTACAAGAGTCCTGTTACGAAGTTCGGGGGGGGGGGGGGGAGAGTGTTTAGACGTAGAGTAGATCGCCCTCATTATCACAGTCCTGTGAATCTTGGAATAATTGCCGGTGGGGGGGGGGGGACATCCTCTGTCCCTGGTACACCCTGAGAGGACTCCATTCGGGGAAAGAGAGGTTGTGGGGTGGTGGCGGTGGGGAGAACAGAAACACGCCAGCGTATCTGGTAGCACCAGCTGAAGAACAGTAGCCCATTCAGCCTGCAGTGTTTGGATCTCGGCAGGCGGCTGATGTCAGAGCTGCCCCCCCCCTTCACCCACCGCCTAGCTAATTAGCGAGAACAGGCCCGTGTGTGTGCGAGTGGGGGCTGACTCAGATGCTGTAGCCGGGGGAGGAGTTTGTGTGTGGGGGGAGAGAGAGCTGGTCTCGCTCATTTCTCCTTCACCCCCCAAGGTTGTAGAGGGACGTGGCCCACCCACTTGAGTACAGGTGGGGGAGAAAGCTGAGCGAGGAAAGAGGTGTCGAGTGTGCGTGGTGGCGGTGGGGGAGGCTTTCTTTTGGGGGTGGCAGGAAAACGGGACTCTGAGCCTTACGCCTCTTCTCCCCCCCCCCCCCCCCCCCCCCCGTGCTAATAGACCCCTTGTGCATGTAGGCAGGCCGAAGTCCCCCCCCCCCCGTTGCTTTCCAGAACCAAAGTCAGTTGGGAGATGGACAAACTGTCCCTCATAAACAGTGGGAAAGAGGTGTTTCTCATCTTACCTCTCCCCTGTCCCAAATTTCTGGGAGAGCCACTTGTGTTTACCCTTTTCTCGCATGGCATGGAGGCACAGCTGCTACAGAGTGCGGCTGGCTGCGCTGGCACTGGAGCGTTGTGTGGGCATCCTCTTCTGGGGTCAGTTTGGCGGCAGGCGGATTGGCGGAGCACCTTGATGGCCGCCAGTGAGGAAGTTTGAGTACAGTTTAGTAGCGGGGTGCCTCTCACTGCTTCCCCTTGGGGTGCTGCTCACTTCATGCTGTTACTTTTCTCTTCCTCCGGTTTATTTTTAGCTTCTGTCTCCCTTGCTGTTGCCTGTTGCTTGGAGACTGGTACATGGGGGGGGGCAGGGCGGTTTCTGTTTGCGAAAGGCCCTGTGGTGCCAAGGAGCAAGGCAGTGGGTGCGAAAGATGTTCAGCTGTTCTCATGTTTGGGGGGTGCGTGGCTCCATACCGCTGCCGGGATAGACTTTGGCCCTTCCTTTACCTTGGGAGCCGATGGACGGGTGAAAGGGAGTTGAGGGTGCACATGGTGTAAGATTGCAGGCATTCTCCCCCCCCCCCCCCACACACACAAAGGTAGTGTGTGTACATGTGCGGGGACCACATCTCCAGCCCTCCCACCCCCCCCCCCTCGAGATGGACATCACCACCCTAATGGCTCCGTCTCCACCGGTGCCCTTGAGCCGGCGCCCGCGTCCCCGGCCTCCATTACAGGGCCCTGAATTATTGATAGCTCAGAGCGCCTGGGGTTTGGGAAATGGGAAACCACAGCCCCCCTCCCTCCCCCCCCCTGGCAAAGCTCACAGACACCCCCCTCCCCCCCCCCAGGCGTTGGGCATAAGCTCAGCAATTTCAGCCAAGGAGACGATATAAGAGAAGGGTATGTGTGGGATGGAGCCGGGGAGGAGGAAAGTGGGGGGGTCGCCACAACGCCCTGCACTGAACTCCTCAGTGTGTGTGGGCAGGAGCAGTTCATTTGTATTAAGGGTGACTTGTTCTTCAGGGGGGTGTTTGGCGCCTTTCCCCCTTGGAGGATGGGGGTGTCATCATGGCCCCGTGAAACCTGGGGGAAAGAGCAGTCCCTCCTTCTCTCGCCTCTTCCCTGAAATTTCTGGGAGAGTCAGTTCTGTTTACCAAGCGCTAGGAGAGGCCCCATCCCTCCCAGGCATGTGGGGGGGGGGGCATTGTCTTCACTGCGGACTTCCTGTTTATGGGGAGATGGGTGGGCGGCCGAAAACTTTAGAGGCAGGGGGAGCGAATCAGTCCCAGTGGCATAAACTGGAGAGTGAGGGGAAACTAGGGTCTCCAGGCAACAGAGACCAGTCCCCCTGCAGAAAATGGCTGCTTTGCAGGGTGGACTCTATAACATTATACTCTGCTTGAAGTTCCTCTCCGGGCCCTACCCCCAAAATCCCCAGGAATTTCCCAAACCAGAGCTGGCAACCCTAACAGGGAAGGCCTCGGAGATTGGTACTCTAAAGTTTGGTACTCTCTCGAGAGGCAGCGAGATTTATTCTTTCCCCTCCGTGACTCCCGCAGTGTCGGTGTGGCGGGGAGAAAGTATAGCTTACTAGGCGGCTCGGCCGCTGTCTGTGTGTGCGAACATGTGTTCCTACAGGCCCCAGCGCTTCGGAGTGCCTGTGCCGCTCTTTCCCCCGCCCCCCCAAAGGAATGCTCTGGAGTTGGGCTTGGCGGTTGCCTCGTGGCTGCGACAAAAAAGGGCCCCTTGTCTGAGAGCCGCTGACCTCAGCCCCTAACCATCCCCCCCCCCAGCCTGCCCAGTAAGAACATGGTACAAAGAATCCCCCCCACCCTTTCTCTCCAAACATGTTGATGCTTCCCCCTTGGCCATAATGGAGCCGATTCTTCCCCGAATTTTTGAGCTGGAACTTTTTTCCTTCTTCTGTTCCTTCTCTTTCCTGCTCCCTCCTTCCACCTTCCCCTTCTTCCTTGGGCATTTTGGATCCCCCCCCCCAATACTTAGAAGGGAGGGAGGGTTGTGTCTGTGGGGGGGGGGTCTCCGAGAAAGTTTGGAGAATAAAGAAGGGCTCTTCTCCCTCAGGTAGGGGAGGCGAGTCCTGGCCTCTCTACTCTCTCTCCCTCCCCGCCCACGCTTGAAAAGAAAGGAGGATCTGGTTGGGACCCAGCCTGGAAGTCGCAAGGCGCTTGGCCAGCCTCCCAGCCGCCTGGCTGCATAAGGCGGTGGCAGCAGCCGGTTTCCTGTTTTGCCTCCCCATATGTGCTGGTCGGCGGCAGTGGTGATGGTGGGGGGAGAGATCCCTGCACCTTGTAGCTGTGCCGTAGGATGTACAGTGCCTCTCCTCTTACCCCAAATCCCAACCCTGCTTCGTTTCCAAGCCCAGCTGCCAGCACTGATGGGATGCGGGAAACGGATCAGGGTATGGGAAATGCCTGAAGCTCGGTTCCAAGCTTTTACAAAGTGGTTTCTTTTCTCTCTTCACCCCCCCCCCCCCCCCCCCCCGCCACGCACCCCGCCTCCTTGGCTTCTCTTCCCGTCCTCCTCCCAGGCCTTCGTTCCGAGCTGGCTAACCCTCTGCTTTCCTTTGCCAGGTTTCGCCTTCCCCGACTGGGCCTACAAGCCGGAGTCGAGTCCCGGCTCGCGGCAGATCCAGCTGTGGCATTTTATCCTGGAGCTCTTGCGCAAGGAGGAGTACCATGATGTCATCGCTTGGCAGGGGGACTACGGGGAGTTTGTCATCAAGGACCCGGACGAGGTGGCCCGGCTCTGGGGGGTGCGGAAATGCAAGCCCCAGATGAACTACGACAAGCTGAGCAGAGCTCTGAGGTGAGGCTGGCGAAAATTCGGCCGCGGAAAGGCCGGAGCAGCTAGTCGCAGCTAGGAAGGGAAAGAAACTTGGAATCTACTTTTTCTCCAAAGCCGTATTCTGAAACATGCAAGGGTTGCTTTGTAGTGTTCAAAAACTAGTATTTGGGGTGGGATTCAGCATCCAGGCATTTCCCTTTTTTATTTTTAGATAGAGCATATTCCTAGTATTTAAACCCTTCTGTCTTTGGAACGATGAAAGATGAGCAAAGACGTTCCCCTCCATGAAGTTACGTCACTGTTCTGTTTTTAGTCTCGCTAAATAACTCGTAACCCCTATTGGTTCCTTCCATCTTTCCTTCAAGAAGCAAGAAATGTGTAGTTCCAAACTGGGAATGAGATCTGACTGTTGTTAAGGTTGAATGACTGGTAGCAGCCATCAGGGCTTGGTCCTCTCCTTCCGTACACCTCTTGACTATTCTTTTTTAGTATTTGGCCTCACAGCAGCCCTTTGAAGTAGGTCCCTATTACTACTTTGTTAGTGATGGTGGACTGAAATACAACAGTTTGCCTGAGGGTACACTCCTGCAGCCTCAGGTGGGGAGCGCCAGTTTTACTAAGCCCAGCGTTTTCTGTCTGGTGGGTGACATTGGCCAGTTTGGTGTAGTGGTTAGGAGCGGGGATTCTAATCTGGAAGAACCAGGTTTGATTCCCCTCTCCTCTGCATGCAGCTGCTGGTGTGACCTTGGGTCAGTCACAAGGTATTTCAGAGCTGTTCTCTCAAGAGCAGTCTTCGAAAGAGCTCTCTCAGCCCCCACCAACCTCAAAGGGTGTCTGTGGTGGGGAGGGGAAGGGAAAGGAGATTGTAAACCGCTCTGAGACTCCTTCGGGTAGTGAAGGGCTGGGTATAAATCCAATCTCCTCCTCCTTCTTGATTCCCATATTGTTGACAATGGTGTGGTAGAAGCGCTATCAAGTCACAGCCAACTCAGGCCAACCTCTCTTGGGGTTTTCAAGGCGAGAGATGTTCAGAGATGGTTTGCTGTTGCCTGCCTCTGCATAGCAGCCCTGGGCTTCCTGGATTGTCTCCTATCCAAGTAATAACAAGGGCCAACCTGGCTTAGCTTCCGAGATCTGATGCGGTCAAGCTAGCCTGGGCCTCCCAGGTCAGGGCTTTCTGAGAACAAAGATGAACAAAAGCCCCATTCCCACCCCGTGAGCGCTCACTTCCTCTCCCTTGGCAACCCAAAATGGCAGCCAAGATCTCACAAAAGTAGTTTCACGAGGGCTGGTTCTCGTTCATTGTCTAGGCAACCCAAAACAGCAACACAGATCTGTGTTTAGAAAAGCTTTGATTTTACTTAAGCTTACTTATTCAGATGCTGATTTTCATTGTCATATTTGTCTGCCATGAGGATTTTCTGTACCTGAGCATCTCCTTGTGGATTTATTGGTCTGCGCTGGGGAAAAGGAGGAGGAGCTATGGTCTGTAGGATTCTGCGATAAAATCAAGGAAAGACTGAGTTTGACCCTTCCACTAGTGGGTTGCGTACTCATGATGGAAAGTACTTAGGGTGTGGGTTCACCGGTCCATTGGCACTGTGGGTTCTAAAGGGAAGAGGAGATGGCAAGTTCTTGAGGTCTTTGTCCTTGCTTGAGAGGAAGCAGGAGGACAAACCTTCTGATCTGGTCTTGAGAAGAAAGTTTAAAATACAGAGAAGGGGTTCCGGTGGTTGAGGTCGCTGAGGCTGAAAAAGGGGTTCTGGTGTCTCGGCCCCCGTGCAATGAAGAAATAATATAATGGTTTCATTGAGGGGATGGGGAATGCCCACAGGCCTTGATGTAACAGCTCAGAGACGGTGAAATGGAGGCTAGGTCTATGAAATCTAGATGGCTACTTTGTTCAGTCTCACCCAGTTACCGGCAAGATGGATTCTATGCAGGTCCCATAATCTGCAGCATAGCATCTTTGGGTAGTCCGAGGGGGTTCCCTCCCTTTTTTTCGTTCACCAGTGGAAAATTCGGGTGACACCAACCAGTCCCAATTTCCTGCCCCTTCCCCAAATTGCTAGCTTGCTAATCAGAGTGCACTTTAAAGTGTCATCTTGGGAATCCTCTGTCATAGTCCTCTGCCTAGTTGCATAGAGGTACTTATCTGCCATAGTTACAGGTGGGTAGCCATTGGATTTATACCCCGCCCTTTGCTACCTGAAGGAGTCTCAGAGTGGCTTACAGTCTCCTTTCCCTTCCCCTCCCCACAACAGACACCCTGTGAGGTAGGCGGGGCTGAGAGAGCTCTCCCGAGAACTACCCTTGAGGGAACAGCTCTGAGAGAACTTGTGACTGACCCAAGGTCACACCGGCAGCTGCATGTGGAGGAGCGGGGAATCAAACCCAGTTCTCTCAGATTATCATCTGCGCTCCGTAACCACTACACCAAACTGGCTCCGGTAGCACCTTAAACACCAGCAAGATTTCCAGGGTATAAGCTTTTGAGAGTCAGAGCTCCCTCTCCTGCAGTCCCAAGAGTCCTCAGACTGGGAAAAACCATGGCCTCCTGGAGCTGTGCCAGAGGATCAGACCTCCCTCACATCTTTGTAGAGCTTTTTGTGGTGGGCGTTCTTGCGTGGGATCTGTGAATTTCTGACCGTGGACTCCTGTCACCCCTTCCCTCAGGTACTACTACAACAAGCGGATCCTGCACAAGACCAAGGGCAAGCGCTTCACTTACAAGTTCAACTTCAATAAGTTGGTGTTGGTCAACTATCCCTTCATTGACATGGGCATGGGAGGTGAGTGGGGGACAAGTCGCCTTGAGAGGAGGGTGTGTGTCTGTAATCAACATGGCCCTAAAACAGAGTGTTGGCACTTGCGGTAGGATACAAACATCCCGAGGAAAGAGAACACATCTTAAGTGGGAATAATTTCTGGGAGAAAGAAGACTTTGAGAGAAAAATGGCAGAGTTTCTGGGATTAAATAAAATGTAATCCAAAAGTCTAAAGACTTAAATTTACCACATGAAGTGAAAAGTGTAGAAGAACTGCGAGTTATATTGATTCAAAGCACTGTGGAATCTAGTAAAATCACAGCTGGGAAAAACCCTGAGGGAATGTTTAACCCCAGTCCAGAATATTTGGAGTTTTTGAAAGAAAAGTGAAAAGTTGAAGCAGAATTTAAAAATAAAGAATTAGAATGGGCAACAGTACTTAGAAATAAAGAAATGAAAAAGTGGAACGTTGAAATGGAGCTAAAAGCTAAAGAGATGGGAAAAGAAGCAGAATTTAAAAATAAAGAATTAAAACAGGCAACAGCCCTTAAAATTAAAGAAATGGAGCAGGAAACAGCACTTAGAAATAAAGAATTACAATTGGAAGCAGAAAGGTTACAATTAGAAAGAGAGAGACTTAAAACTGAGGAGAAAAAAGGCGGGAAACCCTGATTTCAGATATGATTTTCCTTGAGTTACACCGAAGGATTTCATAATGTATGTGACAGGAGAAGATCCATAAATCTTCTTGTCTACTTTTGAAAAATCTGCTCAAAATTGGGGAATACCAGAGACTCAATATATGAAGTATTTGTCCAGTTTAGAGGGGAATTGGCTGAAATTTATAATACATTTCCCTCAGATAAGCCTGTGGTCAATGCTGAATTTAAAGAGGCAGTATTTTGACAGATTCAGATTATGTGCTGATTACTTCAGAAAATTTTTTAGAAGCCTGATCCCTCAGAAAGAGAAGTCATTTAAATCGTTCAGTGCCAAACTGACAGACTATTTTGATAAATGGGGGCTTATCAGTGATAGGCAAGAACAGAGGACAGTATTGTCTTGGTTACATGGAAGGGCCAAAAGATTTTGACTTCAGTGTAGTATGGAGCGAACAAAGGAAGACGTAGGGAGCAGCCATGTTACAAAATACAGCAGGGAGTCCAGCGTGCCCTTTAAGCTGTGGAGTCTTGTGAGCAAAAAATTCTACTTTGTGACCTACTGGCATTACGAACGATTTGGCTACTACATAAATTAGTTTGTTCTGAAGCCTTCCTGTGCTAAGACAAAAAAATCTGTGAGCTGGTGGCTAAAAAAACTGTTGGCTAGCTCACACTAACTCAGCCTAGAGGGAACACCAGCAAGGACTGTAGCAGCACTTGGGAGGGAGGGGGTTGTCAGGGCCCAGAATTGGAGTGTTTTATTACGGTGTGTTTTGTTGACTACACACACTGTTGATTGGTGGTCCCGATTTGGAACCCCAGATTCAGTCGTCGCCCAGTGGAAGGTCAATAGGAAAGGGTACTATCTCTGAGGAAGTTCGGGGAGGAGTCAGTGGGGAGGAACCAGTGAAAGGTCGTCATTCTGTTGCAGAGCACATAACTTTGGCTGAACGTGAAGTTCAGTCCCTGGTGTTTCTAGTTAGGAAGATCTCAACCAGCAGGAAGGACTTCTGCCTAAGGGTAAGGGGGTTGCAGCCAGCCAAAACGAGACAGTACCTGGGCCTATCATGGCCTTACTTGGTATTGGGCAACTTCATGTTTATGTTAGAATTTGGAAAGGTCACGGTAAGAGGGGGAGCAGTAGCATTAGGCCCGCTTGCACCTTTCCCCACTACAGAACGGTGGACCTTCCTAACTGCCTCTTCCTTGAACTTGCAGGTGGGGCAGTGCCCCAGAGTGCCCCACCGGTGCCCTCGGGCGGCTCTCACTTCCGTTTCCCACCCTCCACGCCGTCCGATGTGCTGTCCCCCGCTGAGGATCTGCGCTCGCCGGGTGTCTTCTCAGCTGTGGCTCGCCGCTTGGCCCGGGGCTCTGTCAGCGACTGCAGTGACGGCACGTCGGCTAACTCTGAAGTGGAGGAGTCCTTGGCTGAGGAGCAGAGGCGAGGAGGAGGGGAGGCAGGTGGCTTCCGTGGCCCTCCAGTGCCCGGCCACCCTCGCCTGGCCCATGACAGCCTCTTCAGGGTTTATCCTCGCCATCGGGTTCCTGAGCCCCTCAGTCCTTTCCCCGTGTCCCCCATGGCTGGACCCGCTGCCCTTATGCCTCCTCAGCTGTCCCCAGCCCTCCCCCTCACTCCCACACACATGAACTACACTCCCTCACCCACTCTCAGCCCCATGTATCCAGGCGGCTCCCATTTCTCCTTTAATCCCGAGGACATGAAGCGCTATCTTCAGGCCCACACTCAGAGTGTCTATAACTACCACCTTAGTCCCAGAGCTTTCTTACACTACCCCAACATTGTCATCCCACAACCCCAGCGCCTCGACAAGCCCCCTCTTCCGCCACCGCCCCCACAGGGTGAGGAGCCGCCAACCTCTTTCAAATTCAAGCTGCAGCCACCGCCGCTGGGGCGCCGCAACCGGGAAAAGCAGCTGCCCCCGAGCGCGCCACCTGGAGAATCCAGTAGTGGCCTCCCCTCTTCTTCCTCCTCTGCCTCGGTGGCAGAGCCGCCCCCACTCCCTCAGATCAAGGTGGAACCCATCTCAGAGGGCGAGTCGGAAGAGGATCTCACCGTGGAGGTCACCGACATCAGCGAGGAAGAAGAGGACAATGAGGAGGTCTTCAAGGCCCCTGCCGCACCCCCCGAGAAGATTGGGGGAGAAGAGGAGATTCAACCAGCGGTTACCCCCATTGTCCGGGCCGGGGAAAGCGGGAAGTGTATCCCCCTTAAGCTACGATTCAAGCGCCGTTGGAGCGAGGATCAGCGGCTGGAAGCCGGCGCGGGAGCTGAGGAAACGGACGACAAGAAGGTGAAGGGGGAAGACGACGCCAGCAGTCACGGAGACGGAGTGGGCGGCCGGCGGATCAGCACGGAGCTCCAGCGGGCCACTGCTGAACTTACCCTTGAGAACCGGGACTCCTAGAGCTGGGATGCACGGCCCCCTCCCTTCCCAGGACAGACGGACTTACAGGCGGGGCCCGGGGGGGGGGGGGGCTGGTTTTGCTGCCTTAACTCAGAGATGATCTTTTTACTGTCGTCAATTTCCCTTCCTTCCTTGAAACTCTGTACATTTTATTTTATTTTGCCTCTCTCAGAAGCCTGAAAAATTCAGGGGTAGGGGTAATATTGAACAGTTTTTACTTGTCTATATACATATAAATATATTATAAATATAAAGAAACCTCTTTGTGGGGATGGGGGGATTTCTAAGATATTAATATGCTGGGGCAACTTTACTTTTAGCAGTTCTTATCTGTTGAGCGCCCCCCCCCCCCCCCATTCCCAGTCCTTTTAAGGTATAGAGCCCCAGGGCATTCTTTTTTTAAGGAAATACAAAAACGAATAAGGAGTATTTTAAATAAATATATAAATATATATATATTGCTTTTTTTTTTTTTTTTTTGCCTTCATAGGGCCTTGTGCGGGTTGTCCTATTTTTTTGCTGGGGAGGGGGAAGCTGCTTATGAAAGCCACCTTCCAAATAATTTCTTCTTCTTCCCCACCCCATTATTGGTGTACTAAGCACAATATGCTTTTTATTCCCCAATGGGTTGAAAAGAGATTTTAGCCATATATGATCTCATTTGCATCTCACCCACCTGTCTAAATAGCTCCTGTCAAAAGGGAGTGGCAGTAACAATTAACCCCCTTCTAACTGTAGAAGCGGCTTTTTAGCTTTCAAAAGCAGAGTCGCCTTGCCACGTCTTCTGCCACGTCAGGAGGGGGGGGCATTATTACCTCTCGGCAGTTTTGTCCCACTGAATGGACAGTTAACTTGGCGTGTCGGTAGAACTTTGTAATCGAGAGCTGTGGCAGAGGAAAAAGGGACCCTTGTACACTCCCCCAAAGAGACCCCCTTCATTATTCATTGCTTTATGTAACCAAAAAATAAGTGGGTTTGGGCCTAGTGTGGCCCTCCTCTGGCCTGTCCCACTATCGGGTTGGGGAGGGAGGCGGGTGGGAGCGTCGGGATTTTAAAGGGGGTTTTAAGTGCCTGTTTGAAGTACTGTTTCCAAGAGAACATGACCAGGGAGTGGGCACTCCTGTTTCTTAATCGCCTCGCTTTTCACTCATGTTGCCCCACAGAACCCCTTCCCGCCCCCAAAGAAACCGAGGCACCAGTTCACTTCCTCGTTTAACCCATTTTCCCCTTTGTCGGCCCTCTGTTGGAGGAGAGGAAAGCAGCTGGCGGTTCTACGGGGATGACGGTGCCTTGGAAAAAAAACAGGGATTCCCCCCCATACACCCTTTGTACTAACTTCGTGGTGCCCTAGCCCTGGCCAGGCTATATATGCCTTTGTTTTCAACCACCCCTGTTTGAGCAAGAAAGATTATCCAGATACCCGGCCTTTTTTCTTTTTCTTTTCACTCTGGCCAAAACCCCACAAGTGGGTTTTGGAAGGACATTGAAACACGGTGGGCTGGACCCAGATTGGAACCTGCTCTATGTGGGGTGAACGATAATATGCTCGAGGGTTTTTTTATATATATACAGCCTTATGCAGATTCTTGTAGATATCAAGGAAATGGGGGTGTCTTCATTTTAAGAATGTAAAACAAACAAAAAAAAATAACGAATAAAGGGTTTTGAAATTTCATAGCCTCATGTTTTCCCCCCCTTCTTACAAAAGAAAGCTTTGACGTTTCAAGGTTTACAATTTCTACTTATTTATATATTGTCTGTTCAGTTTTGTCCCACCCCATTCTCCAAGGAACTCAGGTTAGCATATACAATTCCCTCTCCATGAGGTAAATTAGGTCGAAAGAATGTAACTCGCCCAGGGTCAGCCACTGAGTTTCATGGACTTTGAACTGGGCCTCCCAAAGCCCAATCTAATATTTTAACCATGATAGTGTGTATCCAGTACGTAACATGTTTGGTTTCCATGTAGCTGGCTTTATTAGGGTCATGTGTTCCACACTTTGCACAAAAAGTTAAGAGTTCTGCACATAGGCGATCCAAATTCCTGCAGAATTTTTATTTATGTGTTATTCCCTAAATACAGGAAACTTTATTTTTTCCCTAGTGGCATCTTAAGCTTTCCCCCTCCCGTACGCAGTTTCTTTAACTTGAACAACTGGTTAACCTGTAGAATAGATCCTCATTTTCCTTTTATTAAATGGCATGTCAAAAAGACTTCACAGGAAGTCCTGTTTTGACAACTGGGAGACTTGCAGAGAATCATCACATTTGTGTCCTTGTTGCCTAGTCAGCTTCAAGCCTGAACAGGAATTTGAACCCAGGCCTCTCTGGTCTGTGTCTGAGACTGTCCCCCATAGCGTGTGTGGCTGCAGGGTGTCTGCCTTGTGGGATTCGAGGAGCTCTTTAATGCAAACCCTAATCTATATATTTAATAGCAAGATCTAACCACCGTCTGCGGATATCTAAATCTGTGGGTTGGAGCCACACTGACACTAAACAGGTTTTTCTGCAAACCTCCCAGGTTTGTAAAAAAATATGAAAAACTTTAAAAGAAATTACATTTGAGGTGTGTGACTCCCCCCCCCCAATAGCATTGTTTGTGCAAGTGCAGAGAATATAAAAACTCACATCTTCAGTAGTAGCAGCTGTAAGCCTTGACGGGCCTGGGAGCAGCATCAGCTGTGATGCCACAACAGGACCGGCCACAGAGGCTGGGAGCCACGGAAGACAGGGAACTGCAACCATGGAGGGGAATGGTGAGGGGGGAAAGGGATCCCCCGCGAGTATCGTGTGTCCCCACTTGCATTCTCTGCTGCCCTTAGGATTCTGTAGCCCTATCATGTCATGTTCCTTACATCTAGTAGTGAAATTCCTGTTGCTAGGTGGGTGGAAGGACCGGGATATGGCAGATACCCTTGGGGATGATAACCCAGTCCACATGGGGCCTGTTGACTTCCATGTGGTGTTGAAAGCATTCCCCTGGGGCTGCGCGTGAAAAATGAGCAAAGTCAGACATAACTGTCACTCTCCTTTAACAACAACTAGTAAACTGAGGAACTGTGGGGTTCCTGGAAACCTGATTTGAAAGCTACTTTGATATCAACTGGGTGAGGCCTCATCCGTGCTCCCTTCCTTGTTCACGTTACCGTGAACGTACACATCGTACACATCGTTGTAAGAAAGATCCAGCATGCATTCACAAATGAGAATACTGGAATGGGCGTGTGGTTTCAGTCTCACTTTTGGTTGTACATGGCGGTGAAGGGAACATGAGAATTACTCAATGCACATATAAAGAAAAATCAAGTGTACCCTCATAACTTGTGAACGGGGCCTCCCGCTTCCTGCCGCACCTTGTGCAGTGGCGGCTGTGATATCCCAGCCTTGTTTGGGGGAGTGAAGTTGCCTTCAAAGTGGTTTGTGAAGGGAGGGGGGGGGGTCAGAATGGATCCGAGGAGAGCCAGCTGACTGATGTAGGGGTGATGCTACCAGATTCAAAAAGTCCCTCTGGTCTTCATGCAGAACTCTTGATTTTGCCGGAGCAGAAGATTTCCAGCCCCGCATTTCAGTGGGGTCATGTCATTTGCCTTATGCCTTCCCTTTCTGTTTTGAAAGTGAAGACTTTCCATCTTTTTTTTGTCTGGAATTCAAGGCGGTGAACTGACTGACCAGAGTGGTAATCAAATTGCTGCTAGACATGCAAGAATCGCATTTAGTGACTTCCCCCCAGCCCTTCACGTTCAAAGTCTAATGAATGGCAGGACAGCAGAAGATATAAGAAAGCATGAGCCAACAATAAGCCCTTTGAGCTCAAACTAATGTTCAGATCCTGGCCAAGCATTTCCCTGAAGAAGAGATTGGATTTATACCCCGCCCTTCACTACCCGAAGGAGTCTCAGAGCAGCTTACGATCCCTTTCCCTTCCCACAACACCCTGTGAAGTAGGTGGGGCTGAGAGAGCGCTCTCAAGAACTGCTCTTGAGAGAACAGCTGGTACAGAGCCATGGCTTGCACAAGGTCATCCAGCAGGTGCATGTGGAGGAGTGGGGAAGAGGTGCAGTTGGGAAAAACAAACCTGGTTGGGCTGAGTACTGGACATGTGTCAGCACATGGCCACACCCAGTGTAGAGGTTAGAGTGTTTGCCAAGGAATGAATGGGGAGACTGGGGTTCGAAAAGTGAAAATCGCAGAACGAATAATGCGACGTAAGAAAATTTGTACTGATTGCAGAAATGGGATTGTTCAGGTGCAGAATTTTATTTTTATTTTTTAGGGCAGAATATACTTGCTGTAGCTGCACACGCTTGTACCAGCCTGTGACTTTTCATCCTTCAAGTTTTAGATAAATGCTCTGGGGATTTCGGGGTGGGGGGGGAGATGTTGGGATTCTGGAACAGACCTAACATTGGATGTGGGCATCTTCAGTGCCTCTGCAGACGTTTCAGTGTTTGCCTGCCTGCCATACCAGTTTGTGTCTTTGTGTTGTACTGGTTGGGAGGAAGGAGTGTGCCTTTTGGCAAGACCTCTTGTCTGGCTGGAGAGGAAGAAACATGCTCCTGGTGTCGTCTGCAAAATCCCGTTCCTATGTCTTGCAAACTCTATAAATTTTCAAACAAGCAACCTTGCGTGCAAAGGTAGAGGCGACAAGGAGGAGTCTTGGCTTGCCCCACAAACAGCAACTCCTAGAAATTCGGCTGGGAAAGTGGTTCTTTCAGTAGCATCTTTAATATCCAAAGCAGAAGATGTTTGTTAATTCCCAGTTGACCCTTAGGAGCCCTAATTTTTTGGAGCTCTACTCTGTGGGGTGGTCTATACTATCAAGATAGGCAAGTGGTAGAGGTTTTCCTGGACTATACCACTTCAGGTGTGGAACAAGCCCCCCCTGGACAGTAAAAGACATCTGATGCTTTTAAAAAAATGGTAACGAAAGCTAGAAGCTGAAAGGAGAAAGTTCTGAACCATGACTTTATATGTCTCACTAACTTTAATTGTTTGGTATCTATTTCTTGCCCACCTGTCTTTTTTAGTATTTTTGCATTTGTGTGTGTGTGTGTGTGTGGATGTGCATCCATGCCTGGAAGTCATGGTGACCTCTGGCTACTCCTACTGGGGCATGGAGGACGTTCAGAGAAGTGGCTTGATAGCCTGCCTCTGCCTCATGGCCCTGGTATTCCTCGGAGGTCCCCCATCCAAATACATGCTATGGTCGGCCCTGCTTAGCTTCCGAGATCTGATGAGATCAGGCTCACCTGGGCTACCCAGGGTCAGGGCTTGCTCACCTCTCTTTTGATTCACAGACTCCGTGGGTTTCACAGATCGCAAAAACAATCATGGTTAACAATAACAACTTTCAAACCTGGCCAATGATACCCTGTTGCCCTTCCAAATACTTTCTGCAAGGGCAGAAAAAGGCAGGTGGTTGGAAGGTAATCGAGGAATGTCCTAGGCTGGCCTCCTGAAGAAAGAGTGTTCCGGGGTTGTACCCAGACAGGAAAGGCCTTGCTCCTTTGAGCAGCTGTTCTAATCTGTGAGGATCACAGCGCGTCGAACTTCTCCTCGGATGAACGCTGAAGGTGCGAATGCTGGTAGGAGAAGACGGCTGCGTCCTTGGCTGTGACGTTCTCAAAACCTGCATCCGGGTGGCTCACATTCTGTGACTCATATGAATTACGGAAATTGAACGAAAATGCACATTTTGGATTAACGTTGTGCTTGGTATGGGTTTGCTTGGGAGGACAAGGGTGTAAACCTCAATCCTGAAAAATTTACAACCCGTGACATAGGAGAACTGTGAGATTTAAAGTTCTACAAGCCGCATGGTAGGGGAAACAATCTGGATTATGGTTACGGTGTTGGGAGAAAGGGTTAACTCCCCCCTCGGCTGGTTTTTTTTTGGTATAATGTCCCCCAACTGCAACTAAGGGAAGGGCAAGAGAGAGGCAATAAACTGATGGACAGCCAGTGTGGCGTAGCGGTTAAGTGTATTGGACTAATATCTGGGAGACCTGGGTTTTAATACTTACTCGTGCCTTGGAAGCTTGCTGGGTGATCTTAGGCCAGTCCTACGCTCTCAGCTTCACCTACCTTGCAGGGTGGTTGTGAGGATGAAACAGAGAGTAGTCCACGTTGGGTCCCCATTGGGGGATATAAATAAAGTAAATAAAATCCACCACTTGTACACCTTTTAAGCATACCCGTGCGCTCATAAGGCCTATCACCTTGAAACAGAAATCTCAAACTGTATTTGCTGGCGGATCCTACAGTTCCTCCGCAGGATATTTACTAGCAAGTGGCATATTAGCCCAGATAGCTAAAGGTGCAATTCTGGGAGCAGGCGTCAGATATTACCAGCATTTGTGCTGTTGCAAAGGGCCTTTGTAAACCCTGTCGGAGATGGAAGGAAACATGCCTCGTGGGTCAGGTGCGGGTGCCGGAATAGCTTGTCCTTCCTGTTCTTCCAGCCAGACCCAACTGAGAACTGCTCAGCTAATCTGTAGGGAAATCCGCCACCCAGGTGAAACCAGAATTCCTTCGCTCTGGGAACAACAAACTTCCTAAGGGAATACCGGAAACGGCAAAGAGTCGGGAGCAATTACTAGGCTGGCTCCTGCAAATTGGAGTTGTCTGCCATGCCCCAAATGGATGGCAGCCTACCCTTTGGTGATTTACAGAAAAGGGACAGTTTTATCAGCAAGATGCAAATCTCACTCTTCCTCTTAGGAAGCTCAGTGTGGTACAATATGCAACAGGCCTTTTCAGGCAAAACATTTCTGGCGTTCCTGTCTTGCATCTTGGTACAGCCTGTTATGTTCTATACTGGAGAGCCAGCTGGGTGTAATGGTTAGGAGTGCAGACTCTAATCTGGGAGAACCGGGTTTGATTCTCCACTCCTCCACATGCAGCTGCTGGTGTGACCTTGGGTCAGTCAAAAAGTTCTTCCAGAGCTGTTCTCTCAAGGGCGGTTCTTGGGAGAGCTCTCTCAGCCCCACCTACCTCACAGGGTGTCTGTTGTGGGGAGGGGAGGGGAAAGGAGATTGTAAGCCGCTCTGGAACTCCTTTGGGTAGTGAAGGGTGGGGTATAAATCCTATCTCTTCTTCTTCATCATCATCATCTTCTTCTATTGCCATGTTGTATGAACTAAGCATCTTTGCTATGTGCAAACACATACCCTTGGTCTTGGGTAGTGCATGCTGTGGGTGGGGATTACCTTTGTTGCCCTTTTCACACAACATGGCAAATGCACTTATGGAAAGGACCGTGGGTAGCGTGCTTTCTCAGTACGCAAGGCAGGAGTGCCAGAAACACAATCCCTGAAAAGGGTTGGATTCCTAGTTAGAAGCGACCACAAAGGCCATCTAGTCCAACCCCCTAGTAAATGCAGGAAATCTAAAGCTACATTATCCTGTCCAGTTCCTTCCTGAAGACCTCTAGCAAGGAAGAGTCCCCTTCCAAAATGACTGGTTCCACTGTCAAACTGCTCCTTATTAGGAGGCAGTTTCTATCCTCCTATAACTTCATGTAGTCTTAGAAAAGAGCCAGAGTCCAGTCCAGTAGCACCGTAAAGACTAACAAAATATATGGCAGGGTATGAGTTTTCATGAATCACTGCTTCCGATACTGTAGTCTTGCCCTCTAGAACAGGTGTTTCCCTCAAGTGTGACAACTCTCTACGTATTTGAAAACCCCATCTCCCTTTTTTTGTCATCACAACAGCCTGGTGATGAAGATGATTGGCCAAAGATCCTCCCGTGAGCATTAGAGCAGGGTAGGGATTTGAACTCAGGCCTCCTCAGGCCCAGTCCAACCCTAATCATCTTCTTGCACTAAAGTTTACCACTTGAGTGCCTCTTTGACACCAGCGCGCACCACACAACATGCCTTATAGCCAAGGACTCTTTCCTCCCTTCCTTTATCAGCAGACTGCGACAGTCCGCCTCACCAAACAAAAAGCAAAGATGGTTTTCTAGAAAAGCACCATCATCCTATCGTATGTCTTCAAGGGAAGTTCGCCAGCTGCGGGGTGTTAAATGGCAGTGCGGCCTGGCCTGAGAGTTCAAATGTGCGTCTGCATTCCCGCACATGCCTCTGAGATTTAACAACTATCACTGTGGCCCTGGAATGGGGCTGAAACAACTTACACAAGTAAGACTTTTACAAGCCCCCCCTCCTGGTACATCTCCCCAAGGTGAAAACAAGGCCAGTGACTAGGAATGGTACGAAAATACGGGGAGTGTCCATGGAAACCCAGGTGGTAACGTTTTTGACGTCCCCCAGTCTTAATATCAGCTCCTTGATGCAAATCTGAACACGGTGATGGAAATAAACCTTTGGAGTCTCTTCAGACTCTCCTCAGGTTTCCACAAATATCTTGTTCAGGCCTGCACAGGTGGGGGAGAAGCTCTTCTTTGAGCCGAACAGCACCTATCTAGGACGGACAGCTGAGGCCGAGCCTCCCAACAGGTGGGCCAGCGGAGCCTGCCTCTCCTCCTGAGGCGACTGAAGATGGGGGAACAGGGTGGGGTGCTTCTGGCTGCCTTCGCTATTTTGGGAAGCGGGGCCGGAGCCAAGAGAGAGTGCGTCTCTTAGCAACCGTGACGCCTCCCTCAGGAGCACGGTCGAGCAGGGACCCAGCACTCACTCTTGGGGGGCAACGGAGGCTTCTTCGTACGGCTCTGCCGACGCCCACACATGGCTGACCCACACCCTACTTTGCCTCGCTATTGCTGACCCGGGCCCCTGGCCTGTGGCTCTGATGACGTGGGCCTTGCAGGTGCGGTGGTGGACAAACACAGCCGGGTGAGGCGCAGTGCCGTCATTCCCCTTAATTGAATTAATCTGGCCCTCTCCCGCTGGGAGGCTCTTTGCTCCTTACCCTTGACTTACTAAATAATTCATTAACCTCCTCTCCATCTCTCTTGCCTCCCCCCTCCTGCGTGGTCCCCCCCCCCACCTGCTGCCGCTTTAACCCTTTTGGGTAGAGCATTCCTGCACTGGGAAACGGGAAAACACAAATCCCCTTTCAGCAAATTTGCGCCTGCATTGATTTCTGCACTTGGCCGTCGCGCCGAACCCTCGCTCTGGAATCTCAAACCTGCCGCGGCTCGTGCCGGACGTCCTCGGGTGGTGCGTTAATCGGATTGAACGAGAATGTTCGTTGGGCCAGGCCCAGGATCCATCTTGCCCGGCTCTTTGTCTCCAACGGCTGCCCACCAGATATGCCCGAGGGCTCACAAGATGGATTTGAGATATCCCCCAGCGACTTGCCCGAGGCAGCTGGCCATTAGAGGTATGCCGCCTCCAAAGACAAGTTCTTTGGTTGAGCCACTGTGGCTTAATAGCCATTAGTAGTCCTCTCCTCCGTGAATCTGCCTAATCCCTTAAAAAAAAAAAAAACCCACTCAGGATAACCCTTAGGAGGAAAATGAGAATTTTTGGCTCGGCAGCTGAGGTCAGCAGTGGCACTCTGGTGTCCACGTGACCTATGAATGGCCAAGCAGCAGCCGTGGCACATTTTATGACACACCTGGAGCAAAAGGGTTCCCAGGTCAGCGAGAGCACACAGGCAGGCCTGCTTTCTTCCTGGTCCCCCTCCAGTACCATGTTGGGCTAGCATCAGCTCTGGGGCATGGCAGGACAAAGGGCAGAAGGCTACTGACTAACTGTAGCAAAGGCAAAAGTGTCACTATCGCATATTGGGTCTCCAAAGCTTGGCCCACTGTTACAACAGCAATAGAAGAGGAGGATCAGGGAGGGGACTCAATGTAGTCCAGGGGTGCCAGTGACTCCTGCAGGGGTGCCAGTGAGAAGAACGTGCCATTGAGTCGCAGACCAGCTGTCTGGAGGAGAAACTGTGCCCCTAAACAGGGATGTCACCATGCAACGTTCCGGATGCAATGACATCAGCCGGAAGTGACGTCATCACGTTGGGGATGTCGCGAGGGGGACACTCTAGGTTTTGGGCAAACTCTATGGTTTAAGCTCAGTTTTACCATAGAGTTTGCCCCCAAACCAAAGCGTCCTCGTGTGCTGTCCCTGATGTAATGATGTCACTTTTGGCTGACGTCATCACATCGGGGATATCATGTAACTTCCTCCCCACCCTGGATCGCCCCCCAGATCCCCCCACTGGAGCAGCGAGGGGACATGGGAACCCTATCTATGGGGCGTTCCAGGCAAAAGACAAGTAGAGGTGGTCTCCCATTCAAGTACTAACCATGGCCAACCCTGCTTAGCCTCCAAGTTCTGATGAGCATGGACTTTTTGTTTTGCTGCGGTCACGGCCAACTTGTGGTGGCCCCGTAGGGTTTTCAAGGTAAGAGAGGTTCTAAAGTGGTTTGCCATTGTCCGCCTCTGTGTGGTGATCCTGGACTTCCTGATCTTCCTTGGTGGTCTCCCATCCAAGTCCTAACCAGGGGCTGACCCTGCTTAGCTTCTGAGATCTGACAAGATCAGGCCAGCCTGGGCTATCTGGGTCTGGGCTGTCTGAGCCATGAAGCAGTGAGCAATTCCAGATGTGCCAGGTAGCAGAGACACAGGATTTACAGTGGTCAAACTGCTTACTGGTTAGGGACTGAACAAATTTTGAATTCGGTGGCATGTTTAAGACCAACGAAGGTTTATTCGAGGTACGAGCTTTCATGTGCAAGCATGCGTACACACGAAAGCTTATAACTTGAATACCGGACTCAAAATTCGTTCTACTGCTTCAGACCAACATGGCTGCCCACCTGGATCTACCTTCATGCTTAGGGGTTGTTTCACATCATGCCAGACCAGTAATCCACCTAGCCCCGTGGCCTGTGCCACCTTCCTCCTCTGACTGCCAGCTGGCCTCCAAGGCTCTCAGGCAGGTGTCTTTCCTGCTACCTGAGATCCTCTGAATTTGAGTGGCTTGGGAAACAGGGGCAGGAGAGCATGGCTGTTTGGGGCGCGGCAAAAATTGCACGGTCGAAAGCTCATCGATGGGAACATGAGTGGGGAGCCTAGGGCTAGAAGAGAGAAAAGTCCCAATGAAATTTAGGGCCCCGGCGCACGCCAAACTGAGAACTGGAGTCTTGAAGCATCAGTCACCGTTGACTGCGTGTAGCAATTCTGCTTTACAGTACCAAATCGTTGCATTAAACACACACACTCACAAACACACACACACACAAACCTGACCGTGAACCATTTCGATCAACTCGTCGCCTGATGGAGGAAGCAATATGGAATTGGCGCTGGGGGAAAAAATGATGTAATTGCTTGGAAGTCCACATGGCGAGTCTTTATTTAGGAGGTTTATTAACTGCCTTTCAGCCAACGGAATGGGTTCGCAGCGTGTTTTCAAATACGGATCACCTTCGAAGAGGTCGCTTGGCTTCGGATTTCCCAAGGCATCTGAGGTGGATTGGGGTAGGTCGGTGTTTGTATGGATATTCTGTACCTTCGTGGACACCTGGAGTCAAGATTCCATCTTCCCTGCCATGACCGTTGGGCGTCTGACCTCGAAGGCTCAGTTTGTCGTGTGTCTGAAGCAAAGCTGTTTACTACCGAGCAGAAGATAATCTCGAAAATCTACCGGGGCTCAGCAATCTCAAGAAGACCTGATTTTCATCCCAGACAATTTGGTGGGTGAGGGCAGGGAGAGCTATTTCTTTTTTGAAACAAGGGAAAAGAGGTATTCTACCCATGCCCAGAGGCACTCTGAGCTTTACTCTGAAGTGATTAAAAACAACAACTATTTAAGGCTTTGGAGGAAACCCCTGAGTCCAAACAGCTTTGTTTGATCTTCTTCTCAATTGATTTCTTTTTACACCCCCTCCCTCTCTCATTTAGTGAACTCAGGCTCCCTAAAAGAGGCTGATCAATAGGTTCAGGGCAGGCAAAAGGAAGCACATCTTTGCACAATGCGTAATTAACTTCTGGAATTCATTGCCATGAGATATGCCAAAATGCAATGGAGGATAAGCCCAGGTCGATTAGCCAAGCGAGTTAAATGGAACCTCCACGTCCAGAGGAAACCTACCACAGGTTACTATCTGTCCAGGCAGAGGAAGAGGCCAGGGCTGGTGCACCCTGATCCAAGAGACATTGGATTCAAGATGACCTTTGTCTGATCTATCACAGTTCACCTGACAGGTTATCTTACACCTGAAGTTGTACCAAGAAGCACCTGGATCATTTCAGCTGTGATTCTCTGGTTTCCCAATCCTTCTCTCCGAGGCGAAAGGATTCAACCCGACAATGGCTCACCACATTCTGGAGGACAAACTGTACATTTCCTCCCCTCCTGCCCCTTTCTTTGATGAACTGGGGGAGGGGGGCTTGCTCTTTTGCATTCCTTTACTACGCAACCTTCTTTCCACTCAAGGCCCTTCTGGCCTCCTTGCTGGCAGATGCTTTGTTTTGAAACTGACAAACCACTCCAGACAGATGCACGTGCGTGTGATGTGGGTGGATTTGTATGGATCTTCCCGGTAGGCCAGAAATCGAAGTGTGGAGGGGTTGGGGGGGGGGACTCCTGGGGTGGAAGCTGTGTGGTTGCTTCCTGGAGGAACAAAGTGCTCCAAGCGCCCCCTAGTGATGGCCTGGTTCACAAACAAACGCTTCAGCCTTACCAGCCTTTGCATCATACAGAGGCCACTACAGTCTTTTTGCCAGAAAGCTGGGGTGGGGATGGGCAGAGGTCAAAGACCCACTTTGCACACCCACCACCCTACATCTCTCTTTAGTTTTCATTTGCCCTGAAGTAGTAGCTTGCATGTTTTTGTAAATAGTCCGTGAGTAGGGACAGGAAGTTTAGTTGGTGGGCAGACCTTTCCTGGAATGAAAGCTCCTGGGACCATTTCCCTTGGGCAACTTCTGCTATACGGTTATTACAATAAAAAAGCCCTGAGGGTGGTAGGAAACATGGGTATTATGGTTACATGTCCTAGCGCTTGCACTCTATCGAGCCACGACCAATCTGTCAGCCTCCGAGGCATGGGATGAAAGTGATTTGAATCTTTTGCTCTATTTTGAGGGCTGTGTGAATCCAGGTGCTGGGGTCACTGCCTTTTCTTTCGGGTCAGAAATAGCATCCTGAGACAAATAAGCAGGAAATAAGAGCAAAGACGCTTGGACGGAATTCACCCCAACCTGGCAATTCTCAGCATCGCTACCAAAGTCAGTAGAATAGTTCCTACCTGGAGATATTTTGCACATGAAAAAAAAAATGCACTTACACTAGTGAGAAGCAACTGGAGGCCAAAGGGCTCCCCCACCCCCACAAGCCCTTTCAGGAGTACCAGGTGCCATTTCCCACCTTCTATCCTCCTGGACAGCTGCCCACCCAGGGAGGACTGTGAAGACAGTGGTAGATGGGATTGCAGAATGCGCTGCTGCTGAACTTAGAGGAGGAAAAGAGAATATCTGCAGCTCATTTCTCTCCTCATCAAAAGAATCACCCCATAACATCCACTCTTGATCAGAACACGGCTGTCACAAATGAAGCATAGCACAAGAATTAATTTTGTCGGAAGTAAATCTGCACTTTCCGCTGCAGATACGAAACGGCCAGCCAGTCTCTGTTTTACTGGCCAGACTAGTAAAACCAAGTTGTATTGAGGTTCATAACATTCAGATTGTCCCACAGGCCTTGGTATCTGTCTCTTGGTAGCATTTCAGTAAATACGCCCACCGTCATTTTCTCAGAGGGAAAGAAGTGTAGCTTGACAGCTCCGTGCCCCTGCAGGACCCTTACGTACTGGTTCCTGATTCCAATGTGCTTTGTCTTTACACTGTTCCTTCCTGAAAGAAAGAGGGCTATACAGCTCTGGTTATCCTACAGCATTTGAACTGGCAAAGGTTCCTTAATGCCAAAATCCTCCATTAACAGTTTAAACCCCTCTAATTCTCTGCATGTTTTGGAAGGTACTGAGGTTTGAAAAGGCACCAAAGTTCTCTCAAGCTGCACCCACAGTCAGACAAATTCTGCCAAGCTACACTGGGCATTGCCTAGCTCAGAAGGCTCCAGCCCTTAGTTTTTGTTCATGCCAATGTGAAATCATAATGCCCCGTATAAATCGATGGTGCGACCTCATTTGCTGTACTGTGTATAGTTCTGGTCGCCACACCTCAAAAAAGATACTATAGCATTGGAAAAAGTGCAGAAAAGGGCAACTAGAAGGATAAAAGGGTTGGAACACTCTCCCTGTGAAGAAAGGTTGAAGCACTTGGGGCTCTTTAGCCTGAAGAAATGACGGCTGAGGGGTGATATGATCGAGGTTTATAAGATTATGCATGGGATAGAGCAGGTAGAAAAAGAAGTACTTTTCTCCCTTTCTCACAATACAAGGACACTTGGGCACCCAATGAAATTGCTGAGCAGTCGGGATAGAACGGATAAAAGGAAGTCCTTTTTTCCCCTCTTTGTTATTATTGTGTCACCCTCCATTGGGGAATCTTGACTTATGCTTTAATATAAGCTTATTGCCTTATGCTGTGGGTTTTAAAATTATTTCCAGAATATATGAAAAGAAACATGCGTACAAGGCAGACCAGCACACTGCAGCACGGTGCACAGACACAGCAGCAGTAACTGTAACATCTCGTTAATCGGCAGGCAAAGTCTGCACATGCCACTTGGTTCATTTGTTAATATTAGTGATGATCAAAACTCACAAGTTTAGTCCATTCCTATCGAAAGTCAAGATATCTTGCTCCACAAGACTGACAATAAAAACGACTTAAGTTTTCTGAAGCTGTCAATAACACACCCTTTACTATTAGTATAAAATCCGAAGCCAGTTTTTGTATATTAATAATTTAGTCAAAGCTAATGTAAAATGCCGCAGTGGCTCAGTGATTAAGACGCTGAACTGCAGACCAAAAGATCGGTAGTTTGGGAGTTCGAGACCTGAGTGCCGCATGACGGAGTGAGCGCCTTTCTCTGGCCCCAGCTCCTGCCAACCTAGCAGTTTGAAAGCAAGAAATTGCAAGTAGATAAATAGGGAAGATAACAGTATTCAGTGGGAAGCTAACAGTATTCCGTGTGTCTTGGTATCGTCATGCCAGCCACATGACCATGAAAACATCTTTGGACAGTGCTGGCTCTTTGGCTTGGAAACAAAGATGAGCACTGCCCCCTAGAGTTGGATTTGACTGGCTTTCAAGCAAGGGAAACCTTTACTTAACATATAAAATAAAATCTCAGTTTAATCTCCTGACTCCTTAGGATAAACAGCACTAGCAATAACTGTAGTTTAGTTCATAAGGTCCACAAGCCTTTGCCAGGATAACCTGGCCTTCAGACATGTCCACCAAATATGCTGACAGTCCCCTTCCATGTATCTGTGTCTCCAGTGTTTTCCATCTGTTTTAAGGGCCAAAGCACATTAGACCACAGGGCTTTCAGCTTCGATTAACATATCATGACATTTTTAGTATCCTGTTTTATATTGTAACAGGAGTCATTTCATAATTGTAATTTAAAGTTTACGTACTTCCCCCACCCCAAAAGGCAGTTTGCAAATAAAATACATTCTTAAAACCCCGGAGAATCTATTTACGCTGGAATACACTGTTCTATCAAACTCATATATTCCTTGGCCTTTTTAGACTGATACAGCTGCTGATTTATGTGGAACAAATGGTCAGTTACGAATTTAAAATGTACCTTGTAAAAAGTACAGGGCAAAGTAGAATAGTGGCTACACAGTGCCAGATTTAAATGCAGGAAACCTGGTTGTAGACTACCTGCATTTCTATATCACTGGATAAGGTATATATACACTACTGGATAAGGTATGTCTCAGGGTCCCCAACTTTTTTGAGCCTGTGGGCACCTTTGGAATGCTGATATGGTGCGGTAGGCACAGGCACAAAATGGCTGCCAGTGCAGGCGGAGCCAGCCAAAAAGTGATGAGTGTAACTTAACCTGAGTCACCCAGTGAAGAGCCTTGTGGTGGCAGCTGCCGCCAAAGCAACATTTTAAAAAATCTGTAACGGCCAATCAAATCTCCAACAGCCAATCGGAAGCCTTGCTGGGCAAAAGCCCATCTGGCCCCACCCACTTTCTAAAAACTCTTGATGAGTGCCATGTTGGGGACCCGTGTATATATCATTATCTGCAGGGCTCTTTTTCAACTGGAACGCATCGGAATGGCGTTCTGGCTGGCACCCGAGCGTGCCCCGCCCCCTCCCCGCCAGGCCTGAGCTGTTTACACTTAAAGGGAAAGTACCTGCAGAGAGCCGGCCAGAAAAAGCCCTGCCAGGAGCTTTCCCTTTAAGTGCAGAGAGCCAGCAGGAAAAAGCCCTGCCCACAGATTAAGCACCGGGGCCGGATTCTTTGCACTGAAAGGTCTGGTCTCTCTGCATTTGGCTTGCCAACGTTGTGTTGCTCTCCCTGCTCTGGTAATTGCCTCCCCCATCTCTTTTCCTTCTCTCTCTCCCCCCCACCTTCCTTTCTTTCTTTTTCTTTCTCTCTCTCTGTCCCCACCTTCCTTCCTCCTTCCTTTCCCTCTCTGTCCCTTCCTTCCTTTCTTTCTTTCTTTCTTTTTCTTTCTCTCTCTGTCCCTTTCTCTCTCTCTCCTCCACCTTCCTTCCTTCCTTCCTCCCCATCTATCTATCTATCTATCTATCTATCCATCCATCCTTCTTTCTTTCGTTCTCTCTCTCTCTCTTCCCCCCTACCTTCCTTCCTTCCTCTCTCTCTCTCCCCTTTACCCCCACCTACCTCTTTCTTTCTTTCTGTTTCATTTTGTTCTTTGTTTTTATAAAAAAAAATATTGAAAAGGGGGGGGATGTAAAAAAGCAGAGAGCCCAGGAAATGCTGGTTTTGATGATATCTTTAATTTTTGAGAATCTCTTTAGTTTTCCCATAGCATCTTCTGTTTAAGAAAAGTAAGTTTGAAGGCTGAGTGTTTGTTGTGTCTTGTTGGGAATGGCTTGCAAATATATGTGTGTCTAAAGTCTGTATTAAAGTTGTTTGGTGCTAACTGCCATGAAAGAGAAAACATCTGAAAAAGTAGCTTCATTGTTGTATGTGTTGGCAGAACACTTGACTGTTGCTTTGGGGACATCTGCAGAGAAACAGAGTTGTAACTAAAAATGAGCATCTTCAACAGCACTTTGGAGATTGCCTGTTTTGTGAAATTTAAAAAGTGGGCAGAGTTTCTGAAGAAGATGATTGTCCCTCTTCTCTTGCCACTGGGCTGACATCTGCCTTTAATGGGCCAGCAAAGTTGATGTTCTTAAACCTCCTAATAAGAGAGATTTTTGCTTCTGAGGACTTGACTTCCAACGATTGGGGATCTTGTGATGGTAGTGATATTTTTATGTGATAAAGACCATCTGTTCACAGGATAATTTTACCTGTGGGACAGACTCTGCATGGTAACCACTCCACTGGTACATAATTGCTTGTAAAAAATATTATAGTGTAATAATTCAGATGGGTAGCCATGTTGGTCTGAAGCAGCAGAACAAAGTTGGAGTCCAAAGTTTCATCCAAGGTATAAGCTTTTGTGTGCATGCACACTTCTTCCATGTGAAGAAGTATGGGTGGCACATGAAATCTTATACCTTGAATAAAATTTTGTACCTTGAATAAAATAGTCCACAAACTACTACTCCCATCCAGTGCATCCACAAACCTAGAAGAAGAAGAGACTGGATTTATACCCCGCCCTTCACTACCCAAGGGAGTCTCAGAGCATCTTACAAACTCCTTTCCCTTCCCCTCCCCACAACAGACACCCTGTGAGGTAGGTGGGGCTGAGAGAGCTCTGAGACAACAGCTGGTACAGAGCTATGGCTTGCCCAAAGTCATCCAGCTGGTGCAAGGGGGGGAGTGGAGAATCAAACCCGGTTCTCCCAGATTAGAGTCCGCGCACTTAACCACTACACCAAACTGGCTCCTAGGGTTGTTCTGTCAGTGAACTAGGGTTGCCAACTCCAGGTTGAGGAAATCCCTGGAGATTTGGGAGTGGAGGGTGGGGTTTAGGGGAAGGAGGGACCTAAGCAAGGCATAATACCATGGACTCCACTTTCCAAAGCAGCCATTGACCTGATCTCTGTAGTTTGGAGCTCAGTTGTAATTCCAGGAGATCTCCAAACCCCACCTGTAGGTTGGCAACCCTAAAAAATCATATTCAGCATACTAGTTCTGTAGGAAGGCAACCTGATTTCCATGGGAACCTAACCTTTAGGAATTGATTCCAATCCAGTGTCAGTGTGGGAATAATTTTTGGACATGAGATATTGGTTCAGGCAAGATTTTATATAGACGGGACAGAAAATAATGTTTTTATTGGTTTTGTCAAAACTATTTTGACAAGGTAAACAGAATAAGCAAAAGGTGGATGTGGCTGGATGACCACACTTCTGGTAACATCAGGTGTGGCCTAATATGTTAATGAGCTCTGCTGTCAGGGGTGTGGCCTAATATGCTAATGAGTTCCTGCTGGGCTTTTTCTACAAAAAGAGCCCTTATTATCTGTATTGGCAAATGCATTTTCTTACTGTCACTACACTATTATCTAGGCACATACTTCCATTTTTCAGCATCGTTAACAAAATATGTTTGATACACTTGGCTTCCAATTTCTGTAATCCTAGTCCTATTACTTGCTTCATCAGTAGGGTTGTCAGGTCTGGGTTGGAAAATACCTGGAGACTTTGGGGGTGGAGCCAGGAGAAGGTGGGGCTTGGGTAGGGTAGGGGTCTCAGCATGGTACAATGCCATAGAGTCCACCCTTCAAAGCAGCCATTTTCTCCAGGGGAGCTGGGCTCTGTCAGCTGGAAACCAGTTGAAAAAGCGGGAGATCTCCAGGCCCCACCTGGAGTGTGGCAGCCCTACACATCAGGAGTCTTATTCTGTTGACTGCACTGATTTACATTGTGTAATACGCCTTGCGCCTCAACGAGAAAGGAGAACTATAAATAACGTGAATGAATAAATGTCTGAGAACGAGCTACTTTACAGGGCTGTTGTGATGATAAAAGAGGTGGACGATGTGTGCTGATTAATATATTTAACAACAACAGGGATACTTGTTGGCTGGCTGAAGAGCTTGTCCCGTGAATTTGTGAAGAATTCGTCCCCCTTACTTCGCTTGGACTGCATTTCCCACAAATCCTTTTGCCGCTGCGCGGTGCATGAAAGGAGCAGCGTCTCAGCTTCTCCCTCCACAAAACGCCTGATATGAAAAGCCTTGTTCTCGCGGCGCATTGCATTCCGGGAGTTGTAGTCTTCTAGCTTCTATGAAAGTACGGCCGCCGATTTCTTGCAAGTTTCTTCCGCCGCATTTTACGATATGATCGCGGCACGACCTCAATAACACCACCCCCACACACGGGCGATTGATACTCAATGGCTTACAGCGACCCCTTTTCTTCTCGCGATGCACGATGGGAGTATTAGCGCTACACGCCAGGCCGAGTAGCCTAGTCCGACTCAGGACTTCGTTTCCCGGAGACCCGCGGGGTTCCCGCGCTGAGCACTTTGGGAGTTCGATGCCCAGCCACGGCAAGAAATACCTCCCATCGTGCACCGCGGCGCAGAATGATTGGGCCTCCGTCTGCATTTCCTCATTCATTGGAGGCGACCATGGATTGCGGCGGGACGGACCCGAAGTTAAGCCAGGCACGCGCTTGACGTTCAGCAGGAAACCGGCTTTATGTTGCCCGTCACCCTACCTGCTTTCCTGCCGTAGCTGCGCTCAGGCTTTTCTCTTCACACTTCCCTCCTCACTCACATGATGGCCGTTGCGCTCCCGCTCCGAGATAGGTTACCCGCCGTTGCGTGGGGCATCTTGGGAAACGCAGTCCGTCTCCCTCAGCTCCGCGCTGGGGCCGTAAGGCTTGCGGACTGTCTTCCCCGTCAGCCCTCACAGCGGGCGTCCCCTTTGCGCGCCTGGCATGCCGGGAGCTGAAGTCTCCGAGCCCTCTGGACGACGGAGCGTCGAAAGCCTCCCGGGACTCCATGTCCCATCATGTCACTCGGCAATCGCCTGAAGGGCCCGTCCCGGCGGCGCTGCCGCTGCCGGGAGATGTAGTCCGCCCCGCCGCCGCACCCGACGCGGCGGAGGGCAGCCGGGACTCCATTTCCCATCCCCTCTCGCGACAGGGCCGGGCTGGGCCGGCTCCCGAGCCGCCTCAGACGGAGCCAGGCAGCCAGCGCGGCCCCCCTTCCCTCTCCCCCGGTCCCGGCCTCACCATGAGCAGCGGCAGCGCCGGCTCTTCCCGGCCCAGGACCAGCTCCTTCGCGGACCCCTCGGGAGGCGCCCCCGCCGCCGCGCCCGCCGCGCCCGGCCCGACCTCCGCCACAGCGCCCGGCGGGAAGCCAGGGGGGGCCGCCGGGCCTGGGCCGGGGGGAGGAGGCAGCACCAGCACGGCCGTCGGCTCCTTCCCGGGGCTCAAGCTGGGGCGTAAGTCAGGGGAGGGGGGAGGGGAAGAGGACCAAACACCCCCACCCCCCCCGCCGCCGCCGCCCGGTGAGGGGGAAGGGGCGGGACAAAGGGCGGAGGGGGGAGGGGAGGGGATTGAATGGGGCCGAAGAGGGGCGGGGGGAGAGCGGGGGAGGGGGCGTCTTTTCGGGGGGGGGGGCTCGGCGAAGGAGACGGGAGTCGGGGGCGAAGGGGTCACCATCGGGGTGTGTGGGTGTGTGTGGGGGAGACAGGGAAAGAATAAATGGAAATGATTAGGGGGAGGGGGAACATCTGGAGACCCCGACCGGCCTGCGGAGTCTGGGGAGGGGGGCGCGGAGGGGAGGCCCCCTGAGGTTGGGGGGGGGGCGGGGGAAGGGAAGGGGTTGATGAAGGGGGGGGGTAGCCTGCCTGCCTGATGCTTGGTCGGGGGTGGGGGGGGGCGTCTGTCTGCATGGGGTGAGGGTTGCTCGGCCGAGGCTTGCCCCGCTTTGGAACGGGAGGGAGCCTCCTGCATTGGCAGCAGGGGAGCCTTTCCGGGCGAGGGGAAGGGTGTTGTGGGGACGGAGAGGGCAGCCGGGGTGGGGTCGGGTCGGGTCGGGTTGGGTTGTGCAGGCGTCTGCGGCAGGCGGCCTTGGGGGGGAGGGGGGAGGAAGCGAGCCCCGCCGCTCAGCGTGCCCGGGGCAGGTTGGCGATGGGGAAAAACGGGTCTGGACAAAGGCGAGGATTGAGGTTTTTAAGGAGGAGGAAGGAGAGAGGGAAGGGGGAGTGGGGAGCGGTCGCCTGGCAACCGGCAGAATGGGCGTGGCAGGGGATGGGGAGGCAGGGTGGGTGGGGGCCTGTCTGGATGTGGGGTTGGAGAGAGAGGGAGGCTAGGGCTCCCTGGCAAAGCAAAGCAAAACCGTTCACATTCGGAGCTCAGACTGGCTTCCCAAAAGAATGGGGGGTGTGGGCCGAGGTCCTCAGCCCCCCCCCCCCCACAGAGTGCCATCCTAAACTGAGCCGCACCCTTCAAACCCCACTGATTTCAGTGGACTTAGAAGGGGGTAACTGCCTAAGCCCTGCTCTGGAGAGTCCAGGCTCATCCTTCTAGGAAGCTAAGCAGGGTCGGTCCTGGTCGCTACTTGGATGGGAGACCACCAAGGAAGTCCGGAGTTGCTACACAGAGCCGTCTCTGAACATCTGCCTTGAAAACCCCACGGGGTCACCATAAGTCAGCTCCAACTTAACGGCACTGTCTAACACCATATCAGCTTAATATCACCCCGAAGGCAATTTTGTGTCTCAGGTGCTGTCCAGGGGCATGCCGTCACTGTCCTTTGGCGATTTGATAAGTTAGCACGATAGTGTAAGGATTTAGGTGCTAGGATTTCAGGTACCTCTGATAGGGTGGGGTTAGGAATGGTGGGGCAAGGTGCATGTCCAAAGTAAAGTGTGCATTTGTAGAAGGCTCAGTGACTCAAGAGGATAAGTTTGCCATTTGGGGAGATGCATCAGTTGCCCCTGTCTGCGGGGAGGTGAGGGATTGGCACTAAACCTCTGAATCGCATAGCCAGGAGGCAACAACATGAGGGGAGCTGATTGGCCACTGTGCGAAAATGGATGCTGGCCTAGATGGACCACTGGTCTGATCCAGCAGGGCTCTTCTGATGTTCTTATGAAAGCCTCGGCCTCTATGCCCTGTTGTTGGCCCTCCAGAGGAACTGGTTGGCCCCTGTGTGAGACAGGATGCCGGACTAGATGGATCACTGGTCTGATCCAGCAGGGCTCTTCTGATGTTCTTATGAAGCTCTCAGTCTCTATGCTGCTGGCCATCTAGAGGAACTGGTTGGCCACTGTGTGAGACAGGATGCTGGACTAGATGGGCCACTGGTCCAATCCAGCAGGGCTGTTCTGATGTTCTTATTGGGAAGGATCTGGACCTCATGTCCGCCCCCCCTCCGATATTCCTCTTCTCCCAGGAGATAGCAGCAAGGTGACCACCGTGGTGGCCACGCCCGGCCAGGGCCCCGATCGCCCCCAAGAAGTCTCCTACTCCGACATCAGGGTCATCGGCAATGGGTCATTTGGGGTCGTCTACCAGGCCCGGCTGGCGGACTCTGGGGAGCTGGTGGCGATCAAGAAGGTGTTGCAAGACAAGCGCTTCAAGGTGAGCTGTGGATTGTGTGTGCGCATTGCTTCCGTCTCTCTTTTTCACACATTTGCCACTGAGCTTGTACAACTGACTTAGGTCTTTCCTTGTCTGGGCCTCTCTCAGAACCGGGAGCTCCAGATCATGCGGAAGCTGGATCACTGCAACATCGTTCGCCTGCGGTATTTCTTCTACTCGAGCGGGGAAAAGGTGAGGGGGATCCTGAAAGGTTGGTGGGGAGGGGATGGCTTGCTGTGCACATCACGGAAAAAGAAGATAACCCACAGAAGGAAGTAGTCTTGTCCTTCCCTGTACGGGTTCACGCCACGGATCACTTCCCCCAAATCAGTTAACTGCCATTTTAACCACTCCTATTTTCACAATCGAGGTGTATTGCTCCCACGCCGACACCTTTTTGAATTGGATAAGCGGTTGTTTCAGTCTGACATTAGTATCTGTTTATATGAAGCAGGGGAGTGTGAATTAATTAACACTGAGCGTACGGAAGGATGCAGTCTTGCCCGTAGGACAAAACGGTAACAAGAACAGCCTCTTCTGCCCCGAAGGCCGCTCTGGGGAAACATTTGCGGCTGATTTGTATCAGTTAACTGCAAGTTGTTCATATGATTCGCTCAGTGAAGGCCAAACTGGAATCGCTGGACTTCTCCTTATTCCACTGTGCTTCTTTCCTAAAAAAACAAAAAACAAAGAAACTTTCCAGGCCTTGAGAAACTTATCTCTTCTGTATGTGGACTTGGAGTAATGAGACAAGTACAGGGGTTCCTTTGGGTGAATCTTTACTACTACTTAAATCCAGGCCTTAGGAGGTAATTACAGTAATGAATTGAGACTCCTTTTAATTGATCTCCTTGTTTCTAGCCCTTTGGCATTTTGTGTGTGAGCTGCAGCCTAATGTAAGGTACGGCTCGTCAGAGGTCAATTGTGGGGGGCATCCCCCCCTCCCGGCAGCTCAACTCCAGAGATACTAGTAGTAGTAACGGCAGAAAACCTTTGAGTGCGAAGCAGTGCTCTCTCTAAGCTGTGGAGTCTTGTGAGCAAAAATTCTGCTTTGTGAGCTACTGGCATTAAAGTTGCGAGCAAGCGATTTGGCCACTGCGTCAGTTAGTTCGCTCTGGAGCCCTCCTTCCTGGACTAAGGGGGAAATGGGTGAGCTGGAGGCTAAAAAACTGTGAGCTAGCTCACACTGATTCAGCTTAGAGGGAACACTGAGTGTGAGCACTTCCCATTGGCTACAACGTAAGCGCCCTGACCCGGATAGCCCAGGCTGACCCATTTTTCTTAGATCTCGGAAAGTAAGCAGAGTCGGCCCTGGTTAGTATTTGGATGGGAGACCACCGAGGAAGTCCAGGGTTGCTCCGCAGAGGCAGGCGATGGCAAACCGCCCCTGAATGTCTCTTGCTTTGAAAACTCCGTGAGGGGTTGCTGCAAGTCAGCCGCAACTTGACGGCAGTTTCCGCCACCGCAGCATAAGCACAACTTGCCTGTGTAGACTGTGGGTTCTAGCTGTTTTTCCAGATGGGCTAGAACACTGGCGTGGAGCAGAAGCACCTTTTGTTTGGGAAACCAAGCATTCATTATTTTGTGTTCTGATAATAAGGTGGGGGGGGCGTCTGTATTCCTGGGTCGATCCAGAGCAGTGGTTAAATGGAAGCTGAACTTGTAAGTCAGGGGTAACCCCAGGGTAGCGGAAAGAGTTCTATCAGCATCCCCCTGTGTTGTCCGTTTCTGTTCTGTCAGGTGGAATTGGCCAGGGGGGTTCCAACTCACCTCCTTTTTTCCTCCCCCACCTTACTGCAGAAGGACGAGGTTTATCTTAATCTAGTCCTGGACTACGTGCCCGAGACGGTCTACCGAGTGGCCCGCCACTTCACCAAAGCCAAGCAGACCATCCCCGTCATCTATGTGAAGGTAGGAACCGCCCTCGGGCTTGAAACCCATCGCGGTCAGGGTAAAGCAGCTCTCGTCGCACCTCCACATTAAGGGTCAGAGAAGGATGGCGATAACCCTAACCCTTTGTTGTCCAAGGAGCCTCCATCCCCAAATACTAATAGCCAGGTCTCAGACGGCGATTTCTGGCCTGGTTCGGGTTTGGAACAGATTCCCTTCGCTCCTTTGTACCGTAATCTGGCAGGGCGGAAGAGCATGTGATTTTGCATGCGGCAGGCCCCAGGTTTGAATCCAGCGGGCCTTGAGGAAGCTGGTGTTTTCTCAGCCTGGAACCCTGGAGAGCCTCTGCCAGTGGTCTGATTTGGTATGACGCCACTTCATATGTTCTCTGTGTGTGCTTTTGTTTTTTGTTGGGTTTTTTTTTTTTACGTTTCTTGGAAGAGGCTACTCAGTTTTGCAATCTGTGCGAACTATGCAAATTAAGAAGCGTTGCTTCATTTCTCATTCGGACGATTCTGCCGGTTTTGAGCAACTTAGTCCTGCTGCACTAGTTCTATAGGGAAGGGCGAGGAGATACGAAGAGAAACCGAAGCTCCATCCAGGGCCCTTGAAAAGCTTGTTCAGCCATCTCCCTGCTTTTTCAGATCTGAGCAGTTGTTGCCCTTGTGTGTATTCAAGCATTTTTTTCAAGATGTGAGATCTAGAAACTTGGTTTGTTTGTTTTTTAAAAAAATAACTACTGTGTAAGTGAAGATTTTTTTAGAGCGCAGACTCTAATCTGGGAGAACTGGGTTTGATTCCCCACTCCTCCACATGCAGCTGCTGGTGTGACCTTCGGTCAGCCACAAGTTTTCTCAGAGTTGTTCTCTCAAGGGCAGTCCTCGAAAGAGCTCTCTCAGCCCCACCTACCTCACCGGGTGTCTGTTGTGGGGAGGAGAAGGGAAAGGAGTTTGTAAGCCACTCTGAGACTCCTTCGGGTAGTGAAGGGCAGGGTATAAATCCAATCTCCTCCTCCTCCTCCATGTGGAATCACAGTGTTTGTGTAATGCTGGATATACTGCTGTAAAATCCCTGGATTGTGCTAGAGATAGGCAGGTCCAGAGAACTATGCAGGCCTCCTCCACCTGGCCAGAAATTTGTGGATCAGGTCCCTTTTGTGTGCTTCTTTGTTTTTCACATGACATCCAGTCTGAGGGAGTCTTGGCAGATTGCTCAACAAGGGAACATTATCTGTAATGCCACTTAAAATATATTATTTATATAATATATATATATTATATATATAAAACATGACACAGTCTTGTTATGGAAATGGTTTTTCCTGTGTCTGACCATGGGGAAATTTAGCCTGGCGAGACTGCACTGGCTCCCACTCATCTTACGCTTTGCTGCGTGTCTTGAAGGCACAAGAACCCTCCACCCCACCCCCGTGTGTGTGTGCACATGTGTACTGCAATGCTCCCTCTAAGCTGTGGAGTCTTGTGAGAAAAATTTCTACTTTGTGAGCACCTGGCATTAGAGTCGTGAGCGAGCGATTTGGCTGCTGCATAAGTTAGTGTGCTCTAGAGCCCTCCTTCCCGAGCTAGGACCAAAACTTGTGAGCCGGAGGCTAAAAAACTGTGAGCTATCTCAGACTGACTCAGCTTAGAGGGAACACTGGTCTAATGCAGTTGTATCTGATGAGCCTGCTCTTTTCTTATCAGGGGGAATGTCGTTACAAACCCCAGGTTTTTCAGCGCTGAATGGAATCCCCGTTTTGTACGATCTGGCTGAGACGCTGCCCTGTCTCGGGCATCCGGCATCGTTAGTTTAAAGTGAAAGATCCCAATTGGAAAGGAGTGGTTTGTTGGCAGAAAGGAGGGCGGACCGCGAAAATCCAGATTTTCCGCACCGCATATATTATGTGGGCAGGAAAACATAACTTACCCATGAGGGCTAGTTTCTTAACATCCACTTGAATTTCTCCCATTCTTGTTTCAACAGGTGCTTTTCATGTTCTTGTTATCTTAAAGTTTGTTCGTGGTGATAGAATCTGTAGGATTACGAGGCACCCTTTTGCTTATGTTCAGCTTCCTGCATGGGTTTCAGTAGATGAGCCGGGATTTTGGTGTCAGAAGCAGATCCATATTTTTGCACGCAGCTGTGCTGTCTTTTTGCTTTTTAAAGCTAAAAACCTGCCTCTTTTCCCCCCCCACAACCAGGTGTATATGTACCAGCTCTTCCGCAGTCTTGCTTACATCCATTCCCAAGGCGTCTGTCACCGGGACATCAAACCCCAAAACCTGCTTGTGGACCCCGACACGGCAGTACTGAAGCTGTGTGACTTCGGCAGGTGAGATTGGCACAGAAGGGGCTACTCCCCTCCTGCAGTGTAGGCTTCGTGCAGTGGATTCTGGTCCTCACTCTTCTGAGTAGATTTCACAAGCCAGCTTGGCTCTGTGAACAGGGAGATTGATTTCACGTGTCTGTGTACAGTTCAGCTTCCCCCAGTTTTATACCTCTCAGTCATGTTTCCTGCTTTCTTTGCATGGCCCCATCGACTCCAGAGGCTTTTTCAATCCATCCAGTGTTCCGCTTTCTTCACAACAGCCACTCGCGATGATAGTCAGTATTCTTGACTGACCCTTCCCCCTCGGCAGTGAGATTGGCTGAACATTCCATGATGTCATGTCAGTGTAGCCAGAGAGATGGCTGAGCATTCCGTGGTGTCATGTCAGTGCAGCCAGAGAGATGGATAAAGACACCATCTTTGCCCGCTTCTTACACAGAACAATAAAGTGGTATCTTTCATCAGCGAATGTTACGGTCGATTAAATATCGCTTCTCCAGTCAATCATCAAGACTCTCTTTAAAAGTCTGGCTTTGATTCTGGCGTGTTGGGGCTGATAAGGAACAGAGGGTAACGGTGTCCCTTTTCTAACAAGGGTGGTTGTCTTGCAGATAACTGTTCGGAAATATATGTGGATTATAAAATGTATTGTGCTTCTTTTGATGTCTCAGGGAAAAAAACTGTCTGTTGACAAACCCCCAGAGTGGATTTACATTAAGATGAATTGACGACTGAGAAGTTTAAAAGGCAGATCAGCTTCCAGTCCTGCAGTTGACGGACAGCCCTATTTTAAACTTAAGCATTATATATAGGTCTCTGTGTGATCTGCGTTCTAAAAAAAAGAAGGGACTACTGCGCCAGCACAGACAGACTTTGGCTTGAGAGAAATGTGCACGAATAAAGGCCAGCTGGTTACGGCTTCTCACTTTTTTGCGTCTCGGTTTACCCCTTTGATTTAGTTTCAGAGAGTCGCCACACTGGTCTGCAGAACAGCTGGATTCAAATCCGGTAGCCAATTAGAGACCAGCAAGAGTTTCAGGGGTTTAAGATTCGAGAAAGCTTTGTCAGACGCAGCAGAGTTGAAGCGGAGATCTGAGTAATAGAATCATAGGGTTGGAAGGGACCTCCAGGTCATCCAGTCCAACCCCCTGCACAATGCAGGGAATTCACAAATACCTCCCCACACACACACACCCAGTGACCCCTGTTCCATGCCCAGAAGATGGCAAAAAGCCTCCAGGACCCCTGGCCAAACTGGCCTGGAGAAAAATGGTTTCCTGACCCCAAAGTGACAATCAGCATTTTTGGGGCATGTAAGAAAGGGCCTCAAGAATTAAGCACTGAGGCAACCCTTCCTGCCCTCCCTCTCACGATCTGCCTAAGTTCACAGAATCCGCATTGCTGTCCGATGGCCATCCAGCCTCTGTTTAAAGAAGGAGAGCCCACCACCTCCCGAGGAAGCCTGTTCCCCTGAGGAACCACTCTGACTGTCAGGAAGTTCTTCCTAATGTTTAGTCCTTTTTTTCCTAGTCAGAAGGAGGGTGGGGTCTTGTAAAAGAGTGCTCATAAAGGATGCAAAAGTCGAATGTATATTGTAAGCAGCCTGATTGGAGCACTTGGATTTATTTTGCTTCCTATAGCCATGGCAAGGGGTGAACCTCCTTCCCTTACTCCTGGCACCCCTATGCAGATAATTGCTGAGGTTTCACTAGGGGTTCTTAATGGTAACTGTGCAGCCCTAAGAAGAAGAATACATACGAGGGAGTCTTCTAAAAGAGAGCTGGGGTACCCAGGGAGATGAATTCTGCGGCAGATGCCAAGTTCTGCAGCTTCCCTCCACGCCTGTGGAATCTTTATACAAAGGGTTTTTTTTTTCCTGATCTGGTACATAAAACATTCCAGGGCATGTTTTCTCAGGCCTTCGTCAAATTGTTCTCCCCCCGTCATCCTGAAAGGACCGGGCTTCAGACAAGATCCCCTCCCATCTCCACAGGTGCCCTTACCATTCTCCTCTGTTCCCGTTTCAGCGCAAAGCAGCTGGTCCGGGGAGAGCCCAACGTTTCCTATATCTGTTCTCGCTACTACCGTGCCCCGGAGCTCATCTTTGGAGCCACAGACTACACCTCAAACATAGGTGAGAATGTCCCTCCTCCACGGCATCTCCTATTCCTCCCCTGCACACCTCCTTATAAAAAATGAGTTCTCTTCGACTGGGACACACGAATGGAAATCATTTGCCGATCGGGAAAAAACTCTACGCATACACTGAATGGGAATTCGGAGGCACCTGTCCCATGCACTGTCTAGTGTGTTAGAGCCCCGAGACATTTTTATACCACAAAACCTGTGCTTGCTCTCGAGTAGCGCAACGTGGCAGTAGACAAACGTGCTTTGTGGGCAGAAGGTTGGAGGTGCCATCTAGGGTTGCCAACTCAGTTGGGAAATTCCTGGAGATTTGTGGGTGGAACCTGTGTAAGGCAGGGTTTGGGGAGCAGAGGGTTACAGCAGGGTATAATGCCTCAGAGTCCACCCTCCAAAGCAGCCATTTTCTCCAGGGAAACTGATCTCTGTGCCCCGGAGATTAGTTGTAATTCCAGGAGATCTCCAGGCCCCACCTGAAGGATCACAAAAAGGGGGAGGCGCAGTGTTCCCTCTAAGCTGAGTTAGTGTGAGCTAGCTCACAATGTTTTAGCTTCTGGCTCACCCATTTTTGTCTCCGCTCAGGAAGGATGACTCCCGAGCAAAATAATATATGCAGTAGCTTACAACTTTAATGCCAGTAGCTCACAAAGTAGAATTTTTACTCACAGGACTCCACAGCTTAGAGGGAGCATTGGCGACCCTTGGTGTATAAAAGGTGAAAACGAGAAAAAAATCACTGAGCAGAAGATTAATTGTCTAGCCATTGAGCAATGTATTAAAACCAACAGTGTAGATTTAACACTATATGTTTTATGATCATAAATTCATTCTACGCTAATCCTAGTTTCATATTACATTTATAACAATTAATCTATATGGTGTTTACCATAATCGCTCCATAGCATTAACATGCTCAGTACAAGGCTTGTTGCAAAATAAGCCAAAGTAATAGAACAATCCAAGGGCGCATCAGAGCTCATATCACAGTACGCATGTTAACTTGATGAAGAAAGCAACTTACAAAACGAAGGGCACATCAGCGCTCGTATCGCAGTCCGAGTATTGGCTTGATGGAGAAAACAACTTGCTCTCGGAGAATCCACTGTAGACTGTAGGATGGGCCTCTGGATTGACAGCACATTTCAATGTCTCTTCTTCGAAACTGCAACAAGTCTGAAGAAGAGACATTGCCCTTCGTTCTGCGAGCAAGAGGTTTCCTTCCTCAAGTTAACGTTCAGACTGTGACATTCTGTTAGTCTGCCTTATTTCACCTCAAACTTGTATTGTTCACGTTGGTGTTACAGAGCCATTGTCATAAATGTCATGTAGATTAATTGTCATGAATGGTATATGAAACTAGGATTAGTGTAGAATGAATTTATGGTCATATAGTAGTAATATCTAGACCAGGGGTGTCAAACATAAGGCCTGGGGGAACGGAACCAGCCCGTCCAGGGCTCTTACCCAGTCCGCAAGCTACTGGTATGTATGGAAATGTACGGTACTCCCCCTTTTAGGGTAACCTTTGGGAAAAAACTAGTCTTGATTAAATACATTAATTGGGGCTTTTGTGGGTTCCCCAGCAAATCAGTTGCTTCCACTGCTAGAAATCAATTGCTTTTGTCTGTATTTTGAGTAAAAAATAATACTGTTTATTGGGTTTGTCTGTGTCCTTTATAAAGTTTATATCTTTGATACCTGGCAATGTTTTCTCTAAGCTGTGGAGTCTAGTGAGCAAAAATTCTACTTTGTGAGCTACTGGCATCAAAGTTGTGAGCGAGCGATTTGGCCACTGCATAAATGAGTTTGCTCTGGAGCCCTCCTTCCTGAGCTAAGGCAAAAATGTGTGAGCTGGAGGCTAAAAAACTGTGAGTTAGCTCACACTAACTCAGCATAGAGGGAACACTGCCTGGCATGACATCTTATGGTATACATGGCCCGGCCCAACAAAATGACACTTATTTCAGATCCGGCCCTTGTAACAAATGAGTTTGACACCTTTGATAGGGTATAGTGTGAAATCTACATAGTTGGTTTTAATATATTGCTTGATGGCTAGACGACTAATCTTCTCCTTGGTGATTTCTTTTATTTTTTCCACCCACCTGGAGGATTAAGTTAAGAAGGATCTGGGTTGACTGGGCTGGGGGAAGAACCCTGCTTCTGAAGAACAGCTTCTGGCCAGAATAGATAGCCTTGGACTTCATGTGTTCATATATACATCTTACCTGCCTTTTACACCAAAACAGAAGGGAGAGCCCTCTGGCTTTAGCCATTAGTCCCTCCTCTTCACCCAGGAGACCAAGTGGCTACCGCTGAAGATTCTCTTCTGCTTCTTTCCCAGATGTCTGGTCTGCTGGTTGCGTTCTGGCAGAACTGCTGCTAGGGCAGCCGATATTCCCTGGGGACAGCGGAGTGGACCAGCTGGTGGAAATCATCAAGGTAACAAACGTCTCCTCTTGGGCTGCTCCCCTCTAGGAAGCCAAACAGGCGTCCTGGAGTGTGTGCCCAGACGTCTTTGCAAAAAACCCATCTGACGTGTTCCGGTGCCACTCTTGAGGCTAGATAAAATCAAATCAAAAAGCTTCCAACTGCCCTCAGAAATCAACTGCTAATACTCAGAAGCCCAAAAAGTGTGGATTAGCTCAATGCTTTTCAAAAACGTCTACATCCAGGGGGATTTTTCAGAGTGGAACTCGCCTGCCTCAGAACCCCTTGTGCTCTCCTGAAGATCCGGGGGAGTGCAGACCCAGTTCCTCTGATGCACACTGAGCTTCACAGTCACCCTGGACGAACAGCAAATGCTCTCCCAGGAGCGCGCAGCATGTCATGAGACAGAGTGCGGTGATGATTGCCGGCTGTGTATTGTGGAAGACTGTTTGTGTTGACTGGTCTTGCCGTTGAGGAACCCTAGCTAGAGTCACTGCGCCATCTCTGAAGTCCCTGGAACACAGTCTGAGAACTGCAGGCCTAACTTTTCTGTTCCAGTCCCTGGGCAAGACTCCGACATCTACTTGCATACATGACCCATTCCAGAATAGCTTTTACTGGACTGAGAACTTCTTTTCAGTAAGACTGCCACTGCCACGTCAAGTTGCCAGTGGGATGTGTGGGAGAGGCTGGAGGGGCCTCCCTCCCGTTGTGGGGCATGTGTAGTCACGTGAACCGGGTTCAAATCCCTACTCGGCATGAGCCTCTCACCGTGGCTTTGGGCCTGTCGTGTGCTTTTGGCCAGAGCTGCCTCACTGTAAGCGGTAAAGCCAGTTTGGTGTAGTGGTTAAGAGTGCAGACTCTAATCTGGGAGAACTGGGTTTAATTCCCCACTCCTCCACATGCAGCTGCTGGTGTGGCCTTGGGTCAGTCATAAGTTCTTTCAGAGCTGTTCTCTCAAGGCCAGTTCTCGAGAGAGACCTCTCAGCCCCACCTACTTAACAGGGTGTCTGTTGTGGGGAGGGGAAGGGAAAGGAGGCTGTAAGCCCCTCTGAGAGAAGAGCAAGGTATAAATCCAATCTCCTCCTCCTCCTCCTCTTCTTCTAAAATATTGGGCAGGAGGGAGATGAACACTTCCCTGAGCTCCTTGGAAGAAGTCCGGGATAAGGATTTGAGTAAGGCTCAGAGTTGATGCTCTCTCCCCTACTCCAGGTGCTGGGGACCCCGACGCGAGAACAGATCCGTGAGATGAACCCCAACTACACGGAGTTCAAGTTCCCCCAGATCAAAGCACATCCCTGGATAAAGGTAAAAAGAACGAGGCGGGCGGCAGAAGCGGAGAGTGTTACGGGTAGTGCCCTCTGCTGTCCAAAATGGTAGAAGGCTGTCGGATATTTTTGATCCCAGGGCTCTGGCACTGAGTGCATAGAGAGGCGCTCTGGCACTGCGGGCTTAGGTGTTCTCAGCTCATTAAGAGTAGTTAAAATTCTGCATCGGGCACGCCAGATTCAGGGGCAAGGAAAGTGGAGCCCGGCGAAGCCTACCAGCTGTGTACTCTGCAAAAAACACACGGGCCCTGGATTCCTACACTTGACAGCTTACATTGCTGGGTGGGGGGAATGAGGATGAATGCATTTCCAGTTTGCATCGCACCACCTGTGCCATGCGTTCCGTTGCAGATGAGGTGAGTCTGGCCGCATCGAACGTGTGTCAGATTAAAAACGTTGGGTTTCGTGTAAAGTGCAGGAGGGGAGGGGACTAGGCCTCAAAGAGCAGAGGAGGCCAAGCAGGTGGGGCTTGTGTTTGAGATCTGCCCACTTGGGCGGCAGCTCCGGTTTCGGTCTGGGTAGTCTGGGGCTGTATGATGCACTTTTGTGACTCGGCTGTGCTTGGAGGGAAAAGTCACAGGGGACAGCTGCTTGTTGTACTGGCTTTCGGAGTCTCCACACTTAGATGACGTTTCACTTGTCCGACTGGGATTTGCTACTTAACGTTTTCAACAGTGCAGACTAGAAACCTGTCTAGATTCCATGATTTTTTAGATGGCTTTCGTGTCCCACGGTGCTGGCTTTTAGGGAAACCTCTGGTAGAGCGCCCCCTGATTTAAGGGGCCAGGGGGTCGGTGTGGGGTTTAAATAGTTTGGGCTTGTGAATGATTTGGCACTTTCCCTTCTGGCCGCCTCCCCCTGCAGGTGTTCAAGCCTCGTACGCCGCTGGAGGCCATCTCGCTGTGCAGCCGGCTGCTGGAATACACGCCCGCCACCCGCCTCTCCCCCCTCGAGGCCTGCGCCAACAGCTTCTTCGACGAGCTGCGCGAACCCAACACCCGGCTGCCTAACGGGCGCGAGCTGCCCCCGCTCTTCAACTTCAGCCCCGTGGGTAAGTGGGGTTGAGAATGGGGCAAACACACATAGGAGCAGACTTGGAGACAAAGCAGGCTTTTGCTAGGGGAGAGCAATCAATTTTCCAGAATATTCCATTGCTACCTAAGAGCAGCAGTCCTTAAAGAGGGAAGCTTCAAGGGGAGATCACAACATGAGATTGCTGAACGTGAGTTCATTCACAGGTTCAGAGAGAAGGATCCTTTCCCCTAGGACTGAATAGAGACACAGGTTTTTTATCTCACTACAGATGCTGATTTTCTCCCTCCCCCCCCCCGCAGTGTTCCCTCTAAGCTGAGTTAGTGTGAGCTAGCTCACAGTTTTTTAGCCTCCGGCTCACACATTTTTGTCTTAGCCCAGGAAGGGTGGCTCCAGAGCAAACTAATTTATGCAGCATCCAAATCGCTCGCTCACAACTTTAGTGCCAGTAGCTCACGAAGTAGAATTTTTGCTCACAAGACGCCACACCTTAGAGGGAGCATTGTGGCCCCAAGCATTTTGCCCCTGCTCTAATTAAGTTTATTACATTTTGCATGGTAACTCTGCGTCCTGACTCCTTTCTTTGCAGTACCCCTCCCACCTTCAGGCCAGGATATAAGGACTCAGGGATCTCCATTCCGACTTGTATTTGATGAATGGAGCTTGGACTCTGGAAAGTGCATACCCCAGAAATCTTATCAATCTCTAAGATGTTACTGGATCTCCTTTGCTAGGGAGGCTCACGATGCCCCCATAGAGCCAGGAACCCAAATCCACAGTGCTGGAATTTTGATGCTGGGGAATCCTTATTCCACACCCTGTGCCTTGACTCCCAACTTCCTAACTTTTGATTCCTAAAGCTACATAATAATCTTTTTTTTTTAAAGTTATGCCTCCCCTCTCTAAGGGCCCTTTCTGTACTCCCCTTTTAATCCATATTCACCACGGTGTCCTCCAAGCAATTCTGCACTAAAATTGAATTCAGCTTTTTAAATCCAGGTTGTTTTTCCCATTCTGCACTAAAATCAAGTTCAACCTTCTTTTTATTCTGGGTTTCCCCCTCCATTCTGCATTACATTCAGTCTGCTGTTGCCCCAGGTTATTTGGATGCCGTTTTTGCCATGGACTTAAATTGCCTTGACTTGAACACTGAGAAAATCTAGAGTGGTGGGCAAATGCGGAAAGGACCTAAATCTGGGCCAACTCACGTTCTGTTTCAGAGGGTAGTTGTGTGGGTCTGCCGCAGAAGAGCTGGATTCGCATCCACAGCACCTTAGAGACCAATTTTCAGGGTATAAGATTTCAAGAGTCATAGTTCCCTTCGTCTGAAACAAGTAGGGATGGGGGTCCCTATCTGACAAAGCTCTTCTACTGCAGACCAATATGGGTATCCTCCCGATACAGACCTAACAACTATCTTAATTCTAGGTGCCACTAGACTCCAATCCAGTTGTCTCACATTCTGTGTACCCTTTGCAATAAATAAAGATGTCTTTGATTTCTGGTAGATTTAGATGGGTCACCGTGTTGGTTTGAAGCAATAGAACAAAGTTTGAGTCTGGTGGCACCTTTAAGACCAGCCAAGTTCAGTTCTGGGGATAAGCTTTCGTGTGCAGGCACACTTCATTCAGTTTATCTGAACAAGTGTGCATGCACACAAAAGCTGATCCCCAGAATTAAACTTCGTTGGTCTTCAAGGAGCCACTGGACTCAGACGTTGTTTTGTGGTGTTTCACGGGGGTGTGAGTGTATGCAGCTTTACCTTAAATGTGAGGATTTCCATTAGTCCACTGAAGAAAACAGGGGATGGAATTAAAACACTGTGTGCCTGAGGTATTTTAGAGGTTTTCTCGCCGATGCAACAGCTAAGACAAAGGCAGTCCTTGCCGTTTAGTAAAGAGTATATCATAGAATCATAGAGTTGGAAGGGACCTCCAGGGTCATCTCGTAATGTTCCCTCTAAGCTGCGGCGTCTTGTGAGCAAAAATTCTACTTTGTGAGCTGCTGGCATTAAAGTTGTGAGCGAGCGATTTGGCTGCTGCATCAATTAGTTTGCTCTGGAGCCACATCCTTCCTGAGCGAAAAATGCATGAGCTGGAGGCTAAAAAACTGTGAGCTAGCTCACACTGACTCAGCTTAGAGGGAACACTGGTCACCTGGATGCCTGAGACCGCTCACAGGAACTTGTGTGGACTCCTGAGACTGTGCCTGTACCGCAAACCATTTTGTATTTGTGAAATTAAATCGGGGTGACAATCAAATGCACCCCATTGCCTTTTTAATCTGTAGACTCATTGGGCTCTACTTGACTCACTAATTTTTTTTTTTAAGTGCTTTAGTAGTATGGGGAAGGGGTAAGTTTCTCTCTTTCTCTCTCTCCTGAGCAGCTCTGCGAGCCTGAACCCTCCGCTTTAAAATGGGGGGAGATTCACAGTGGCTCAGGAAGCCCGTGAAGATTTCCAGCCCCTGCAGGTAACCGGCCGCTCCTCCCGTCTCTCTCCCCTTGCAGAATTATCCATCCAGCCATTGCTCAACCCCAGCCTCATTCCGCCACACGTCCGGTCCCAGGCTGGCTCAGTGGGATCCGTGCCTGGCCCCACAACTGCACAAAGTGAGTGGTTTTCTCCATGGACGCGGATTGCATGGCATGTCCCTGTTTAGCGGGGGATTCTTGAGGAACCGCTTCCCTGTGCATTCTGGGAGCAGAGGGGGAGGCAGGGTTCAGCATTCCACCTGAACACTTCCTGATTTCTTTTTCTTCTTGTAGATGAAGGGAGATTGGGAAGTGACAGGAGCCAGGTGACGCCTGGAGACGGCGCAGGACCCATCGCCAACACGTCCTGAGGGGCTGCCGGGCCAGGGGGGCAGGCCCCTCCACTCTCCCCCACCCCCCCAGGCCACCCACATGGACTTCTCTGAACTGTGAATGGTGGGGGAAAGCGACCACAGCCCGGGAGACTGTATGGAGCCTGCCTCCCGTTGGCCAAGGGGGAGGCCAGTCGAAGACGAGATGGCCGCTTGGACGGGAGGGGGACGTTCCTGTCTCCCCGGATCACTTGCCGCGACTCCCTCTCGCGTGGCCCCACAATGCCTTGGCACGGGGAGAGGGCGGAGGAAATCCCACGGTTTTAAGGGCTCCCTTCTTTTAAAAAAAAAAAGCAGTTCAGGCTGGTGCCTCCGGGAAGGGGTGGAGAGACCCGAGAGCTGCCTGCGATGCTTCCTCTCTCTCCCCCTCCCCCAGTACGTCCCACCCCCGATTGTAAGGCCCTCTTGGGTTTTTGACATCCCACGGAAACGACATGGTTTTATTTCTAGTCTCACGCTGCCTGCAAGTTTCCCCGCAGCCCTTCGACGCTACATACAATCCCTCCTCACCAGGTACCCCTTTCCCTCTGCCTCTGACAACTTGGATGCTGTATTTTTAAGCGGGCCGACTTTTTCCGTTTGGTTTTTATCCCCCCCCCCCCCCCCAGCCATTTGGTGATGGATCTCATTCTGACCATTCTTCTTCCCCCCGACCCCTTCCCTCTCCTTCCGGCCCCTCCGTCCTCGTCGCCCATTGGCTGTGTCTCCACCACCACCTTTCCTTACTGGGAACAAGGCTCTCCTCCCTCCTCCACACCCCCCCCCCACCTCAGCTTGTGTTGGGGGCACGGCCGACCGTTCCTTTCACGTCCAGCCTTCTGACATCAGCGGCACCTGGATTTCCCGCGGGGAGTCCCGCGTTTTGCTGCAGGATGGTATTAAGGCCGCTCTTCTCAAGCGAGCAGGTTGACAGCAGGCGCCTGCCCCCTTCCCCCATGACAGATCTTTTCCCGGCGCCGCAGATCCGCGTAGGTGGGGAGGAGCTCTCGGAAGGCACTCAGAGAAGACTAGTTTTAAGTTCCCGCCCGCCCCCTTTCCAGCTGTAAATACATCTCCCCTTTTTCGCCCCGCCCCTCTCCTTCCAAATGGTTTCCTTTTACCGTTCTCCCTGTAAATAGATTATAAAAAATTTTTCTTAACGCAACGTTGCAATGATTGCCCCGCCCCCAAACCCTGTTCTCCCACCCTCCACCTTCAAATCGCTGTAGGATTGAAGGTTTCCCCTGCCCCAGGGAGCCAGGGTGCAGCCTGTGGATAACCCCCCACCCCTCCACACACCGATCATCACTGCCTTCCTTTCCCTCCCAACATTGTGTGTTAGTTTCTTTCTTAGGTTTTTTGGCTGTGTACAGACATCCGGTTCAATAAATTATTGGCATGAACGGAAAGGATGGCACGGGATTCCTTATTTTTGCATGGTGTGTTTGGGGGGCGGGTGGATGGCTGGAGCCAGTGCTCCCTCTAAGCTGAGTCAGTGTGAGCTAGCTCACAGTTGTTTAGCTTCCAGCTCACATTTTTGTCTTAGCTCAGGAAGGATGGCTCCAGAGCAAACTAATTTATGCAGTAGCCAAATCATTCGCTCACAAGACTCCACAGCTTAGAGAGAGCATTGGAGCCCAGAAATATGGGCAAGTTAGGATTAACACTGCATGCAACCCAAATTGCAATAAAGTCAGACATTTTTAGTGGGGGGGGAGGGCCGCTGCTAGTTAAGGAGTAGATACCCCCAGCTTTAAGATCATTTCCCCAGATCTCAGAAATAGGAGCTGTTCCTTCTCACACACACGTCAAGCTGCCTTAGAATCCTAGAGTCAGAAAGGGGCCTCCAGGGTCATCTAGCCCAACCCCCTGCACAATGCAGGAAATTCACAAATAGCTTCCCCCCCCACACACACCCAGTGATTGCTGTTCCATGCCCAGAAGATGACAAGAAACCTCCAGGATCTCCAGCCAAACTGGCCTGGAGAAAAATTGCTTCCTGACCCCCAAAGTGGCAATCAGCATTTCCCTGGACGTGTAAGAAAGGGCCACGAGAACTAAGCACTGAGGCAACCCTTCCTGCCCTCCCTCTCACGATCTGCCTAAGATCGCAGAACCCGCATTGCTGTCAGATGGCCATCTGGCCTCTGCTTGAAAACCTCCAAAGAAGGAGAGCCCACCACCTCCCGAGGAAGCCTGTTCCACTGAGGAACCGCCCTAACTGTCAGGAAGTTCTTCCTAATGTTTAGCAGGAAACTTCTGATTTAATTTCAGTCTGTTGGTTCTGGGTTCCTTCTACTGAATCAGATGGTCCATCAAGGTCAGTATTGTCTACTCAGACTGGCAGCAGCTCCGCAGGCTCTCAGAGAGAGACAGAGAGAGAAGAGAGGCTTTCACATCACCGACTGCTGGATATTTTTAAATGGGGATAATGGGGATTGAACCAGGGACTTTCTCTGTGCAAAGCAGAGGCTCTTCCTTGAGCCACAGCCCCTCAATTGCTTCATTAGCTGCCTTTCTTACTGTTCTGACAGCACTGGGCAAGGTTAAGTCTGCTGTTTTTCAACTTCATTGCCCGAAAAAGCAGGGCCCAAGTCTTTAAAGCTGCAAGGCACTGACCAACTTGGGCTACTATTGGAAGCAACCAAAGGGAAGCACACTTTGGTGACGGTTTTTCAGCAAACGGCTGCTTCAAACGTTAAGGATTTCCTCCGTCAAAGAACAATGCCCCGCAGCAAAAAGATATGCCAACTGTGCGAGGAGGGACAGGGGGTGTTTTCTCATGTCTGTCGCAGGTGTGTCTGGAGAAGTAGTAATTAACTGTAGCTTCGTAAGCAAGGCATGGCGTTTTTGCGCACCGGTAGGCACATTTGCTCACAGTATTCTGTGATCGCACACTCTAAATAATCCACTTTCAATCCACTTTCCGACTGGATTTTACTGTGTGAACTGGCAAAATCCAGTTGGAAAGTGCATTGAAAGTGGATTATTTAGTGTGTGTGATTGCAGCCCAAGATTGCTTTTCATGCCTCCAGTGCATTACGCTTGCAGCGGCGCTCTGCCGATCTGCGTAAGGAATGTCTGGGTGCCCTTAGAATTTAAGAAACTAAAATCCCTTCCTCACGTGCCCCAAGTTTGTTAGCCGAAATCCCGCTCTCGGTATCTTCCCTGGTCGCAGACTGAACACAGAAGCAACCGAGAGTTAGCCACAAGCTCCTTTGTGCAGTTAAATTCAGGAAATGATTACTCTTTATTCAATTAACTGCCGTTCTCCCTATTTAATTGTTTACTACTCCCGAAGGAGCGTATGGACTCAAGGGCTTCCTCCCAGCATCTTCTATGGAGCAATTGTGTGTGTGTGTGTGGGGGGGGTTATGAGGATGGCAATTATTATATGACAAGAGGTGGGACCCACGATACTCATGGCGGGGGAGAAGGAGCTCCACATGGAGGAGGAGGAAGCAGCCACAGGTAAGCCTTCCCCCCCCCCCCCCGGGCAACAACGGTGAGGCCCATGTAGCTCTGAGCTGCCGGACTTGCCAATCTTCCCCCCTCTGGTTCTGACAGCGAGGCCTGGGCCCGTCGATTTCCCCCCACACAGGCACCAGCAGCAAGGCCTGAGCGGCTCTCAGCCACCAGCCTGCCACAGTTCCCAGACTGCAGAGAATGCTTTTTCACTTTGGGGGGGGGGGAGTTAAATATCCACCGTCTAGTTTTTTTTAACTTTTAGGATTTTTCTGCACACTTGGGGAGTCCCCCAAGTGTGCAGGGAAATCTCCCTGCCCCCCCAAGTGTGGATTTAGATATCCGCACGCATGGGGGCACTTGGCTATTAGATATATAGATAGCCTTGTTTCATCGTTTCATCCCATGGCGTCCAGCCATGCCACCTGCTCTTCTTCATGGAGAAGACTGCCAGCAGTAGCACGGTTTCCCTGTGGTGTAATCGCTACGCAAACAATGTGCCACTTCCATGTGCTTTGTTTTGTTAAAAATGTGACCGTTTATGTGGTGGGCGTTGCAGTGTTATGGCATCAACGTTTTAGAAATGCGGAGGAGCAAACCGTAAATGGAACGAAGCGTCCATGCCTGGATTCAGTGGTCAGGATAGACAGAAAAGGCTTGTGCTATCGGTTGTGTCGGCCATCTAGGTTATAGCTGAAATGGCCCCTTGAATGCGGATCTGAAAAAAAACAAAGGAGAAGGGGGAAACAAATTCAACTCGAAATATACTGGAAATGCTACAAGGGGCAAACTACAGTAGATAAAATAATATCAAAATAAATATTATATGGTGTACACAAAAGTGAATCTCAGGCTGTGTTGAGTCAGGACAAGCTTTACATGAGCTGTAATAATTTCCCAAAGTTGATTAACATGTCAAATGAGCAACACAAGACTATGAGCATTTTGGCCTCAAGGGCCTCCCTCAGCAGTCAATAATACATACTTTTAAAAAAAAAAACACATCCAGAAAATAAGGATATACATCAATCCTGACCTGGTTTTGTTATCTGGAAATACAAAAGGAAATGGGGGGGGGGAGGGAGTCAAATTGTTATAATAGAAATAAGCGTGATTAATGCTGTATTGAATTGGGAGGAGGGAATTCTGCAAAAACCTGGTATAGACTGGACTTCCTGTGTTTGAATGTGAGTGGTTTCTGTGTTAAGTGCCTGCTGTTCTCCGAGGACAATTTTTTTTCCATTTGGTGTAGCGGTGGACTCTAACCTGGAGAACCAGGTTTGATTCCCCACTCTTCTGCATGCAGCTGCCGGTGTGACCTTGGGTCAGTCACAAGTTTTCTCAGGAGCAGTCCTCGAAAGAGCTCTGTCAGATCCACCTACCTCACAGGGTATCTGTTGCAGGGAGAGGAAGGGAAAGGAGATTGTAGGCCGCTCTGAGACTCCAAGGGAAGGACGGGGTATACATCCAATCTCTATTCTCTCTTTTTACATAGTACCACACAATATACGGGGTAGGAATGGTTTTGTGTGGGGTTTTTTTTGCAGAATTTTCCAAAAAAAATTCAATGCAGCATTAATAATGCTTATTTTTATTATAACAATTTGGCTCCCCTCCACCTTTTCTCTTTCCTTTTGCCTTTCCAGATAATATACATCAATCCTGATTGGGTGTTGTTATCATTTTCTGGATTTTAAAGTATATCTTCTTGACCATTGTGGAAGGCCCTCGAGGCCAAAACGCATTTGGTCTTGTGTTGGTCATTTGACAGGTTCGTCAGCTTTGTCTTGGGAAATTATTACAGCATAGGCAAAGCTTGTTCTGACCTCTCAATGCAGCCTCCAGCGTTCTGGCCCTATGTTTTTAATTTTACTATTGCGTATACCGTATAATAAATATATTTATTTTGGTATTGTTTTATCTGCTGTAGCTTGAGTTTTGTGGCTCTGAAAACCCAGCGTGGTGGTGGTTAAAAGTGCAGGACTAGGACCTGGGAGACCCAGGTTCAAATCCCCGTGCTGCCCTGGAAGCTTGCAGGGTGACCAGGGGCCAGTCACACATTCTCAACCTACCTCGCAGGCTTGTTGTGTGGACAGGACAGAGGAGAGGAGAATGGTGTAAGCCACTCTGGGTCCCCCACTGGGGAGAAAGGCAGAGCATAAACAAATAATATTTTGCCTCCTAAGTCAACAGGGATACCAGACCTCCAAATGAGAAGCGCTACTCGCGCTCTGCTGGAAAGCAGCTGTCGTGAGGTAACTGTGGTGGTCCACGTTTTGATGGCAATGTGTAAAAATGCCCCCCTTTTATAGTCGTCCCCCCCCGATTATCAGGGTTGTCTTACTGTTGCCTAATAACTTCTCTGGGTAGCTTGGAAATGGAGTGTCTTGGACTACACATGAACCAAACTTCAGAGTTCCGTCTTAATACCACACAAATTTGATCTGCTTTTTTATATAATCCCACCAAGACTTTAAACTTGTGTCAGCTTTTCGGACAACAACAAAAAAAATTGTAATTGGTTGCCTACCCAGGTCTCTTGCGGGGTTAAAGCTGGCTTTCCCTGGATTATGTGAATAATTGGGACAGGAACGTAGAAGTGGGAAAGGCCTCCGTCAAGGTATGGCCAATTCCCACCTTTTTTTCCTATGAATCTGTACACATGCCTAGAGAACCAGCAGACGCGTGCATGTACAAGCTACCTTTAGTTGCCCCCCCTTGGTATCACAGAGAATGACCAAACTTTCTGCCTCACTCAGATGTCCAAGGCTAGCTTTTTTAGTGTAAATCTGGTGTTCCCCCCACCTAACGGAAAGCTTAACTTTGCTAAGTAAGCTGTTTCAATCCCACAAATCTGTGCGTCTCTCAAATAGGCTTCTAGCTCTCATGACGACAGGATAAATCATAAAAAGGTGATTAAGTGGGCTCCGTATTTTCTCCTGTGCCAATGTTCTATCCCCTCCCTGTGCTAGGCTCAGTACCTTATGACTAAGCGCTCCTGGTTGGCATTGAGCCAGTGACTGCATTTTTCTACCATGAATACATAAGCTGGGTAACACTGGCCAGTCATGGGTCCCTGACAGGACTATTATCCCTGTCCTACAGGGAACTGAAGATGTGCCTGTCACAAAGATTATTTTTAGGTGTGTGCCTAAAAAGAGCCATCATGAAGTCCCAGGAAGTGTGTGGGTTGCAGTGGAGGAGCGATCAGCGATGGGATGACGGACAGGTACCTAGAAGGGACAGGAATGCAAAAAGGAGTGGATGGTTCAGACGGGGGTGCAGGGGAAATCCAGCTTGGTGGAACCGTGGTAGATGTGCCAGTGGGGGAGAAACCTCTAACGTAGGTGGGGGTTTTGTGTATGTGTGTATGCCCTATAATTACATAAGCATTGGTTAAAACTTGCTTTGCAGTTTGATCAGCTGCCCTGAAAACCACCTCTTCCAATTTACACGTGGCAGTTGGGCTACTAAGCAGCTGACGTTGCCTTTCCCAACGGCGACATGCTAACTTTATCATGGCCAACACATTTACTGAGGAGCACTGTTAGAATTGGGGCAACTGGGCCAGATTCCCCCTAAAAAGATGTCTGGGGGCTGCTAATAAAAAAAAAGTGATTTTTTTACATGAAGGGTCATGACAACTGGACTTCCAGCTGTGTAGCCCCCACAGATGGTCTGCCACAGCTGGGAACCTTTTTCAGACTGCCCTGGTAAGGAACTGGGACATCTGTTGTCCCATTGGTACAGACAGACAAAAAACCACAAAGGCTTTCAAAGACCCAGTAGCAGATCGACTGTACCCGAGCCCCCAAGTCCAAACAGTTTCGTGACTGATGATTCAGTAAGGGACTTTATGTGTAAGTTTCCTCAGTGGGTTTCAGAGTCACAGAAGAAAGAACGTTCCCTAGATTATTTTATCTTTTGTTGCCGCTTGGAAACAAAAACAAGAAAACTGACAGCACCAAAGAAGACATGGCCATATCTGATGCCTCAGAATTCATTTTTAAAAACTTATTTAGACCTGCCCCTCTGGCTAGGATTGCATTTTACTACGAAGTTTTGCTTTTCTCAGCAACACAGAAGGGGCAGATGCACCAAAGACTGCCCTGACAAGGTAAGAGAGAGGCAGCATTTGTTAAATTCTCAGATACGTCTCTCTCAAGATCAGGTATGACACTCTGGGAGTAAGAACTTCCTGGTGGTCCCTGGCCTGAGAGAGATCCGGCTGTCCTCAACTATGACCAGGGCCTTTTTGGTCCTGGCCCCCGCCTGGTGGAGCTCTCTGCCTGAGAATATCCATGCCCTGCGGGATTTACTGTCTTTCCACAGGGCATGCAAGGCAGAGCTGTTCCGCCAGGCCTTTGGCTGAGGACAAGACGACAGTATAAAATCTGGCATTCTCACACACCCCCCACCCGCCGCAACCCCCCTACCCCCAAATGGCTCACGGAATTTAAAATCTCTTCTGCCATCTTGGAATGTGTATCGCTTTTATTTCCTAAAAGCTGAACAAAACAACTGTGTATGAAAACGCAAATAGAATTGTAACCATTATTTTCATACATCAATTCATATTACATTAAATTCATATATATTGTGTACCAATGAAGTCTCCGGATTGTGACCTTCGTTTCGAAAGTCTTCTTCCAGAGTATCAACTATATAAAATGATTCATCAGTTTCAGAATGTGAACGTTGTTCAAACAGCTTCTCAATTCAGTTCAATTTTTGTTGCAGCAATTTTATACAAACTTTCAGAAGACGGGCCACCAGGAATTCATTTAACACAGGAGAGTTCCATGGCCCATCTTCTGAATCTTTGCATAAAATTGCTGCAACTAAAATTGGATTGAATTTGAGAAGCTGAAATTGAGGAATTGCTATATATAATCGATATTCTGGAAGAAGACTTCGTTCATACACAATATATATGAATTTAATGTAATATGAATTGATGTATGGAAATAACCCACATAAATACTTATTATTTCTTTATTTTTGAAATATTGTTACAATTCTATTAGCGTTTCCATACACAGTTGTTCTGTTCAGCTTTTGTGAGTTCCAAGCATGGGATCGCTTGCTTTTGTTGCTTCCATTTCCTGACATACTATAGGCATTTTTAATGTTGGTTTTACCTGTATTATTTATTGTATATGTTTTTGTCGTAAGCCGCCCTGAGCCCTGCTTGTAGAAGAAAAAGAGATTGGATTTATACCCCGCCCTCCACTCCCCAAGGGAGTCTCAGAGCGGCTTACAAACTCCTTTCCCTTCCCCTCCCCTCCCCACAACAGACACCCTGTGAGGTAGGTGGGGCTGAGAGAGCTCTTTCCCAAGCTGTCCTTGAGGGAACAGCTGGTACAGAGCTATGGCTTGCCCAAGGTCATCCAGCCAGGTGCAAGTGGAGGAGTGGGGAATCAAACCGGGTTCTCCCAGATTAGAGTCCGCGCACTTAACCACTACACCAAACTGGCTCTTGTAGGGAAGGGCGGCCTAGTCAATCCAATTTAATAAATAAATAAATAACCCTATTCTGTCATTAAAAAAAATTATAACCTGGGTTTTATTTTTCCACGATTACGTGGAAATAATACCGCCCATTAGCTCGGGAATCCGAGGCCCAGCAGAATGTGCTTTGAGGGGGAAAGATGTCAGAAGGCACACCTGATGCTAGAAAAACTTTTTCATAGCTCCTCCTAGGCCAAGATGAAAACCAGAGAAACTTGTTAACGGAATATAACTGAACTTTTATTTACAACAAATGTGCGGTTGAGACGGTACCGAACTTCACAGTCCAGCCTATGGCACCACACCCTGCACAGGAAAAGGCCATGTTCCAAGAAATCCTCCCCAAGAGGCATGAGAGTACGGGGGAAGAGGCTCAGCCCCAACACAGACTGAACAGTGTGATCGGTGCGCAAGTGCTGGGAGACTCAAGCTTGACTGATGCATGGGATGACGGAAACTGGACTCTGCTTCCCACCGCCATGGATCGAGCTCTTGTGCAAGGCAGAGCTGAACGATGCTCAGCCCCTATACGAAGGCGTTAACCTGGATGTTGCCCTCCACCGTAGTCTCGTAAATCTCTATCGTCCCCCCCAAGGGGAGCGGCTCAGCACTCTCCAAGATCGCGATGGTCTCCCCAAATTCAGTGCACATGATCGCGTAGGTTGGCTGGGTGGTCGCCGCAAAGGACCCGGGGGACTGCAGCACGCCCTGGTTGACCACCAACTGCGTGTGGGTCTTGCGGTGACTGCGCAGGTTGGAAAGTGTCTTAAAGGTCTTGGGGCACACAGGGCAGGGGTGGGGCCGCTCACCAGTGTGGATGCGCCGATGCTCGGCCAGGTGCATGGACTGCACGAAGGCCTTGCCACAGTCTGGGCAGAGGTAGGGGCGCTCCCCCGTGTGCAGCCGCCTGTGCTCCTGTAGGTGGGTGGCCTGCCGGAAAGCCTTGCCGCAGTCCGGGCAAGGGAAAGGGCGCTCGCCTGTGTGGATGCGCTGGTGCAGCTGCAACCCGGAGGCCGCAACAAAGCTCTTGGCACAGACAGGGCACTTGTGAGGCCGCAGGCCGGTGTGGCGCTGCTGGTGCCGGCTCAGCCCGCTGGCGGTGGTGAAGGCCTTCCCGCAAATCGGGCAGAGGTGGGGGCGCTGGCCCGAATGGGCCACCTGGTGCATGGCCAGCTTTGCCAGGGAGCCCAAGTACTTGCCGCACGACAGGCAGAGGTACGACTGCGCCGTTGCGTGCTCCTGGCGCCGGCTGCAGCGGTGCTCCTGCAGTTTGGAAGTCAGCACAAAGAGGACGCCGCAGTCTGGGCAGCGCTGGGGCTCCTGCTCAGAATGGCTGAGCCGGTGCAGTTCCAGGAGGTGGCGGTGCGGGAAGCATTTGTCGCAGTCCGGGCAGGAGAAGGCCAGGCAGCTGGCGTGGGTAGTCCGTTGCAGAGCTGACTGGGGCCCCTCCCCATTGGCTGCGTGCAAAAGGCGGTGCTGGCGGAGGTTGGAGGACTGGGTGAAGCGCTTGTCGCAGACCTGGCACTGGTAGGGGCGCTCCCCGGTGTGCGTCACGTGGTGGCGGGCCAGGTTCGCCTGGGAGACGAAGGTCTTGCCACACTCTGAGCACTGGAAGGGCCTCTCCCCGGTGTGCGTCCGCAGGTGGTTCCGCACGTGCACCAACTTCTTGAACTTCTTGCCGCAGGTGGGGCACTTGTGCTTGCGCTCCAGGACATGCACCACCCGCTTGTGCCGCACCATCCGGATGTGGGTGGAGAAAGCCTTTCCACACTGAGGGCACAGGAAACCCGCGCTGGGCGCCTCGGTGGCTGTCCCTGTGCTGGGAGGGGAAGAGGAAGAGGTGGTGGAAGAGCCGTTCACGGCGGACTTCCCGACGGCCGCAGCCTCAGGGAGCTGGCTGGGTGTCTGCTCTCCCGCCCCACGAGCGGGCGGGACCCCGCTCTTCCCAGCGTGGGTGCGACGGTGGTAGAGAAATTTTGTCATGTTGCTGAAGGTTTTGCCACAGTGGCAGCGGTGCAGGGGGTTGGCTGTGTGGCTTTTCCGGTGCACGATCAAGGTCATCTCGGTGGAGAAACCAAGCCCGCAGTCCACGCAGAGGTAGAGCGCCTCTCCTTTGTGGACGCGCATATGCTGCTCCAGGGACGCCGCCTTCTTGAAGATCTTGTTGCAGTTGGGGCATTCGTAGGTGCCGTCCACGTGGACCCGCTGGTGCGCCAACAGCCGCTTTGCCGTGGTGAAGCCGCGGTGGCACTCGCTGCACAGGAACTCCTCGCCACTGCTGAGGTGTTCCTGCTGGTGCCGCCGCAGCTCCTCCGCCGTACTGAAGGCCTGCTGGCATTCTCCACAGCAGAAGGCCGGAGCGGGGGGAACGGTGGCCAGAGGCTCCTCGGGGCCTGGCGCCGGGGACATGTGCAGGCTGCCGGTCTCTTGGGCTGCAGCCTCGGGCGTCTCCCCACTTTCTTTCTCGATCTCTGTGAAATGCTCGCCTTGGTGCTCCAGCAGTTCCTCCGGAGTCAGGAAGAGGCGGGCACACTCCGAGCACTCGTAGGGATGAATGGGCAGAGCAGGTTGGGAGGGAGGTGGGGAATCCGGCTGGGAGAGTCGGGGAGCTGGTAAGTGGGCCAGCGGGGAAGGAGCTGTCTGGGAGGATGATGGAGCTGACAGCCGGGACTCCCCCGTGGCTTCTTGCTTCTGGTGCGTTTGACGGTGCACCAGCCACAGGCTCGTGGAGGGAAACAGTTTGTTACACTCGTTGCACTGGTAGCGGATCTGTCCCGTGGAAGCCGATGGGGGTGGGGGCTGGCTCGGCACCTCCCGGGGGTGGACTTCCTGGTGGGCCAGCAGTTCGTCTGGTGAGAAGAGGACACAGCCACACTCCAGGCACTGGTAACGGCTACCCTGTTGGGACCCGGCGTCCACCACAGTGGCGTCGGCAGCGGCAGCATCTGGGGGTTCATGGGGCTCTGTTAGGTGCCCTTCCTGGTGGATCAGCACCTCTTCCAAAGTGTTGTAGAGGCGCCCACACTCTGAGCACATATACTGTTGCTGGAAGAACAGAGAAGCCAGGTCTTCTTCCATAATGCCTGCAAGCAGGGGAAAGAGAGAGAGAGAGATGTGAGCAAGACAGCTGAAAGGGAGCGTGGGAAGATTTTATTTGGTTTATCGAATTCATTTGTATCTCGCCCTTCTCCCCAGTGGGGGGACCCAAAGCAGCTTAACAAGCATTCTCCTTTTTTCCATTTTATCCTGGCAGCAACCCTCTGAGGTGAGTTAGGCTGAGAGCGTGTGGCCCAAGATCACCCAGCAAGCTTCCATGGCAAAAGTGGGGATTTAAATCTGGGTCTTCTAGATACCAGCTCAACACTATTTTTGTGTGTGCACGCATGCCTGAAAGTCATGTTCAACTTCTAGTGAGTCCTAGTGGGGCTTGGACATTTCAGAGAGGTGGCTTACTATTGCCTGCCTCTGCATCCCAGCCCTGGTATGCCTTGGAGGTCTCCCATCCAAGTACTTGCCAGAGTTGGCCCTGCATAGCTCTTGACCAAACACTCTTTAACGCTGGCTCTGAAGGGGACTCCAATAATGCTAAACTACTTTAATGCCTCCTCTCTTGCACAAAAAAAATACAATACCTTAATTTTTGAACGGTATGGCAAAGAGAAAAGAACTGTGATGTTTCCTCTAACGTCCCCCCCCACTGAGGGGAGCAGTTCACATCCTGAGTAGAATATAATTGCTGTAACTTTTAAATGAGCAATGGGTAGTGCAAGACCCTGTGCGGCTCCAGACTGCTGCTGAGCAGGGCTTCCTGTGTTAATGAGCGGCCGCGCACGCCCACAGCTTAGAGGGAACACTGCTGTTGCGTGTAAGATAAGAGCGCTCCCACTTTAAAGAAATACAATTAGCATATGATAATAAGGCAGGGAACATAAAACAGGAGTCCAGCGGCACCTTAAAGACTAACACAACTTATTCCAGCACTAGCTTTAGAGTCAGAGCTCACTTCTCTTCTTCAGAGACAGAAGTGCTTGTCCATTAGGTAGATGTATTCATGTGCAGAAAAGGGATGTCAGAGTTGCGTAACACAATGTCCATTCAAATTAGTAATCAATTCACAAAGAATCAATGAGGACACCAAACTGCTCACGAATAGACAAAGTAGTGTTAACAAAATAAAAGTTAATGCAAGGAGAAACAGATTGTTTAAGAAGCTCCCATAGTGAAGAAGAAATATCAAATCCTGGTTTACAGCTATTGGAAAACGAACAAAACCGCACACGGAGAGGGATTTTCTATTACTAAAGAGTAGGATTTTCACTTTAGAAAAAAAGGTGGCAGGAGGCATGACTAGGGCGCACAACATGATGGACAGGGTGGAGGGGGAGAGGTTTTTCTCCCCCTCCGCCAGATGATGGGAACTCAGCTCAGGTGTTTGGATGGGAGAATGCCAAGGAAGTCCAGGGTTGCTCCACAGAGGCAGGCAATGTCTCTTGCCCCGAGTCAGCATCAGTCAGCTGTGACCTGACAGGCCACTTCACACACACACACACTGGTTCAGGGCAACCCAAAGGAAGTATCTCTTCACTCAGTGAGTAATTCAACTGCGAGATTCACTGCTAGGAGTATGGGTGTGGTGGGTAGGGTTGCCAGCCTCCAGGTGGGGCCTGGAGATCTCATGGAATTTCATTGGGCCTCAAGACTACAGAGATCAGTTTCCCCTGGAGAAAACGGCTGCTTCGGAGGATGGACTCTATGGCATTGTACCCTGCTCACAGGTGCCTCCCCTCCTCAAGTCCAGCCCTCTCCAGGCTCCACCCCCCAAATCTCCAGGTATTCCCAAACCTGAGCTGGCAATCCTAGTAGTGGGCCGCAAACCTCCCACAGCCAGCAGCAGTCAGCCTCAGAGTGACCAGCCCTGGCATGGGGGCAGAGCTGCCAGCTCCCAGTTGGGAAATTCCTGGAGATTTGGGGGGGGGGGGATAGAGGTCAGGGAAGACAGGGTTTGGGGAGGGCACAGATCTCAGTGGGGTACAGTGCCATAGAGCCCACCCTCGAAAGGAGCCATTTTCTCCAGGGGAAATTATCTCTTCGTCTAAATATAAACTGTAATTCCGGGAGATCTCCAGGTCCCCCCTGGAGGCTGGCAACCGTGCACGGGGCGGGCCTCGTCCTCTACCCGCTGTTCGCAAGCAGTGTGTGAAAGGAAAGCACGTGCTGGGCTCGATGGGTCTGGTCCAGCAGTCTATAACCTCCTCTATGGGGAGAAAGGAGGGGTCCCAGCCGCAGAGGGGGTCCCCCCACCCCAAATAGCTTTAAGGCGATTCCTCTGAAGGAGGCAGCTTGGGGGAGGGGCTCTTGGGCCCCCCCCACCTGCCCAGGCCGCCGCTGGGTGGGGGACGGGGGGGGCAACTCACCCGGCCCGCGGGCCCAGCCCCACTGCTGCTGCTTCCGCCCCGGCGGTTGTCTTCCTCTCTCCCCCAGGCCCGGCTTGGCCTAGGCGGCACCGCGCCCGCTCAACGCCTCTCACGACCCCCTCCCACCCCGAGGGGAGCCAATCAGCGGCCTCGATACTAAGGGGGCGGTTCGGCTCGAGGGGCTTGGTGACGCAATGGCCGCCTGGACCTCCAGCGGGAGGGAGGGGAGGAGGCGGGGAAACTCTCCGGACGGCTGTTGGGAGGGGGCTGCTCTTTTTCGGCGTGGGTGTTTAGACACGCCCAGTCACGAGGGGCGGAGAGCGGCGGTTCCCCCCCTCTTACGCTGATTACGTAATACCGAACGCTCCTGCGGACGTTCCCCCCCGCTTACGCAACGAGCGCCGTTGCCTTGACACCGCGCGCCCCGTATACGTAAACACCACAGTGTTCTGTGTCGGGCGGGGTTGGAGCGTGCGTAAAGGGACGTCCACTGCGTATTCTCTAACGTTAGTAACGCAGTTGGCCTCCTTTGCAACCAACAGGACGGCCCGCGCCTCCGGACGCTCCCGCTCCTCCTTTGGCGCTCCCCGTCAGAGCCTCATTGCTCTCTAAGTGAGCCGACCGGCGTTCGACTGATCCCTTCCCTTCCCCACAGATCACGAGGCCGCGAGCCGTTCGTCCACCTGAGTGGAGGGGGGGGGCCGGGGAGCGCAACGCACGCGCAGTAGACGGTTATTTTTTTCCTCCTTCCCTCACAGCCCGCCGACGCATGCGCGGTAGGCCGTCGAAGCGAGCGAAGGAAGCGAGCGGAGCAGGTAGGTTAGGAGGGCAAGGGGGGGAAACCCGGTCTACACGGGTGTGCGCATGCGTAATGAGGTAATCGAGGAGGAGTTAGTTCGACGCAGACGCATCGAAGCTACCAGAAAGGGATAAACGGCGGTGTCGACAGCTGTGGTGTTTGGAAGCCGTGGTGAGTGGAGTTGGGGGACTGGGGGGGGGACCGGGAAAGGGAGGGGATGAGCGAATAATAAAACGTGATAGAAGAGACGGGAAAAGGAGAGCGAAGCATATTTTATACTGTTGGTGACGGGTGGGAAGAGGGGACAGCTGAGGGTGGAAGTGGGGGAGGAAAGAACCGTTGGGGGAGGGAGGGAAAGGCCGAGGTGGGCGGGGGAGGGAAACGCCTGTGAGGGGAGAGTGGAAAAATACTGGCGGGGGGCGGGCCCTGGGCGCGTCAGCGTTAGACGCTGTGAGGCAAAACTATCGGATTGTGAGGCGGAGGGGGAAGAAAACAGGATGTGGGCGGGGCCAGGGAGACGACGCGCGGAGGGGGGCGGAGTCTCGCCCTGTGACGAAACAAGGGGAGGCGTGGCGGCCGCCGCGCGAGGACGGGGCTGAGCCTGCCCATACTTTGACCCAGCGGCGCCTGCCTTTGAGCGAGGCGGAGATGGCTGCTGTCGTCTGGCGGCCGGTCGACGCCTTGCACGGCGCCCTGGAGTCCGCAGCGAGGAGGCGTTCCTCGGTCCAAGCGCGTAAGGAGACAGAGATGTGTTACCTAATACATGGGAGAGCCGGTGTCGTGTCGGGGGTTAAGAGCGCCAGGCTGGGATCCGGGACCGGCCCAGGTTAAAATCCCCCCTTCGTGCCGTGGAAGCTGGCTGGTTGACCTTGGGCCAGTCACACACACACACACACGCTCTTAAGCTAACCCACTTTACTGGGTTGAAGAGAAGGATTTATACCTCGCCCTTCACTACCAGAAGGAGTCTCAGAGTAGTTTATAATCCCCTCCCCTCAACAGACCCCCTGTGTGGCAGGTGGGAATGAGAGAGCTCTCTTGAGAACTGCCCTTGAGAGAACAGCTCTGAAAGAACTTTTGGCTGACCAAAGGTCAGCAGCTGCATTTGGAGGAGCAGGGAATCAAACCCAGTTCTCCCAGATTAGACTCCACACTATTAACCACTACACCAAACTGGGTTATAGTAAGGATCAAATGGAGGAGAGAATGATGTGAGGTGCTTTGGTTTCCTGCTGGGGAGACAGGCAGGGTAGAGATGAATAAAATTAAAATAAAATAAGGATGTGTGTGTCCCGTATCCTTATTTTATTTTTGTTCATTTCTACCCTGCCTGTTTCCCCAGTAGGGAACCAAAGCACCTTACATCATTCTCTTCCATTTTGTGTATACATGTATATGTTATAAGTTGTTTCCTAGGTTTGTTTTTCAGCAGCTGGAATACAGAGGGATTAAAGCAGGACTGGAGGGCAAAGGGGTTTTCTTTTAGCCTCTTTCTCTCTTCTGTGCAGAACTGTGAGATTGCTGACCTGTTGCAGAGTACTGTCAGGTTGGGTATGACTGGGTCTCAGTTTAATACGTTCTCCTTTCTGTTTTCGTAGGTGTGTCTTCAGCATTGTGATACCAAAAAGAATCCTTCCTCAAGGCCTTGAATCTACTTTTATTTTTAAAAAGGCTCTTAACACATAACGCAGTCTTTCAGACTCGTCTCTTCCTTCTCTCTCAGTGATCAAAGCATTACACATCTCTCCCTGTAGTTCATAGCATTAGCTCCCTTTTAGGATTAGCTTTTCCGTATGGCTGAGATGAGGAGGTCACTCTTTAACCACATGTGGGAGGAGGAAGAATGCTTAGAGTACTATGGGATGGTTTCACTGCACCGCATGTTTGATGTGATCGGTTCTCAGCTCACAGAGAACGATGTCGATGTGCTCTCGTTCCTCTTGGACGAGACCCAGCCTTGGACCCACCCACTGGATCCCGCCCTTTGGGCTGTGGCAGCAGCAGGGGAAGGTGGTGCTGAAGTCACCTCACCTGTGCTGGAGAACTGGAAGAGGAGGAATCAGTGTGGGTGTAAGTCAAGCAAGACTGATGGCAATCTAGAGACCTCTTCCAATAGACACCGGCCCAAGAATGGTGTTGAGCTACTTCTGGAGCTGGAAAGGAGGGGGAAATGTGACGAAACCAACTTCACACAGCTGCTGCAGCTCCTGAGGGTGCTGACAAGACACGATCTGCTGCCTTACGTCACCATGAAAAGGCAACGAACAGGTACTGGGCTCTTGGACTGTGCTGTAAGCACTCTTATGAATAATAAGAGCAGGGAGAGGGTATTTTTTGTGACTGAATATGGAAGGGTGGGGGGAATACTTTGTTTTACTCTTGGCTTGCAGTCGAGCTGTTTTGCCAAGCAGTGGTAGGAAAAGGGATTCTGGACCAAGGTATGAGGGACATCTATTATTTCATATCTCAGATAGTGGGTGAATAGATATTTGAGTCTTGGAGAGAATTTTTCAAATTTTTAAAAGCAGCAGATACATCTAAATCTACTCTGCTTGTTGGGGCTCCTCGTTGATGGCGGTCCAGAAGGAAGTGGGCCTAGGCTACACTTCTGTCTTCTTGCACTGCTGGTGACCGAGAGCAGCAATAGCTTGAGATTGAATAGGGATATTGGTCAAAGGCAGGGTTGAAGAGTGAATGAGGAAGCTTCTCTTTCTCTTTTCTCCTTTCCCATGGCTGGGAGGAGAGGGGCTCAGAGTTTCCCGTTACCAGCCTTCCAGCACACCTGCAGCTGTGACCCACTTTGGAATCGCAACCTACAGCCTGAGAACTAATGGTCTGGGATCTGGCAGGCCCACATTCATATCCCCTATTCTGCCGTGGAACATGCCAAATGGCCATGGTTCAGTCACTCTTGTCCACGTATGTCTCAGATATAAGGTTAGAAAGAAGGTGAACCCATTTATAACATTCTCAGTTCTTCATAGGAAAGATGAAATAAAAATGAGCTAGATTAAACAGCTGTTACCCAGCCTGGTTTAGTAGATTGATACTTCTTTTTTGCCCAACTGTAGTTGTTAATTACTGTAGCTGCTACTTTGACTTTCACGTTTTGTTTTAATTTTAGTTTCTCCTGAGAGGTATACCTATGGACCATCTGTCATGTCATCAGACCAACAGGTGGACAACTGTCTCAACACAGCCTCTGCAGACACTCAGCATGATCAGTGGGAGACAGGTGTGTAAACTGCATGACTTGAAGTGACGCATTTTCATCCCTTTCTAATTTTAAGCCACTCACTGTCACTAGGAGTACTCTGTTATGCTGACACGCCCTCTCCAGCCGTTTGTGTATCTCTTTAGTTTCTGTCTGTACTGCACTGCAGGAACCTTATCAGATTTTTATTGGATTTTTAAATCCTCTTTCAGATTCCAGTGGCAGGAATTTTAAAAGGTTTGCGTTGTATTTGCATTTGAGGAATTTGGGGTTAGGCAGTGGCAGCTGTGTGGGAATTTTGATTGTCAGGTTTTTGAGCAGGTTCGGTAATTTCCAGTGACCCCCTTTCTCTCTCTTTAGGCTCCAACTCCAGCAAAAGGAAGCGAGTAAGCAGAGGCCAGGCAAAGGCTGCTCCTCCCCGTAGGCGGCGGGGAGCCAAAGCAGCTTCTGCTCCAAAGCAGGAAGTCCAAACACCCACCAAAGTGACCTGTGGTAGGTATCTGCCTAGTGTGTGTTGTTTTCCTGGGGTTCCCTCCATTCGGTTGGACTAAGTCTTTTTACGAAGCCCTGTAGAAACCACTCTAAAATGCTTAGTTAGCAACTTGGTTTCTGTTAAGGATCTAAACCATTTTTATTCTCTCTCTGGTTGGAGCCAGAGAGGAATGGAATTGGGGGAGGCAAAAAAAAATCTGTCATGCAGGCCGTCTGGTGAGTGACCTTAGGTCTTGGCTTGCCGTTCGCTTCTAAGGACACAGCTCTGCCCCAGCACAGTGGGGAGTGAGAGCTTTGGCCCCCTCTCTGGGGGTGAGGGTGGGAAGGCGCCAGCCCACTTCTCTGAATGTTGCCTTCAACTCCCAGTGTGATCTTCTCTGTTAATCCTCCAGATGCTCAAGCTAGGTGATTGAGGATGAATAGGCCTAGAGATTGGTAGTCCTTTAACGCCCAGTTGCTGGGAGGGGTGTGAAAATTGCTAATGGACTGCACCCCTTGTGCTTGATATGCTGGTCTTGGAGAGAGCTTTGAGTCTTAGCTCTTGTCCTGAGTCAGGGAAGGTCAGTTGGTTAAAGGGGAAGCATGGATAACCTATCAGAAAGAGGGTACATACACTTTTGTCATACTTGAGTGCAAGGGAATCCATGCTCACAACAAAGGAACTTTTCAGGAAGGCAAGGTAGTTCAATGAATGCCTCCTGTTGTGGAAATATTACTTGGAGCAGGGCATTAAAAGCGGACTCAGTGTTGTTTTCAATTAAAACAGTTTAAGAAAGAAAAGCTTCTGGATCCAGGATGACCAGGTCTGGAGGCTTTTGGTAACATAAAATAAGGGTTATTGCATGACATAGTAAAACTGATTTTTTTTAAAGAAAAATCAGTCCTGTTGTGAAACTAGTTCTTTCATACCAAAATAACATCATAAAAATGCTTCCAGTGAGATGCAAGGAATTCTTAACAGAAACCTGGTTCCTTTGTGCCATATGATAGCATTAAATAGCAGTGGTCCCCACTCTTAGGTCATGGCCAGAATTATCAGGTAAAGCTGCGGCTGTGGAGCCCTTTGTGAGCCTTCAATTTCTAGTTGTGTCTCTGATTATCTAAAGGGGCACATTAATGCTGACTTGCCCAATAAGGCTGTCCATTAAACGGGATTTGGCTTATATTGTTGAGGTTTTTTGGGGGGAGGGGGATGACGAGTTTGAATTAGACTTCACTGTGGCTTGCATTCAGGTTGCAGAATTAGGTCGATACTGAGTATCTGTCTCCAAGACAAGCATACACCATCCCCTTCCTGTATCTCAGGGCTGCTTCAAATATCATGGGCTTCATCTGGGGAGCACAGTTCAGTTGTGTACAGAAAACCATGAAACCTGTAAATAGACTGTCCCACGTGACAACCTACATAATTCTCATACTTCCTTTGTTGGAAAGTGCTTCTCGTGTTGCACGTACATAATATTTGAAGAGGCCCTCAGCAGGCTTGGGTTAGTCTCTCCACATGTGCTATTGTCTTTGTGTCAGTGCAATGCAAATGAAACGAGAAAAAAAAAGCGAATGCACAAACCGCTCTCCTACCATCTGACCGATTTACAGGCAATTGGTTCTAACGAAGAAGGTTCAAAAATAATACAATGAGTGTCAAAACTGCAACTCCATGGTGCAGCTAAGGCTCCTGCCGGGTAGGTGCAAGGACCAAACTGTAAGCTCCATTCAACACTAGATTGTTGCCTGTATGTTTTGTAATATGACCTTGTTTCACGAGGGCAGAGTTGGCTCTTGCTAATTTAGACAGCTGCTTCTGAGACAGGCGCTGCATTTTGTAAGACCTCTCGAGGTGCACACCTAAACTTTGGAGTCTGATACCCATCTCCATATTGCAACCTCCTGGGCTGTGTCAGCCTGTCAGAACTAGATCTTAGATGCTGAAACCCACAAAACAAACTCCCAAATGGTCTCTCTTTTTTGTTGCTGCTGCTTGATCTCTGCCAATTCTCTCTCAATCCACCGTTTAAATTCCAGGTTGCTAAGCAAAAGTTGATGATAAAGAGACTCTGTCTCTCTTGTGTGCTCTCCTCTCACAGAATGGTCTCGCAAAGGTAAATGAATCCATGCACCCAAGTTTCCACCAGTTCTTTGTGAAAGCAAATCTGTGTCTAAATGTGTGCTGAGTTATCTGAATGCTAGAGGAACCACGGGCCGCCCCCATCCTGCATGCCAGCCTCTCAAACAGCCAGTTCACAAAGGCTGATGTAACACTCAGTGGGACGAGGCCTCTGGGTTTGTGACAGAGGGTGGAGCCACTCCAGACTGGCACCGCGGGGGGCTTGTGCTGCAAGCCTCCAGCAGGGTCTGATGGAAACAGGCTGGGGTGCCACAGCAGTGAGGGATGCGCCCCTTGTGGGGCTGTCATTGGTTGATGTCTCAAGCACTGATCCCTTGAAGACTTTGCTCAGCGACAGATCAGTAGGGATCCAGTAGGCGACCTGTCAGGAGATTTCTTTACTTAAGTCTATTTCTACTGCTGCAGATATCGGGCTACCGTAAACTGTTATGGGTCCTTTCTTGGGTTCCGTTTAATCCCTTTCTGCTTGGGGCAGAATGGCTCCCTCAATATGATGTTCACCAGCCCTTCGGCTGCTTCCGTCAGTTTTCCTGAGCAGTTTTTCCTCTGGCTTGTCAGCTTTTGCTCTTGATGTATGAACTGCTGACCAACTGCTGGCCTGGGTTTATTCACTGCGTTTATCTTGAAATACATTTGTTATTGTTTCACTGTCTCCCCCCCCCCCCAGTTAATGGGACATATTTGGATGAGTTTGACCCTTCACTGATCTTTAAGCTGCTTGGTCCTCCTTTACAGTAAGGCACTGAAATTATGTGTCCTTGCAACGAGAGGTTCCTTGTCCTTTCTGGTATCTGCAGCAGTCCACATCTAAACTAGAAGCTAGCTGAGCTCTTCACACCGTTTTGTGTTCTTTTTTTGCCATATTGAATCTCAGAATGATTTCTTGCTGTTACCATGTGCTAAAAGTCTTGAACCATGTTTTTCTCGGTCCACAGTTGAAATTCATCCCTGGAAAAGCATAAGTATTGGCCCAGGCAAGCGGGCCAAGTACCAGACACTGACTGGTAAAAAAACAAAAGGCAAATAAAAAAGCAAACTAAAAAGCAAAAACTTAACGGCTGTTCCAGCTGCATCTTCAGCGCTTCTCCTATGCTAGAAGCGACCCTGCATCTGGACCCTGCAGTGCTCTTGTTAAACAAGCTGTGAGGGACACGGCCATGGACTCTGGGACTGGTTGCTTCCCACTCAGTGGGGAAACTGTTGTGCAGTTAAATTGTCTGTAATGGAGCTTTGCTGGCCTGTAACTCTGACTTGTGTGCCTCAAGTGGGGAAATGGTAGTTTGTGGAATGGAACTGAGTTGGTATTATATGCGGGTTCCAGTTCTCTTCTGGGAAACTGGTACCCAAAACTCTCAACTTTCTTGTTGGGTCCTCTGATCTCGGCTTGTAAAACTGCATCACGTGCTTGATATATGCTGAAGGGTTTGCCTAGGCAAGGAGGTGACAGGCCTCGTTCTCTGAAACCATCCTACTTTGGTAACAAATTGGAGGCTTCTCAGTCTTGCTACTGTGACTGGATCTTGGGGGAAGACACAAGCCGAAGCTTCCCTGGCTCAGTGATGACATTTCCAGGTTGTCTCTCCGAAACGATAACCACAGTGGGATTGTTTCACTGGGATTGGGGCCTGAATTTCTAGCCGGTTCTCTCCTTCATGCTAAAAAAGCGGAGGGTTTGGGTGGGTGCAGTAGTGTTTGTGCTGCCTCTCTGCTGTAGTGGTTGCCCGTGGAGGTCAAAGTGTCTAATCTGAAGCAGCTGCTCAGGGCTTGCATTAGTCCTGGCTGGGCAAGGCCACCAATCCCTACCTCTTTCGAACTAATTGTGCACAATTCATTTTCCTGGAGCCATGCAGTTGACACGTGTCCTGCCTCTTTTGAGATAAAGGCTGGGTTTGTTCTCCAGAGTCTGTATTTTGAGGCTCTTCTCCTTCCCTGGGGGGCAGCGGAGAGGCCCCAGTCCCTCAAGTGGGGCTTGTGACACCAGGGATGCCAGTGTGTTTAACGCCAACTCTGACAGCTGCTGCTGTTCTGTACTCCAGAGTACTGTTGCTATTGGAAAGTGGGCGGGCTTGGGCTGTTCCTGATGAACTCTGAATGTGCCAAACCGTGGGTGCAAAGACTGTGTATCTAAGCTCTGTACAGTGCTAATAAAACAAGACCTCTCAGCTGCTTTGCTTGTAGCCAGCATATTGAGTGGGAGGCTTTGGTTGGGATATGAGAACAGTTTCCAGTGGGCCCAACAGCTGAGCTCCCTTAATTTGCTCTCCCCATCATGACAAGCAGGTGCCGGTATACTGAGTAACAATAATAATCCCTGCTTCAGATCCAAAACCTCTAATACACCAGGCTTTAATCGTGTGTATGGAGACGGAGGTGCTTGTAGTCTCAACCCCCGACTGTTGTGTGCAGACCTAAAGGGTGTTGTTTACTGGCTGATCTGCTGCGGAGTAAAATAACGCCATCTGTCAAACGCAGTTTGTGGCTCTGCTCTGCTGTTGTCCTTCTGGAACAAAGGGGTGTGTTCTGGCAGTCGACTAGCAAGACCTGCCTTGCGCTGGCATGGGTGGGCGTGGGCTCCAGGCCGTACAAAGTTGCTGGCGAAGGGCTGTGACTGCACTCTCGAGTTAATGCTCCTACAGGTGATGACCACAAGACACAGAGAAATTAAAGCTGACGGCCTTGTTGAGCGTATGTAATACACCACCTGCCTCATTTTTTAAAACGTATCCTACTTTGTATTTGTTCCATTTTCCCTCCCTTTTGAACCTTTCAAATTTCAGCTGAAATGCTGATGAGATTTTGGGCAACCCCACCAAACAAACCTGTCCTTCTACTTCTGGTGTCCATGGTTACAACTGGACTTCACTAATTTCTGAGAGATCTACTGCATGGTAGTATGCTAAGCTTGCGCCTAGCCTGTGTTGCATAGGCAGAAGGTAATTGGGAACTCAGAGTTCAACTGTAGAAGCAGGTCTTCGTAGTTAAGATTTTGTTCAGAATGTCTCAGCTCTTTCCCGTTGTCCAAATCACAGGGGTTCTTGCCCCTTCATAAAGCAGTCTCAGATGCTTCCCTTGGTATTAGCATAGAGCAGTAGCGATCTTAGTAGTTTGGTGTAGAGAGTAAAATCAAGGTTTCAGGTGCAAAATGGTTAGAAATCTTCCACTGGGGATACATTTTGAAGAATGCCTCTTTGGTGTCACCTACCAATACTGGTGGAAGATGGCCAAAATGAGTGGTGAAGGTAGGGAGACTGTAAACTAACAGGTTTGATCTAAAGAGGTGGGATTTCAGGCAAGATATACCTCTTGATTTAATCCAATTTACAGCTCAACAGCATACAAGTTTACTCAGAAGTATGCCCCACTGTATTCAATAGTGCTTGCTGCTGGGTAAGTGCAGCTGTGGATTGGGTATCTTATCTGGTCCAGTTGCCTTGGAGTGTGGATCCTGTTGGATGGGCGTTAGTGAAGTTCAGTTGTAACTTTGTGCCAAGGGACTTTTCAAAGACGAGTGTGAACACCCCTTGCTGGGACTGACCATCTCAAGGAGCCTGAATCTTTCGGGAGTCCTAAGTGGCCTGAACCTTCCGCATGGTGGGCCTTTGTGTTCGACTCCTGCTTAGGGCTATTGGCCCAATCCTGGAATACCGCTGCATGACCGCGTGTTTGTCTGCATGCTCTGTTTGTGACCCACAGCTCTAATGCGCCTGTCTGTCTCTCTCTCCCCCCCCCCGCCCTCCCCTCTCTCCTTGTTCTGTCTGTCCTGCTCAGACATCAGACTCCGTGTTCGTGCAGAGTACTGTGAGCACGAGCCCGTCCTGCGTCAGAACGTGATGTCAAACAAGCAGAACCGGCTAGAGCGTCAGTTTGATGTTTTTGGGCAGTCCAACACCATCCTCAAATCTCGTGACCTGGGCTCAATCATCTGCGACATCAAATTCTCAGAGTTGTCCTATCTGGATGCCTTCTGGAGTGATTATATGAACGGCTCGCTGCTGGAGGCGCTGAAGGGGGTCTTCATCACAGACTCGCTCAAAGAAGCTGTGGGCCAGGAGGCTATCCGGCTGCTGGTGAATGTGGACGAGGACGATTATGAGGAAGGACGCCGTCTCTTGCTGGAAAGTGTGGCTCCCCAGGCCTGGTGACCTGGCATCCTCCAGGAAACAGAAGTATGTTTTCCTCTCCAGACTGACCGGTGGTGCTGTGCGTGCTCATAAGAACATAAGAGATCAGACCAGGGGTCCATCTAGTCCAACATCCTGTCTGACACAGGGGCCAACCAGTTCTGGAGAGCCAGCAACAGGGCATAGAGGCCGAGGCCTTCCCCTGGTGTCGCCTCCTGGCTTAGGGATTCAGAGGATTAGTGCTCTGGATGTGGAGGTTCCCTTCAGTCACCTTGGCTAGTAGCTACTACTGATAGACCTGTCCTCCATAAATCTATCTGGTCCCCTTTTAAAGCTGTTTATTCCTGTGGCCATTGCTACATCCTCTGACAATGAATTCTATACTTTAATCACTCTGTGTAAAGTAGTATTTCCTTTTGTCCATCCTGGAACAAGTGCCCATCCACTTCATTGGATGCCCTTGCGTTCTAGTCTTTTGGGAGAGGGAGAAAAATTTATCGTTGTCAACTCTCTCCATCCCATGCATAATTTTACAAACCTCTTATCATGTTCTCCCTTAGTCTTCTCTTCAGCCTTTCTCATGGGGGAAGTGCTCCAATCCCCAACCGTCTTGGTTGCCCTCCGCTGTACTTTCCCCGGCTCTTTAATGTCCTTTTTGAGATTCGGTGACCAGAACTGTACACAGTATTCCAAATGAGGCCGCACCTTAGATCTGTACTGGGGCCAATGCTCCCTCTAAGCTGTGGAGTCTTGTGAGCAAAAATCCTACTTTGTGAGCTCCTGGCGTTGAAGTGAGCGAGCGATTTGGCTCTTGCTCCTGCATAAACTAGTTTGCTCTGGAGCCCTCCTTCCTGAGCTGAGACAAAAATGTGCGAGCCAGAGGCTACAAAAATGTGAGCTGGCTCACACCAACTCACCTTAGAGGGAACACTGACTGGGGCATTACAATATTGCCTGTTTTGTTCTCAATCCCTTTCCTAATAATCCCTGACATAGAGTTTGCTTTTTCCACTGCTGCAGCACGCTGAGTTGACACTTTCACTGAGCTATCCACTTCCACCCCAAGATCTTTTGCCTCTCAGTCTCAGCAAGTTCAGACCCCATTAGTCTGTACCTGAAGCTGGGATTTTTTGTCCCAGTGTGCATCACCTCCTAACTCTTTGGGCTTTAGCAGCCTCTCTCCCCTGTCAGCTGTCCTCACCTCCACCCATGCTCTGTTTCGAGTGTATTTCTGTAAGGGAGAGTGAGCCTTTAACTTCTCTGTGTGCCAGCTAGTGTCAGATGTCCTCTCGCTCTCCCCACCCCAAATTCTGCTTCAGAAGATCAAGGCACTTGGCAGAAGAGGGAAAGGTTAACTTCATAAGAGGCTCGAAGGAGATGGTTGGGGGCCTTCCTCTTGTAGAGTGCAGCAAGCTAATGGCTTTGCTTGCTTAACACAGACTAGTGCGAACTCAGCTGAAGAAACCAGAATAATGATAAAGGAAACAAACTCTTTGCTCTGTTATTCATCCTAATAATTGTGGTCTATCCTAGGAAGCCTCCTGCCCAGAAGCTTGGCACTGATCATATCATGAATTAGGCCTCTTGTCTTTTCCAGCGAGATGGCCCTTCAAGGGTTTTGGAGCCAGCGTTTCTGCTTAACACCCTCCCCCTTTTTTCTTGCAGGACATGCCATTGATCCGATCTGCAGACTTGAGAAGACAGGACTTTAGAAGAGAAACCCTCATCCCGTCATGGGGCAAGGCTGGATCTTGGCAGCGACGGGGCCCTGGGGAGTCGCGGCGTGCCACAGCTGGTCATGTTGTGGTTGAAGCATCGAATGGACAGCAGGAAATGATGTTAATGGACATTCAGATGTAGCAGGGGGTGGACGGAGGCACCTGCTCAGTGGGTTCCCCTCCCTCTGGACCAAGCGGGACACCTTGGGTAGAAGTGCATGTCAGAGGGGACTGTGAAGAGGGTACATCATGCTTACTACCAGTGTTTGATTTACCCCCCCCCCCAACGGTGGAGAGCAGCCTCATTTTGTGGAGGTGCAAACATACTTCTGTGAAGGATGGCAGTGACGCATGCCATTTCTAGCTGCTTTGTAGGAAGAGAAGTCAACTTCTTTAAGTCTGCTGTTGGGGGTGGATAATCTCCCCCCCCCCCCCCCAAGTTAAGTATACAGCCACAGTGCTGATGGCTGTAAACAGAGGAAGCGCGAGTTACTTTCCAGAGGGGTACTTCTCAACTGTCGGTGGCTATTTGTACATAGTATAAATAATAGAGTTGTTTTTTTTTTTTAAGGCAAGCACTTCACACGACATCTCTCATGGAGGAGTCTGTTTCACGGCACTGGGGCAGGTGGGGGGGGACAGAAACCTGTAATTTAATTTTTTATTTTACAGAACAAAAAGAATTTTTGATGTTCTTGTATTGTATTTGCAAATGACAAATGTTAATAAAGAGAGTTTGCAATCGCCCGGCTTTGCGTTCATTGAGAACAAACCTTCTGTCACCGAAATGGTCTTGCCTTCCAGTCCCTTGTTGCAATCTTTCAGTCCTGTTTCTTGCCCCATGGGGAAAGGCAGAGAAAGAACGAAGTGGGTTGACTCCTCTGCGGCTGCAGGTAGGTCTCAAGATCTGCTACTAGCAAGTGAGTTGACGGCATGTTCCAACTTCAGTCAAAACCACTCCAGAGGTCTTAATCTCATGTGAGCCCAAGTTCTCATCTGTTATTGTTACAGGGAACTGAACAGAACAAGACCCTGGAGACAGGCATTGGCGGGGAGGGCTTCTAGCTGCAATAGTGAAGTGCACACCCGTTGCCTTGACATGAGCACAAGCCAGCTCAGCTTCTAGCTTCGAAAGGGCCGTTGTGATGCCCTGCTGAAATGGGAGGCGCTCTGTATACTCGCAGGCAGGGGAATCATTCACTCACTGGAGTACAACAGCAGTACAACTTGCTTTGCTGGGACAGTGAATGCTCATCCTCTCCAGTTACAAGGTAGAAGATTCCATTAGGCCCAGAAATCTGCAGCCAGTCCTTTGGTGACTTATCACAAGTTCTGTGTTATTTGTCATTTTTGCTGAGATCTTCTCGTCGAGTCAAATACCAACGGGGGCGAGGCTTGTTCCAGCTTCGATTGACGTTGCCCAGGGAAGGCAAGTAGTTGGGTAGGAAGGGATCACCCTGTACTGAAAGAGTCGCACCTGCAAGCAGTTTAATTGGACATGGGTTCTTCAGAGTCCGTGGGCAATGCAGTCTAACCAAGCCTGAGTCGTTCAGAGTGCCGGAGTGGGACTTGTGCCAAGAGGCAGAGGCAGTTGCAAGCAACCTAGGGCAGGCTGTGCAAGGGAGCTTGAAGAAGCACACCTTCCCTCAACCACAAATGGGAGGTTGTTTGATGCAGCATGGTGTTTGGGCTAATTCAGGGGTATCCCAAAGAGAAGGAGCAGGGGGGTAGCTCTCACCTTTGGTACTTTGCCCTCCACAAGAGCCAAGTCTAGTGGGTCAACTTTCAAAGTTCAAACGATACAGTGAGAAAGTTCAAATGCTCTGGAGCTTCAGCCATAAGAAAATGCAATCTAGGAACATCTTCAAACCAACCTCTAGGGGGCTTCGCCTGAAAAGCCCAGAGCTTGCTTACTCACTTGCTTTCCTTGGATTTTTCTAATTGTGAAGTACAGATGTGATGCTATGAGATAGACTTCTGGAGCAATCTACCATTTACCCCGGGAAGGCTACCCAGGAATTAAGCTGGACTGTAGCATCTTCGAGTCCTATAGGGCAAGTTACCCTCCATCCTGTACCCCACTGCCTCCTGCCGTGTATGTTCCCACCCCCTGAAACCTGGAGTTAGCTTTGGCATTTGAACCAAGTACATGAGGATGTCGTGCACTACTGACTAATCAGGACTTGTCAAAAGTTCAGGAGTCTCAAAGGACCCTGGGGTTTGTAGTTCTGTGGATGCAAGAAGGAAAGAGCTGGCAAGGCATTCCTGGTATAACCACGTCAGAGTTCCTTGGGGCAAGCTATACCTGATATGTATTTGAAACAGGCTATATCTGCACTGTACAGAACTACCTTAAGCTTGTTGCTTCCCTGCTTTCATTCCTTGGAAACAGTGGTGATGGCCACGCTCAGAAGAACTGGATGGGATGCCAACGCTGGAACGTTCTGAAGAGGTCAGTGTGGACTGTGTCCTGGTCAGGAATTTTGCTCCAAAATTGTAGATGGACCTGTAACGCAGGTTTTAAAATTTACTTAGATGCTTAATTTTTGAACAAAAGAGGCAAATTAGAAATCTAGAACTCCAACAATTGTTTCAAGCAACATGGTTCACTATTATAAGTTATTTGACCAACAGTAAGATTGTTCCAAAGAACCCTTTTTATGAAAAAATATTATATTTTAATGCCTGTAGAGATGTTTTATATTATTAACCTCTTGGGACTAAACATGTATATATGTTAACCTGTTACATATTTGGTTGTTACTATGTATGACTTTATATGAAAAATAAAAAATTATTTGGAAAAAGAAATCTAGAACTCTGCATTTTGGTTTTTCCTCTCCCTCAGTTGGGCCTAGAATGGCTGCTCTTAGTCCAGTTTAACAAGTGAGCCAGTTGGAATGGAGGCTGAACTCCATCTTTAATGAGTAAGTCGCCAGCCTTTCAATCATGCTGTTTCCTGTTTAGCAATGTTCCTTTGGCCCACTTGCCCTGAGGGCTACCTGTCCTTCAGCTTCCCTTTATCCTAAGGCTGCCCTTCCTGTCCCATGATCTTTTTAACCCAGCCAAGTTGATGATGTTCCCTTCCCACATAGGAGTTGGATTGCAAACCATTTAGCCCCGCCCCCAAGCAGCGGAACATTCTGGGCCAGGTTTACTGACTCACCTTATTGGGATCAGAGGTTTTGCTGCCGCAAGCACAAGACGGATGATATAAAATTAAAAAATCACAAGATGTGATTTTGATGGGTTTTTAAACACATGATCCCTGAATGTATGTGGCCACGAGCAGACCATCTTAAAAGACTGTAGGAGATTGCCTGGTGTGGCATCAGGCTATAAGGGGTCCATCTGCCCCAGCTGGTGGCAGTCGTCAGGTAAAGACCTTTCCCAGTATCTGCTACTGGAGATCCTTCAGACTGGAGGTATAACTTCTGCGTGCCTGATCTCTGTGCTACCATGCCCTAAAGCAGCAGTTCCCAACATTTTTGGTATGGTGGACCCCACAAGTCCAAATTTACTTGGTATGGTGACCCCAGCCAGGAATGGGCCAAGGTTTTCTCTTCTTTTGCCCCAGGCAAACAACAGCCCTGGTACCCATCTAGTCCAGCATTCTGTTTTCTACAGCGGCCAATCAGATGTTTTTGAGAAACCAGCAAAGATCACACAAAAGGGCACAACTGCCCCCCCCCTTATGAACCCCAAGCAGATGGCATCCTGACATACCGAGACTTTGCCCATGGAAGTGAGATCCCAGCCCTTTGACCACCTCCTCCTCCTCCATCACTCCCTTTAGCCCTACTTAAGATCTGAAGAAACTCATCTCTAGCAACCATCAGGATACATTTCACTCGATCGATGTGTAGATGTGGTGAAGAAAGGAAATACCAACTCACATATGACATGGAAGAGACTGTTTCCAGGGTCAGATCTTTGGTCTCCAGAATACAGAAGAGAGCAGTGGAAAGGGCAGAGGCAGCCACTAGAAAGGGTGGGCCCACGACCTGCTTTCAGAAGCTTTGCAACCCACTTTGGGGTCCTGACTCACAGGTTGGGAAACGCTGCCCTAAAGGGTACAGGCTGCTGTTGGTTCTCCAGCATGATGGAAAGTGGGGTTTCAACCTTTGGCTCCAGGGGGAAAGCACATACAATTTTCATGTCCAAGCATAAAGGTAAAGGTTTCCCTTGCTCGAAAGCTAGTTGACTCCAACTCTAGGGATGCGGTGCTTATCTCCATTTCCAAGCTGAAGAGCCAGCGCTGTCCGAAGATGTTTCCATGGTCATGTGGTCAGCATGACTAAATGCCAAGGCGCACAGAACGCTGTTACCTTCCCACCAATGCAGTAACTATTTATCTACTTGCCATTTCTTGCTTTCAAACTGCTAGAGGGGCAGGAGCCGGGACAAGTGACAGGAGCTCACTCTGTCATGCAGCACTCGGGTCTCAAACTGTCAAGCTAGCGACCTTCCGGTCTGCAGCTCAGCATCTTAACCTCTGAGCCGCTACTGCCATAACCAAACATAATCCCCTTATTTACATTTTCTCAAATCCCATAACTCTAGAAGAGCATTCACTTTAGCCAGAAGTATGTCCTTGCCATCTGCAGTATTGGAAAGGAGGTTTACAGGGACCCCTTACTCGCTGAGTTTCTGCTCCTGCCCCCTCCATGAAATAGACTCTCTGGAACCCATGTTCTTTAACTGTGTATACCGTAGGGTGATTCACATGGAGACTATTAGTCCGTTGTTAGAAAGGTTTCCTGGCAAATCAAATCAAATTAAACTCGTGTGCATGCACACAAAAGCTCATACCTTAAATAAACCTTTGTTGGGCTTAAGGATGCCACTGGACCATTATGCTGCTTCAGATCAACACGGCTGACCAACTGGATCTACCCCCTGTCAGACACGAACCATCAGACAACAAGACAGGTGGCTAGATGTTGTGCCCAGGTTTGCAAGGAACATAAAATGCATGGCAGTTAGATTAAGTTCTAATCATTTATCTAAATTATACACGAGTTCTATGGCTATTCTTATTCTATGTCTATGTTACAGTCACCGATTTTTAAATTTAAGAATGCCAATGTTGGTTTTATCCCATACTTCTTATTTAAATGTTTTTATGTAAAACAAGAAGAGGGACCCACAATACTCGTGGGGGGGAGTATTCCCCATGGCTCTCGCCCTGCAGAAGCAGGAGGACCTCACGCTGAGGAGAAAGTGGCCACAGGTAAGTCCCCCCCCCCAGCACCAGCCCCGAGGCCTGAACAGCTCCCGGCTCCCATCCGCCAGCCCAAGCCTTCTCCCTTCCTTCCTGGCAACGGCTGCCAGGCACTGTTCCCAGAGCACCATTCTTTTACTTTTGGGGGGATTTAAATATCCCCCGTATAGTTTTTTAAACTTTTAAGATTTTTCTGCACACCTGGGGAGTCCCCCAAGTGTGCAGGAAAATCTCTCTGCTCCCCAAGTGCCCCCGATGTGCAGATTTAGATATCCGCATGCACAGAGGGCACTTGGCTATTAGTATATAGATGATTGAGTGTGCTGGTTGTTGAATGCAGCAATAAATCTGATTGATTGACTGATTCACACACCCCCTCATCATAATCTGCCACCTTTCCCCTCCCTACTCCATCCTAAGCATCCGCTCCCTCTCACTTTCTTCTGCTGCAGAAAGAAGCAAGTTACCAGCCTTTGCTCTTTGCCAACATGGCCACCAGGTGGCTCCCCTAATCCGAATCGTCCAGCTTCCTTTCCAGGACCCCCTAAATAAATGTCATTTCTGCAATTGTAAATCAATAACGTGTCACTGATGAACAATAATAATACAAATCTCCTGAGCATTCCCCTGGATCGAAGGGGGAAAAATTCTATGCGCGCCTCATCCTGTTGCGTTCTAACCGCTCTTGCCACTTCTGAAACCGATAAGGATGCAAATTAATCCGATCTGATTTTGGAGCTCGGGAGGGTTTAATTTGGCAGATTTCCTGCACAGCCTAAAAGGGAATAGCAGAGAGCAGACAAGGGAAACAGGGTGCACCACTCAAACCACACTGAGAGAATCTTATGTATAGAGACAAGCTCAAGAGAGCCACGCTGCTATGCTGTCAGAAAGTGACATTTTAATTGGTTTTAATCCATTCTCTGTTAATCCCCTTTCCCTTTGCTTGGCTAGCATGCGTTCTTATTTCCTCATCCCCTCCCCATCAAACTCTAGAACTCCCATCTCTCTTGCCTCTACTTTTTAACATCCCCATTCATACATCTCTCAGTTTTTCCCCTTTGGCACCCCATAGCCCTGTCTCGACATTGCCACATCTCTCTCTAAACTCTTCTTGCGGCTTCTCTTGTTTTGCCACACCCCAGGGGGCTCTTTACACCCCAAGCCAACCCTATTTTCTTTTTGCTGCCATGGTGGTGGACAGAGCCGTCAAGCCACAGTGACTTATGGTGACTTCGTGACAGGCCCGTAGCCAGGATTTGGTGGCTTGTGGGGCAAATTTTTCTTCTGGTGGGGCTGAAGCTCTCAGTGCAGGAAGAAAAGCCATTTACCCAACAGAAAATGGTTGCTAGGTGAGATCTCTAAATTGCAAGCTGTCAACCGCTTGAGATGACAGTTCTCAGCTGCTGCAAGTTAATCACTTCTGCCAGCCGAAGCAACAGTTCTGAGAACAAGCTGGCAGGTAGGGTGATGACTTCTATAGTCAAGAAAGCTAACAATTAGGCGGAAAACCTCTCTTAAAGGAGACCAGTTTTTTGACACAGAGTTAGAAGGGATCCTAGGGGTCACCTACTCCAACCCCCTAGCTCAGTGTGGGAATTAGTCAACGACAGCACCCCACTCTGCTTAAAGGAGCGCACACCTTTAAAAAATGTTTTAAAATGATTGAAAAAAAGGATTTATGGGGCTGTGCATTTAAGAAAGGGGGTGGAGCCCCCAAAAGCCCCTCCATAGCTATGGGCCTGCTTCTTAGCGATTTCAAGGCAAGAGAGATTCAGAGGTGGTTTGCCATTGCCTGCCTCTGCACAGTGACTCTGGACTTCCTTGCCAGTCTCCCATCCAAATTCTAACCAGGGCTGACCCTACTTAGCATCCAAGATCTGAAAAGATCCATCTGGTTTGGACTACCCTGTGGAACACTCATCTCTGCACCACGGCTGATTTGTCTTAATCCTCGTCTCTTAGCTGTCCATCCCACAGATCTCTCAGCACTATGCATCTCTCGGGGTCTCTGTGTTATCTTCCTTTATTCCCCATTTTGGCTTTGCTTCTGTGCCCATTCCCCCTTTTTTTCACAGAGTTGCAGGCCATAACACAAGGGTTTTGCTCTGCCAGCAATTGACACCTGGAAAGGACTCTGAGATGCAAGTTAGGCTGTGGGTCTTGAGAAATCTGGTACCTATTCCACTGGAGGAGGAGGAGAAGAAATTGCATTTATACCCCACCCTTCACTTGGAGTCCCAGAGCAGCTTACAATCGCCTTTCCCTTCCCCTCCCCACAACAGATACTCTGTGAAGGTAGGTGGGGCTGAGAGAGCTCTTTCAAGGACTGCTCTTAAGAGAACAGCTCTGAGAGAACTTGTGACTGACCCAAGGTCACACCAGCAGCTGCATGTGGAGGAGCAGGGGATCAAACCTGGTTCTCCCAGATTAGACTCTGTGCTCCTAGCCACTACACCAGACTGGCTGTCATCTCACAATGCATCTCACAATGCTGATGGAAAGATATGGGCATTCTTCCCTTTCCTCACTCCCACCTCTGATGGGCTTGGGTGGGCCTTAGATGAGGGTTCCCCAACACGGGGCCCACTGATACTTTTCCTGGTGCCCACCAAGTGTCCTTAGAAAGTGGGTGGGGCCAGGTGGGGCACTTGCCCAGCAGCTCTTCTGATTGGCCACTAGAGATGTGATTAGCTGGGCAGATTAAAATGATGTTTCAGTGGCAGCTACCACCACAATGCTGGTTTTATTCTCTCACTCCGCTTCCCTGGCATATTTTTAAAATGATCACTCTTCTCCCCAGTGCTTGGGCTTCCTTTGTGTGTGTGCAGCTCCGTTTCTTGCAGCTGGGGTTTTGTGCTCCAAAAGGTTGGGGACCCCTGCCTTAGATGACCTCACGAAGAAGTGGCAAAGGACCTCAAAAATGGGGTTCTGAAATTCAGAAAGATAGGGAGGGGGATGCCATCAGCTCACCAGCATACAGGTCTGTGCTACGAAGCCCCATGAAATGTCCAGATCTCTCTATCCCTCCCTCCCTCCCTCCCTCTCTCCCTCCCTGCCTGCCTGCCTGCCTGTCTGCACACGAAAGCTTATCCCCAGAAGCCCCAATGCGTTGTTTCAGTTCTTTCTTTTTAGATTTCTGGTTGGTTCTACAACCAAGATCCCATTTCCTTGTATATTGAATGTCCCATCCAGTCGATTGTATTGACTGTGTAATCCTTCTGGAGTCCCAGTGAAAAAGGCGGACTATGAATAACATAAGTCAATAAATAAATCTTCAAAACAACAGCATTCCAAGCAACATTAACTTGTGGTATTCGCTGCTGTAGGACTTTGTCCCCTAATTTAAGAGGAAGAAGAGGTGTGTTAAGGTCTCCTTTCTGCGTTGGCTGCAGAGCAGCAGCAGTGCCCAAAGAAAAAGACAGAACCGCACAAATCGCTGGAGCGCAAATGGAACAGGGGGAAGACAGGGTGAGGCCACGCCTCTCCCTTCCTTCCTGCTCAGTCGGTTGGGGTCGCTGCATGGCTTCACTTTGGGTCTTCCTGCAAAGTTTGAGAAGCTGGCTGCGGAAGCAGGCACATCTGGCGAGGCCGCTCCTCTCCCTCCCCTCCTGCTGGCTCCCTCGCCTCCTGCGGGAACGGGTATATTTGTGGGGGGCATTGCCCTCGTATGGCCCCCATGGCTATGAGCCTGAGTCCCCCACTGCCAAGCCTTGCCCCCCAGCCACCAATCAGTTGGCCAGCAGGAGGACAACTTACCAGGAGAAAGAGGAAGGCCCAGGCCACATTGCCAGTGTGGCGCAGGAAGCTATATCATCACGCCAGCAAAGTCCAGGCAATGCTCTGGTGTTTGGGCAAAAACTCTATGGCAGAAGCCGTTTTTGCCATACGGTTTTTGCACAAATACCAGAGCTGAGATTACCTTAGCATATGATCCTGGTGTCCTGACCTGGATGGCCCAGACTAGCCGGATCTCATCAGTTCTGGGAAGCCAAGTAGGATAGTATTTGAATGGGAGACCACCAAGGAAGTCGTCCAGGGTCACTCCTCAGAGGCAGGTCATGGCAAACCATCACTGAACATCTCTTGCCTTGAAAACTCTATAGGGTTGCCATAAATTGGCTACAACTTGATGGAACTTTCCATGACCACACTCCTTGCTTTGCACAAAGCCCTCTGTTAAGATTTGGATCTCCCACTTCTTGAGCCATTGGCATCGCTTTGGACCTAGCCTCTATGATTTGCTCCTTTCCTCCCCACCTACTTCCTGCGCTTTCTGGTTCCTGTATTCCTTCCCTTTCCTCTTAGCAGACTTTGTGCAACAAAGAACCACCAGGCACAGCTTCCAGACTCCATTTTTTGCTCCAGCACTACCTTTTCTTCCCACTGTGCCTCCTTGACTATCCTTGCGATTTCCTGATTCCTCGAGCTGGTTTCCTGTTCCCCTGCCTCTCCATCTCTGTGTTACAGAGCTGGTTCCTTCTCAGGGTCTAGGTGCAAGCCGAGTCAAAGTCAGAGAAAATTCCATCCAGAAGGTCAGTTGCCAGAGATCAGAGTCCAGTTCGGAGCATGGTCCAGTAAGCAAGGTCTAGCAGTCCAAGGTCATATACAGGAGCAAGCAAGTCCAATAACCAAGTCCAAAGCCAGTCTGAAGGTGAATGGAGCAGAGTCCACCAGGTGGTGACGTTGCTTCCACACTGAGCGGTTTCCCTTGACTGGCTTTTATGGGCATCTGTTGCAAGGTCTTACTTGCAGCCAACTGCTTGGGAGTAACTGCATAGCTACTTATCATCAGCAAGCAGCCGGCATCGGTCCAGGAGACATGCGCTTTGTCTTCTTTCCTGGAGCTCCATTCTAAGCCTTCGTCTTCAGTGCTCAAAGGGTGTGGGTGAAACTGGAGGGCTGGTAACGACCACCTGGATTTCATCTGTTGGAATGGGGCTGGAAGGTGCTGGTGGTTCTGCATCAGCTGTGAACTCGGGCAAGCCTGCACTTCATTTTCTTGCTTGCTGGTTTCTTCTGCTTCAGCGCTGGCTATGCAGGATTCCTCTTCTCCTGAGAAGTTCTTATCTCCTGACTGACCCATGACATTCCCTAACTAACCCATTTAACAAACTGCGTGCGGTGGCACAGTGAGGAAGGTGCTGATGTACCACAAAGACTCGGATAATTCCTGGCCACCGTGCCGGCATCAGCTTACCCTGAGGTGGGGTAGCTGCCAGGGCCCAGGACTTCTGGTGGAGCCCACTGCCACTGAACCCCACCCACACACCTCCCCTGTCACCTGTCTGTACCCTTGCTCCCAGCTTCCCAGAGTAATTGAGGAAGGGTATTGGGTAGTGCATAGTTGCGGCATTCCTGGTGGCGATGCTAGCAGCCCTCCCAGCTGCATACACTGGTCAATGCCGTTGGGGAAGGGATGAGCTAGTGATGCAGGCCACTGAGTGTGGACGGTGGGAGGGCTTGCAAGAGGGAGAAGGAAATATGAGCAAGTAGCAGGCATGCAGGGATGGGGGTGGAAAGAAGGGCATGAGGGGGACCCTGGGGCTGGGCAGATGGGTGGCCTCTAGTATTCCTTGGCTTGGTGACATCAGTGGTGTCATCCCAGCAGATGAAGCAATGTACCTTGCTTGGGGTTACAAAATGTCTTGCACTAGCCCTTCTTCCTTGTCGGTTGCTCTCTGATGCTCACCAGCATTCCATACCGAAAACTGGAAAAGGTGTTTGACGCTCCTGTTCTTGAATGGAGGATTACTGCTTACGCATTGCTGAAAGCTCTGTTCTGTCTGCCGTACTCAGCGGTAGCCTATATCAGTAGTTGCCAGCCTTTTGGGTATGGTGGTGACCCACTAGTCCAAATTTACTTGATATGGTGAGCCGTCTAAGGCGGGCCCAAATTCTTTTTGGTGCTCTAGGCAAACTATGGCTTTGACACCCATTCCATTTTCTAGAGTGGGCTAACCAGATGTTTCTGAGAAACCAACGAACATCGCACAAAGGGCACAACTTTTCCTACTATGAATCCCGAGCAAGGGCATTCCGATATTCACAGCCTCTGCATATGGAGGAGACATTCCAGCCTTCGACCACCATCTCCTCCTCCATCACTCCTTCTAGTCCCCCCACATAAGATTCTAAGGAACTCACTCTAGTAACTACCAGGACACATTTTACTTGATCAATGTTTTCGGCTAAATATTAGGAAGAACTTCCTGGCAGTTAGAGTGGTTCCTAGGTGGAACAGGCTTCCTTGGGAGGGGGTGGCCTCTCCTTCTTTGGAGGTTTTCAAAGGCTAGATTATCATCTGACAGCAATGCGGATTCTGTGAATTTAGGCAGATCATGAGAGGGAGGGCAGGGAGGGTTGCATCAGTGCTTAGTTCCCACGGCCCTTTCTTACACACCCATGGAAATGCTGATCACCACTTTGGGGGTTAGGAAGCAATTTTTCTCCAGGCCAGTTTGTCCCAGGATCCTGGAGGTTTTTGTCACTTTCTGGGCATGGATCCTGGAGAGTTGTTGTTGTTGTTGTTTGTCATCTTCTGGGCTTGGAACAGGGGTCACTGGGGGTATGGGGGAAGGTACTTGTGAATTTCCTGCTTTGGGCAGGGGGTTAGACTAGATGACCCTGGAGCTCCCGTCAAACTCGATGATTCTATGATTCTAATGTGTACATGCAGTGAAGAAAAATCACCAACTAATGTATGACATGGAAGATACCATTTCCAGAGTTAGATCTTGGTTTCCAAAATGCAAAAGAGAGCAGTGGAAAGGGCAAAGGCAACCATTAGTGAAGTCTGGTCTGTGACCCGCTTTCAGATGCTCTGAGACCCACTTTTGAGTCCCGACCCACAGATCTGGGAACATTTACTTATACCCCATTGTTTAAAAGCCTTTTGTTCTTGAGAGTAACGATTCGCTTGTAAACCATATTGTCCCACAATCAGTTTTCGGTGCTTCAGAATGGACTTTGAGTGAAATGTACCTTAAAGTGCATGTGGGTGTCAAGACAGAAATCAAAACATCTGAGCTCCCGAGAGAGGGTATTAAACCCTAAAGAATGACCAGCTCTGGTGAATAACATTCTGAAAAGAGGCTTGCCCCAAAGAGTGACAATACTAGGTGCCAGAAAATAAGGGAAAGCTAGATTCGAGTCCAGTGGTGCCTTAAATATCAACAAGATTTTCAGGGATATACACTTTCATCAGGGAGTTTTGACTCTCGAAAGCTTGTGTCCCAAAAAGCTTGTTCGTCTCGAAGGTGCTGCTGGACTCGAAATCCAGCTGTTCCACTGCAGACTGACACAGCTACTCTCTGAAATGAGAAAATAAGAACTGCCCCTGGTAAACAGGGACAGTTGGAGTGCACACCTTCTGGGAACTGACCCTTGACCTGCCTTTTTAACCATTCTGTCTCGCCTTTCAGTGGCACGCCTCAACCTTACCCTGCAGGCAGTTCCGAGAGTGTATGAAAATGGACATGTGTTCTAACAACGTTCGTGTATCTCTCTTGGGCTGGAGGGAAGTTATTTTGAAGCCAATGTTCCCCAGGCCTTCAGTAGGGGGCACCACTACACTTTAGTGAAGAAGCTGGCTGGTTTCCTATTCTTAAGCCCACCTTGAGTTAACCCCCCCCCCCCCCCCCCCCCGAGTATTCTTGTTTTCCTGTGTGAAATGGTGGCGGTGGAGAAAATATACTCAGAGCTCAGCAACTGGTGGCTGTCGGACGGCATATGGCTCCCTTTTGGCCCTCTGGCTTGGGAACCCGGAGGCAAAACAAGAGTGTGGCCCAAGCTATGGGGCTTGCTGGGAGGCTATTTTGAGGCCTCTCCTTCTGCCTACGCTTGACTCAAAATGGCCCTCCAGCAAAACCAGTTGTTGACCAGGGAACAACGCTGTGTTTGAGGTGGAAGGCAGGGGGGTTTCTGCCTTCTGTTTGTTTCTGGGCAACGAGAGGGGCGTGAGGTTTTGTGGCTCATCGTGGTTTCCTGAGTAATATTTCTTCAGTTGTATGTGGCAGTCGCTCCACCAGACATGGGCAAAGCCGAATTCCATAACGAATCATTTTGGGTATGAATGTAATTTTAATGTGCGCCATGTCCTTTGCCCTTCGCATCTGAAATGTCTCTCATGACCCTTTGAGGCTCATTCAGTGTTACCTGCCAGAAATTCCTGATGATCAGTTTTCCTGAGGCTTTTTGGCCTAGACCTCCAGCATTCGCACAAACCCATCTCTGTGTCTACTGACTCGAGACACAGCATTGAGTTCAAGGGAAGCATGGATTAAATATTTTATTTATTTAGTTAAAGCCTTTTAATGCTGCCTTTCCTCCCAAATAGGGTCCCCGAGTTGGCAAATGTGAAAACAGTTGAACATTGAAGTAGTTTTTAACGTATGAACAAAACCTCTGTTTTTGTTTACTAGGGATCTTTGAGACCAATCTCACACCAATCTTTTTTGCAACTAAATGCTGTTTTTTTTCTAAGGGGCTTGGGTTGGGTTTTCCATTAGGATGGCTTTTTCCTCTTCTTGTTTCCTGTGTCTGATCCCCGGAAAAGCATCTCTTCTGTTCTCTCCTCACCCTCCAATCCCTCAGCATTTGTTCATGAGATACGTCTGCCTGTCAGGGTTACATTAGAGAAGATATAATCCAAGACACTAAGAAACAGACTTCTGTTGAAATATTTGTTTTTTTCCAAAAAAAAAGGTGTTTTTCTTAGCTTTCCCCCCCAGCTGTCTGAAACCTCTTCATATTTTTGGGCAGGCCTTCACTGCTTTCAATTTACAAATTATAGCATTTAAGCAGTTATTGTTACATTCTTGCATCTAAATGGTTCTTGATGGGATTCCTGGTAACTCAAGAGCAAGGGGGCGGGGAAACGGGATGTGTGGGGTTGGTGTCAAATTAATTGGAAATGACATTAATGTAGATGTTAATGTAGATCACGTTGTAGATGTGTCAAGCCAAAGGCATGCAAAATAACACGTGGACCTAGGTTATCTCTGGATACAACCCATCTTTTTTTTTTTTTTTTTTGCAAGCATGGACTAAACCTTTATGGTCAGACGCATGTCTACAACAACATGCAAAGGGTCAGGCGTGAGAGTTGTGGGTTGAGAGCCCCAGCCAAGCCAGGAAAGTGAGGTTGAATTGACAGCTATGTATATGGAGGAACTCTGTACCTATAGAAGAATTAACTACACATATGTAAGGGGCTATTGAGCATGTGGCCTCCAGTTAATTGTGGACCCGGTCTTGTTAATCAATTAAACGGTGGGGGAAGATGATTTACTTTTTTGGGGGGGGGAGGGGTGTCTATTTCCCAGTAAAATCTGGTGCGCCTCTCTTGATGATGCTTCCAGACTGTGATCTTGAGATGTGGCACACGACAGGGCCCCCCCCCCCCGAACTAATAGAATCAGTATTTTTCCACCGAACGAAAATTCTGCGCCTTGTCCTTCGCTTGCTGGTGTTCCATGTAACACTGAAATAAAACCCACAGGGTATGGTGTCTAGAATCCTCGATATTTGCCACTCAGGGAACTGTTTTTAATTGCCGTGTACAGCAACCTGTAGGATTGGAAGAAAAATAATTCTTTGGAGACCTAAGGAAATAATTACCGATTCTAGACACCTATGCACTTAACGCAACAGTTCTTTTTTTTGCTCTTCTGTTTCTAAAATGTCTAGCTGAAGCACCTTTATCCTCTAATGATATTTCCATTTGTGATTCCTCTTTATTTTCACAAGGAATTTCAGATGGTTTTTATTGTATAGGGCATGCCCAATTTTCCATTTCGCACAGATTACTGAAATTGTGTTGTATGTAAATAAGGATCACGTGCAATAAACAATTTTCAAGCTTAAATGTGGAAAAATGGCTTTATCTGTAAGGAGAAAAGAAAAGCTGCCTTAAAAATACCTTAAATAATGTTACTACAAACAGGTTCTGCATTTTCTAGATATGTTTTCTAGCCAACCTACATTGTGTTAATTCTGGATTGCCTTGTGAGCATTTCATGACGATTGCAGGATGGCTTTAGCAATTTGTGTAGGCAACAATACATTGTGTTAAAAGCTTAAATGCAAACTATTAAATGCATACAGAATTTTGAATCCATGATGAATGCTGTAGAAATTCCTATCGACTTTAAATATTTGTTTAATGAGAGTTAATTCCTAATACCCAAGACTGTGTTAAAAGGAAATGAACATTGCAATGTGTGCATTATAACTCCAGATATACAAAGCTTGAGAAATTCAGTTCTTGGAGAAACAAAATATCGCAATCCAACCCAATGCCTAAGGTGTGATTGGTTTGATTCTCTGTATATTTTTAATCAAAACAGTTCTGGGTATTCTTATGCATTACGAAGAAGAAGAAAAACACACACATTTCTAAGTAAACCACATTTTTCTTCTTCTTTTAAAAAGATTATTTAACATGGTTGAATATATACTTAATGCATTTTATGTAAGACAGAGTTTCAGCATACAGTATACTTCCATGCAAAGTTAATTTTGTGTTAGTTGCTTTACATACTATTTCAAGGATTTAACATTGGCATGTTGCAATATATTTGGAAGCTAAATGTTTAGCCAGTTTTGCATAATGTGGTCTTACTCTATACAGATAATTCTTTACATTTCAGGGTTAGATTGAAGCTTATTCTTAATTCTCTGTTGTACAGAATACTCTGCATTATTGAACATAATGGTCATGTTGATTCAGCACTGGTAATCCATCTCTCTACAACTGAGAATTAACTGATTGACACCGAATGCTGAGAATCATACTTTGCATATAATCATATTAATTCTTTCTATGCATATTGCATACAAAAACCCTAGTAATTTCCAGCAGGCATTTTAAAATGGTCTGGTCTGTCTCCCAGTGTTCTTAATTCTTTTGAATGTAAGATGCTGATTGAGAACTAATCAGGCAACTTTAAATATGACATGAAAAGTTCTCAGTTTTAAACCGACATGACATGCAAAGCATGTTCTTAAATCACCCATTATCCACAATAATGTCTACTTTTCAGCAGTGCCATTTGGTTATTCGTTTTTTGTATTCATCATATGTAAAATCTCCCGTTGTTTCTACATATGATTTTAATATTTGGAGAGGAATATCACATATACTCCACTGACCCTTGATGCAAATTCTCAAGTGTCTTATAGCATTCAGTCCTTTTGCATATAATGCTTATTTTTAATAGATTTTACATAAAACATTTTTACATTTTAAACAGAAAATCCTTTCTTCCCACACCATTTCCCCTGCTGAGCAGCCTTTTTACTGATCACATTACTTCTAAATATTTCTTGCATGTTATAATTTTATTTTATTTTTGTGTTGATGATACATACTTTACATTTACAATTTGCAATATCGGATATTGCTGTTGTTGCAAATGGAACAACTAAACCTTTTGTTACAGATATATATTTTATACAATACTCAAAATGCTCCAACTATTCACATGAATGACACATGGCTATTTTCCATATAATAATTCTAACTGGAATGTAGAAGCTTATAATTTAAGTGCATATTCATATCATGTACAATTAACTTATCGCATAAAACACTTTATATCAGCAGCAAAGTGTTCTAGCTGTTGGCAAGTCATACAATTAATTGTGCACACATATACAATTCACTGTTTTGCATATTTTAATTAATATTCTTTCATGGCTACAGCTATGTTGCGGTTTACAAGAGTTCATTAATAGAAATGTTTCTGATTTGTATAAATGGTAGCAGCAATCGGTGAGAATATATACTGCATAAAATCCTCTTGATCGTTTTAGTTCATAAGACTCTTTGAAAAAGTCCAGTAATGATGTAATGCCAATTTATAGATATTTTGTGCCTTGTATCTAGTTATTTCTACTATACCAGGTATACTTCAATAAAATGCTCTTAGTTTAAAACAGCCAGTTGATACCATGATTTGCAATTATTTTGCATTTAAAGTCTTTAACATCTGCTCCATATATTGTGTTTTATCTGTCTTACTTTGCAATCACTTTTTACTGTAATTTTGCATATAATAGACCAGAAACAATCACACTAATTCTTGGTGTAAAACATGTTTTCCTTATGCAGTCTTCCTTTCCAATTTCTCAAAATATTGAATATATCACATCCCTAAGCTATAATGTATATAGTATATGTTCCCTAGCATGGCTTTTTTTTTTTTTTACAATACTTGGACTAACTTATTTCTATCACTTTAGTTGGTTCTGTTCTTGACTGCCCCTTTGTGAAGGATGACAGATAATATTTTGTGTTTCTGGAAGATAGGTCTAAATAGATGGGAGCAATGCATACAGCAAAGTTTCCCAGAGTTTCCCAGGGCATGAACATTCTCCCAATTTTGCAAATAATATCAGTGTGATGCATGAAGCTGGAAACTGGGAGAGGCAGCCTTGACATGCAAGAAAGTTGTGTCTACACACATACACCCATTTACCCCTTTGCACCATTCGCACACTCATTTTGCCCACTCGGGGTCCCAAAGCCTTCACAAATGCAGTCTTTACTGATGTCTACCTGCCCTCGGCAATCCCCTCCTTTCCCACCCCCATTTGCCTTCTCCTTTAAAACCCTAGGGCAACGCTAGCATTGCTCCAGATTCACAGATCTTCCTCCCATCCAACAGGGGGGGTCTTCATTGTCCCCCCCAGCCCTAAATCCTGGGACACTCCCTCATCCTCACCTACCCTACTCCTCTTCTCATGCCCTAAACCTTAACAACTACCCTTTCCTACCCTTCAGCCCCCCCCCCCAAGACCGTTCTTACCCTCTCTTTCAGCACTGGCCCCCTTCCCCCATACTCCCTCCATGCCCCCTCTAAAAACTCTCCCACTGTTTCCTTCAACCCCCCCCCCCTCCAAGAGTCCTCTTTCTCCTCTTCCTACTTTGTTAACATTGGGGGACCCCCATCCCCCCCGTTCTAAAATCCCGAGGCTCCCCCCTTATTTCTTCCCTCCCATCTACTCTTTCTCCCCCCCCCCCCCCCACTTCCAGGCAGGGCTCCCCTTCCCGCGCGCCCCAGCTCCATCCTCAATCTGCTGTTGCTGCCCTGAGCATCTTTCATCCCTGGTGCTGATGCTGCTGCATCTTTCTCGTTGCCCGGGCAACGGGAGCCGGGGTCTGGGGAAGGGAGGGGGGAGCGAGCGAGCGGGCGAAAATGATGGAGAGAATCCGGCGCGCGCCCCGGCTCGCGCTCTGACTGCTGCTGCTGCGGCCGCCGCTCCAGCTATTGCTGCCGCTTCCCCCTCAGCTCCTGTGTATCTGGGCTGCACCCATGCGCGCATGGAGGAGTCAGCTTGCGCCCACCGATGGAAGCAGAGGTAGGTGCAGTCTCTATGCAATCTCTCTCTCTCCCCCCCCCCCACCCCGCCTCCTCCTCCCCGTCTCCTTCCCTCGCTCTCTCTCCCATTTAAAAATCTTTAAAACTTTGCATATTAATATCTGCGCTTTGCATAAATCTCACCCGCTCTTTATTGATTGCAAAATGCTTAATGCAGCAGCTGGTCTCTGCTGCACACAGACAGACACACACACCGGCGGGTCTATTCCTTTCTCTCTCTCTCTTTCAACGCGGCAGCCGCAATTGTTCCAAGACCCTTTTTCTTTTTTTCCCTCCCCTCTCTCTCTCTGGCATTTTGTTTTTTCGGTGGTGTCGGTGGCTCAGCCTGGAAGGAAAGGGGGCGAGGGGGGAAAAATGGGAAAGGGGCAAAATAACGGAGAGATGTCATAGATAAAAAAGGATTTGATTTTTTTAATGAAAAGAAAATAAAATGCAAAAAATGATACCGAGGTGCTTTTCAGTTGCCTTTTTTTAAAATAAACGCGTTCCAAAAGGAAGCTCTTTTTTTGGCAATGGCCAAAAGAAAAGAAAAGGGGTATTTGGTGGCTGTAATTTTTGCAAATTTTATTTTTTTTTGCAAGGAGCGAAGGCTTTTGAAAAAAAAATTAAAATGGGTTGCATGGATCAAAAAATAATATCGGAAGACCGAGGAAAAGCTGTAGAGGATTTTTTTTTGCTGCCTATGTCGCTTGGCTGTCGGCGCCGGGGGCTCGGCTTTTGATACTCCGGCGATGGAAGAAAGAAGGGAGGGGAAAAATACTGGAGGAATAGAATGAAGGAACCAGAGGAGATGAGGGGGTAGGGGGTGGGGAGAGACTGTGGTTACCGGCGTTTGTGGTATTTTTTGCAGGGAGGGCATTTATGCTTTGCAATACTAGGACACCCCCCCCCCCCCAGACTCTGTGCAATATTGGGGGGTTAGATGTACTGGGGGGGGGGTTGCTTCTATCGTGGGGGGAGGATGTGCATATGGAATTTTCCTCCCTAGTATTTGCAAGTTGCATAAGGGGGGGGGGGGAGGAAGCCGGAACGGGGTTTGGATTGTCCGGAGAGCTGGTGGGGAGGGGGGGACGATGTCGGGGGGGGGGGGGAGAAGGTGTAATGGCCGGAGCCAGGCGGGGAGGCAGAGACAGACAGCAAGAACTGGACGCTTCTTTTGTCCGTGGAGCGGGGGGGGGGGGTGGAGGAGGAGAGAAGAGGCAGGAAAAGGAAAGGATGTTATTAATAATTATTTTCAGCCCAGGGCGGCTATTGTGTGGAAGGGGAGATATTAGCGGGGGGGGGGGGGGAGATAAAAGGGGTAGTGGTGGATGGGTGAAGAGGTCAGATTGTGACCGGGATAGGGCGGTGGGGGGGGGGGGGAGTCAGGTGGGGGTGCAGGATAAGGGAGCCAGATCAGAAAGAGAAGAGGGGGGGAAGCATTGGATCTGATGGGGCAGGTGAATCTAAGGCAAGTGAGGAGAGAGAGAAAATCCAGGGATGGGGGTGTCTTTATGGGGCAGAGGGGAAGAGTAGGGGACACTTTGGTTAGGGCAGGAGGGGAAGGAATGGGGGGGGATCTTGGGGTGTGGCTGAATGTTCGGTTTTCCTGAAAACCCCCCCCCAATCCAGATTTATCACCCCCCCCCAACCCCAATTCATGCTGCATATGACACTCCTCCCCAATGCCAAGCTTTTTGTTCTCTTTCCTGGATCTTTCCCATTTTTGCAATCCTTTGGTGACTTTTATTTCCCTACGCATGGCACTACAGAGTTTGGGGGGGGGGGCAATGCCTGGGCAGGAGGTCTGCTTCCCAACTTAGCTTTGCATTTCTCCTTTCAGCCGGCGCCTTGCCTAAGTTTCTCGGAGTTCAGGGGTAATCGAAATTTCTCTCCGGGTCTGCGATGGAAGGAGGTGCTTATGGGGAAGGGGGGGGGGTGTCATGGGTTGGGCACTTGCGGGACGTTGCCATGGGGAAGGTGATACCACCGTGGGCAACTGTGGGGAGGCTTGGTAATATCTTGTGGAAGAAAGGTTGGTGGAGAGGGTCTGGCTCCCTGGGTGTTGTGTTGATTTCAGCCGCTCTGTTTTTACCTTGTGGTTGCTGAAGCACACTGTTGTCAGCTGCCATTGTCTCTGGATAGTTATAAGCATTACCTGTAGGTAACTCAGACAGAAAATCAGGTGGTTGCCAGGGCGCTTCCTCGATGTGGGGATGGGGAGATTACTCGAGAGTAAACACGACACAGTGCAGAAACCTCAAAGAGTTTTGCAGTGACAACCCTTTCTGCCCTGGGATGATGTGACAGTGCCTTGTTAATATCTGGGCCTTTGTATAATTTGAGATATGTGTGTATATGCGTGTGTGCATGTGTGTGTGTATGTCCCTGCAGGTATATATGTGGCCTCCATGAGTGTGTGTGTGTGAATCCATCCATCCCATATGTACACTTTTCTGTACATATTGTGTCCCTTTTGGTTCGTTCAGGCAAATTTCCTGATTTTCCTCCCGACTGAAAACGTCTGTTCCTCTATTTCCCACAAACCCCCAGACTGGAATTGCCACTTTGAAGAGAAAGATTAGCCGAAACTGCAGAGCGGATCCTATCACTTTCACTTTCCTAATGTTACATGTACAAGACCAACCGCCCCCGGACTCCATATTAATTAATCTGAAAGGACTAAACCCTTGGTCTGCTAATGTGGATTAGAATCCCCACCTCATCTGTAAACATGGGTTGAAAGGCTCTGTTTGTGTGTGGGGGGGGGGAAATCCGTCCCTTTATCACCCTGATAGTGAGTACTACTATAGAGAGTGATTAAAAGGCAATAAGGGGCAATTAATCTGCATTAAGCGGTCTTGGATATGCGCCCTGAGTGTGTACGGAAGGGTGAATAAAGAACGTCTGGGGGTAAAGGCAATGCATTTTTCTGCCTCCTCACTACAAGCAGCCTGGTGTGAGTCTGGCGATAAATCTCACGAGGCCCTTTTGCCGCTAACCACACCTAGAAATGCTCTACTTTCTCTTCAGGACTCTTGCCTAAATTTGTCTGTGGATTCTAGGAACGGATCTGGTCTTCTGTGGGGCATGTGTTCTGAGAAACTGCCTCTTCGTCAGTCCCCAAGTCTGGTGAGGATACTCCCACCAGCCTACAGGCCTAGGGCTGAGACCCACCGTGAATTTGGCCCCTTACAACCCCAGTTTTCTAGGCCTCACTGTTATTCTGGATCGATTGATCTGGAGTAGGTGCAACTATTTGGAGACAATAAATCTTTTGACTTGAGTTTGGGAAAGGAGGTGGGGACCAGAACAGACCCTTTTCTGTCAGGAGAATGGGATCCATAGTAGCTAAGGGGGTTTCTGTCTGTGTGAGAGCGTGAAGAATGGATTCCGGTGCTTAGGACAGGAAGGCCTGAGAGCTGTGTATGATTTTGGGGGGTTATTTAGACACCAGTGCTCATAAGTGGTGCTCCTTTAGTTAGTAACTATTACTCCCAGGTTCTAACCATCACAAACATGGATTAAAGTCCCTACTCTTCCCTCCTTGAAAGGAGTTGAGGAGGGATCTAAGCCACCCTGAACAGGACAGGACGGAATGAAGGGCATTAATGGATAATGATCCCGTCCTTCGTTAAGCAAACACGGAGGGTGCCATGGAATTAAGCAAGTGGACGTTTCGTGTGTGGAGTTCACGTCGGCTGAGTTTCTTGTGCGCCTGTGTTGTGCGATTTTGCAGTACCTTTCTGTCTTGCGTGTGTGGCACTGCATGCCTGCGCTTTATTTATTTATTTGTCGTTAAAGGTGGCGGTTCCATAAATGTGGGCTCCAGGTAGAGTTGGAGGTGTCCCGCTCTGGAAGCATTGTGCCGCTCCGTGGGCTGTGTGGGTGGGTGTGATTGCTTGTGTGTGTGTGTGTGTCGCTCGCTCTCTCCCTCTTTCTGTTGGGTGTGCATCTGCTGTTGTCAAGCGAGACCTCATTTCTCTGCAGTGACCTTTTTTATTGCTGTCTGGTGTGTGCGTGTGTGCATTTGTATGTGTGTGTCCTGGTAACCCTTTCAGTACTGCTGGGACTCTCCCGACTCCCCCCCCCCCCCCACTTCCTCTGCCGTTCCCCCTGCAGGTTAGGCCCAGAGGTCTGAAGTCCTTCTAGGGCTCGGCCTATGGCTTCCCCCAAGCAACCTGCTCCGAGGCCTTACTAGTAGTCTCCTGGATGCAGAGCATCCCTCGCTGCCCCCTTTCCGTCCGTGACTCCACAGTCTAATTTTTCTCTTTGAGCCTCTAATTCCTCGCTCTGTCCACCCATCTGTCTGTGGACATGTGTTCGATGTGTGATTTTTGGCCTCCATCAATTCGATTCCTCTCCTGGTCAGCAGGAGGCCTCCTTTATTTATATATGCAGATAAGTTGCTCTCCTGCATCCATGCTCCTGTCCATCTCTGTATTCTGTCATGGAGCACCACAGATTTCTTTCTCTTTATGTGCCTCTCTTGAAGCTTTTCTAAAGCTGTTCCACTTCTCCATTCACCAGTTCCCCTTTTCATTTCTCTTTCTGCTCCCCCCCCCTTTTAAAAACAGTTATTTTAGGACATATTTCTCCCTTACGCCCCCTTTTAACTAGCTTCTTCTTCCTATCCACTTCAATAAAACACCTTTTCCTCATCTCATCCCAGTAAGTCCCCCTTGGCCACCTGATCTTTCACCCTATCCTCCCCACCCCGGGTTAAGTCATGGCTGTGTTGGAAAAGGGAAGGCACCCCCCCCCCTTTCCGCTTTTCTTCCCTGAAATCCAGAAGGGGGGAATAGAATGGTATATTGCTCCCCTTTCCTTTTTTAACCTCCCCCCAAATCCTTTCATTAAGATCAGAAAACTAGTGAGCCTCTAATTTGGTTGGCTAGGGTGCTGTGCTCCCCACATCTAGCCATAAGGGACGGCACATTAATGGCGAATTCTGATCCAGTGCTCTGCGAGAGCAGCCATTTCCTGGTCAAGAAACTGACCGCCAGCTCCATCTCACCCGACAAAGAGTCCAGGTCATTTATTCTATGAATGTCACCTGGGGAGGGGGGGAAGGGAGAGAGAGAGAGAGAGAGAGCAGTCATACCCTTCAGCCATCAAACACTGTATCCCCCCCTTTTGCCCCATTTTGGTGTCCATGACAGTGGGAACTAGATGCTTCCCACCCCCCCACCCCGAAACACACCTTTACCATATTTTCCTCTGGGGGAGGGTGGTCAGAAGGCCAGCAGACATGGCTGGTGCAGAGAGTGTCTGTAGAGGATGCATAGAGGGAAACATATCTGAGACCAGGGATCTGTTTGCTTTATTCCCTGCAAAACAGCCCCACAGTCTAGCCCAAGAAGAATAGAAGGGCCCCGGAAGGGAAGGGATCAGAGAAAGAAGGGAAATTAAAAAAAAGAAAAAGAAAAATTTGTTCCTTCGTTCATCTTGGGTTCCCAGAACAGCTGGAATTCTTTTCTTTTTTTAAAAAGGAGCCAAAATTACAGAATATCTATAGATAGAAAAGGGGGGGGGGGAGATACAAAGGAAGTCAGTCACCTATGTTAAAGCAAAGAGCAGGCCTTAGTACTAGCAATTAGTAGGAATCTACTATGGATTAGTGTTTTCCTGTTGCTCAACCTGGGTCTTTGTTGTGGCAAATGGGATCCATTTACAAATCAATGCATGTTAAGTGGGGAGTCATAGATTTAATTATCAGCTGTTTTGAAATTTGATCTTTCCATTTAAAGGTTTATTTCCAAAACCTGTAAATTGCTAACTATGTCTGTGTATGACCATCCTCTTTGCAAATGTGGTCAAGGTAGCTGAAATTTACCCTGTGAGAAAGTTTCTGGAATAAGAGTTGGAGAAAGATGGATTTGTTTGTAAATGCATAGATATAGTTCAATCCATAAACAGCAAATCAGCTTGTAGCTTGAATGATCAAGGTATATACAACCGATGTGTTGTACAGTTTTTAAACAGTCTCTCTTGAATCTTTGTAATCACCTTGCCCGTTATCCCTTCCTTCTGGATTCTACAGCTAATTTTATATTAAAACTCTTTCAGTTTTTCCTTTCAGTATCAACACTGGGGTATATGTAGATAGGCATTCTTGCCTTAAAATAGCAGGTGCATTGGCTCAGATCAATGCATGGATGAGAAAGATCGCTACCATTGATAATAGAAAAATAATCAGCCGGTTCCACAATATAATTCCCCACTTGAAAATCTCTTTTGTTTTCGGTGTCTCTGAATGGATCTATCAATAACACGATCGAGCCCAGTAAATACATTCATCTGTATCAATAGTATCTGGTATCTATCTTCAGAATGCAGTTCAATAAATATAAAGGGAGGTGTTGATTTACAAACCTTTTAAATAATATACATCACTACAATTGTGTCCTTCATTTTCCATTACACCAAGAGCTCTTCAAAGCACTTATGCAGTGTAAAAAGACCATTGTGAGCAGCCGATCGGGCCCACAGTCTGCAGTTTATAAAAGAAGCCCTAACGGGATTGGAGTGCTAATCCATAAATAATAACTCAGTTTCTAAATATGTTTGCATAGATTTGCATAGGTGTTTTCAGATTCAGACAAATGATATAATTAAGAAGGTCTTGTTGTTTCTTGCCAGATGGTAGGGAGAAAATGGAAAATTTTCTCTTGCCTTTCATCTTTTTTCGCGATCTCTGTCACATCACGGCCAAATTAAATACAGTTTACAAGTTATCTCGGTTTGAAATGATACTTCCAGGCACGATAGACACAGAATTGGGAAAAGAAACGATCTCTCATATTGGATCAGCTAAATTGACCTTTATTAAAATAACAATAACAGATGCTTGAAAATGTGGCAGATCAGTTTGTAAAATAAGTATAAATATATAGAAAAGCCATATGCCACTCAGTTGTAAAGAGATGCCAGAAAGTATGCTCTCTTCAGGTGCCAGAAAGTATGAATACCCTGACATTCTGTGAAATACCTTAAAATTCTATGAAATACCCTGAAATCAAAGAATTTTTATATATGGCTCTGTTACTTTTTGTCTCCCTATAGATTTATTTGGGCATCTGATTAATTCAAGAGACATAAAGGTTTCTATAAACCTCTCAAAACTAGTAGTCCTTAAACAGAATTCCACAATTAAAAATTGTTTACACTTAATAAATTATCTTCACTTCAGCATCGTCGTAATCGTAGCTTCTGAACCTCCAAAACTAGAAATACCTATCTTTTGTGTCAGTGGGATTAATACAATAATCCGTTCCCCAAATATAAACTAGTGATGCAATGGTTTTGGAGGAAATCTAATGGTTTTGGGACACAGCTGGGTGTCAGGGAAGCTGGGGTGGGGGATCAGAGAACATGGAGGGGGTGGAGGGGATTGGGTTCATAAGTGAGATGCAGCATTTTGGATAACTGGAAGAAAAGCTGACTTGAAATTTAGATGAAGGAGAGCCTTGTTACACCTGCTTATGTGGTTTTGGGTTGATTCAAGAGACCCGTGGATTTTCCTCTGCCTTGGAGTATGCAAAGGTAGATAGAAGCCAGCCTTCCGTCTTCCTAAGTCCACTGTCCGCACCTCGGTTTTCGACTTTGCCGAGAGCATATTTCTTCAGCTCTTTGCACTAGGCAGGCAACCGGTATGTTAAATTCCCCCTCAGCTGAGGAAACAGCTTGCTTGCTACCTTGTCACGCAGGGAGGAAACAGCCTCCATGTTCTGAACAATGCTGAACAGTAATGGAATCCCGTGTTGAAAGTGGGATTTGATGTACTTTGCATAGAGAAGAATCAGGTGTACTAGATCCAGTGGGGTTCAGTTGACGTAGGGCCTACTGACTTGCGATTGTGATTGGTTTGAGCCTGTAAAATAGTTTCACCTTTTTTATAAAAGGATGGGTTTGATCGTAGGACCTTTGAGCCAGAAGCTAAGTCGTTTCTATGGTCATGAGACCATACATCCCTGTGGCTGACGTCTTGGGGCAATAAGGGCCGATTCCCTTTCTCCTTATGGTTTTCTCACGGGAAATAGAATTGTTTGAGAGCTTACTTAATCACAGTTGGACCCACATTTGTACAATGTGTTTTTTGGGGAAAGTTGGGTAGTCTAATTGCTTTTTATCGTTACCCATCCTCAGTCCTGGCTGGACAAAAATGGCTGGTCACATACCCATTGGTGCCTCAACGTGTTTTGGTGGCTTGGGCCCTTTCATGTTGGCCTTCTTGATGCATTGGCATAAAAGTCCATTGCATCTTAGATCCATTTTAAACTTAAAACTTTTGAACAAATAGGCTGGCCAGGTGCTTGGGTCTGTGCGAGTGAAGTCACGTTGTAGTTAATAGGGCCAGCTCAGCTTAAATCCAAATACTTAGGTTTAATTGAGTTTTGAGGAGGAGCCAAGAAGGAATCTATTTTCTGTCATTCACACAACTGTGAATGGCCTTTGGGATATATTTACCTAAATCAGCAGTCTTTGTGCAGAGTTAGGATTTAATATTACTTTTCATACAGATGTGATTGGGCGGATCGTTCAAGTCAGAGTGAAATAAATCCCAGTGCAAAGGCGAACAACTTCTCTGCATTTTTCATCACTCCCTTACGAAAACGTGAAATAAAGGCCCTAATCCAGACTGAATAGATTAGTACACCTGTAAGATTTTGGAAGCAGAGAAAAACTTTCTTTTTGCCTCTGAAATAAGGGTCAAGGTATAGGTATTTTATTCCACACACACACACACAAAAGACCCCAGCCTGGCTAAAATGCCTAATGTTCCAGCTTCAGGTATTTGCAACATTTTGATTTTAAATTGAATCAACTCCCTTTTATGAAGCGTGTTGAATTTTGCCTCCTGCAGAACAACTTTTCTTGAGAAAGAATTGTGTGCAGTGCACTATTATTAGTAAAAATATTCCACCACGTGTTTCTTTTTTATTCCACAAAACAATTCCATGTCTTAAATGTAAATTTAAAAAAAATGAAGCAAAGACTATTTTGGTTTATTTTATTTCATTGCCTAACAATTCCTCTTTTGCAAGTTTCTCCCCTATTATTCATGTGGGGAAAGAAGAGTTTGGTAGAAATGGACCAGAAGGGCAGGGGGAAAAAATTATTTTGTTTTCTTTTTGAAGGGAGGCAAGTAATAAGAAACTAGGATACAATGGCATTTTTACAGTTAAACATTTAAAGATTAATATAGGGAGAACAATTTCTTTCTGTACGTGTGTACTAAAGATTATATTGGAAATAGGTTGTGCAGGGAACAGGGTTTTTGAATTGGTCCTGATTCTTTTAGGATGTGTTTAGCTGAAACAGTGGAAAGGGGCAATCCCTGTCCAGGCTTTGTATCCTGGTTTTACCCCTTGTACCTTGTGTTGATCAATATCGACTAATTAAATCCCTTTTGTCCCTAATTTGCGATCGCTGTAATGGATTCGATCTTCCCTTTGCTCATAAAGATGCATTGAAAGGATACAAAAAAATACCCACTTTTGCTAGCCTTAACCACCGTGATTGTCAACGAGTGCTTAAAGTGTTGTTGCTTTTTTACGCTAACTAATGGATGTTAAGTGGTTTTGAGAAAGCACCCCGAAGCAGAGGTCTTCCCAGTTAAAGTTCATAATCATAATGTGTTGAGTAGATACTTCCCTGTTTGCTTTATTTGAACAATTTCTCTCCTGCTCTGTCTACCAAAGGCACTCAAAGTGGCTTATAGACAATTAAAATATATACACATGGAATGATAAGATGTTAATATCACATTTAAAAAAAAAAAAAGAAATCCTGGGTAAACAAGGATGTCTTTAGCTGGCGCCAGAAACTTAGCAACCTGAGTCCCAACCGAATAGCTGTGGGGTAGAGTGCTTTTCTCCGCTGGGCGGGAGAACATCTATTATTTGTTTTCTTCTTGGGATTCGGGGAGAAAATACAAGGTGTCTTGGAGGTAATTTAAGAGAGGTAGATCATCCATTGGCAGTTTTGAATCCCATTTTGTACTCAAATTCAAGGTACCAAAGCATAAATGAGGTGAATTCCCCCAAATCTTTCCTGGGCATGCTTAGGAACGGATTGGAAGTTCATATTTGTGTTGGGGTTTAATGAGCGCCATGCTGAACGTGGTAGTTTCTTCATTTAAGAAATGTATATCCCACCTTTCTGCCCTTACAGATTGTCCAGATCTGTTAATTTGCAACAGAAGTGTTATCTTCTTATATATTCTTAGCAGGGCCAGCACAATCTGAAGGGCATTTGTTTACATTTTTTTTTAAATGCCATTTTGTTCTATAACATTACAGTGTGTAATGGGTTCTCCTTATTTCCAAACATTGCTGCTCTGAAGAACAACTGAAAAGCAGAGGAGGTGAGGCAAAAAGGGAGAAAGGCAAAATAATGGACAATAATGATGATGACCGGCAAATAATACTTAGGATTTTTTGTACAGTGCTTTCAGAGTTCCAAGTGTTTCATGTACATCCTCTCAACAGCCTTACGAAGTAGGCTGATTGTACTTCCATAATGCAAATTGAGGGTGTGAGAGAGGGACTTGTCTGGCAGAGAAGTGTATTTTGGACCATAGCTCATTCTCTTGGCCACTACCTCCCACCAATTTATCATCCTTCAAGACTGACAGATCAAGACCCATCAATTAGATTTGGACTAGGTGAAATCAGTTATGAGGCAGAGAAATATTTGAAGCAACGTTGAGACGAGCAAGAGAGAAAAGAGCCTATGGAGGCAACCGGGTGCTCATATTAATTTTATGTATTTACTTATTTATTTGCTTAATTTATACCCCACCTCTCTCCTCAGAGTGGCTTGTGTTGCTCTCCTGTTCTCCATTTTATCCTCACAACAAACCTGTGAGGTAGGTCAGGCTGAGAGTATAAGACTGATCCAAGGTCACCCAGCAAGCTTCCATGGCAGAACGAGGATTTGAACCTGGAGTCTCTCAGATCTTGATCCAACATACATCACACTAAATCTCAAAATAAGCCACCTCCCTTCAAATATTAAAGTGGGTTGTAACCCTAAAAACACCTTCCTGAGAGCTAAGATTAAGATGTGGGGGGAATACGTATGGCAGAATAACCATAAAGGTGAGGTATACAGTCAGGAGCTGGAGTCCAACTGAGTCTTTTGTTTGTGCTTTCCGCCATCTTTTTTTCCTTGGAAAAGCTTTGGGTTGGTTTAGGTGCAAAAAAAAGAGAGAACCCCCTTTTGACTCCCCCAAAGGTTATGCTGGTTAGAGTTGTCTTCACTGCCCTTGTAAATGCTGAGAGATTTTGAAGGTGGTGCCTGGAGAGGGTGAAGTCTGGGGAGGATGTGATGCCGCTTTTAGGTGACACTTTAGGATTCCCCCCTAATCTCTGTGGTAAAGACCATAGAGACATGGGGAAATTCCTAGAGAGTCATGATGGAGGTCATTTTCCTGCCTTTCCCCCCTCCCACTCCTCAGTTTCTTGAGGGTGGGGGATAGATGTAAGGGTGGGGGTTTACACATTGCAGCCAGGCAAATGGGATGGCTACTGAGGAAACATGAGGCCTATCTAGAAAAAAAACCCACACTGGATGGTGGCCATGGTGGGGACGGACAAGGCAGATGCCCTCAGAAAACCTGGTAGAATCCAATGTCTGTAAGACAAGCCAAAATTCAGCAAAGTAAGTCTTTCCCTTCATGACTGTTTTTTAAAAAAAAACACCACCAAAACCATACTGTTATTCTTCTGTGAGAGAAAAAAGGGGACCATGTTTCTAGTTCTGAGACCATTGAAAATATTAGCATCTTGCATAGGGTGAGAATAGGGTTGCCAGCTCCCCCATGGCCACCGGTGGGGGATTATGGGATAAGGTAGCCTGCTTCAGGTTGGGAAACTCCTGGAGATTTGGGGATGGAGCCTGAGGAGAACAGGGACCTCAGTGGGGTCCAGTGCCATAGAGTCCACCCTCCAAAGCATCCATTTTCTCCAGGGGGAGCTGATCTCTGTAGGCTGGAAATGAGCTGGAATTCTGAGGGATCCCCAGGTCCCACCTGGAGTCTGGCATCCCTAAGTGAGAAACAGAAAGGCCATGCATATTGTATCATGAGGTGGGATTTATTGAGCCCAGGGCTTGGGGTCTTCTCGACAGTAACCCCCCCCCCCAATACTTGTGTGTCTGCAGACATAGAAATCCATGTGGCAACACTGTCTGAAAAGGTGGGTGTGTCAAGGTTTGTTTTGGGGGGAGGAGAGGAGGAAGAAATGGGCCTTCCATTGTCTGTCAGGCTGTGTCCATTTAACAATTCTTTGTAAAATCCTTTCTGTTCTCACTGAGGCCTGGCCTCTTACAGCGGCCACCGCTTGTACATTTATTCTGGTGCCTATGCATGCTTTCCAGCATTTCACAACTGAAAACAGAGACACTTTTTGTGTTCTTGGCAACGTTCTCACGTCAGGGATTGCCCTCCTGAGTATACTCAGGGCCGGATTGAGAGATGCTGAGGCCCTAAACAGTGTCAACTTTAAGAGGCCCCATGGCATTATTGTAAATATATATATGTTAATTTAGTCATGTTTAGTGGATTTCATAATATTTAGCGACCCCTCATGATCTGAGGTTCCTGCGCTGTAACTTATTTAGCTTGTGCATAAAATCACTTCTGAGCGTACTCCCTACCTTTACAAGCGCCCCAAAGCCAACCTCCAGGTAGGCCTGAAGAGATCCAGGAATTACAGCTGATTTCCAGAGACAGAGATCGGTTTGTCTGGAGAAAATGGCTGCTTTGGACCGCACTTTCCCCAAGCTCCACTCCCAAATCTCCAGGAATTTCCCCATCTGGACCTGGCAACCCTGCCTTTTTTTATCTGTGGGGCGCCATAGTCATATATTCTGAAACAGCTTACCCTCTTAGTGACGCGACCGTAACAATCTCCTTTTTCTTTATAAAACCGAAGAAATGTGCAATGTAAGGTGTGATCTTGAAATGGAACTGGTTGTGCTTATTATCAAATAACCCTGACTTGTCAGCATTTCGTGTTTTGAGGGGGGGTGGGGAGGAAACATGTTTGCGCACTAATAAGATTTGTTTAACCCTTCCCCAAAGGCAAAATAGGGAAAGTGGCCTCTCAGGGACAGGAACTTGAGCATAAAGACGTTCCCTGTTGAAGAAGGGTAATTGGAATGTTTGAACATGTGGGAAGTTGGTCTATATAGTATCTCAGCTGGCGCCTTCCTTATGGGTTTTCTAGACTGAATCAAAGGCTTTGAATTGGACCAAAACCGTGACGCCGTGTGCTGTTATCAAACTTGAGCTTACTGGGGACAGTTTTCTGTCACTTCAGTGTTAACTTTGACTCAGATCCTATGCGTGGCTTCTACTTGCGCTGTTTCCCCTCCATTGCAGGGGCGGTTGTCCTCTGTGGATCATGTCCTTCTGGCGCTAGGCACTTTGCAGCTCACTGACAGACCCCGGTCTTGTGTGAACTGCTTGAAAGACCTTTGTGTGGAAAGGTGGCTGGGAAGTATTCTACATAGATACATGCATAATCATGGAACGAGGATTTTGTCATGTCCCCAATGGCCTCTGATTTCTGATTGGGTTTTGGATGCATGTTTGAATGCCATGAAATATTGGCACACCACACAGCCTGCTGGAGATTGGATCAGCAGAGGGGCTGGTCAGCTTCCCCCCCTGTTCTTTTTTCCATTTTCTCCAGAGGAACTGATCTTTATAGTCGGGAGGTCAGTTGCAGTATTGGGAGATCTTTTCAGTCAGGAAAATGGTACAATGGAGAAGGGTCATCCCCCCCCCTTCCCACAGTTCTGTGGCCCCAATCCCTGTTGGGGCCCTATGAGGCTATTAAGTAGGCCGAAATCTGGATTTCAGTCACAGATTTCAGTCAGAGAAATCTATCACTGAATGTAGCTGGGCCTGGGGAGTTTGGGCATATCTACAGCACAATAACAGTGGTTTTATTGCCCTGTAAGTATCACAAGGAATACTGGGAATTGTAGTTTGGTGAGATTGCTGGGGTGTCTCTGTTGGTCATCCCGAGCCCCCTCATAGAATTACATTTTTAAGGTTCCCTGAGGCAGAGGATAAACCAGTTGAATTCCATCTTGGGGACACTTCCTTTTTAATGTAAACATGTGCACTCCTAATTTCAAACTTTTTGTTAATGCAAATGTTGTTCCTGATTCCAGGGATGCCAGCCTCCTGGTGGGACCTGGGGATCCCCCGGAATTAGAGCTCATCTTCAGACTACTGAGATCAGTTCCCATGGAGAAAATGGACGTTTTGGAGGGTGGACTCTATGGCATTGTACCCCACTGAGATCCCTCTCTTCCCCAGGCTCCACCCACCGAAATCTCCGGGAGTTTCCCAACCTGGATCTGGCAGCCCTACCTCTCCATCCCCCTCCGGTGGTCAGGGCGGACCTGGCAACCCTATCTGCTTCTGATATGGAGATGTTTGTGGCTGGCCTTGAAATTAGTGTCACCATTTTCCAGATGGGACCTAGATCTCTTAGAATTACAACTGATCTCCAGACTGTAAAGATCAGTTCCCCTGGAACAAAATGGCTGCTTTGGAGAGTGGACAGCACGGCATTATACCTTGCTAAGGTCGCTCGAGAGTTGGCAGACAGGAGATGTAGGGGCAGATACTTACTGGGAGGGCAACAATCTTTGTTGCCATGTGGTTTCCATAGAGTTTCTGTGTAGGTGTTGCTCCGGTGCGATGCCAGAGCTTCCAAGTCTCACTGGCAAAGATGCTGGCCTGCTTCCAACCTCCGACCAAATGAATGGTGGCGGGCATTGGAAAGAATCTGGTAATCCTAGTCGCTCTCCAAACCCCACCCTCCCCAGGCTCAGCCCACAAATCTCCAGGAATTTCTTAAGCCAGTCTTGGGAAACCTGCCCTGAATGGACACTTGCCACCATGAGATTTATCTAGGAAAGGCTTTGGTTAAAAGTTAGGGGTGCTTTGAAACTTGTCTGCAGATTTTTGAGATCTACCCTTTTTGAGGGGCTGGTTAAAGGAAACATACATTTAAACATAATCGTCTGGCTACCTGAACAGATTGAGGAATACATGTGACTAACACTTCTCTCCTAGCACGTTCGTTAATTTGCTGGGTTGATGCATTCTGAGGGACTTGCACAAGGTCATGTGAGAAGCCTGTAGCAGAGAAATGGAGACGACCTTAACATTTCTCTCAGACCAGTGTCTCTTGTGTCTGTATTTTCTGTATTTCACTGTAGAGCCTTAATTAAAACAAAATGGAGACCAAGACTCGATCCAGCTAGTGTTTCAGGTGCATTTGTTACTCGGTACTAAGCAGGGCTCATTTCGTAGCAGGAGCTCCTCTCCATATTAGGCCACACACCCCTGATGTAGCCAATCCTCCCAGAGCTTACAGTAGCCCCTGTAAGAAGAGCTCTGTAAACTCTTGGAGGATTGGCTACATTAGGGGGGTGCGGCCTAATATGTAAAGGAGCTCCTGCTATGAAATGAGCCCTGGTACTAAGGAATACAAAGGAAATTTAGGATTCACTTCCCCCCAAAACTAACATATAAATAATGGCACCTTATAAGGTCGTCAAATGGAATGTAATCTTGTGATTTTGAAGTCATTTTTTAGATCTTCAGGGCACCCTTTCCACATGTGCTTATCTGCAGAAGAATCTGGGTGCATGTGCTGTGGAACACCATTGCACTGCAGAGGATTCTGGGACATATGCTGTGGCCCATATTCACACCAGATACCAGCCTGTAGGACCACACCCCTGCTTCATAGACACTGAAACCATGGTCTCCAAGAACACACCCAACACTCTCCTAGAGAGGCGAGATCAATCTTGGCTCACAAGCTGTCGTTCTGGGAAGTCTGCCCGCCATTTCTGATTTTTCTTCTCATTGAGGAGCTGTTGAGAAGCTTCTGGAGAATCCCAGCTGTCTTTGGAGCACAGATGAAAAGCCGTTGATAGAGGAAGTAGCAAAGACAGTGTTAAGTATCCAGGGGTGTGTTCGCACCTACCTTTTCAAACACCAGTAGCTCACATTAACTTCAGCAGTGGAGTCTCGATTGGCCACACGGCCATTTCAGCGAGGATTAGACTACCGCTGTTTCTCTTCATTTTGCGTTCATACTGGGTGGGAAAGCAGTGGCTGTCCCTTCACACCAAGTAAGGGAGTTTCTGACTCTGTACCATACTATGCCTGTGTAGGACAGCAGAAGTTGTTGTGTTCCGTTCTGGAAGGGGCTGTTCTCCAGGAGAACATGGCTGAATTTCGTAGCAGTCATTTCACACCCAAACTACCCTATGTCAAAGTACCCCTCTATTTTTGGTGGCAGCCCCACGATTATGGAACAACCTGCCCAGGGAGGTGTGCGTGGCTCCCTCACTGTCGATCTTTGGGAAGCCAGTTTTATTTAGGACTGTTTCTGACCGATTTGGTTTTTATTTATTGGCTGTCCTAATTGGAGGTTTTAAATTGTGACCTTTTATGTGTTTTTATAACTGTTGTTTTACATATAGATTCTGGAGGGTAGCCGTCTGTGTCTGAAGCAACAGCACTAAGTTTAAGTCCAGTGGCACCTTTAAGACCAACAAAGTTTAATTCTGCATATAAGCTTTCGTGTGTCAGATACCATATATATTATGTTTTTATTGTTTTTTTTTAAATAATTCATTTTATTTATATTGTAAGCCACCTTGAGTTCCACAGGTGATAAAGGCGGCTGATAAATGTTTTAAATAAATAAATTTATTTAGTAGAGGTAGTAAACCCCATTTCTCATTCAAGTGCCATGAATGGTGATTGTGATAATGCAGCTGCTACTAAAAACGCTAGGGATAATATCCCCTCAAAAGGTACTGGGACGTTAAAACAGCCCGGGAGGAAGCCAAACAGGGTTGTTCATCTTGCACCCAGCTAGTGGTGATGATAATGGATGTTAAAAGTGGATCTTTCTCCACCTTTCAATACATGCTGGTTGGATCTGAACTAATTGGTCTCAATGGAGCACACTGCAGGAGCCGCTTGGCTTGGACCTGAATGGCGGTGGCACGAGAGGAGACAATAAACCTACAACTATTGTCGTCACTGGCCTGGTCGGAGCCAAAAAGTGTTGCTTGCACTAGTGGGCTCATCTTGGCTTCCTCCTGACTGTCTCCTTGGTGGTGGCCAACTGGGACTTTCCCCGGTAAATTAAAGAGCCAATCCACTCCTGAAAGATACCCTCATCGGCTGAGTCACTCTGTTGGCCCAATCACCCCTGAACCTGCTGTCACCTGGAGTGGGGAGTCAACATGGATTAGATACATCTTAACATACTTTTGCCCTTAGCCTGGTCTTGTCAGATCTCAAAAGCTATGCAGGGTCAGTATTTGGATGGGAGACCAGCAAGGAAGTCAGGGGTCTCTACACAGAGGCAGCCAATGGCAAACCACCTCTGAACATCTCTTGCTTTGAAAGAGGTTCGCCGCAAGTCAGTTGTGACAGCAAAAAACCAAAACAAATAGACAAAACAACCACAACAACAACCCCAAGCCAAAACCTTTAGTTACACTTACCTTCACGTGGTCACAGTTGTTTAAAAGCAGATAATACTCTTTCAATGCATGCTTAGGCACCAAGTGAAAAGTCTAAACTTGAGTTTGCAGCTGTGAGTAAAAAATCAGTGGGGTTGATTCTGGGCTATTTAGTTCAGAATTCAAGAGTACCCGGAGTAGTAAAGTCCATTGTATGCTGGAAGGCGATTCAGAAATGATAAATGGTAACATTGATCTTGTGTGTATTCCACATCGAGGGATAGGTCTTCGGAACTTAAAAATGCAGGACCTCTGTCTCTATGTAGATCATAAACCTATCGCACTCTCTGTGGAGAGGAGATAGTGATGTTGCTCAGAGGTGGCAAAGACTGGCTACCGAGCAGGACAGAGTGGCAAGTCATAGCCTGCCATGTCGTCTAGCCCTGCCAGGAAATTGCTTTTGATAAGTGATCCTTCTTTCAGAGATTCTTATCTGCACTGACATCTGTGGAGGAACCCCTGAATAACTGCCACAGAACCTTGGCTTGCTGCTCAGGATTCTTGGTAGGTTTGCCAGGTCTGGGTTGGGAAATGCCTGGAGATTTTGGGGTGGAGCCTGGGAAGGGTGGGCTTTTGGGGAGGGGAAGGACCTCAACAGGGTATGATGCCATAGAGCCCACCCTCCAGAGCAGCCATTTTCTCCAGTTGAACTCCAGATCTGTTGTCTGCAGACCAGCTGTAATTCCAGATCTCCAGCCACCACCTGGAAGCTGACAACCCTAATTCTGGACATATTTGAGGCTTATATTTGCCCCCACATTGACTGAGGGTGCACCCCAGAACACATCCAACACCTTCTCTGGAACTCCAGATGGCTGGGGGAGATCAAGAGAAGAAGACAAGGTGCTTTAATTCAGATCTTCTCTGAATTAATTTGGGGAATTAATTCAGATCTTCTCTGAAGACGCATTGCTGTGTAACCAAGGGCATCAAGTCCGGGTCGGCAAAAAAGTTTGTTGGAGGGCCACTTTGGGTAGCTGAGACCAGGCAGGGGATGGAGGGGATGGGTAGCTGAGACCAGGCAGTGCCCATACCCTGTAATTTATGGGTTACAGTCTAATGCCAGCTTCTTCCAGGATCCTGTGGAGCCAGAAACCGCCAAGGTGCATAGGAAATTGTCTGTTTCAGGAAGCACAGAAGGGAGAGAGACTGGAAGTATGGAACCGGGAAAGGACTTGCTGGTCAGAGTGAGTCTGTTCCTTAAATCTGTCACGGGAAATTTCGTTTTCATCAGGGCGAAAACACGTCATCGCGCATTATTTGCTTGCTCCAAACCCAAGACAATTGAGATGTAGTGTAGGCCTTTCATAACTTGGGCATGGCAGGCTGTCTCTAGAATGAGCCTCTTTTCAATGCAAAGCCTAATTGGGGTGAGTTTTCTCTTTCCTCTTTGCCTTTGAGTGTGTTTCCTATTACTGGAACCACCACCTGGCGGGAATGGGCAGCAGAGTTTACCAATTAAGGCAGAACTGTATGTCGGCTTTGGTGTGCAGAATTCCATCTTGGTGTCCACAGCATATGATGTTTAAAAGATCACATCCCAGACAGTTTCAAAGGGTAACCTCCATGCTGGTCTGCAGCAGAACAGCAAGATCCGAATCCAGGAGCTCCTTTGAGGCCAACAGGATTTTCGGGGTATGAGTTTCTGAGACTCAGAGCCGCTTTGACTCTTGAAATCTCGTGCCCCGAAAATTTGCTGACCTCTAAGGACGCTACTGGACGTGAATGTAGATGCTTCTGACAGGTCAAGTTGCCCACTTTTGAAGGTTGACCTGGCTCCTGTGTAGGGTTGCCACCTTCCAAGTGGCACCTGAAGCTCTCCCACTATTACAATTGATTTTCAGATAACCAAGCTCATATAATCATAGAGTTGGAAGGGACTTCCTGGGTTATTTAGTCCAATCCCCTGCACAATGCAGGAAATTCACAAAGCCCCCCCCCCCCAGTGACCACTGTTCCATGCCCAGAAAATGGCCCAACCCCCCCCCCCCCCAACCTTTCAGGATCCCTGGCCAAACTGGCCTGGAGAAAAATTGCTTCCTGACCCCAAAGTGGCGATCGGCATTTCCCTGGGCGTGTAAGAAAGGGCCGTAAGAACTATGCACCAATGCAACCCTTCTTGCCCTCCTTCTCATGAACTGCCTAAGTTCACAGAATCAGCACTGCTGCCAGATGGCCATCTAGCTTGAAAACCTCCAAATACAGAGATCAATCCCCCTGCGGAAAATAGCTGTGCTGGAGGGTGGACTCTATGGCATTATACCCTGCTGCTGTTCCCCCCCTTCCCAAACCCTGCCCTAAACAGGCTCCACCCCCAAATCTCCAGGTGTATCCCAACCCAGAGCTGGCATCCCCACTCCTATACCTTTAACAGGACCACGAAACTTCATGGCATGAAGAGCCAGTGCAGTGAAGAAAGTTTTGCCTGCCTCCCAACACTGGAGCTGCCCTTCTGGACCAGACCACTGATCCACCCTGTCCATCTGTCCTTTCATAGAAGACGGGCAGGAGCTTCAGATTCCCCACATTCGTTGCCTGCATTTCATATTCAGAGGCACGCTGCCTTCAAACACAGAGGTTGCCTTTAACTACCATGGCTAATAGCCATTAATAGGCTGCGGATTTGTCTCATCTCTTTTAGAAACCACTTAAGTCAGCCGCCGTCTTGACATCTTTGTAGCAGTGAATTCCATAAGTTAATTACCCGCAAAGAATTCTTTGTCTCTCCTGAATCTGTGTGTCTCTTAATATCTGCTGGTCTGGCTACTGTTGAAGAAACAGGAGAAAGCCCAATTAAAAACAATAAAAACGCTGGCAATTTAACGGATGCATTACGTTTGAGATCTGGAGGGGGAGCAAACAGATATCTCAGAATTTTCCTGGCTGTTCGGTTCGAGATGCTTCAAGACCACAGTACAGGATGCTGGGAAATTCTTGCTATGGCTGTGTGGTTGTGTACCCAAAATTGCCTAGGTGAAATGGACACGTGCGCACATTTCTGTGTGTACTGCAGCAAAGCTCAGTTTTAGCCTTGAATTTCCCCCCACCCTTTGGAATATCATGGTGTTGAGTGATTTCGGTCAGGTGGTGTCAGCAGTAAAGGCCTCTGCTTAGCTCTACGGGAAGAGATCTGTTATGCTGTGGGGGACGGTGAGGCGCTAGAAGAAACCTTATGACAGGAGTGGGCAGAACTGATGGGCTACTGACTGGTTTCCAGTGGACTGCCTCGTGCTTAACTGGTTTCAGGACTCTTGCAAAGAAGTCTGGAGTCCATGGATTTTGGTCGGATTCGGCATGAATTGAAAGTGCATATGCGAGACTGGGAAATGCAGAACAGTAATGCTTTCACAGTTCAGGGATCCTGAGTAAGCAGTCTTCCTTCGTACTTTTAAAATGTGCCAGAGGATCCTAATTAAAGAAAGAGAGAGAAAATCAGAGGTTCGAGCAAAACAATAAATAGACTGTGACTCAGTAGAACAGCCTCTGCTTGGCAGGCAGAAGGTCCCAGGTTTGATCCCTGGCATCTCCAGTTAAAAGGACCAGGCAGGAGGTGATGGGAAAGACCTCCATCTGAGACCCTGGAGAGCCATGAAGTGGGGCTGTGGCTCAGTGGCAGAGCTTCTGCCTGACATGCAGGAGGTCCCAGGTTTGATTCCCAGCATCTCCAGTTAAAAGGACCAGGCAGGAGGTGATGGGAAAGACCTCCATCTGAGACCCTGGAGAGCCATGAAGTGGGGCTGTAGCTCAGTGGTAGAGTGTCTGCTTGGCATGCAGAAGGTCCCAGGTTTGATCCCCAGCATCTCCAGTTAAAAGGACCAGGCAGGAGAGGATGTGAAAGACTTTGGCTTGAGACCCTGGAGAGCCTTGAAGTGGGGTTGTAGCTCAGTGGTAGAGTGTCTGCTGGGCTTGCAGAAGGTCCCAGGTTTGATCCCCAGCATCTCCAGTTAAAAGGACCAGGCAATAGATGCCCTGAAAGACCTTTTCCTGAGACCCTGGAGAGCTGCTCCCAGTCTGAGCAGGCAATACTGACCTTGCTGGACTGATGGTCTAATTCAGGCCAAGTCAATCTTTGTAAGTCTGACTGGCATAACTGATTGGCGGCACGGTTTTCAGGCATGGCACAAGATGAGTAGTAGAGTCCATGGGACCAGCGGTGTGGTGGTACAGTGAGTCAATCCTGTACCAGTCCCCAATTTCGTATATTCTTTGAAGCTGGTAGCTGGGACCATCCCGAAGACAGAAACATCGAAGCGGCAGTCCTCTCCCTGCTTGTGATGTGAGCTCCCCCCAAGCTGGGGAAAGGTAGCATATAAATGTTTAAAACAGATCAATAACATAAATCACTTAAAAAGAAAAAAAATGACGTATGGGTGGAGCTTCACACAAAGATCAACCTTGAATCCTGTTGGTTGGGGATAGAACTCGGGAGCTTAGACCTTGAGCTTTTAGATCAGAAGAGAATCAGATTTGTGATTTCACCCCCGCCTACCACTCTTACCCCCGAAATGGAGAAATAGTGAAGGGAAATAAAGGCTTGCAAGACCAGGTCCTCATCTGCGATGGTGATTCTGAGGTTAGGGAGCTTGGGCTGTCCAGGCGACAATAACCGTCCGTCCTGATCAATAATACATAATGAACACCGCATCATTAAATAATTCATCGGCAGCAAATAATTTCTGTGCCCTGAGGAGGGGAAGAAAAGCCATCTCTTTAGTGCCCTGGTGGGCCAGCCTTGTGGTTTGCAGTGATTAATTAGTTTTATTTCCTAATTAGCCCTCTATCCTACTGCCCCTCAATAGAAGATTCCCATGCAGAAAAACTAGTTTTGAAACCTTCAGGGATTTGGCAAGAAAGGAAAGATGACAATAGTTATAATAGTTATAACTCTGTGGCTAGTATGAACATAATTTCTCTCTTTCTTTCTCCCTTTCTCTCTCTCTCTGTCTTTCTCTCTCTCTCTTCCTTCCTTCTTTCTCTCTCTTTCACTTCCTTCCTTCCTTCCTTCCTTCCTTCCTTCCTTCCTTCCTTCCTTCCTTCCTTCCTTCCTTCCTTCCTTCCTTCCTTCCTTCCTTCCTTCCTTCCTTCCTCTGTTCTCTTCTATCTTCACAACTCCTTTCCTCCCTCTTGTTTGTATGCCTTCTTCATTTATTTGCTTTTTAGCTTGTTTTCTAATCCCCCCCGAACTTTTTAATGATTTTTTTTAATTTTCAGGGCCAGTCAGATCTTCCTTATTGATCTAAACCTTTTTCATGCCACATTTCTGCCCAATCATGGTCCATGAAGTGGCGATTTTATTAAAAATAAACCAACGAAAGCCACCAAACCTCTCTGCCGCCCCAACCCTCTACGCAACCCTCTCTTTCTTCCAAATCCCCGGCTTTGGAGCTCTTCAAAAAAGTCAGCACTTTAGTGTTTCGATTCCTAATTTCCAGGAGTGCTGATCGTGCGGGGAGTGTTTGGAAAGGGAGAGAACATTCCCCTAAGAATTTCCCAAAATATAACAAATCAATAGCCAAGTGGGGCCATATATTCTGCTGTTTCTTTCCTTGGAGTGGATCCCGCATTGCCAAGTCCTCCTTTACCAGAAAGGACTCAAAAATTTGAAAAGCCAGAGGTTAGATTGTGTATGTCTCTACCTCGGTTTTGTGTCTCTTCAGTCACTTAATGAATAGATCTGAGTAGCAGCAAAAAATACCTTCTCGATGGATTGGATCCTAAGAACACCAAGAGTCGGCATGAAAGGGTAAACACACAGGCTGGGAATCTATGTGGAGTGCCATCACCTCATGGCCAACTTATGGCGACTGCATAGAGCAGGGGGGTCAAATATGCGGCCTGGGGGCTGGATCAGGCCCCCAGAGGGCTTATATCAGGCCCACAAGGGACTGGCTGTCTCCTGCTTCTTTCTCTAGTTCTGCTGCTGCTGCATCATAGCTTGCTTTCCTAGACTCTCTCAATCGCTCAGGAGAGATAGATCGGCAAGCTTCTGCTCCCTGCAGCGGGCTGAGGCTCCTCCCCCTCCCTGATTGCTCCAGCACAGACATTTTGATGCAATAATTCAGAGCAAGAAGTGTCAGTTATCAGACACTGTTAAACAAACAAAATATTGCAAGAATGCCAATGTTTCAAACATGCTTTTATTTTAAGTTTTTTAAAAAAATCTTTGTGTTTGTGTCCTTTATCAAGTTTATAACTCCGCTACCTGGCATTACATTTTATGACACACATGGCCCAGCCCAAAAAGGCCATTTTATGTCAAATCCGGCCCTCCATAACAAATGAGTTTGACACCCCTGGCACAGAGGGTTTTCAAGACAAGAGGCGTTCAGAGGCGGTTTGCCGTTGCCTGCCTCTGTGCAGTGGTCCTGGTATTCCTTGGTGGTCTCCCACCCAAGTACTAATCAGGGCCGACCCTGCTTAGCTTCCAAGATCTGAAAACACACCTTTTGATCCGCCAGACACACAGGAAAGAGCACCTGGAAAGTCCTGACTTGCATAAACTCGGGTCGCCAACCTCCAAGTGGGACCTAGAGATTGCCCGGAATTATAACCGATCTCCAAACTACAGAGGTCAGTTCCCCTGGAGAAAATGGCCATTTGGAGGGGGGACTCTGTGGCTTTGTATCCTCCTGAGCTCTCTCCCCTCCCCAAACGGACTATTCCCAGACTCCACCCCCCCCCAAATACCCAGGAGTCTCTCAATCCAGAGTTGGTAACCCTACTTATTCCCTGCTTTAAGAGCTACAGACCCCGTCCGTTCCCAGGGCTCAGAACTTTCGTCTGGTTTCCTTCTCCCCTCTCTCCCACCCTCCGCCTGAGCCTTCTACTCTGTTGATGCAGTTCGCTGTAACTGGATTCCGCTAACCGGATTTTTGAAGCAGATTTTCACAGGTTCAGCAGTTCCCGACTGGGGGCGGGTGGGGGGGGGCGGGCTGTGTAAGTTCCCCCTTCCCCATTTATTCAGGCCCAGCAGTATGGCAGCAGGGAAATGTGTATGCGGGGTGGGGGTGGGATGGGGGAAGCGCGCTCCTGATTCTTCTTCCAACCGTTAATGATATCTGGGGATGGGAAGTCTAAAGATGGGGCAGTTTCCCCTTCTCTGGTGCCTTTTGTCTTTTCCCGGTGGCTTTTGTTCGAGCCAGGTTCTTTTGGCTGCTTCAGGAAGAAGGAAAAGAGACGGAGTCCTCCATCAGGATATGATGCATATCCCCTATAGAGGGACTTGCAGTTGGGCAGGCAGTATTAGTGGGCAGGTACATTTCAGGTATATGGGGATCGCTAAATGAATGCAGGTGGAACGGTTCGTGGGACTCGGTCATGTTTCTCCGCTGCTCTGTGTCTGTGTTTCTGCTGTAAGGACGTAAGCGAGCCCCGCTGGATCAGACTGGGGGTGTCCGTCTAATGAATCAGGGGTCTCTGGGAAGTCTCTAAAGAGATCACAACACCCTCGCTCTGTCTTCATCTTCGTCCACAGCCTCTGCTGAAGACGGAATGCCAAACTAGGTAGACCTCGAACTCTTCTAACAAAGCAATCCTCACATCCTGATGTGGTCATTCTAGTCTGAGTTGCAAGGGAACTCAAAAGTCAGTGTGATTCAGCCGTCTTGAGTTATCGTAGGATTGCCAAGTCCCCCTGGTCACTGGCAGGGAACGGGGGCGGTAGGGTTTCCCAGATTCAGGTAGGGAAACTCCTAGAGATTTGGGGATGGAGCCTGGGGAGGACAGGGACCTCAGTGGGGTACAATACCATAGAACCCACTCTCCAAAGCATCCATTTTCTTCAAGGGAACTGATGCCTGTATTCTGGAGATGAGCTGTAATTCTGGGGGGGGATCCCCAGGTCCCACCTGGAGGCTGTCTTCCCGAGTGTATCAGGACTAGTTTATTCTTCACCCTTGTTCGGTTCACTAAAAGTGGAGATGAGTAAATTTTTTTTGCAGAAATGAAGGTGCTTGGAAAGAGGGATTCTGACTTGTGGGATATACTGTCGCCTCTGGCTAAACGGGTTTGCCAGGTTTTTTGTGGTTTTTTTGCATTGTTTCAAAACCCTACAAAGTCTGGTTGGCCTAAGGTTGCCCAGTCCAGTTTGGGAAATGCCTGGCGATTTGGGGCCAGAGCCTAGGAAGGGCGGAGTTTGGAAACAGGGAGGAAGTCTGCAGGGATGCGATGCTGTAGAGTCAGTGTTCCCTCTAAGCTGAGTTGGTGTGAGCTAGCTCACCGTTTTTTTAGCCTTCGGCTCACACTTTTTTGTCTTCGCTCAGGAAGGAGGGCTCCAGAGCAAACTAATTTATGCAGCAGCCAAAGCGCTCGCTCACAACTTTCATGCCAGCAGCTCACAAAGTAGAATTTTTGCTCACAAGACTCCACAGCTTAGAGGGAGCAGTCCACCCTCCAAAGCTGCCATTTTCTCCAGGGGATCCGATCTCTGTCTCTGTAATTCCAGAACTCCACCTGGAGATTGGCAGTCCTCCGGGCAACAGCAAAAAGGCACCCTGGGGAGGGACGCCTTTCTTCAACCCTCTTCACTTCCCTTTTCAAAGTATTGTTGTCTGTCTCCAGCCTATGCAGAATCCAGAAACCGAGGGACAAAAACCTCTCGTTTCTGCTCAGAAGTCGTTGACGATGTAGGTAGTAACCCTCTCTTGCCCTTCCTAGCTAGGAGGTTTACTCTTTTCCATGTACGTAGGGTGCGTTTCTCGAGTTGTGTTGCCTTTTTGTGTGTGTTGGTGCCGGCCCGTCTGCCTTTTCTTAGGAGATCGCAGGCCTTTCGGCTTGTCGGCTGTGACGCTCTGTCTGCCTGGGTATCCCTCGTCGTCTGCCGCTGCTCACCTTCCCGTTTTCCCTCTTTCCGTGTCCGCAGACCCTGGCACGTTTTGCTGCCTGCCAGTAGAAGAACCGGAGCCCTACCACCAATCATGTCATTATTCCGTCTCTGACCTCGTAACCTTTGCCAGGATGGTTTCGAATCCATATTTATGGGGTCACAAGGTGGGGGTGGGGGGAGGAGGGACATGCAGGGCAACACAATGGGACGGAGGGCAAACATGACCCCCAGAATACTCTGTGCATTACGAGCCATATGGACACTCAAACTAGTGCATGCAGTATACCTCACCAAGCAGAACATGGGCTCCTCTTGCACGTTTCAACGGTTATATGCTTTTTGTTTTGTCTTTTTTAATTATGTTTTTGGGTGTGCGTGCATGTGTGTTGAATTCCAGATTGGGATTTTGCTCGTCTTTTGCTAGAAATAACTTTCACACTGAGTGTAGAGAACGAAAGCATGCACTAGTGTGGGGTCGTGGTCAGAATGTTGGGCTGGGCTCTGGGAAACCAAGGTTCAGATCCCCACTTGTGCCGTGGAAGCTTGCTGGGTGAACTTTGGCCAGTTACGCGCTCTCATCCTAACCTGCCTCACAGGGTCGATGAAATGGAGGAGAGGAGAATGGTGTAAGCTGCTTTGAGACCCCATTGGGGAGGAAGGCAGGCTATAGTGGTTGGGAGCACGGATTCTAATCTGGAAGAACCGGGTTTGATTTCCCAGTCCTCCACGTGCAGCTGCTGGTGTGACCGTGGGTCAGTCACAAGTTCTTTCAGAGCAGTTATCTCTAGAGCAGTTCTCGAGAGAGCCCTCTCAGCCCCACCTACCTCCCAGGGTGTCTGTTGTGGGGAGGGGAAGGGAAAGGAGATCATAAGCTACTCTCCTTCGGGTAGTGAAGGGCGGGGTATAAATCCAATCTCTTCTTCTCTCCTTCTAAATGAAGCAAAAAATAAAAATAAATCACTGGTAATGACCCTGAATTTGCTGCTCTCTTTACCACAAGTCGTTGCGCCCTTTCTGTTTGAGAAGAGCTGTCGTGGCCTAATGGCTGTGACCTGGAAGGTCCCCAGTTCAAATCTTATATCTGCCACAAATTCTTCCGGAGAGTCTCTGTGGCTCAGACCAGCATTTGTGAAATGAAGCCAATATCGAGTATGTTTTTATCCTGTCCTTTCTCTAAGGAGCTCCTGGTAGCATATGTGGTACCCCTTCCCCCTTGAACCTGGGTCTCCACTCTGACGCTCTGGCTGCTCAACCCCCCCCCCCCCCCCCGGCATCTTATGGGCTTACAACAAGATGATGCAGTTGGAACTCCAAAAGCATGATACAGATTTATTTACTTCATTTGTACCCAACCTTTCTCTGCAATGGGGACCCAGAGCAGCTCACACCGTTCTCCTCTCCTCCATTTTGTCCTCATAACAACCCTGTGAGCAATGCTCCCTCTAAGCTGTGGAGTCTTGTGAGCTAAAATCCTACTTTGTGAGCTACTGGCATTCAAGCTGTGAGCAGGTGATTTGGCTACTGCATAGATTAGTTTGCTCTGGAGCCCTCCTTCCTGAGCGGAGACCAAAATGTGTGAGTTGGAGGCTAAAAAACTGTCAGCAAGCTCACACTAACTCAGCTTAGAGGGGACACTGCCTGTGAGGTAAGTTCGGCTGGGAGAGGTGAGTGGCCCAAGGTTACCGGTGGGCTTCCGTGGCACAAGCGGGGATTCAAACCCAGATGTCCCAGATACTAGTCCAACACTTGTAACCTCTACACCACACTGGCTGTTATGTTCTCTTAATACTGCCGTTAAAAAACAACCGCACCGTATAGACATTTGTTTTGCATCAAAGACTCTTAGCAAGCTCTAAAGGGGCAACCCTAGCAGTTCTTAACCGGGGTGCTTTTGAGGATCGGAATACGTCTGTAGTTGGGACTTCAGGTGACAGCTGATCTTGTGTTGTGGTGCCTTGGAATTCAGGTGTTTCTGAAAGTGAGATTACGATATTCTCGTTCTGATATCACAGAGGTGGACTCGGGGTGACGCTACCACCCAGCTGTAATTTTTTGCAGCCTATACGGGGTTTTGTGCCAGTCGCTAAACCCACCACTGGTGAAAGCCAAACATTTAACAAAAGAGTTGTTTTTCTGCCCTGACTGATGCACGTGTCTGCCATTACAGTGCCCATATACAGGAAAGATGCTTTCATGTGCCAGAGTTCTGGTTCTGTGGTTATCGTGCAGTTATCGTGCAGCAAGAGGCCCACCCAACCTGTGCGCATTCAGGTGGCCAGCACCTTAGTTTCACAGTATGTAATCCAGGGAGTGGATGGGAGGGTGAAATATCAGTTGAAGTGCATCTTCTAAGGCAGGGCTCCCCCAACCTTTCCGAGCCTGTGGACACCTCTGGAATTCTGACACGGATTGGTAGGTGCAGCCACAAGATGGCTGCTGCAAGAGGTGGAGCCAGCCACAAAAGGGCCGCCATCGCTTACCTACAGTTACGAGGTGAGGGTCCTTGTGCTGTGGTGGCAGCTGCCGCCAAAGCAATGCCTTCAAAAATCTGCACTGCACAGTCAATCGAATCTCCAGTGGCCAGTCAGAAACCTTGCTGGGCTAAAGCCTCTTCTGGCCCTGCCCACTTTTAAAAAACAATTGGTGGGCACCAGGATAGGCATCAGAGTGCACCCTGGTGCCTACGGGCATCACGTTGGGGAAACCCTGTTGTGACAGTATTCCGCAGGTGGCATTCGGATTGTCTAACAGTAACGTTTTGCTGTCTGTCAGAATGGCACAGGGCGGGCTTCCAAGCAAGCATTCGCGTAGTTACTTCTGGCGAGTAAATGCTGCTTGCAGGTGACCCTGCGGAGAAGTTTTATACGTTTTTGTAAGTAAGAAGAGCCTAATTTTTTATACTGTTAATGTGCTGCAAATAACTAACACAGGTACGCAAGGGAAGGTGGGATAGCAGCTGGTTCCGTGACCTGTTGTGGACTTCTTCGCAAATACGTTCAAAGAGCAGGATTTGCGTGTCTGTGATAAAATCCAGGGGGACCAAGGCGTGTTGGGGTGCAGTCTTGCGTAGTGAAGTATGTAGGAGGCTGTCTTGGGTTGCCGTGATGTTCCCTCTAAGCTGTGGAGTCTTGCAAGCAAAAATTCTACTATGTGAGCTACTGGCACTGAAGGTGAAGTGAGCGATTTTGCAGCTGCATAAATTACATTTACTCGGGAGCCATCCTTCCTGAGCTAAGACCCAAATGTGTGAGCCGGAGGCTAAAAAACGGTGAGCTAGCTCACCCTAACTCAGCTCAGAGGGAACACTGGTTGCCAGCCTCCAGGTGGGGCCTAGAGATCTCCCGGAATTATAACTGATCTCCAAGCTACAGAGATCTGTTCCCCTGAAGAAAATGGCTGCTTTGAAGTGTGGATTCTATGGCATTCTATCCCACTGAGGTCTCGCTGCTCCCTAAACCCCTCCCTTCCTGGGCTAAGCCCCCCACCCACGAATCTCCAGCAATTTCCCAATCTGGAGTTGGCACCTGTAACTGTTACCCGTATACACCTGAGGCTATGGATACAGTGGAGGGCAGGCCTTGGATTAATGTCAGGTCATGAATTCACCTGAGGCCTCCACCTGTCTTGGTTCTAACTTTCTGACCCTCAAGCAAGGCTGTGGAGTGTTCGTTATAGGTAGGTCTTCTAACCCAGTGTGGGTGACTTGGCATTGGCCGCAAGCTGGGTACATCCCCTCAGATAAGGTCGTGTACCACATAGGTGCCCTTTCAGATCCTGAGAATCCAGAGTTTCATGTTTTTAAATCCAATTTCTAGGCTAGGTTACCCAGCTCTAGCTTGGGAAACTCCTGGAGATTTGGAGATGGTACCTGGGGAGGCACTTCTGTTTCTCCTAGACTCTACGGTATACCATAGAGTCTGCCCTCCAAAGCTGCCATTGTCTCCGGGGGAACTGACCTCTGTAGTCTGGAGATCAGTTGTTAACCCCGGGTCCCGCTTGGAGGTTGGTAACCCTTTTCCCAGGCCTCGCGCTCATAGTATAAGGTGGGACAGAGAGAATTACCAGAAAATTGGAAATAAGGTTGCAAGAGAGCCACTGAATATGTACTCCTTGTGATATCCCTGTCTATAATGCCAGATCTCTCCAGAGTTGACTCAAGTTTTAGCCGTAACAAGTTTCTGAAGAGGTACGTTATGCTACGAGAGCGGAGCCATAGAAAATGCCTTCATTTAATGATAAGCAGTTAAGACAAGCCCAGGACTTTGATTGTTCAGCGCCTTTGGCATTGAACTAGTGTACATCAACGTGGGGTGCATGCTTGTGTGTCTCTCTCTTTTTCCCATATTATTTCCCCCCCCCCCTTTCCTCTGCTGGGGTCTTTTCCTATACCTTCTACCCCCCCCCCCCAGTCCATGTATTTCCCCTTGCCCCGTTCCTGTCGATAGGTTAATTGCCCGGGGTCAGGGTTATTGACAGCCTGATTAGTGCCCCTGTCAGCTCTGTACCAGGATAATCTAGGCGGCCACAGCCCGGAAACACCAGCGCATTGATTTTTTGGGGGATTCCCAGCGACCCCCGCGCTGACACATTGATCCGGCTCCCGGGAGCGAACTCTCTGTCAGCGCCTCGCTGCTGGCCTGCCTTCCTGTCCCAGCCGCGTTTACTCCGCACCGCACTTCAGGAGAACTAAGAGAAGGCATCGGGCCCTGTTGCTTCTACGATTCGAGGCGATTCAGAACAGCAAATTTGCAAGCTGTGGGCTCTAACCACTAGGTATCCTGTAAATGGCAGGGAAAATGTGGGAGTCCTGGCTTCACAAGCACTGTTGGGGGCCCTTGAGGCAAAGCTGCGCTATGCCTGGCCCGCCTCAGCATTGGGTATCCGGAGCCCTCGGCCTAACAGCCTGGAGCCTCCTCCGTTCCTGCCCTCAGGAGAAGGCTCTAGATGTTGCTGCCTCAGGCCTGAAATCTAGATGGCGTTCCCCCATGGGGTTAAAAATATAATAGAAACCTAAATAACTGGCAATTTGCTGCCCTGTAATGACACCCCCCAAATCTGCCATCTGAGGTGGGCCGCTTCACCGGGCCTTGGCACGCCAATCATTCTTCGCAGGAAACTCTGCTTTCTCCATCTGGCTGCCTGGTCGGTATCTGCTCATCCACTTAAGCCTCGTGCCCAGCTTATTACGGACCTCTGGGAGGCCTCATCCATCCCTTTCCAGAGTGACTGAGAATTCCGTTGCCTCGTGCTTGGCTTATCTTTGTCTTCCTCCTTCCTCCAAGCTCTGCTTTTCCCCTGAGCCTGTGAACCAAGATGGTAAGAGGAAAGGAGAGTACCTTTGCGGCAGTGTAGGACAGCTCCCGGCACCAGCGTCAACGTACCCTGAAATGGTGGCAGTGGTCAGGGCCCAGAGTTTCTTGCGGTGGCCATGGCCTCAGAGCCCTCCCCCCAACCACATGCAGCCAAGGAAGGAACGGTGACGGTCCTGGCAGGCACGGTGATGATGTTCCTGTCTGAACACATGACCCAGCACTATCGGGGAAAGAGCATTTGGTCAGCAGGAAGGCTCACAAATGGGCAGGGGTAGGAAGAAAACAAGGGTGGGTTGGAAGGAATGCATGTGGGGGTCCAGGTGGTGGTCAGAGGAGGAGACAGGGGCCCTGGAGTGTTCCGTGCCCGGGTCCTCCTGAAATCTGGAACCAGCCCTGACTGCCCCCTGTGTGATGAAGTTGTGCTCGGTAACCTCCTTGAGTCACCAAGTGGCAAGGCCAGCTTCTTCTCAAGTCTCGCTGCCCTGCCCGTCCTGCCTCCTGCAGAGCTAAGGTTTCCAGTCAGCAAGCAGGAGATGGGGGAGGCGGATACTTACTGAGAAGGGTGGCAGTCTTCACCGCCACACAGTGATGTCACTTCCAGCATGACCTGGAAGCCCTGGCATCACACTGGGGTGATGCTCTAGCACTTGTTCCAAAACTCTGTGGAGTTTCTGGGAAGGTGCTAGAGTGCTGCCCCGGTGCATTGCCAGCACTTCCGGGTCATGCCAGAAGTGATGTCATAACATGGTAAGACCGCTGTCTGCTTCCATCCATCGACTAGAGGAGCTTCGGTGGGCATCGGCAATAATTGCCAGGAGTTTGCCCGCCATTCACGGGCACTTGATAAGCCTAAGCAAAGCGCAAGGGCAAGATCAACGAGAGTCACATTTCTAGGCACAAATACTAAGATGCCACTTTTCTCTTGGAGATAGGAATCGAACTCTGAACCACAGTTCTCCACATCCCCGGAAAGGTGTTACGAGGAAGCTCAGGAAAAATTAGGAGAGCCGCCAGCGTAGCCTCTTCCCAAAGGGAAACAGTGCGCAGAAGATGCTGTGATCCCCCCCCCCCCCATGCTCGCTTCCTCTAGCTCTCAAGTGCTTTAGTGCCAGACTGGGGATCCCCCCCGCTTCCCCCCCGGCAGCCCCCTGCCATCACTTACACAAATATTGACGCTAATGGCGTGTAGCGGGATGTAGAACATCCCAGCCTTCTAATTGTTGTGACTGGGGATCGGCAGGCCGATTAAACGCCATCGATTTTCTCATACTAACCGCATTGATTTTTAAATTTCCTATTGATTCCTGCCCTAAATCTCTTTAAGCAAAGACTTCACTCCGCAGATGACATCGGCTGATTAGCAGGAACAACTGTGGGTACACTCCATAGCCGGGGGTGGGGGGGGGATGAGGGAGGGGGGGGAGTCATGTCAATCCTGGAGGGGCTGAAAACCGGAACACCTGGATTCTGTTTCTGGCATGGCGAGGGGAGTGAGCTTCGGTAGGTTATATCAGATGGGGGCTATGAGTTAGAACTTTGGTGTGCCGGGAGGGACACACGGCCCGGTGACCGTGGTCTGGGTGGATCCATTTTGACTGACCTGTGGGGCTCGGCACGGGGACTTCTGGATTCCCTCGTTGTTTTGTGGCGAGACATAGGGCTCCCTTTTGACATAATGTTCCTTCCTCTACGGGAGTGCTTTGAGACAGTTCCCATAAAAAGAAATATACGCCTCGAAACATGTTTCATATGAATTGGCCGTCCGTGTGTATTTTTCAGGCAAGTTCCATAGTGCGGGCTGTCTGCTTGCTCTTCTCGAGCATCAATCCTGAAAAATCCACATGGATTTTCGATTCCTGCACAAGTCCTGGCGAATTTCTTCACTGGGAGAATAAACACAACTTTAGCGTAGACCCCTGTGCAGATTGCCGGAGTTCGGTCTGCTGATAAGAGAATTTCATTATGATTCGGTATAGTCCGTGCAATTCAGAGGTTCTTTCTGGTGCGTGCGTGCAAAACTTGGGGGCCAGTCTGGTTTTCTAGGCACCAGAGAAGTCAAGATGCCTGCTTCCTGATTTTGGCAGCAACTCCAGGGCCAGGTCTAAGTTTATAGGCGTCATTGGCTTCCAGGAGATCTGAATTTTTGAACCTCACTGCATATATTGAATAAATCAATCATATAGTTTGGCATAGCCAGTGGGTGGCTAACAAGTGGTACGGGTGTTAAGGGGCATGTGTGCCACATTTGTAGATAGAAATCGGATGGCCGGTGTGTCTCATTGTGGCATAGAATGAGACCTGAGCTCTGACGTCCCATTTGGTTACTGAATTGCTCTCTCCTCCCCAGTTGGCTAGGCTAGAAGCCGGGGGTGGTCTTAATGACTCTGGGGCTCTGAGGGCGTGGGGCCTGAGAACCTCTGCCACCGTTACCTCTTGCCACCGCCGCTCCCTGCTGGGCCAAGCAAAGAGCGGCCTTCGCCCCATGCGAGGTGGCAGGAGAAGAAGAAGTCGAAGAAGAGATTGGATTTATGCCTCGCCCCTCTCTTGGAGTCTCAGAGCGGCTTACAATCTCTTCCTTCCCTTCCTCTCCCCACAACAGGCACCCTGTGAGATAGGTGGGGCTGAGAGAGCTCTTTCAAGGACTGCTCTGAGAGAACTGTGGCTTGCCCAAGGTCACCCAGCTAGGGTTGCCAAGTGGTACTTACGATTTAGTGGGGGGGGAGTCCTTGTCGGGTCTGGGAGTGTTCTGGCGCATGCGAAGCACACGCAGTGCGATGACGGCACCTGGAAGTGACATCATCGCATCGGGCACGTTGGGGGCAGGACCTCTGTAATTCGAGGGAAAACCATAGAGTTTCCCCCCCTGAAATGTGCCCAATGTGATGATGTCATTGCACTGGGCACGTCTCCGCAGCCCGGCAATTTGGAGGTGGGGTTTCCCCCGGCAGCCCGATCCGGGCCGGTGGAGAGCAGGCTGATTGAGTAGGGTCCCCCCCCCCCCCCCCCACGGGGACTTGGCAACCCTGCACCCAGCAGCTTCTAGGGGAGGAGTGGGAATCAAATCCGGTTCTCCAGATCAGAGTCTGCTGCTCTTAACCACTGCACCAAACTGGCTCTCTTAACCACTACATCAAAGGAGCCACTTTGGCCCCTGGAAGCCAGCTTCCCGAGCCCTGGATGGGCCAGCAGTGGCAGGCACCTGTTCTTCCTCTGTTCCTTCCCCTTTGGAGAGGGTGGGGTTATGGGCAGCTGGGGTCCCCCATAGGGCCTGTGGCGGCTGCCCCTGTTGTCCATTGGCTAAGACTATGCCTGCCAGAAGCAAAAGCGTCCCAAAATCCAAAGGGCTGCTGTCGTGTGGTATTTGGTGCGCCCCAGACTGGTACTATGTTGACTGAGTAGTCCGTTTGCCGGTGAGTTCACTGAGATGGACACACAGAATTGCCTTTGTCTCAGGCCTCAGTGTCCCTTTTCTGTTTGCTGGGCTCTGACACCAGGTTGCCAGCTCTGGTTCGGGAAGTACCTGGAGGTTTGAGGTGTAGAGCCTGGGCAGGGCAGAGTTTGGGGAGGGACCTCAGCAGGGTATCACACCCTCCAAAGCAGCCATTTTTTCCTGGGGATCTGATCTCTGTAGTCTGGAGATAGATTGTAATAGTGGGAGATCTCCAGGCCCCACCTGAAGGATGGCTACCCTACGAGATGGAATGCTCGCTGGAGCAAATGGCCTGTTCAGAGAGGCAGAGGTAACCATTAGGCCTAAGAACTGGCTTTTCTCCCCATTCAGGTGCCTCCCCGGTACACGTGACTGGGGCAGACCCAGGTTTAAAATGAGCAAGTTTGTGGCCGTCGCATGACAAACTAGCCCAGGATTGAGCCACGGATCCACAGCTTGTGGTAGTCCAGGAAAGAGGCCACACCCCTTGAAAAAAAGAAAGTTCTTCAGGGCAGCGGGATGGAAGCATCATCTTACCTAAATAATGGTGCTTTCCCCCAGAAAGTTGAAGCTGGCAGGGTTAGAATCTTTTGTTTTTGTTTTGTTTTCTTGGTGGGGGTCAGGGGGTGTCTATCCATTTTCCCCCTCTCCTGTCCACGTGGTCCTCCGTGGTCAAACAAGCTCTGCAAGTTAGATGCAGGGCTTCAAAAGCCTACGCAACCTGTTTACCCACAGGGAGGACTGAATCAATGAAAGGGTATACCGTAGAATAAGGATACCTTTCCTTGGTTTAGATCCAGGTGGGCGGCCAGGTTGGTCTGAAGCAGAAGAACAAAGTTTGAGTCCGGTGGCACCTTTAAGACCAACAAAGTTTTATTCAGGGTATAAGCTTTCGTGTGCGAGCACACGTCTTCAAAACTTCTTTTCCATGGTATACCCACTCATTAGTTTAGCCCTGCCACTGTCTACGGTTAAACAGGTTGCATAGGCTTTCGAAATCATTGCATCCAACTTGTGCAGCTTGTTTGAACACAGAGACCAGTGTGGACAGGAAGGGGGGAAAAATAAGGATAGCTTTGACCTGACTTGCATGGCCCAGGCGAGCCCAGTCTCATCAGATCTCAGAAGCTAAGCACGGTTGGCCCTGTTTAGTACTTGGATGGGAGACCACCAAGGCAGAAGAAGAAGATATTGGATTTATACCCCATCCTTCAGTACCGGAAGGAGTTTCAGAGCAGCTTACAATCTCCTTTCCCTTCCCCTCCCCACAACAGACACCCGGTGAGGTCGGTGGGGCTGAGAGAGCTCTTTTGAGGGCTACTCCTGAGAGAACTGGTGACTGTCCCAAGGTCATACCAGCAGCTGCATGTGGAGGAGTGGGGAATCAAACCCGGCTCTCCCAGATTAGAGTCCGCGCACTTAACCACTACAGCAAACTGGCTTTCAAGTCCAGGGTCGCTATGCAGAGGCAGGCAATGGCAAATCACCTCTGAACATCTCTTGCCTTGAAAACCCTGTGTGGTCACCATAAGTCGGCTATGGCTGGACAGCACTTTCTGCCGCCAAGGATAGCTTTACCATACCCCCTTCAGCTCTCAAAACCTGTTGCCTGTCTCCCACCCGAGGGTGCATAAAACCATCAGCCTGGTGAATAAGTGCCCTAAACCCCGATTTCCTATGCGTACAATCTCTTTGTTGGGTCCCAGTTTTGCAACAGGCGGAACTGAGCTTCCCAGGATCATCCTTGGGCTTTGTCTGTCTGGTTTCTGACCCTGTCTCTTTGTCTCCTCAGGTTCTGGACTGGACTGGAGTGAATGTATTATAGCTGCCACTTCTGCCTGAAAGGTGAGTGGTTTCGCAGAGCAATTTTTTGTGTGTGTCTTGGGTGGGTGACACAGAGGGTCCGCGTTGGCTCCCAGGTAGAGAAAAGGAAAGGGAGACAAAGACCATCTTCACGTGACGAGATTTGGGATTCCCTTTTGCATTTGTGCCGCATGCACCTATGGGTGGAATGATATGTTGCACATGTGTGTTATGTAACAAAAGTCTAACAGCTGCTTTCTCTGGGGACTTCGCTTAACTCTTTCCCTGCCCACGCCCTCTCCAGTGCAGACATTTCCCCTTGCTTTCCCAATTCCAGCGTCTCGAATGCATGTTTGTGTAGATAAACATGTGCTTGAGAACTTTTCCGGGAAGGAGGGGGTGATTTGGAGCAGAAGAGCAGCTAATCCCGCTATTGTATCCCAGCTGTAATTTCAGCTACATCTTTTTGATCCAGCGTTGCATGACCAGACAGCCTGCCCGTGAAGCACTTCACCGCGTGTAACTCCCGTGATGGATTGTCTAGATGGCATCCACCGTAAGGAGCCGTGCAGTCGGCTTTTTAAAAAAAATATCCTGTCTGCGCATGCACATAGGCACCTCACCACCATATACTTGTTTTTCAGCGCATGCGCATAATAAAAATGGTAAAAACACTGCCAGCAGTACCTTCCGCTAGGTACCATTTCACTTAATACAGTTGCTTGGGTTTAGGGGACCGTCAGAACATTGTTTGGATCGCTTGAGCAGAGCTCTGGGGACATTGCATGTTTAAGCAGTTATGCATGCATTGCTAAGAGTTTTTTTTAAATGGCGGCTGTTTGGGATGGTCTGGAGACCATCCCTATGGGCTGATTGTGTGCTGGTGGAACGACCTGACGGTAGAAAGTCCGGCATTGGCCCATCGGCCAGCTTTAGACTGGGCTTTAAGCACTATCTTTTAAGTACGGATCCCCAATGGGGATCGACAAGCTACTAACGAAAGCGGCATGATTCCCAGTTGTTGAGGTCTGGACGTGCACTTTAAATCCACCAGGCACTGGTTCCTGGCGCGGCTCAAAAGAGCCATCTGAACGCACCCTGGGAAGGAGTTTAGCATCCGGGTGATGTTTCTTGGTTCAACATTTCCTTTCCCGAAGCCACCTTCCCCTAGTAAAAGGCCACGTCAGATTTATGACATTCTCATGCATGTTTCACATAGTTCTACCGTAAAAGTTATCAACGTGTGATAGAAAAAAACCCATGAAGCCCATATAGATTTTGTACAATTGCAGACCAGTTTAAGGACAAAGTCTACTCTACAAACAGGAACTGGTTCCACAGTCCTTCCCTGGCAACTGAGGTTCCGAGAAGGTGTGCTGGGCAGCTTTGACAGAATTCTCAACTCTCTCGCTAAGATGAGTTCACGGAAACCGGAAACTGTTTTTTTTTAAAGTAGATAATTCCTGAATTCTCACCTGCGTAAATGTCCAAAGAGTTGGAATGAGGAAGAAACGAGGCCCGCCCAAGTGAAATACACACAACGTAGGGTTGACAATTTCCAGGTGGAACCTAGAAACTTCCTAGAATTACAGCTGCTCTCCAGACAAGAGAGACTCCCTGGAGAAAATGGCTGCTTTGGAGGGCGGACTGTATGGCGTTATGCCCTGATGAGGTCCCTCCCAAACCCTCCACTCCCCAAGTTCCATCCTGAAATCTCCAGGAATTTTCCAGCCCAGAGTTGGCAACTCGAACACAAAGGGATCTTGCAGGGTATATATTCTATCATCCCACCATGTGAAAACATCCTAGCCTTTTAACGTTTACAGGGAGTTTTGGTTGTTCTTGGGAGAGAAGGCCCTGCTGAATCAGCTGGGCCTTCAGTAATGCTACAGTGAAAGTCGTAATGACAGAAATAGGTGTGTCGGTTTGAGGGATAGCTTCAGCATTGGGTCTGCAGAAATCTTGGGGTGGGGGGGAAGGAGTGCTTAAGGCTGGAGAGCTGAAAACCAATTCGGGAAGGTGAGTTGACGCTTTGACGCCATGCCTTGCGGAGAGACTGGAATCGGACTCCTCTCGCCTGTGTGACTCTGAAACCGGAGTCCCACTGTTTTTTCTCTGGTGCCGTCTTACCATCTGTGCAAGTTGACGCGCGCCGATGGTTCATGGCCATTGCCGGTTCTGAACGAAGCCAAAGCCAGAGTTGATGATGATGTTTGTTAATTGCGACTGTGTAACCCCAAAGGACCGTTCCCTGTGACCTGTGTTAGTGGCAGGGTAGGGGTAGCCAGTGAGATCAGAAGGAATTTTGGGCACGCACAACCCGGGGCGGGGATTGTCTTGGATCTCTGACAACCCTGGCTTCTAAAGTAACGACGCTCATGCCTCTTTCTGGACTCAGAGAATTTACCGTGCCTCATTCTTAGTTATGTATCTGCAGGGTGGGAATTATAATACTCAGCTTCCCAGAATCACTGACTCCCAAAGAACTAGAGACTGGGACCAAAAAAATGCATGCGAGGAGAAGTCGCCCCCATGTGAATTTGGGGAGTGGCTTGTGGTTTTGGAGGCATCTGTTCCCGTTGTGAAAGAGGCAAGCCTCTTTGGAAACTGAGTGGCGGCTTGACATGTCAGCAGCGGAAACCACTGCAAAGAAAACAGCAAGCGAGACTAGCATTTTTTTTTTAATCTCCAGCACTCTTCTCTGCAGACTGGCTAGAGGTTGTAAAGCATGTACGCTTGATCCCATGCCTTGCGTTTCACCTACACGTTTTCACTCTCTCATGCTGTCGTTAGGATAAAGAAAAGAACAGGGACCAAGAACAGACCTTAGTATGAGCTGGGCCAACTGTCTATACAGACTGAGTTTCTACAGAGTGGCGGGGGAAATAGGTTTGGTCTCTGAGATCCTCTTTCTCTAGAGCTGGGAAGAATAGTTGGAACACATCTGTGCATCCGATTCTCCTGCATGCTCTTTGTTTCCCGTAACGGAGCCCATTGATTTTGCGATACGTTGAAATAAGCGACAGACTTCCGTTAACTGGGTTTTTTTGGGTCGAAATGGCCTTTATTGTTCTGTTGAACATTTTGTGCGCGTGAAGCAACAAACCATACCATTTCTATTGTCGAAGACACAGAATTGCCGCGGCAAAATCCCCTGGCTCTCCAACGCTCCGTCCAGCTGCCTGCCCGCCCAAGAGAAAAGTAGGGAAAATTCAGGATGGTTTTTTTGCCCCCCGAAAAAGGAAGGAGCGTTCTCCAAAGGCATCTGTGCTTGTTGCTCATGGGTGCAATGGAACACATCAGACTATGCCGGCCGTTCCCCTTATTGGTGAAGATTTACCCCACATTTGCCCTTCCTTCCACAGGAAAACCCCTGAGTATATCGCTACAGCTCTTCCGCTGCAGTGATCTTTTTGCGAAAATCTCCACTTCCTACCTTCCCTTCTGCTGGAGGGAGGGGGACTGAGGGCAGGGGGAAAAAAAGCTTTGTAGGTATCGTCCCCTACCCCATAAAAGAAGATAAAGGGAAAAAAGGGGAAAATAGCCCAAAGCCCCCACCCCCCTCTGCATTCACTGAAGACACCCCAGTGAGTGTTCAGTAGCAACAAAGGAATCCCATCTCACATTCTTCTTTTCCTTGTTGCTTTGATTTCCTCTTTTAATTTGATTTTACTTTCTGGAAGAGAAGGGCTATCTTTGATTAAATTTTCCTCTCTCTCTTTTTTTTAAAGTACTGCCCCCTCCAAAACCTCTTCCCAGATTTTCCCCCACTCTGGTTTCCAAATTAGTAAATAACCTTTTAAAAAAGAGAGAGAAGAAGACTCGATTAAGACTGTAATAAGGTTTGGGATGCACAATTTGAATAGGAATATTCACGGCAGATTTCTTAATATGGGGCATTAACCGACCTGTTACATCACTTTCTGATCCCCACCCCCCCTTTTCAAATCCTAGTTTCTGCTATACAAAGATCGGCATTGGTCCCCTGGACCTTTGTAGTTTGTCCCCATAATCCTTTGTAGATTTTCTTTTTTAAAAAACACAGGCCCAGGTTGTAATGTGGATACCAAGCTGAGCCAGACTAAAGTTACTTATTCTGCATTACTTAGAAGCAAAGGTGGGGTGGTGATAGGATATGTTACGTCCCCCCCCCCCCCCCCGGTTTAAATTCTGAAAGGAAAAAAGGAAGGCTCATAGCATGTGCCAAAGAGCTATCAGCTACGTTCGTGTGTGTGTGTAAGCACTTAGTAGCGATTCTTGTCCCCCTTACTTATCAGGAATACAGAACAGCGGGGTTCTATGTGGTCTGGATTAATTAATTTAAAAATTAAAAACATGCCACTACTTAAGAGAGCTATAAGCAGTAGCAAACTTTCCCATGTAGAATCTCTGGTTGGATCAGGGGCTGCGTATCTATGCACAACACATTAGTTCTCAGTTGGACTGCGGGTGTTCATTCGACACGAGGTCTGCACGCGTACAACATGGTGTATGGGTAAAGTTGTGCCTTCCCATCCATCTTGTGTGACACATGAGGCAGTGCGCAATGTCCTCCCGTTAATCCGGGGCTTCCCGGTCCGTGGTTATTCCTCATTGCTAATTGTGTATGAGACTACAGTTATCTCTCGGAATCATTGCTTGCATGCAGCGTTCCCTCTAAGCTGAGTTAGTGGGAGCTAGGTTACAGTTTTCTAGCCTCCAGCTCACACATTTTTGTCTCAGCTCGGGAAGGAGGGCTCCAGAGCAAACCAATTTACACAGTAGCCAAATCGCTCGCTCACAACTTGCATGCCAGGAGCTCACAAAGTAGGATTTTTTGTTCACAAGGCTCCACAGCTTAGAGGGAGCATTGGTGTGAACAGAGGTGAAGGTGAAAGGCACACATCTGCATGCTCTACCTGTGGGGGAAATGAGGGGCAGGATGGAAACAAAACTCGTTGGACTCACCCAAGGATAGTCCCTGGAGGGCTGGTTTCAAACAGCAGCCATTTTTAGGACCGAGTTTAAAAAGCAGCTTGCGATGTAAGGGAAAAGGTCTGCTGTTCCAATTTTTTAAAAAGGCAAAGATCCAAGTGGCTTGTCTAATGGAGCTCTTTTCATCTTGGGCTACAAGGATAACACTTACATCTATTTACCCCTGTATTCAGTAATCTGTTTTTCACCTCACCGTCTGCCTACCCTTTCCCCCCTCCTTTTGGCAGCCACAAATCTGGAGATTATTTACGATGATTGATTTAATTTCTTTCTCACTCAGTTCTGAAGGATTTGGGGACAAGCTACGGTACAAAAAGAAATTTCATTGAAAATCCCACTGGAAATAATTTTCCCTCCCTCCCTGGTATATGGGTGTGAAAAGGGTATGGCCGGAAAAGATACATCAGGGTTGCCGCCTTTTAAAGAGCAGTGTGGTTCTTGTTTTTGGGCTGGGCTGGAAAAGGAAAGAGGGCCCTTGGGCCTGTGCGCTGAAGGTTATTAGCCACTGCGATCACCCTCTTAATCTGCAAAGCATCATGTCTGAATGTGGTTGAGGTAGGAGAGATAGTGGGATAGAGTCATTCTCAAACTCCAGAGTTGGGGAAACGCAACAGCTGGGTTAGGCTTCCCTGGTGGGAAGGGCCCAAATCCTCTTCTTGGGCACTTGTCTGATAGGCGGGCTCGTGGTGGCTTCGGCTTTTCTTTTCAACGTTGGTTTATCATTAGCAAGGGGCAACCTTCTCTCTCTTTTTTAACCCACTGTTGAAACGCAGTCTACACCTACTTCACCCCCCCCCCCCCCTTTCGGCAGTCGTACTCCAGAAAAGAGGATTCCATTCGGGCGAGATCAAACCCTCGCCTTAAACTAGTCATCACTTCCCCAGGTTGGCTTTTGTTAGAAGAAAAAGATCGACCAGGACGGACTTGATGGTCGGTGCGCCCGCACGGTGGTTATCTGCGCCATACGTTTTGTCTTGTGGTGACCTAGAGACAGGGAAAGAAGGGGAGAGAGAGAGAGAGAGAGAGACGTACATTAACAGCCCCACGTTAAGGCTAGCAGCGGTTAATTCCTGGCCTCCACACCTTGGTCTAGCGAATCAAATCACTCTTTCTATCCCATCAACACTGGGTTCCCCCCCACACCTTCATTTTCTTTCCTCCTCTGCCCCATACATATTCATCTGGCTGCCCCTCCATCAATCTGATATCTATCTGTATTGCACCATATAGATCTCAGTCTCTCTCTGCCTCTCACCAATACATTTCCATCCCATCCTCTCGTCCGTTTACGGCCTCTTTTGTCCCTTCGCTCATATTGTCTGTCTCTCTTCCACTCATGTTATTCTCCCCCCCCCCCCCCCCAAATACAGTTCTGTCTCTGCCCTCTATCTGCTTTCCCCTCCCTTCCCTGATTCCAGGGCTGTTGAAAAGGGGGCGAGAGGGGGCACACACACAGATAATGGCATCCGCTGTTGATCTCCGGTTGGCCCACTTGTTTGTGGTACTGTTGAAAGGGACTAGCAAGCTCATAATAGAGAGCGCAAGAGAATCCGGATGTATCTAGGGAGAAAGGGCGGTGGTGGTGGGGTGTAAGGGCAGCCGGATCTGGCTGTATTTGGGTGCGGGGGATAGGCTGTGGACCAGATTCAAGGCCTTGGCCGTTCCTGTTACGTGATTCGCTCAGGTCCTATCCCAAAGGCAGTTTCTCCCAGGCTGATTTCGCAGTCGGAAGGTGCCAGAAGTATTGTTTGTGGCACTGGGGTTTCCCGAGACAGAGGGGCCAGGCTCTGCGTGACTACTGGAGCCTGAGGTTTACCAGAAGGGAAATAGAAGGTTTACCAGAAGGGAAGCTGAAGCCTCTTCCTAGCATGCCCATCAGCCTCAGTTTCCCTTCTGGTAAACCAGTTTAGCAGGCTCAGAGCCCCTTCCAGAATCCTGCCAAATCTATTCTTTTTAAAATGTGCCGTTTTGGCCAAAGAAATGCGTGTACCCACGGAGGGAAGCGAAGCCTCTTGGGAAATCCCTTTCAACAAATCCCCTATGTCTCTGGTGACGACTTGTGCCAACCTGGCCGGTCCCAGGTTCAGAATCAGCTGTAGTGGGTTTAGTCCCTTTTTATCCAGCTTGACATGAAAGCAAGGGAGGAAAGGGGGAAGAAACGAGGGGGGTCCACAAAGATAAATAAGCAACCCCCCCCCACACACACACACTATACCCTCTCATCCCTCTGGAAGCCCATCTGAATCCCTCTGCATTTTTTAAAAAGGTGAACAAGTCAGTTATTGGCCCAGGAAGGAGGCCTGGGCGGGGAAGAGACAGACAGAGAAAGAGACAGACAGGACGTGATCTTGAAGTGAGATCTCTAGATTACAGAGAGTTTAAGGATCACTTTCTCTCCTGGTTCTCCACCCCCTCCCCCTTTACACAAATCAAATCCCCTCCGGAAAGAGAAAAACGGGCAGGAGCCCTAAGCCTCCCCCAGGAAAAAGCAAAGTCCGAGAAAGCCAAAGGGGAGAAAAGCCAGCCTTACAAGAAGGTCACTGAGTTATTGCACAAATGTGCCGAACCCTAATTATGTGTCCCGTGGGCTGCGTTTTTTGGGGGGGGGGTGTGGCAAGGTCACCCCGTTATTATAAGGGCGCTGTGCAGTAATTGTGGGAGTAAATCTCTTGGCTTCTAATAAGAAAAGGGGCTATGATCACCAGAGGTGTTTTGTTTTTAGGAAGGGGGGGGGGGTCACGCTGCTCATCTTTGCCCTGTGGGGAGGAAAAGGCTTGTAAGAAGGCACTTGGAGGGGGGGGGGGTATTTTTAATCTGGGGAGGGGATAGAAAGTGTCAAGTGTGGGGCTGCGCATTCATGGTTTTCAGTGAATGGACCAGCAAGGAAATATTACCTACTTTTGGACCGGGGGGGGGGGGGGCGTTTATCAATAATTAATTCATCCTCCCCCCACTTCAACACTCACACTAAAGCTCCCACCTATGGAATAATTGCTTTTGTCTGGGCGGACTGTACTTGGGCAAAGAGTGAAGGGGGGGCAAAGAGTGGGGGAGATGTTGGAAGCGGAGCCCCCCCCCCCCCCGGCGGGGGGGATTGCGAGGGACGGCAGGTCGCTTGCACGGATGTCATCTGTCAAAGCCCGGGGTGGTTGGAAGGAGAGGGGGCGGTGGGAAGGGAAAACCGGGGCGGGGGGGGGGGGGGGAGAAGAGAGAGCAAGAGATAACAGGAGAAGACAATAAAGTGGGAAATCGGCGGCAGGGCGTCTGTGCGAGTGTGTGTGCGTGTGCGAGCGGGGAGGGGGGGGAGGAGGAAGAAGAGGAAATTCGGACGGAGCGAAGGGGGGGCCCCAGCAGATCTAGCGAAAGGGGGCGACACACACACACACAAGAGAGACGGGCAGGGGGAGGCTAGGCCGGTGTGTCGCACAGAAACACACGCACACAAACAAGCTCCAGCACATTTTTTGCAAAAGAGAGAGAGAGAGCGAGAGAGAAGCCCTTAAAAACATGCACTCTGTCCGGCTCCGGTGAGCAAGCCCCAGTCGCCCTCCTGCAACGCGCGGAACAACAACACGCGCTCCCCCTTGCCCGTGGCTGCACGCACGTGTGGAAGGGCAACGGCCGGAGGTGCACGCGCGTGTGTGTTTGCAGGGGGGGGGGGTTGTTGGAGGGAGAGAAGCCAGCCATCCGGTTCCCCGCTCCCCCCCCCCCTTGCCTGGACTGTCATCTTCGTCGCCTGCCCAGCGTGGGTCTCTCCCCCCACCCCCCCCACGCCCCAGCCCCGTTCCCTCTCCCCCCCCACACCCACCCCCACCCACCCTAGGATTATTATTATCATTTTTTCTTCCCTCCGTGGGGTTATGCGGAGTGTCACTCACAGGTCCCCGACATGTTCATCCCACTGCCGGTCCCCTTGGTCTTCCAAAGATCCGCCGGCCCGGAGAACGGATGGCGTCTCAAAGCGCCCCTCGCCCTGCGCTCGGCGAACGGTAAGACGGGGGGGTGCATGCACGGGAAGGGGGGGGGGGGTGCTGGATGGCTTGGGGGGGGGGCAGAAGCCAGAAAGAGGCCGGGGAGGGGGAGGCGAGAGGGAGACCCGAGCCGGCGCTTGCAAGAGCCGAGTCCGGCGTGCGGAGAAGCGGGGGAAAGGCAGCCAGCCGAACGGGGGGGAAAGCAGGCAGCGAGAAAAAGAAGGGAGATGGGCGAGCGGGGTTTTTATTCATGCGGTATTGATCCGGAGTGTCACTGCTCCGTATCGAACCTCCGGCGCCGGCATCCTGCGGTCGATAGACGGAGGGGGGGGGGGGGGGCGGTGTGCGGTGGGGTTGGGGGGGGGGGCGCCGCGGCGGTGGAAGCGGGGGGAAAAGGGAGAGACGCCGAGGCGCGCAGAGACGCCGGGAGGAGAGGGAATGGAAAAAGAAGAGAAAGAAGGGAAGGAAAGGAGGAAGGAGAAAAGAAAGAGAGAGAATCTCCCGCTCCCCCCCCCTTCCATGTACTTTTCCTTTTTTGGGGGTGGGGTGGGATCATCCGTGTCTCCCCCCTCCCCTTTTCATAGGCTCATTTTAGTGCCTGGGCACGGTGGGATTGTTGTGTGTGTGTGTGTGTCCCCCTTAAGTTTCAGGGTGTTGCAAAGGAGAAGTGAGGTTTAGGGTTAGGTGGGTAATGGGAAGAGAGGGAGGGGGGAGGCTTGGCTGGCCGAGGGGGAACTGGGGAGGGGGGGAAGGGGGGGAGGAGAAGTCACCTGTGGGATTTTAGGACTCTCTGTTTCCCCCTCCAGTCCTGCCCAGTTCCACCCATTATGTCTTAAATGATTAGCAATCTCAGTTGCTCTCTCTCTCATTCCCCCTTTCTCTATGGACGCAATCTCATGTCCCCACCCCAACAGCAAGATCCTGTTTTAGTTTCAGGCAGAGGTCCCCCCCCCAACACTCTGCTGGTAATCTCTGTTCAAATTTCAGATGGCTTCACAGACATCTCACTCCCCCCCCCCCCCCCCCAGATTCTCCCAACAATAATCTCCCGGGTTTGAGTTTGAACAGATTCTTCTGTCTGTCTACCTTGTACCCCCCCCCCCCCCATAACATCTATATAAAATTCTGGCGCTGGGAATTCTCTTTCTTCCCTTGGAATGGGAAGGGCATTCCAGGAAAGGGGAATGAAATAGTTTTGCCAGAATGATGCATTACACCTTTAGGAGAAATGTACTCCCCCCCTTCCCATTGGGGTCTGTTTTGTGGCTCCTTGCTCCCCCCCCCATTAAGCATTTCCTCCCCGATCTTAGTTGTTCACTTATAGAAACATTAAGTTCCCCTCTCTCTTTATGTCAAGTTATTTCAGTCTACCCCCTCTTCGTTTGTTTGCCCCCTCCAGTTATCTTTGCCTGTATCCTAAGAATCCAGAATTACACCTGTCGGCAGCTGAGGCTTGGACACGGAGGTCAAAAGATATAAGGATGGATTCTGATGAATTGGGGGTTCTGTCTGCAGAATGGGTTTGGAAGGGGGCCTAGTGGTTAGAGCCAGACGAGAGAGGGCGTGTGTGTGTCTGAAAGCAGAGTTTCCTGAGGTCTGGGCGAAGCTTTTCTGGGTGACCTTGGGGGAAATTCCTCTTCTCTCCCCTCCCCCACTAGAACTAGGATAGGAACCCAGGTGTCCGGGCGCCCCCTTCTTTTACTCTTAACCCCACCAGACTCTGTGAGCAGTGTCTTTCTTCCCCCTGCTGGGGTTGGCAACGGAGATTTAGGAGTCACAGGTTCCAGGGGAGACAAAGGCTGCTAAGAGGATGTGGGAACTGGGGTGTCAGCAGGGCAGGGAGAAATTGCAAGGGCAAGAGAACTGGGGTGGGTGCTCCAAGGAGAAACCAGGCCAGTGACTTTCATATCTGCCCCTGACGCGTTCTGGGGCTGGGCTGGGGGTGTGTGCAGAGAAGGGGTGTTGCAGAGCTGGCCTTCTGTGCGCAGCCCCCCCCCCCCAGGTCCGCTGCTGCAGCCAGCGCGGTGTGGAAATTGTATTGGTGTCAAGCCACAGTCCGTGCTAATGAACCCGGAGATCTGGAAGCGAAGCTTGTTCAGAGGCAGAAATCGATTTTCCAGCCTGTAGTAACTGCCCCCACCTCCACCCCCACATGCTCTTTCTCTCTTCCTCTCTCTGGCCAGAGGAGTGAGTGTGTCAATGTGTGTGTGTGTGTGGGGGGGGGGAGTGTGTCTGTGTCCTTGGCACCTTCGCATCTAGGGCTTGAAACGGGGTGTCACAGGCCGGTACACGCCTTTGCACCAATGTCGTCCTGGCGTGCGCGGAACCTGGATTGCTGTTGCACAAATGTGGAGGGTGTCGACGTGTATCGCGGTGCGTCACTTTTGTACAGAACACACTATTATAAGTTGGAACAAATAATGAACTATTTCTGGTCAAGAGGGGCGCCATCAACATTCTAGTTGCCAATATGATGGGGTCCCCAATATTTTCCTGGTAGATCTTGTGTCATTACGAGATTCTGTATCCGCCAGAGGCCCAGACAGTTGGTGATGTGCCACGTGTTAGAAGGGCTTGGATACATCATGTGCTCCTGCATCATAATGTGTGAATGTGATTTCCCGTGTGCTCCTGATAATACGCATCTCTGTACAAAGTCACAAGTTTCCTCTTGTGTCTTGAGCCTGTTTCCAAGGATATGCGCACCAGATTTTAGGCTGTGTTCACTTGTGATTCTCAGATATTCCCCCCACCCCCCGCATTCTTGCAGTCCTTGTATCTGTAATTCAAATGAGCAGTATGTACATTTGATATTTTAAAAGTCTTTATACGTCAATAAAAAACATTAAACAATTTCTAAGTTAAAAGGACGCTTGAGAAATCTTTGGCTGCCACGTTTCACACTTTGTTTGGAAACGTTAAGAATCAACAGCGGTTTAAATGATGCTTTTATTAGATCGACTTTGATGATGGCATAACGTAGGGAGCTTTTGAGAGAAGCGGACTCGTCCTTCAAGAAGGAGGAATCAAGCTTTTAAATTCAAAATTTTAGATGGCTCGAAAGAAGAGAGGAAATCAAGGAAGGTTGAAGGTCACTGCATTTCAAAATAAAAACAAATCCTTGTACATATAGCTGGATGACAAAAATTTGGAAAGATTCTGTAGCTCTACATTCCCCCCAGAACTGTCACCATCTTTCCGCTGTGCATCTCAAGTTCACTATTTCAGAGCTCAGCATCCATCCCTGCTGATGGCTGCTGAGATTTGAATTCAAACCCGTGGAGAATGTCGGCTCCGAATCTTTCATTTGGCTAAACTTTGATTTGGGTTACATTGCGGTCGGTAGCTAGGGGTTTTGTTTAGTTTGCTTTGAGGGTTGATTAAAAACGAAGCAGGCACCCGTCAAAAAAAATCTGACGAGAAATTATGTCCTGAATTCCCGAATACCCAGTTGACACCGGCAAGTTATACATTTGCTAAAAGCAAACCGAGGCCTCTGTGTTTGTAAAACTTTTGTGGATTTCAAAGACAAAGTTTCTGAAACCAAGAAGAGTTTTATGGATGTACTGTGCATTGGTTTGGACAAAAAAATATTATTTTGTAACATTACACCTAATTTGCAAACTGTTTTACAATCCTACCTATGGCTGCAGATAAGAAGTTGCAACTATTTTTGTACCTGGCACATAGAATCTGCACATGGAGGGCAGAGGGCTTGCTTAAGGACATGCAGAAGTGGTTGGTTCACACAACTGTTTTGATGTGGTCGGCATGTGATGAAGTCATCAGACATGAGACCTTCTGACCTGGTGAATCTCCTTGTGAATGCTCTGAGGCGTATTGAGTCAAAGCAGATATGAGCTGAGCCAAGAGCAGGTGTGCCAATGGGTCAGCCACGAACTGGTCAACCATGATGTCATCATCTGGTGGACCATTCACATCACTGGAAACATGTGATATATTTCTCGTTTTGTCATGTCACTGTGAAGTCCATGGTTAGGCGTGGGCTTGGCGCTAGATTTTACATGTCTACTGTCCAAGGGTTCTTGGGTATATTTTAGGTATGTGAACTTGCATTTCATGCATTACCTGTGTGCTGCTGTTGGTGTTAACTCACCGCAAGCATCTTTATGGTAGGATGTGTCTGTGAAACGACTGTTGATCACAGGTTGTCGAGTGGATTAGGAGAGCCAGTTTGGTTTGGTAGTGGTTAGGAGCACGGACTCTAATCTGGGAGAACTGGGTTTGACACCCCCCTCACTCCTCCAAATGCAGCTGCTGACGTGACCTTGGGTCCATCACAAGTTCTCTCAGAGCTGTTCTCTCAAGGGCAGTCCTCCAAACAGCTATTTCAGCCCCACCTACCTCACAGGGTGTCTATTGTGGGGAGGGGAAGGGAAAGGAGATTGTAAGCCGCTCTGGAATCACCAAGTGAAGGGCATAGTGGACGCATGCCAGGAGAAGATGTGTCATCATGTTCAGGAGGTGCCACCATGGTGTGGCTCTCAATCTGTGGCTATGGGAAGCTTGGGGGTGAGGGACTGAAGGTGGGCCATTCCATAAAGGTTCTGCAGCTACGCTTTGAAGCACAGCAGAGCATTTCTAATTGGGGATGGGATCTTTCTCAAGATGGACCATTGCCCGTAATGGTGTGTGGGTGGATATTCCGTGTGACCGTTTAGCGCCAAGGCAGATTACCTAGAAAACTGGCTTTGAGCGCCAGTTCCTTGTGCTAGGCTCTTCAATACCTGGGAAATTCCTGGAGAGTTGAAGGTGGGGGGAATTTGGGGAGGGATTTCACCTAGACTCTACAGTATACCATAGAGTTCACCCTGCAGTGGGGCACGACGCCACAAGAGTCCACCCTCCAAAGCATCCATTTTCTCCAGGGGGGCTGATCTCTGTAATCTGGAGATGAGCTGGAATTCCGGGGGGGTCCCAACTGGAGGCTGGCATACCTGCTTGGGGGACAGCACTGCCTAGAAGAAACGGGGGCCAGGTGATTTGCCCGTGTGGGGGTATTCCCCTCCAGCGACTGCAAGAGGAAGCCTGGTCTACTCTTTGCAAAGCTCCGTTTCTCCGTCTCTCTCTCTCTCTGGGCCCCCCCTCTCTTTGCTGCTCCCTCCCCTCCCCTCGCCTCTGCTTTTTCCCTTAAATAATAATCATAAAAAGGTCAGCAGCAGGAAAGCTGCACACCCTGATTGGCCGATCTCCGGGCCCTTTGTTCCAGCTGAGCCTCTGGGCATAGCCACGCGCCAGGGTCAGCAGGATTGGGGGGGGGAAGAGGAGGAGGACTGGTCTCCCCAGGGACTGGCCATTGGCAGGGGGGGTGTCCGTGCTGAGGCTCCTATGTGTCAGTGTGTGTATGAAGGAGGGGGGTGGCGAGGGCAGGGTGTAAAACCTCGTGCAGAGACAGCTTTTCCACCCTCCCGACCCCTAGCCCGAGCCCCCTGCTTCCCCGGCCTTGACTGTCCCTGTCTGTCCACTCTCCCTCCCTCCCGCCATCTCTTTTTCTCCCTGTCTCTTCCCTCTTCCGCTGGAAGGATAGTCTCTGCCAGAAGCGGATGTGCCTTGCAGTCCCTGTCTCTCTCTTTCTGGATCGAAGGGGGGGTTAGAAACTAAAATTATGTGGGCCGCAAGTCAGGGCCCGATGTTGGAGAGGGCGCACCTGTCTGCAACCCCTCCCGGCCACCTCCTTGACCGTAAAGTGGTTTTTGTAATGTCCGGACCTCCTTGACCGTGCTGCCGCCGCCTGCCTCATCTCCTTTTGAGCATCCTTTCTACCTTTTTTACAGGGTTTCCAGCTTCCAGCAATGGCTTGGAAGATTCCTGGAGATTTGGGAGTTGGAGGATAGCGAGGGGAGGGACCTCCGTGGGGTCTAATGCCAAAGAGCCCACCCTCCAAAGCAGCCATTTTCTGCAGGGGGACTGATCTCTGTAGTTTGGAGGTCAGTTGTAATTCTGGGACTTCTCCAGACCTCACCTGGAGGTTGGCAACCCTGCATCGCAACAAGACAAAGACAGACACGCACACACACACACCCCTTTCCAAAAGACTCCTTCACTTGTGCTTTTCTGGGATCCCCCGTTTCCACCGCATGCAAAATCCTGTGGTTTGTTGTACCACTTTCTCCTCCGTTGGACACCCCCCCCTTCCTTTCTCCTCCTCCTTTAATGCTCCCGTCCCTGCGGATCCTCCATCTCTTTCCCCTCTCCCCAGTGGTGTTAGAAATAAAGTTGCCGGACTGCCTTCGTTTGAAGAGGTTTCCCTCCATTTCAGAACACATCTGGCGCTGCGGAACAGATCCACGCGAAACCTGAGAACACCCTTTATGGGTTGAAATTGTATACCAGGGACCCCAAATTGATTTGAGAGTGGCGATTGTGACCGAGTGACTACTTGCGTGTAAGCCGGGCCAGGGCTCACCCAGGAATTGCTATTCTGCCTGAACTCATGTCTTCCTCTACTTGGAATCTCCCCCCACCCTCTACTGACCACATCCCACTTCCAATGCAAGGAACCTTTCCCCAAATCTCTGCCGTTCCCCCTTTTCCAACTACCCCCTCCACTTTCCTGCTCTCTCGCTTCTATTCTGGTCAGTGGTTCCCCTTCACCGCGAGTCCCCAAATTGTCCCCGATATCTCTTCCCCCCCACAACTTCATCGCGCTCTCCACTTCTTCCACCAGCTGGACACTGGCTCGTTCTGATAGCGGAGGTAAAATGGCTGCTGCAGCAATCTTAATAGTGACTGTGAGAGCTGTCGCTGAACTAGTATAACGGGAAGCAAAGACAGCTCGGAGCGAAGATTGGCTCACGTCTTAGACCTATATTACTGGGTGGGTTTAGGCAAGCGACTGTCAGCCTAAGCGTCTCCCGTGCATCGATAATAAGGGAATAATAATACCCACCTACCTTGCAAGGGTGTTGTAAGGCAAGTGCAATGCTTCCCTCTCCCCTGGAATCAGTCGCAGCCTGTTTACTGTGTCCCACATAACTCGATAGGAGTTACTAAGAACAGAATGTGACTGTAGAGCTCCACTCCTGGCTCGTATTTGTTGATAACGCTAGAGTGTGACAGAGTTTGGGGAGATTAAAAAGAAGGAGAAGGTAGCCATGTGGGTCGAAATCCAAAATGGAAAGCCATGTAACACCTTTTATTAAGACCAACCATGAGTGACCAACATACGCTGACTTGCGGCACATATCGTAGAAACGTTTTCAACAGTGGCGTGGGGGGGCTGATCCAGGCAGTGAATTACCCGGTGCCAGCTGCTAGCGCGCGTGTGAGGAGGTATGTGGTTTCCCCCCCAGCTTCTCATACGCCACAGCGGTCTGGGTTTGGGCTCATGGCCACTGATCCAGGCGTACGTACGTCTGGTAAACTTTAAAATCCCGAACCCGTGTGGCTCGAGAGAGGGTCCAGAGTGCCATTTTGTGTGCAAGGCCTGCTCAACCTGGTGACAGAGCTCCCGAGGAAATGGAAGACTACTTAACGTGTTGCTACATGGCAACAGATTGTGAGTTCAGTTTGCTGTGAGTTCGCTTGTGCTGCCAAGTTACTCCCATTACCATACAGATTCGTTCAGCTCTTGGGATTGTGGGTTGTCTTTCCCATGTGCACAGGAGCCACGGCCGGCGATTGTGCACAAGTGATGGGGGTTAAGCCGGCACACAACATGGCTGCAATTTGATGATGCCATTTGGAAAATGAGTAGCGCCTTGTGTTTCCGTGGTGATTCAGTGGAACCTTTTGTGGCAGGGTGGCTTCTGGATTGTGCAGGAGAAACTTTGGGGTTATTTATTTATTTAATATATAGACTGCCCCCCCCGCCTACATAGGGCTCAGGGCCGTGGACACCATTTCAGCAGTACATTCAACAGACCACATTTCAATAAATAGATTTTCAGTCTATTAAAACAGTTAAAAACAATAACAAAATCGAAAACTATTTCAGACTAGTAGATGGCGTTTCAAGGACCGGTTTATGTCCTACCCCGTGTGGCAGGGGTGTAGACTTTTGAAAATTCCGGGGGGGGGGGGCGGGGGGGGGCCACCCGCCATGCCTCCCTGGGCCCTTCCGTGGCCCGCCAGCCACTGCTGCTGGTGCCTCCCCCCCCCCGGCCACCCCTTCCCTCTCCCTCTCCAGCAGCGGTGGCCGGGCCTCGGAAGGACCCGGGGAGGCGCGGCGGCAGGCGGTCCGTTTTGCTGGGGGTGGCTGAGCCCTCCTGGGAAATTTCAGGGGTGGCTCAAGCCCTCGAGCCCCCCCCCCCCCCCCCGTACTCTACGCCTATGCCGTGAGGGGAGAGGAAAGATGGTTCCATATCCGTTTCCACAATGGTGTTGATCATGTATGCAAACTGGTGATGGGATGGCTGGGCATTCGAGTGGCTGGGAATGTGAGTGGTGATTTGTAACTTGATGCAAGGTAGCATTTTGTAGTTTCTGGGAAGCACTTTGCATGTGTTTCTAAGTACCTGAGCAACCAAACTCTTGGGATCCCCCCCCCCCCCCGGGGCCAATCCTAACTTTACACAAAGGCATGCTTTAAAAGATGGCATGCATTATTGCAATAACAGTTTAATGTCCTAAATTCACTACCATGTGAAAAGAAGGCTCTGTTTCGATCAATGAAACTGCTCAAGGGAAAGAGTTAATCCCCTTTCTCATCATACAACAGCCTCCGTCTGAATTGGGGCCCTACTCGGCTGCTGTTTTCCTTCGAAGTCACTCTGAAGATCCACTTGCAGACTTTCTGCCCCTCTCGTCTAGCTTCTTCCTTTGAGTAAAAAAACATATGCAACATGTTTGTGTCATCTTAAGACTACAGAGCCCATGATGTGCTGCACCAGCCGGTGCATATAACGTACTGTAGTATGTGAGCTTTAACTGACGTGATTGAACGAATATCACACGAACGGAATCGGCTAGAATTTGAATACTTGAGCGAATTTTTGGTGGAAATCCACCCCTTGGGCTTGAAGTAAGGAACTGAAAATAGAATTTCTTCTGTGGGGTTTGCACATTGATGTCATGTATGAGAGTTAGGATTATTGGCTATAGTTTGGGGGATTCCTAGCAATTTGGGGGTGGCGATGCTTGAGGAGAATGTGGAGTCCAGGGAGGGGATGGAGCGCAACGTTGATGTGACAGCGTAGAGTCCACCCTTTGAAGCTGCCGTGCTGTCCAGGGGAACAGATCACTGTTGTCTGCTGATCAGTCGGGATTCCGGGGGAACATCAGACCCCACCTGGAGGCTGGTAAACCCTAAATTAGGAGTGTGTACAGATTGATAGAACTGTAGAACTGTCAAAATATGACTGCTTACATCTCAGGTCGAAAAGGCTGCGCAGGTTACGATGGGTGTTGTGTATGTGAAGGAAGGGCTCGGGTATTGCCAGGGGATTTGCAATGCTTCTCTATACCCTGTACGTGGATTTGTACATGGATCTGTGTAAATGAAGGCTGGAGCATCCAGTGTCTTGGGAGGAGGGCAAGCTTTGCCCTCAGTCACAATACCACTGACTCTTGGCCCTTGACTCGTCCCTATAGAAGTACATGGCATTCATTTGCTCATAGGACAGATAGTAAAGTGGTGCATTGGTGGGGCGTGGTCTTACTTCTCGTCCTGGGTGACTCCAGCTATTAAGAATCAGGCCTTTAAAGGCGGGGCTGTGGCTCAGTAGTAGAGCCTCTGCTTGGCAGGCAGAAGGTCCCAGGTTCAATCCCCGGCCGTGCCAGTTAAAAGGACCACTTGGTGATGTGTAGGACCTCTCTGCCTGAGACCCCGGAGAGCTGCTGCCAGTCTGAGTAGACAATACTGATCTTGGTGGACTAATGGTCTGATTCAGCATAGGCAGCTTCATGAGTTCAAGGCTGCTCCTTCTGGCAAAGGGTAGAAAGCCCAGGGAAATACTTATTGTCACTTTGGGGTCAGGAAGCAATTTTTCTCCAGGCCAGTTTGTTATCTTCTGGGCATGGAACAGGGGGTCACTGGGTGTGTGTGCGTGCGTGGCAGATATTTGTGACTTTTCTGCGTTGTGCAAGGGGTTGGACTAGATGGCCCTGGAGGTCCCTTCCAACTCTATGATTCTGTGATTCTAGGATGTTGGTTGGTCACAGGGTTTCAGGTTATTGGTCACACCAAAGTGTGACGAATTCCATGCGCATATGTAGATTGCATTTGTGTACTTCTTTTTCTCCAAGAAGTTCACACTGCGCAAGTTCTCCTTTGGTACATCTTCCTCAGTTCCCCATCTGTAAAATGGGAGCAGTGATATCCCAGCTAGCAAGAAAAGCATGGACAGGTTGAAAATAACCCAGATGCACAATGGCCTTAAAAGTCCCGTATAAATTTGTGAGTGATTATAATTTTCCAAAACACCAAGCTGCCAGGTATCTCAACAGTGCAACTGAGCCAGAACGGAGCACGTCAGAGAATCAGCTTGTGGAGTCTATTAGGAGGCACCTGGTCGTGTAAATGGAACACTTAGTATAAATGGGCCACTCTGCGGGTGAGCCAGAAAGAACAGCTTTTATGTTCTGGAACCTCCATAGTGACTCTTAGCCCAGTCCGGTGCCTGCAGACACAGACCTGGCCCATGGAGGAGAAACGGAAGTTACTCTCAAATGAGCATGCGTAGGATTTCGGATCCGGAGGACAATGACACTTTTCAAAGTAGGACTGCCAATGCTAATGCGGAGAAAGAGAGATTTGGAGGGGAGAATCAATGCGGGTGAAGGAGGTGGAAGAACGTAAGAACATAAGAGAAGCCATGTTGGATCAGGCCAGTGGCTCATCCAGTCCAACGCTCTATGTCACACAGTGGCCAAAACCCAGGGGCCATCAGGATGTCCACCAGCAGGGCCAGAACTCCAGAAGCCCTCCCACTGTGGCCCCCCAAGCTCCAAGAATACAGAGCATCACTGGGTAATAGGATTATCCCCTGCAAATACTAGCACCTTCTGCTGTTTAGAGCAGGGTACCTCAACGAGGAGCCCATGGGCATGCCGTGTAGGGATACCAGGCTCCAGGTGGGACCTGAGGTCCCCCCGGAATCACAGCACATCTCCAGACTACAGAGATCAGCTCCCCTTGAGAAAATGGAGGCTTTGGAGGGTAGACTCTCTGTGGCATTGTACCCCACTGAGGTCCCTGTCCTCCCCAGGCTCCATCCCCAAATCTCTAGGAGCTCCCTGGCCTGGATGTGGCAACCCTAGCCCCCATCCCATACTGGTGACCAGGGGGGACCTAGCAACCCCAGCACACCCAGCTGTACTTCCCTTGGCACCTGCTGAGCTTTTCAGAAAGTGGGTGGGGCCACTGTAAGGCAAGGCTTGTTATTGGCTGCATTCAAATGAAAGCCGGATTGGAAGAACTGAGAAGCTCCTGGGCTTTCCTTAGTCAGGGTGTGGTTCCCTTCGCCCTTTAGGCTTTCCCTCTTCCCAGGTGGTATAAGGAGAGGTGTTCCATTGGTCTCTGCCTCCCGCAGAAGCCATTTCTGGTTTGTTTCCACCTCCTGTAGAATCATAGAGTTGGAAGGGACCTGCAGGGTCATCTAGTCCAGCCCCCTCCACAATGCAGGAAATTCACAAATACCTTCCCCTCCACCCCCATAGTGACCCCTGCTTCATGCCCAGAAGATGGCAAAAAACCCTCCAGGATCCCTGGTCAAACTGGCCTGGAGAAAAATGACTTCCTGACTCCAAAGTGGCAATCAGCATTTCCCTGGGTGGGTAAGAAAGGACCGCAAGAACTACGCACTGAAGCCGTTTTTGTGGTGCTCGCTCACCGCCCCTCAACGTTTCAAATGTGGCCACAGGCTCCAAAAGGTCAGGGACCCCTGGTTAAGATCCTCTTTTTTCCTCCAACCAGTTTCTGGCACCGGCCTAACTAGGGAAAATGGTTTTGGCAGGAAGGGTCCGTTTGTAGGGGAAAATAAACCGGTCTGTGGAAGTTGAAGCCCCCCCTTCCTTTTGCTCACTGATTCCCCCCCCCCCAATGTGCTCCTCAATTTAGCATAATCTCAGCAAATTGACCTTAGAACAGTGTGTGTGTTCCCTCTTAAGCTGTGGAGTCTTGTGAGCAAAAATTCTACTTTGTGAGCTACTGGCATTAAAGTTGTGAGGAAGCGATCTGGCTACTGCATAAATTAGTTTGCACTGGAGCCATCTTTCCTGGGCTAAGACAAAAGGTGTAAGCCAGAGGCTAAAAAACTGTGAGCTACCTCACACTAACTCAGCTTAGAGGGAACACTGGTGCCCAGGTATTTTATATCATTCTGTCCGTAATGTTATCCTTCTGTAGCCATGCCTGCCACTCCTTGCCATCTCCAGGGCTGGCTCTCTGGCCAAACCATCCAAACAAATGCTTGGAGAGGCCAGTAAGGGAAGGTGCCAATGCACTGCAGGAGACTCAACTCAACCCTGATCACTGGTGATACAGGAGGTGACAGGAATCTCTTCCTTCACTTGGTGTCTCAGAGCAGCTTACAATCTCCTTTCCCTTCCTTTCCCCACAACAGACACCCTGTGAGGTCGGTGGGGCTGAGAGAGCTCTGAGAGAACTGCTTGTGAGAGAACAGCTCTGAGAGAACTGTGACTGACCCAAGGTCACCCAGCTGGCTGCATGTGGAGGAGTGGGAGAATCAAACCCGGCTCTCCAGATTAGAGTCTGCCGCCCTTAACCACGACACCAAACTGTCTCTTAACCGCTACACCTTGCTTTGGGTGCTGGAACTGACCTTGCACATACAGTTGCCAGCTCTAGGTTGGGAAATTCCTGGAGATTTGGGAGTGAAGCCTGGGGAAGGGAGTGTAATGCCATAGGTTCAATTCTCCAAAGCTGCCGCTTCCTCCGGGGGAACAGATCTCTGTGGTTTGAGATCTCCATGCCCCACCTGGAGGTTGGCAACCCTACTGGCACATCCCAGGCTTATCGCGATGCCATCCATCTATCTATCTATCTATCTACCTACCTACCTACCTACCTACCTACCTACCTACCTACCTACCTATCTTTCCATCCATCCATCCATCCATCCATCCATCCATCCATCCACCTATCCACCTATCCACCTATCTACCTATCTCAGTGTATTATGCTGCCCTTCCCTGCAAGCTGGGCTCAGGGTGGCTTACAACAGAAGGCAAATGCAATAAATAATGAAAATTAGGAACAACGTTAAAATACTTTAAAGCATCAACAACGTACCAACATATTATCCAAGATAGCAGAAAGAATGTCAGGTCCCACCAGCTCCCTGGGTAGAGGGGATGTGGAGGAGTGAGGGTGTGTGTGTGGAGATATCAGAGTGTCAGACCATCGCTGTCCTCCACCAAATGCCTGGCGGAACACCTCTGCTTTATATGCCCTATGGAACGATAGTAAATCCTGCAGGGCGTGGATGTTCTCTGGCAGAGAGTTTCACCAGGTGGGGGCCAAGACCGAAAAGGCCCTGGCCCTAGCTGAGGACAGCCGGATCTTTCTCAGGCTGGGGACCACCAGCAGGTTCTTATTCCCAGAGCACACATCATGCGCACATTCTACTCACATCTAATTTTTGTGTAATGTAGGAGATACTGCGATCACATCTCCCCACCCTTTTTTTCAGATGGGAAAACACCCACGGAACGGTGTGGCGGCCGGCCACCCGCCCATCTCCCAGTACTGCTTCCTTGATTCAATGCTCCCCTTTGCCCCACAGTAACTTTTTAGTCTTAAAAATATGTTGAGAAAGCCAGTCACAAACCTGACAGAGGACGCATTGTTTGGCTCTGACTGGCTCCTAAAAAGAAAGGGAAAGGAAAAAGGATGCCTTTTCGCACACCGCGATGGGTGGAGGGACAGAAGTGTGCGTTTGAGAAAGACGGTGGCCTCATACACTACCAAATAGGGCAAAATAGCCAGGCCGTGTTTGTATATATGCGTGTCTGCGTATGATGATATGAGATTAGAAAGTCAGTGCTAAAACTGTGGGCTGCACGGATCCCACCCTGGAGGCTGGAGAGTTCCAGAGACAACTTGTGAAGCTGGAAAGTTTTTGTGGGATTGTTGAGGCAAAAGATCTCACTCAGATGAGTAAGGGAGATCCAGTGCGGAGCCTTACCGTGTGAGTCTGTCTAGTCACGATCTTTTAGCCTAATCTTTTTCACAAAATGGGGGACACATGGGACAGGCCTATTTGTACCCCAGGGAAGAATATGAATGTGATTGATAAATCGATACTGCCTGGATCACTGAAGGCACCAGAGGAGCTATTGATCAGACAATGGTGTTGAAAAAGCATGATCACACAACAATTCTTTCAGTGGGAGCATTTAAATACTGGATTGGAAACATTTTGTGTCTGAGACCTTGTTTGGGAGCTGATGGCTGGCGGATTCCATATTTTGAATTAAGCGTGCTAGCCCGGTCTCATCAGGTCTTGGAAGCGAAGCAGGGTCGGCCCTGGTTTGTATTTGGATGGGAGACCACCAAGGAACTCCGGGGGTTGCTATGCAGAGGCAGGCGATGGCAAAGCACCTCTGCTGGATTCATGCCTCGGAAACCTGACGGGTTTGCCACGAGTCAGCTGCAGATTGACAGCACTGAACCCCCCCAAGGTTTAGCCACTGCTGAACGGACGTTGTAGACCAGCGGTCTTCATCCTTTCCACCCCCAGAATGCACTTACCATGTAGGCAGCCACATAGGATCCACCAGGTTGCACGCACATGACTGGAAATTGTGGGACACAACAGTCACGTGACAGGAAGAGGAACTTCATATTGCACGTGCATGTAGAGTCCTGGGAACTGGGCAGGAGGAAGAGAGAGAGACAGCAAGGGAGAGTTTTTGAGGGGAAGAAGAAGAAGAAGAGGAGGAGGAGATTGGATTTTATACCCCGCCTTTCACTACCCAAAGGAGTCTCAGCGCGGCTTACAATCTACTTCCCCTTCCCCTCCCCACAACAGACATCCTGTGAGGTAGGTGGGGCTGAGAGAGCTCGCTCTTGAGGACTGCTGGTGAGAGAACAGCTCTGAGAGAACTTGTGACTGGCCCAAGGTCACACCAGCAGCTGCATGTAGAGGTGCGGGGGAACAAAACCCGGTTCTCCCAGTTTAGAGTCCGTGCACCTAACCACTACACCAAACTGTAGGGGAATCTCTAAATCTGGTGTGTGTGAAGTGCCATCAAGTCACAGATGAATTATGGCGACCCCGTAGGGTTTTTGAGGCAAGAGACATACGGAGGTGGTTTGTCATTGCTTGCCTCTGCATAGCGACCCTGGACTTCCTTGGTGGCCAACCCTGCTTAACTTCTGAGATCTGACGAGATCGGGCTAGCCTGGACCATCCAGCTCATGGTTCTCAACTTAACCTGTGCTGAAAAGAATCCAATCCTCCGCTGAGTGACCTCGTCTCGCCGTCTTGTGGCTCCTCTCAGCTCGCTCTCTAGGCCTGCTCACTAAAAGCAGGTTCTTCCAAACGGCAGGAATAAAAATGGCGGCTTCTTAAGGGCTTGCGGCCTACCCACCGGAGGGGCCTGATCCTCAGGTTGAAGACCACTTCCCTAGGCTACGGCAGGCTATTTCAAATGGTGCAGAATTCTTGCGGGAATCTTGCTTGTCACGTCCCTTAACCCAGCACCTGTTGAACAAGGAGGTGAGAATCCAGTGGGTTATTAGCTTCCGCACTAAGAGAGGAGTAAAAAGAAAGGCCGTGCAACACAGGTCCTTTCCGCACTTGGATCTCATCCCTGGTTTTATCAGAGTTCAACTTGCGACACAATACCTTGCATTTATCCCTGGTTATAACAGCGTCCATTTATCCCGTTTATACCCCAAGATAATTACAGGGGTGAACTCACTTGTAGTGTATAATGTAAGTTCGGGGACAGGGTTGAACCAGGATTTAAGGTCTAGTGCGGAAAGGACCAGAGTGAGAGAAAGAGAAAGAAAATGAACCGGGGGGGATGGGGGGGGGGAGAAGACTGAGCCATTAAGCCGAGGTCTGGTGAGCGATCACATCTTTACTCTCTCTCCTCATGATCATTTAATGAGGTCGGAAGTGGAGCTGCTTAATGAAGTTTAACAGGGTTTTAATTACTGGCGACTGAAGTGCCTGCTTTGCGAGAGCTGGGCCTGGCCGCCGGCAGGAGCAATAGTGGTGTTTGTGTGTGTGTGTGTGTGTGTGGGGGGGGGGGTTGCAACTTCCTTGCCAGCTTCGGGGTCGGGGGAGGCTGTTGAGGGAGGAGACGGGGTGAGAGGAAGCACGCAAACCCAGCCTCTGCAACCCCCTTCTTTTCTCTCCGTACCTTCCAAGTCAGGGGCTTGATACTATCGATCAGTTTCTCTAAGAGTTGCAGACCTGCCTTTTGGACAACGAGAGATACCAGGGATTTGGTAGCGTTGCCAATCTCCAGGTGGGGCCAAGAGATCCCCTGGAATTACAGTTGATCTCCAGGCTATGGTAGGGCTTCCCACCTCCAGGTGGCAACTGGAGATCTCCCACTATTACTATTGATCTCCAGACGATTAGGATCAGTTCCCCTGGAGAAAATGGCTGCCTTGGGGGATGGAGTCTGTAGCATTATGTCCTGCTGAGGTCTCTTCCCTCCCCCAACTTTTCCAGTCTCCAACCCCCAAATCTCCAGGAATTTCCTGACCCAGAGCTGGCAACCCTTGGCTGCAGAGGTCAGTTTCCCTGGAGAAAACAGCTGTTCCAGAGGGTGGGCTCTATGGCATCATATCCTATTGAGGGACTTTCCTTCTCCAAACCCCACCCTCTCCAGGCTCTGCCCCGAACCTCCAGGAATTTCCCAGCCCAGAGTTAGCATCCCTAGGATTTAGCAACTTTGGTGTGATGGGCTTCAGTTGTGTATCCAGGGCTGTAGGAACTGGTCAGTTCAGGAGCTTGTGGGAACAGGCCGGGTTACGCCTTTTTGTTCTCCATTGGTCCTACACTTTTCTCCTCAAACAGGTGCTTGAAATTGTAGCCAAAACTTTTTCCGGCGAGGAAATAAGAAGCAGGGGAAAGCTTCAAAATGCCCTGTATGAGGCAGGATCAGGGCCTGGAAAAAGATGTAGCCATCCAAGAGGCAAGCCCTTTAGCTCTTAACACTGACGTTTCCCGAGGTCATTGTATCCACAGGCTGTGCCCAAAACACCTCAGAGACCATTCTAGATGGTTTACTTCAGTGAAGGTTGGTGTCCTAGTGGGTAGAGGTGTGGCATCTTCCGACTCCCCCACAAACCTTCCCCTGTACAGGGAGATCGGGAACTGTCCTGTTCTGGTGTGTGAGGGGGAAACAGGGCCTACCCCCGTTGTTGTAGGCGGGGGTATTGCCGTGACCCCCCCGACCCTACTCCTGGCCCCCTGAGGGTGCGGCGTCCCTACCTCACAGCATGGCTCCTGGCAGCCGACGCGGGCCTGACGGACAGGTCTGGCAATCGGGCAAATTGTGTGTGGGGGGAAGAGCATGAGGCCCAGTTGCAAAAAGCTGCTGAGGGCCAGGGCCTCGGCGAATCCCTTTCGGGCCCTTGCCTTTGCCCCGTAGCTTGCCGCCGCATGTACGTCGGGGCTCGGGTGCAAATTCCACACCTGATGATGAGGCAGAAGTATGTGTGGGTGGACTCGTAGGACACCTTAGGAGGGGCTGCTTCGGCCTCACCTCCCCAGCCCAAAGGTCCTTGCCTGTGTTGGACAGGTATATTTCTGAGCAAGATTATGTGTGGTTTGTGGGATGGGGGTCTACTCAGAAGGCAAGGTAAAAGGGCATGAAATGTAGGGCTGGCAGGTTGCCATGGGGGACCCTACATCAGAAGAGCGGCAGGGGACAAATTCAGGTGGTAGATTTTGGGCACTACTGAAAGAGAGAGAGAGAGAGAGAGGCATATTTGATGCATGTTCACACAGTTCTTCTGCACAAATACGATGGAAATAAACAGGAACTGCCCAGAAGTGGGTTCAAATATTATGTATTGATTTTCAGGCTCTTGAACATATCCCAGCCATTGATGGTATGCGCTAGGTCCTGTATGGCTTTCAGCCTGTCATAAAGTGAGCTGAAACAGTGCATTGATCAGAGAGTTCGTTTTGGACGTCGGAAATTCGGATCCGAACCCCCGAAACTCTCTGCATGGCTGCTCTCTTTGAGCCTGTCCTTCCTCACTGGGTTGTTGTGAGGGCAAGATGGGCATCACCTCCACCTTCCAAAAAAGCAGGACGCCAATGGAATCATTACTACTAGGCATCTTCAGAAAGGGCAGCAAATGGTCCGTGGGGACAGGGAAAGGAGATTGAGGTGTAAATGAAGTTAGGGAGGGCTTTGCTGAAAAGGTGAGACTCAGGAGATTGCTTTTACAAGGAGATTGGATTGTAAGCCATTGCAATGCTTATCATACCTTTCACCCTGCTTTTAAGGGGTGCAAGGCCTTCCACCCTTGTAGCCCACTTCCTGTATTATAGCCTGTCAAGCCTTAGACGATGGTTGGTTTGTTAGTTTGCATTGTATCCCAATCCCATAATCCCCGTCCTCCCACGTTGTTTGTTGCATGTCTTCTGCTGGCCAATCAAACTGTCTTTTAATATTTTGTCATCTGTCCTGACTCTCAACGAGAAAGGCGGTCTATGAATGCCAGTAGGTTAAATAACTAAATTTGAAGGTGAGAGAGAGAGACAGAGGTTGTCCATGTGGAGAGAGGGAGAAAAGGGGGCAAGGGGAGAAGGGACAGTCACAAACAGTTGGGCGAAAGAGAATTTGGCACGGAATGGGGGTGTAGGATTCAGTTATAAGACAGGGCCTGGCCTAAGTTTTCTTCTTCACCCTAGACAAGAGTTTGGGTCTGCCTTCTGCCTTTCACAAACTATATATATATTCCACCTTGGTTTAAGTGACCTTGTCGTGAGGGGTGCTTAGCGAGGCCAGCCCAGGATATTTCGGCGTCTGAGGTGAGAAAAAATAATTGTGTCCCTTCTCCCCATGGTAAAAATATAAATTACGCAATTAACAATTTGTCATTCTCTTGAGGAGATAGACTAACTCAGGCAAGCAGACTAGGGTGCTTTCCTAAGGCTGGCAAAAAATAAATAAAATGACCTGGCACCGATGGATTGGGCCCAGAGGCTTTGTCAGTTGTCCCATCCTCTCAAGGCATAATTTGGCCGTTGCCTTGGGGGGACTGTTCCCCGCCCTGGGGGGGAAATGGGGGACAGCAAAACAGATAACCCCCTGTCTGTGGGACCCAGTGAGTTAGTAAGAGAGACGGAGAGGTATTGGAACCTCTGTTGAGACTATTTCCTGCTCAGCCATTGTATTTGTGTGACCTTGGCGTGGTGCCTTCCCTTACCTGTTCCGTTCTGGATGGCCATGTATTGGCCCCTGTCTTTTTCACAAAAGAGCTCCTGGAGGCTAGAAAGTAGAGTTTTTGGTTCTCTCATGGTTCTCGAGTCTAATTTAAGTGGCTGGGGGAGGGGCTGTTCCCCCACCCTAGGTTATGTGGCTGGTTATTGCATTTTTTTTTAAAAAAATTATTATTACCATTATAGCTTTGGCGAGGCACGCTGAGAACGGTGAAATCGTGACATGGAGAAAGACTAGACAGGGTGGGGATGTCACCTGCCCCCCCTCCCACTTTCCACCAGCTTTGCGGCGTCCGCCCCCCTCCCCAACCAACAAACACACACACAAAAAGTCTGCTGCGATGCAGAAACCAGAGAACGGAATAGGAAAGAAAATGAAATGCGTCTGGAGCAGGGAGAAGGGAGAAATCGTGGAGTGGAAAAGGTGGGGGGGAGGGCGAGAGAGCCAGCCAGCGAGTGAGTGAGTAGCCTGGCCCTGCCGTAGCTAGCAGCCCCCCTCTCTCCCCCTGCACAGTATCGATCGGGCAGCCGTGGCTCGAAACCATTTTCATTGTCAGGCGCTTGGGCTGACGGATGCCCCCCCCCCAACAAAGCGCAGCCACTGGGGGATGGGAAGGGGATGCAGCAGCTCGGGGGCTGCTTCCCCACGCCCCATCATATTAATCCTATTTATCATCCTTGCCTCAGTTTTTATCCCTCCAAAATAATATCTCACTGCAAATTCCAGTGTCCCCTATTCCTCTCCCTCTCTTTTCTTTTTCTCCCCCCATTCCTCCCCCCCCCCATCTTTTACATCCTTCTGCAGCTCAAAGAAGAGGACCATTGTTCATGGAAAGGTTCCCCCACACCACACCACTTCTGCACCTTGCGTTTGTCAAATTCCCCTTATCGCAGGGGGCATAATCCAGATCCCTTAACATGGATTAGCTACCCCTTAACACACATTAACCATCCTTCTGTACTTGTGGCCAGGGTTGCTCGCAAGCGGCAAAAAAGCATTTGCTTTTTTAACCTCCTTTCAGTGCCTGTTTGTGGTTAGAATGTGATTCTTCGTTGGGGACTGTGAGTCGCAGACCTGGGGTTGGGGACTCATTCCTAAGGAAGAGAAGTCAAAATTAAGGGAAACGCCTGTTGTTTGTGGGGGATTGTCCTGTTATTGCTTGCATCCTGCCATAAGAACTGGATGCAGTTTGATGGAATTGTAAAGATTGATAACGTTGGACCACGCATTGCAATTCAAGTCCTGTTTCATGCCATGCGTGCATCCTAGGTTGGGCTGATGGACAGGAAGGGGGTGCAGAAGAATTAAGGGGAACTGAGGGGAGATTCGAGGAGTTCCAGGATGTTGGAGACGAGGGTTTTGTATGAACAAATTGGAGGACGCAAGCAGAGGGAACACTAAAATTCCCCAGGTGTGGAATTGCACCCTACACGTATAAAGAGAAGGCATGTCCCCTATATCTATGGTCATGTAGCTGCTCTCTCAGTCGCCAATACATAATTTGGGCCGATACAACCATTTTTGGCACATTTGTGACAGGGTTGAGCTGGGCTGACATCTCACAGGATGAAAAGAGAGAGTGATTGTTCTGGTACATTTTCAGATCCCCTCATCCCCAGTCTCAAAAAAATCTCAAACACAGGTTGGCTTAATGGTGTTGAGATAATCCCACAAATCGGTAAAGTCAGCTTGCTTTGGTGGGTCACGCGTCGTATACGAACCAGAAAATGGTTGTGGGAATTAGTTCCGATCCATGTTTTTGTTGCAGGAAACACATAAATATTCTCATCTGACCATCACGCACAGTCATTGTCGTACATCAATATATTATCTTCTTGTACACACGTACCTAGCTATTCATTCACACCTCTGTTTTCTTGTGTAACTGTTATCAACACACCTCTGCATTTGCGCGCTACCTGGGAAATGTTCTCTTTTCCCCCTGCCTCTGTGCGGGTCTCCATCTGTGTTCCTGACACATAAATGTATGTCCGTTCAGTCCGACGGTAACTTAATGGCAGACCAGAATGTACAAATATCGTCAAGCTGCATTGACAGGTATAGCTGTGAGCACAAAATGCTTATGTTCTCTGCTCCTCTCTCATACACACTCCATGTACATTGTCTCTCACGGGCCCCTTTTTGAACTCCACTTAAATACAGATATACATTTCCCTCCCACCGCATGTGTTTATATGGGAGCCGGAGCACTCCTCATTGATTTGCTCAAGAGTAAAGCCTTATGCATGGATTTGAAGCACTCCTTTGTGGAGCACAGATGTATGGACTGCAGTGGACCCAAGTGTGTCGGGACAAGAATGGAGGTCCTTCATTCCAATTGTTCAGAAAAAGAGACGCGCTGTGAACTGTAGCCGTAGCCTTGGTGCACGACTGGAAACGTGGGAAGGCAGCACAAGGAATAAATGTTACCATGGTGCAGGAGGGTTGGCGCGGCTGTCTTCTGTGTGGATCTTGCCGTCGGCGCTGACCCTACGATTTCCCCTAACCCACTGTAAGAACTGCATGTGAGGGGATTCACTGTGGCCAATATTGATGGGATGTGTTTGGAGTGGGTCTTTGTTAAGAGTGCACCCCAGGACTACAAGTCTTCACGGAAGTCACTCTTTTAGTGTGGGGAAGCCCCACCCTCTAATCCCAGACGTTTGTTGTGGCTCAGTTATTAGGGCTGCGGTTGTTTGGTAGTGAAAGAGAGAGAGAGAGAGAGAGAGAGAGAGAGAGAGAGACACTTTGTTCATGCTCAAAATCAGTCTTATTTTCTGGACCTTGACAGAACCTTGGTTCTGATTGAGCCCTAGATGGTCCAAGGTCGACCATCCATTGTCCACACCAGGCACGGCTGCAAGCGAGTCCCTAAAATTTCTTTCTGGGTGGATCCATTGGAAATCTGCTTTAAGCCCTGATTGGGAAAATGGACTGGTACGTAGCAGGGTGGAGACAGCTGAGATGGATTTCTGGTCATAGAAATAGTATAGTGGGGAAGAGTTTAACCCACGCCCCCCCCCTCCCACACATGGTGGTCCCAATCCAGATTCCCACCCTCTACGACTGCTTTTTAAGTGCCGAATCGCAATTCTGGAGTTCCAGTCACAGAACTCCAGTATCACATGTAGATACATTTATTATCATAGAAACAGTACTGAGAATAAAGACTAAACAGAATTTTTTAAAAAGTTGCGGTCCTGCCCAAAGGTTCGGGACAGTGTCAAAGAGAATATGCCAAAGGTATCATTTATAAAACACAGCAAGGTGGCGCCTCCTTCCTTTTTCATTAGTTTTTTAAAACATTATAAAAATAAAAGAGAACAACGTTAAAGAAGGAAAACCAGGTAGGATGCTAAGAAACGCTTTAAAAGAAGAAAGAGAATGGATAAGTCGAAGAGCTAGGGAAAAGGAACCCCAGTCATAGAAAGAAATAAAAGAAGGCAGAAACAAAAATTGTGCTGGTGTGCGTATTAAGTGCTGTCAAGTCATTTCTAACTTATGAAGAACCTAAGAATTACAGACCTCCAAAATGTCCTAGCATGAACAGCCTTGCTCAGGTCTCGCAAACGGAAGGCCATGATTTCCTTTCTAGAGTCAATCCATCTCATGGTGAGTCTTCCTCTTTTCCTGCCTCCTGCCCCTTTTCCTAGCATTGTTGTTGTTTCCAGTGAGTGTCGGCTTCATCCTCAGTCCAGTCATTTCAGCTTCTAGGGAGAGTTCCGGCTTGATACTATCTAAAGGTAAAGGTAAAGGTTTTCCTTGCTCGAAAGCCAGTCGAATCCAACTCTAGGGGGCGGTGCTTATTTCCATTTCCAAGCTGAAGAGCCAGCGCTGTACGAAGATATTTCCGTGGTCATGTGGCCAGCATGGCTAGACGCCAAGGTGCACGGAATGCTGTTACCTTCCCACCAAAGTGGTACCTATTTATCTACTTGCAATTTCTTGCTTTCGAACTGCTAGGTTGGCAGGAGCTGGGGCCAGAGATGGGTGCTCACTCCGTCCTGCGGCACTCGGGTCTCGAACTGTCAAACTACCGACCTTCCGGTCTGCAGTTCAGCATCTCAACCACTGAGCCACCACAGCCTTTGATCCTATCTAGAGCCCACTTATTTATTTGTTTATATCAAACAAACATTACAAGTCCCGTTTCTCACAGCTGATGATTTTGTGGTGTGCGTCTTCCTTATGAGTACAGAGAGGCTGGGGTTACACTGGCTTTGGTTACGCTGGGAAATCAGACCTAGCGTCTTGTAATCCTGGGTCTGTTTCGGAAGACCAGATTAAATGCGCCTATGCATGGGAAAATGTATTCAGCACTGGGGCAGGTAAGGCACAGGTGTGGAGGGCGTGCTCAGGGCTGAAATGTGGGAAAGCGAGTTACATTTGCTACTGCCAGAAGAGATGGAGATGAGCATCAAAGGTCACAGGTGTATGTGGGCACCCACAGGTGTGTGTGTGGGGTGTGTGTGAGAAAAGAAAGGATGCAGATGAGTGTAAAAAAGAAAGAGGAAGACTGAGAGAACAGTTGCAGACAGAGACCAACACTCTTACCAGGTGTCTGGAAGTGTAGAGGTTTTTCTTCGCAGGCATGGAACCTTAGGTGGTTAACCTCTGGAAGCTTTATATCCTGGCTTTGCCATGGGAATAAGTTGGAGGCTGAAGTCTGCTCCGGTTCCTCTCCTGTCGCTATAATACCGCCGTCCCTCTTACATATCCACATGGCTTCCCTGTTGCTCTGTGCGTCCTCCTCGAAACAATTGAGAAGGCTTTCCTGGGCTGTCATGGCTTCTGTACCAATGGTACTCACTCCCGCAGTTCACAGAGGGCCACATTTGCAATTGGTGGTGGAAAGTGCCCTCAAGTCACAACTGACTCATGGCGACTCTTTATGGAGTTTTCAAGGCAAGAGATGAGCGGAGGTGGTTTGCCATGGCCTGCCTCTGCATAGCAACCCTGGACTTCCTTGGCGGCCTCCCATCTAAGTCCTAACCAGGGCTGACCCTGCTTCGCTTTCGAGAGCTGACAAGATCAGGCTAGCCTGGGGCATCCGGGTAAGGAGGGCACATTTGCGCTTACCGTAACCAGAAAGAGCCTCCTTGACTTCCATCACTGGCATGAGACCTGCACCTCACAGAGCTTTACAGCTTACCTGGTGGCAGTTTAGTGTAGTGGTTAAGAGCAGCAGACTCTTATCTGGAGAACTGGGTTCGATTCCCCACACTTCCACATGCAGCCTGCTGGGTGACCTTGGGTCAGTCACAGTTCTCTTGGAGCTGTACTTGAGCAGTTCTTTCAGAGTGCTCTCAGCCCCATCTACCTCACAGGGTGTCTGTTGTGGGGAGAGGAAGGGAAGGTAATTGTAAGCTGCTGTGAGAGCTCGAATGAAGGGTGGGGTATAAATCCTCCTCCTCCTCCTCTTCTTCTTCCTCTTCTTCCTCCTCCTCCTCTTTCTCTTCCTCCCCATGTACCTCCCGCATGTACCTGAAAAATGGGAGAACGGTGCTCAGAAGAGCCACAGATGGCATTTCAAGGAGCCACAAAAAGCTACAGGTGGCTTCCAAGCCCCTGAATGAGTATCTCTGCTCCACCCTATCTCCATCCTACTTAACCAAGCTACATGCTTCATTTCTGAGCCTTCCAAACTTGGATTGCATCACTTCCATGTGCCCTGTCTAGTGCCTGGCATCTTGCTGGCAAACTCACACAACTTCTTCAGTGCATGGCAGCTTGGTGGAAGAGTATTGACTTTGATAAACGTGGGTTTGCCTCTGCTTTGCGGATGCAGCAGCGCACAGAATGGGTCCTCCACAGCCCTGAACTGGATAGCCCAGGCAAGCCCAATCTCGTCAGAGCTCGGAAGCTAAGCAGGGTCGGCCCTGGCTAGTATTTGGATGGGAGACCTCCAAGGAATACCAGGGTCGTGACACAGAGGCAGGCAATAGGCAAGCCACCTCTGAACGTCCCTTGCCTTCAAGCCCTACTAGGGGTCGCTCGAACTCAGCTTGACTTGATGGGGAAAAAAAGAGAACTGTCCTTACATTTGGAGCGCGATGCACGTGGCCCCCTTGTAATATCATCTTAGAGCCCACCCTCTGAAGCTGCCATTTCCTCCATGAGAACTGTAGCCTGGAGATCAATTGTAATACAGGGGGGACCTCCAGGCCCCACCTGGAGGCTGACAACCCCAGGTGGTGGTTACCCCACTTACAAAGTCTCAAGAGGCAACTCGGCTGGCGGGCTGAGGCTGGAAACAAGAGTGTCAGGCTAGACAGGCCAGTGTCTGATCCAACGAGGCAATGCTTATAGATGCCCAACGTGGGAGAATCTTTCATAGTCACAGTGCCAGCGTGGTTCTAATGGGGAAAGAACTGTACCAGTTGATAACCTCCGTGATCCAGAATGACCATCGTAACCATGTTGATAAGTGAGCTCCTGTACAGGTCCCCAGTGATCACACAGGACTTGGCAGATTCCACAGACAAAACCCACGTTTAAAACACAATACAATGAGCTGGGGAAAGGAGAGGGAAATCTTCTCCCCAACTTCTTGCCCATCCACCTGCCTGGTCTTCCGTTCCCCTGGCTGTTTGCCCTAACCGTTCTTCCCTTCCCGGTTTGTAGTCTCTCTTCCCCCTTGTGTCTCCCTACTCATCTCTCTTTATAGTCAGGTTGCTAGGACGATCCAAAATGCTATTGAAGACTTTTTTTTCCTGTGACCTCTGCACATGCTCAGATGAGACCTTTACGGGCTTTGGAGGTTCTTTATTCCCCCCAGCTTTTTTTTTTTAAAATAACTTTTTATTTATAACTTTCCCAAATATACAATGCTAAACATATAACTTAAAAATTACAATACAACACGTAACACACTCAACATAAAAAACGTAATTTTCAATAAAACACAAAACCAACATACTGATTTGGCAAAACATTGTTGACATTTGCATTATTTGAAACCCAGTCAAAGAATGGGAACCATCTCTCTACGAAACAGGATTGTTTCACAGGGTTGTCAGCACGTATTTTTGAGAAGAAAGTTTATCCATTACAGTGATATCCCATATTTTGACTACAACTTTTGTTTTTAACTTTTCATAGTCTTCTGCCTACTTAGGATTTCCCCAGGATATGCAAGAAATATAACTTGCTCTGCATTTATGTGGGCGTACACTGCACATGCTCAAGAACACACTGGCTGTTTCATTTTTTAAATCCACACTGAAACACGCCCCTGGCTATTAGATAGGTAATATTGACTGAGGTCTGGGTTTTGTACCAGCTGGAGCAGTCACACAACTATCACCATGTGTGATGAATAAGAACTTGGGCTGTGGTGACTTCCAGCAAGACTTGCGATAATGGCGGATGTGCTCCTCTGCAACTGCGGGGAGCGCGATCCGTACCCGGCGGGAAGAAGGGGCTCTGGACTGGTGCCGAGCCCCCAGAGACCCCAGTGAGGGGGCTCTGCCTGGGGTGGCACGAAGGGGATCTCTCCCTACGGTGGCGATCGAGGGATCGAGATCCCTTTTCATCACCCCCATAGGTTCCCCCGCCGTGGGAGCCGTATGGCTGAAAGCGCAAATCCGTGAAGCAGCAGAGAGTGCGAAGCAATGAGGCTGGAACTGACAGTTACGCATGGAGAAAACGTGAGTCTGAAGTAAGAAAAGCAGAATACAGCGGGAAGACGGCGGGAGGAGTGAAACCCACCCACCCCCCTCCGGGACTGGCGTACTTACCAGACTATTCACGTGGCGTTAGTGCATGAATAAAAGCCCATCCGCCTTGCTAGATGGCAGCATCACTCACTTGGAGATATAAACTTTAAAAGGACATAAGTGCTGTTCGAAAATTTGCTCCTTTCGTTCATCTTATCTATCTATAAATAAAGAGCGCAGCCTCAACAATGGCGGGGAAACCGAAACCTTCCCCCAAACTAGGAAGTACAGCTCCGAGTGCAAAGGTTGATACCACAGAGATGAGCGCGGTGTTCTCCTCGTTATTGCGACCTCTAGTGGACCAAATGACAGCTCTCAATGTGAAGATGGACAAAATGCAGTTAGAACTAAAAGAGTCGAATAAAACCACAGAGAAGCTGCAGCGAGAACTTCTGGAAGTAAAAACTTCAGTAAAAAACCAAGACTCAAGACTACAAAAGGCAGAGAAGGAAAAGGCCTTCCACCATGATCAGCTTTTGAAATTACAAATGGAAAGATCGAATTTTTTCCTAAGACTTCAGAATGTGCCAGAAAACACAGGAGAAGACCTTAAAAATTTGCTAAGTGAAGCACTTGAACCAGTGACAGGCATGAAAGCAGCGGATATAAAAAGCGATATGGATATGGTTTACAGAACCTATCCAGATTATACTAAAAAGAAAAGCCTGCCTGGTGAAATTATGATAAGGTTCTCCAAAAAATCTACAAGAGACGTAGTGCTTAGGACCACAAACAAAGCAGCTCTGAAGATCCTGGGAGAAGAAGTAAAAGTGATGAAGGATATCCCATTTGAAATAAGGAAAAGAAGGAAAGCCTATGGAAAATTGACATCTTGGCTCCAGTCTGAGTCTATCATCTATCGCTGGAATACTCCAGAAGGACTATGCTTCAGCATCAAAGATAAGAAGTATAAGATTGACTCTGTTCAACAAGCGAAAAAATTTCTGGAAAAAAGCAAAGAAAAGAAAACTGGGAGAGACTCAGATGGTTCACTGGCCTTGCAAGAAAGCATGTATGGATTTGATAGCTCAAAGAGTGAAGAAGAAGTGTCTGACTCGGAAAAAGGAGCAGCAGCTCCAAAAGTAGATGAGACTGTTAAGACAAGAAGAGGACGAAAGAAGAAATAGTGATAAAACTGTTTTATTAAGCATTGCACCTATGTATTATAAATTGTTTAATTAACCGTATTTCTCTAGGTGGGCGTGCCTGCCAAATAGTTTTGATAATTTTTATAGTAGCAGTAACAAAATAATTGAAATTTATCCAAGGTTCTAAATGCTTCATAATTATATTATGTAACATGGTAGTATTAAGCAAATGATAAAGTACTCTCTGTATAAGGTATATGTAGCTTAGATTGTAGCGTATTAGTTGTAGATATAGGAAAAATCAATAAAAATTTATAAAAAAAAAAAAAAGAACTTGGGCTGTGGTGGCCAGTTTGGTGTAGTGGTTAAGAGCATAGACTCTAATCTGGGAGAACCGGGTTTGGTTCCCCACCCCTCCATGTGAAGCCAGCTGGGTGACCTTGGGTCAGTCATAAGTTCTTTCAGAGCTGTTCTCTCAAGGGCGGTTCTCGAGAGAGCTCTCTCAGCCCCACCTACCTCGTAGGGTGTCTATTGTGGGGAAGGGAAAGGAAAGGAGATTGTAAGCCGCTCTGAGACTTTAGTGAAGGGTGGGATATAAATCCAGTCTTGTCCTCTTCTTCATGCTGGAATGGCTGAGCAAAGAACTGCAAATATATGTTAAATAGCTAAAGCAACATTTAGCTATTTAAAGCTCCTGCCTCACCTCAACTTCTACCATGTTCTACCCATTGGAATGCCAAAAGACACCACTTTCTGTTAATTTACACATCTGTGACCCAACTGGACCATTTGCCTTGACCCGTGACTCCAGTGACCCCCCTCAATTTTCAACCATGGGTCTCTTGCTGTCTTGCTACCTTGAGTTTCTTTTACTGGAGATTCCAAGGACTGAAGCCGGGTTCTGCTCTGTGTAACTTGTGTGCTCTGCTACTGAGCTAAATAGCCTTTCTCCATAGATGTTCTGGACCTCTTAGGACAGGACTACATGCTCTGAATAAGAAAACATGATTATTTTTCCCCAGGATTTTTTTTTTTAGCAGAATGCAGTTGTAGGGGTGCAGTTTAAAGGGGGAGTCCCACACAGAGGAAGAGCAGCTATTTAATTCCTTCCCCTTGTCCTTATTTTATTGTTTTTCCACCAGCACAGATAAAAGAAACTTGGTGGTAATTTTGGGAAGGAAAACTGTGTGAGGAACGGCCCTAAATAGTTGTTTCTCTCCCCCCCCCCCCCCGTCTCCCTCTTAAAATCATAGGCTTTGCAGTTCCCTTCTATTTCCAAAATATCAGGAAGACCGATCGTTCTACTCTACAATTCCTTTATCCAGACCAGGTACCTCTAAGACAAGTCCCTTTTTTTTTGGTGTAGGTGGCTACAGAAAAGACCCGATTGCCTCAAAACCACTTCCTTCTCTGGTCATGGAGCGCATCAATGCTCCTTCTAAGCTATCGAGTCCTATGAGCAAAAATTCTACTTGGTGAGCTACTGGCATTAAAGTTGTGAGCGAGTGATTTGGCTCCTGCATAAATTAGTTTGCTCTGGAGCCATCCTTCCTGAGCTAAGGCAAAAATGTGTGAGCTGGAGGCTAAAAAACGATGATCTAGCTCACACTAACTCAGCTAGGAGGGAACACAGCGATGGAGGCTGTTTCTTGCAAGATTTGGGGCTGGGTGGGGGGAATCAACCAGTGGTTAAATGTTTATGATGTTCAGATGCAAACTTCTTTGGAAGTCCCATTTTCTTTGCCCAGTGACAGGACATGCTGTGCTTATTTAATGGTGCAAGCAGTGTACTTTACAGATGCTCAGAGGCACTATTTTTGTCAACACATCACATATCCTCTCAGAATTCCTAAATCCTAGCTTGACCACTAGGCAGAGGTGCCCATGATTGTACTAATGCTAAGAATGTGAGGACACAGTTAAACACTGTAGGGGCTCTAATTTTCATTAATAGCCTCTTTGAACCTTCTGGCTTGAGGAAACTGAAAATGTGCCCTAAAGTGGGAAATTAAGGGAGTGGGGAAAAGCACATTGTAGTGAAAAGTAGCCAAACAGGCTTTGGGCCTAGACATAGATTCAACTTCCCCCTCAGAAATCTCTCCTGAAGTGAAATTTTCCCTCAGTTTCCCTTCAGAAATCCCTCCTGAAGTGAAACTTGAAGCAAATTTGTGGGGAGTGGGAAGACCTGGGTTCAGTTTCAACTTGACCATGAAAGGTCATTGAATGATTTTGGACCTGTCAGTCTCTGTTAGCCTAAATTTACCTCACACTGTTTTTGTGAGGATACAGTGGCAGGGGGAGAGCCAGGTATGTCACCCTAAGCTCCTTGGAGTAAGGGCGGGATAAAAAAGTGACAGAAGGTTTCCTTCCTGAGGCAAAAGTGAGGGAAGTTAGAAACCAGTTTTAATTAGCACCCCCCAATCCCCCCCCCCCAGTATTTCACCTCAGGAAGTTCTTCTGGAGGTCAGGGTTGCCAACTTCCAGGTGAGGCCTGAAGTTCTCCCAGAGTCACAACTGATCTCCAGAGTACAAAGATCAGTTCCCCTGGAGAAAATGGCAGCTTCAAAGGACGGACTCCGCGACATCACATCCCCCATGGAGCTCCATTTCCTCCTCGCTCTCTGCCCCCTCAGGCACTGCCCCACAATCTCCAGGAACCCCACCCCCAAGCCAGAACTGGCAACTCCATTGGAGTTTCCTCCTTCCGCTGTGAAATTTTCAGCGGGCCCAGAAGAGTCTCAGAGGAGTCAGCAGCGTTCCTCAGGGGAGTTTTGCTCTTCCTTGTGCCGCAGACCTGACGGTACCCAAGTAAGGGTGTAGGCCGCGCTGACCACCTGTGTGCATTAACCCGCAAGGAGCCATCCATCCTCACAGGCGAGGGAAGAGCTAGGAGGAAGCAATAGATTCCCTCTGATCTCTCCGCCCCCCCCCAACTTATTCTGCTTTTTGCCATCTCAACCCCCCCCCCCCCCAAACCGGCCACGTTTCCTCAACTCTCCCCCTGCCTCCATCCCTCCCACCCGCCATGCTCCCCTGGTCCCCCGGGAGCGCACTCTAATAATGTATTTGATCGACTGGCGGCCGCGGACAAGCGATTATTGTCTTGTAGGGAGTCAAAAGTATTGATCGGGGGAGAAATATGAGCAGCGCGATGGAGCCGGCGCGTCACATACAATAACCACAGCCCCGGGGGAGCGCCCGCGACACCGGCCGTCTCCTCTCATTACCGCCCGCCTCAGCCAGCCGCGGGGACAAGGGAGACAGGACCGGGCAGGCAGCTCTGCACTTGCCCCGAAATGCTGACCCGCTAGCCTATTGCTATTCTAGCCACAGGTTCCTCATATACCGGGTTTTTTTTGGGGGGGGGACGTGGCTGGTTTCTTGATGAATCTCCACCCTGTTCCCCCCTCCCAGTCTCTGCAGGTGCCCTAACTCGTAACCCTTCGGCTGGCCTACAACCCGGAGAAGGATGCAGTGGTATTCAGTTTGGGTCAGCAGCCACACCTTGAGACTTGGAAGTCTGAGTTGCTTCCTAAACCTCAAGAGAGCGAAGGCAGGGGGCGGTGTGGGGGCGCACACTGCACATGCTCAGGAACATGCTGGCAGTTGCTTCTCCAAAACCCGCATGGTGTGTCCTGGAGCTATGCTTTAAGGTTAAATGAAAAGCCCACCTGGGATTGCTTTCCTAGTCCGAGTCACGTTTCACAGAGTTGGCTGTGACTTTTGAGGCTCCATTTGCCAGAATCCTGATGCGGGGGTAATCCGTGCTTCAAATTCTGGAGGTCTCATTGCTCTCCCGGAATCACACACAAAGCTGTCTTATACTGAATCAGAGCATCAGTCCATCAAGGTCAGTCTTGTCTATTCAGTCTGGAAGTGGCTCTCCAGGGTCCTAGGCCAGAGAGGTCTTTCACAATCACCTGTGGCCTGGTCCTTTTTTAACCGGAGATGCTGGGGACTGAACCTGGTACCTTCTCTCTGCAAAGCGGAGGCTCTTCCACTGAGCCACAGCCTGGGTTGCTCATGCCGCAGTCTTCAGCACCTTTACTTAAGGAGAAAGACCCACTGATCTCAGCCGGGGTTACTTCTGAGTAAGCACAATTATGGGTAGACTATAGTTTGGTTTTGTGTTTTAAGATGGCCCACCATCTGATGAGGAAGCCACGGTTCGCCAGTTGGGACCCTGTTTCTCAAGACTAAGCCCCAAGAAACTGGTATTTTGCAAAAGTGTTTTACAGGTGTTTTTCCCCCAGTTATAGTGACAACCACAATCCCCTTGTTCCCATTTTACAGATAAGGCACTGAGGCTAAGTCACTTGCGCAGGGTCACACAATGAACCCCTCGCTTTGGCTGCTAGCCACTGGAACCCATAAATTCGAATACGGAGCTGCTTTTTTCATCTGTTCTGGCCGCCAGTGGCTCTTCAGGGACTCCAGCAGAGAAGCGTCTTTCCCCAGTCCACCCCCCCGCCCCGAGCGTTGAACTGAGCATATGTGCTGTGTTGCACTGGGCTATGTTCCTCAAGCTCCTGTAGCATGAGTGGTGGCATTCAGCAGACGCACATGAATGTGTGTTTGAGAGAAAGAGCAAGACTGTGGCAAGGGTGAACCTGACGGTCATCAACTGAGAGTCTCCAGGCATGACTCGTCTCCACAGGTGAGAGTGAGAATTGGTGGTGCTCTGCTGCCCCTCAGTGGCCGGTACCCCAAAGTTCAGGCTTTCCCCTCTACTGTCTAGCAATTGTTCCTGAACTGTAGCTGTTATTAGTCTGTCTTAGCTAAACATAAATAATAATAATAATAATAATAAAGTACACACACAAAGAGGAGTCTAGGGGCACCTTGAGAACTAACAAAATTTATGCAAAAATAACATTTTGTTAGTCTTTTAGTCTTGACTAACCTGTTTTATTTGATCCAAGTGATAGTATGTGCATTTACGTGCATTTATTTATCTGTATCCTGCTTTTCTCCCCAGTTGGGACTCCAACTGGTTATCCCCTCCTCCATTTTCACACAATAACCCTTTGAAGTAGACAAGGCCCAAGGTCATCCAGCAAGCTTCCAAGCGAGGATTCAAAGCCATGTTGCCCAGAGTCATAGTTTGCCTCTCTGGTCACTATATTGCACTGGTTCTCACATAGTAGCTCTCCTGTTGGAAGCAGGGCCTAGCACCCTGCTTTGAATGCAAGAATCTAGGAGCACAGCTCAGTTCGAGTCCAGTAGCACACTGTGAGCCAGTGTGGTGTAGAGTTTGAATGTCAGACTAGGATTTGGAAGACTCAGGTTTGAATCCCCACACTGTCATGGAAGCTGGCTGAGTGATCTTGGGCCAGTCATGCACTCTCAGCCTAGCCTACCTCACAGGGTTGTTGTGATGATAAAATGGAGGAGAAGAGAAGGATCATAGAATCATTTAGTTGGAAGGGACCTCCAGGGTCATCTAGTTCAACTCCCTGCACACTGCAGGAACCCCCCCCCCCCCCCGCTCCATGCCCAGAAGATGACAAAAAACCTCCAGGATCCTCATCCAAACTGGCCTGGAGAAAAATTGCTTCCTGATCCAAAGTGGCAATCAGCATTTCCCTGGGTGTGTAAGAAAGGGCCACGAGAACTAAGCGCTGATGCGACCCTTCCTGCCCTCTCTCTCTTGATCTGCCTAAGTTCTCAAAATCAGCATTGCTGTCAGATGGCCCTCGAGCCTCTGCTTGAAAACCTCCAAAGAAGGGGAGCCCACCACCTCCCGAGGAAGCCTGTTCCAGGTTGCTTTGGGTTCCCATTAGGGCGAAAGGCAGGATATAAAAAAAGTAGATAAATAAACCTTAAAGAGCAACAAGATTTTCAGGGTATGGGTTTCCGAGAGTCAAAGCTCCTTTCATCAGATACAAGTGGGAATGGAGAAATTCCTGAGCCCTAATACCCCAATCTGAAGGTGTTACAAAGAAGGGAGTCAAGATGCAGAGGTAGAATGCAAAATATCTTTTGCACTTGGTAAGAAAGATAATATCAGTTTGTGCCTGTCCCAGTTTTTTTTTTATGCAGTTGACGGATTTCCATTCCACGTGGCCGAATGTGGCGCCTTCCACGAAGATGGTTTTAGGGGGCAGCCGTGATGGTCTGTGGCAGAAGAGCTAGAACTGAGTCCAGTAGCACCGTAGAGCCCAACAAAAATTTTGAGGAGTCAGGAATGCAGAGGTACACTGCGCAATGAGGAAGGGAGCTTTGACTCTCAAAAGCTTCCACTCTGGAACGCTTGTTGGTCTCCAGGCCCGTAGCTACGGTGAGGCTCTGTCCCTTCCTTAAAGGGCCAGCCCCTCCCTAAAAGTCACCCCACTTCTTAAAGGCCCCCCTGCTTCTTCCCAAAAGCATTTAAAGGGATCCTTTAAATGCTTTTGAGAAGAAGCGAGGGGATGGCATGTGCTCCCCTCCCTCCCTCCTGCAAGATTTAAAAGGCCCTCCAGCTGGTCGGCAGGGAACAGGAACTCCCCTTCATTATGGCAAATAATGGCAGCCCCACCAGAAAATTTCCCCCACCCCCCAGGCACAGAATCCTTTTGGTCTCTAAGCCACTATGGGAATTGAATTATGGCAAATAATGGCAGCCCCACCAGAAAATCCCCTCCACCCAAGGCACAGAATCCTGGCTAGGGGGTTGTTGGTCTCAAAGCCGCTACTGGACTTGAATTGAGCTCTTCTACCGCATAACAACATGCCTACCCTCTGAAAGAAACCAGAAGGGTCTCTGAGCGCTGACAGAGTCCCTTTCCCCCACTGGTCTCCACACCCTTGGGGGTTAGGGTCCCTCTAAGCTGTGGAGTCTGGTGAGCAAAAATCCTACTCTGAGCTACTGGCATTAAAGTTGTGAGCGAGCGATTGGGCTACTGCATCAATTAGTCTGCTCTGGAGCCCTCCTTCCTGAGCGAAGGCAAAAATCTGTGAGCCGGAGGCTAAAAAAACCTGAGCTAGCTCACACTAACTCAGCTTAGAGGAAACACTGGTGAGGGCAGATTTCCATAGTAAAGGGTGTGCCCTTCTAACCATCATTACTGCCACAAGTTTCTGGGATGAACCTCCTAGGTTTCCAAGACGGCACCCTTTCACTGCAGGCCGGTTCCTCCCGGGGAAAGCACAGCCTCTGGTTTTCATGCTCACGGGTGGAAGCCTACCCATTCTGCAGAGAACGAAGTTGGAGTCCAGTGGCACCTTTGAGAGCAACAAAGTTTTATTCCAGGCACAAGCTTTTGTGTGCCTGCAGCGTCTGAGGAAGTGTGCATGCACACGCAAGCTCACTTTGTCGGCCTTAAAGGTGCCACTCTGTTCTGCTGCTTCGGACCAACACGGCCGCCCACCTGGATCTATTCCACGGAAAAAGGTAGCAGGAAAGTGGGGAAATGCCCGTCTCTTTAGTAATCTGTAACCATCCCAATAGGTGGGGTGGAAAGACAGATCTGTTCTCATTGGCAGTAACTAATCCACATTAATTGATCTTAGGTATGTGTCCTTGACAGAGTCAGCCCCATCTTAGATTATCTCTCCAAGAAAGAGGAAAATTTCTTAATTTCCCCCCAACTCGTATCCGGCGAAGGGAGCTTTGACTCTCCAAAACTTATACCCCCTAAATCTAGCTGTTCACATTTTTTAAAACCGTCATTCAGAAGCGTCCTGTACAAAGTGGGATGAAGTCAGTATTTCCCTGTCCAGATCTTGGAACATAAGCCAAGCGCTGCTGGATCCAACCAAGGGACCGTCTAAATCCAAGATGCTGTTTCTCACAATGACAAGACTGGATGCATCTGGGAAGCCCACAGGCAGGGCGTGAAATCGGCAGTAAGTGCTGCCCCCCAGTGGCACACTGCTCTCAAACACATCCATTTAATTTTGCCATCGCTGCTAAATGAGAGATCGTGGATCAGCGGCAGAGCATCTGCTTGGCATGCAGAAGGTCCCAGGTTTAATCCCTGGCATCTCTAGTGAAAAGTAAAGTAGTAGGTGATAAGAACATAAGAAGAGCCCTGCTGGATCAGACCGGTGGGCCATCTAGTCCAGTATCCTGTCTCACACAGTGGCCGACCAGTTCCTCTGGAGGACCAACGACAGGGCAGAGAGGCCGAGACCTTCCTAAGAACATCGGAAGAGCCCTGCTGGATCAGACCGGTGGGCCATCTAGTCCAGTATCCTGTCTCACACAGTGGCCGACCAGTTCCTCTGGAGGACCAACGACAGGGCAGAGAGGCCGAGACCTTCCTAAGAACATCGGAAGAGCCCTGCTGGATCAGACCCGTGGGCCATCTAGTCCAGTATCCTGTCTCACACAGTGGCCGACCAGTTCCTCTGGAGGACCAACGACAGGGCAGAGAGGCCGAGACCTTCCTAAGAACATCGGAAGAGCCCTGCTGGATCAGACCGGTGGGCCATCTAGTCCAGTATCCTGTCTCACACAGTGGCCGACCAGTTCCTCTGGAGGACCAACGACAGGGCAGAGAGGCCGAGACCTTCCTAAGAACATCGGAAGAGCCCTGCTGGATCAGACCGGTGGGCCATCTAGTCCAGTATCCTGTCTCACACAGTGGCCGACCAGTTCCTCTGGAGGACCAACGACAGGGCAGAGAGGCCGAGACCTTCCTAAGAACATCGGAAGAGCCCTGCTGGATCAGACCCGTGGGCCATCTAGTCCAGTATCCTGTCTCACACAGTGGCCGACCAGTTCCTCTGGAGGACCAACGACAGGGCAGAGAGGCCGAGACCTTCCTAAGAACATCGGAAGAGCCCTGCTCTTCCAGTATCCTGCTAGTCCAGTATCCTGTCTCACACAGTGGCCGACCAGTTCCTCTGGAGGACCAACGACAGGGCAGAGAGGCCGAGACCTTCCTAAGAACATCGGAAGAGCCCTGCTGGATCAGACCCGTGGGCCATCTAGTCCAGTATCCTGTCTCACACAGTGGCCAACCAGTTCTTCTGGAGGGCCAACAGCAGGGCAGAGAGGCTGAGGCCTTCCCCTGATGTTGCCTCCTATCACTGGGATTCAGAGACTGAATGCCTCTGAATGTGGAAGTTCCTTTTAGTCACCATTGCTAGTAGCCACCGATAGACCTCTCCTCCATGAATCTGTCTAATCCCTTTTTAAAGCCGCCTATGCCTGTGGCCATCGCTACATCTCCTGGCAGTGAATTCCACATTTTAATCCGTTGCTGTGTAAAGAAATATTTGCTTTTGTCTGTCCTGAACCTACTGTCCATCAGCTTCATTGGATGCCCTCGTGTTCTAGTCTTTTGGGAAAGGGAGAAAAAGTTGTCTTTGTCAACTCTTTCCACCCCATACATAATTTTATAAACCTCTATCATGCCCTCTCCTTAGCTGTCTTTTTTCTAGATGGAAAAGTCCCTGACCCTTCAGCCTTTCCTCATAGGAAAAGTGCTCCAACCCCCTAATCATCTTGGTTCCCCTCTTCGGTACTTTTTTCCATTTCTGTGATGCCCTTTTTGAGAAACGTTGATAACAGCTATACACAGTACTCTAGCTATACACAGTACTCCAAATGAGGCCGCACCATTGATCTATACAGGGGCTCTATAATATCAGCCATTTTGTTTTATCGATGTGAAAGATCCAGGGCTTTTCTTCTGGGGGAATGTGGCGGAATGGAGTTCTGGAACCTCTTCGGCAAAATTCTTTTAAAAATGTTTAAAAGTTCATGAGTTTTCAGTATACAGATTGAAAACTTCATTTCCCTCTTAAGAGTTCTGGCACCTCCTTTAAAAAAAAAAAAAAAGCCCTTCCTAACGTGCTAGTGAGCTGCTGCTGCTCCCAGACAATAATGACCTTGATGGACTGAGGGTCTGATTTCATAGAAGGCAGATTCATGCATTCATGTGCCATTGTCTTTACCATATTTACTAGCTGTATTTTCCCATACTGGAGGAGCCTCTAGGGAGCTGCCTATGATGTCACTTCGCCGCAGCAGCTAGTGGGTGCTCTTTCCCTTCCTAATACTTCAGAGAGCCAGTGCACTGGGTGTTTGGTGTAGTGGTTAGGAGCGCAGACTCTAATCTGGGAGAACCGGGTTTGATTCCCCGCTCCTCCACAGGCAGCTGCTGGTGTGACCTTGGGTCAGTCACAAGTTCTCTCAGAGCTGCTCTCTGAAGGACTGCTCTCGAAAGAAAGCTCTCTCAGCCCCACCTACCTCCCAGGGTGTCTGTTGTGGGGAGGGGAAGGGAAAGGAGATTTGTAAGCCGCTCTGAGACTCCTTTGGGCCGTGAAGGGCGGGCTATAAATCCAATATCTCTCCTCTCCTCTCCTCTCCTCTCCTCTCCTCTCCTCTCCTCTCCTCCTCTTCATTAGCACATGTGTTTCTCATGCTCAGCAGGGCAAAGTTCATGCTGGGTAGGAGAGGGTTGCGGGAGTGCCATGCAACTGGCCAGCGGTCATGGCATCAACAGGAGAAAGGCAGATCCCAGGACGTTCGGAGGAACTGGGGTTGGGAGGATGGGTAGATGAGGAATGGACGTAAATGTGGAAGGGGGTCGGACAAGCCAGAGATACAGATCTCAGGCTAAGGGAAGTTATGGGGAAAAGGCTTACATCTGAGGCCCTCAAACTGGACTGACTATAGCAGGGGTGGCCGAACTTGCTTAATGTAACAGCCACACAGAATAAACATAGATGTTTGACAGCTGCAAGACATGAACAAATATCACACGCACATTTTATTGAAAAATATGCACATTTGCTTTTTATTCATATTAAATTAGACTCTGTGAAAGAGCTGCATGCGGCTCCCGAGCTGGACTATATAAAGGCAGCATTTGGAAAGGGATGGAGGGTGAGATGCAGTATGGATTTCCAGGGTCCAGGGGGTGCATTTTGAGGAGGGGGACAAATCTTGTGGAATGAGCCATTCCATTAGGAAGCCAAAGGGAGCAGAACTGATCCAGATCAGATCGGCGGTAGACAGCGCTGTCAGTTCACAGCCGACTTCTGGCGACTCCCCCCGCCCCATGGGGTTTTCGAGGCAAGAGACATTCCGAGGTGGTTTGCCATCGCCTGACTCTGCATAGCAACCCTGGGCTTCTCTGGAGGTCTCCCATCCAAATACTAGCCAGGACTGACCCTGCTAAGCTTCTGAGATCTAACATGATCAGGCTAGCCTGGGCCACCCGGCTCAGGGCAGAGACAAGCAGAGATGGCTTGCCATCGCCTGCCTCTGCATAGCAACCCTGGAGTGTCTCAGTGGTCTCCCATCCTAGTACTGGCCGGGCCAACCTTGCTTAGCTTCTGAGATCTTCCAGACCAGGGTAGCCTGGGCCCTCCATGCCAGGATGATTGGATTTGTACTTTGTCTCAAATGTGTGGGAGGGGCTGTAACTCAGTGGTAGAGCCTATGCTTGGCATGCAGGGGATGCGAAAGACCTCCGCCTGAGACCCTGAAGAGCCATGAAGTGGGGCTGTAGCTCAGTGGGAGAGCTTCTGTTTGGCATGCGGAAGGTCCCAGGTTCAGTCCCCGGCATCTCCAGTTAAAAGATCTGGCAGTAGGTGGCATGAAAGACCTCAGCCCATGACCTTGGAGAGCTGCTGCCAGTCTGCACAGATAATACTTTGATGGACCAATGGTCTGATTCAGTATAAGGCAGTTTCCTGTGTTCAACCCTCTGCTAGTGTGCATGCCAGGCCGTGCCACATGCAGAGAAAAGCATGCTGTGTGTGCCTTGTGCATAGACTCCACACCTAAATCGGGTGTCCTGAGGTGCATGCACTGGAGCCTGGGGTGCTGCACCAAGCGAGTGCAGGCACCTCTGCTGTAGCCGAGCCATTGCACACCACAGACACACATGTGTTTGTTGTGTGTGCCAGCTCCAGCAACGTTCTTCACTGCATCCCCCCCCCCCCCCAACACGGCTTCCTCCCAGCTGCTTCCTGCCACATTCACTGTACTTGCTTCTTGAGCACCGAGGGACTCCCCCAGGCCTGTCCCTGGTCCTGCCGCCCGCGCTTCCCCCTGCGGGACGACAAGGTTCCTCTGTCAGCAGCAGGCGCGAGTCTCCAATGCCCTCTTTCCTTCGCCACGAGCGGCACAGCCATGGTAAATTCAGGACTGTGGGCGCCAGGTAAGTGACAACAGGGGACCCACGCCTCCAAGTGGGGACTCGCTATTCTCCTCCCCGCCTTTCGCTTCTCTCTTTCCAGTTCCTGCTCTCTCTGTCCTCTTCGCATCTGCTGGGACAGATAGATTTCTTGCCTGAGACCATACTTATCTGGTGTGGTGGAGGCTGTGTTGAGCATGATGTTCATGCCCATCCTGCTGTTACCACTGTTTTGAAGATTAATATGCATCGTGAACATGCAGGACTCTGACTGGAGAGACTTGGGGGGGGAGGAATGCAGATGTGTTCTCAGGCAGATCTGCCCCCATCCCCTTTTAAGATGCTTAAAAACAACCTTCCGCTTCCAGTCCTGTGGTGGTATGAAGTTCAAAGGTGAAGGAGGAGAACAGGACAGGCACAGAGAGACCGGCAGGCCTTGGGGCGAGGGGTAATATGGGGTGGAGGGGGGAGCAGAAGAAGCCAGTTGGCACCTGGGACTGGAGTTAAGTATCCAGGGGTGAGGCGTCTGAGCCTTTGATTTGGCAGGGCCCCACAAATTCGCCATGAAAGCTTCGCCCAGCATAGAGAATTTGGGATGCGGGGGAGAGCTATACCTGTTGGGTCTCTGCATGCCATGCAGCTGCTAAAGTCGTGGAGGAGGTGGCAACCAGGGCAGGAGAGCTGGCTTTTTGCGCAGTCCCTGTTCTTGTGCCTTTAACATCAGCTTGATAGGGTGACTACGAAGGGCGTCATCTACGGATTTTTGGCAGAGAGTGCCTCTACCAAAGGTGCAGGAGCAGGCCAGGCTGTGATCAGTTGGCAACCCTGGCTGTTCCCATCAGGGGCTGTCATGAAGGCGAGGGAATTTTGGTTGGTGCTTCTCCTTATGGGAGGGTGACCTGCACCTTCTGAAATGCACCCCCACCCCTTCGGTCTTTGCAGGCGTTAAGGACAAAGGAGGCCACCGAACCCTCCTTTGCCCTTCTGTGCAGGTGTTAAGGACAAAGGAGGCCACCGAGCCCTCCTTGCGGAGTAGGCCCTCGCCCTTTTCTCTACAGAGGGCACCATAGAAAGCCCTGGGGGGAAGGATCCGGCCGGCTGCCAGGAGGTGGGAGGAGCCCTGCTGGGAGCTGCCGGCCAGGCTGGTTTCTGGGTGTCTGTTTTTAGCTGGTGTTTCAGTAAATTGGCGTCTGTTTTTAAATCAGCTAAAAATGTGAAAGGGAAGCAGAAGTGAAAGCCACCAAAGGGTGACCAGCAGTTTGGAGGCTGGGGGGGGCGGGGGGCGGGGGGGATGGCTGGGAAAAACTCTGCTGCAGTTGCCGGACGGAGACCCAAAGGCGGCTCCTGAGTCTTTTCTGAATCGTGTGGGAAGGGAAAAACACCACCCTCTGCGGCTTTACCAGCCACCATGGTTCCCTGATGGGTAAAGCCAAACTTGGGGAAATCCTGTCCTACACTGCAAAATTCGAGACCCTCTCTGGGTCTAGAGTTACCATCTTTTTCCGCTGGAACAGCCACCCGGGTTGCAGACGTCCAACCGGGGGAAATTCTCTTAGCGGGGAATAGCAGGGGAAGCTTCATCGGCTGAATTTCTGCCTGTTGGGCAACTGCTAATGGCTTGGAGCTGAGGAGAAAGCTCCCTGTGAGCCTCTCTGAATCTGCGTTTACTGGAAGCGCTTGGGAGAAATAAATCCGGTTCCGTTGTGAAGAATAAGGGTGCCATTCTGTGGCCTGGAGAACCTACCCTTTCAATCTTCCCAATGCTTAGGACTGCCATCGTCCAGGTGGGGCCTGGAGATCTCCTGGAATTACAGCTGGTCCCCAGGCTACAGAGACCAGTTCCTCTGGGGAAGACGGCAGACTCTTATACCCCTCTGAGGTCCCTGCCCCTCCAGGGGTCCCTGCCCTTCCTTCCATCCCCGATTCTCCAGGAATGTTCCAACCTGGAGCTGGCAACCCTAGGCCTCACTGTCTGCCCCATTCCTTCCCGGGTTCAGTCCCTCTGGCCCGTTTGTTAAAACAAGTGAGAGTTTTTGCCCCATGGCAGATGAAGGAGGAAAGTGAACAGCACGTCTCGGGGAGGAACAGGATCAGCTAGTTTGGCGTAGTGGTTAGGAACACGGACTCTGATCTGGGAGAACCAGGTTTGATTCCCCACTCCTCCACATGCAGCTGCTGGTGTGACCTTGGGTCAGTCATAAGTTCTCTTGGAGCTGTTCTCTCAAGGGCAGTCCTCGAAAGTGCTATCTCAGCACCACCTACCAAACAGGGTGCCTGTTGTGGGGAGGGGAGGGGAAAGGAGATTGTAAGCTGCTCTGAGACTCCTTCGGGTAGTGAAGGATGGGGTACAAATCCAACCTCTTCTCTTCTTCTTCTCTATGCGGTAGCCGACCTCTTCCCACTGTAGTGGTCATGATTCAAGTAACGTTAAGCTCTCTGGGAGGCAACTTAGCAGCTCTGGCTAAGACAATGTCCCATAAATGAATCATTCTTGTAAGTGCACACTATATTTTGACAGCCGCCAACACATGCTTGTGCCGTGCTTGCTGCAAGTTCCGACACATAACACCACATGTTACCACCACTGGCACTTCTGTTTCATATCGGAGTGTGTGTGTGTCATGTAGCGTAGGGGTTAGTGTTGTGTGGTGGTTGCAGTGTCTGACCATGTCCGGGAGACCCAAGTTCAAATCCCCATTCTGCCAGGGAAGCACTCTGAGTGCTATTTCTCACCCTAACCTACCTCATAGGGTTGTTTTGTTGCAGGGCTAGAACGAAGACAGGGAGAACAGTGTTGTGAATTGCTTCGGGTTCCCTGTTGGGGAATATGAGCCCCTGCGGTGTCCTGGGAGTTAGTGAGGCCCTGGGAGTTAGCACAGCACACAGAAATCGAGTCAGGGAAACTTCCCCCAGCGCGCTGATGCAATTACGGGGATAGATTCCCTTCTAGTTCTATTTGTGCCTGCAGTTGTGTAGGACACTGACATAATTCCTACCTGAAACAATGCTCCCTCTAAGCCTGTGGAGTCTTGTGAGCAAAAATTCTACTTTATGAGCTACTGGCATTAAAGTTGTGAGCAAGTGATTTTGCTACTGCATAAATTAGTTTGCTCTGGAGCTATCCTTCCTGAGCTAAGACAAAAATGTGTGAGCTGGAGGCTAAAAAACTGAACTAGCTCGCACTAACTCAGCTTAGAGGGAACACTGGATGGGGCATTTTAAGATTGTCACTTCTTTCTTTTTTTATGGGGCGCATATATCTTTAGCATATCTTAGAACTGATCCTTGTCTGATGTTCCCTCTGGGTTTTAAGAACTGCATCACAGACAGAAATTCAGCAGACGGGGTTTCCCCTTCAGGACTTCTCCCTGCCAGGAAAAGTGAAGGCTTTGCCTGTTGAGTTTCTGCCTGTCGCCCATCTGTTAAAGGCACAGAAGACTGGGGTGGGGGTGATTTTAAATAGGGTTGGATTGGCAAAACCGAATCCCCCTTTTTTGACAGTCCGTTTTTTGAAAATAAATGAAGAGACCATTGATCGGGCCGGGTGTTTTATTGGAAATGGCATCACCAATATTTAGGAGGGGTGCCCTTGAGATTATAAAGGATGTGTATCAGTGTGTCGTGTCTGAAAACACTCCTCCTACTCTTCCTCGGTGCCAACTTGTTTAGCTGCCTGTCTGACTTTCTCTCTCACACCCAGAGGTTCTTTGCAAGTATATCCCCAGAAACCCACAGGTGAAAATAGGAACGTGTATGCAGCACCTGTATTCTGATGTCAAGGCCAGAGGGCCTTCCATTAAAACTTGGCCAAAGCCTCTACTCCGGCTCCTGAATTCTTTTACTTTGCAATCCTCTTTCCCTGCATTGTTTTAAAAAATGGAGCTGTCAGGTTAAGGATCCTCTCGGAAAACATAATTGCATCATCTTTCAAAACGAGCCTTGCTGGCCCAGGAAAGAGAACACCGTGATGCCTTAACGTTCATGGTTGCGTATTTCTGTATGCATGCGGCCTAGAAACAAGACGCAATTACTCCTCCACTCAGAGATTTGCCTGCTAGAGACAGTAGTGAGTAGAGTTGCCAACCTTCAGGTGGGGTCTGGAGATCTCCCAGTTTTACAAGAACATAAGAGAAGCCATGTTGGATCAGGCCAAAGGCCCATCCAGTCCAACACACTGTGGCCAAAATCCAGGGGCCATCAGGAGGTCCACCAGCAGGGCTGTAAGAACATAAGAGAAGCCGTGTTGGATCAGGCCAATGGCCCATCCAGCCCAACAATCTATGTCACACAGTGGCCAAAATACCAGGTGCCATAAGGAGGTCTACCAGCAGGGCCAGAGCTCCAGAAGCCCTCCCACTGTTGCCCCCCCAAGCACAAAGGATACAGAGCATCACTGCCTCAGACATAAGAACATAAGAGAAGCCATATTGGATCAGGCCAATGGCCCATTCAGTTCAACATTCTGTGTCTCACAGTGACTAAAACACCAGATGCCATCAGGAGGTCCACCAGCAGGCCCAAGAATACGGAGCATCACTGCCTCAGACAGAGTTCCATCTATTCCTTGAGGCTAATAGCCACTGATGGACCTCTGCTCCAGATGTTTCTCCAGTCCCCTCTTTATCCAATCCCCATGTCTATCCAGTTCCCCTGGAGAAAATGGCTGGACTCTGGCATTGTACCCTGATTAGGTTTCTCTCCTCCCAAAACCCCACCCTTTCCAGGCTCCACCCCCCAAATCTCCAGGTATTTCCCAACCCAGAGCTCCCAACTCTACTAGTGAGGAAGGGGAACACTGAAATAACAAGAACCGCATTCGAGTCTAGTAGCAGCTCAGATACCAAGAAGATTTTGTGACACCTGGGCATGGAACGAAGGTCACCGGGGGTGTCTGGGGGAGGTATTCGTGAACTTCCTGCACTGAGCTGGGGGTTGAATGAGATCACCCTGGAGGTCCCTTCCAACTCAATGATTCTTTGATTCAAGGCAGAGAGTTTTGACTCTCAAAAGCTTATACCCCCTAAAATCTAGTTGGTCTCTTAAGGTGCTGTTGGACTCAAATGTAGTTCTTCTCCTGGAGACCAACATGGCTACGCTCCCGAAACTGAACTAACAGCAATCCCAATTCTAGGTAATACTGCAAAAAAGCTCTGGATGAGCAGCACATTCTTTCCTGTCAAGATTTCCATTTTGGAACTGACAGAAGGAGCAGGCCAGCAAACAGGAGTGCCTTAAATTTATCTCCTACGTTCCGGCAAAGACTGCACAGTGGTTCCCGTCCTCTCTTCTGCAAAGGGATTTTAAATCCCACAGGTTCAGAGAGTAATTAGAGACAATTGCTGGGATTCATTAATGCCTGTGGAGGGTGATTGCTTTATCGCCTCTTTCCCCAAAGAGCTCCGTGTATCTGGAAGCCAGTGTCATTCGAAGGGGGACTCAGCATCAGATCCTGAGGAATTGTCCTTTCTCATTTTTAAGCATTTAAAAAATTATAATATCCGGCCGGGTGAATACTTCTAATGAACTTGAGAGCTCGCATGCTGTGACGTGGCATTTGGTTGGCCTCTCGTGAAAGGTTTTATGGAGATGGGGTTCCAACCTACGGAACACCAGGGAATTCTATGCAGACCGCTGGTTGGATTTTGGAAACCAAAGGAGAAGGTTGTTTCAGAGCTAGATTCAAGTCCAATAACACCTTAGAGCCTGACAAGATTTCAGGGGTATAAGTTTTCGGAAGTCACACGTGAATCCATGTGGCTGCCTTATACTGAATCAGACCCCGGTTCCATCAAGGTCAGTATTGTCTACTCAGGCTGGCAGCGGTTCTTCGGGGTCTCAGGCAGAGGTCTTAGATCTTTTAACTGGAGATGCCAGGGATCGAGCCTGTGACCGTCTGCCTGCCAAGCAGAGGCTCTGCCACTGAGCTACAGCCCCACTTCATGGCTCTCCAGGGTCTCAGGTGGAGGTCTTTCCCATCCCCTCCTGCCTGATTCCTTTCAACTGGAGATGCCAGGGATCGAACCTGGGACCTTCTGCATGCCAAGCAGATGCTCTGCCACTGAGCCACAGCCCCACTTCATGGCTCTCCAGGGTCTCAGGCAGAGGTCTTTCCCATCCCCTCCTGCCTGGTCCTTTCAACTGGAGATGCTGGGGATTGAACCTGGGACCTTCTGGTTGCCAGGCAGATGCTCTACCTCTGAGCCACAGCCCCTCCCCTGGAGGAAAGCTCCCTTCATCAGATATGAAAGGGAAGGGATGCTGTTGTGTAAAGGCAGGGATGCAAAACCTCCTCGCCACCTTTTTGAATCATGCCGAAATTTAGGAAGGGGAGCTTTTTCCTGGCGGGGCGACGGGCTTCGCCCTGGGATTTCATCTGGTCATTTCACCTGGTCATTTCGTGACCACCTTGGGCTATCAGTGAAGGCGTGGAAGCAGTGCCAGGGGTTGAAAGGTAGCAACTCCACCCAGAACAATTTGGTTTCTTTCTCTGAACAGAGGACTTCTTTGGAGGCTGCAAAAGGGCAGGGCAGGAAACAGAGGCAGGGCTGTCCTCCAGGGACTGTCACTTATTAGTCAGGGAAAATTTGTGTGTGTTTCTGTGTTGGCTGAAGGAATTAAGTGGGTGGGTGCTTCAATCTTTCCCTCCGTAGGGCTGTCACTCCACACACACACACACCCCGTGTCAAAGTTCCTGTACTCTGAAGTTTCTTACAACAAAGAAGTGCAGCGATGGCAGGAGATTTTAGGAATAAGGGTCGTGCCAGGGGGGACGGGACGGGACAAAGATGGACACTAAACAAAAGGGGGAATTTCCCACCCTTTGGATGCCATGGGGGGGGGGTGGGTTCTTTCTGCATTAATGAAGTGGTGAACAATAGGGTTGCCAGCCTCCAGGTGGGACCTGCAGATCTCCCAGAATTAGAACTGATCTCCAGGTGACAGAGATCAGTTTCCCTGGAGAAAATGGCTGCTGTGGAAGGTGGACTCTGTGGCATTATATCCCGCTGAGGTCCCATCCCTCCCTGAACACTTTCATCCTCAGGCTCCACCCCCCAAATTCTCCAGGGATTTCCCAACTGGGAGTTGGCTATCCTAGGTAAGGAGGGAGCAATGGGGACCCTATTTTGCTTGTGTGTCCCCCCCCCCCCCAATCCCATACTGATGACCATTTTACCAAATGAAGAAGAAGAGGAGATTGGATTTATACTCCACCCTTCAGTATCCGAAGGAGTCTCAGAGTGGCAGACAATCTCCTTTCCCTTCCCCTCCCCACAACAGACACCCTGTGAGGTAGGTGGGGCTGAGAGAGCTCTTTCGAGGACTGCTCTTGAGAGAACAGCTCTGAGAGAACTTGTGACTGACCCAAGGTCACACCAGCAGCTGCATGTAGAAGGGTGGGGAATGAAACCTGGTTCTCCCAGATTAGGGTCCGTGCTACTAACCCCTACACCAGACTGGCTAACGTGCCATGGTGTGCAAATATTCCATAGGCAAACTGGTGGCCTGGATAGGTACGAATGGCCTTTTGAAATACGTATCTCTACCTGTGGTGTGTTGAAATCCTCATTTCGTTTTGGCAGGATGATACAGATGAAGAAGCTACTGGGGCAGGGAGGGGAGTGCATTCATATCTCAGGGTAACTTTGTCACCCCTATAGGCCTGTGCACCAATTTTGCCCAGGGATGAGGGAATTTCACCACTCTGATTGGATGCCAGAATGGGATGAAATCCTCCCCATCCTTTAATAGTAAGATAATGTGTGTCCTAATTAGGGTTGCCAGCCTCTAGGCGGCGCCTGGAGATCTCCCAGAATTTCATGTATTTTTCAGCCTACAGAGGTTGCTTCCCCTGGAGCAAATGGCTGCTTTGGAGGGTGGACTCTGTGGCGTTATATTCTGCTGAGCTCCCTTCCCTCCCAAAACCCCTCCCTCCCCAGACTCCACACCCATGTCTCCAGGCATTTCCCAACCCAGAGTTGGCAATCCTAGGGCTGGCCAGTTCCAGATTGGAAAACTCTTAGAGATTTGGGGGTGGAGCCTGGGGAGGACAGGGACCTCAGTGGGGTACAATGCCATAGAGTCCACCCTCCAAAGCATCCGTTTCCTCCAGGGGAACTGATCTCTGTCATTTGGAGATCAGCTGTAATTCTGGAGAATCCCCAGGTCCCACCTGAACGCTGGCATCCCCACGACTCCTCACCGGGGGAGGGGGCAACCAGACTTTATTCTGGAACAGCTTGGTCATTTGCATCATTTTGCCACAAAGTGTAGAGAACTGCACTGCATATATGGTGGCAAAGTGTTCGCCAGTGGCTACTTGGGCAACCAGTTTGGCAACTGTTTCTGTGCTACTCTCAGTAAAAAGTCATATTCACCCAAAGCAAGGAGGGAGCCGTGGATACCCAATTTTGCTCCCGTGTCCCCCCCCTTCCCAATCACATGCTCACGTCTAATTCACTGGGGCTCCATCCCCCTTATAGGAAGGTGACTCATCAGGTTAATGCAAATCAGAGAGCAGCAGCTGGCAATGAAGCTCTGATTGGGCTTAGGGGAAAGGAAGGGTGCTTCTTTAGAGAGGAAGGCAATCCAAGGTCCCCCTCTCCATCCTATAGCTGGGCTGTCCCAGGTAGGAATCGGAGGGCCTTCTTGGAGCCATACCAGAAGAAGCAAAGTTCTTCCTTTTTCCATTGAGAAAGGAGAGAACTGGGCGGTGGCGGGGTGGCGGTGGTGCCATGGAAACCTGCTTGCTAAAGCTTTCCGTGGGGGGGGGGGAGGAAGGGTTTTGCCTTGATCACTTTCAGTAAATATATTATGTACTCCCGGTCATGCCTGGGTGGCTCCGTTCATGTTGTGCTTGTTACTATTAGTAATCTTGCCTGTGCGCACTCAGAAGAATACTTTACTAATGGGGGGGGGGGGTCAAAGAGATCCCAAAGTAAAGGCATAGATATAAGAAAGGGTGTGGGGAACACATCAACCTTGGGAGTCTAATAGAACATGACACCAGCTGCAATGGAAAAAGATGAAGTATTTCCCTATGGCAGAACAGGAACAGAACTGCAGCAAAAGAAATCCCCATTTGCCCTGAAAATCGCTGAGCGACCTCAGACCTCTTTCCGTCAGCCTAACCTACCTCACAGGGTTGTTGTGAGGGGGAAATTGAAAGAGAGGAGAGAGCCATGTATAAGCCACCCTGAGCTCCTTTTTTATTTTCTTTATCTACTTCACCTATACCCCACCCTTCTCTCCGATGGGGACCGGAAGAGGCTTACGGCATCCTCCTGTCCTCTATTTTACCGTCACCACAACCCTGCAAGGTAGGTGAGGCTGAGAGTGTGTGACTGGCCCGAGGTCATCCAGCGAGCCTCCATGGCAGAGCAGGGATTTGAACCTGGCTCTCTGAGATCCTTGTCCAGCACTTTAACCACCACGCCACACTGGCTCCTTGGAGAAAGGGCAGAGTAAAAATGTACCAAATAAAATTGTTGAACTGTGAAGAAAGTATAAGAAAATACATTTTTATCAGTTTGACTGGCTACGTGCATCCTGATTTCCAATTCAATGCAATAGGGGTTAAAAATGACTTCGACACCATCAGAGTGTACAATAATAACATTTATACTATCCCCCCAAGTGATAGGGAAAACCATAGGACAATTTGTCTCATTTGAGGAATACGTGGAGTACATGCTCTTGGAAGAAAGGAAGCAAATATTTATCCACTTCACCCGCTTTTCCAGATCAGTTTGACCAAGGGTTGCCAGCCCCCCCCCCCCCCGGCCACTGTGGGGGCAGGGTTGCCAGATCCAGGTAGGGAGACTCCTGGAGATTTGGGGATGGAGCCTGGGGAGGACGGGGACCTCAGTGGGGCACAATGCCGTAGAGTCCACCCTCCAAACCATCTGTTTTCTCCAGGGGAACTGTTCTCTGTAGTCTGGAGATGAGCTGTAATGCTCCCTCTAAGGTGTGGAGTCTTGTGAGCAAAAATTCTACTTTGTGAGCAACTGGCATTAAAGTTGTGAGCGAGCGATTTGGCTACGGCATAAATTAGTTTGCTCTGGAGCCCTCCTTCCTGAGCGAAGACAAAAATGTATGAGCCAAAGGCTAAAAAACTGAGCTAGCTCACACTAAACTGGAGCCCTCCTTCCTGAGCGAAGCCAAAATTTGTGAGCCAAAGGCAAAAAAACTGAGCTAGCTCACACTAAACTGGAGCCCTCCTTCCTGAGCGAAGACAAAATTTGTGAGCCAAAGGCAAAAAAACTGAGCTAGCTCACACTAAATTGGAGCCCTCCTTCCTGAGCGAAGCCAAAATGTGTGAGCCAAAGGCTAAAAAACTGAGCTAGCTCACTACAGCTTAGAGGGAACTCTGGCTGTAATTCCAGGGGATCCCCAGGTCCCACCTGGAGGCTGGCATCTTTAGTTTGACCCCACTTTTCAGTCTGGAGCTTTTAGGAATCTGCAATTCCAGCTTCCACGCAACCCTCACTGTATGGAGTACCACACCTCCTGCAGAATGGTTGCTGGGCAGATGGAATGAAAGAATAAAATGCCTTTTATGGGGGGGGTAGGAATGCTCGCTTGTGAATTTGGAGGCCGGGTGTGGGTTTCTGGAAAGGATGTTTTCTCAGGCCGCAGTGACAAGTGGCCACCTTTTCCGCTCCCCTTTCTTTGGCTTTCCCCTGTAGGATGTGGCCTGGCTATTTTTCAGCACCAGAGTTGGGGCAGTTTCTGGGGCCCAGGTTCAGGAGAGGTCTGTTCCCTAAGAGCCAGAGCGGCCATTTGGTGTGCAGCTAAACAGCGGTTGATGTCTGCGGGGAGCTCTGAGGTGTTTTTTGGCCAAGACACATGGAGGGGGCTCCAAGACCTCAAACCAGCCCCTATCCCTGAGGCACCTCTCTGACCCACAGACTGACGCCTGATAACTGGGCGCCTTTTCTGGCTGTCTTCTCTGCTGCCAGAGCTGTTGATGGGGGTCTCCATTAGATGCACTGATCTGTCGGGGCAGGGAGGGTCTTGAAGCAAAGGGCTGGAATTGATATCAGCCAAAGGCTTCATTCCTCACCCCCCCCCCCCCCCCCCAATTTTCAATTTGGGGAAGCCTGGTGGCTGTGTTGGTATAGGACTCCATTTTCTTGGTTTTACTTTCTGGTTTGACCAGCTAGGGGAAAAGTCGAGTCTGCCCCAGGTGAACTGGGCCTTTCCAGACTGCCCCCCCCCCCCCCCCCGTTTTCTTTTCTGAGTGGTAAATGTATTCTAGCCTAGTTCTAGTATTAGTGCTTCAAAGTCCTATGTACTTGGGTGGTGGAGGAAGATAATTAATTAATTTAAGGCATTCATTAGCTGCCCTTCTTCCTTATGGAGTGCCAAGTGGCATACAGTAGTAACAGAATGGTGTAGGACCGATTTCCCACAGGCAGCTGTGCTGCTGTGATTCTTCTGTTTACCCCGCTTGCATTGGTCAGTTTCACACTATTCACTGCGTGGTCGCATTTTGACCCACAGCTTTCCCTGATTTCCCCCGTGTCTTCTCAATCTTTCCCTGATTTCCCCCGTGTCTTCTCAATCTCAAAAAATAAGGATCGAGAAGACTCGGGGGGGAGCTGTGGGTCAAAATGCGGCCGCACAGCAAATAGTGTGAAACTGACTAATGCAACTGGGGCAAATGGAAGAGCGACAGCGGCACAGCTGCTTGTGGGAAACTGGTCTAGATGTGTGCGTGTTAAGTCCCGTAAAGTCACTTCTGACATCATCATCATCTAAATTTATAGACCGCCCTCCCCTGAAGGGGTCAGGGTGACCCTATGAATTACTGACCTCTAGAACGTCCCATCGTTAATAGCCTTGCTCAGGTCTTGTAGACCTGAGTCAATCCATCTCATGTTGTTGGGTCTTCCTTTTTTCCTGCCACCTTCCAGTTTTCCTAGCGTTATTGGCTTTTCCACTGAGTCTTGTCTTCTCATAAGGGGACCAAAGTACGAAAGCCTCAGTTCAGTCGTTCTAGCTTCTACGGAGAGTTCCAGTTGGATTTGTTCTAGAATGCACTGATTTGTCTTTTTGCCAGTCCGCGTATCCGTAAAATTCTCCTCCAGCACCACATAGGGTACATAAAAATACATAAAACCAAAACCTAAAATCACAGTTTAGGACTGCTTTAGTCAATTGCAAAGCTGGTTTGGTGTAGTAGTTAAGAGTTTGGTGTGGTGGTTTAGACTCTGATCTGAAGAACCGGGTTTGATTCCCCACTCCTCCACATGTAGCCAGCTGGGTGACCTTGGGTCAGTCACAGTTCTCTCAGAGCTGTTCTCTCAAGAGCAGTTCTCTCAGAGCTCTCTCAGCCCCACCGACCTCACAGGGTGTCTGTTGTGGAGAGGGGAAGGGAAAGGAGATTGTAAGCTGCTTTGAGAATCCTTCAGGTAGTGAAGGGTGTGGTATAAATCCAACCTCTTCCTCCTCTTCTTCTAACATGTTCCAGCTGCTGCCACCACCACCACAGCTATCTTTGCCCCTAAGTGAGAGGTCTGTTGTGGTCTACAACTATGTTAAATGTGGCAAAAGACCACCTGGGTGGAAGAGCTCTATCTCCCCAAACACTGAAGTTGCTGCAGACCCTACTAGTATATTTGAAACCTCTGGGCCGCGATGAGGACTAGAAACATCTTTGTGGCTGTTTTTTTTTTCTTTAGGAAAGAGAGATTCTGGAAGCTCTCTAATACCGCAACAAGGAATAGTTCACCCTGTACGTACAGGGTGTATGAAAATGAATTGCCACACCTCCTCCTCTCCCTCGTCCTTTTTAAAAAATCAATTACTCTCCATCCTATCTGCTCCTCTGTCCATCTCTCACCCATTCAGTTTAAGGCAGTCATCACTGAAACTCTGCTGAAATAGAAGAGGTAGAGAAGCCAGAGTGTCCCCTGCCAGTGGGTGGAGGGAAGCTGAAGCACAGAGCCAGGGTTCTTGGGCACCAAGAGGACTCAATGCTCACCCCCTTTCCCCCCGCTTTTCTCTCTTTCTCTCTCTTAGAAATAAGAATGTCTAAGCCCCTGGAGCTGGAGAAGGCGCGACTGGACCTGCAAGAGGAGCACACAGGTAGCAATACCTAGCAGGGAGGGAATGATGACTTAGTTATTATTTACAGGTTAACCAGCATGGCTTGGGACCTCCAGGGTCATAGAATCATAGAGTTGGAAGGGACCTCCAGGGTCATCTAGTCCAACCCCCCCTGCGCAATACAGGAAATTCACAAATCCCCCACCCCCTCAGTGACCCCTGTTCCATGCCCAGAAGATGACAAAAAACCTCCAGGATCCCAGGCCAAACTGGTCTGCAGAAAAATTGCTTCCTGACCCCAAAGTGGCAATCAGCGTTTCCCTGGGCGTGTAAGAAAGGGTCGCGAGAACTAGGCTGATGCAACCCTCCCTGCCCTCCCTGCTTGTAATCTGCCTAAGTCCATGGAATCAGCATTGCTGTCAGATGGCCATCTAGCCCAACCTCTTTGAGCCTACCGGCACATTTGGAATTCTGACACAGCATGGTGGGTGCAGCAACAAAATGGCTGCCACGGGGGGTGGAGCCAGCCACAAAACAATTGCCACGGCTTAACTTCAGGAATGCATTGTAGGTCCTTGTGCTGTGGTGGCAGCTGATGCCAAAGCAACATTTTTTTTTAAAAAATCCATCAAATCTCCAGTGGCCAATCAGAAGCCTTGGTGGGCAAAAGCTGTGCCTGGCCCCACCCACTTCCTAAAAACACGTGGTGGGCACCAGAAAAGGTGTCAGTGGGCCCCGTGGTGCCTATGGGCACCATGTTGGGGGGCCCTGGCCTGGGAGGGTCATATCTGAGGGGCTGCCTGTACCCACATACGCCTGCTAGTCAGCTCCGATCGTCAGACCAGGGGGTTATTAGTCGTTACTCCGCTCTGATCCATGAGAACTCTTTCAGCTCGGAATTGGACTTTCTCGGTGGCTTCTTCTGATCCAGCTTCCCAAGGATGAGAGGAAGGCTGTATCCTTACGAAGATTTTGGAGCAACTGTAAAGTGGAAATATTCTTGGTGTGAGGTTGATTGGCCAGTTTGGTGTAGTGGTTAGGAGCGTGGACTCTAATCGGGAAAAATCAGGCTTGATTCCCCACTTCTCCACATGCAGCTGCTGGTGTGACCTTGGGTCAGTCACAAGTTCTCCCACTGCTGTTCTCTCAGGAGCAGTCCTCGGAAGAGCTCTCTCAGCCCCACCTACCTCACAGGGACTCTGTTGTGGGGAGGGGAAGGGGAAGGAGTTTATTAGCCACTCTGAGACTCCGAGTGAAGGGCGAGGTATAAATCCAATCTCCTCCTCCTCTTCTTCTCAACTGGAGATTTTGGCCTGCTTTTTTAAGTCTCTTTCTGTGAATCTGTTGACTTCATTTGTACCCTGCCTTTCTCCCCAAGGGGGACCCAAAGCGATTTACACAATTCTCCTGTCCTTTATTTTATCCTCACAACAACCCTGTGAGGCAGGTCAGGCTGAGAGTGTGGGACTGGCCCGAAGGTCACCCAGCGGCCTTCCATGACATGGTGGCGATTCGAACCTCGATCCTCCCAGATCGAAGTCCAAAACTCTCACTGCTACACCACACTGGCTCTCTGTTTTTAGATGTTAGTTTGTTTTAGTTGGTACAAATTGTTCAAGAGGTTAATTAGTTTTAATTGATGTAAGCCTCCGAGTCCCGTTGATCAGGAGAAAAGTGGAATATACATATTAAGTTTTTTACAAAAAAAGCAAAACCCACCCTTTATTATGACCCATGGAGGTGAAGGATGGGTGCATACACGTGGATTCATGTTGCAAGAATCTCTCTGGAGGGGGCAGTGTATCTTCGTGTTACTTCACATCCCCCCACCTCGTAGTTTGCCAGGATGCTTTTTTTATCCCTTGGAACTGAATGGGGTATAATGGGCTATTTCCCACTCAATTATCCCACCTCCCCTCATTCTGTGATAACCTTTCTGGGTGGTCAGAGAGAACCCTTTCTCCCTTCAGCATGCACTTCATCCCAGCTATGGAGAAGCAGAGCCACCCCCTTCATCTGCATAGCCCCGCCCTTTGTTCCCTTGTGTTGGTCACACTGGTATAGGACAAAGAGAAAGGAACTGGGTTTCAGGTACAAAATTCTCTGTGTTCTGCAATTTATCTAGGGCGGGTTGATCCTACATCGAGCATTGAGCAGGGGGTTGAGCTAGATGGCCTGTATGGCCCCTTCCAACTCTGTGGTTCTGTGAATTTATAAAGCAGGGTTTAGGACCATTAAGTTATATTTTAGGAAAAGAAATAGAAATATGCAACTCGGAGAACCTGCTTTTGAAAAAATATATTAACATGTTTCAGCAAAAAAGAAGCAGAAACGTTAACAGTTACAAACATACGAAGATATAAGCACACCTCACAGGGCAGATTTCCATTAAAAGGGAAGTAAATATCAGCCGAGATACAAAACACCTCGATTTCATCCGGCTAGACCTACAGTGCCGTCGTAACCCCGCTTTCTTAGGAGTCATTTCCACTGAGGACCTGATTTGGAGCGTGTTGCAAACCATGGCAACCAGCAAGAGAGAATGGACTCTAAATATATGTTAATTGTGGAGACAGACTTTGATTTTTGAAAAATTGTATTAGATTTCAGATACACTTTGAGTTCTCAGGACTCTCGTCGTCTTAAGGCATTCTTGTTTCAAAGCACTTGACTACTGGGCCTTCCAAAGTTTTGCTGCTTACTAAGCTCGCCGCTCTGATTAAATGTAGTGGCAGATTTCCCAAAGCGTCTTAGAAGCATCATCATTAATGAAATTAAGCACATAGATGCTTTGATCTACAGATATTTAACAAATTACCCACTTCTTAACAAAATCGTGGCAGCCTGGCCCTGAATACTAAGTTGTATTGAGGTCAGGTAAGCCATGAAGGCCATGACTGAATGGCCCAGGTTGGCCTGATTTTGCCAGATCTCAGAAGCTAAGCAGGGTTGCCCTGGGTTAGTACTTGGATGGGAGACTAGCAAGGAAGTTCAGGGTCACTATGCAGAGCCAGGTGATGACAAACCACATCTATCTGTCTCTGGGCTGAGCTGGATGGCCCAGGCTAACACAGTCTTGTCAGATCTCAGAAGTTAAGCATGGTTAGCCTGGATGGGAGACCACCACAGAAGTCCAGGGTTGCTATGCAGAGGCAGGCCATGGCCAACCACCCGTCTGTCTCTGCGTGGAGCTGGATGGCCCAGGCTAGCACATCCTTGTTAGATCTTAGAAGCTAAGTTGGGTTGGCCCAGGTTAGTACTTGGATGGGCGACCACCACAGAAGCCCAGGGCTGCTATGCAGAGGCAGGCAATGGCCAACCACCCCTGTCCATTGGTAGCCAACCTGTTCAGCCTGGGGGGTCCCTATGGATAAAGCCCCATGCGTGGGAATGTGCAGGCCCGAGCGGCAGGTGGGAGTTCTGGTGATGATCGCCATGCAGAGGAGTCACAGGATGCTTTTCTCCTTTGGTTCCAGATACAGAAAGAAATGGACCTGACACAAACCACCAGGTGAGAAACGCTGGGAAGGAGGTATGAAGGGTGTGGGGGAGGGAGGCAGCTGTGGGCAAGAATGGCATGCACACTTACTTTTTCTTAGGGTTGCCAGCTTGTTGGCTGGAGGCTCTCCCAGAGTTACTACTGATCTCCAGACCACAGAGATCAGTTCCTCTGGGGAAAGCGGCTGCATTGGAGGGCGGACTCTATGGCGTTAAACTCCACTGAGGTCCCTCCTCTTTCTAAAAACTGCCCTCCCCAGTCTCCACCCCCAAATCTTCAGGAATTTCCCAACCTGGAGTTGGCAACCTTATAGGGTTGCCAGACCCTTTGTCTGGACAGAGGTTCCCCTGATTTCCGGGGCTCCAAACCCACCACAGGCCAGCTGGCCAGTGGGAGAAGCCCCCCCCCCCCAACAGGCAATTGCCATGCAACATCCCTGTCACAATGACATCACCCGGAAGTGATGTCATCATGTTGCGGCTGTTGGGGGGAGATGCTCTAGTTTTGGGGCAAACTATGGTTTTGAAGGCAAAAAACCATAGAGTTTTGCACAAAAACTAGAGTGTCCCCCCCCGACGTTGGCGACACGATGATGTCACTTCCGGGTGACATCATCACACTTTGCGCATGCGGCAGAGGATCCTGGAAAGGACCTGGGAGTCCCCTGCTGGCTAAAAAGTAGGACCTGGCAACCCTTTGATCCTATTTGGTCCGTGCTAACCTCCTTTCTCTCTCTCTCTCTCTCTCTTTTCCCAATTTCAGACCCAGCAGAGCAAACCTTCCCCGTTCTCCCCGTCCCCAACCAGCACGGGCAGCAAGGTAAGGGCCAGCCTCCCCGAACCAACTTGCCACTTCTGCTCTTGCCCACAAGGGAGTGCCCTGTTTCACTTCCAGGTTTGAAACGCAGCTGGTACATCCCTGTGGGGTCTCCTCTTCCTATTCCTGTAGTGTTAGAAACAGTCCGGTCGGATGATCCTCCTGTAGCACTGTGCGCAGCCACCAGGGGGAGACAATCCTTCCCAGCTGACTGCAGAACTGATATTGCTCCACCCTGCACCTTGCTGCTCTTTTTATAGGGATAGGGTAGGAATGCCATTCTCCAGGTGGGGTCTCCCAGAGTTACAACCGGTCTCCAGCGATCAGCTCCCCTGGAGAAAAATGGCTGCTTTGAAGGGTAGACTCTATGGTATTGTACCCCTCTGAGATCCATCCCCTCCCTGACCCACCTCCTCCTCAGGCTCCATCCCCAAATCTCCACATATTTTCCAACCCAGAGTTGGCAACTGTACTGATGTAGCTTCCCGAGGAGGCAAAGGCCGGGATCCAGCAGGGCAGGTTACAGGCAAGCTTGCAGAGAGTACCCAAAGTCCAGGCCAAAAGTCAGGGGTTCCAGAGAACAGGTTTACCAAAGTCCAGTCTAGGGTCAAGGAGTTCTAGTCAGCAAGTCCATGTCGAGTCCAAGATCAGGGGTTCCAGAAAAGCCAGCTGTCAGGTTCAGTCTGAGGTTCAAGGTTACAGAGGTCCAATAGCAGCAAGGTTGGTGGCTCAGTACCAAAGAGTACTTGTTGCATCCACAAACTGCTGCTTCCCTTGACTGAATTTGTAGCCAAGTCTTAACAAGCTAAACTCCCAGCAAATTCCTTGACAGTGGACTACTCATTCATCTCTTCAATTGACAGCTGATGATGGGCCATGAGCCTTGTACTTTTTCTCCTTTCTTGCAACTCTAAGCGTCTCTGACAGGGTTGGCGCTGCAATGGTGTGGGTGAGCTGGGCGTGGTTTCTGAAGACTTGTTTACTGCTTCAGAGCTACAAGGTGTTGGCTCAGTTTCAGCTGTAGGCTGTGAGTCCTGATCAGCTGGTAACCTGATCTCTTGTTGTTCTCCTTCTGGCTTGGAGCCAGCTGCAGCCAACTGTTCAGTTACTGGCTGAGAGCTAGCAGATAGCTCTTCATCTGAGAAATCTGAGCCATCACTCAGCACAGAGAGACTTATGACAGCAAACTTAGACAGGGTAACCCTGAGATGCCCCTGTGCTCTGGCTTAGTCCTAACTTGCTAGTCCCTACTGTTCCACTGAGAAATCTATCCCGAGATACTAGCCTTGTGGAGTACCAGTAAGGCACAATAAAGTGGAGTATAATGCTTCGCCAAAAGCTGGTGGAGAGGGGAAATTATCAACCTGCAGTACTCACTGTGTTACGCAGGGGAGCCAGTTCCCCACCCATGCTTGTAGCACCCGTGACGTACCACCAGTCTGAACCGCCTCGCACCAACCTGCCCTGTTCCAGTTGGGAGCGACTTCATGGCTCCAGCTTTCCCAGGCAAGACCCTTATGAGAGATAAGCGGTGGTGTTCTCCAACACCCTCTACAGCAGCCTACTGGGAGTAAAATGGCTCAGGCTGTAGCTCAAGTGAAGAGCACCTGTTTGGCACGCAGAAGGTCCTAGGTGCAGTCCCCACCATCTCCAGATAAAAAGGACCAGGCTGGAGGCGATGTGAAGGGCCTCAGCCTGAGACCCTGGAGAGCTGCTGCCGGCCTGAGCAGGCAATACTGACCTTGATGCAACGGTATAATGACTCGGTATAAGCCAGCTTCACATCTTCATCTGCCTGTCCTCATTTCCAACCGGCTGGGTAGGGGAAGAGAGGAGTCAGATTACAATCTGTAATATTAATGAGGAAACAGTGTTTTGATTTTGGCAGGGCCTCTAATGCTTAGGGGGTGCGGGGGAAGGGGGCTTTCTGTCACACGATTCTCCGGGTACTGTAGGTGGTGGGACCATGCACAAATGATTAGCGGTGGCAGGTAGCGTGAGTCTCTCGATGTATGCATCATCTGCATACAGCAGAGGGAGTCCTGCATCAGCTCCGGCCCACCACGAAAATCTGTTGCAAAATGGCCGGGGGTGGGGGAATCAATCTGGGTTTTTTGGAGAATTGCCCTGGAGATTTATAGAAGCCCGCGTCCTGCCACCTTCTCCCTTCCTCCACGCGCACCGGGATCGGTGCATCTATGATCAATGCATTCATGTCACTCCTCCCAAAAAAAAAATCTCTAAGGAAGAACCTGCACAATTACAGAGCCACGGGATGGCTTTGGATTGATTCTGCTTCTATTCTGGCCTTCCTTAGGGCACTCAGGCCTAAAAAATAGCAGCATCCTTCGCCCTTTGCCCGTGCCTAGTGAAAGAGCTGCCGCGCACAGCTCTCTCGCGTGGTCTAAGACTGCATCCTCCAGGCAATTTTTTGCTGGAGACTTTGAAGGTCGTGTGATAAAGGCATTGTAGCTGTGGTTGCCAACCTCCAGGTGGTGGCTGAAGGTCTCCTGGGATTACAGCTGATCTCCAGGTGACAAGAGATCAGTTCACCTGGAGGAAATGGACACCTTGGAAGGTGGACTCTATAGCATTCTACCCCACTGGGGACCTCCCTTCCTCCGGCTCCACCCCCAAAATCTCCAGGAAGTTCCCAACCCAGAATTGGCAACCCTGTAGCCCATTGATCAAGGAACAAACCGGAATTTACTCCTCCCATCACATAGCCAGAGATCTTGGGGTCCACCGCTTGGATTGCAGGAGGCACCCAGAGTTCAGAGCATTCACACTTTTTTGCACACTCAAGGCCTTAGGTGCAATCCCTGGCATCTCCAGTTCAAATAATGTCAGACAGTTGGTGTGGGGCAGACCCTTCTGTGCCCAGCAGAAGACCCTGGAGCAGGCCCATAGCCATGGTGGGGCTTTGGGGGGCTCCGCCCCTTCTTAAAGACACAGCTCCACAAGAATTTCTCCTGGAAATGCTTTTTTCGATCACTTTAAAACATTTTTTGAAAGGCGTGCACTCCTTTAAGCAGAGTGGGATGCTGTAGTTGACTAACTCCTGCACTGAGCAAGGGGGTTGGAGTAGGTGACCTCTAGGATCCCTTCTAGCTCTGTGTCAAGAAACTGGTCTCCTTTAAGAGAGGTTTTCTGCCGAAGTGTTAGCTTTCTTGACTATAGAAGTCATCACCCACACCTGCTAGCTTGTTCTCAGAACTGTTGCTTAGGCTGGCAGAAGTGATTAACTTGCAGCAGCTGAGAACTGTCATCTAAAGTGGCTGACTGCTTGCAATTCAGAGAGCTATCCTGGGAGCAGCTTTCTATTGGCAAAATGGTTTTTTCTTTCTGCACTGAGAACTTCAGCCCCACCAGAAAATAATCTGTTGCACAAAGCCACAAAATCCTGGCTATGGGCCTGCCCTGGAGAGTGGCTGCTAGTCTGAGCAGATGGGACTGCCCAGGACAGACCAGTGATCTGGCTTTGGCCTTATCTATTACGCCACCGCTCTGTCAGCATCCCTGCAACGGTGCTACCCTCTTGGCTGAACTTTGCTTAGGCTGTTGGGCTGGGCCCCGGAGAATTGCCTTCCCCTCCAGCGCAGCGCGCTTTCCACACATGAAAGGGAGAGGCCGAGTGGCGGGTAGGTGGGGCAGGAGACTGTGGGCTGCTTCCCGCTTCTGTTATCAGTGCGATAGGAACTCTTGAATCAAGGCTGGCCCTGGGGGGAATTCCCAGCGTCCCGGGCTCGGCAGCAAAACAGGAAGCCGCCTGGGCGATGCGCCGGAGAGATACCATGATAGGTGGTCGGTGGGCGGGATTTCAGCGCCTCGCCGAGCACCCTGTCCTTCCAAAGCAGCTCTCATCAGCAGCAGATCGAGCCTGTAAAATGTGCTTGCGGGGCACAATTGATGCCGGTTGCAGAAACCGATGGGTCCGTGCATGGAATTTTTCCGTTTTCTTGTCCCGTGCAAAGTGCAGACGAGTGACCTGCCCTGTAGCATGGCCATGTCCCAGCTCCGCTGAGCCATTGTCCTCCCTTTGCATCTGTGTCAGACCATGAATTTCTTCTCGCTGACCTTGAAGCTTGGTACTTCTGGCCTGGGCCAGATTGGCCTGTGAAAGCCTTGCAACTTCCTCTTTTAGTGTTTCCCCTCTGGGCAGGTGGCTGAGACCGAGATGGCTTCCTTTAGGTGAGGGATGGGGGGGAGGTTGCGGGTGGGAGAGGAGAGCCATGACCTTTGTTTCTAAAAATAACCCAGCCTGGGTCCTGGGAAAGAGAATGGCGACAAGCAGGCGGGTGTCTGTCACACCAAGTCCATTGGAAAAGGGAACTGGAGTGATTCTCTTTCCTCTTCTTGCTTTCCCCTGTCCAGATCAAAGCTGAAGACCCCACAGAAATGCCTCCGGCACCGGCACCGGCACCAGCTCCCCCAGCCCAGCAGCCGCATCTACCCCAAGCCCAGCTTATGTTAGCTGGCAGCCAGCTGGCGGGGGTAAGTGGATGACCCCAGCGCTTTTCCTGCTCGGCAGAAGTGGTTTTGGAATTGCGGAGTGGAAACCGGTACAACGGGGGGGGTGGATGTGATTCTGGGATGGAGAGCCCTGAAGCCACTCTGACCTCAAGGGGTGAATTGGAGCCCAGGCTGGGGTGGGGGGAGAAAGACAAACCCCCAACTTAGGGTTGCCAACCTCCAAGTGGGGCCTGGGGATTTCTGGGAATTACAACTGCTCTTCAGATGACAGATGTTGGTTCCCCTGGAGAAGATTTGGAGGGTGTACTCTCTGGCACCACAACCCCGCTGAGCTCCCTCCCCTCCTCAAACCCTGTCCTCCCCAGGCTCCACCCAAAATCTCCAGGAATTCCCCATCTTCGAGTTGGCAGCCCTAACAGCCGGCGAGATCAGGGCCTCGTGGTCCACCTGTGCTTAAGCGAAGTGGGTGGGGCTATGGCTCAGTGGTGGTGGACGACTTGCTAGGCCTACAGAAGGTCCCAGGTTCAGTCCTCAGCATCTCCAGCTGAAAGGGCCAGGCCGGAGGTGAGGGGAAAGACCTCCGCCTGAGATCCTGGAGAGCCATGAAGTGGGGCTGTAGCTCAGAGGGAGAGCATCTGCTTGGCATGCAGAAGGTCCCAGGTTCAAGCACCGGCACCTCCAGTTAAAAGGACCAGGCAGGAGGGGATGGGAAAGACCTCCGCCTGAGACCCTGGAGAGCCATGAAGTGGGGCTGTAGCTCAGAGGGAGAGCATCTGCTTGGCATGCAGAAGGTCCCAGGTTCAAGCACCGGCACCTCCAGTTAAAAGGACCAGGCAGGAGGGGATGGGAAAGACCTCCGCCTGAGACCCTGGCAAGCCACTGCCAGTCAGAATAGACAATACTGACCATGATAGATCAGAGGGCTGATTCAGTAGAAGGCAGCTTCATTTGTAAGGGAGAGGCCGTGGCTCATTGACAGAGCATCTGCCCTGCATGCAGACGGTCCTAGGTTCAAGCCCTGGCATCTCCAGTTAAAAGGACCAGGCAGGAGGGGATGGGAAAGACCTCCGCCTGAGACCCTGGAGAGCCACTGCCAGTCAGAATAGACAATACTGACCATGATAGATCAGAGGGCTGATTCAGTAGAAGGCAGCTTCATTTGTAAGGGAGAGGCCGTGGCTCATTGACAGAGCATCTGCCCTGCATGCAGACGGTCCTAGGTTCAAGCCCTGGCATCTCCAGTTAAAAGGACCAGGCAGGAGGGGATGGGAAAGACCTCCGCCTGAGACCCTGGAGAGCCACTGCCAGTCAGAATAGACAATACTGACCATGATAGATCAGAGGGCTGATTCAGTAGAAGGCAGCTTCATTTGTAAGGGAGAGGCCGTGGCTCATTGACAGAGCATCTGCCCTGCATGCAGACGGTCCTAGGTTCAAGCCCTGGCATCTCCAGTTAAAAGGACCAGGCAGGAGGGGATGGGAAAGACCTCTACCTGAGTGATGAGGCAAACCCCCCTTGAAGGGGTTCCGTAAATGGGTTGGACCTTGGGCGAGAAGCAGCCAGGGAGGGGTACCTTTTCTAAGATGCTGGGGCTCAGCTGTAGACTTGGGAGAAGGAAGGAGAGGTCTTAGGTGATCCCTTGAACATCGGGGCCATAGCGAGATGGCTGAAATTAAAGTTCGAAGCCTGAACTTCTGGTAAGAACTGGAAGTGGCTATAGGCCCCGATTCTCAGTGGATGTAAAGCAGAATGGCTTTAGGCTCGGCTGCTGTTTGGTATGTTTTGCACTGAAAGTTAGAGCTGGAAACTAGTTCTGTTTTAGGCTGGAAATGCCGGTAAGGACTGCAGTGATGTGCAACTCTGATCTTTTTCTGAGGTCAAATGTTTTTGCGGGGAGGGGGGGCTGCAAATCTGGGGTGGGGGTGGGGGTGGGTCCTTCCCTACCGGCCTGGTCAGCAGCTGAAACTGTGGTTGGAACAGGTCTTAATTCCTGCCCAAGTAAAACTCTGCCTACGCTTGTGTCAGGAGCAAAGGGCCTAGAATGGGGTGCTACTCGGAGGGTCTCCATCCCGTGCCCGTCAGTGACGGGAGAGATGTAGGCTTGCCAGCTCTATTCCCCCCTTATGTACCTTTTCCAGCAGAGCAACAAGGAGAAATGCAACATACCAAACTCCTGCCTTTCCCGTCTGGCACCTCCACAGTGTGAAGTCGGGGTGCCAACCTCCAGGTAGGGGGAAGCAGAGTTTCTCCTGGGATTCCAGCCGATCTTCAGACTATAGAGATTAGTTCCCCTGGAGAAAATGGCGGCTTCAGAGGGTGGACTCTTCGGCACCACACCTTCCCCTCTCCAAACTCTTCCCCTGCCAGGCTCCACCCCCAAATCCCCCAACCCAGAGTTGGCATGTAGAGTTGCCAGCCTCCAGGTGGGCAACGAACACAAACAACTGTGATATAGTTACTAAGAACTTATTTTATGTAAATTTCTATGCAGTTCACTTATATTTTTAACATTAATAAGACACCCACGAATTTCATAGTGCATATGATTCCTCTATGACAAATGAAGTGCTTAGGTAAAATAACTGTCCATCTAGTCACTCTGAACTTCTGATTGTCAACTTCTTCATCCGTTCAAAGCTGACAAATGAAACAAAATTCTTTGTTCTCTATTAATGTTAAAAACCCTTGTAGGGTTTAAGTGACGTAAGTGAATTGGAAGGAAAAATCATAAAACTGCGACTCACTCATTTCGGCCATGCCATGCAGAAGAACTCACTAGAGAAAGCAATTATGCTCGGATTGGTCAGCGGCAAAAGGAAACCAGGCCACCAACAACACACGGTGGCTAGACACTGTAAAAGTTGACACCAGCCTGAGCATGGAACGTCTCAAAGAAACAGCACAAAATCGGAAAGCGGGGAGAAAGCTGGCCCATAGAATCACCAAGAGTCGGACATGACTGACTGGCTAACAACAACAATATAAGTGAATTGCATAGAAGTTTACATATAATAAGTTCTTAGTAACTATATCATGGCGGTTTGTATTGGTTGATCAGCTTCTCCCATGATCTGTCATAATTTGTAACCTCCAGGTGGGGCCTGGAGATCCCCTGGAATTACATTTGATCACCAGATGACAGAGATCCGTTCCCTTGGAGAAAATGGCTGCTTTGAAGGACAGACTCTATGGCCTTATACATACTGGGCGTCCTCACTTCCCCCAAACTCGCCGTTCCCAGGCTCTACCTCTAAAACCTCCAGGAATTTCTCAACCCAGTAATGGCAGCCCTAATGTGAAGGCCTCTTTCCATTTGGTGAACATCTCCTTGTTGCGTGTGAATTACAAGCCCAGGAACCTCTGAGAGGAAAGGAGCTGGCAACCCAAATGAATCTGCTGCTTGGCTTGTCTGCTTGGGAGTACTCTAGTGCCTCTGCTGGCGGGGAGGGGGAATGATGCCACTAACCCGCTGAACCCTCGGTCTCTTCCTGACTTACGCCTCTCTCCTCCCCTCTTCCTTCCCTTTCTTTCTCATCTGCGTTCCACATTTGGCTTGGTCGCCTCCCCCTACCCTGGCTCATCCCGCTGCCCACGCTGTGTCCCTTCCCTGCCTTCTCTGCACCCCCCCCCCCCCCCGCAGCTCACGGCGCTGATGCCTGCCCAACAGCAACTGCTTCTCCAGCAAGCCCAAGCGCAGCTCCTGGCGGCTGCCGTGCAGCAGTCCAACGCTGCCGCTGCCGCTGCCTCCTCCCAGCAGTCTGGGACCGAGCTGCCAGCGCAACAGAACCAGCCTCAGACGCCGCAGCTTGCTCTGTCGCAACCAATCCAGCTCACTGCACAGGTAAGGGCTTGCGCACCTGAGGCCCTCTTGGCCAGAGGAGGAATGGGTCCCACTCGCCTGAGATGGCGCACGGTTGCCACGTAGCCACGTCCTTGTGCTTGCTTACCAGGAACAGGACGGGAGGCTTAAAACTGTATGAAGGGACTTCTGCTTGCGAGCACAGCCTGGGCCACAGGATAGGAATCAGCCAGCTTTCAAAGAGCCAAACGACATCCCAGTTCAGACCCAGAGGGCAACAGGGAGCCGCTATACGAAAGCAGAGCTGTAACGGTATCACTTAACTTGAATATCGTCTCAAAGGGTAGCCGTGTTGGTCTGCAGGAGAACAGCAAGAGAGCCCGCGTGGTATAGCGGTTAGAGTGTAGGACCAGTACAGGCCTGCAGCCAGAATTTTGTGGCAAAGTTTTTTCTGGTGGGGCTGATGTTCTCAGCGCAGAAAGAAAAAGCCATTTAGCCAATAGAAAGCTGCTCCCAAGATAGATTGCTAAATTTCAAGCTGCCGACCACTGCAAGTGAATCACTTCTGCCAGCCTAATTAACTATTCCGATAACGAGCAGACTGGTGGGGGTGATGACTTTGACAGGCAAGAAAGCTAGCACCTTTGCAGAAAAACTCTCTTAACACCGTTTCTTGACACAAAGTTGGAAGGGGTCCTAGAGGTCACCTACTCCAACCCCCTTGCTCAGTGCAGGAATTAGTCAACCACAGCACCCCAGTCTGCTTAAAGGAGTGCATGCCTTTCAAACAATGTTTTAAAATGATTGAAAAAAAGCATTTCCAGGAGAAATTCTTGTGGGGCTGTGCCTTTAAGAAAGGGGGTGGAACCCCCAAAAGCTCCACTGTAGCTATGGGCCTGGACCAAGATCTAGGAGTAGGTAAGAAGGGTTGTACATGGAACCCACTGCATAAACAGTACATCTCTCCCTCTTTTGGGGGAGGCTGCGGCCCTTTCCTAGTGCCATTTCCCCCTTCTGGACTGCCACTGCTCAGAAGCCCTTCAGTCCCATCAAGATACAGTTGCCAGGCCTTGACCTGGATAGCCCAGGCAAGCCTAATCTCGTCAGAGCTCAGAAGCTAAGCAGGGCCGGCCCTGGCAAGTACTTGGAAGGGAGACCTCCGAGGAATACCAGGGCTGGGATGCAGAGGCAGGCAATAGTAAGCCACCTCTCTGAAATGCCCACTAGGGGTCACCAGAAGTCAACCATGACTTCCAGGCATACACACATACACACACAATACTCACTAAAAAGAACAACCCCAGTTGCCAGGACCCTCTTGGCAACTGGCGGGGGTTGGCCTAGGCCGGCATTGCAGCAACATGGCAAGGTCACATCTGGTGTGCACGAAAAAAGATGTCATCTCACCACTGGCGATGGAGGAACGCTCTAGTATTTGGGCAAAAACTCTACGGTAGAAGCCTTTTTTGCCATAGAGTTTTTGCCCAAATACCAGAGTGTTCTGTGATGATGCCACTTCCAGTGCACGGCATAGTGACGTCATCTCGTCAGCAATGTCGGTGCAACGCTGGCCTCCCTCTGCAGCTGGGGGCAGTGATGGGGTCTCAGCAGCCCTACATCCAGATCTTTGCGTATTGCTTATTCTAGGAACTTCCCTCCCCTTCTCTCTCCAACATACATTAACTTAAAAATTTTGTTTCCTTTTCTAAATAGCTAGATTTGGGCTCTAGAGCTGCAGGCTGTAGACAGCTACTGTAGGGCTTACGTAGAGTACAGATTTAAACTGGCCCAAGAAGCATGCTTGGAGGGAAGGCGTCATGGCGTCATGTAACCCAAACTGCCCGTCTGGTTTTAATCGGGGGAATTTAGCAGACAGACAGCATTGGCATAATGGGTTTAACAGAAGGGATCACACACCTATGTATACCAGGGTCAGTTTCAGGGAGAGAAACTCTCAAATAAAGGAAGGTTGCTTTACTGAAGAATACTGATTAAATGCAAGGCAATCAAATAATATATACATTCAGTACAGAGGAATGGAGGAGCTTAGAGACATGGAGGGAGTTTTGAGGTGATATTTACCAATCCAGATGTGCAGAGGTCCATTGGAAGAAGATCGTGAGTGGCCAGCGTATCACAAACTGTGAGTCTGGGGGTGCCACTCTGCTAGGCACCCGAGTGACACACGGAACCAGGGCTGGGCAGCCGTTTCTATAGGTTATAGACGGTATCCTGAGGGGCAGGGCTATGGGTTTGAACAAAGGAACCGAAAGGTTTCCGATCTTTCTTTATGGGTTTCCCATACCTTGAACAAAAAGGTGTGATGGCACCCTGATGGGTATATCCTGGACCAATGCTCGGTGGTTGATACTATCTGATACTTCAGAGTTAATAGTTCTTGGTAAACTGGGAGAATTGCTCAGGAAGGGGACCATAAATTGGTTTCCCAGAGAAATGCTTACCTTTAAACCGAAGTAGGACCCAGGATGGGGAACGATAGAGGACAGATGTGGGTGTTTTGTAGAGAAATGTATTTACACATGAGAGAGAGAGAGAGAGAGAGACAAAAGGAGCTATTTCAGAGAAAGAAGATCTCCATATTGTGGACGTGCTGGAATGCAGAGAGTGCCGATACTTACCTGGGAGGGGGAGCAGATTGCATGTAGATAAGACACAGGTAGTTTCCAAATCCTCCAGGGCTCCTGTGTTCATATGTGTGTGTGTGTGTCCCCTTTTAGGAATGACCACAGACTCAGGAGCAATGTTTTTAAGGGACCCTGGGCTACTGGAGGGGTGGGGGGGGGGTGCCTGTGGCAGGCTGAGGCAGGGCACACAGGTGGAGTTACAGTAGCCCAGTCTCATCAGATTGCGAAAGCTAAGCAGGGTCGGTACTTGGATGGAAAACAACCAAGGAAGTCTCTGCAGAGGAAGGCAACGGCCAAGCCACCTCCGCTTCTCACTCGCCTTGGAAGCCCTTTGCTGGGGTCACCCTCATAAGCATGCATCTTTCCCAAGGCGATCTTGGGAACTGTAATTTTGGAGAGGGGCGAGAGGGTGTTTCTCGGAGCCCTCACCAAGCGACAGTTCCATATCCTAGGACTTTTCCGGGTGTGTGTGTGGGGGGGGGGGGAATCTGTGACGGTTTGGCAGCTATGAAATGACTCTGAAATGTCCCATGTGACTCTGCCCAGCCCACCTTCTCCTTTCCTTCCTTTCCCAGGACATTCAGCAACTGCTCCAGCTCCAGCAGCTGGTCCTTGTTCCAGGGCATCACTTGCAGTCGCCTGCCCAGTTCCTGCTACCACAGGCCCAGCAGGGACAGCAGGGTAAGAAGGAGAGAGGGCTGTGTGCGTCTCCCCCCCCCCCCCCCCATTGGCTTCAAAATGCAGATTTCTCTTTGAGGTCTCGATAAACCAATCGTGCTGCAGGGCGGGACTTTGTGGGGCAAGCCGGTGCTCTGTCTCTTCCGACTGGTGCTGAGCCCTTGTCTTCCTCCTTCTCTGCAGGGCTGCTCCCGACACCAAATCTCTTTCAGCTACCTCAGCAAAACCCAGGGAGCCTCCTGCCGAACCAGCCTCGAGCAGGGCTCCCAGCACAGGTGAGTGGGAGAACGCAGCGGGGCTTTGGGGGGCTGCCAGCTCCTGAGCCAGTTTGGGGTGGTGGTTAAGGATGCTCTGGTATTTTGGGCAGGACTCTATGGTTACTGTAGTGTTTTGCCCAAACTACCAGAGCGTCGCTGTGCGACGTCCCTGGCATGATGATGTCACTTTTCCATGACGTCATCACATCAGGGACGTTGTGTGCAGTGACGTCACTTCCCCCACTCCTGGAAAGCTCCTTCCTACCCCCCACCGGTGAGAGAACAGGCCCTGCCAACCCTACCAAGGAGGGAGCCCCCTCACCTCTTCAGGGAGCCCTTTCCAGAGAGCTGGAGCCACAACGGAAAAGGCCTGGGCCCTGGTTGAGGCCATCATGGGCCACCCTAAGTGGTGGGATAGCCGACAGATGGCTGCCTGATGACTGCACCTGGCACACAGAAACACATGGAAGGAGGCGGCCCTTCAGATACATGGGCCCCAGGTCGTGAAAGGCTTTAACGGTCATAACCAGCACTGTGAATTGAACTCAGAAACTGACTGGCAGCCAATGTAGCTGTTCCAAAAGGGGCAACACATGTTCCTGGTGGCTAGCCCCTGACAGCAGTTGGGCTGCCGCATTCTGGACCAGTTGTAGTTTCCGGGCTGTCTTCAAGGGTGGCCCCATGTAGAGAGCATGTAGTAATCTAGCCATGAGGTTACTGAAGGATGGATCAGCACGGCCAGGTCAGCTGAATCTAGGTAATGAGGAAGTCTGGATTTAAAGGTTGACATTGGGACCCTGAATTGTACCCAGAAATACACTGGGAGTCGGTGTAGATGGGCCAAGACGAGTGATACGGTTCCGTTCTGTTCACTCGTTACGTTTGTTTGGTGCGGCCGGTGCCTCTTGGATCACTGTTTCTGTGGCTTCTTTCCCTTCCCCAGCAAGTGACTCGGCCTGGCCTCCCCGAGTCCCACCTCGCTCACGCGCAGCCACCCAAATGCCTGGAGACCCCGTCACACCCTGAGGAGCCCAGCGACCTGGAGGAGCTGGAGCAGTTTGCCCGCACCTTCAAGCAGCGGCGTATCAAACTGGGCTTCACACAGGTACGTGCCCCCCGGGTCTTGGCCTGGTGAGTCTCTTCTTGTTTCTCGAACTGGAGACAAGGCCTTCTGTATACAAAGACAGCCAGTGTGCTGTAGCGATTAGAGTGGAGGTCCCCAACACGGTGCCTATTTGGTGTAGTGGTTAAGAGCGGCAGACTCTAACCTGGGAGAACCAGGTTTGATTCCCCCCTCCTCCACATGCAGCTGCTGGTGTGACCTTGGGCAAGCCACAGTTCTCTCAGAGCTGTTCTCTCAAGGGCAGTTCTCGAGAGAGCTCTCTTAGCCCCGCCTACCTCAAAGGGTGTCTGTTATGGGGAGGGGAAGGGAAGGAAGAGATTGTAAACCGCTCTGAGACTCTGGGTGAAGGGCGAGGTATAAATCCAGTCTCCTCCTCTTCTTCTTCTTCTGGCGCATGGTGCCCACCAACATCTTTCCTAGTGCCCGTCAAGTGTTTTTAGAACGGTTGGGGCCAGGTACGGCTTTTGCACAGCAAGACTTCACACTGGCTGCGCAGATCCTTTAAAATGTTGCTTTTGGCAGTAGCTGCCGCCACAGCACAACGATCTTCACTGTGTGACTGCAGCAGCCATTTTGTAGCTGGCTTTGTGTCCTATGGCAGCCATTTTGTGTCTGTGCCCACCACGTGGTGTCAGAATTTTAAAGGTACCGCAGGCTCAAAAAGGTTGGGGCCCCCTGGATTAGAGTGCAGGAATTGGATTGGGGAACAACATCCCTGCATGTGGAAGTGACGTCATAATGCCGGGAATGTCATGCAGGGACACTCTGGTTTGAGGGCAAAACTCTATGGTTTGTTTTAAGTGAAAGCTGAGATTCTTGGGATGCTGAATAAGAACACAAGAGCAGCCATGCTGGATCAGACCAGTGGTCCATATAGTCCTGCACCCGGTTTCACAGAATGGCCAACCGTAATGGGGGCTACAGCTTCCCCCTGTTCTTCCCACCTCCCCCCAGCTCTGGTATTCAGAGGGTTATTACCACTGAACATAGAGGTTGCATTGAATCCTGGGTAATAGCCACTGATGGACCTGTCCACCGTGAATCTTTGGAAGCTGACTAAAGTAGTGCCTGCCACTTCACCCTGTGGCAGTGAGTTCCACAAGTTAACCACTCTTTGAGTGAAGAAGTACTTCCTTCTGTGCATCCTGAATCGTCTGCCTGATTTCCTAGTGCTAACGAGAGAAGGAAAAAATTCTGTCTCTCTCTTTTAGCTAAATTGTTTTTTTTATTAACAAGCATGGGGAATTAAGACTATTAAATGGCAACAGGCATAAAATGTGGGATCATAACCTGTGTCTACCAGAGTCGGAATTCCCAGAGCCCGTGAATAGACACAGAGACACTCTGGCCTCAACCTGAAATCCCTGGGTTGGAATTGTGGCATATCAGATATGCAGGCAGTTGACGTTTCTTGTACTCTGCTTCCCGCATCCTTTCCTCTGCAGGGTGATGTGGGGTTGGCCATGGGGAAGCTTTATGGGAATGACTTCAGCCAGACAACCATCTCACGCTTTGAGGCGCTCAACCTCAGCTTTAAGAACATGTGTAAGCTCAAACCTCTGCTGGAGAAATGGCTCAATGACGCTGGTAAGTGAGGAGGAAGGATCAGGAGAGAAGCTTTTGTGGTCGTGAGGGGGCACTGGAGGGGGCCGAGGGGAAGTAACAGAGAGGGGCAGATGAGACCTGACAGCACGGTACGCAAAGAGTTTTTGAGGCCTAAGAGTGTTTTCCCCACTGGGGAGACTGAGGCGTGGTAGAGGTGGTGAAGGGGGAAAAGGGAAAGCGAACAGGCCCTGCAGGGGTCATTGTGGTGGGTGAGGCAGGAGAAGAAAGACGGGCTCCATGGCTGCAGGCCCGTAGCCAGGATTTTGTGGCTTGTGGGGCAAATTTTTGGCTGGGCTGGTGGGGCTGCCGTTATTTGCCATAACAAAGGGGTTGCATGCGGCCCTCTCCCTTCCCGCCTGCAAGACTGAAAGGGCCCTCCAGCTGATTGGTGAGCCTCGTGCTCCTCATTGATCATCTGAAGGGCCCTTTGAATCTTGTCAGAGGAGAGGGAGAGGGGTCTGCGCCCCCCCCACACCTTCTCAAAAGCATTTAAAGTACCCCTTTAAGAAGAAGTGGGCCCTTTAAGGAAGGGGGCAAAGCCCCCAATTCCCCCACCGTAGCTACGGGCCAGGTTGGAGAACATTTCTTGCTGAGGAAGCTGAGGCCTGCTTGGGACAGGGTAGCAAAGAAGCCATGAGGAAGCTCCACAGGAAGAGGCAGGACTGACCAGAGTGTCCACGGGTTGAGGGTCGAGAGTGCTGTCTCGTGGCTTGAGGGAAGTTCACTTTGTGAGATCAGAGGCCTTCCTGGTAAGGCAGATAACGCCCACGCTGCTCAGACGTTGGCCTGTTATTGCAAGGAAGCCAGAACTGGTGAAACAAGAAAGGCGCAAGCCGGTTAAAAGGTGGTCAAGTGGGGGCTTTCTTAAGCAACACGAAAGCGGGAGAGGAGAAAGGAGTGGGAACCAGAGGGCAGAAACCAGGCCTCGTTGTGGGAGCGCGAGAGGTGCGGAAAACTGTCCAAGGCGACGTACCTGGTGGGGGGAACTGGGGGCAGGCGGGGCAAAACATCTGGGCAACACGGTGTGGGTGGCGAATAAACGGCTCGTTCTCCCTCTTCCCTCCTCTGTCACAGAGACAATGTCTGTGGACTCCACGCTTCCCAGCCCCAACCAGCTGAGCAGTCCCAACCTGGGCTTTGACGGGCTGCCGGGTCGGCGACGCAAGAAACGGACCAGCATTGAGACCAATGTCCGCTTCGCATTGGAAAAAAGCTTTCTTGCGGTGAGGCCCTCCCCACCAACTGGTCTCATGTAACCTGTTGAGAGACGGCAGCTTCCCCTCCCCTCTGCCCCCATCCCACCTTGGGCGGTTTCTGATAAGCTGTCCTGAGGATAAGAAATACGGTGGGGAACAAATGGAAACAATTGTTTGGGAACAACCTCTTTTAGAACATATCATGTTCATTGCTGCCCGAGGCTTCTCTTTGGCTCATCTAGGCCTCCCAGATCCCCGCAATGTGGGAGGGGGAAGCTCCTCATTCAGATCAGGGAGGGGATTTTAACCCTTCCCCTAGGGTTGCCAGGTCCCTTTCTCCTGCCTGCAGGGGGATGGGGGGGACATTCTATGAGTGGGAAATGATGTCCCCCCCATCCCCCCCCCAAAAAACCCCAGTGATTTTGCACACTACGTGCTTGCATCACCCGGAAGTGACAGCATGTTGGCAGTGTTGGGGGCGACACTCTGGATTTTGGGCAAAACTCTATGGTAAAATCAGCATCAAACCATAGAGTTTTGCCCCAAATCCAGAGTGTCACTTGCCGACGTGCTGTCACTTCCGGGTGACACAGGCATGTTGTGTGCAGTGTTGCTGTTGGGGGGGGGTGTTGGCAAGCAGGAGCCCATAAAATTGGGGGATCCCCCGCCTCCACCGGGCAAATGGCAGCCCCACCTTCCCCCCAATCAGCCCACAGCAGCCGCTGTTTTGCCCCATTGGAGGAAGCATATAGGCAGGTTTCCCACCAGAGAGATGAACCAAAGCTCCAGGGAGAACACGCGAAACTGGGAAAGTGGCACGGAAGGAAAGGACTAATTTCCCCTCCTGCCATAGTACAGGTGCCACCCTCTGGGTGGGGGAGGGGCAGGAGGTTGGAGTTCTTCTGGAATTACAACTGATCTCCAGACTACAGAAATCAGTTTCCCTGGAGAAAATGGCGACTTTGGAGAGCCAACTCTGTGGTGTCACATCGCTGCCGAGCTCCCTTCTCTCCCCAAACTCCGCTCTCCTCTTCAGGCTCCATCCCCTAATCGCGAGCAGTTTTGCAACCCAGAGTTGGCCACCCTACTCCATGCTAAAGCTGCAGTCTGAATCAGGAGCCCCTGCCTTTTACCAAAGAAAAAGCAGTTGGGAAATCCATTTATGGATCTCCCAGCACTTAGTCTGGCTCTGCTCCCTGTCAATGCGTTCCAGGCAGTTTTCTGTCGTTTTTTTTTTTTTTAAGCCTGCTTAGCAGCCTTTTGTCTTATCCGAGTGGTCCCCTTAAAAATATCCCATTGTTGGTTCTCAGCAGCAAGGGTGGCAGAATGCAGAAAAAGGCTTCACCACATGCTGTGTTAGCGGGGAGAAAGGGCGCTGATTCCTTGCATATCCAGGTTTGCCAAAGAACGACAGTTTGGAAACGCTTACCTCCTAGCAAACAAAAGCCTTCCCCACACCTGCGCCCGTCTCTGGCCCCTGTGGAGCTCTGTACAGCCGCTTGCCCCTCCTTGTCTACGTAGGTTGCCAACACCGTCCCGTTAACCTCCTGCCCTGCCCCCTCCCACTCACAGAACCAGAAGCCTACCTCAGAGGAGATCCTACTTATCGCCGAGCAACTGAACATGGAGAAGGAGGTGATTCGTGTCTGGTTCTGCAACCGCCGCCAGAAGGAGAAGCGGATCAACCCTTGCAGCACGACTCCCATGTTACCTGCCCAGGGCAAGCCCCCCGGCTACAGCCCCCTCATGGTACGTTCCTGTGCTCCTCATTTCCTTCGTCCCCCGCAGAACCTCTTGATGATATGTGCCTGTCTTGCATTCCCCTCCTGCTATACTTGGTACCTTCCTGTATACCTTCTTCCTTCTTCCTCCCCTGCAGCCATGAAAACTCCCTTATATCGCATGCATATAATTACTTTGCCCCCACTACAACCCTCTCATCTTATGATTCCCCAATACTACCCTCTTACTTCAGCCCCATGAGGGCATATGCCAGACTTAAGGGCCTAACTACAAAATACACTGTCCTTGGTTCCATTCCCTGGCTCTGACAGTCCTCTGCTTGGAACTTAATCCCCCGGTGTGTGCACAGACTTGATTTGCGTTGGCATTGTGGCAAGTGGCACAAGGGCAATTAAGCTCCCCCCCCCCCAAACCCAGTGTTATTTTTCTGACCTGAAATTGCGCTGGGGAGCCACTAATTTGCCCCATGAAGACGTTTACATATAGCCCGTCGGTACAAGTTTTCCAAATGGGGCCACTACAGATTAGGGAAACAGTGCAGGGTAGGATGGCTTCAGGCCCCTCCCGCAATTTAAACCGAGCTGACATGCACCAGGGAATGAAGTTTCGAGCGTGGAACCCCCGGAGCACATCTCTTGACCAGACCTGGGAATAGACTTCGGAGCCCGTTTGCTGATCAGATCTTGCTAAACCTATCATCAGACAAGCCTGCACTGGAGCAAGGAAAGACCAGCCAGGAGAAGATGCAGCCTCCTAACAAGATCTCTGGTTTCCTTCTGCCTTTAGTCCCACCCAGCTGCTCCACAGTCAGATCTTGCCCCTCTCCTCTGTTTTAGCCTCACAACAACCCTGTGAGATAGGTTAGGCTGAGCAGGAGCGAAAGGCTCAAAATCACCCAGCAAACTTCCATGATGTCAGTGGGCATATGAACCTGGGTTTCCCATGTCCCAGTCTGACACTTTAACCACTACATAGCCTTAGACCAATTTCCCACAAGCAGCTGTACAGCCCTCACGCTTCCATTTGCCCTGATTGCGTTTGTCAATTTCACACTCTTTGCTGTGCGGCCACATTTTGACCCGCATCTCCCCCCGATTTCCTCCGCGTCTTCTCGATCCTTGTTTTTTGAGATTGAGAAGACATGGGGGAAATCAGAGGGAGATGCGGGTCAAAGTGCCGCCATGCAGCGAAGAGTGTGAAATTGACCAATGCAACCGGGGCAAATGGAAGAGCAAGGGCGGCACAGCTGCTTGTGGGGAATCGGTCTTAGTTTCCAATTGCAAATAGCATGGGGGTCTGGAGGTTATCTGGGACAAGATATTCCAGTTCCCTTCATTTTGGGCCCTGGATTTCCCATGATCATCCTGAAGCTTGTGGACCAATTTTTGACTTTCCTAGTTTTGTTTTCTGATGAGTTATGCCTGCCACAAATGGACAGACAGATGGACACGTGGATCCTTTTATTATTATAGATGCATGCTAACAGCCAGCCAAGTAATCTGTTTTGTTAGGATTTTTGGTTTGGATCAGGGTCATATTTGAAGGGGCGGGGGGGGGGGAAGGGCTCAAATGGAATCTTTGTCCTGGGGCCAATGGCGGCTCTAGGCAACCCTGCCCCATGGAAGTCTCTTCCTTGTGTCTTTGATAGTATGTTTCTCTCTTGCATCTCCCCAGGTGACCAGCCCAGGCACCGGCACAAGTCTGCCCCTCTCCCAGGCTTCCAGTAGTCTGAGCACAACAGGTAGCCGTCTTCTGGTTGCACACGCCCCTCTCCCCAAGACCCTCCTTCTAGTACACCTGGCCAATGGGATGCTGAGAGCTTTGGGCTATATGTTTGTTAGAATGCTACCGACTGGGCTGTTTGGTTTTGTGCGGCCTCCAGCTGTGTAGTGGATGAAACATCTGGGAAGCATTCAGAGAGGAGGGGAGGAAGCAGATAACATTGTCCCCTAAGGTGGATGGATGACTATCCCTGTTGAGTGTAAGAAGCCAGCCATGCCAACTGCAGTGATTCTCTATGAGCTTTGTAGGTCAATGGGAGACCCAAATGGCAGGGGTCAAAAGGCCCATCGTTAAAGCTACCATGTACTTTTCCTGGGAAATGGCTGCCTGTATCCATTGGCAGAATGCTTAAGGTCTGTTGTGTAGCTGCAGAATTTCCCTCCGAGTGGTTAGCACCAAAGGAATTCTAGTTTGCTGGCATAGTGGGGTATGGAAGGAAATCATTCTTTACACAGGTGATTAAAATGTGGGATTCATTAGGCAGATTTATGGAGGAGCGGCCTGTTCAGGTCCATAGCCAGGATTTTGTGGCTTGTGGGGCAAATTATTTTCTGGTGGGCTGAAGTTCTCGGGGCAGAAAGAAAAGCCATTTAGCCAATAGAAACTGTTACCAGGATAGATCTCTAAATTGCAAGCTGTCAACCACTTTAGATGGCAGTTCTCAGCCGCTGCAAGTTAATTACTTCTGCCAGCCTAAGCAACAATTCTGATCACAAGCCGGCAGGTGGGGGTGGTGACTTCTATAGTCAAGAAAGCTAACTCTTAGGCAGAAAAACTCTCTTAAAGGAGACACCTACTCCAACCCCCATTGCTCAGTGTGGGAATTAGTCAACTACAGCACCCCACTCTGCTCAAAGGAGCGCACACCTTTAAAAAATGTTTTAAAATGATTGAAAAAAGCATTTACAGGAGAAATTCTTGTGGGGCTGTGCCTTTAAGAAAGGGGGTGAAGCCCCCCAAAGCTCCACTCTAGCTATGGGCCTGGACTGGTCAGGGGCTACTAGCCATGATGACTCAAGGGAATCTCTGCATTCTGACAATGGGATCTTTGACTCTCGAAAACTCATTCCTCCAAAATCTTGTAGGTATCTAAGGTGCTTCTGGAGTCAAATCTAGTTAGCTGTAAATACTGCAGAGGTTGTGGACTGTAGCTCTGAGACTTTATGCTATTTTGATACTCTGAATGTTTTTTTTTAATGTTGTCATGGACACTGACATTAACCGACATTAACATCAGTGGACTCGGAAAGGTGTAACTTTGCTTAGGGATGGCCCCGTAGGCCATGTAATGCCCTAGTTTATATATCTGCTGGGTTTTCTGCTTATGTTTTCATCCCTATGGAAGGGTATGCTCCTCTTGGCTCTTGGCTGCCAGGGCCTGCTCCTCCTTTAGTCGGGAGCCCGAGCCTCTCTCCTTAACCTCCTGTCCTCTTCTCTTGGGCAGTTACTACCTTATCCCCAACAGTCTGCTCCCTGACCCCCAGTCGGACAGCAGTGGGAGCAGGGGGCACCGCCCTCAACTCAGTCACGCCGCCCCCAAGCAACAGCACAAATCCTAGCCCCCACTCGGCTATCGGTTTGCAAGGCCTGAATCCCAGTACGGGGTAAGTGGCAGGGGAGAGGAAAGCCTTCGAGGGCTCGGCAGGGGTTTGAATGGTAGGGGAAGGGGGCATCTGATCTTGGCTGGTCCCCGCGCTGTAAGGGGGGGAGGGGACTTTGGGCAACCTCTTCACGTAAGGGACAGTATATCCCCCAAAGCAGGGTTGCCAACTCTGGATTGGGAGATAACTGGGGGTTTAAGGCGGGAGCCTGGGGAGGGCAGGGTTCAGAGAGAGACCTCAGTGGGGTGTAAGGCCACTCTCCAGAGCAGCCATTTTCTCCACTGGAACTGATCTCTGTTGTCTGGAGATCAGTTGTAATTCTGGGAGATGTCCAGGCCCCGTGGAGGGATTAGGAAACCTGTGCCCAGACAGCAAGGGGAATTGAATCTCGAGGAGACGGTGAAATCCACGTAGAGTTGATGCCCTTCGGAGTGCTTTAAGCCTAGTTCTCTTGCGACCATCCTGGACCTACGAGAGAGAAAGTTTCCTTGCTGAGCCGCCAGGGGGTGTTTGTGTCTCTCTCTTGCGTGTTTCGCGCCACAGACTCCCATGTTAACCTGCTGCATCTGGTTTGATTTCAGAAGCACAGTGCTAGGGGTGAACGCCGGGTTAAACCCAGCGCTAATGGCCACCAACCCGCTGGCCACCATTCAAGGTTGGTGAAAAGGAAACCCCCCGAAAAGACCAGACATGACACCATTCTGCCATCCACCCCATCAGCCTGCTTGTGTGTGAAAGGGGAAGCATGTTTGGGGGGCCATGTCTGTTGGCAAGGGAATGTGTGTGCTCTCTTGGGAATCATACATGTGCCTGCAGCAGGGGACGACTTTTGGAGGGACCAACGCTCGCGTGCAGGGAGTTCTACAAGCAGTCTCGTGTTTGGCGGGAAAGGCTGGTGGAGATGTGAACCACTGCAAACGATTCGTGCTGTCTCATGTTTTTTAAAAACCTGGCTCCATTAATTGAAGGGGTTTGATCAAAATGGGAGCTACGCATACAGGTCAAAGAATACTTCTGATGGGGAAAATATCATCTTATTTTTTTAGACACTGCAGGCATGTGCCACAGCAGATGTTGCCAGAGAAGAGACATTCCCTTTTGGGCTACGGAGGAGAGGGAATGCCTCAGAGCTGTGAATACGGCCCACTGGCCACACGTGACAGGCTTGCAGAAAGTCCTGCTTTTAATGCTTGTTTGAGAATGCAAACAAGGGATAGTCAAGCACTGGAATGGCCAAAACCGACACAGGGCAGGCAGGCTGTGTCATGGTTAGGCAGCCCAAGCCTAAAAGATGATGCGGGACTCCACCAGTCCCAACTTCCCCAAAGGCTTTCAAGCACGGAGCGTATGAATCTGGGGGTGGCAGTGCCTGTGAGCTGTTGTGCAGATGTGGGCCAGATGTGTGAGGGTTCTTGCGATTCAGGGCTAGTCCTCCAGAACCTACTTTGATTCCTCCTGAGAGTTCTTCTCCATCCCAGTCATCTTAGAGTAGAAAGCAACATGCTCCATACCATAACATGCATTCTTCCCCATATCCCACCTGCTAATGGTTCCTTGTTCATCCTTTCAAAACATACCCCATACCACGTGTCTGTTTCATGTGAACTGCACTCGGGACTGGAGGTGTACATGGGGGGTATCATTTGATGGTTTTGTTTGCACCTTGTACTTCTGCCTTTTTTGACGTGGGAGGACCCCCCCCCCCCAAAGGATTGGAATGATCTGGAATGGAGGATCTCATGTCAACGTTTTCCAGCTCCGGTCAGTTGTGTGACCAGCAGGGGGCTTGATCATTACAGAACAGGTGTGCGGTGGCCCCCTCTAGGGCAGGCGTCCCCCAACCTTTTAAGTGTGTGGGCACCTTTGGAATTTGGATACACAGTGGTGGGCGTGGCCACAAAAGGGCTGCCACAGGAGAGAGAGCCAGCCACAACACGGTTGCCACAGCTTACCTTCCGTCGCACAGTGAAGATCCTGCTGCCGAAGCAATGTCGCACTGCCAATCAAATCTCCAGTGGCCAATCAGAAGCCCTGCTGGGCAAAAGTTTCACCTGGCCCTGCCCATTTGCTAAATACACTTGGCAGGCACCGGGAAAGGGGAGCCGTGGCGCCCATAGGCATCACTCTTAGAGAGTGGCCACAGGAACTCATCATTTCTCCAGGTCAGAAGTCTCTCAAGACGTCAGCCAGTTGGGAAAAAGCTGGTGCTGACATGCTCTAACTTGTGTTTTTCTTTCTCTGTCTAGCATTGGCCAGTGGTGGAAGCCTGCCAATTACCAGCCTTGATGCCAGTGGTAACTTGGTCCTGGGTACCACAGCGGGCACGACCGGAAGCCAGAGCATCGTGACCTCTCAGCTGTTCCTCAACCACGCAGGCCTACCCTTGCTGAGTGCTGCCCCGGGAGGAGTGGGGCTGGTGTCGGCGGCCGCCGCCGTGGCCGCCTCCATGCCCAGCAAGTCCCCCACCTTGACCTCCTCCTCTTCTTCCTCCTCTTCCTCCTCCTCCTGTTCTTCATGCAGCTCCTCCAGTGACCTGGCGCAGACTCTGGGGCAGGCTGGTCCCGGATCCACCGAGCCGGATGCCAAGACGGAATGAGGGCCGAGGAGTGTTCCTCTCTGCCTTTCCCAATGCGGTGGCAGGCCAAAGGAGTGGACGTACAAGCCGATGAGTGAAACCAAAAAAAAAGAAAGAAAGAAAGAAACTAAACCAAACGAAGAATTGTCAGCAACAGCCAAACAAAAAAAACCAACCAAAAATAATAATAACCCAAAGCAACCAAACAAGCAAAGCAAAAAGGAACAAAGGAAAAAACCAAAAAGAATTCCCCAAACTTTTGGCGTTCATTTGTTTTTCTCCTCCCCCTGATGTTAAGAAGAAAACACCTAACAAAAGGTGGCTTTATTAGTGGTAACATTTTTTTTTAATGATTTCTCCCCCCTCCCCCCCGCCCCATCTGCTAGTTTCCTGGACAGTTTCAGGAAGGAAACAAATGGGGATTATTTTGTTTTTTTAAAAAAAAAGAAGAAAAGAAAAAAAGAACGAAAAATCCCTTTAAAATCCTTAAAGGGAAAAAGAATCTCACACCAAAAATCACCAGTCCTAGCTTCACCCAAAGCTTTTTACAGACTTTTCTAACTTCTGTGTCTGGTCGAATGTCTTTCAAAATGCGTTTATTTATTCTTATTTATTTTTCTTTTATTTGGCATCCAGAAGGGGTTGGATGGGTGGGTGGGGGTTTAGTTTTAAGACCTTGCTTTAAAACTCCCCCCCCCCTTTTTTAACTTTAAAGAGAGAGATGTTTTTAAACAAATAGCATTTTTTATAATTTTGTTGGGGAATTTTCGTTGAATAGAGTCTAGGATTTTCAAAGGCCGTAGTACAAACTGGGCACCATGTTCCCATGATGGAAACTGGTTTCCAAACTTATGTCCTGCGATATTCTGTCTTTCTCCTGTTGGGGTGTAGGCTCAGTAATCTCAGCCTTGCAGAGAACTCCATGAGTTATTGGGCTGCCGTTTTTGAAGTAGCTCCCTTGCCAACCCACAACTTTGTTAGCTGCTTGTGAAAGGTAAAAAAGACAGACAGAAAGAAAACACTCTGAAAGGTTAAAACAGTTTTCTTCCAGTTTACAAAACTTCCCTTCCTGGTTACCTGGAAGCAATTTTGACTCACCATAGGCAACCTAAAAAGGGTCACTTTATAAGCCCAGAGTATCGAATGCAGCAAGCACAGACAGAGAGCAATAGACTGCCCCACCTCTGCCCCCCCCCATTTCAATGAGGAACAAATGAATCACATCCATTAAAAGTAACCTTTCCTGGTGTCAGCTAGAGTATTCACGGAATACAAAGTATAAATACATCTTTGCAGGACATGAGGCCCTTTTGAAAGTCTTTGGCTTTTTCAGGATGAGCCGTGTTGAATATGTATATGTTTTGTTCTATCAGTTTGAATGCTTTCTTTGTTGATTTAATTTTTTTCTACCAATAGCTTCCTCCCCCCAAATTAATTTCCACCTGGGGCTAGTATCAGGGGTTATTTTTCTGAAAACAGGGGATATGTAATTTTTATTATTATTTTTATATCTGTGTTCTGAAAAAAAAATACTCATAATCCAGTGCCTGACAAAAACCAAAACAAAATAAACGGGAAATTTCAGCATTCTTTACATTTTACAGAAAAAAACCAAAAATCGATAGACACCACTACAGAAAACAACTAAACGAAGACAGTTGGGGAATTTAAGGGGAAAAGAAATCACAAATGAGGGATCCGAAACCCCCCTCTTCTTGTGTGGATATCAGAGACTCGGAGGCGAGAAAAAAACACACAAACTTTTAACCAAAAAGAACGAACAAAGCAAACAAAGAAAACTTAATACACACACGTTCAAAACTTTCATCGGAGAAGAAAGGATGAAAACATGGGAATTAAAGGGGAAATCTTTACTTTTCTCTGGTGAGGCAAAATGGCTCAACCATCTTTCTCTGTCCTGAAAAAAAATACCTCATGGAAAGTTGCGTTGAGAAGCCAAGATTTTATAAATGGCAAAGAGACAAAAAATTAAATAAACCAAATCAACAGAAGTGGGAGGGTAAGAACAGAGGAACCTGCAGTACCCTCCTAGAGGTCTGGAAAGCTTTAAAAATGGCTTCTCAAAACGCTGATTTTCTTTTCTGTTTTTCTAACTTGTTTGGGTAAATTTGTTGGGGGCTAATTTCTTTATTATTATTATTATTCTTTTACTGTGTTGGTTTGGGATTTTTTAAAAAAGTGTTTGAGGGGTTTTTTTTAGTTATCATTTGGGGTGTCCCCCCCCCCACTTTTGTCTTTTCTTTTTCAACTCCTGCGAACCAAAGTCTTGTTGTTGCAGAGAAGGAAGTTAGCCATGGCATACTACGATCTGGTAGAAAAACCAAACCAAAACTAAAGGACACAGTGAAAAAGACAAACAAGCAAGCAAAAGGACTTTGAAATTTTTCTTAAAGGAAAAAACAAACCGACCTCGACCTCATTTTATCTCCTGCTTTTGCTGTGTTATAACGTTCAGGTGGGTTTGAGATAACAAAAAGAAAAATACTGTGAAACTTTCAAAAAAAATGAAGCAAACAAACACACACACACACACACACACAAACCAGGAAACACCTAGTTTTAAAAGACTGAAAAGAAAATGTTTTTCACCCCATTATGTGCGTGAGGGAGAGAGAACTGGCAAGTATTTATCCGTCTCTTTTAAGATTCCAATCATGCTTTTATTATTGTGGACATCAGTAAAAAAAAGAAAAGGAAGTCAAATCTCTTTTTCTCTCTTTCTCTTTCTCTCTCTCTGTCTGTCTCTCTCTCTCTCATGTGCTACTGAACGTGTTTCTAGGTGGAATGTAACTGTTTTAGTGATATTTGTTCTTCTTTCTTTTTTTAAAAAAACACTTCTTTTGGGGGGTAACTTCTATTTTTTTTTATAGAGAAAAATCTATGTTCCGCTTTATCGCTTCTTACTGTATAAAAAAAAGACAAAAAAACCAAACGCTGAAGGTTTGCCACAAAAAAGATAAAAAGGTTAAAAAAAAAGCTAAACAAAAAATCAACAAAAAAAGAAAGAAAAACCAAAACGTGTTTTTTTTAAAAAAAATTGATTCTAGACCAAAAATGACCCTATCTCCATGGATGGAGCTGAGTGGTAGGTGTACGGCTTGGAGGGGAACAGCCAAGATTTATAGGGCAAGCAAAGGAAGGTGGGAAGTAGGAAGTGAGGGACAGACATTCTTTTTTTCCCCTCCCGGAATTTGAAAGAAGCTTGAAAGAAGGGCCGCGGGTTCATTAGGTTAACCGGGTTCATTAGGTTTTTGCATTGTTTCCGAAACCTGTTACACCTGTTTAACCAGAGGTGACAGTAGGGGGAAAAAAAAGAGATGTCTGTACATTTTGGGGAACGGAGCCTCTCTAAAACCAATTTCAGCTTTTGGAAAAACAGTTGCCTGTTTCCGGTTTTAGGGACAGAGTTGCGGGCGGTTGTCAGGGTGGGCAGTGGCCGACTTTAGCAGCTCCAGCTCCGTTCCTCCTCCCAAAGCGGTGACTGTCTTTCATAGGTGTTGCCCGAGGATTAGATGGCAGAGCTTTTCCTAGCTTGATGAAGGAGGGAATTGTGTGGGTCAGTCCGGAAGAAAAACAACGAGGGATTTGATTTTTGTTCGGCTGTAGTTTCCCTATAGCAGGGCGATACCATGGTCATCATGGACCTGCCCTCCCTATTCCACATCGTTCTGCACGTGGATGGTCACATAGGGTTGCCAGCATCCGAGCAAGACCTGGAGTTCTCCCCTCGAGAAAATGGCAGGTTTGGGAGTAGGGGTGGCAGGTCTCCCGTTAGAATAGGAGACCTCTTGGCATTTACTCCTGTTCCCTGCCAGCATGTTCAAGGCTGGCGAGGGGAATGGGGGCATGCTGACACTGCACCAACACGCGACATCCCTTCCAACAAAAAGCTGGACGTGACATCATTACGTCTGGGTGATGCTGTAGGATTAGCTCAAAACTCTATGGCTAAAGAAGTTTCTGTAATGAAGTGATGTTGCGTGCTAGTGCACCTGAAGTGCACCTGTCCCCGCCCCCTAAAACCTCCCATGGGGTTGCAGGCTGCGGCTGACAACCCTGTAAGTTGGAAGGGGAGTTTTATGGAGCCGCATCCCTGCCGAAGTCCCTCCCCTCCCCAAACTTTGCCCTTCCCAAGCTCCACTTTCAAATCTCCAGGCATTTTCCAGCCTAGAATTGGCAACCCTAGGACAAAAATGGGATGGGAGATACTAGGGGCCACTCCTTTGAAAAACAGTCTCTTTTCCGCTGACCTCCCCCACTCCTGGGAATTTTAGAATGAGGAAGGAAGCAAGCTTTAAACTACAGCTGTAAAACCAAATATTTGCTCACCCACCTCCGTGCCGGTGCCCGCCCCGGAGTTGGAAGGGCACGAGGGAGGGGGAGCCAGGCTAGACCCTCTCCCTCCCCCTCACAGTGCCAAGACATCCACCACGAAGCTCTTTGGAGATAGCCCGCCATATACCTCATATACTTTAATGATAAACCAAATAGAAAAGCTTTATTAAGGGTGTGTGCTGGACGGGTCTGTTTGGGGAGGTGGGGGGTCAGGCGCAGCATCCTCTCTCTCTCACCCCCACAGAGGTAAATCAGTGGGGTGGTCAAGGCCCCCAAGAAATGTGAGCCGTTCCCTTGGAAACAGTGGCGCCTTTCTCTGGAGGGTCTTTTGTTGCCATCAGGAAGGGTTGCCATTGGCTGGGTGAAGGATCGGTGGCCGGAGCCACAGAGAAGTCTGTGAGGGTCGCTGGCAAGGGCTGGAAGGCCTCTGGTGGGCCCTGTTTACATAATGGGGGTTCTGCCCTAACGGAGCAGGCGCTCTGTACACCAATGTAAATTGAAGGGTGGCCGTACAGGTCACGAGCATGCCCGCGTTGCCGGAAGCCATGCTCTGGGATGCTTGCTCAGCACCCGATGCCAATGAAACCTTGACCGTGAATCCCATTTAAAGTCCAACATGGCTTCCAGCCTTTCTCGACCTCCTTGCTTCTTCTGGGCTCTTCAAGTGTTGCCACTGGGCCTGGGTTACGAGAAATGGAATCTCCTCTGATGCTTCTACAACCGGTGAGGCATCTGTACGCATTTCGGTAGGTGGGAAGGCCTTGGAATGAGAGACGCTGCACCAGCCCCTGATTCCCACCACCACCACCCCAATAAGACTGGCCTGTTGCTGTAGCCGACCCGGGAGCAGTGGGAAAATCGTGTGATAACTTTGCCAAAGGTAGTTAGTTCCTAGTATTCAAATTTTTTAATTTTTAATCTTCCGGGGTCTGATCCTGTCTCGTTAATTTATTTGTAACTGTGGGGCTTAGAAGTGACTTGAAAAAAAATAATGATGATGATGATGATAAATGTAACAAATATTCTGAGTGATTTTTTTTAATTTGTTCTTTTATTTGGTTCTGTCGTGGATTTGTGTTTTTTTCCCTGTCTTTTTTTTAATTAAAAAACAAAACAAAATAAAAATCTTGCAACCAAAGACGAGTTGGAAGGGAATCGGAAGTCTGTCATGGTGGCTGAATGCTGATGATGGGTTTTTGTGGATAGTGGGACAAAAGAGACCCCTCCGAATGCTGTCCCCGCTGCTGTCTCTAGGGTTGCCAGCACCGGGGTGGGAAATAGCTGGAGATTTTGGGGGTGGAGCCTGGGGAGGGCGGGGTTTAGGAGGGGAGGGACTTTGGTGGGGTATAATGTCATAGGGTCCACCTTCCAAAACAGCCATTTTCTGCAGGGGAATTGACCTCTGTTGCCTCGAGATCAGTTGTAATACCGGGAGATCTCCAGCCTCCACCTGAAGGTTGGCAACCCTAACCTGTCACCCTCTTTCTGGTTTCAAGAGGTAGAAAGCAATATCTCTTACTACTTACTGATTTATCTACCTCTGCTTTTGTTTGCAGCAACTTTCTTAAAAATCACAGAAATACACTATTAGTAAGTAACTAGGAACAATACCCTAACAATTCAAATATTACACTGATGTATGTCCGGCATAAAACCTTGCAGTTTAAATCTGCAGGGAGAGATGATGTACATGAGCTGGTGTAATATTCAATCAACCACTAGAGGGAGCAAAACACATGCAGCTCAGAAAACCCCCTGGAAGAAACAAGAACTTACAAGCAAGTTAAATGAGAATGCGGAAAAGCCCAGTTTCCTGTGAGATGCACGTGCATCTTCTTCAGGCAGTGACTCCCCATGGTCCCAGGTGGAGGTCTTTTACACTATCTGCTACCACATCCTTTAGCAGGAGAGGCTGGGGATTGAACCAGTGACTTTCCGCATGCAAAGCCTGGTGCGCTACCACTGAGCCACCGCTGTTCCCAGCAGTGTCTGTCTGCTTCTCTGTCTGCCAAACTCATACTGCTGCTTCCCCTCCCCAGACATTTGTCCCCTTCCCTTGGTCTTACCCTTCTCATACTTCGAGGCGTACCTGAACACAGCTGTTTCCTAACACTTAGTTCCCATTCTGGAAACATCCACAGTTCTTAAGGAACATTACCTTTCTTTTGTGATAGGCCCGCTAAAGCAGGGGTGTCAAACATAAGGCCTGGGGGCCAGAACCGGCCCGTCCAGGGCTGTTGTGTGGACCACAAGCAATTGGTGCAAGGGAGGGAACAGGAGGCTGCTTGGGGGGTGAGCAGAGCCACTCCAGATGTGGCTTCAACACAGCGGAACAACCTCATCTGCAGCCGTCAAGCAGAACCCCCCCACTTCAGGGACTGGTAAACTGGGAGCCACTGCAGCTGCTTTCACACCTCGCCACTCTGCCTGCAGCTCGGGGTGCAGGAGTCAGCGTTTTGCACATGGGAGCACAGACAATCCTCTGTCAGGGCATGGGAGCGTCTGCGCCGCTGCGTCTCCTTCTGCCCATGTGGGTTTTCCACTCCACCCCCCTCCCAGCCCACGGGGCCTTGCAGTGAGGACACACCAACTCAGAGCTTACCAGTTGCTGTCCTTTATAAAGTTTATATCTCCAATACCCAGCATTCGGTTTTTCAGCGCACATGGCCCAGCCCGACAAAGTGACATTTGTGCAAGATCCGGCCCTCGTAACAAATGAGTTCGATACCTCTGCTCTAGAGCCTCTTTCATTGCCTACAGAGAGCAAACTAATTTCATTGCCAGCCTCCAGGTGGGGCCAAGAGGTCTCCCAGAGTTATAACTCAATCTCAGGAAACAGCAGCTTCAAAGGGGATCACGTTCCCACCGATTTCCCTGCCCGCTCCAGAATCCATCCTTTCCACTCACTGCCCCCAAATCTCCAGAACTTCCCCTCGTCAGAGTTGGCAACCTTACATACTTTGCACAATTACCTCAATGTGTGTGTTTGCCACATTCTGTGAATAAGGCACAGTCCGTATTTTCCAGTTTTGGGATGCATGAACAAGTACACGCAGTGATTTGGATTTCCAATGGCATGTACCACATTTTGAAAATACACGCATTGCGATGTTGACACAAAATGGTGGACGCATTCTCCCGCTAGATGCGATAGTTGTGCCGAAATTGTAATGCCTGAAAAGGGCGTATAGGATAGACACAGGGTTGCCAACCTCCAGGTGGTGGCTGGTGATCTCCTGCTCTTACAACCGGTCTTCAGGCAACAGAGATCAGCTCACCTGGAGAAAATACAACCACAAATAAACCAGCCCCTATGATAGCTCACTATAAAGGGCCCCATCGAAGTGCTGTACAAAACATGATTATTCAAAAAAATCTCTCTCTCTCCATAGTTTTCTTTGTACAAAAACATCACAAGGAGACATAGTCTCAAAAAGTGGAACACAAAAGCAACGCAGGTTTAAAGACACTATATATAGTCCAATACCTTGTGCCTAGGTGCACAATTCCAAAAGGAAGCCCCCACAGTTTAACTCCCACGTTGCCTTCTATCTGTCTCCTTGTAATGTTTTTGTATGAAGAAAGCTATGGAGAAAGATGTATTTTTGAGTAATAATTCATGTTTTCTACAGCACTTCGATGGGGCCATTTATAGCGAGCCGCCTGGAGAAAATGACCACTTTGGAAAGTGGACTTTATGGCTTGATGCCCCTCCCCTCAACAAACTCCACCTTCCTCAGAGTCCACCCCCAAAATCTCCAGGTATTTCCCAACCCAGAGCTGGCTACCCCAGACACGCTTATAACTAGTCACCAAATTTATATCCAGAGGTCATTTCGAGCTGGAACGCGCAGGAACGCCGTTCCGGGAGTAACAAGCCCAGGAGCGGGCACGTATGGTGATGCACTGTGGGAAAAAGCAAAAGCATACTAACTTGATCTGTATTTTCATGCTTGTTGCAGGGGAGCTTGGGAAATAACTGGAGTTTTTTGGGGTGGAGCCTGAGCGGTGGATGTTGCCTTCTGACACACTTCCGGTGATGTCAGGGTGTGTAGCATATGCAAATGAGTTACGCTAATGGCTCCTGCACCTCTTTTTTTAATGAAATGACCCCTGTGCTACATCACACACAAAATACATGAATTGAGCATGTACGTGGAAAGGGGGGGGGGAATATACAATGCTTGTTTTCATCCATTCAACTTTTCCAGCATTCAGTGGCCCAGTAAAAGGTCTGTCTCAATTCACACAGAATGTTCTGCTTTGAGAGAAAACCAGATTTCCCCCCACACCTCCATTACAGAAGCACAATGTAATCAGCCTCCCACAACTTAATGGTCACACAAAAATCTCTGCTCTTTTGAGCTCATTCTGTTGTCTGTGGAGTTCTGCGCTCAGCATAATCCTATGTAAGTGGCATCTAGTTATAAGTGGATACAGAATGGTCCAGATGTTTTATGTAATCCAATTCCCTGCTGGCAATCTCCTACACGCTTATGGCGGCATATCCAAGGCTGCTTTTTAAATACCAGCATGGAAGAAAGGAAGTATTTACTGGGTAAAGCAAAGGTAATGATGTATTCAAGATGAGATTGCTGGAGAGAGAAAAACAACAACAACAGATGTTTTTTCTCTTGATATTGTACTGTGGGACTTGGTAAAGCAGGGTCGTCTGAAATTCTCCCAATTTACAGGGCAAGGAATTAAAAAAACAGGCCTTTCAACTGTGTTGGATTCATACAACAGCTTGACTGAGTTCTATTTCTATTATAAAATGGGGATATGATTTCCCATCAGTATTGCAGGGATACCATACCACTAGGGCTGCCGGGTACCCCCTGGACACGGGTCGGGGTGGGGGATAGGGTTGCCAGCTCGAGATTGGAAAACTCCAGGAGATTTGGGGGTGGAGCTTGGGGAGGGCAGGGGCCTCAGTGGGGTACAATATCACAGAGTTCACCCTCTAATGCATCCATTTTCTCTAGGGGAACTGCTCCCTGTAGTCTGGAGATGAGCTGTAATTCCGGGAGATCCCCAGGCCCCACCTGGAGGCTGGCATCCCTGCATAGCACAGTGATAACTACCGTTGGCTTTGAGGGCAGGTGAAATACTTGGGCTGCTAGGCAGTGCTCCCTCTAAGCAGTGGGGTCTGAGCCATGCCCCCTCCCCAGCCACAGAGTTTGCCCTCTGAGATGGCCATTTTCTCCAGGAGAACTGGCCGCTGTAACCTGGAGATCAGATGTAACTCTAGGACCCCAGGCCCCATGTGGAGGCGGGCAAACCCTAGCGGGGCCATGGCTTTGATGCAGATTAAAGTCACGAGAAAGAGCCCAACCGCCGAGAGGCGACTTTTGCTTCTTGTCCCATACCCAAGGCAGAAACGACACAAGACAGCAGTGAAAACAGGCTTACCTAAACCCCACTGAGCCGAAATTGCTGCAGCAGCTGCTCAGAGGATTACAAGTGAGAGAAGAAAAATCCTAACACCCCTTCCAGGACAAACAATCGACAATATCGTTATTATCACCACCATAACCCAAAATATTATTCTCTGATGCTAACATAATTAGTATGATTCACTGTTTGTACTAGGAAGTAGGTGTCAGGATGTTTCCTCTCCCATCGTTACACTTTGAGGCTGGGGCAACTTTACGTTTGCTTACTTTAGGTAGTGTTTCCTCTAAGCTGAGTGAGTGTGAGCTAGCTCAGTTCTTTAGCCTCTGGCTCACACATTTTTGTCTTTGCTCCGGAAGGATGGCTCCAAAGCAAACTAATTTATGCCGGAGCCAAAGCCCTTGCTCACAGCTTTAATGCCAGTAGCTCACAAAAGTAGAATGTTGGCTCGACTCGACAGCTCAGAAGGAGCATTAGGGATGTGTGTTACGTATACATGTATTTCTATACTTGTGTTTAGGTTCCTGTAAATGGATGGAGCAAGACCAAAAATGTTGGCGTGCATATATATGTATATGCCTAGACACACATAAATGGAGGCACAGTGTGTAGATTTCCCAACCTCCAGTTGCAGCTTGGAGATCTCCCAGAATTACAACTGATCTCCAGACAACAGAGAGAAGTTCCTCCGGAGAAAATGGCTGCTTTGGAGGGTGGACTCCAGGGTATGATATTCCGCTGAGGCCCTTTCTCTCCCCACATCAGTGTTCCCTCTAAGCTGAGTTAGTGTGGCTAGCTCACAGTTTTTTAGCCTCCGGCTCACACATTTTTGTCTCCACTCGGGAAGGATGGCTCCAGAGCAAACTAATTTATGCAGTAGCAAAATTGCTTGCTCGCAACTTTAATGCCATTAGCTCACAAAGCAGAATTTTGGCTCATAAGATTCCACAGCTTAGAGGGAACATTGCCCCACACCCTGCCCTCCCCAGACTCAACCCCCCTATCTCCAAGGAACTTCGCAACTCAAGAATTGGCAGTCCTCACAATGTGTAAACAGAGCAAGACGGGTAGTGTGTGTGTGTGTGTACACACAAGAAAAGACTTCATGTCTCAATGTTGCCAATTCTACATTAGCTCTTGGGGAGGATGTTTGAACAGTATGCTTGCCAACCTCAAGGTGAGGCCTGGAGATCTGGAATTAGAATTGATCTCCAGATGAGCGATCTGCCTCCCTGGATAAAATGATTGCTCCGGAAGTTGGATAGGGTTGCCAGGTCCCCCCTGGCCACTGAGAGGGGATGAGGCAGTTAGAGCTGCCAGATTCAGGTTGAGAAACTCCTGGAGATTTGGGGGATGGAGCCTGGGGAGGACGGGGACCTCAGTGGGCTACAATGCCACTGAAGAAGTGAGCAGTGACTCACGAAAGCTCATAACCTGCCACATATTTTGTTACTTCCAGGTGGTCGGCCGCGTTGGTCTGAATAGAGTTGCCAAGTCCAGGTTGGAAAATACCTGGGGACTTTGGGGGTGGAGCCAGGAGAAGGCGGGGTTTGGGGAGGGGAGGGGCCTCAGCAGGCTACAGTGCCATAGAGGCCACCCTTCAAAGCAGCCATTTTTTTCTCCAGGGGAGCTGATCTCTGTCAGCTGGGGATCAGTTATAAAAGCGGGAGATCCCCAGGCCCCACCTGGAGGCTGGCAACCCTGGGTCTGAAGCAGTAGAACAAATTTAGAGTCCAGTGGCACCTTTACGACCAAAAAAGGTTTATTCGGGTTACGAACTTCCGTGTGAATGCGTTTGTGGGTCTTAAGGGACCACTGGGACTCTAAATTTGTTCTACCTATTTTGTTAAGTCTAAGGTGCTGCTGGACTCTTGCTCTTTTCTAATGCCGCAGAGTCCACCTTCCAAAGCATCCATTTTCTCTATGGGAGCTGCTCTCTGTAGTCTGGAAATGAGCTGTAAATTCCAAGGGGATCCCCAGTTCCCACCTGGAGGCTGGCATCCCTAGGTGGATTCCAGGGCACTGATCTCTGCCGAGATCCCACCCCTCCTCAAACCACTCCCTCCCCCAAATCTCCAAGTATTTCCCAACCTGGAATTGGCAAACCTAGGAGGGTGCACATCTGACCAATGGCAGATGTCTTTCTGCATCTCCCCCCCCCCCCTTACCACCGAAATATCTCTGGCCAGTTTCTTCCTACCCTCCACGCCTCTGACGAAGAGAGCTGCGTTTCTGGAAAGCTTCTGCTACAATAAAGTTTGTTAAAAGTGCTACTGGGGCTTTTTACTCCTCTGCAGCAACAGACTAACGCGGCTGTACAGTCGTCTGGATCCAAGCTGGGAAATTCATGGAGGTTTGGGAGGCAGAGCCTGGGGGAGGGGGGGACGTCTGCGGGGTGCACCAATGCCACAGAACCCGCCTTCCAAAGCTGCCACTCCTTCTAGAGGAGCTGATCTGGGTGGCCTGGAGACCAGCTGCAATTCCAGGGGATCTCCAGCAATGCTCCCTCTAAGCTGTGGAGTCCTATGAGCAAAACTTCTACTTTGTGAGCTACTGGCATGAAAGTCGTGAGCGAGCGATTTGGCTGCTGCATGAGTTAGTTTGCTCTGGAGTCACATCCTTCCTGAGCTGAGGCAAAAATCTGTGACCCGGAGGCTAAAAAATGGTGTTCTAGCTCACGCTAACTCAGCTTAGAGGGAGCATTGATCTCCAGGCTCCACCGGGAGGTTGGTAACACTAACCGCGCGCATATTTTGTAGGCATTTCTATCATTGTACACAGCTGCATTTCATAGACACGTATGCACACCCATTCAGAGAAGCACCCATTCACAACAACCTCCCTCCAGCTCCACCCCGCCCTCTCCCCCAACCCCCCGCGCCTGACTGTTTGGCTCGGCCCAGCGTCCATTTCCCTTCTCCCCCCCCCCCCTTTATTTGAACCTCCTCCGATTGGTACGGCCCAGCCAGCCGCTTCCCTCGCTTTCCCTCCCGGCCCCGCCCACTTCCTCTCCGCGGCCAGCGCAGCCTCGCTCCGGGCCGCGGCCGACGTCACAGTGAAATCGCCCTATCGAGATCCCGAAGGGTTCGGGCAGGAGCTCCCGCGTCCGGCAGAGACGGGCGCGCCGATTGGACGAGCGGCCCAGTAAGGCGCCCCCGGATTGGTCGGGCCGCCTAATCCAATCGAGGGACGGTTTGTTGGGGGGGAGGTGAGAGAGAAGGCTGGGCTGTGGGGGACAGAAGGGAGGAGAAGGTGAGGGGCGGGGGGCCTGCGGGAGAGCGCCCCTAGTGCAGGGGGGAGCCCAAGGCGAGACCTGGGGGGGGGGGCAAGAACCCCCGTGCGGGGCTGCGGTGGAGGGAGGCCCCCTCCCCCTCCACACCCGCCGAGAGGGTGGGGGAGGGGACCGAGGCCGCCCCACGCAAGGTGGGGGGAGGGAGGCTGGGGGAGGGGCAGAGATCCCACCTCTCCCTCGCGTGCAAAGGAGGGGGGAGCTGCCCCCCGTGAAGGGGGAGGGCGATGCCTTTGTGCCATGGAAGCGGGGCGGGTGGGGTGCTGGAGCTGTCAGGAGAGTCCCCTGGCGAGGCAGGTTTGTGCCACAATGAGCCCCCCCTGACCTTTGCGATGCCACAAGACTCTTCGTTGCTTTGGGGTGGCCAGCTCCGGCGTGGGGAAATCCCTGGCGTTTTGGCGGTGAGGGCTGCAGAAGGCAGAGTTTTGGGAGGGGAGGGACGTCAGTTGGGTATCATGCCATAGAGTTTCCTTTTCCAAAGGTGCCCTTTCTTCTGGAGGGGATGTGTGATCTCTGTAGTCTGGAAATCAGTTGCCGTTCTAGGAGATCTCCAGGCCCTACCTGGAGTTTGGCAACCCGATTGATGGTAGAGAGACACAGCCTGAAGGAAAGAGCCTTCCTGAAGCAATGGGTGGCAGGGTTCATCTCTGCAGCCCCATGCGGAAGGGGGTAACCTTAAGGGCAGGAGGAAGGAAATGTGAACTGGATACTGCCCCTTTAAAAAATGTGGAGCTGGGGGTTACTGAGCTGGGGCAGCCAAGGAGTGAGGGGATTTTTTCCTGATTATAGTGGGGCAGCCCGCAAAAGAGGGGGGCAGGTATAATTCCTCTGGTGAGTTACAGTTTTAGTCTTCCCTGCTTTCTAATTATTGCGGTCTATTAAAAATGTAGAATTCATTTTTTTAAAAGAGTTTCTGAAAGGATCCCCCTTTTTTTGCAGGATTTGGTGTGCTGAAACAGGCCGTATTGGATGTGTCGTTAGGACCACCAGCCCTTCTGGGGCTGCTTGCTGGCTTTGAGCCTGGAAGGTACGTGAGAGAAACCAGATCCACTCTTTGTGGGGAAGAAATAGAATATGTGAGGCAAGATCCCAAGAGGCTGCTGGTAGAGTGGTGGATAAAAATGAATGAAACGGGAAAAATTAACAATTGCTTAAAATCATGCTAAATTGTCAGCTACACTTAAAATCTGTGACCCGCTATCAAGCATGGGGAAAAAAACCACATGATGTGGCGACATACGTAACCTGAGCTCAAGCACTAGAGGCAGGAAATGGTAGATCTTATGCTGTATCTCTAAATTTGGGAAATTATGAATACTTATGAGTTTGCCTTGCCAACAGCTTGCATATTTATCAAGCATCTTTTCCCTTTTTTGTTCTCAAGTCTAATTTATAATGGCCCCATGGGGTTTTCAAGGCAAGCAGGGTTCAGAGGTGGTTTGTAGTTACCTTCCTCCACATCACGACCCTGGTATGTCTTGGCAGTCTCCCATCCAAATACTAACTAGAACTGACCCTGCTTAGCTTCCAAGGTCTGATGAGATCGGGCTAGCCAGGTAAAGGCACACATCTCATAGAAAAAGCCTTTTTTCCCTCGTTACTTTCAGCCCATACTTCCACAATTTAAATTTAAAATGGGGCTGTGTAAACTCTTGGAAGTGGCTTGTGCTAGCCCAGGAGAATTTTTGATTTGTTCCCTCTGAGCAGCTGACAATCTCCCTGCCACCACCATATCACAAACTGCTTTTTTGGGGAAAAGAACCCCTTAATTTCAGGGCATTTTGCCCCAAAGTCTACATATATTGAATCTTCTTTGCCATTTTGCTGCCAATATAACCAGTTTAAAAAGAGCTTTGTGGGGCATTTCACAGTCTACTTTAAATTGTTTATAATGCTGAACTTTAATGTTGTTTGCAGACTTGACTCTGTCTGGCTCCCAATCATTTACATTTATCTATTTATTTTTTATTAATACTTTTTCAAAGGTTTTACATAATAACCAATCTTAAGCATAACAATACATAGTTATTTCTATTACAGTACAGTATCACTATTAATTAAGCATTACTTTCCTATCGCAGATTTTCTAACATTAACTTAAAAGTAAATCATATCATGATACAGGGGATTACTAAGTAAAATCTCGTGTGTTAGCATATAACTGATAACTGGATACCAGGTTGCTACAGTTTTCTGTTTGTAGTTACTCGGAGATGCATTAGATATTTTAAACATAATTTTACTTAAGATAAAATAGTCCCAAAGACCATTATGCCATTGTTACATTTATCTATTTAGATAGTTATACCAGCTTTTCCCTGCAGTGTTGGGGGGATTTTTCTGCCCTCCATTTTTTATCCTTGGAACGATAACCCTGTGAGGTAGGTCAAGCCGGGAGACAGTGACTGGCCCAAGGTCACCCTGCAAGCTTCCATAACAGAGTATGGATTCAGAAGAAGAAGAAGAGACTGGATTTATACCCCGCCCTCCACTCCCCAAGGGAGTCTCAGAGCGGCTTACAAACTCCTTTCCCTTCCCCTCCCCACAACAGACACCCTATAAGGTAGGTGGGGCTGAGAGAGCTCTGACAGAAACTGCTCCTTTTCAAGAACAGCTGTGCCAGAACTTGCCCAAGGTAATCCAGCAGGTGCCAATGGAGGAGTGGGAATCAAACCCGATTCTCCCAGATTAGAGTCCATGCACTTAACCACTACACCAAACTGGTTCTCAGATTCCAGATCTAGTTTGGTACTCCAGCCACTGTAGCATGCTGATTTTCTATGAATGAATTGTTGCAAGTCTGTTTTATTACATATTTGCCCTTGCTCTTCCAAGGAGCTCAAAGTGATATCCATAGTTCTCCTCCCTCCATTTTACCCTGGCCAATGTTATGAGGTAGGTTAAGTTGAGAAAGCGACTGAGCTGAGGTTCCCCGGTTAACTTCATTGCTAGGTGGGATTTGAACCCAATTTCCCTAGTTCTGTCCTTACATATTAACCATTACATCACACTGGCGCTCAATCAGATAGTGTGCTGATCTTTGGGCCGGGGGGGGGGGGATCCCAGATCCTTGGGTCAGTCACAGTTCTCTCAGAGCTGTTCTCTCAAAAGCAGTTCTCTCAGACCTCTCTCGGCCCCACCTACCTCACAGGGTGTCTGTTGTGGGGAGAGGAGGGGAAGGAGATTGTAAGCCACTCTGAGTGAAGGGCGGGGTATAAATCCAACTCTTCTTTCCCCCCTTCTTCTTTTTCTTCCCCCTCTTCTTCCTCTTCCTCTTCCCTCCATTGTCCCAAACCATCCTTTTATTCCTGTCTTCGGTTTCTTTACTAATCCTCAAGGATACCTGTTCTCCTATCCATTGATGGCCAAGATCTATTTGCAGGGTGAGCTTCTTAAAAGCTTTTCGCAGGCCCAAGTATCTAATGTTGGCATCACAAAAAACAAAAAAAAACTGTAGAAAATTGGCGTGACGGGACTTCTGCTTGGGGGAATCGTGCTGGTTCATTGGATGCTGGCCTCACACTCAATCCTCTTCTGCTTTCAAGAAAACGTGTCCCGTATCAGGACTCGCTGACTCCAGATTAACGTAGAAGACTGAACAACGGTTTCTCGTATAGACGTACCAATCCCATGTAAAAGCTATTGAAGTCAGGAGGAACCCAGATTTCTTGCCCTTTCAAGGTGATAGCAGTCTTAGGAAGCTTGGAAGGGCCAGGGGGATGAAAAGCTGCCTGTCCCACTGTCCGTTAGCTTTGAGGCATGTGTTGCTGTTGTGTGGGATGGGGAATGAATGCAGTGGCTGAGGGCACAGAGGACAAATTGCACAGCCAATTTGTTTCGCAGGGGTCAAGACTTAAACTATCAGACTTTAAGTAGCTGGCTATTACAGTGACTAAGAGAGAGCATTAAAATGATCTCTTTGGCCATCTCCCCACCCGCAAACTGCACACTGAAGCATCACACTGTGAAAGAGTTAACTGCTGCATAAAACAATCTATCCCATTTTTATCGAGTTCTCCCTTCAGGGAGCTCAAGGAAACATACACAAGTTTCTCCCCCCACTACATCGCAGGGTCATTCCGAGGATAACACGGAGGTTAGATTGAGCGAGGGAGCGCGAGAAGCTTAAAGTCAACTCAAGGGAACACTTGTCGCTGAGTGAATTTGTTAACGTTGCCAGTATAGCTCTTACCATTCCTGTTCTTTTCTGATTAGGGGTGTGCAAATTTTCCTCCTGGGTTTTTTCCGGTTTGGGTATATTGAACCGGGGAAAAAAATCAATTTCCCCCCCAAAAATTGTGGATGCCAATACCGGTGCAAAATTCAGATCCAGGATTTTTCAGAAATTCTGAATTTTTTGCCGGGGGGATGAGATTGCATACCAGAAGCTGTGCCTGTGGGGGGAGCAGTTTAAACTAGACTGCAAGAGAAGCCAAGGCAGAGGGGAGCTCTCAGCTCTTGCCACCCCGGCTGATCCTGAACTGACTTCTCTCGCAGCTCAGCTTAAACCAAGCTGCCGAGGAGCTAGCCCCAGCCAAAGCTGATCCTGGACTGAATTCTCCTGAATGCAGGAGAAGCCAGCCAGCCCCAAGCCAAGCCGGCAGGGGCTGTCTTTTGCAGCCTCTTTAAAGTATTTGGATGGCCCTGGCAAGCCCACTCTCGTCAGATCTCGGAGGCTAAGCAGGGTCGACTCTGTCAAGTACTTGGACAGGAGACCTCCTTAGAATATCAGCAGTCGGGAGGACAGGGGCAGGCTTTATTCAGCCACCTCTCTGAATATCCTCCAGGCCCCCAGCAGGGGTCAGTCACCAGAGGTCACCATGACTTCCAGGTATGCGCGCGCACACACAAACACACACACACACACACAAAATACCAAAAAAAAAGTTTAAAAGGGATTGCAGAAGGCCGACGAACAGCTGAGAGGCAGGAGCAATCTGCTTCTGCCTCTTGCCCTTTTCGGATCTACTGGTAATTCCCAGATATATCTGGGATTTTCTCAGGGCTTTTCCCCCCTGGTTTTCCTGGGGAAACCCAGATACATTTGGGATGCCCCTTTGGGGAAACCCACAAATGACTTTTTTCCCTCTTGCTTCCTCCTCACATGCAGGCTAACTGGAGCTGCCGCTTCATCTGAGCAGCTGAATTGTGCAACTTTAAAAAAATTGTGTCCGTTGCATAAGCTCAGTGCTTATGTTAGTGTCACTGCATCCAGCCTCTCAGAAGAGGCATCCCCTTATGCGAAAGAGCAGGAGGAAGTCCTCTTTCTAAGACGGCATCTCTGTCTGTGTAAGGGCTTGTCTTTAAAAACATCTTTTAAGGCCTGCTACTGCCTAATTTTTTTAATTCATTTATTGGCCATCTGTCTTCCTTACAGTGCTCAAGGCGGCTTATGAATAAAACATAAAATGAAATACATTAGAAACAGAAAAACCAAGATTTAAAAATCACTTTTCAGGACTGCTAATAAACAATTGCGGTGCTGCCACCAAAAAGGCTGTCTCTTGTGTACCCACCAAACGAGGTTTGTTGACTGTTGGTACAGTGGGAGGGCCTCTCTTTGAGATCTTAATTCCTGGGCAGAAACATATAGAGGAAGATGGTCCTTCATATAACTGAGTCCCAAGCCAAGGGCTCATTAAGGTCAAAACCAAGGGTTTATTAAGGTCAAAAACAACACCTTGAATTGGGTTCGGGAGCGGATCGGTAGCCAGCATAATTTCTGAAGTATCTGCTTCCCTGCAGAATTACGGTGCATTTGTGGGTTCCCCCTGCTTTTCTCCAATTTTCTCTCTTGTACACCCACCAAACGAGGTTCTTTGATTGATGGGATAGTCAGAAGGTCCTCCCCCAGGATCTTAATTCCCTGAGCAGGAACATATAGGAGATTAATTGAAGGGTTGGGCTACATTTTAAAATCAGAAGGCGATTTTATTGCTTGGAAGGTTGTTGCTGTGAGAGTCCTACAGAATCAGTCAACAACAAGTGTCCTTAATCAGGAAAGCTTTATTGAGAAAGGTCTGCTATGGTCATCTGCACGTCTTGTGTTAGTAATGGCTGGCACAGCCTCAAGCAGGACAATTATACAGAATTCAAAAAGGAGTCTGGTAATGCATTATAACCAATCATCATGTCAGAGAAAAGGCGCTTAAAATACTGGTTTACAGTTCCCAGACAAAAAGGTGCCTAAAACACTGGTTTACGGTTCCCAGGCAAAAAGCGGGAAGATTCAGAGCCAGACAGAATAAGAGATACATAGGCAAGCACCAACAGTGTCCGAAGGTCAGAGTAGCTCAAAGAGCGATAAGCATGCCATGAGAAATATAACATAACATTCCACAGTACCAATGTCAAGGGTTCACTCATCCTACCTCCCGGGCAGGAGATGGCATCATTAGCTGACAGTTGCCTCCGTCTTGCCCATCCAGGTGCTTAACTGCTTCTCTCTGATGATCTTCCTCAGTAGGCCTGGAGCTTCTGGAAAATTTTATTTTTTTCCATATCAACAAACAAAAACAAAACAAACATAAACACATGCACATAAAATGGGGGTTACATATATATATCTATATTATCTAGCTGTCATCTCCTGCAATGTTTACTGCAGTTATTATCACCGAAGAGTTTTGCATAAGTATTTTGCATATTAGTAAGAAAATTGAAATCTATGTTCTCTCCTAAAATGCTCATATGACTATATTGTTCATTTGTAATAGTCTTCCAACCATTTATAAAATCTTGACCATGTGTTATGAAATGTTCCTCCTCCTTGTCCTCTCAAAATTAAAGTCAATTTGTCCATGTCAGCCGTTTCAAGAGTTTTATACATCAGTTCTTCTTTAGAAGGTAGCTCGCTTTTCCTCCAATATTTAGCATATAAGATTCTTGCAGTATAATGAGATTTTAAAATTATTTATTTAATTTATTATCTCAAGTTATATCCTGCTCTCCCCGCAAGCGGGCTCAGGGCGGATCACCACAATAGATTCCAACACAATCTTAAAATGATTCAGTTAATAACAAACATTAAATCTCTCCTTATATATAATTGAGTAGTGGGGTGGCACTTTTTGAACATTCCACACGTTCCTAAATCAGTTGGCTCCATGATGTGTCACTCTAGGGCACCTAACAGAGGGCACTGTCAAATTCACAGTTTAGGTCCCCTTTGTTCATGACACGCTGGTTGTTCACGATCTTCATTCAATGGACTTCTGCACATCTGGATGGTAAACACTACCTCATAACTCTCTGTTATGTCTCTAAAGCTCCTCTGTTTTGCTGTAGCCTTGTATGCATGTATACTCTGATTGCGTTATGTGTATGCTTTGCATGTAATCAGTATGTTTCAATAAAACAACCTTTCTTACCTGATGTACTGCATGTTTTAGTATCCGGCTTGTCTTCTGATTCAATCAGAAGTCCCTCGGAAGGTTTCTGAAACCCATTATCTTGTCTTTTACAATTTTCTGGCATTGCATTCAATAGAAATAGTTCAGGAGTAAATGGTACAGTACATTCTAACTTTTTTTGGTAAGATTTCATGAATCCAAGTCCAATACGTTTTAACTCTATCACATGTCCACCACATGAAAAAATGTACCAACAGACTTTTGGCATTTCCAACAATCATTTGATAAATCAGGGTAACACTTTGCTAAAATATCTGGAGCCATATACCATCTATAAAACATTTTATAAATATTTTCTTTATTACAGGCCTGGAGCTTCTAAGCATGATGGCAGAGCAGGGGGAGGAGACACTGGTGTATGTGGAGCACCGTTACGTCTGCTCAGAATGCAGCCAGCAGTTCAGCTCCTTAGAAGAAGCGCTGGTCCATCAGCAGAGCCACATGTGCCCCCAGGAGCAACAGTATGAAGTGGTGGGATTGGCGGAGGCCGGGCTGGTGGCCGGGGGTGAGGCCGGCCTCTATCAGACTGTGACCGTACAGGAAAGCCAGTATCAGTGCTTGGAGTGCGGGCAGATCCTCCTGTCTCCGGGGCAGTTGTTGGAACACCAAGAGATGCACCTCAAGATGGTCACCCAGGAGCCGGTGAAACCGGTCAGTTCCAGCCAGATCCACTACGAGTGCATCGAATGTAAAGCCCTGTTCACCAGCCAAGATGTGTGGCTCGCCCACCGGCAGACTCACCGCAAGCCTCCTGAGCCCCCAGCCCCTCCCCCTCCTCCTCCTCAGAACCGGGCGCTGGTAAACCTGGAGCATTCGTACCGTAAGCCAGAAGACGGGGTAGATTCCGGTGGCACCGTGCAGCTGCTGCTGTACGAGTGCAGCGAGTGTTTGCAGCTGTTCCAGTCCACTGCAGACTTCTTGGAGCATCAGGCCACACACCAAGTCATTGCGCCCTCCCCCGCGCTGCGAGCCAGGGAGCAGCCCACCATCCGCCCTGCAGAGATGAAGGAACTGCCACCCCCACCGCCTTTGAGCTTGGTGGGGGTGCACAACGGGGCAGTGCCCCCACCGGCCCCACCCAGCATCACGGCAACAGACCACAGCTATGAGCTGAAGAACACCCCCGGGGAGCAGCCACCCAGTAAAGCCAAGCAGCCAGCCAAGGAGCATGGGTGCACCGAGTGCGAGCAGGTCTTCCCCTCTGCCCACAAGCTTCAGCTGCACATGAGGAGCCATCGGCAGGGTGCCTTCAAATGCCCACTGTGCAGCAAGGTGCTGCCGTCTCCAGGGGCGCTCGAGAAGCACCGAGAAGAGCACAGCGGGGAATCGCGCTTCCTGTGCGTGGACTGCGGCCTGGGTTTTGGGACCGAGGCTGTGCTGTTATCCCACCGTCGCACTCACTCGTCCAACCCTCTCTACCGCTGCACTTGTGGGAAGACCTTCATCAACATGACCAAGTTCCTCTACCATCGGCGCTCTCACAGTGCCAATTCGATGCAGTCCCATGAGTTGCCCGAATCCCCTCTGGAGGACCAGCCTATGGAGGAGGAGCTGCCCGAGGCCCCCCAACCCCCTGAGGAGCAGCAAGAGGTGGTCCCGCTGGCCATCATCTGCTCGGTGGACAACGCTGCCACCACCTTGGTGGACGGCATTGCTGTGGAGCAAGAACTGGAGGAGTTCCAGTGCCAGCTGTGTAGCAGCACCTTCCCCAAGCAGGCGCAGCTATCGCGCCACCAGCGCTTCGCCCACAAGATGGAGCGCCGCCACAAGTGTCTGACCTGCGGCAAGATGTTCAAAAAGAAGTCCCACATGCGCAACCATCTCCTGACCCACACAGGGGAGAGGCCATACCACTGCAAGGAGTGCGGCAAGAGCTTCAACTCCCCGGCCAACCTGCAGCGCCACCGCCTGACCCACACCGGCGAGCGCCCGTACCGCTGCGACATCTGCCAGAAATGCTTCACGCAATCATCCACCTTGCAGCAGCATCTCCTTGTGCACAGTCGCCATTACCCATACAAATGTCAGGAGTGCGGCAGCGTCTTCCACCGACCCTACCGTTTGCTCATGCACCGCTACCACCACACCGGGGAGTATCCCTATAAGTGCCAGACCTGCGGGCGTTCCTTTTTGCTTCGCCGCCTGCTGGAAGTCCACCAGCTGAGCCACATAGGCCAGCAGCCCCATCGCTGCACCTCCGGCTGCGGGGCAGCCTTCGTCACTGCCGAGCAGCTGAAGGAGCACAAGTGCGGCAAGATGAGCCGTCACTTCGAGTGCTCCGTCTGCGGAAAGAAGGTCGGCTCCACCGCGCAGCTGAGAGCCCACGAGCGCCTGCATGGGGATATCCAAGCTCCCGAAGGGGCGGAAGAGGAACCCCCCATGCATGAACCGCCTCCACCCCGGCCTCGTCGCCCGACCTGCCCCAAGACATTCGAGTGCAGCGACTGCAAGAAACTGTTCAGCACAGATACGTCCCTTCAGGTTCACCGCCGCATCCACACTGGCGAGCGCCCTTATCCTTGCCCGGATTGCGGGAAGGCCTTCCGGCAGTCTACGCACCTCAAAGATCACCGGCGCCTGCACACGGGGGAGAAGCCCTTCAAATGCAATGATTGCGGGAAGGCCTTCACCATCGCTGTACGGCTGGCCGAGCACAAGCGCATACACACCGGGGAGCGCCCGTATCACTGCGACGCTTGTGGCAAGGCATACCGCTCTTTCTCCAACCTCTGGAAGCACCGCAAAATGCATCAGCAGCAGCGCCTGCAACACGAGCAAGAGGTCATGGCAGAGGCTGTAGCTGCCGCCGCCGCTGCAGCTGCCGCTGCCGCATCATCATCATCATCAACTCCAGCTAACGAGCAGGTCTACGGAAACACTGTTACCATTATGGAGACCATCCCAGTGGTGGAGACCATCGAAATCTATCCAACCGACGGGGGTGTCCACTTTGAGAACATCCAGGTGGAGAACGTCCAGATTGGGGGGGTTTGAGTTGGGCTGGGGGGAGTAAGGAGGGGCAGCTGATCGCGCTCAGTGGACTGGGAGCTGCTGTTCTCTGGCTCCCCCTTATGGGGCTCCAGTGTAGTTGCAACGACTTAATACCCTCTACCCTGTCCTTCCCCAGCTTTTACCCGTGCCCCCTTTCCCGTCCACATCCTGGCTGTTTCTGGAATGTGGCCACATCCTCCTTTCTTCCATAGAGATGGACTGGGTGCCAATCTCTCCTCCCCCCCCCCTTCCCGGCCCCTCCTCCAGAGGCTTGGGCACTCCATACCACCGTGGTCACTGCTCCTTCACGCCCTGCCATTGACCAGGTCTCTCCCTGTTCAGCTCTAAGAAATGTGGCTTTTCTTTTACGACTCGGGTAATCCCGTGAATGCCCACTAGCCGCTTTCTCCGGGGTGATCCCGATTGCGGATTTTCTTCCTTTGTTTGTTTGTCTAATAGAGAGCTCCAGGGAGCCGACTCCCCCACCATGGTACAGTCTGGATTGTAAATACCTCTTGACTGGATTTCTCCTTTACCTTGCCGGAGTCTCTTCCTGTTTGCCCATTTGGTCTCCCATCCTCCCATGGCCCATAACAGCATCCTTTGTTTGGTTTCTCGCTAACTGGATCCCTTCCTATGGCCGCGGAGGGCTTTTTTTTTTTGGTTTTTTGGTTATTTCATATTAAAATTAAAACAGAAATCGAAGTGCTCGCGACTCCTGACGTGTGGTTCTTTTGGCTTTGGGGGGAGGATGAGATCGGGACAAAAAGGCTGGAGCAGGGTTTGCATGTCTAAAGAGGGGCTCTAGACCAGGTGTAGCCAAACTTGCTTAACGTAAGAACCACACAGAATAAACATCAGATGGTTGAGAGCCACAAGACATGAACAAATATTACCTGCTTTTATTTGAAAATAAGCAAATTTGCTTTTTTTAACATTAAATGAGACTGCCAAAAATAAAAACAAAAGGGGGGGGAAACAGACACTGATAATGATATTTATTTGTCCAATGATGTTTGTTTGTTAATGATATTTATGTGTTTGAGAGCAAGGTGGAAAGAAAGAATCAAAGAGGTGGAAAGAGAAAGAGAGAAAGCAAATATATGGGGGAGGGAGGGAAAGGGATGAATGAAGAGAGACAGAGAGAAAGCAAATAGAGGGGGACTGCAATGTTCCCTCTAAGCTGAGTCAGTGTGAGCTAGCTCACCGTTTTTTTAGCCTCTGGCTCACACGTTTTTGTCGTAGCTCAGAAAGGATGGCTTCGGAGCAAACTAATTGATGCAATAGCTAATTTGCTCTCTCACAACTTGAATGCCAGTAGCTCACCAAGTAGAACTTTTGCTCACAACATTCCACACCTTAGAGGGAACATTGATGGGGAGCCTCCCAGGGGCCGCACAATATGTGTGAAAGCCGCATGTGGCTCCTGAGCCACAGTTTGGCCACCTCGTCCCTAGACCAACTGACGAGTTTTTAGTCGATCCAGCATCCTCCGATTTATTTATTTATTTCTTATTAGACTTAGGCCGCTCTCCCTGCTACGCAGGCTCAGAGCGGCTTACATGACTTGGCCTTGCCAAGATACATAAATACATTTAAATCAGTTAAAACATAATAAAACCCTCTCAAAACATAACATAACAATAACAGTAAGAAGAAAGTGCTCAGTGATGTGTCAGATGGTGTAGTAAATAGACCCCATGTTCTCCAGCTCTGGATGTCAGATGTCTCTAGCTCCGGATGATGTTACCCGCGGCCAGTCATTGGTGGTCAGAAGATGGGGTGGGGGGGGAGTTGGCGGCCTCTATTTGTAAGCCTGGTGGAAGAGCTCCGACTTGCAGGCCCCGCGGAACTGCACAAGGTCTCGCAGGGCCCTGATCTCCTCTGGGAGCTCATTCCACCAGTAAGGAGCCGCCACCGGGAAAGCCCTCCCCCTAGTAACAGCGAGCCTGGCTTCTCTGGGGCCTGGAATAGCCAGACAGTGTTGCGCCCCAGAGCGTAATGCTCTCTGGGGCACATATGGGGAAAGGCGGTCCCTCAGGTAAGTTGGACCCAGGCCATTTAGGGCTTTAAAGGCAAGCACCAGCACCTTGAAGCGAATCCAGTACGCTATAGGCAGCCAGTGCAGTGCCTCTAGCATCAGTCAGATGTGCTCCCATCTAGGGAGACACATCAATAACCTTGTTGCGGCATTCTGCACTAGCTGCAGCTTCCGGATTTGCGACAAGGGCAGCCCCATGTAGAGGGTGTTACAATAGTCTAACCTCGAGGTGACCATTGCGTGGATCACTGTAGCCGGGTCTTCGCGGTCCAGGAAGGGAACCAACTGCCGCGCCAGCCGCAGATGATAAAAGGCCGACTTGGCAGTGGCTGCTACCTGGGCCTCCGTTGTCAGGGAGGGATCCAGGATTACTCCTAACCACCGGCGCAGGCACCACCGGCGCCCCGTTGAAGGCCGGGAGCGGGAGCCCCGACCTTGGACCACCCCGACCCAAGCACAGGACCTCAGGTTCAGCTTCAGCCAACCATCCAGCCACAGTGTGCAGTGCCCGGTCGAGATCATCCAGTCTGGAGCCAGAGTGGCTGCCCAACGTCAAGTAGAGCTGGGTGTCATCAGCGTACTGGTAACAGCCCAGCCCTCCGGACAAACTGGGCAAGGAGGCGCATATAAATGTTGAAGGAGGTTGGGATAGAAATTTGATGAAATAAATAAATGTTTGATTTATTAAACAACAAAAGGAAACACAAAATACAAAGATACATTAAACACATAACCATCTTTCCCCCCTCTACAGCCACGCCCATAGACATCCTTCATCAGTACAGGGCAATTATGGTATTAGCCCTATCCTGTTGCGAGTTCCATCGTCTGTATAGCTCCTGACCGCAGTATGTCAAATCCGAGTGTGTGTCTGCTTTTCTGGTATGCGGTTAATTTCACACGGGTATTTATGTTCTTTGAGAGGGAAAGTGGCACAATATAGCCCATCCTTGTCAGATCTCGGAAGCTAAGTAGGGTCGATACTTAGAAGGGAGACCACCAAGGAAGCCCCCGCAGAGGAAAGCGATGGCCAACCACCTCTGCTTCTCTCTTGCTTGAAAGCCCCTTGCTGGGGTTGCCAGAAGTCAGCTGCAACTTGACGGCACCTTACACGAACACACACAGATCACTTTTCTTTTCAACAGCTAGCCTCGTAACTTAGGAATCTTTGTTTTGTGTCCATTGTATAGAAAGGGTATCCCTTCATCTCTGTTGCGTAAGGGGTCAGACTACACAGGAGATCATTTCTCACAGCCCGGAAAATCTACGACAACTCACAGGAGATCCATTAACAGGATCCTAGTTATTTTTTTAAAGTAACAGCCGGGAGGGGGGGACGTTTTCCTGATTTAAATGGCACCCCCCCCACACAGACACACACCTCTTGTTCTTTCTGAAGACTGTAGTACCAAGAAATGTTCCTCTACAGGGCAAGTACACTTTCGGGAGGAGGAAAGACTATTTAAATTGGAAAAACAGCCTAGAAGAAGTCTTTAAAAAACCTGTGCCACAGCCGTGTTCCAGTTGCCCCCCACTTTCCCCTCTACCTGCGGGGAGACATTGATTATGGATCTCCTGCCTCACGTGATTTGGTTATAAGACGGTGCCTGCTTCCATAGATGCATGCCTTCTCAAAAGCCCCTCCCCAAATAGTTTTTAATTCATTAAATAAATCAAATAAATAAACTGCCTTTGTCCCCAGTGGGAAGCCATTTACATCTTTCCATTTTAATCTCACAACAACCCTGTGAAGTAGGTTAGGCTGAAAGTGTGCGACTGGCCCAAGGTGATACAGCCGGCTACTGTGGCAGAGCAAGGATTCGAACCTGGGTTTCCCAGCTCCTACGCCGATGCAAACTGCCACACCGCACATGTGCTATGTGGATTTAATTATTTAAAATCCATGCAATTGATTGACGCTTTCTTACATTGTGTGACTAAAATGAGCATATCCCTCTCAGGGGAAGGGACACACATATACGAACACGTGAAGCCATCTTCTACTGAATCAAACCGTTGGTCCATCAAGACCCGTACTGGTTCCTTAGACTGGCAATGGCTCTCCAGGGGGCCAAGCTGAGGTCTTTCGCATCACCTACTTCCGAGTCCTTTTAACTGGAGATGTTGGGGATTGAACCTGGGACCTCCTGCGTGCCAAGCAGATGCTTCCCCACTGAGCCACGGCCCCTTCACCGTGCCTTTGTCTCATTAGATCTAGTTATCCCTGGAAACGCCTGCCATGCCTCTTCTGAAGGAAGAACCATCTGTGACGGTTTCTTTGCCGCTTTGGATCGCAGTAACGCCAGAGCAGTCAAGACAGCCTCAGCCTCTGCCGTTAAGCCTCGGCATGACAAAGTACAACGGGTCCCCCCGCTGGGAAGCCGTAGCCGAGTGAAGGAACACTATGCTTTCCATGTACAAAATCCCAGGTTCTGTTCATCGCATTTACAGCAGAAAGGCTCTGGAGTAATGGGCTGGGGGAGACCGTGTGCAGCCTGATCGGACCGGAACAAGGCTACTGCACAAATCTAGTGATTAAAAGTTGAACCCCTGGTTGGTGTCTCTTAAATGTGATGCTGGCAGAACAGAAGAACTGTCTGGGGTTTTGTGCTTGTGTGCCCGCCTGTTTAAACGGGGCCTCTCCGTGCAAGTTGGTTATGTGCGGTAGGGCCCCCAGCTTAAAGGAGGTGCTGGGCGAATGTAGAATCCCTCAAGCAAGTCCTTTTTGCCTTGCCAGGATCCTGTTTAAAAAGGCCAAAAATTTACCTTGTTTGTGTGCTTGGTTTGTTATCCCTGACTATTCTCTTGATATGATTTGAGACTTGGGGTTTTTTTCCCCTTTCTGAGCAGGGCATTGCGCAGTGAAAGGCTGTTTGTTTGGGAGAAATCCCCCTTTGGGGCGGCGTTTCAAGTAGGTGCAAATCTTTGCCCACCTGAACGAGAACTTTTCGTTGTTGGGACATGCAGCTTTGCCTCGTGTTCCCCAGGTGGAGCAGTTCCCCAAAACCGTCATGCCGCCAGACTGCGAACGGCAGCTGTCCACGCGCCCTGGGAGAGATTGCAGGCCAGGCACAATGGAAAGGGCTATCCCCCGGTGTTTGCTTTCAGTGCAGGCCTTTAAATTGCCAGATGCTATCTCTGAACGCAGAGGCTCCATTGGCAGGATTGTCTGCAGCAGCCACTGATAGCCACAGAGCCTGGATGCTTCTCAAGGAAGAGGATAAAGGGGCAAAGCGTGTCAAGCCGGAGCTACATCAGTGGGGAAACAGCTGGTGCAACGGGGTACTTAGGATACCGGCTTCGCTGCACATCCCGCCTGATCTGGCGGCAGGAAATGGGAACAAGCTTCTTTGCCTGCTTCATTAACTCATGTGCTTGGTTGCGCTTGAGCTCTGGAAGTCTCTACAATCTGGACCTGGAATTCGCACTCAGGCTGGCCTCGGTTTCCTTCATCTGCATGCTTTTAAGGGGGGATTTTATTCTTCTTTATTTACTTCTTTTCATACCCCGTCTTTCTTCTGAGGGGGCCCAAAGCGGTTCATGTCGTTCTCAGTTTTATCCTCACCACGACTCTGTGAAGTAGGGCGAGCTGAGAAAGTGTGTGACACCCAGTGAGCTTCCTTGGGCAGAGCCAGGATACGAATCCGGGTCTCTCAGATCCGAGCCAAATACTCCAACCACTGCACTATGCTGGCTCTCGAACTGAGGGTTTTTCCCCAAGATTATTGGATGTGGTTTCTTCCCCCCCCCCCCCCCCGAGAGGGATTCCAGGAGAAAATTTGGGTTAGGAAATAAAGGGCCTGATGCAGGGGCAAGGCCGAGTCCAATTTATCCTCTGACCGCCTGCAGCCCTACCAGCAGATACGGAATGCCGCCATAGCTGCAACAGCTGGAAACTTTGCCTCCTTGGAATAGAAAACTAATTTTTCCTAGGCTTCTGGGGAGGGGGCAGAAAAGGTACCTGTTAGAAGGTCCCCTTGCCCCTCTTTGAAGGCTTTCCCGACCGAGGGCAAACCTCATTTAGGAATGCTGCTTCTTGAGCAATCCGGACTTCTGCTTGGTTCTTCTTCATCCTCCAATCTGACCGCTGAAGCAAACCGGGCCCAGCTGTGGCTCTTCTTCGTGTGGGCCGCCCAGGGCCTGTGGAGCAGATGGTTTCTCTTTTCTCCCTCCTTGCCCCACACTCTTATTCACCTGCCCAACTCCGCCCAGGCAAGGGGTCCTTGTATCTTGGGGATGAGGGCAGAAGGACAATGCTCCCTCCTCCGGGGCTTCCCTTAACCGAGAGACCTCCCATTAGTTGAGGAGCTGCCCATGGTGCTGGGTGACACCAGTCGGGAGTGTTCGGCTGCTTAAATCTACACCAGCTCAAAGGATGTTTGCTGGGCAGTGTTCACATGTACATGCTTCTTTTCCTCCTGGGGCTGTGAGCAGCGGTTCCTCCTCTGCGCTTTTATTCCCCCTGATGAGACATTCCTGACAGCTGGAGGAAGGTTTTTGCTCTGGTCCTTTCTGGCTGTCTGCACCGTGGTTGCTGGGCCGGCCAGCGTCGCCTCCTTCACGTTCCCACCTCTGACATGTTCGCGCACTTTGACACGTCCACACACCTTTCCAGTTCAATGGCATCCTCCCCGAAGACGGGTGGATGCGATATTAATCGTGAAACCAGACCTTTTCAGCAGCCCTACAACTGAAGACTTAACAAAGTTATTTTTTAAATGTGGCTTTGTTTTCGAATTACAGCCTGGAGCCAAAGCTCTGACGCATGGCTGGAGCTCATGGGTGTCTGTGTGTGTGTGTGTGTGTATGGGTATCTTCCTTGTTCAGGGGAGGGGGGCAGCTCCATAGGGGTTCTGCTGCTGCGTGAGTGGAAATATTGAAAAGAGATACCTGCACACAGTGGGGTTCTTGCAACTGCAAGGAATTGTGGGTTCCGGATATTGGTCTTGTGCTGATTTTTTTGTCCATGGCGGTTTGCTTTCTCTCATATTCTTTCATTAAATACGGTTTGGGTAATGGGTGGGCGGGGAAATCAGGCTCTCCTTGCAAGCTGCTGAAATTCTTGGAAATATTTTCTGTGATGGGAGCAAAGGGAAGCTCGGGGCTCTTCTGAAATTCTTTCATATCAAGAGGATCATCTGCCTGCTGCAGAAACTATACGAAACAATTTCATAGCGGGGAGCTACGTTTAAGCCAGAGTGAGGATAGGCTATCATATATAAAGTCAGCTGGGTATTCAAATGATACTGGGCACTTCAGGGTACTACTGAAAGAAAGAGGAAGAGAAAGAAGAAAATAGACCAGGGTATTTCCATATAGTGTGGGGAGAAAGCATGAAACTGAGGAAACGTGAAGTAAATGCTTTCCATCAAAACACACCGTTATGAGTTGGTGGTGGCAAGTACTGTTAAGTCCCAACTAACTTACGGCAATCACGTAGGGCAGGGGTGTCGAACTCATTTGTTATGAGGGCCAGATTTGACATAAATGAGACCTTGTCGGGCTGCGCCATGTGTGTCCTAAAATGTAATGCCAGGTAGCAGGGAGATAAACTTTATAAAGGACACAAACAAACACAATTAAATATTATTTTCTTTAAAATAAAAACATGCTTAAAACAGTACTCTTGCAATATTTTGTTCATTTAAGCTGCAAATCTACTTTTGATTTATTGACTTACGTTACAGACATCTCATGGTCAGTGTTCTGAGCTTAGGACTCGGGGAAAAACATCAAATGGCTGAGCATTTCAAACTTTTGTATATAAGTTGCTTTGTGTGCTGGTCAAGAATATCATGATATGGAGTGAGGGCTATGTGTTTGTCTACAAAACTATAGTCTTCCCAAGAAAATAACTGCAACTCTTATGAGGCAGTGCAAGAATAGAGAGACAGCCGTGTATAGTGGTCAGTAGCAGCCTGCTATCTGGGAAACCTAGGTTCAAAACACCCAGTCTACAAAGGAAATGTGCTGGGTGAACTCAGTCTGGACACACACTCTCAGCCTAATCCACCTCACTGGCTTGTTGTTATTCCTCATCTAAATAGTTCACATTGCTTTCCTACTGAGAAAGACTGGATCATGAGGGCATGAATACAGTGATAAAGGGGAGGCAAACCCAGTTGTACCCAGGAGAGCCGCAGCATAACAAGCCCAACAAAATGCACACACACTAGCAAGGCACACAAAAACTCATACTTTGAATAAAACTTTATTGGTCTTAAAGGTTCTTTGCATTTCTCCCCTGTAACTGAGGCAGCCCAGCAAAGCAAGGCCATAATGGCTAAATACAATTGCCATGTTCAGATGCAGGATACCAATGAATACTGGTTTTGGGGAGGCCACAGCAGAGGAAAGTCTTGGCTTCTGTGTCATAGAACCACAGAGTTAGAAGGGGCCTAGAGCATCCCTGACAAGGGTTTGTCCAGCCGCTGCTTAAAGACTGCCAGTGAGGGGGAGCTCACCACCTCCTTAGGCAGATGATTCCACTCTTGCACAACTCTTACTGTAAAAAAGTTTCCCCTAAGATCCAGCCGGTACCTTCCCGCCCTTAGTTTAAACCCATTATTGCAAGTCCTTTCCCTTGCTGCCAACAGGAACAGCTCCCTGCCCTCCTCTAAGCGACGACCCTTCAAATACTTCAAGAGAGCAATCATGTCCCCCCTCAACCTCCTCTTCTCCAGACTAAACATTCCCAAATCCCTCAGCCTTTCCTCACAAGCCCCTGATCATCCTCGTCACTTCTTCTCTACACGTGTTCCATTCTGTCCACCTCCTTTTTGGCCTCCCGAACTGCACACATAACTCCAGAACTGCGGCCTGATCAATGCAGTGTGCAGCGGGACTATGACATCTTGCGATTTGGATGTTGTGCCTCTGTTGATACACCCCAAGCTCGCATTAGCCTTTTTTGTCGCCGCATCACACTGGCCGCTCCTATTGAACCTTCGGTCCACTCGTACCCCAAGATCTTGGTCACACACACACTGCTACTCAGAAGTGTATCCCCCATCCAATACGCATGTTTTGTTACCCTGCTGTAAGTCTTCCGGTGGCATTTGTTGGCTGCTATGGACAACAGGAAGGCCCTGACCTGGATAGCCAGGCTAGCCTGATCTTGCAGATCTCAGAAGCTAAGCAGGATCATCCCTGGCTAATATTTAGATGGGAGACCTTCAAGGAATACCAGGGTCGCTATGCAGAGGCAGGCAATGGCAAACCACCTCTGAACGTCCCTTGCCTTGAAAACCCCACAAGGGTCTCGCCATAAATCAGCTGTGACTTGACAGAATTCCAAAAAACTGACATTCAAATGGGCTCGCTCATCATGGTGGGGGTTTCCCCCCATGAATCACTGAAGTGGGTGCCCCTTTTGATTGGAAAGGGGGCAATACTGACGTGGCGACTCACGCAGAGATACGGTGGGCAGCCTCCTCGATGAGGGCAATGCTACCAGTTCACCGCAGTCCTGCACGACCGCTCCAGCTGCGGCGGATGCATCAACACGGCAGAAATATTTGTGCGTCCCGGTGGAAGTGAAGTGGAAGAGCGGTGACTCAGACGGCTTTCCGTGTGAGTGGGTGCTTTGAGTTCCCGGGAGCCATTATTTAATTAGGGTAATGCTTCGAGCAGATACGGGGAGGGGGTGAGATTTGGCTGTGCAGAGCACCTGTGTGGCATTCAGAACGTCTCCAGTTCAAACCCCGGCAGCTCCGGTGAAAGGATTTCACTCAGGAGATGTGGGGGGAATGCTGTTCTCTGGGTCTCTGTGTGGCCTGTCAGGGAAGATGATCCAGAGCGAAATCTGGTCCGATCCAGGACACAGTTTGGACGTCACCATGCAACTGAGGCCGCACTCGAGCAGCTCCATAGTTATAGGTGCTGTACAGCAGCAGGTGTTCAGTTAGGTGGACACCCCCCTCTTTCCTTTCTTTACTGAACAATCCCTTGACCCAGAAGACTGAGAGCAACGAGATCTGAACACGCTGGGAGAGTGGATGGCTGTGAACAAGATGCAGTTCAACGAGGACAAGTGCAGAGCTCTCTTGAGGACTGCCCTTGAGAGAACAGCTCTGAAAGAACTTGTGACTGACCCAAGGTCACGCCTGCAGCTGCGAGTGGAGGAGTGGGGGGGAATCAAACCCGGTTCTCCCAAATTAGAGTCCGCACCCTTAACCACTACACCAAACTGGCTCCTAAACAGTGAGGGGGGGGGAAAGGAGGGGTGTCGTCAACACGCAACCAAAGAAAATACGGGATAAAGTTTCAGTTGCCCCGGAATCCACATGCACAACATTTATCCGAGGAGAGTACTTCTTGGAATCGACCCACCAAAACAGCAGAGAGGAAAGCATTCAGCCTAGCCGAAACAAAACGCCTTCCAATTCTTGGGGACAGTCAGTTGATGAGAATAAGATGGAATAAACATGGCTGACTGGGTTCTTTCTTTCTTTTTTCTTTTGCAGACTGTATTCACCCTTTTGCATGTCAAGAGGGCGGGTGGGCAGCTTGCGTGGCCTTTTTTTCTTTTGCTGTCCAGTCACAGCTGGCTTATAGCAACCCCTTAACGGGGTTTTCAAGGCGAGAGATATTCAAAGATGGTTTGACGACTCCTTTGCGTCAGGACCCTGGATTTCCTCGGTGGTCTTCCATCCAAATACAGATCAGGGCCGACCTCGCTTAGCTTTTGAGATCTGAGATCGGACTAGCCTGGGCCATCCACGTCACGGCAGAAACAAACATTGCCTGCCTCTGCGTAGTGACCCTGGACTTCCTTGGAGGTCTCCCATCCAAGGACTAACCAGGGCTGACCCTGCTTCGCTTCCGAGATTTGATGAGATCGGGCTAGCCGAGGTTATCCAGGTCAGGGCTTATATGGGCTACTTCTTTAAAACTTATTTATGTATTTAGATTTACCAGCTGCTTTTCCCTTCCCGAAGCATCTAGAGCAGTGTATGGCATACACCCTTTGATTTACAATGCTTTGCTTCAGTTCTGATTTTTAGATTTTTCAGTTGGTTCTACAACCTTAATCCTATTGCATTACTTATTGACTGTCCCATCCCATTGATTATTTTGACTCAATCTATGTAACCTGCCTGGAGTCCCAGTGAGATGGCCCCTGGCTTTTGGCCACTGTGTGACACAGAGTGTTGGACTGGATGGGCCACTGGCCTGATCCAACATGGCTTCTCTTATGTTCTTAAGAACAGAGGTCCATGAGTGGCTATTCACCACAAGGTACAGATGGAACACTCCATCTGGGGCAAGTGATGCTCTGTTTCCTTGGTGCTTAGGGGGCAAGAGTGGGAAGGCTTCTGGAGTTCTGGCCCCACTGGAGGACCTCCTGATGGCACCTGTGTTTTGGCCACTGTGTGACATAGTGTTGGACTAGATAGGCCATTGGCCTGATCTAACATGGCTTCTCTTATGTTCCTATGAGAAAGGTAGCCTATAAATAAGGTAAATGACAAATAGAATAAAAATAAGTTTATGGCTTGAGCAAACCCCCCCCCCCCAAAGACTGCTGCCTGGTTGCCTGGGGATAATGTCTGATCGGCACAGGTGACCAGGCCTGGCTTTGGAAGTACGCACAGTATCTTATGCTGTAATTTTTAATTGGTGGGAACTGTTACCGAAGGTCAGAAATGGCAAGATCTGCACTGAAGGAAAAGAGTGGGAGGGGAAAATGGGGAATTGGACAGGCTTGGGCAAAAAAGATTCTTCAGGATGAATGTTATCGGATGATGTGCAGGTACAAAACTGATTAAAATGCAGATAAAGACACACAGGGAACAGCACGAGCGGCTGTCTTCAAGGCCGGTCTGCCTTCGCCCCAAAATCTCGCTGTGTACCCATGAATGTACACAGCAGATTATGCAAGAATAGAAAAGGCTATTGAAATGGGGGGAACGCCTGCAGCCCTAGAGAAGGACTTTTGTAAATGGCAGACTCTGATATATGGGACGAGTATATATATATTTATATATATATATTTGAGGCTAAACGTTCCTGGTTCTCTATTTCCTTTCACCATGCTCTGCATTCTAAACCTTTTATCATCCCTTGCTCTCTCTCTCGCCCCTGCATGTATATGGACAGTTACTTCTGCAAATCCATGGCAATGAAACCAGAGCCCCCTCTTCCACCTCTGCCGAGAAATTCTGGGCTGAAATGATCTGAAACTCTTGTCTTACTGAGGGTCCCTTTGGAAGAGAGCCAGTTTGGTGTAGTGGTTAAGTGCATGGACTCTAATCTGGGAGAACCGGGTTTGATCTCCCCACTCCTCCACATGCAGCGGCCGGTGTGACCTTGGGTCAGTCGCAAGTTCATTCAGAGCTGTTCTGGAAAGAGCAGTTCTCGAAAGAGCTCTCTCAGCCCCACTCGCCTCACAGGGTGTCTGTTGTGGAGAGGGGAAGAGAAAGGAGATTGTAAGCCGCTCAGAGACTCCTTCGGGTAGCAAAGGGCGGGGTATAAATACAATCTCCCCCCCTCCTCCTTTTCTAGGTGTGCCTCTCAGATGTTTGCCTACACAAGAACATACAAAACCGCCTTCACGTGAATCGGGTCCTCAGTCCATCAGGATCAGCATTGTCTATTCTGACTGGCAGCGACTCTCCAGGCTCTCAGGCAGAAGTCTTATGCAAAGCGGAAGGGCTGTGGCTCTGTGGAACAGCCTCCACTTTGCATGCAGAAGGTCCAAGTTCAATCCCCGCCATCTCCAGTTGAAAAGGACCAGGCAACAGGTGATGTGAAAGACCTCAGCCTGAGACCCCGGAGAGCCCCTGCCAGTCTGTGCAGGCAGTACTGACCTTGATGGACCAACAGTCTGGTTCAATATAAAGCTTACCACCCTATGTGTTCATATCACCTACTGCCTGGTCTTGGGATGCCAACCTCCAGGTAGGACCTGGGGATCCCCTGGAATTTCAGCTCATCTCCAGACTACAGAAAACAGTTCCCCTGGAGAAAATCGAGGCTTTGGAGGATGGATTCCTGCATTGCACTTCACTGAGGTCCCTGTCTTCCCCAGGCTCCATCCCCAAATCTCCTGAAGTTTCCCATCCTGGATCTGGCAACCCTGAACCCCCCATCCCCTGCTGGTTGCTGGCGGGGGGACACCTGGAAACCCTAACCAGGTCCGTTCAACTGGTGATGCCGGGGATCGAGCCTGGGACCTTCTGCATGCCAAGCAGATGCTCTGCCACTGAGCCACAGCCCCACTTCATGGCTCTCCAGGGTCTCAGGCAGAGGTCTTTCCCATCCCCTCCTGCCTGGTCCTCCTAACTGGAGATGCCGGGGATCGAACCTGGGACCTTCTGCCTGCCAAGCAGAGGCTCTGCCACTGAGCCACGGCCCCTTTACCAGCCCTTCACACACACCATGTATCAAAGTACCACACCGGGTTGCTCTCTATTGAGCATACACACAGGGCAGGACAAACCCCATATCCGCTGTTGCAGACTGTGTGGATCGGCCTGCCGGAGGTGGCCTTTGGTATTAAGGGATATGGTGCAGGAGATCTGTAGCAGGGGATTGTCTCAAATCATAAAGGAGAGGGCCTAGATTCTCCGCCTTCTGCACCTACGATATCTCGGGCTGGGTTGAAATGCACGTCTCTCTCGCCTCTTTGGAACAGGACTCCAGCGTCCAGTGTTCCACCGCAGACCGAGACCTGTCCATCTGTCACTCGGTTTCTCTCTCTCCCTCCTGTGCATCCTGGAACTGCATCGATTGCGGCTAATCCTTAGCTGGCTGGGCTTGTAAAGAATTTCAGGGGAGGCAGAGAAAGAGAGTGTGCTTGGTTTTCCTCCCTTCCTTTCTCCATATTGTCATCTCCTCCTCATTTGCGTTCCTTCTCCTCTCTCTTTTCCCTTCTTCTTCCTCCTGTTTTCCCCAACTTGCCTTTCTCACTCCAACCTGTGGCTCAGTGGTAGAGCATCTGCTTCTCGTGCAGAAGGCCCCAGGTACGATCCTGGCATCTCTAGGTGAAAAAGGACCAGGCAGCAGATGATGTGAAAGACCTCTGCCTGAGACCCTGGAGAGCCATGAAGTGGGACTGCAGTTCAATGGGAGAGCCTCTGCTTGGCATGCAGAAGGCCCCAGGTTCAATCCCCGGCATCTCCAGTTAAAAGGACCAGGCAGGAGGAGATGGGAAAGACCTCCGCCTGAGACTAAACACCAATCTGAGATTTCAAGCTGTGGTTTGCAACTGGTTGGTTATCCACAGTTTGTGCTAATTGTCGGTTCTCGGGACAGCTGGATTCACAAGCTGTTTTGCACAATCCTGGCTGAAACGGCCCTATAGGAGGCTGTCTTTCCCAAGGGGAGGCATAGGGAAGAGGTGAAGCTGGCAAATTGGGTTCATGCACAAACTGTGTTTTGTTACTCACAATGGGGAAGAAGAAGAGGAGGAGGAGATTGGATTTATACCCCACCCTTCACTTGGAGTCTCAAGAGAGGTTTACAATCTCCTTCCCTTCCCATCCCCACAACAGACACCGTGTGAGGTCGGCGGGGCTGAGAGAGCTTTGAGAGAACTGCTCTGAGAGAACTGGGACTGACTCAAGGCCACCCAGTGGGCTGCATGTGAAGGAGCGGAGATTAAAACTGGGTTCTCCCGGATGAGAGCCTGTGCTCTTAACCGCTACCCCCAAACTGGCTCTCCAATCACAGAAGGATGCACTAACTGTGGCTCTCATGCCTTTACACACCAGCAAACCAAGACGGATGGGGGGGGGGGGTTTCCTGCTGAGCCCCTCTCTCTTCTGCCATTAGCTCCTGGGGAACTGGTATTGTGGCAGGTAGGAGAGAGCGCTAAGATTTGGGAAGTCCAAATTCTGTTTTAGGCGTGAGCTTGCCAGGTAGCCTTGGTTTTCAAATTCCGGAAAACGAGTTTGTGAATTAGGAAGGGGTTGCATCAGTGCTTAGTTCTCATGGCCCTTTCTTACACGCCCAGGGAAAGGCTGGGTGCCATTTTGGGGTCAGGAAGCAATTTTTTTCTCCAGGCCAGATTGGCCAGGGATTCTGAAGTCCCCCCCTCCATCTTCTAGGTGTGAAACAGGGGTCACTGGGGGTGTGGAGGGGAGGTATTTGTGAATTTCCTGCACTGTGCAGGGGGGTGGACTAGATGACCCTGAATGTCCCTTCCAAATCTACGAGTCTATGAGTTAAAAAAAAATACTAGAGAAATAAATAAAACTCACGCTAGTTCTCTGTACATGAACAGTGTCTTGCTGGAGCAGGCCAGAGGGGCAGCATTCTGTTCCCAACAGCAGCCAGACAAGTCGGGCATGAACAGATCTCCCGTCGTTCCTCCCTAATACATAGTATTAAAAGGTAGACTGCCTCTGGATATGAAGGCTTTACTTTGCTCTCATGGCTAATAGCCATTGGTAGAAAGCGCCCTCCGTGGATATGTGTGACCTTTCCGTATCTTCATCTCTGCATCCTATGGTAATGGGGTGTGTGTCCCAAGTTCAAGTCCTACCATCTCCAGTCCAAAGGATCAGGTCAATGGGAAAGACCTTTGCCTGAAACCCCCGAGATCTGCCACCAGTTTGGGTTGACCACACTGACCTTGAAAGACCCCAAGGACTTACAGAAAGCAGCTTTCTGTGTTCATCAGAGGCAGCAAAGTCTGTACCTTAGTTATGCACAGTGCGCAAGAAGTAGTTTCTTGGCCCCGAACCCACTAACAATCAAATCCATTGGCTGACCTTGAGTTCCAATATCATAAGAGAACCCCCCCCCCCCGCTACTACTCTCTCCACCCCATTCATCATTTCATAAACCTTTTCTCCTCAACCCACCCCAAACTGGAAAAAAAAACCCCAACAACCCACAAACTTGATAAGGGAATGAGCTGTAACCCTGCCACAACAGTTAGCAATCTCTTCCCCGCTGGAGAAAATACGAAGTTGCAAATTAGAAAATAAAGCCAATTAACTCGGACCGGCGTGATCCCCCTGGCCAACCAATCGCAACCTGCCGCTGCTGGGGGAGAAAACCTCTCAAGCTTGGATGAACTTGCAAGACTGGATGTTTTATGGCTTTGGGGTCCCACCGAGGAGCAATGCGCGAGGCTGATTTGCATACCGTAAACGCCAGTTCAAATGTTTGCTTGGCTATGACGCAGACGAGGAGCCCTGAGGACAAATTTATCTCTCTGTCTCTCTCTCTCTCACCCACCCTGCAGGGTTGTTGTGAGGCCAACCCGCCACGCTGAACTTCTTGGAGAAAGTGTGGGAAACCAAATGTCTGACCCACGACCGGACTTTGAGTGGGCAGGCCAGTAGCTCTCCGTGCTGAAGGCTGCCGGTGCTAAGGGGGCCGGCGGCAGAAAGCAGAATGTACATTATGCGCTGTTCTAAGACATTTTGTTTTTATATTAAAGTGGAGCTGCCGCAGTTATAAATTTGAAGGACGCCAGTGTGTGTGTTGATGCGTGCGGGGGGGGGGGGGCTGTGTCTTAACTCTTTCCTCTTCCACTCAAAATCCCCCCACCCCCACCCAAAGCTGCATTTATTTCTGCTGGGGAAAACTTACAGCGATGCATAACTTTTCCAGAGGGGGGAGTTAAAAGCAGCCAGGAGAATGCTAACACGAAAACTGTGTTAAGGAGCAGCACCTTCCCCTCCCCTGCATCGGTCAGTCCCTTCCAAAGTCTGTGTTTTGTAAAATAGAATTTTTAAAAACCCCAGACCCCCCAAGCTGAAAGGTTCTAGGAACTGATGGAATCCTATATAACGTGTTGTTTCCCTTGAATCAGTGCCTGGAGGGAGAACCACTGAAAACTTCCTGTAAACAAGCTGATGGCTTTCTAGAGGAAGGCATACATCGAATGAATCACGGAGAAGTGCCTGGTTCGAATCTCACGTCAGCCACTAGCTCACAAGATAGCCTGCGCACTAGTTCTCTCTGCTTCAGTTGCAAGGTCGGAACAATAGTGCTGGTCAACCTCACAGGACTGCGGTTAGGATAAGCAATAGAATAGGTGCTTAGAATTGGGGGAAGTCAGCTGGCTGAGAATGACAGGTGTCCGTGAACAGTCTGGGGTTACTCGGTAGTGAGAGAAAAGCTCTTCATGTAGGGTTGCCAGCCTCCAGGTGGGGCCTGGAGATCTCCCAGAATTACAACTGATTTCCAGACTACAGGTACCAGTTCCCCTGGAGAAAACGGCTCCAGTGGAGGGTTTCTATGGCACTGCGCCATGCTGAGGTTCCTCCCCAAACCCTCCCCTCTCCAGGCGCCACCCCCAAATCCCCAGGAATTTCCCAGTATAAAGAGGCCTATATTTTTTTACTGTTCCTTCCCAAGTTCCAGGATTCTGATTTATTACTGAAAATTTATCCCACGGCCAAGCTCTGAGGAGCCCCAACCGCTGCTGAGTTCTCTGAAAAGTGGGGGTCTGGCCGGGCCGAGCGGCCGCCGGACCACTTGCGAAACTGTCCCGTCTTCCCTGAGCCACTCTGTACATGCACAGTTTCTCACTAGGAAGATTAGTGTTCAGGCCCCATCCATGTAAGCGGATGCATTACCCCATTTCTTAAGCCGATGATAGGTCTCTGCCCGCAAGGAGCTTGCAAACTAAAGGGAGACATTCGGGAGATGGCATAGGGAAGGGAACAGGATGGTCGGGAGAGAAAAAGGTGTGGTCTTCCAGCCACTGAGAACGTATTAGATTAGTTCAGAGAGAGGCACTTTGCACATACTCAGAGGTACTCAGTCATCCCCCCCATGCAAGATTAGTTCCCCGAGAGGAGCTCTGCACACGCTCATGGTGCTCAGTCATCCCCCTCCTATGCAAGAGCCTAGTAAATTAGTTCCAAGAGAGGCACTTTGCACATGCTGCATGGTACTCATTCATACCCCTCCAACGCAAGAGCCTTTTAACTTAGTTTTGAGAGAGGTGCTTTGCACGTGCTCCATGGTCATGCCCCTCCCACGCAAGAGCCTATTACATTAGTTCCGGGGGACGCACTTTGCACATGCTCAGTGGTACTACCCAGTCATCCCCCCCTCCCCCGCAAGAGCCTATTAGGTTACTTAGAAGAGATACACTTTGCACATGCTCAGTGGCACGCATTCCTTTCCTGATGAAAAGAATTAGCCTTTGGCGCCGAGGCCGAGCCCCGGGCACGAAGCAAGCCTTACACATTCACCCCCCACCCACCCCCGACCCTTTGGGGTCTCCGCGGGCTGCCGGCACGAACCCGCTTTCGCTGCGAGGCAGCCTCATCAGCATTCCGTGCGCGCCGGCGAAGCGCTGCAGCGCATGCCAATGCGCGCCTCTCTCCCTCCTCTGCCTCCGACGCCGCCGCGCTCCCCCCCCCCCGCACCGTCCTCCCCCCCCCCTCCGGCAGCCAGAGGAGAGGGGGGGAAAAGAAGGCGAGCCCTGCTGCCGGCCAACGCCCCTCCCGGCCCCGGCCCCCGCCACCCCCCCGGGGGACCCCTCCGGCCGCGCATCGCCCGCCCCCCATTTTGGGGGTGTAGTTGGAACAAGGGGGGGCGGGAGAGAGAGAGCAGGCGGAAGGAGAGGAAGACGAACCGGCGGCTGGGGGGGGGGGGGGAGAAGCGATTCGGCTTCTGCGGCTTTGGCAGCCGCCAGATCGCAGCCTCTCGTCCTCCCTCGCCCGGCTTTGGGGAGGGGGGCGGCGGCGGGAACAGGGGAGGTGGGGGGGGGACACCGGATAACACCCCCTCCCCCGAAGATCCAGACGTGGAGCGGGGATTTTGCCTTGGGCGCTCCAGCCCCAGCCTGCCGCCGTCGAGCGACCGGAGAACCGTAGAGAGAAGGAAAGGGGGGGGGGAGGGGGTATTGAGAAAAGAGGGGGGGGGCTGCGTCTGCGTCGCCCTCCCACCCGATTTGCAGACGGGAGATCAACATTTGCAATCCCAGATCCCCCACCCCCCCCTTACCCCGACCGGGAGGAAGGCGAGAAGCAGAGAAGGCTCCGTTGACCGGGGGGGGGGGGGGGGGATCGCGGCCCCCCCATTAAGGGGGGGCGCTACAGCATTCTGGAGCGACGACCATGGGGAGTTTCCTCTTCTATGGACAGTTCTCTCCCCCCTGGAGCGGAGGGGGCCGGTGGGCTTTGGACTCTGGACACAACTGAATAGCCCCCCCACCCTCCAAGGAACCTGTACTTGCTTCGTTTGGCTGAAAGGGGCCTGGGGGGGCCAAGCCCCCTTGGAACCAAGGAACCCCCATTCCTCTAACACCGCCCCCCATTCCCCCCCCCCTCTTCTGGCTCTGTTTTTTGGGGGAAGGTCCAGATGGAGAGGTGATCCGAGAGTTTTTTGTGCCTCTTCTCCATTCCGGGGACATTTTCGGGGGGGGGGGGGAGAGAGATCCAAATTTTATTTTTCAGAGAAAGAAGGTGCGGAGCGGGGGGGGGGGGGGGAGAGAGAGAAGACAGAAAGGGCAGGCTGCTGTCTGCTGCGCTCTCCCCAAAGAAGACTGTGAAGAAATCGGGGCAACCCCAGAGGAAGGGGGAGGGGGAGTGAAGACAAGAAGCCGGCCGGGGGGCGCAGTTCACGGATTCCGTAAGTCTGGAATACTTTCCTCTTCTGGGTGGTTTTTCTGGGGGGAAGGGGGTTAAATTTGCAAAGCGGGGGGGGGGGGGGAAGCGGCTGTCTCTGGTATATCCGCTGTCCAAGCGCTGCACACGTATGGGCGGGGAGAAAGGATGTGGGAATCCAGTCTTTACACTTAGAGGGGGGACAATCTAGGACCAGAAAGGGGGTTCCTTGATTTGGGAACAGGGGTGGGGCAGTTGTCTGGGAAAGGTTGTGGTCGGGGTGGCGGGAGGTTGTGGGCAGTCGGGCAAGGAGGAGCCCAACTTGGTGTCGGGTAGCTGCCGGTGGGACGAGATGGATTGCGTTGGGGGGGGGGGCGTGTTGGAATGGGAGGTGGTGGGGAAATGCTGTAGAGTTAGAGGCAGATTCTCTGTCGGGGTCTCTCCCCCTTTCTCTTCCTGCATCTCCCTCGTTGCCCATCTGTCAATTTTACCTCCTCTCCTAATCTTTGCTCAGCGTTCCCATCTTCCCCTGGTGAGCAAAATTATGAATTATTACACCCGGCCGCACTTTCCCAGTCACTTTAGAAGAGACCCCGTTTACAGCAGCCAAACAACAAAGCCCCCTGCCCCCCCCCATCGGCCCTTTCCTCTCCCCGGCTTTGCCTCTCTGGTCCCCCCCCCCCCCCATCTAGGCCAAAGAGCTCTGAGGCCTTGTACCTGGAGACTACTACCCCTTCCTTCCTTCCTTCCTGCCTGGCCTGGCCTGGCCCAGTGACATGATCTGTGGGACCCCTTCTGGGGAATGAAGCCAGGAGAAACACAAGAACCAAGGGGGCAGATCCAGGGTGGGGTGGGGAGAGGCCTTCTCGTCCCTCGGGGGATGACCCCCCCACCCAGTTTGGAGAACGGAATTCTGGGCTGATGGTTGCTGAAACCGTGAAGCAGATGAGTTTGTCGGATCTTGGCATGGCTCTCAGCCTAACGGGGGGGGGGGGGTGTCTCCATCATCCCCCCCATCCCTTCATCCCCACTTTCGGCCATTCTCCGGAGGGAGGCCTTACTGCCTGTATCTCTCCCACCCCACTGGCACGTGTCCCGATCTTGCAAATCAGACTTGAGAAGTTAGGGCCCGCTGACCTTTGACTGGGTTACTTCCTTATATCGACCAGCGCTAGTTATATTATGGCCTATCGATGATCCAGAGTCAGTTTTCAGGGGGAAATAATTCTTTTTTAAAAAAAAACATGATAACCAATCTCCTGGTCGCCTCTAGACTGTGCTTACTTGCCACTGGCGACCAAGGGAGTAGCTACTTATGAACCTGATCTATGATAATCCCTTTCTTTCCCCCCTGGAACGTTCCCTCCTCACATTCATCTGAGTCTGTCTCTAAACCATTACCTGCCAGCAACTCCCTTTCTCTGTTGAGGCTTTTCCTTCTCTCCTCCACGAAATCCCCTCTGACTTTGCATATTCCTTCCAGCTGTTCTAAACGTTAACTTGGTAACGTTCACAACGGCCCTGTAAAGCAAGGCAAGGCGGCTGTTTCTGGATCAGCGCTTTCTCGAGCCGGCCTTTCGGTGTGGACTTACAAAATTTTGTCTCTCTCTTCAGCTTATCTGCTCCGAGCGACCCTTTCTCCGATTCCTCCCTCCTGTACATCCCTTGTTCCCCCCTCCCCTTGTCATTTTCTTGCGCCTTCCTTCTCCTGCAGCCTCCCGAGGAGATCTCTTCTTCACAACCTTCCTGACTCTTCCCATTATAGCCTCTTCTGTGTTTCTCAATTGCGTCCCCCCATCTCCTCGAATCTCCCACCAGCTCCTTCCCAAACCCTCTCTTCCTCTCAGAATCCGGCATGTACAACATTCATCTCCATCCTTTGCTAATCAATATACGTGTCTCGGCAGGCTGGATGTAATTCTGTACCACTCATAACTGCACAGAAAAAAACAAACCGGGAAACTCCAGGAGGGGCATCTTTTCCCAGTCTCTGTACTGGGGTGGCTCCTTCCTCCCCGAATCTTCCACATGCAGCCCCCCTTCTCTCCCCATGTCAGTAAGGCAAGGTCTTTTCACAGGTGCCCCCGCCTTCCCTAGTGGCACCTGTGCCCCCGCCTTCTCCCTCTCATAGGCAACCTTTTTTGGGGGTTTTTACCCGTATAACCCCCTTCCTCTTCCTTTACTCAAGTCCCCGGCTTCCTTGCTCTTAGCCAAACCCACTTGGGGGGTGGGGATCTTTTGTGGGGGGGGGGCTGTCCCTACCCAGTCCTTCTTCCCCCACCCCTCTCTTGGTCTTCCAAGGTACAAGCCCCCATTTCTCTGTGGTGGGACGTCTCCCCCCCGAAATCCCTGCACGCACTGGGCTCCCGACTTCCCAGACTCCCTTGCTTTTAGCCACTGAGCGTGGTGGGATGACCTCGGTTAACCCCACACCTCCAAACTCTTTCTCTTCCCCCAGAATCAATCATCCAACACCCCTTTCTTTCCCTGTAGAAAGGCTACAGATAGGAGGTACTCATCTGCTACAAAGAGGGGAGGAAGTTACGATTATCATTTTGCTTTATTGCTTGCTTTTTACAAAAACGGCAAGCACCATTTAGATTTTCTGCTTCAGGTGCAGGCCTGTAGCTAACACGGGGTCTGCAGGGCCTGACCCCCTTGTGTTTCTTCCGGGGCGTCTTCCCTCCTAGGCTGGCTCCAAACTGAATTAACTGAATTAACTTTGATTTAATTAGCTTTGGGGGCCCCCAAGGCCCCTTCCCCAGATAATCCCTAGCTATGGGGATGTTTGGGCGTTACATTTGTCCGTTTCCCCAAACCTCACCTGAGTAACCTCCATCTCCTTCCTCCAGAACCCACCCCCCAAATAGCCCCAGACTTTCTCTTCCCTCCCTGTCCCTTTCTTCTCTTTCTTTCCTCCACATTCTTCCCCCTCCACCCTGGTTCCACCCACCCAGTTCTGCTCTGTTTACGCCCCCTTCTTCTCCCCCTCCCGGTGTGCCCCTGTGTGCCCCCTCTTTTGTCTCAGGCCTGTCCGCTGTGGTTCATCCCAGCCGGGCAGTTGTTGGGGTGGTGGGTGGGTAGGGGAGAGAGAAAGAGGGGCCGTGGCCTTGCCAGCCCTGGTTAGCATCTCTTCCGCACCTCCCCACAGCTGCACCAGGCGTTGTGGCAGAGATGGAAATGGCTCTGAGTCAGGAACCCAATCGCAGCGACAGGCCACGGTGGCGGAGACGGCGGGACGAGGGTGTCAGATCTTCCCTGGGGCAGGGAAGGAGTGGGGAGGGGATGGGGCTTTGGTGCTCCGGGGGACCCTGGCATCTGGGCGCAGGTGGATCAAAGAACGGCAGAGTGGGGGAGGGATCGCAGTTTGGGTGGGTACCAGGGCCCAGGAGGGGTGTTTTCGTACTGCAAACTCTTGGCCGTAATCTGGAGACGGAGTGGTTTTTCCAATGGGGTAGAATCCCTTGCAGAGGAGACACTGACATATAGTGGGGGGGGGGGGGGCTAAGCGAGAGCCTCCAGGGCTAGAGAGGACGTGGAGCTTGGAGCCCTTGCGCGTCTCTCCGGATGCTTATCGGCGGCCTGTGTGGGGTTAGGGCTTCTGGGCTTGCAATGGCTTTTTGGTACCGGACCAGAACGCACCGGGAGAGGCCTGTCTGTTGTTGCTGGAGACTGTTGAATTCCCAGGATCTAGGCCGGTCTAGCGCGACTCTTGAGAAGCCCATAGAGCCATGTAGAGTGGCCTGGCAGGGCCTGCGAAATCTTCGGGGTTTGTATCCTGCCTGGGGCGTTATCAACTGCATGGACTGGCAGGCTGCAAAAAGTGGCCGGAGAGCCGTCAGGCTTGGAGGGGTGGCAAGTTGGGCAGGTCTGATAACGGTGGGCATAGGGGAGGGCCTTCATGCTGGCATTTCACGCAGATGCCTGTGGTTAGGAAGGGGACAGGGCCTCCCTTCCAGGAGAGCCTGGAACTCCTTCCCAGAGCCCCTATGTGTGGATTGCTCCCGGGCGACGCATGTTACCCATCCCTCAGCTTCCCTCTGTCAAAATCTAGTTTGTAAGCTCTTTGGGGCAGAGGCCTTTCTGTGGCCTTCTGGTTTTGTGGTGGGCGGATTGGCTGCTTGTGTTGCTACCGATGATTGATGGCATAATATATGAATGGTCAGTCATACCAGCAGAGAATAATGTGACATCCAGCGCTTGCGGGGCCTGCATCTCGGTGGCCCCTGGGGTCTCGGTAAGCCCAGCTGTGCACAGCCACCTCTTTGGGCAGGCTGCTACTTACCCCACTGCCAGCTCCAGGCACCCTTTGTGGGGCCCCACGGACTGCCAGATGCAAAGAATGAAACCCTCTCTGGATGGCGACTGGCTCTGATTTTCATGGTTTCTCTGCCCTCTTTGCCTTGGCTTCCTGAAATACAGGGGTGACCTAACCTGCCAAAGCCAGGTGACGTCTTCCTGCCACCAATTTGTAAAGGAGAGGCCGAGGAAGTCTCTTGTGATTTCCAGCTTCTGCCATTACCTGAGATTTGTGTGAACCAAAGAAGTATGTTCGTGGAAGAGGGTGGAGTGTGGGGTGGGAGACAGAGCACTGTTAATTGGGCTTTAGGCTGACCATCAAGAAGTTCAGAATCAGGGTGGGGGGCTCATTTTGAGGGGGGGTTCCATCTGTTCTCACCGCTGTTCAAGTGACACCCTTCTTACATGAGGTGATGGTTCTGAAGTAGATATGGTTTCCTAAAAATGGGATCATTTAGTAAACAACAAGGTTTGTCTGAAGGAAATAAGTAATATGCTACAATAATTGTAATATGCTACAATTAGTCAAGCCAGGCTTGATTCCCCACTGCTCCGCATGAAGCCAGGTGGGTGGACTTGGGTCAGTTACAAGTTCTCTCAGAGCTGTTCTCTTAAGGGCAGTCCTTGAAAGAGCTCTCTCAGCCTCACCGACCAAACAGGGTGTGTGTTGTGGGGAGGGGAAGGGAAAGGAGATTGTAAACTGCTCTGAGATTCCTTTGGGTAGTGAAGGGTGGGGTATAAAACCAGCTGTTATTCCTCCTCCTCCTCCTCCTCTTTTTCTTCTTTCTCCTCCTCTTCCTGCTGCTACTTCTTCATCTTTTCTCCTCCTCCTCCTCTTCCTCCTGCTGCTGCTTCTTTTCTCCTCCTCCTCCTCGCAGCAAGTGGTTATGTGTGTCTCCATTTTCGCCTCGTAACAACCCTATAAGGCTGAGAGAGTACAATTGCACCCAATATCACCCTGGGGGAGATTTGAATTTACACCTAAATCTAGGGTTGCCAGCTCCAGGTTGGGAAACCTCTGGAGATTTTGGGGGTGGAGCCAGAAGAAGGTGGGGTTCGGGGAGGGACTTCAGTGGGCCATAATGCCATAGACTCCACCTTCTAAAATGGCCATTTCTGCCAGGTGAACTGATCTCTGTCGCTGGGAAATCAGTTGTAATCCCAGGAGATCTCCAGCCACCACCTGGAGGTCAGAAACCCTCCCCCAATCTTAGTCCAGGATCCTAACGACTAAACCATGCTGGCTCTGTAGAACAGACAACCATTCAAAAGATGTCAGAATTGTCACATTAATTCAGGCGAAATCTGGGATCCTGTGTACACTTCCCTGGGAGCAGCCCCTGCTGAGCCCCATGGGACTTCCAAGGATCGATGTGTCGGACTGGGCTATAAGAGCAGACAAGTGTAAAATGTCTTATTTCTTGACTGAGGTGTCAGCAAATGATCAGCCCTTCTTTCCCATTAACTGTGGGACTGCAGATGGGGAGAGGCCAGGGTTTAGCGTAAGAGCCTCTGCTTGGCGTGCAGAAGGTCCCAGGTTCAATCCCCGGAGTGTCTCCAGTTAAAAGGACTAGGCAGGTGGGGATGTGAAAGACCTCCGCCTGAGACCCTGGAGAGCCACGAAGTGGGGCTGTGGCTCAGTGGCAGAGCATCTGCTTGGCATGCAGGAGGTCCCAGGTTCAATCCCCAGCATCTCCAGTTAAAAGGCCCAAGCAGGAGGTGATGTGAAAGAACTCCACCTGAGACCCTGGAGAGCCACGAAGTGGGGCTGTGGCTCAGTGAGAGAGCCTCTGCTTGGTATGCAGGAGGTCCCAGGTTCAATCCCCAGCATCTCCAGTTAAAAGGACCAAGCAGGTGGTGATGGGAAAGAACTCCGCCTGAGACCCTGGAGAGCTGCTGCCAGTCTGAGTAGACAATACTGACCTTGAGGGACCAGGGGCGGAACTCAGTATAAGGCAGCTTCATGTGTCCAACAGCAAATTAAAGGGACGTGTTTACTTGCTTCCTGGGGGTCGTTGCTGGCGTTGCGGTTAATTCGTGCGAGAATTTGGACAGTGTTGCCATCGAGTTGAGTGCTTCTTCCTGCGAGGTTGAAGCCGGATGTCCTGCTGCTTTGGAAGCGGAGGCTAGAGCAGATCGCGCTGTGAGGTTTCCTTGAAGTCTAGGTTTTCCTGGGGGAGGGAGGAAAGGATGTATTTATTTATTTTTATTGATGGATTTGATTTGTACGTAGCAGGCTAGGAGGTACATGCACATCTCTTGAGGCCGAGAGGTGGCCATGATTTCGGGGGGCTTTGGATATCTTCATGTCTCTGCAACAGACAAATACCAGGTCATTTTTTTCCCCAGTAGGAATTTGAGGTGCAGGATTTCTGTATGCTGCAAACCCCTAGATCAGATATGTTTTTTAACTGGTGGGGGGAAAGTGCCATCAAATCACGGCTAACTTATGGTGACCCCGTAGAGTTTTCAAGGGAAGAGACATTCAGAATTGGTTTGCCATTGTCTGCCTCTGCGTCATGACCCTGGTATTCCTTGAAGGTCTCCCATCCAAGTAATTACCACGGACAACCCTGCTTAAGCTTCCGAGATCGGGCTACCCTGGATCAAGGCATACATGGTAGATCAAGATGGGCAGCTGTGTGTGTTAGTCTGCCTGTAGCAGCAGAAAAGAGCAAGAGTCCAGGAGCACCTTAAAGACTAACACAATCCCATCCGCCCGGCTCCCCTGAACCCACGGGCTTCCTCCTGGGGCCCCAGCGTGATGATGTCACCCGGAAGTGACATCATCACGCTGGGCATGTTGCCGGGGTGACGCTCTGGCAATCGCCTCGAAACTCTATGGTGCCATAGAGTTTCGGGGCGATTGCCAGAGCGTTGCCTTGGCAACGTGCCCAGCGTGATGATGTCACTTCCAAGTGACATCATCACCCTGGGATGGCCCCAGAAGGAAGAGAGAGAGGGAGGGAGCCAGTGGGTTCAGGGGAGGGGAGCCCTCCATACGGACAGCTCTTTCGGCAGCGTGGGCATGCATGCGTGCGTGCCTGCCTGCCTGCCAAACAACGGAGGCGGGGAGGTGTGGTGGCGGCGGGGGGCGGGTGCCCCGTTTCACCGGGGGGCTCAGTCCCCCCCGGGAAACTTCAGGGGTGGCCTGAGCCCCCGAGCCCCGCCGTAGTTTACGCCTATGTGTGAGTCCATCTATCCTTACATCTTGGAGTGATTTCATATGCCGAATGACAACAGCAGGCATGATTGGATTAGTTGTGATATGCAGAGAGGTCGTAGGTACGGAGAAATCAGTATTTGTAATGAGACAGGAAGCCTAGGTCTTGATTCAGTCCAGGAGGATGCATTGTTTTGAACTATCAGTTGCAATTCAGCAGTGGTGGAAAGTGCCATCGTTGCAGTCAACTTATGGCAACCCCGTAGTGTTTTCAAGGCAAGAGATGTTCAGTCAGAGGTGGTTTGTCATTGCCTGCGTAGCGACCCTGGCCTTCTTAACTGGTCTCCCATCCAAATACTAACTAGAGCTGACCCTGCTTAGCTTCCAAGATCTGATGAGATCAGGCTAGCCTGGGCCATCCATGTCAGGCAGCAGTTTTTGAACCCCGAAAAGTAATTTTTTATACAAAAAAGGTTCTTCCAAGCATGGTCTGCTTGCTTTCTTCCTGCAGTATGACCATTGTCCTAACCAACAGAGGAGATACCATCTAGAAATACTTGAAACCACCGTCCTTTCTCTTTTGAAATTAAGCCTAGGATAATTTCCTGGTTGATAGAGATGGTTTGTGCGCTTGTCTTGTGAACGTGGATTTGCTGTGTGGTTTGTTCTATTGCACTGAATGAAATAATTGTGCTTTAAAAAAAACCTCTGAAAGGCCAAATATTTCATTAGAGCTCTTTAGAAGGTGAAAGGTGGATGTTCCTGGCATCGAGTCAGTGAACTGGCTGTCCGTACAGGGGGCAACGTAAATCTCTAAATAATGAATTGTAACTTGCAGGCAAAGAGTTAAAGGTGGATCCTGGGTATAGGGAACCTCCGGGATTAGAAATCCAGGTGTCTAAGAGAGCCCATCTGCAAGGACAAGACTCATTGGAAAAGACAATCATGCTAGGAAAAGTTGAAGGTAGCAGGAAAAGAGGAAGACCCAACATGGGATGGATTATGAAGTGGCCTTCTACTGAATCAGACCCTTGGTCCATCAAAGTCAGTACTGTCTACTCAGACTGGCAGCAGCTCTCCAGGGTCTCAGGCATGTGCCCTGGGCAAAGCCTGGATTGCTGTCCTGACTGGGAATGTTAAAGAGCCCTTTGCTAGCATGTCTCAGTGAACAACCGAAAGTTGATAATAAGAGGTGCGCTCTTCCAAAGCCGTTGCACTGTCCTCACTGGGGGTATTAAAGAGCCCTTTGCTGGCATCTCTCAAAGCACAACCAAGAGCTGATAATGTGCTCTTCTAAAGTCACTATGCTGTCCTCACTGGGGATGCTAAAGAGCCTTTTGCCCGCATCTCTGAGATCATAACCAAAGTTTGTAATAAGATATATGTGCCCTTCCAAAGATGCAATGCTGTCCTCACTGGGGGATGTTAAAAAGCTCTTTGCCTGCATTTCTCAGAGTGCAGCCCGAAGTTCATAGCAAGATATGTGCCCTTCCACAGCCACTATGCTGCCCTCACTGGGGAATGTCCAAGAGCCCTTTGCCTGCATCTCTCAGAACGCAGCCAAAAGTCCATAATAAGATGTGTGCCCTTCCAAAGCTGCTAAGCTGTCCTCACTGCAGAATGTTAAAGAGCCCTTTGCCCTTACCTCTCGGAGTGCAACCAAAAAGTCCATAATAAGATCCATTCTCTGCCAGAGCCTCTTTTCTGTCCTTACTGAGGACGAGCCCTTTGCCTGCAGCTCTAGAAAAGCAACCAAGGGCCCTAAGAAGGCAAGGGTTCTCAGTGCCTCATGTTTGAAAGGAGCCCTTTGCCATTATCTGATCTGTGTGGGAGAAAGCCGGTCCGGGGCTCTGCAGGGAAGCTGTGCACCAACTACCTCCACTGTGCACGGAGGGCCTACCTGACGACATCCGCACATAACAGCCGCAGGAGAAGCGCCTTTGCCATGCCAGCTTCTCACCACGCCAACCCACGGCAAGCTGATGGCAGGCCATGCACACCCATCAAGATTCCACTGTAGGGCCCCTCCCCATAAGGCTCCGCCTGAGGCCGCTGTGCACTGAAACAGCCAGGGGGAGAAAAGAATCTCTAAACTGGGTTCCTTCCCTTCACCGAATGTTCGAAGGCGAGCTGCATTACAGTGTTGTTGCTTAGTAGGAAGCCCTTGATTAGCTGCAGGCAAAGCCCTAGTAAGAGTTTAATAGGATCAAAGGCCTCCTGCACTTCTCTTGCTGCAATCCCGGCTAGGAAAAGGGCCGAGGAGATAATCAGCTTACAGAGAGGCTGGCTGCAACTGGTCCTCCCCTAACGGAGGCGGGCTCATCCGCTAGGCTGGTGAAGGCCTTTGACCTGGGACCCTGTCTTTAAAACCCTATGTCTGCCAGGGGGGGTATATCATTTATGAACAGAGGAGGCTGCCTTAGGCCGCTGCCAGCCCATAGATTCATCAAAGCGGCAGCCTTTCCAACCCGGTGCACCTGGAACAGCGGGGAGAATTAACCCTTGGCAAGCCAAACGCTACAGAAGACACCCTTATGCCACGTTGGACCACTGGTCTACCGAGGTCAGCATTGTCTGCCTGGCTCTCAAAGGATACCTGGCAGAGGGCCGGTTTGGGGTAGTGTTTAGAAGCGTGGACTCTAATCTGGAAGAACTGGGTTTGATTCCCCGCTCTTCCACGGGCAGCTGCTGGCGTGGCCTTGGGTCAGTCACAAGTTCTCTCAGAGCTGTTCTCTCAAGGGCAGTGCTGGAGAGAGCTCTCTCAGCCCCACTGATCTCACAGGGTGTCTGTTGTGGGGAGGGGACGGGAAAAGAGATAGTAAGCTGCTTTGAGACTCCTTCAGGTAGTGGAGAACGGCGTATAAATCCAATCTCTTCTTCTTCTTCTTCCTTCTTCCTTCACCCATTGCCTACTCCCTGATCCTTTTAACTGGAGATGCCAGGGACTGAACCTGGGGGTGTCCACACGCCAAGCAGATGCTAGTGATTCTTTTGCTTCTCTTATATCTCACTGTTGTTTAAACAAATAATAAATATGACACAAGATTGGGCTAGCCTGGGCCACCCCACACGAGGGCAAAGGGAATTTTAGGGTCGCTCTGAACTTTGTCTGATCTGTCTTCCAACCCAGGTCATTGGGACCAGATACCTTTTCAGGAACTAGCGTGGGCTTCCCCTTTCCTCCTTTGGGTCCTCACAACTAACTTGAGACAGGGCCTTCTCGGTCATGGCACCTAGATTCTGGGATTCCCTCTCAAGGGAGATACGTCCTTCTCCCTCTATCTTCCACCAGTGGTTGAAGGCCCCTCTGTTTTGTTGGCCACTCCCTCATTAACTCATTGGCCTTCCTCCCTGTTGGTGTGTTTTCAAGGCCTTTGAAGGAGACCAGAGCGAGCAGGGAGGTTTGTAGAGAAGGCCTTAAAGCATTATTCAGCAGAGGGGAACTCAGGTGGATTCACAGACATCATTTATTCATTTAATTCCTTTTGTGACCCATCTTTTTCCCCAGTGGGGACCCCAAGCAGCTTACATTGCCCTTTCCTCTGCTCCGTTTTACCATCACAACAACCCTGTGAGGTAGGTTAGGCTGAGAGAGTCTGACTGGCCCGAGGTGACCCAGTCAAGCTTCCACAGCACAACTTGGAACTCGAACCCAGGTCTCGCAGATACCATTCTAACATCCTTGAACACTATACCCTGCCGGCTCTGCAAAACACTGTTAGCCAGTTTGGTGTAGTGGTTAAGAGCGGCAGACTCTAATCTGGAGAACTGGGTCTGATTCGCTGCTTCTCCACATGCAGCCAGCTGGGTGACCTTGGGTCAGTCACAAGTTTTCTCAGAGCTGTTCTCTCAAGGGCAGTGCTCTCAGAGCTCTCTCGGCCCCACCTACCTCACAGGGTGTCTGTTTTGGGGAGAGGAAGGGAAGGCAGTTGTGAGCGCCTCTGAGATTCCTTTGGGTAGTGAAGGGTGGGGTATAGATCCAACTCCTCCTCTTCTTCTTCTTCGTCGGATGATTTATATCCCGCTCTCCTTCTCCTCCTCTTCTTCTGTTAGGTTGATCAAATCCAGTATTTTGAGCCATTTAAAAAGTGCCCTGATTCAATGAGGAGCGGATCTTTAATTCCCCCCCCAATGGTGGATTATTTTATTTTAAATGCAAATGCATGCAAAAGCCGCAAGTGCCAAGGCGCCATCTTCGAAGAGGCATTCCTTCTCTCTCTCGCACTTGGGATGGCATGCCTTTTCTCCACTGCTGCCTGCTGTGCCGCATCTGTGCTTCGTCTAAAAACAAAAGACGTACGCTTTTGTCTCCAGAACTGTTGTTTTGTTCCTTCGCAAGATGCCTGCAGATTTAATCAATTAATCAACCCCAATGCATACAATTAGCCGGGATTTCTTTAATCGGGTGACTGCCCTAATACAGGCTCTGGTAATACCGCGATACCAGCCCCTAAACAGTTAGTGGTAAAAAGGATTGGGCGGCGATGTGACGGAGCTCACCTTTCCCATCCTGACTCTGGGATTATTGTTTTATGAGTTTTATAATTGTTTTTCCTTAAGTGAACGATGTATAGAACTTGTGTGATGAAGTGGTAGCGAGCGAGTACTGAGCCGTGAGTTCCCCGTGAGTCCCCCAGTTCAAAATTCATCTGTGACGATGCCCCTGATACTTGTGTTCTTTCTCAGCCCCCCCCCCCATGGGAAGGGGTCGTGGCTCAGTGTTAGAACATCTGTTCAGCATGCAGAAGGCCCCAGGTTCAACACCTGGCATCATCAACAAAAGAAGTGAGTAGTAGGTATTGTGAAGACATCTGCATAAGACCCCGGAGAGCCATCGGAGTAGACAACACTGACTTTGATGGACGAAGGGCCTGATAGATTCACTAGAAAAGAGTAAGAGTCCAGCAGCACCTCAAAAAACTAACAAAATTTGTGGCAGGGTATGAACTTTCGTGAGTCACGGCTCACTTCTTCGGGTACTCTTTTCTACGTCAACAGACAGACTAACACGCTGGCCCATAGCTATAGTGAGGCTATTGGGGGCTCCGCCCCCTTCTTTAAAGCCCCCCTGCTTTTTCCCAAAAGAAGTGAGGATGTCGCGCGCCCCCTCTCTCCTGCAAGATTTAAAGGGCCCTCCAGCTGATTGGTGGGCCACATGCTCTCCGCCAATCAGCTGAAGGACCCTTTAAATCTTGTAGGAGGGGAGGGAGAGGGGTATGCGCCACCCCCCTTCATTATGGCAAATTATGGCAGCCCCACCTGACATTTTTTTTGCCCCACCAGCCACAAAATCCTGGCTACGGGCCTGCTAACACGGCTACCCGTCTTGATAGATTCACCGCGAGGCAGCTTTGTCTGTGTTCCTGTGTGTACATAGCGGAGAGACCGCTCTGTGAGTAGTACGCTGAGTGGGGTAGCTTCTCGCTGTGCCAGCATGAATCCCGTCCCGATGAGTCTTCTTTTGGCATTGCCTTGACTGATGCATGAGCATATTCGGGCTTGGCAGGCAGCGCTCGGGCTCCCGCAGAGCTGATCCTTTCCCGCCCCGGCCTTCTCTGCAAGGTCGGCAGGAGAAGGAGCCCTGGGTAGCTGTGAGACATTTTCTGCTACTTATCCGGCCCCCTTCGAAGGAGAGGAGAGCAGCCCATCCCACGGTGGCAACTGCAGGAACATGGGGAGATCCGAGGAGCAGGAGCTCTGTCAAAATACGTCCCTCCAGAAGGAAATGCCTTTCCTTGCTCCCTTCTCTAGCAGTTCTCTTTTCCCACTTCCACGCACATGGGGTGCTCAGCTAAGGTTGCCAGCCTCCAGGTGGGGCCTGGAGATCTCCCAGAATGACAACTGATATCCTGACTACAGAGATCAGTTTCCCTGGAGGAAATGGCTGCTTTGGAAAGTGGACTCTATGGCATTATACCCCTCTGAGGTCCCTCTAGGGAGGCCAGCCTCCAGGTGGGACTGGAGATCAGTGTTCCCTCTAAGCTGAGTTAAATGTGAGCTGGCTCACAATGTTTTAGCCTCCGACTCACGCATCTTTCTCTTCGCTTCGGAAGGATGGTGCCAGAGCAAACGTAATCGCTCTCTCACAGCTTGAACGCTGGTAGCTCACAAAGTAGAATTTTTGCTCACAAGACTCCAAGGCTTAGAGAGGGAGCACTGCTGGAGATCGCCCCAGAATTACAACTCATCTCCTGAGTATAGAGCTTGGTTCCCCTGGTGGAAATGGCTGCTTTGAAGGGTGGACTCTTTAGCATTGGAAAAAGGGCATAAAAGGGCAACTAGAATGATGAAAGGGTTGGAACACTTTCTCTATGAAGAAAGGTTGAAGCGCTTGGGGCTCTTTAGCTTGGAGACACGACGGCTGAGGGGTGACATGATCGAGGTTTATAAGATAATGCATGGGCTAGAGCAGGTAGAGAAAGAAGTCCTTTTTTCCCTTTCTCACAATTCAAGAACTTGTGGGCACTCCATGAAATTGCTGAACACTCAGGTTAGAACAGATAAAAGGAAGTCCTTCTTCACCCAAAAAGTGATTAACACGTGGGATTCACTGCCACAGGAGGTGGTGGCGGCTACAAGCATGGACGGCTTCAAGAGGGAATTAGATAAACATATGGAGCAGTGGTCCATCAGTGGCTATCAGCCACAAGGTATAGATAGGAACCCTCAGTCTGGGGCAAGTGATGCTCTGTATTCTTGGTGTTTGGGGGGGGGGCAACAGTGGGAGGGCTTCCTGCCCCCACTGCTGGACCTTCTGAGGGCACCTGGGGGTTTTGGCCACTGTGTGACTGAGCGTTGGACTGGATGGGCCACTGGCCTGATCCAACATTGGCTTCCCTTATGTTCATCACACCCCTCTGAGGTCTCTCTAGGGACGCCAGCCCCCAGGTGGGACTGGAGATCCCCCCGGAATTACAACTCATCTCCTGAGTACAGAGCTCGCTTCCCCAGGAGAAAATAGCTGCTTTGGAGGGTGGACTCTCTGGCATTGTACCCCACTGCGGTCCCTGTCCTCCCCAGGCTCCACCCCCAAATCTTCATGAGTTTTCCAACCTGGATCTGGCAAACCTTCTCCCCCATCCCCTGCCAGTGGCCACCCTGGCCCAAGTGCTCGATTCACCTATCCGGTGATCTTCTGCTGAAAATGGCAGTCCTGTGTGGCGTTCACTGTCTATAGCAGATAGCGCAGGTTGCCTCAGATGTCTGGGTATCGTCACAGTATCCCGCCCGCCCCATCCCCAATGACAGCCAGTGATGTGCGGCATGAGGGCGACAGTGCAGCTGTACAGAACTGGTGATTGCGTTGTGTAAACCGAAGCACCATGAGGACATATCCCAGAATCCTCCACTCGTTTCTCAGAGACAACTCCATCTGGTCAAACGTTCCTCGAAGGTAGGAAGTTAGAAAGCTACGATTCTAGCGAAAAGACGGGCGTATTCCTGAAGGACTTGTTTTTTACGATTGATTGGAAGGGGTTTTTGGTGTGTGTGTGTGTGTGTGAAGTGAGCAACAAAATAAAGGGAGGATTTCAGCCGTGCTTTATAAATAGCAAATAAACATGTCGGGAGTCCCTAATTCATTCCCACCTACTCACATTGAAAATAGTTCCCTGTGGGGGCTTTTTCATCCTATATCTGGCTTTAGCTCCTTCCTTAACCGGGGATCTTTAATGATGCCTTCCATGAACCCCTCGCCCTTTCAGCTGTGTCTTTTCTGAAGACTAGATTATACATTCAGCAGAGTTAGGTGTTGTCGTGACTATATATGTGTGAATAAGCATTTCCCCACAGGCATGGTGGGGTTAGAACAGCTCCTCCATAAAAAACAAAATGCCCCGCTAATGGAAAACTAACTTCTCAGGGAGAGTGAGCTCTGCTCCTTGACACTGTAGTTTTCTGCATGCGAGGAATTGCAGTTTTTTTAAATGAGGGAGAATTCAAATACAGAGCTTGCTTTGCCATTTGCTCTGGTAAAGTCCAGGGGGAAAAACACAACTTTGTCCCTTGAACCTGCTGAATGTATAAACTGAGCTAGCGAGAGGGTGCCCCTGGAAAGCTGAACTCGGCTCCCAATGAGTCCCACAGCCTCCATTTACCTGCCTACGTGGAAATAATAACTGGGGTAGGGTTTGAATGAGGATAAATTAAATATAGTAAAGCGTTTCGCGCGTTAAGTGTGCCGTATAAAAGTTTAATCAGCGGACGCAGGAAGTTGCAAAGTGGACGAGCTTTGCTTGGCTTCTCTACTCCCCCGCTTTTTCCTGCGGAACAAACTGGAGGCCGGGGAGGGGGGGCACTCATATTTGGAGGTTCTTTTTTTAAAAATCCTTTAAGTACGATCGTAGCTGGGCAGCTCCCTCCCAAATGTGACTGTACATTAAGAGTGAATGAAGAACGGCAGAAAAATTGGATGCCGAGAGGGACTCTGATAGAGCTGTATTTTTTGGGGGGGTGGGTTGCCACATTTTTTCCCTAGGAGGGCTCATGTGCTTTTTAACCCTTGCATAGCCACCAAAAATCAGGCTTGTCTCAGTAGCCTGTTACTTTAAAAAAAAACCAAAACCCCCAAAAGCATAGGAGCCCTGCCAAACAAAACAGGTTGATAAGCTTTGTGAGCTACCTTTTATGCAACGTCGAAAGATGTGGGAATCCAATCCTGTCTCAACCCTGGAAAAATCTGGCCTTCCTTCCGTCTTCTAGCCTGACCCTGGGCCTCTCTTGGGGAGACTCCCTGGAAGGTTTTTACAGCACTTTAAACCGTATGGCTGTTTTTTTTGGTTTTTTAAAAAGGATTTGAAGTACTGTAATTCTAAATCCCCTTTAAGGCTTGTCTTCTCAATTTCCATCCTAGGGGAAACTCCCGGGGTAAAAAAATATAAATGATTGAGCCCACTGTACCCTGAATGAAACAGAAAGTCCAGTTTGGCTTATTACTTTTTGATCCCATTCCCCCACCAAATTCTACATGCAGGGTTCCCCAACATGGTGCTCCCCTCATGGCACCTCCAGTTTGGTGTAGTGATTAAGTGCGCGGACTCTAATCTGGGAGAACCGGGTTTGATTCCCCACTCCTCCACTTGCACCTGGCTGGATGACCTTGGGCAAGCCATAGTTCTGGCACAGCTGTTCTTGAAAAAGAGCAGTTTCTGTCAGAGCTCTCTCAGCCCCACCGACCTCACTGGGTGTCGGTTGTGGGGAGGCAAAGGGAAAGGAGTTTGTAAGCCGCTCTGAGACTCCTTTGGGTAGTGAAGGGCGGGGTATAAATCCAATCTCCTCCTCTTCTTCTCATGGCATCTATCAAGTGCTTTTTAGAAATGGATGGGGCCAAATGGGTGTCCTGCCCAGCAGGGCTTCTGATTGGCCATTGGCGAACTGATCGGTTGCGCAGATTGTAATAACCACAATGTTGGTTTTATTGGTCTTCCTGCCCCCTGCACTTGGACTTCCGGGTGTGTGTTTGGTCGGCCCACCACCCAAAGAGGCCCACAGGGTCAAAAAGGTGTGGGGCCCTCGGTCTGCAATAGCTCTCGTACGTATCCCTTTTTTATCCTCACAACAGCCTTGTGAGGTTAGGCTGAGAGAGAGTGTGGTTGGCCCAAAGTTACTCCATGAGCTTCCTAGTAGAGTAGGGATTTGAACCTGGGTCGAGCTGCAGACCGGAAGGTCGGTAGCTTGGCAGTTCGAGACCCGAGTGCCGTGTGACAGAGTGAGCTCCTGTCTCTGTCCCCAGCTCCTGCCAACCTAGCAGTTCGAAAGCAAGAAATTGCAAGTAGATAAATAGGTACCGCCAGGGCTTTTTTTGGTAGAAAAAGCCCAGCAGGAACTCATTAACATAATAGGCCACACCCAACAGCAGAAACTTGTTAGTATATTAGGCCACACCCCTGACAGCGCAGCTCCCTCCCAGGATTGGCTTCCCCAGGTGCCCCCGTGGCCTGCAAGGCGCCTGAGGAACCTGAGGAGGGGAGGCAGTTTAAACTGCCTTCCCTCCTGGATCAGCTTGGCTTCCCCAGGTGCCCAGTGGCTTTCCAGGCACCTGGGGAACTGGGGGGGGGGGGCTGTAGGCATGGCCAACTTTGAAGCCAGCTGGAACTCCGTTCCTGTGCGTTCCTGCCCCAAAATAGCCCTGGGTACCGCTTCGGTGGGAAGGTAACTGCATTCTGTGCGCCTCGGTGTTTCATCATAATGGCCACATGACCACAGAAAAAGTCTTCAGACAGCGCTGGCTCTTCGGCTTGGAAACGGAGATGAGCACTGCCCCCTAGAGCTGGATTCGACTGGCTTTCGAGCGAGGGAAACCTTTTTTACCTTGTCACCATGCTGCCAAATCTGTGTCTTTGGTCGAGGCAATAATTTCTGTCAGAGCTGACCTGCCGCAGCCCTTACCTTGGTTGCCGTTTACCTTATTTTCTTTCCCCTACTGGACCTGCCTGCTAATTTCCTGGCGGCCCCTAGGGCTGTGCCCTTTAACAACAACGTGGTATGCAGACGTTTGCAAGGTGATGATGTTTTTTCTTCACACTGTGAAAATTTTCACTCCTGATTTCTGCAGACCAGGCCGCTCCCATTAGAGGCGCAAAAACAAGCCGGGCTGTGGCATTCTGGCTTTGTTTCCTGCCCCCCTCCTCGGGCCAGTTGGCATCCCGGAGGCCTTTAATAACAGTACTGTGTAGCTCTAAATCGAGTTTGCCAAACTGGCATCTGAAGACTGGTGTTTTTTCTCCCCCCTTAACGCCACTGCTGTGGCGGTTGAAGACCTGAGGCGGCGCATGAGTGGTGGGAGGGGAAGGGTACGCCACGTCCTTAGCTGAGGGAGACCACAGCTGAGGTGTGGGCACTTGGGTCCGTGCCTGCCTCGCCAAGTCCTGAGTGGGCGTGGGGGCTCCCAGAACAGAGGGGCCCACGCGAGACGTGTCTGACTGGTCCTTGTTCTGACAGAACTGCCCTTCTACTCCAACTGCCGTTTCTCCCCTCAGACAAAGCCTAGCGGCTTCTCCCCCTCTCTTGCCTGCTCATCCACGTACAGGCCACGGGTCCCACGCTTCGTTGCTCACGTCAAAGGGAAAAACAATCTCTGGGTTGCCACCCTGGCAACCCTGCTCTGGAAATTTAGGATTGTCGTTCTTTATTAGCCTGGCTGCTGTGGCTTTAACCTCAGCCTGAGGCATAGAAACTGAGTGGCTGATGCTTTTTCCTAGGCAGGAGTGCTAAATTTCTGTAGGCGTAACGGAAAGTGGGGGCGAAGGGGTAAAACGAGGCGAAGGGCACGCGCGGGCCCCTCAGTTAGCTGGTGTGGGAAGCAGAATACTGGGCTAGATCAGCAGCTTCCAAATGTGAAAACCTCATGGAAAACGGTGTTTTTCTTGTCTAGGACCCCTGTGTGCTTTCCCCTTATGGCATAGATGATTTTGAGTGATTTTAGGATTAGTTCCCTCCGTGCCCCCTCAAGGATGAAAAGCGCGCCTGAGAAATCAGCAAGTTCTTCCCTCCGTACGATCCTGGCAAATCAGTCACGTCAGAAAAGCTGTCTCTCAGGAAAGCTTTCCTGCCATTACAGTTCTCCTCCTCAGGGAACTCCCCGATAAGCTCCTTAGGAACCCCAGGGGGTCGGTGAAACACCCTTGGGAAGCCACCAGCCTCTCAGAAATGTAATCTGGAACGCTCAGCTGGTTCTTTGAGGAGGCTTCAGATTCTGACTGGGAGGACCAAAATGGCTGCCGGCCCAGTGGACCGGATGACCAGACCCAAGACAGAGGAACTGGTACTGCCTCAAGCGCTTCCCTGAGGGAGGTCGGGAGGGCTACTAGAGCAGCAGCGTCACAGTAGCGTCGAGGGCAGAAATGCCAGGTGTGATGGCTGTGAAGGGATTTGCATGAAGGGTGCCTCACGGCTGCCCGGAGGAGGCCCCGTCGGCTCTTCTTTGTAGATCCCCCTCTTCCCTGCCTCAGCTTGCGTCTCCTCATCCCCCCGGCGTGGAGAGGGAGAGGGAATGTGTCTGTTGCAGTTTGAACTTGGATGCAAATATTTCTTCAAATGTGCCGAGAACGAGAGCGGGCGCTCATGAAATTCAATGAGGAGGCATTTGGCATTAAATATTCTGTTAAGCAGTCCCTGAGAACAGAATCCTGGAATTCAGCCTGTCGGGGAGAGTCGCTCCCGATGCGATACCGGGGCCCTTGTAACTTGAAAGTGAGTAGATGGTATCTGGGCGAGAGGTCAGGTAGCACAACAGGAGTAGTAAGAGGCACTACAGATAGGGTGGCCAACGGGCCTGGAGAAGAACGGCCTGCCCCCTTTCATAGCGGCGAAATGGGATATTATTTAGCTGTGTTCCATGAAAAGTGTCACCTGCCCATTTCCACATACTAAATGTCTATTTAAACAGACATTTTTTCCCTCCAGGCAGCTTGGCATTCTAGGGTTGCCAGTCTCTAGGTAGTGGCTGGAGATCTCCTGGGTTTACAACATAAGAACACGAGAGAAGCCAATGTTGGATCTGGCCAATGGCCCATCTAGTCCAACACTCTGTGTCACACAGTGGCCAGAAATGCCAGAAATGCCCTCAGGAGGTCCACCAGTGGGGGCAGGATACTAGAAGCCCTCCCACTGTTGCCCCCCCAAGCACCAAGAATACAGAGCATCACTTGCCCCAGACCGAGAGTTCCCATCTGTACCTTGTGGCTAAGAGCCCCTGATGGACCCCTCCAGGGTTGCCAGCTCTGGGTTGGGAAATACCTGGAGATTTTTGGGGTGGAGCTTGGGGAGGGCGGGGTTTGTGGGGGGAGGGACCTCAGTGGGGTACAATGCCATTGAGTCCACCCCCCCAAGCAGCCGTTTTTCTCCCGGGAAACTGGTCTTTGGTTGCCTAGAAATCCATTGCAATAGCGGGGAGAGTTCCAGGGGCCCCCTGAAGTTTGGCAGCCCAATTTTCACCTTTGATTCCAGTCTTGCTAGAGTTATTTTGCAGAGGGGAATATACCCTGCGCGTGCTCAGAGTTACTTTTCTTCATGGTATTACTTTAACAGATGGAGCGGGTAATGGCCTCTGTTAAGGAACGGACATGGTTCTATCAGTGGAGCCTGGATCTACGATACTAGCAAAAAAGCTTTCTGTTTACGCTGTCAAGAGATTCATATGGATTCATCATTCGTATGGATGAAACAAATGTGCGCTTGTTGCGCATGGAATCGCCTCTCATCCGCCCCCAACAAACCACCCCCTGCCCTAATCTTGCAGAATTTCATGTAGAAGTTATTTTTCATTGAGCCCCATGAGACAAACTTGCACATCTGTATTTTGCCCCCAAAAGGAAGCATCCTTGTGGGGTCATTTCAGGACAGGAAGGTGGCAGGAGGGGGGGAAGGTTTAAACCTTCTCGCCCCCTTCCCCACAATACACTCCGATCTTGACTCAGGGTCTTTTACACCACAAGTTTGAAAGGAAAGAGGGAAGATCCTGAAGGCCTCCGTATTACGGAATCCTCAGCCTTTTGCCTGGTTTGACCTGAAGAGCAGCATTTATATCCGTGGGCTTGGAAAGGGAGATCCCAGTTTGTGTCTAGTTGTAATAGTGCTCTCCGGGCTCCAACCTGCATTTCCTGTGTGCCATCTTTAGAAATCTCCGTTTAGAAGGGGAGAAAGGGGGCAGCCAGGTTAGGCAGGGTTGAAGAGCTGCAGATGGCTTTGCCTAGCAACGGCGGGCATCCTTGTTAGCAGCTTCCCGTCGCCCGGCAACGGTTGCCACGTGGTACCGGAGAGCAGATTCTCTCTCGTTAACCTCGCCCAGTCTGTGTGCTTCCCTGCAGGGGAACTGGCAGAAAGTCTCCCCCACTGCCTTTTGGGAATGCTCCCCATTGCTGAGTTCCAGTAGTGCGAAGATGGTGCGTCCTTCGGGTAGCCTCTGGGAACGGTGCTTTGCTGTCCCAGATTAATTTATTTTATTTATTTTTATTTGCTTTATTTATTTCCCACCTTTCTCCCCTGTGGGGACCCTAAGCGGCTTACGTTGTTCTCCTCTCCTCTGTTTTATCATCACAACAACCCTGTGAGGTTGGTTAGGCAGAGAGAGTGTGAATGGCCTGTGGTCATCCAGCGAGTTTCTGTGGCTGGGAGGGGGATTTGAACTTGGGCTTCCCAGTTCCTTTATTTCTCACTTGTCTAGAAGACAGAACAAAATTTGAGTCCAGTGGCACCTTTAAGACCAATGAAGTTTAATTCTGGGTATAAGCCTTCGTGTGCGTGCACACTTCTGCAGACTTCTGTTGCTTCAACACAACTATCCGCCTGGATCTATTGTCAAGAAGATGTCCTTCATGTATGTTCAGAGGTACTCTTCTCTCCAGCCAGCCTGCACGTGTAGGAAATGAAAAAGTGTGCCACCGAGAGGTTGATGAGGGAAGCCATCTTTTACAATTAAGCCCTAATTAATTGGAACAAACGATCCAAATCATCTAATTGGCGCTAACCTAGAAGCATAAGGGGTGTGATGTAGGGGTTGGAGTGTCTCGTTCGAATCCCCTCTCTGCCATGGAAGCTTACTGGGTGACCACGGGCCAGTCACGTACTCTCAGCCTGACCTACCTCACAGGATTGTTGTGAGGATAAAACGGAGGAGAGGAGAACGATGTAAGCCGCTTTGGGTCTCCATCGGGGAGAAAAACAGGGTATAAATGAAGTAAATGAATAAATAAAAGGGTATCGTAAGGCCGATGCCTGAAATTTGAGCTTCCCAGTCAGGGCCAGCCATACCAAGATGCTTTGGGAAACGGGTTTTAGAGGGGTGCATTTTCGTGCCCTGACCTCGATGGCCCAGGCTAGCTTGATCTTGTCAAATCTTGGAAGCGAAGCGGGGTTCGCCTTGGATGGGAGACCACCAAGGAAGTCCGGGGTCGCTACACAGAGGCAACAGCCAGCCACCTTTGTTCATCTCTGGCCTTAGAAATCCGACAGGGTCACCATAAGTTGGCTGTAACTTGACAACAAAACAAATAAATAACGAAATCCCTGCCTCCGTCACAGAAATCTCTGGTCTGGAGTACCTGCATTGTTCTGACCTTTGGATCTGGGCACAAAAACAACTATGGCCATCTTTGTTAACCCACCGGTCTACTCCTCAGAGGCCCCAGTACTCTTGAGGGTCACCAAGAAGGGAGAATTTCACAAGAAATTCTGTTTTTCCCCCCCTGCCATGGTGCCACAGTGACGAGCAAACCTGTGCTTGGTTCCAGCATTCCGGAGACTGATCCCTTGCACACCCTGTAAGCGCAAAAGAAGAACCCCTGCCCCTGGGGAGTGTAAAAGCTGAGCATTAAGGCTATGCGGCTCTCCTCTTTACCTTCTGGCGTAACAGGATTCAGAAGCGTACAGTCTCTGAACACAAGCTTACTTCCCTTTTTAGAAATTAGCCCATGTTCGGTTCAGCTGCCAAGTTTTTACCTGCCAGAATCTCTTTTCCTCCCTTTCACAAGGTGCCTTAACATCTTGGCCGACTTTAATGTGTTTCTGCTTGCCCCCCAATATGTCAATGCCAGCCCCCCAACTGGCCCTCGACAAGGGGCCAGAGAGTACGACATGGTTTCCTCTTTGGTAGACCTCGGGCCACGCCCGTTGCCTGTGGAGCGGAGGCTGAGTGGAGATAAATATTAATGCTCAAGGTGAACGCGGCATAAGGACGAAGGGGGGAATCTTGCTGACTCAGTCCAACGGAGGACAGGCATCAAATTGTAAAGGGGGGGAGCTTTGCCGGTCCCTCTGCAGCACCAGGCGTTGGAAGGATGCCCAGTGCTTGGGCGTAGCCCCCACTGGGGGGCGCTGTGCCTCAGAGAGCAAATTGGCAGGGTCTCCCGCCCTCTGAGCTACAGGGTGGCAAACGATGAGCGGCTATGGGCTGAGGGGAAAGGCAGGAGGGTCAGAATGGAACGCGGTGTGAGAGGAAGGTCAGTAGGGGGAGCCAAGCTGCATTGAGCTTGGGGTAGGGTGGCCCTTGCCAGGTGGCGGCTGAAGATCTTCCAGAATGGCAGCTGGTCTTCCGGTTAACAAAGAGCCCCTCCCCTGGGGCAAATGACTGCTCTGGAAGGTAGATCCCATACCACTGTAACCCACCAAGGCCCCTTCCCTCCCCCTAACCCCACCCTTCCCAGGCTCCATTTCCCAAATCGCCAGGGATTTCCCAGCCCAGAGCTGGCAACGCTATTTGGGGAGATGGGGGAGACTGTGCGTAGGGGGAAGTGGAGGATGCAGAGGGGCTCACTGTGTGTGTGTGTGGGGGGGCTGTTCTGCAAGAAGTTGGATGGAGGAGTTCCAGCTGGTCACACCTGGTGGCCAAAACTGCACTGATGGGGAAGGGCGGAGTAGCTCAGGGGCAGACTTGGGGTGGGTGCCTAATCCCAGGCTGGTTTCATGCAGCATCGGGTGAGACGTCTGTGGTGCGCCTCCTGGGAAGGAGGAGTGTCGTTCTGCCACCGAGCGCTTGCTGTTCCCCCCGTCCTTCCTGGTCTGCTGGCAAGATTATTTTTGCACCAGAGCAAGGGAGGAGAACGGGAAGGACCCGTGGAGGAAGAGGGTAGGAGGGTCGGTGTTTGCCACCCTGTCGCAGTGTCGGGAAGAGCCATGTTCGCAATCTCCACCTCGCCAAAAGAGCAGCATTTACTTCCATCCCCGGTGTGAGGCCTGCACCACAGGGAACCACCTGCCAAGCACAGGAGTCATGGGGCATGGGCCTTGGTAGGGCTGGGAGGATTCAGGGGATGGGCACAGGCACCCCGGCGCATGACATCATTTCCGGCGAAAGATCCAAAGTGATGTCGGGATGCTCTAGGATTTGCCCCCAAACTCTGTGGTTAAACCATAAGGTTTCAGGTGAATCCTAGAGTGTCCTCCTGACAGCATAGTGTAACTTCTGGTTCCCCCCCCCCAAAGTAAGGATGTGCACCATCATGTTGCCCCCCCCCCCCGCACTACGTTTTGAAGTGCTGGGAGAATTGCTGAGAGCTCTCCTTCTGTAGTGCAGACCTGGTCCTCCCCGGGCATTGCCCACTTTCTTGAAACTTGAGGAGGGTGCCACATTGGGGAATGGTGGTCAGAACATTGGTCAGGCTGCACCGGGAGTATTGTCTGCAGTTCTGGAGGCCTCACTTCAAAAAGGGTGTGGACAGAATGGAGCGGGTGCAGAGGGGAGCGATGAGGATGATCGGGGGCCTGGAGACCAAGAAGCCCTCTGAGGAAAGGCTGAGGGACTAAGGAATGTTCAGACTGGAGAAGAGGAGGCTGAGGGGGGACAGGATGGCTCTCTTGAAGTATCTGAAGGGCTGTGTCACTTAGAGGAGGAGGGCAGGGAGCTGTTCCTGTTGGCAGCAGAGGAGAGGGCTGGCAAGAATGGGATTAAATTAAGGGTGGGACGGTACCAGCTGGATATTAGGAAAACCTTTTTTACAGTAAGAGTTGTGCAAGAGTGGAATCATCTGCATAGGGAGGTGGTGAGCTCCCCCTCAGTACTGGCAGTCCTTAAGCAGCGTCTGGATGAACACCTGTCAGGGGTGCTCTAGGCTGATCCTGCATTGAGCGAGGGGGTTGCACCTTCCAACTCTGCAATTCTGTGATTCTAAGATTCACAGGTGGCCCATCAGAGAGCCACATCTGGCTGCTGAACCTGAGTATCACTGATAGATATTTGTTGTTTTTTTTTAAATTATGTTATTGATAGTCCGCCTTTCTTGTTGGGACTCCAGGCGGATTACATAGAATAAATCAGAACAATCAGCAGTGAGACATCCTAGAGACAGTGCAGTAGGCGTTTGACTTAACAGAGATCTGGGAAACCAACCTGCGGCCATCCCTGGGCAAAGATCTGGTCGCTCTACTTGTCGCAGCCTTGCGAAACAGGTGCTTGGAGGATCGGGACCTGGGGAACTGCATTCGAACCCTTAACGGTTCTGTTCCGGGAGGGGTGCTCAGTTGTAAGCGGTTGTCGTCGTTATCGCATCCGGTGTGGAGAAGCTGCGCGGAAGCTCATAGCATCTGTTCTGCATGTCAGAAGCATATGTGAAGGATCGTCTCTTTCCCATGAGTCCCTGTGCGCCAATTTGCGGCTGTCAGCCAGCCATCTGTTGGCTTATCCCATCACTCGGGGTGGTCCAGCTGGTGTTGACCATAGCCTGGTTGGGCTGCCATTCTCCAAGCGGGGCCTGGAGATCTTCCGGAATTACAACTGATCTTCAAGAATCAGTTCACTTGGAGAAAGTAGCTGCTTTGGAGTGTGGACTCCATGGCATTATACCCCACTGATGTCCCCCCCAAACCCTGCTCTCTCCAGGCTTCACCCCCAAATATCCAGGAATTTCTCAACCCAGAGTTGCCAGCCTTAGAGCCAGGGCCTTTTTCATCATGGCTCCAGATCTGTTGAAAGGGCTCCCTTCCTTGCAGATCTTCAGGAGGTGCCGCCAGACCCACCTCTTTGCCAGGGCTTTCCATTTTTTTTTGTTTTTTGTTTTGAATTGGCAGCACTGTTCCCTCTTAGCTGAGCTAGTGTGAGCTACAGCACCATTTTTTTAGCCTCCGGCTCACACATTCTTGTCTTAGCTCTGGAAGGATGGCTCCAGAGCAAACTAATTTATGCAGTAGCTGAATCGCTCGCTTGCAACTTGAATGCCAATAGCTCACGAAGCAGAATTTTTCCTCACAAGACTCCGTAGCTTAGAGGGAACATTGACTGGCAGCTATAGTTTAAGGGGGGGTAGGGGAACAGAGTTGGGTTCTGCTTCTTTGTTTTGGGGTTTCAACTGGCAGAGTCACCAGCTGTTGTAAGCTGCCTTGAACTACGAGGAAAGGCAGGGGAGGGATGTTTTTGTAAATCGTGTCAGCGGAGGTTTCTATAGGTGCCAACCTGCCAACGGGCAAAATCAACAACTGCCCGTTTCCCTGCTTTCTCCCTTGTGGCTCCCACCCTGTGAAACAGTCTGCCTGAGGTCAGGAAGGCTCCCACAGGAATCGACATCTTTAAAGGGGGATTAGATAGATTCATGGAGGATAGGTCTGTCAGTGGCTACCAGCTATGGTGACTGAGGGGAACCTCCACATTCAGAGGCACTAATTCCCTGAATCCCAGAGCCAGGAGGCAGGATCAGGGGAAGGCCTCCACCCCTATGCCCTGTTGCAGGCTGGCCAGAGGAACTGGTTGGCCCCTGTGTGAGTCAGGATGCTGGACGAGGTGGACCACTGGTCTGATCCAGCAGGGCTCGTCTTATGTTCTTATAGATAGATTCATGGAGGATAGTTCTATCAGTGGCTACCGGCTATGGTGACTGAGGGGAACCTCCACGTTCAGAGGCACTAATCCTCTGTATCCAGGAGCCAGGAGGCAACATTGGGGAAGGCCTCAGCCTCTCTGCCCTGTTGTTGGCCATTTAGAGGAACTGGCTGGCCCCTGTATGAGACCGGATGCTGGACTAGATGGACTACTGGTTTGATCCAGCAGTGCTCTTATGTTCTTATAAATAGATTCATGGAGGATTGGTGGCTACTAGCCATGGTGACCCCTCACATTCAGAGGCACTAATCCTCTGAATCTCAGAGCCAGGAGGCAACATCAGGGGAAGGCCTCAGCCTCTGTGCCTTGTTGTTGGCCCTCCAGAGGAACCTCCAGGGCTTTTTTGTTCTTATAGATAAGATTCATGGAGGATTGGTCTATCAGTGGCTACTAGCCACGGTGGCTGAGGGGAACCTCCACATTCAGAGGCACTAACCCAGGAGGCAACATCAGGGGAAGGCCTCACCCTCTGTGCCCTGTTGTTGGCCCTCCAGAGGAACTGGCTGGCCACTGTGTGAGACAGGATGCTGGACTGGATGGACAACTGGTCTGATCCAGCAGGGCTCTTCTGATGTTCTTATGTTCACTCTCCTGGCCTTCCACAATCTATGCAAAGCTGAACTATTCAGGAGGGCTTTTCTGCTCAGGTAATAGGATTGCACCGTACAAAATGGGTTTCACAAACTTACTTGGCTAAATGCTTGGTACTTGCAATCTATAGTGCTGCGTATAGCGTATTGTAAGAAGGATCCCATTATGCAATTTCTGGTCTGCTTAATGTGTCATTGTGAATACTTATGCTATGCTTCATCGCTTTCTGGTTGTTCCAGACATCTCATATCCTAATGCATTGGTTAATGAATGTCCCGTGTTGTTGATTGTACTGACTCGCTATGTGTCATCTGCCTTGAACCCATATGAGAAAGGCGGGGTATAAATAATGTAAATACAATACAAGAAAATTGGAGTTCAGCGGCACCTTTAAGACCAACGAAGAAGAGTTGGTTTGCACTCCACACTTCATTACCCAAAGGAGTCTCGGAGCCACTTACAATCACCTTCCCTTCATCCCCCACAGCTGACACCCTGTGAGGTAGGTGGGGCTGAGAGAGCTCTGAGAGAGCTGTGACTGACCCAAGGTCACCCAGCTGGCTGCATATGGAGAAATGGGGAATCAAACCCGATCCTTCAGATTTGAGTCCGTTCTGCTCTTAACCACTACACCAAACTGGCTCGTGTGCATGCACACTTTTTCACATACCTCTTTCTGTGCATGCACACTCTTTCAGACACCTCTTCGTGGGCATGCATACTTCTTCAGATACTTCTGAGGTACGCATGCACACAAAAGCTTATACCCAGAATTAAACTTTGCTGGTCTTAAAGGTGCCACTGGACTCCAACTTTGTTCTATTGCTGCAGACCAACACGGCGACCCACCGTAAATACAATAAAACAGATAAACAGTCTCATGTGGGGCATTTCTGTCTCCCACCTGCAGGTGGCAGCGCGGAGGCCACGGCCGAACTTTCTCCATGAGGAGGGGTAGAAGATGCCGGCTTTGCCCGCACTGCTGCTGCTGCTGATTCTCGGCTACGCCCACGAGAGCACCGAAGTGCTGTCTTCACTGCGCATGGGTAAGAAGAGCTCCATCGGAAAAAGTACAGAGGAGGGCAGCCAGGATGATGAGGGGGTTCAGCCTCCCCTATGAGGAAAGGCTGAAGAGTCTGGGACTTTTCAGTTTAGAAGAGAGATGACTAAGGGGGGGACACATGATAGAGGTTTATAAAATTATGCACAGGGTGGAGAGAGTTGATAAAGAAAAAATTACTCCCTCGCCCAAAGTACTAGACTTCAAGGGCATCCAATGAAGCTGATGGGCAGTAGGTTCAGGATGGATGAAGGAAATACTACTTTACACAGAGAGTGATTAAACTGGAATTCGCTGCCAGAGGATGCAGTGATGGCCACAGGAATAAATAGCTTTAAAGGGGGATTAGATAAATTTCATGGAGATTGTCTATCAGTGGCTACTAGCCATGTTGAATGAAGGGAACCTCCACAATTCAGAGGCATTAATCCTCGGAATCCCAGAGCCAGGCGGCAACATCTGGGGAGGGCCTCAGCCTCTGTGCCCTGCGGTTGGCCGTCCAGAGGAACTGGTTGGCCCCTGTGTGAGACAGGATGCTGGACGAGATGGAATATTGGTCTGATCCATCGGGGCTCTTCTTATGTTCTTATGTCGGGAGCACTGAGCCGTGGGGCTGCTCGGTCAAGGTGGCAGAGCTATAGGTGGCAACAAGGAGCCAAGAAGTTTGGGATCAGGGTGACCCTGGAAGTGATGGATGGCCTCCGAGAGGCTGGGCCCAGCCTGGTTGGCAGCTCCATTAGTTATCCTCCCACCCAGACGGCTGCGGATAAATCGGCATATGGGCAGGTGGAGAGAACCACAGAGAGGGGGGAGCAGAAATTCCTTTTTTTTGTGGGACATTGTGAAATCCCTACAAAGAGGGTTAGGAAGCGGGTTGCTGCTGATAAGGGGGACTAGGGGTAGAAGGTCCCGGAGGACCAGATCTCGAAGGGGGTCCCCGGAACTCAGCAAGGTGCTGCCACCGAATAGGAGCAGCAGGCGAATTCTCATCACAAATCCAGTGTTCGTGCTTCTGATGTGGGGGTGGGGATCAGGGCCGAGACCTATGAGGCGGTAACACAATCCAGAATGACTTTAAACACAGATCAGTAACGCTGTCTGAGATTATTTTAAGAACATAAGAAATGTTATATTATGAATTTTAACTTTTCTCGTTTGATGCTTTTAATTTCGATTGTACAATGCCCAGAGCCCTAGCCATGCAGGGACTGGGCGATTCCTATAAATTTTAAATATAAATGAATGAATTTTAAAAATTCATTGAAATATAAAATTCATTGAAATATAAATGAATATGTCAATACATGTCTCAGGGTGAATCCACATGGGGCTGAACCCAGCCCAAGCCCATACTTAGGAATCGATATGAAATGATTTCCATACGAAATTATTTATGCCATCAACTATTCATCATGTGGTTTTAAAAATATATATATATTTGCCCTCTTGTAAGAGTCTGACTCTCGGTCAGAGAAAGAGGACTCTGTAAGAGGGGAGGAAGGATGGCATGAACTCCTTCACGGAGACAATTAGAGGAAACATTTTATTTACGTATGAACGGGTGCCACCTGGCAGCCTGGGTGAGGCACTGGCTCCTCTGGGAAGCACAGGAGGGCTAGTGTGTGTGTGTGTGTGCGTGCATCGCCCCTGCTGGGAAATTCCAGCATGAGCCACACTGTTCCCCCCCATAGGTGTCAACTTCAGGGGGGCTGGGGAGCTGGAAGCCCCCCCCCCCTCGAACTTTTCCAGGAAGTGCTGAGCCTCCCCCGGAGACAATGGCCTGTGATGTCTCTGGCCCAGCCCCAGCCTCCCCCGGGAAATTGGAAAGTCTATGCCCTTGCCCCCCCCAAATGTATACGCCTGGTAGGGATACACAAAGAAGGGTCCAGAGAGGGAATCCTTGCATGGGGGGGGGTGCTGAGCTGCTGGTGTGACCTTGGGCCAGTCACAAGTTCTCTCAGAGCTGTCCTCTCAAGAGCAGTCCTCAAAAGAGCTCTCTCAGCCTCACGGGGTGTCTGTTGTGGGGAGGGGAAGGGAAAGGAGATTGTAAGCCGCTCTGAGACTCCTTTGGGTAGTGAAGGGCGGGGTAGAAATCCAATCTCCTCCTCTTCTACTTCTCCTCCTCCTCTTCCTCTCAGCAGCCCCTGGTGTTGAAAGGGGACAGAAGCCTTGCATGCGAATTCCCCTGGGAGGTGTGATCAGAACTGACCCAGATGGGCTACCTTCTGACTAACCTCGAGCCACTGTACCTTTATGCCTTCCAAAGCTGCAGTGGAAATTATTAGATCTTTCCTCGGCTTCTGGGAAGACTGCTTTTCGCCGTCTTATCTGGTGCCCGAGAGAGGTGCCAAGATCACAGGAGCAAGCACCGTGGCCGCTGCAGTCAGGGCCGGCCCTTCTGAAGGGGAGACGCGTCTGATGACCCACCTTCCCCCTGCCGCTCCGACTCGCACTGTGACATCCTCTGGCGTTTCCAGAGAGGGGTTTGACTGACAGCTGGTGCGGGGCCAGCCAACTCTGTTTACCGGTGTTGTTGTTGTTGTTTTAACGGTGGAAGACTTGAGCAAGCGACTGGGCTTATCGCTGTGCCATGAAATGCTTCCCTGGCTGATCTCTGCTGATCACGGTGAAGTTAAAAAAAGAAAGGCATAGGAGCCTGTCGGGCTGTTGTTTTCTGTTAAGCTGGCAACCCCTGCAGTTTCGGAGGCAGCAGGCATTGCGTGATCCAGGACGCAAGTTTGCAACCGAGGGCTCTAGAGCCAAAATAAAATCTTGTTGAGGTTGTTTGGTAGGGTTGGGTTTTTTTACACTAACAAGTCACGGCTGATTTATGGCAATCCTGCAGGGTTTTCAAGGCAGGAGACATTCAGAGCTGGTTTGCCAATGCCTGCCTTTGTGTCACGAGCCTGGTATTTCTTGGAGGTCTCTTGTCCAAATACTGACCAGGGTTGACCCTGCTTAGATTACGAGATCAGACGAGATCGGGCTAGCCTAGGCTATCCAGGTCGGAGAAATCATGTTAAGTTGGGAGATTAGAGGAGCAGATGGAAGGCTTCCGAGATCCGACGTGATCGGGCTAGCCTGATCTATCCAGGGCGGAGAAATCATGTTTAATTGGGAGATGAGAGGAGCAGGGGGAAGATGAGAAGAACCAGTATGTGAACGGAAATGGCAGGCAAAGATTTTCACAAGGCTAAAGGGCTGCTTAGAGACAGTTTGTAGAGAAGGAAATGATACAGGTGGACAGTAGCCAGTAATCCGAGTGTGAATAATGCCCGGATTTATGCCAGCGCACTAAAACAATCACAAAGGGTGCTCTTGTGGTTTAATATTTTATTGTTAGACATTGTCTGTGCCACTTAATAACTCGCAAGAACCAGTGTTTGGACAGCGGAAACTTACGAAAAGGGAGACTGCGGCCAAGAAATCAGAAGTAGAGTGAGACAGAGAAGGGCAGCCGCGAAGGAGCTAGAAAAGATTTTTAAGGGTCAGGGGGTGTTGCTGGCAGCCAAGATGAAGTTAATTCATGCCACAGAATTTGCCATTATGACGTATGGGTGTGAAAGTTAGACAGTGAAGAAAGCAGATAGGTAGAACGTTGACACGATGTGGTGTTGGAGGAGAGTTTGATGGATCCCGGGGATTACCCAAAAGACAAATAAGGGGGTTCTAGATCAAATCAAGCCTGAATTCTCCCTAGAAGCTAAAATGACTAAACTGAGGCTATCATGCTTTGGTTGCATTCACGAAGTCAAGAGACACTGGAAAAGACAATAATGCAAGGAAAAGTTGAAGGCAACAGGGAAGGAGGGAAGACTCAACAGGAGGTGGATTGACTTGATCAAGGAAGCCACGGCCCTCCGTTTGCAGGACCTGAGCAAGGCTGTTAATGACAGAATGTCACGGAGGTCAACCCCAGTGACCCCTGTTTCAGGCCCAGAAGATGGCAAAAAACCTCCAGGATTCCTGGCCAAACTAGCCTGGAGAAAAAATGCTTCCTGACCCCAAAGTGGTGATCAGCATTTCCCTGGGCGTGTGAGAAAGGGCCCCGAGAACTAAGCACTGAGGCAGCCCTTCCTGCCCTCTCTCTCATGATCTGCCTAAGTTCACAGAATCAGCATTGCGGTTGGATGACCATTTAGCCTCTGTTTGAAAACCTCCAAAGGAGGAGAGCCCACCACCCTCCCGAGGAAGCCTGTTCCACTGAGGAACTGCTCTTACAGCCAGGAATTTCTTTCAAGGTGTTGGTATTGATCTTTAAGGCCTTGAGCGGTCTGGGACCTGTGTCTCTCTGGGACTGTCTCCTCTAGTGTGTCCCTGGGAGAGCATTGCACTCTGCTGAGAACAATCTGCTTGTGAGCCCCGGCTCCTAAGATACCCGGCTATCCTTGACCAGAGCCAGGGCCTTCTTGGCTCTGGCTCCGACCTGGTGGAACTCTCTACCAACTTCCATCAGGACCCTGCAGGACTTAATGCTATCCTGCAGGGCCTGTAAGGCAGAGATGTTCCGGCAGGCTTTTGGTTGAGGACGGCAATGGTTTTCCATCACAGCTGGCGCCCTCCTCTTTTCTTCCACCTTGCCCGCTTCGGCCTCCTCCTTAACCTGCCCACGAGACAGAAGAACTCTCCAGAGTAGGTTTTAGATTATATTATGGATGCTGTCTGGAGATTATCAAATTAGGAATGATTGATCTGCTGATTTTAATCTGTCCTTTTCGTATGTTTGTAACCTGTTGTAAATTGCCCGGAGCCCTGTGTACTCAGGGATTGGGCGATTCAAAAATTCAGTAAATAATATCAATAATAATAATTCCCTGATCGGGTTTGCCCATCATTTATTTATTTATTTAAATTTGTTATCCTGGCCTCCCAGCCAAGGACGGCTTACAGTTAATAAAAAATCAAGTACACAGTCAATATAAATACAATATTAAAATTCAATATTAAAACCACAGGTAAAATAATAAAGTGCTAGTCATCGTAACATCGATTCCGTTCGGCTTCAAATGGTATAGGAAGGTGCTTCATGTCATAAGTTCATTCAGCTTCAGATGCCATAATGTTGGAAGCGACTGGCCTTGAGGGCACACGGAATGTTATGTTGCATGTTTTAAGTTGCGCAACTGAGCTTTTTCTTGTGCTGGGTCTCAGTGGATCTCTTCCTCTGAATTTTGACACTGTTTGGCTCTTTAATCAGAAAAGGCTGCTGACTCCTGCTGTAGGAAACATGTGCTCAAAACACAGGGCCTACACATCGTTAAGACATTAAATGTCTCTACTACCACTAGTGGCGTTATGGTGATCAGTTTTATAAGGCTTAGAGCCTTGCTCTTAAATCTGCCACATAAAAGGCAGCCCAAGCCATGTGTGTGGGGGACGGGACGGGGAAAGGTTACCAACTAGGGTTGGGAAATTCCTGGAGAGTTGGGGGTGGAGCCTGGGAAAGGTGGTGTTCGGGGAGGGGAAGTTCCTCAGTGGGGTATAATGTGACTGTCTCAGAGTCCGCCCTCCAAAGCAGCCATTTTCCTCCAGGGGAACTGATCTCCATTGTCTGGAGATCAGCTGTAATTCTGGGAGGGCTCCAGACTGGTGTTAACCTTAGCAATGCTTGGGCAGGCAGATGCTCACCAAAGTCACCGTCATAAGGAACCTCATGGAATTCCCACTGTCGATTCTGGCTGCAGGTCCTATGAGGAGATGTAACCAGAGTACCAGTCTCAAACTCCCTTCTTTTATTAGTGACCTTTCAAGGGTGCCCGCCTGAGTCTCCTTGCAAGGTACCTGGGGGGAGCTTTCCGGAAAAGGCGCATGGGCGACGTCTCCAGCATCTCTGCTTCCCGTTCGCAAGGAGACTTCTTTTAGCGATCTGGTCTAATAGCTGTTGATAGACCTGTCCTCCATCATTGCAGGAGTTCTGGCAAAATGCGTAACCCGCTGTCAAAACTCCCTACGGAGCTTGTGATTTTGATTCCGCCGGACAGGAATGTTTCGGAATAAAGGAGTGTTTCCTGGCACGGCATACTTCCTAGAAAGGATTTGGGTAGCTTTGCGTTTTTCAATTTGATGGGTGCCACAGTCGGTTCCAGCGGTGGTCGTTCGTCATGGTTGCGGACGAATGCGGGGCAGGGTCACGTGGAAAGGATCGGGGAGCTTGCAAGAATTGTGACAGGGCGGCTGGAAGATTAGAGTCAGATCATTTTATCTGTTTATTTACTTTATTTACATCCCGCTTATCTCCCCAATGGGTATCCAAAGCAGCTTACATCATTCTCTTCTCCTCCATTTTATCCTCACAACAACCCTGTGAGATAGGTCAGGCTAAGAGTGGGCTCAGGGTCATAGAATCAGAATCATAGAGTTGGAAGGGACTTCCAGGGTCATCTAGTCCAATCCCCTACACAATGCAAGAAATTCACAAATACCTCCCCCCCCCCCCGCAGTGACCGCTGTTCCACTCCCAGATGACAAGAAACCTCTAGGGTCTCCAGCCAAACTGGAGGTCACCCAGCAAGCCACCATGACAGAGTGGAGATTTAAACCTGGGCCTCCCAGATCGTGGCCCGACACTTTAACCACTACACCACACCAGCTGTCTTTTTTCTTGCGACGGGGGGAAGAGAACAGTCCTTTAAACATTTATTAGCCACCTTTCTCCCTTACAGAACTCAAGGTGGCTCACCATATAAATAAAATGATTATTTTTTAAAAATGGAAACAATATAAAAACGATAAGATACATACTTGTCTGTTCGTTTGGCTTTCTAGACTTCCCTCCCCAAATAGAACATAAAAGGTCACGATTTAGAAACTCTTAATTAGGACTGCCAATAAAATAAAAACCAAACCAGTCCTAAATACAGCTATCTTCAAGTACATCCTTAAGGTCAACAGTGAGGGGCCTGGGCGCACTTCCCTGGGGAGGTTGTTCCATAATCACGGGGCTGCCACCGAAAAGGCCCCGTTTCCTGTGCTCACCAGGCGAGCCTCTTTGATTCATAGGACAGTCCTCAGGAGGACCACTCTGTGTGATCTTCCTTCCGGGGCAGGAATTAGGGACACACAGAAGCGAGCTGTGCCTGCAGAGGTGGGCAAGATAAACCACTTGGCACTCGCCAGAGGGTGGGAAGGAATTGGCCATCAAGGACTAGTGGGGTTTGCAAAGGAAGCTTTTCTTCATCAAATAGGTAACAGTTGACTTTTGCTTCTCTCCTTCCCCTCCCATTTCTGGGCCTAGCCGCAATCTTGGATGACCAGACGGTGTGCGGCCGGGGGGAGCGACTGGCATTAGCCTTGGCACGCGAACACATCAACAGCATCATCGAGGTGCCCGCCAAAGCCCGTGTGGAGGTCGAGATCTTCGAACTGCAGCGGGACAGCCAGTACGAAACCACCGACACCAGTAAGTTGGACTTGCCCGTGCGTCTGACTCGCCTTGGAAAAGGTGAAAGTCAGCGCGGAATGACCTATGCAAGTGCGGGGCAAGGAGAGTACAGCTTTGTGCGCCAAGAGGCCAAGCCACCCGTGCCAGTTATGAGAATACTTAAGCCATTTTCATTGTAATCAGTCCTTACAGCCCTGTAAAGCAGATTGGCAGAATTCACAAACAAGGGCAGATTGGCTATTTTAACTTACCAGGAAAGCCAGAGCTAAATCCCAAAGTTTCCAATACGGATGCAGGAGTCGCTTGGCTTGGGTCAGTCCTTCTGCAAACGCCATGATCTGTCCCTTCTCTTGGGATGTAATGGGTGAGCCAAAGCCTATCTTGGCAATCTTACCCAGGGCTGTGTTGAGTGACTCCTTCGTAGTGCTGGCTCACAGCACTGGACAGGCCCATAGCCGCACTGGGGCATTTCGGGGCTCTGTCCCCTCACATGTGGGGCACGCCCCACAACGGCTGCTGCCCCTCTCCCCCCTCCCCTTCTGTGACATTAAAAGGGCCCTCCAGCTGATCAGCCGGAGCACATGGCCCGTCAGTCAGCTGGAGGGCCCTTTAAATCTTGCAGGGAGGGAGGGAGAGGGGCAGCCGCATGCCTTCCCTAAACTCCAAGTGATGATTTTGGCCAAATTTCCTCATGCCCCACCAACCCAAAATTTCTGGCAACAGGGCTGTATGCCAGGTCCCCCCGGCCACCGGCAGGGGATGAGGGGGTAGGGTTGCCAGCTCCAGGTTGGGAAACTCCTGGAGATTTGGGGGTGGAGCTTGGGGTGGACAGGGACCTCAGTGAGGTACAAGGCCCTAGTGTCCACCCTCCAAAGCAGCCATTTTCTCCAAGGGAACTGATCACTTCAGGCTGGAGATGAGCTGTAATTCCGGGGGATCCCCAGGTCCTACCTGGAGGCTGGGCTGAGATTAAGGACCCCTTAGCTCTGAAAGGGCCTTCCAACTTGGCTCACTTCTCGGCTTCTAAAACCTCCTAAAACTTGGGTTCCTGCAGCAGCGAGAGAGAGAGAGAGAGAGAGAGAGAGAGAGAGAGAGAGAGAAGCCAGGATGCTTTCAGACTAAGTACGTGAGGCAGTTCATCTGCTTGTTGTGGGGCAATTTAGAAAAGGGGTGCATTGCACGGGGGGGGGGGGGGGACGTGCACCAAAAGCCCAAGACTCTCCTGTGAGAACAGGCAAGCTGGGGTAAAGTGGATGTCGTGTCTAACTCTCTTTCTAATCTTTGCGCAGTGTGTCAGATCTTACCCAAGGGGGTGGTCTCAGTTCTGGGCCCAGCTTCCAGCCCAGCCTCGGCTTCTATCGTCAGCCACATCTGCGGGGAGAAAGAGGTGAGTGCACCTGCCTTATCCGTGGGCCATGCGTCTCGTGGGAATGCTTGCTGCCTCGTCCCCAGAAGCGGCTTTTTACGCCACACTTTCTTTTCCTTGCCTTTAATCTAATAAAAGCTCTGTGATGCAGGGATCTTGAGCAGCGAAGAGTTATCGTAAATCATTTATTACTCAGTAGACAAAAGGAACTCCACACTTCCAGTTGCTGCCAGAGAAAGGAATTCTCTACCCCTTCCCTTCCAAACACAGCCTTAGTTAAGGCTATTAGAAGAGTCCTACTGGATAAGAAACAACAATCAGCGTCGTATTTTCCACTGGGGCTAGTCAAATAGTGCCGGGACACCTACAAGCAAAACCAGGTGGCCAAAGCCGTTTCCTTTTGTTGCCTCCCTGCAATTGGCATCCAGAGGTACACTGCCTCTGAACCTGGAGGTTCTATTTAGCCACCTGGACTGATGACCCTACCCAGAGGTACACTGCCTCTGAACACGGAGGCTCCATTTAGCCACCACGACTCATGGTCGCTGATGAACCTGTCCTCTGTGAATTTGTCTAACGCCCTTTGAAGCTGGCAGCCATCGCTGCATCCAGTGGCAGTGAGTTCCACAAGTCAATTATGCAGCGGATGAAGAAGTCTATCTTTTTGTCTGTCTGGAGTGTACGGCCCGTCTGGTTTGTTGGGTGCCCTCACCTTCTAGTGGTCTGAGAGATGAATAAAAGCCATTCTCTCCTCCTCTCGTTTATTCACATCAGGCAAAATTTTATAAACCTCTATCATCGTGTCCAGCTTATAAAGCCATCTTTCTCCCCCAGAACTGAAGAACCTCAAGCTCCTTAGCCTTTCCTCATAGGAATGGATGTTCTGATGCCTTGATCGTTCTGGTTGCCCTCTTCTGCTCCTTGAATACCTCGATGATATTCCCTTTGAGACAGAGCAAGTGGAACAGCACGGCTCAAAAAAAACACTCGCTCTTCCACTGGGGAAGTCAAATGGCTGCAAGGAGCTGCCGCCTACCAGCAACTGTGGCTGATTGTGCATTGGCTTCCCCCCCCCCCTGTTGTTTTACGAAACTCATGTTGGAACAGAAATTTCCCTCTGCATTGCATGCTGCTTTCACTTCCTGTGATTTGTGGATTTTATGGAACCCTCCACACTCTGTGCCGCTTTCACTTCCTTTGATCGTTGGGCTTTATGGTACCTTGTGCATAGATTTATGGCCATTCAGGGGTGACTTTGCAGTCAGTACAGTGTTGCCCAGGGGTATTTGAATGTGGTTTTGAGCGGCACTTTCCCCTCCCAGTTGAGAAAATGTGGAGCGAATGCTAGATGCAGGATCTCCCCGGGACAGAATTGGCAACTCCAGAAACACAGGCTGAGTTTTGGGAAGTTCAGAAATACCTGGGCAGTTTCTGCTTGAAGATTAGAAACAACTGAGGGCTTGGGGAGAGCTTTCAGTCAAGAGGAAAAGGCCAGTTTGGTGTAGTGGTTAAGTGCGCGGACTCTAATCTGGGAGAGCTGGGTTTGATTCCCCACTCCTCCACTTGCACGTGCTGGATGACCTTGGACGGGCCATAGCTCTGGCACAGCTGTGCTCTTGAAAAAGAGCAGTTTCTGTCAGAGCTCTCTCAGCCCCACCTACCTCACAAGGTGTCTGTTGTGGGGTGGGGAAGGGAAAGGAGATTGTAAACTGCTCTGAGACTCCTTTGGATAGTGAAGGGCGGGGTATAAATCCAGTCGTCTCCTCCTCCCTGCCAGTCTCAGGCTCTTCTCCACACAAACATCCGGTCCCTCTGTCTTACCACCTCTCCTTATCGCTCTCATTCTTCTTACTGTGGCTCAGTGGAAAGAGACTCTGCTTGGCATGCAGAAAGCCCCAGGTTCAATACCTGGCATCCCTAATTAAAACGAGCAGGCAGGAGGTGATGGGAAAGACCTCCGCCTGAGACCCTGGAGAGCCATGAAGTGGGGCTGTAGCTCAGTGGCAGAGCCTCTGCTTGGCATGCAGGAGGCCCCAGGTTCAATCCCCATCTCCATTTTAAAGGTTCAGGTAGTAGGGGATGTGAAAGAGCTCAGCCTGAGACCCTGGAGAGCCACTGTCCTTCTGAGTAGACCGCACTGACCTCGATATACCAGGGCAGATTTGTGTGTATTCTTGTGAGTCTCTCAGTTTGGGACCAAAAAGAAGAAACAAAAATTCTGCAATCCACTGAATGTGTTTAATTACATGGCGATTATGCAACATTGTGTCAAATCTGCATGGTTTTGTGGAGTTACAGAGTTTGGATTTTCTTGTTCTGCAAAATCTGAGTTCCTTCGGTCAAGACCTGTCAACCGTGGGATAGGAAGAGGGAAAATCATCTCCCAACTGATTGACTCTTCCCCCCGCTCTAGATCCCCCATATTAAGGTGGGTCCCGAAGAGACCCCGAAGCTGCAGTACCTTCGTTTTGCCTCCGTCAGCCTCTACCCCAGCAACGAGGACGTCAGCCTCGCCGTGTCCCGCATTCTCAAGTCCTTCAACTATCCCTCGGCTAGCCTCATCTGCGCCAAAGCGGAGTGTAAGGAAAGGGGATGGGGCTCTGGGGCGGGGAGGAGTTCTGGCCCCACTGGTGGACCTCCTGGTGGCACCTGGGTTTTGACCACTGTGTGACACAGTGTTGGACTGGATGGGCCACTGGCCGGATCCAACACGGTGTCTCTTATATTCTCCAACCTGCTTTGCTGCTAAGTTGTGGGGAAGATTGTACTGGATGGCTGCTGGGTGCGGTTGTCTTTTTTCATATTTTCCCGACCATATAGCAGCTGGTTCCTGTGACCCTGTCCCTGCAGCAACCATTCCCTCCCTCTGCCGCTGAGGGTCTGGAGCAGGGAAACTCACCACATAGAAGCCGCTACCACAGCAATGGTGAACTTTCACAAGCCTGCCCCCTTGTGGAGACCACTATGGTGTTCATCCGGTGCATGCAGGCATGCATCCGATTTGGCTGCATTGGTGGTGTGTTTTTCAAAAAAGGGGCAATAAGCTTGGTCTGGATGTCATGACCTTTGACCTGGAACGGATTCATCTCGAGCCCCGAGGTCTGGCACTGGGCCGGGCTACTTCCAGTTGTGACTCTGAATGGAGCTATACCCTTGGGGCAGTCACATATTCTCAGCCTCGCCTACCTCACAGGGTTGTCATGTGGGTAACGTGGAGGAGAGGAGAACGGTGTACACCCCTTTGGGTCCCCGTGAAGGGGGGAAAGAAAGAAAGGTGGGTTATAAATGAAGCTAAATGAAAGAAATAAATTCTGAGCGCCTTCAAGTGCTCTGCTTCGGGCAGCGCGGTTATTGCAGGAACAATCCCACATATTTCTTTGAGGTTCTTTCCCCCTCTAGGCAGCCTGCAGGCAAAACTGTCCTGGGTATTGCTCAGTGGCTGAAACAGAATACTGGGGCCACCCCAGGGAAGTCTTAACTACATCTTAGCCTAGAAATTGGTTCTGTTTCACTCTTGCTCCAGATGTGATGCTGTCTTCTCAATGGTGCATGGGGCGGATGGAATGCTAAGCCTGTTCTTCTAGGAATAAACAGCTTTAAAGGGCGATTAGATAGATTCATGGAGGCTAGATCTATCAGTGGCTACTAGCCATGGTGACTGAGGGGAACCTCCACATTCAGAGGCAGTCAACCTCTTAATCCCAAGAGGCAACATCAGGGGAAGGTCTCAGCCTCTCTGCCATTTAGAGGAACTGGTTGGGCACTGTGTGAGCCAGGATGCTGGACTAGATGGACTGCTGGTCTGATCCAGCAGGGCTGTTCTTATAGGGAGGGCAGCACACGGCCTGTCTCTCCAGGGCAAAGAACTGGGTGGTAGAGCCGGTTCCCAGGTTCGATCTCCAGCATCTCCAGTGAAAGTTATTCACAGAAACTGTTTCTTTAACCTGCGAGCTTGGGCCGGTTGTTCTTGAGGATCTCACGCAGCCGGTATGTCTCTGGCGGGGACCATGGGGAGCTGCTGTCAGTCAGAATAGAAAAAAAAGATGGACCGATAAGGCAGCTGTCTGTGTGTATGTCTGTATCTGCCGTATATATCTAAATAGAAGCTATGTATTTAGCAACAGGCAGGTTCCTGGAGAGGCGACGTGAACATATTCTTAAATAAATCAAAGAAATAAACCATGGGAGGTGGTGCTTATCATAGGTTGGATTCAGCCAGTTTTTCTGCTGGTGACAAAGGCGGGTTCCTGTTGACCACCTCAGAAGGTTATCCTGGGGGATCATGGGATCCACAAGGACAAAAAGATGGATAAAGGTGTTAGGTAATTCCAGGGGTTTCCATAATAATAAAGCACTGTCAAGTTGCAGTCTTTTTATGGCAATCCCTCATGGGGGTCTCAAGGCCAGAGGGAAACAGAGGTGGTTTGTCATTGCCTTCTTCTCCGTAACAACCTTGGACTTCCTTGGTGGTCTCCCATCTAAGTACTAACCAAGGCCGACCCTGCTTAGCTTCCTAGTTTGGGTGGGTCTGGCTTATTCTGGCTGTCTCATGTGGCCTGGGACCAGCACATCTGCAGGACCATCTCTCCCCGTATGTGCCCTTGACAGCCTTGTGCTTGGTTAATCAGCATCTCCTGGTAGTCCCTGGCCTGAAAGATGTCCGCTTAGCCTCAACCAGGGCGCGGGCTTTCTCTGCCCTGGAGGGACACGTTCCCATGGGAGATCAGGGCCCTGCGGGACTTGTTACAATTCTGCAGGGCCTGTAAAACGGAGCTGTTCCGCCAGGCCTTTGGTTGTGGCAGCGGGCGTTCAGTCCATCTCAGCCTCCCCTGCCCACAGAATTACATCACAGAAACATCATTGGACTGATCCCGCAGGAGACATTTAGGACTGCCCTGGAGTCTCGTTCGGTTTATTGCCCTCTTGTTCTACGGCCTGCTTGTTTATCGATTGATGGCTGATAGTTTGAACTTGATTTTTACCATATGTTATCGTTGTTCATTTATACCCAATTGTTGTGAGCCGCCCCGAGCCCGTCTCGGGATAGGGCGGGAGATAAACCCAGTAAAGTAGATAAATAAACGGGGTTTCCATACGCCGATTCAAACATTGCAGAACCAATTCGGGGACACAGAAACCAAAGCGCAGGGCCAGGCGGCACCTTGAACAAGTTGCTGGCATAACTGCCTGTCCCTCTCCCCGACCCTCAGGCCTGCTGCGGTTGGAGGAGCTGGTGCGTCAGTTTCTCATCTCCAAGGAGACGCTTTCGATCCGGATGCTGGACGACACCAACGACCCGACACCGCTGCTCAAGGAGATCCGAGACGACAAGATCTCCACCATCATCATCGACGCCAATGCTTCCATCTCCTATCTCATCCTCAAGAAGGTGAGAGGCAGGCAGCGCCCTGCGCCGTGGCGGCTCACAGCGTTTTCTGCCTCAGCTTGGGTGCCATGAGCGGAGGGGTCCAGGAACTACTCTGAACAGCTTTGGACCAATGCTCCCTCTAAGCTGTGGTGTCTTGTGAGCAATAATTCAGCCTGGCGAGCTATTGGCATTGAAGTCGTGAGCAAGCGGTTTGGCTGCCGCATAGATTAGTTTGCTCTGGGGCCCTCCTTCCTGAGCTGAGACAAAAATGTGGGAGCCGGAGGCTAAAAAACCGTGAGCTAGCTCACGCTAACTCAGCTTAGAGGAAACACTGCTTTGGACTACTTCAGGGGCCTTCAGCACATGGATTGGGACCCTCAGGCGGGTCACCGACTCCCACTAAATAAGTCATGAGCCCCTTTAGCTTCTGGGGGCCGCGTTTTGAGTCCAGTGGCATCTTAATCTAGCTCAGGGTCTCCAACCTTTTTGAGCCTGTGAGCACCTTTGGAATTATGACGCAGTGTGCCCTTCCCAGCCCTTGGCTTGTGTCACGGATGGTGAGGTTCTCTAGTGGCTGCCACCACTCTGGGATGGGTTCCCTTGAGAGGGCCCAGAGCACCCACCCTACTCCTTCACACGCTCCTTTTCCAGTAGGCTCCCCAGGCCTGTAGCCACAGTGGGGCATTTAGGGGCCGTGCCCCCTCACTCATGCCCCAGGCCCCACAACTCCCTCTGTGGGAACTGTGCCAGCAGGGAAGGAAAGACCCTTCGCTTCTTCACCTGCCTGCCAGTGGGATCTCTCTGTCTCCCCCTGCTCCCTCCCATATTTCCCAACACCCCACCACCCCAAATTTTCTAGCTACGCCGCTGAGGTTCCCCCTTATGAGTGACCAAATGAGGCATGAGGACCCAGGGAGGGTAACAAACTATTTTTTTTATCAAAGAGATCTAACAATAACTGTAATTCAGTAACATACAGGGGAAATGAGCACAGTAAAGGCAGGTAAACCAGCAAAATAAGAACACCCTAATGTGTCGGACTGTACTATCCTAGCCTTCTCTAGGTACTTGGTCTCAGACTGACTCACCCCTTTCGGATGAGGGATCCCTCCTTCTGCAGCAGCCTCCAGCCAGCTCTGCTCCCTGGGAGTGAACACCCTTCCACTTTGGGCCAGGTCTTTTATACCTTCTTCCCAGGCACCGCCCACTACTCCTCTACTGGTGTACGTTTTCCCTCCAAAACCCCTGTTAGCCAATCACAGGGTCCAGAAGGTGACCTGGGAAATGTAGGCCCTGATAGCTACTCTAATACAGGCTTCCCTGGAGCCACTAGGCCTCCCTAGAGCCTGTAGGCCTCACTACTATAGGCCTAGGATCATGACAGCTTGTGATCCCTTTCCCCGGCCTTCTCAATCGGCTGCCCATGTTCCCGGCCTTGAGGTCACATGACGGCAACCCCATGAATCCGATGCTGGCGTCTGGGGGTGACCCACGTCTGGAAGACTGCTGGACTCTGGTCACACTGGAAGTTGATTTTCTTCCAGGGAGATGGAGAGGGCTTTGAGTCTCATTCTGGAAGCCAAATTCTACCGCTGTTTGAGTTCTGCGGTAAACCCGAATCTCTGGATTTTGATTTTCTGATTGCTGGTAAAGGGGCTTGCGGGGCCGAGGGGCACGTCCTGTGGGGAAACTGATTCTCCTGATGTTCCTTTTGCAGGCCTCGGAGCTGGGGATGACGTCTGCCTTCTACAAGTACATCTTGACCACAATGGTTAGTCCTGAAGTGTATATCTGTGCATCTTATCTCTCCGCTGAGCCGAAGAGCGCAGGATGTTTGCTGAAGGGCCCGATTTCAGTGCCTCATCATTTTCGCTTAGCAGGGTTAAGAAAGGCCCTTCCTGAGAAGCTGCTGCCAATCATGAGTGATCAGCACCAGCCTAAAGGGACCGACTTTCTCACCCAGGATAAAGCAGCTTCCTGTGTTCATTTGGAAGGTTTCTTGCTCCTGTTTTATTTTGCGGGCAGAATCCTTAATCCCGGATCTTTGATAGCTTCTTCTCTTGCTCAGCATTGCGCGTGCAAGTTAGATATTCTGCTCCCCAGGCAAGGTATAAGTGTGTGTGTGTGGGGGGGAAACGACGAAAATGCACACTTTTCTAATATGTTGCTGGAGAGCCGGCTGCAAAACTGCACGCCAAATGCAGATTCGCCCCTGCAATTTACAACCCCAGTCCCCCCCCCCCCCCCCCCCGCACTTCCCTGGAGTTCCTGAAACTTGTGATGTCATGGACTGTGTTGTGTGGGGAGAAAAGGGGGGAATCAAAGTCAGGGTTTGCTGTCTTCGGGGGCAACCCCGTGTTTGGAGTCGCGGGTGCTTCCTTCCATGCAGGGTCAGGCGCTTGGTTCGGAAACGGGTTCCTAATTGCCGGCTGAAAAGAGAGGTTGGATTTCGGCTCAGCGCTTGTGTCCGCCGTGATGAAAGGTGACCCTGCCATAGAAATCCGGCCGGAGGGTCTGTTGCGTTTCTGATGTTCTCGCATGTCTCTCGGCAATGGGCAGCCTTTTCAAAGGGTCAGGGTCTCCCCCCCCCCTTTGAAGGAGAAGGCGTTGGAGGCTTAACAGAAATGATGAGCAAGTAGCAGTCCCAGGACTGCTGCTGCTGCATTGTCTTGGTCTTTGTCTAGACATTGCAGAGCTGGAAAAAGTAGAGGAGGGCAACCAAGATGGTTAGGGGGTTGGAGCACCTTCCCTAGGAGGAAAGGCTGAAGCGTCTGAGACTTTTCAGTTTAGAAAAGAGACGACTAAGGGAGGACATGGTAGAGGTTTATAAAATTATGCACCGGGCGGAGAGGGTTGACAAAGAGAACTTTTTCTCCCTCTCCCAAAAGATTAGAACTGGAGAGCATCCAGTGAAGCTGATGAGGCAGACAAAAGAAAATACTTCTTTACACAGAGAGGGATTAAAATGTGGAATTCACTGCCAGAGGGTGTAGTGATGGCCACAGGAATAAACAGCTTTAAAAGGGGATTAGATAGATTCATGGAGGATAAATCTATCTGTGGCTGGTAGCCACGGTGACTGAGGAGAACCTCCACATTCAGAGGCACTAATCCTCTGAATCACAGAGCCAGGAGGCAACATCATGGGAGGGCCTCAGCCTCTCTGCCCTGTTGTTGGTCCTCCAGAGGAACTGGTTGGCCACTGTGTGAGGCAGGATGCAGGGCTAGATGGACTATTGGTCTGATCCAGCAGGGCTCTTCTGATGTTCTTATTTTCTTCCGCTTCATCATCTTCTACTTCATCATCCTCTTCTTCGTTATTATTTCTGTTCTTGTTGTTATTTATTACTATCATCATCATCTTCTTCATTTATATCCTGCCTTTCTCACTGAGATTGAAGGCAGATTTCAGAATCTGAAAAACAATTTATACAGCACTAACAGCAGCAACAACAAACACAACAATAATAAACAGAACAACAATAACAACATACATGATAATAATAAAACAACAACAAAACAAAGCTGCAACGTCACTGTAGCTCACGTCTGGCTGGTTTTCAGTTGTTGTTGTTGTTGTTCAGTCGCACAGTTGAGTCCGACTCTTTGTGGCCCTCTTTGTGACCACATCACGCCAGGCCCTCCTGTCTTCCGTCATGTTCCAGAGTTTGCTTAACTTCATGTTTGTTGCATGGATCACACTGTCTAACCGTCTCATCCTTTGCTGTCCCCTTCTTCTTTGACCTTCCGTCTTTCCCAGCATCAGAGTCTTCTCCAGGGAGTGCTCCCTTCTCATTTGGGGGCCAAATCAGTAGCCCTTAACAAATTTTATTTACTTCATTTATTTGATTTAGTTACACCGCAACCCCCCCCCGGGGGTCCCAACGCAACTTCATTTTCTCCTCCATTTTCTCCTCACAACAACCCTGTGAGGTAGGCTAGGTTGAGAGTGTGCGACTGGCCCAAGGCTACCCAGTGAGCTTCCATGGCCCAAGTGGGGATTCGAACCTGAGTCTTCCAAATACTAATTCAACACTCTTCATTGTAATACCGTGCTGACTGAAGATCAGGCTGAAGTCTTTGCCCAGGCTATCCGTTCTGCCTGTAGAAGACCCTGAACGGGTGTGTGTGGAAGTTGCCTTTCCTGTATGTGATCTTATGCAACTGTGGTACCCATGCCCAAAGTAGAGGCATATGGACGGGCCCATTGGCCCGCATCGTTCTGCTTCTAATTGGAGTTTTAATTAATTTAATGTTTTGTTTCTTAATAGTTGGGGGTTTTAGTTGTTTCATGGTGCACCCTTCTTGTGTGCCTGGTGTGGGAAAGCAGGATCTAAAAGAATGCAGTGCATTGGTTTGCTTTTGGGGTGGCAGCATCGGGTGAGGAGCATGGATTGGTCTCATCCATCAGCAGGCCCTGACTGGAATAGTTTGAGCCCCAAGGCAAAGCGAGCTTTCTCTTGCTACTTAGGATGGAAACAGCCAGTCTTTGTGTATTCTGAACTACCAAGGGAGGAAAAAAGGTCAGAATTCTGTACCCAGTTAACCTAAACTCTGGGCTGGATTCTGCAGCCTGCATAAATTATGGAAATGAAGCCAAGAAGGCTTCTGGAATCTGCCTGGCCCCTGGAAATTTTACACTGCCCCTCACTCCGAGCTAGCCTCTGAGACTTCAGCAGCTGTTGCCCTTCGTTCTTTCAAACCTTCCTATTCTGCTGTGAGGACTAGAAATACGCTTCTTATTTTATTTTGTAAATGAAATCCAGGAAACTCATTGTGTGAAATTCTCCACTGTATCCTGTGCTTGAATGGCGCCATCTCAGGATGTCCATAAAAATCCTGGCTGTTGTTTGAGCGTTACCTTCCCTTGAGCAGGATCCACCTTAGGACAGGTGGAAGAGCCGGATTCGAGTCCAGCGGTGCCATAGAGACCAACAAGATATCTGGGGTATAAGTTTATGAGAGCTGATGCTCCCTTTGTCAAACGCTCTGGCTGCTGTGCGGGGCTGTCGTTTAGATGGGGCAAAATAGCAGGACCCGGATGCGATTGTGGTGCAGCCCGCCAAACTATTTCCCATCTGTCACCAGAATGCGAGTATCGTGCTTTCCAGGGAGATGTGACAGAGCTCTTTGAGACCCAGTTTGGGGTAGGGGTTAAGAGCGCGGACTCTAATCTGGGGGAACCGGGTTTGATTCTCCACTCCTTCTCATGCAGCTGCTGGTGTGACCTTGGGTCAATCACAAGTTCTCTCAGAGCTGTTCTCTCAAGGGTAGTTCTCGGGAGAGCTCTCCCAGCCCCATTTACCTCACAGGGTGTCTGTTGTGGGGAGGGGAAGGTGAAGGAGATTGTAAACCGCTCTGAGACTCCTTCGGGTAGAGAAGGGCGGGGTAGAAATCGAATCTCCTCTTCTCCTTTGAACTCTCCCCAGTTGCGATTGATTGGATTGAAAACCTAGATATTAGTATTTAGGGGGATTGCCCAATCGGTCTGCATAACCGTCGTATCAACTGGGTTATGTATTTTAAATTATTATAGGCTTCCTGTGCGTAACTCTTCCATATGGTAAATAAATAAATAAATAAATGTCAAAATGCAAGTTCTGATCTGATGAAGGGAACTTGGAGTCTCAGCCTGGAGGAGCCGCTGGACTCGAATCTAGCTAGGGTTGCCAGTTTCAGTTTGGGAAATCTCTGGAGGTTTTGAGGGAGGAGCCCAGGGTGGGCAAAATCTGTGGCTGGAAGGACCTCCGTGGTGTACGATGTCATAGAGTCCGCCCTCCAAAGCTGCCGTTTTCTCTAGGGAAACTGATCTCTGCCGCCTGGAGATCAGCCGCAGTTCTGTGAGAACGCCAGGCTCCGAGTCCTAAATGTAGCTCTCCTACTGTAGACAAACACAGCTGCCCACCTGAAACCAAACTCTCAGGACAGGTAGATTTTGTCCTGTGCCCCTGCATGCGTGCCCGCCCAGAACAAGATTTTGTGGAATTCCAAGCCCATCCTGAGAACAAGGAGATCCAGCTCCGTTCTGATTCAGACAGAACTGCCCCACCCGGTGGTGGTTGCCAGGCACTGCCTCTAAGAGTGCCAGTGGACTCCGTTCACCCACCCAGTGACTGACCCTGGCTGACCCTTCCGAAGCAGGCTTTGATGGGATCGCAGCCGGAGGCATCCGGCTCACCAGATGTTTCCAACCGAACTCTGCCGTGCTCAGTGCGGGCAACTGCTGGAGTCGACTGCTACCCTGCAGACGGTGCAGCCATTCCAGGTCCCGGCTGGACAGAGCGCCCCCAAAGAAGCGTTGTGCTTCTGTTCTTCAAGCACCGCCTGTGAATCTGGAGCAAGGGGTCCCCACGAAAGACAGCTCCATCTGAGGCACCCCAATAGTCCAACAATGTTGGAGATTGGTAGTGTCGTCTGGGCAAGAGACGGGCCGCTGCCATGGAACCTAGGTCTATCAGTGGCTACTAGTCGTGGTGGCTGAGGGAACCTCCACATTTAGAGGTACTAAACCTCTGAATCCCAGAGCCAGGAGGCAACATCAGGGGAAGGTCTTGGCTTCTATGCCATGATGTTGGCCTTCCAGAGGACCAGGTTGGCCAGTGTGTGAAAACGGATGCTGGACTAGATGGACCACTGGTCTGATCCAGCAGGGCTCTTCTGATGTCCTTATGAAGGCCTCAGCCTCTATACCCTATTGTTGGCCCTCCAGAGGAACTGGCTGGCCACTGTGTGAGACAGGATGGACCACTGGGTCTGATCCAACAGGACTTTTCTGATGTTCTTATGAAGGCCTCGGCCTCTCTACCCTGTTATTGGTCCTCCAAAGGAACTGTTTGGCCCTTGTGTGAGACAGGATGCTGGACTAGATGGATCACTGATCTGATCCAGCAGGGCTCTTCTGATGTTCTTATGAAGCTCTCAACCTCTCTGCCCTGTTGCTGGCCATCTAGAGGAACTGGTTGGCCACTGTGTGAGACAAGATGCTGGACTAGATGGACTACTGGTCTGATCCAGCATGGCTCTTCTGATGTTCTTATGAAGGCCTCGACCTCTATGCCCTGCTGTTGGCCCTCCAGAGGAAACGGTTGGCCCCTGTGTGAGACAGGATGCTGGACTAGATGGATCACTGGTCTGATCCAGCAGAACTCTTCTGATGTTCTTATGAAGTTCTCAGTCTCTGTGCCTTGCTGCTTGCCATCTAGAGGAACTGGTTGGCCACTGTGTGAGACAGGATGTTGGACCACTGGTCTGATCCAACAGGACTTTTCTGATGTTCCTATGAAGGCCTCGGCCTCTGTGCCCTATTGTTGCCCCTCCAGAGGAACTGGTTGGCCACTGTGTGAGACAGGATGCTGGACTAGATGGGCCACTGGTCTGATCCAGCAGTGCTCTTTTCAGGTTCTTATGCTCACTGTCACCCCATAGTTCTGCCTTTCCCTGGGGTTTATCTCGCCTCTGGTTTTAATCAAGGATAGTAATGGTTCGTTGCTGCTTCATCCCAAAGGAAAGGGGGGGGGAGTTTTCAGCTTCTAAAAATCGTAATCACTCCGTGCTTATAATTAGCACTGTGTTGAATATTCACCTTCGTGCATTTTAGAATAAAAGGGTTTCCCCCCCTCCCCCAGGGAGTGAGGCTTAAAACATTTCCCCGAATCTTCCATTATACTTCTTTGTTGCATTTTCTTTTTTGCTGTTCCTAATTGTTGCGTCCCCTCCGTTCCCCTGCCTTCAGTACCATTTTTGTCCCCCACCTGTCCTTCCTTCCGTGAGCAACGCCAGCTAACTGGTGGATCAGGTAGTAAACGCGATGATGTCACACGTCTGCATAGCCAATTAGACTTGGCGATGTGGTGATGGCATAAAGCCAATCGAGAGCAAGGGCGAGAGAAGGTTTGTCTCGCTCGGAATAGGGGTCAGGCGAGGAGCTGGGACGTAAAAAACCATTGTGCCTGTCCTGGCGGCCCCCAAAAGGAATGTTTAAAGGCAGGGAGTTTCTCTTTGTGGGGCATGTGGCAAAAACCTTCACAAGAATCCTCCCATTCTAGATTAAACCTGTCCTCTAGCATTACTTCTCTCTGTTTGGGAACTGGAGCATAAACTGTAAATCTACAGTAGAACAAATTTAGAGTCCAGTGGCACCTTTAAGACCGACAAAGGTTTATTCAAGGTATGAGCTTTCGTGTGCAAGGCACACTTTTTCAAATACACTGGAATGGTAGATGAGGTTCAAAACTCATAGATAAGGATTTAACAGCAAATTAACATGTAACATGATGGTGTTTAAGTTACGCAAAGTGAAAAGACTAAATAACAAGTTCAGGTTATAAGGTTAACAGTTGTAAAGCAATAAATTTGTCAAAATAGCAGACCTATATATCTAATAGCCAAGTGCCCCTGTGCGTGCAGATATCTAAATATGTACATCGGGGGCACTTGGCGGCCAGAGAGATTTTCCTGCACACTTGGGGGACTCCCCAGGTATGCAGAAAAATCCTAAAAGTTAAAAAAAACTATACAGGGGAATATTTAAATCCCTTCAATAGTTAAAGAGTGTTCCCTGCGCATGTGCAGAGGACACTCTGGGAACTCTGTGGCTGGCTGGCGGCTGAGAGCCACTGAGGCCTCACCGCCAGTGCTGGGGGTGGGTGGGTTAAGATCCGCGGCTGATTGCTGCTGAGGCCTTGCTGCTGGGGGGGGGACATTGGCGACCCGGGGGGGGGGTTTAAGATCCGCGGCTGCGATCCGCTGAGGCCTCACTTACAACCTCATCTACCATTCCAGTGCATTTGAAAAAGTGTGCGTTGGTCTTAAAGATGCCATTGGACTCTGAATTTGTTCTACTGCTTCAGACCAACGCGGCTGACCATCTGGATTTGTAACTACAGCCATTATAAGTGATGTTAGGCCTGAAAGTGTGTGTGTTTTGTAATTGTGAAGCTAGCTGTTGCCAGTTTTATCATGGAGGCTGGTGGGGGTGGGAGCTTTGTGCATCAAGATATACTTCTGAGCCCCCCCCCCCTCTCTGGAGACGGCAACGGTTCTTGGGAATACAGAGGCCAGCCAGCCTAAAGAGCGTAGCTGTGTGGGAGAGATTTCAGTCTCAAGTTCAGCGTCAGAGATCTCAAGAACCAGTGTGGCGTAGATGATAGATGGCTGTTCTTACACCAGTGAAGGCTGGCTAGAAACCCCAGCTCTACCACGACGCTTACTGGGTGGCCCTAAATAAATCACTCTCCGCCTGGGGGGTGGAGCTGGGAAGGATCACACAGCAAAATCTCTTCCACGCTACCCTGAGCTCTTCCGGAGGACACCGTAAAACTTTGGTCAATGAATAACACGTCTGTTCAAAAGGATGCACGGTAGCCAAGCTGACGGACGTCAGTTTGGTTCGTACAGGCCTTTCGGTTTTCCAGACTGATCTGTTTATTAACCCCAGCCTGCTAAATGTCTCTCGGGCATTTCTCACAGCTTGATCTTGTTCAAATGCTCCCTCCGCCCTACTTTCCGCTTCTGAGACTTCAGAACATCAGAAGAGCCCTGCTGGATCAGACCAGTGGTCCGTCTAGTCCAGCATCCCATCTCACACAGTGGCCAACCAGTTCCTCTGGAGGGCCAACAACAGGGCAGAGAGGCTGAGGCTTTCATGAGAACACCAGAAGAGCCCTGCTGGATCAGACCGGTGGTCCATCTAGTCCAGCATCCTGTCTCACACAGTGGCCAACCAGTTCCTCTGGAGGGCCAACCACAGGGCAGAGAGGCTGAGGCCTTCCCCTGATGTTGCCTCTTGGCTCTGGGATTCAGAGGATTAGTGCCTCTGAATGTGGAGGTTCCTCTCAGTCACCAGGGCTAGTAGACACTGATAGACCAATCCTCCATTGATCTATCTAATCCTCTTCTAAAGCTGTTGATTCCTGTGGCTGTCATTACATCCCCTGGCAGCGAATTCCACATTTGAATCACTTTCCATGTCAAGTAGTATGTCCTTTTGTCTGCCGTGAACCTACTGCCCATCAGCGTCATTGGATGCCCTCGAGTTCTAGTCTTTGGGAGAGGGAGAAAATTTTTTCTTCGTCAACTCTCCCCGCCTCATGCAGGATTTTAGAAACCTCTATTGTGTCCCCCCCTTAGTCATCTCTCTTTTAAACTGAAAGGTCCCAGACTCTTCAGCCTTTCCTCATAGGGGAGGTGTTCCAACCCCCTCATCAGCTTGGCTGCCCTCCTCTGCACTTTTCCCTGCTCTTTCCAACTTCTGTAGCTTTTCCCCTGGTTGGTTTTAATGAACTTATTTCAGGTGGGGAACTTAAGATGAACAAGTGTGAGGGTGAGCGCTGTGGCCTATAGCTGTACTAGGGTTGCCAATCTCCAGGAGGGGCCTGGAGATCTCCTGCTTTTACAACTGATCTCCAGACAACACAGATCAGTTCCTCTGGAGAAAATGGCTGCTTTGGAGGGTGGACTCTATGGCATTGTACCCTCCCCTCCCCAAACCCCCGCCCTCTCTAGGTCTCTAGAGCAACGGCGTAGACGTTCCAGTTTCCTGGGGGGTGGGGGGCTGGGCCAGAGATATTACAGCCATTGTCTCTGGGGGAGGCTCAGCATGTCCTGGAAAAGTTCGGGGGGGGGGGGGCGCCAGCTCCCCAGCCCCCCTGAAGTTGACGGCTATGCTCTAGAGCAGGGGTGGCCAACCTGTGGCTCGGGAGCCACATGCGGCTCTTTCACACATATTGTGCGGCTCCTGGCAGGGCGGCTGGGGAAGCAAAGGGGAGGCATGCTTTTTCTCTCTTTCTCCCTTCCTTCCCTCCCTCCTCCCTCCCATCTATTTGCTTTCCTAGTTTCTCTCTCTCTCTTTCTTATAACTGGTTTTCCTTGTTTGTTTTTATTTTTGGCAGTCCCATTTAACGTTAATAAAAAGCAAATTTGCATATTTTTAAAAATAAAAACGTGTGTGTGATATTTGTTCCTGTCTTGCGGCTCTCAGACATCTCTATGTGGCTCTTACGTTTATTCTATGTGGCTCTTACGTTAAGCAAGGTTGGCCACCCCTGCTCTAGAGCCAAACATGTCTCTCTTTAAAGAAGAAGAAGAACAACAATAGAAGAGGCCTGCTGGATCAGACCAGTGGTCCCTCTAGCCCCGCATCCTGTCTTATACAGAGGCCAGCCAGTTCCTCTGGAGGGCCAACGACAGGGCAGAGAGGCTGAGGCCTTCCCCTGATGTGGCTTCCTGGTGTTGGTATTTAAAGGCTGGCTTCCTCTGAATGTGGAGGCTCCCTTTAACCACTGTGGCTAGTAGCCACTGATAGTCCTATCGTCCATGAAATAAAAGCTTAGCTTTAAGTTAAGTTATATGGGAGTGGTAGACGGGATGCTAGAATAAATGGTAAGGGCGGGATTTGGCAGGCAAAGGTCTTTTTCATGGGTCTACAGCACTTCTTAGAGATGCTTTCTGGAAAGAGAAATAATAGATGCGAATAGTTTGTCAGTAATCCAAGTGAACCAGGCACAGATTTACGCCAGTGTGTGAAAAGAATCGCTCAGGGTGCTCCTGTGAGTATTTATGACTTATCGTGAGACTTGATGTGTGTTCTCCTGTCTTTAAAAAAAATCACCATCCATGCAAGCAGAAAGCAAGCTGTTCAGGGAAACTGGGTCCTAATAGTGTCCCACTTGCCGCTGAGCTAATTTTCTACTTGTGGGAATTTTTTTATTTCTTTCCTTACCTTTTTTTTAACAGAGGGAATCATTTTGAAAATGTGATCCTTCCCCTGCAATCTGGAGCACCACAGTCCGCTCTGCAGTGTCGTGGCTGATTTCTCGATCTAGTCCATGACTGGGAAGATAAAAACCAGGGAGCGTAGTAGCTGCTCCTCTGGATTTTAACTAACGTGAAGGAAAGGTTGTGTTTGCTCTTGGAAGGGCCATCTGGTGATTTATTACCCTTTTCAATAGAAAGGGCTCCTACTGCTTTAAGAATAGGCCAGAAGGATAACTCTGAAGGATATAGAGAAAGCGAACACAAATGACAAAGGGAAATGTTGGAAATGTCAAGACATGGATGGAACTTTGGCGGATTTGTAAAAAAGAAGAAAAGGTGCTGCAAAGAAGTACATGGAGAAAGGCAGAATATTTTAAAGAGTAAATTTCCCATGGAAGCCTAGAGTATGTTATTAAATATACTGCCTAACAATCTGCCGAAAATTTTGGAAGACATAATCAGATATACGGTGACAGCAGCTAGAATTATTTATGTGGCAAAATGGAAAGCGGGCATTTGCCCTCGTTTAGAAGAGTGGAATTTGCTGAGTACGCAGCGATGGCGAAACTAACATCTTATTTGAGAAACAGATCAGTTACGAAATACAAAGAGAGATGGACTGTGTATTCTCCGTATGGAAGCACGGAGACAAATCTAGAGTGCGAAGAAGTTTTGTATATAAGTGTATTGCAATGAAGAAGAAGAAGAAGAGATTGGATTTATACCTCACCCTTCACTACCCAAAGGAGTCTCAGAGCGGCTTACAAACTCCTTTCCCTTCCCCTCCCCACAACAGACACCCTGTGAGGTTGGTGGGCCTGAGAGATCTCTGACAGAAACTACTCTTTTTCAAGAACAGCTGTGCCAGAACTGTGGCTTGCCCAAGGTAATCCAGCCAGGTGCAAGTGGAAGAGTGGGAAATCAAACCCGGTTCTCCCAGATTAGAGTCTGCGCACTTAACCACTACACCAAACTGAAAGTAGAATGAGAAGTAGTTCCAAATATTAAAGGTATAAATGTATCCCAACAAAAGGTATATTTATTGTATTTTAGTGTTTTTAAAATTCTTCTATGTAATGAAGGGGGTGCTGGGGAGAAAACGATTCTGTTTTCTGTTTATGTTACATAATTACTTTTTACTTTCTGCATTTTCTTTTATATTGTCTGTTTGTCTTTTTAAAAGAATTTTAAAAGAATAGGCCAGAAGGGGGATTGCCATCAGCAGAGCCCTCTCCGTCTCTGCAGCATAGTAAGGGATGCGGGGGCGGGGGGGGGGGGGAGACCTGCATCTGGGGATTTTCCCCTCTCTGAAAGAGACAGGAACTCTCTGAAGATCTAGTCCTTGGAACCCTGGACGTGAGCTCACTGTCCTGGGACTATTCCTTTTAAGATCCTTCAGTGTAAGGATATGTGGCTGAACTCTCCCTAGAAGCTAAAATGACCAAACTGAGGCTATTTGATGAGAAGACTTAACGGGAGAAGACAATAATGCTAGGAAAAGTTGAAGGCAGCAGGAAAAGGGGAAGACCCAATAGGACGTGGATTGAGTCAAATGAACACATGAAGCTGCCTTATACTGAATCAGAACCTTGGTCCATCAATGTTCAGAATTGTCTACTCAGACTGGCAGCCGCTCTCCAGGGTCTCAGGCAGAGAGATCTTTCACAGCACCTCCTACCTGATTCTTTGAGCTGGGGAAGCCAGGGGTTGAACCTGGGACCTTCTGCATGCCAAGCAGATGCTCTACCACTGAGCCACAGAAATCAAGGAAGCCATGGCCCTCAGTTTGCAAGACTGGAGCAAGGCTGTTAACGATAGGATGTTTTGGAGGACATGAATTCAGAGTGTCGCCATCAGTTGAAAGCAGATTGACCCCAATTAACATGCACAGAAGCAAGAATAACATACGAATTCGTATGAAAAATTCCAGTTGGCCAGTGGGACCACAACGCAGGGTCTTGCATCTTAATCTGGCAGGCTTTATTTTGCCCCATGTCGATGGTGACCCAAAATGGTTCTGTCCAGATGGAAACTGAAAGGGAATTTGGTCCTTCTGCATTGCAGTTATGAATGATGGATAAAACTGAACTCTAAAGAGCCTCCAGTGGCAGTGATCAGACCGTGAGTGTTGTAGATGCGTAGTGGTTAGGGTGCTAGGGTTGCCAACCTCCAAGTGGGACCTGGAGAGCTCCCAGAATTACAACTGATTTCCAGACGACAGAGATCAGTTCCCCCTGGAGAAAAATGGCTGCTTTGGAGGGTGGAGTCTGTGGCATTACACCCTGCTGAGGCCCCTCCCCAAACCCGCACCATCTGTCCTAGGAAAACTGAGGACGAGGTAAAAACGTAACAGGGTCGGTCCTGTGTACTTCCCTACGCAAAAAAAAAGAAATGAATTGTTTTTTGTAAGTAGAAATCTGGCCCGACAGAGAGAGGGCTCCACTAGGACATTTGCCCTGAAGGGCTAGTTTTCTGCATGCGTAGGTGGAGGTGTTCGCTATCTCATCTCATACTGCTTCTCTTCTCTCCCCGCTCCTTTCATCCACCACGCCAGGATTTCCCGATCCTTCACCTGGAAGGGATTGTGGACGAACACTCCAACGTCCTGGGCTTCTCCATGTTCAACACCAGCCACCCGTTCTATCTGGAGTTCGTCCGCAGCCTCAACATGTCGTGGCGGGAGAACTGTGAAGTCAGCCCTTACCCCGGGCCTGCGGTAAGTCTCGGCCGAACGAGGCCGCCACCAAAATTTCGCCCAAGGCGGGGGGAAAAAATTCAGAATGGGTGTCTGTGGAGGCCTCTTTGGGCAAAAGAGTTTAGACAAGAATAATCGTGGCATTCTTAGGGAGGAGGTTTCCGGTTTCAATTTGAGGTGCGGATTATGACCTTAGAAGCCCTTCATTACCTGGGACCCACATATTTGAAGGGCTGTCTCCTTCCATGTGTCCCTGTGCGCCACTTAAGGGCATCAGGCAGCCATCCATTGGCTGTCTCACCACATAGGGTGGCCCATCTGGAACCAATAAGGTTGCTAGTCTCCAGGTGGGGGCTGGAGATCCCCCCCCCCTGAATTACAACTGGTCTCCAGCTTACAGAGATCAGTTTCCCTGGGGAAAATGGCTGCTTTGGAAAGTGGGCTGTACAGCAGTATACTCTGCTGAGGTCCCTCCCCACCCTCCCTAGGCTCCACCCCTAAAATTTCCAGGGATTTCCTGACCAGGAGCTGGCAACCCTAGACATCGACCAGAGCCCCGGTCTTTTCCATCTCTGGCTCCGGCTCTGTGGAATGGGCTCACTGAAGAGGTGAGCCCCCCCCCCCCCACCTTGGAGATCTTCAGGAGAAGAAGAAGAGATGGTTTTGTACCCTGTTTTTCTCTATCTTAAGTTGTCCCAGAGCGCGGTACAATTGCCTTTCCTTCCTCTCCCTGCACCGTGTGAGCTAGGTGGGGCTGAGAGAGTTCTGAGAGAAACTGTGACTGGCCCAAGGTCACCCAGCAGGCCTCATGTGGAGGAGTAGGGTATCAAACCCAGTTCTCCAGATTAGAGTCCCGCCTCTCTTAACCATTATACCATGCTAGGGTTGCCAGGTCCACTCTGGCTGCCGGCAGGGGGCAGGGAGTAGCGTTGCCAGCTCCAGGTTGGGAAATTCCTGGAGATTTGGGGGTGGAACCTGGGAAAGACAGGGACCTCAGTGGGGTACAATATCACAGAGTCCACCCTCCAAAGCATCCCTTTTCTCCAGGGGAACTGGTCTCTGTAGTCTGGAGATGAGCAGGGGATCTCCAGGTCCCACCTGGAGGCTGGCATCCCTACACCACACTTGCTCTCGAGGCGCTTCAAGGCTCAGTTGTTTGTCAGGACTTTTGAGGGGGTCTGAATTGGCAGGCATCTTTTAAGGGGGCGAGATTCAGGGTTTGCTGTTTTTTAATGTTAAACAGCAAATGTTTTTGACTATTACAGTAAGCTGCCTTGAACCACGAGGGAAGGTAGGACGGAAATGTTTCAGTAAATAAAGAAACCTTTTAAGTATTCTTACCAGAATTTCAAAATATTTGAGGGATTTCGAAAGGAGCCCCAAATAGTTCTGGTGAGCAGCATTTCCCAGTGGGAGAGCCGATTTGGTGTCGTGGTTAACAGCACGGACTCTAATCTGGGAGAACAGGGTTTGATTCTCCACTCCTCCGCATGCAGCCAGCTGGTATGGCCTTGGGTCCATCACAAGTTCTCTCAGAGCTGTTCTCTCAAGGGCAGTCCTTGAGAGAGCTCTCTCAGCCCCACCTACCTCACAGGGTGTCTGTTGTGGGGAGGGGAAGGGAAAGGAGATTGTAAACTGATCTGAGACTCCTTTGGGTGGTGAAGGGTGGGGCATAAATCCAATCTCCTCCTCCTCCTCCTCCTCTTCTTCTTCTTCCTCTTCTTCTGGAATCCCTAGATATGCACAGACTTTCACATCCCGATTTTAATGGATGCTTGATAATGTACTGGAGAAACCGAGATCCGACCTCCCTGGATGCTATTCTTGTCACTTTGGCTGAGTCAGTCCCCATCGTATGTATGGATGGCCGTGTGGGGATGCAGATGGACTAGCGAAGGGGTGAAAGGCCTCAATTAACACAATTACCCGGGCCCCTGGGACCGCCTAGTGATTAACTCTGGCTGAATTATTTGCCCTCTCCAGTTGTCCGCGGCACTGATGTTCGACGCGGTGCATGTCGTGGTGAGCGCTGTGCGGGAGCTGAATCGCAGCCAAGAGATCGGAGTCAAGCCCCTGGCCTGCACATCGGCTAACATCTGGCAACACGGAACCAGCCTCATGAACTACTTGCGCATGGTGAGAGGCGGGCATTGTGCACAGCGGGGGAAGCTCCGTTTCCAGACAGTTCAGGCAAGATGGGCAAGGGACTGGCCCTGGATAAAAGCGAGAATCCTCAGTCCTCAGCCTGTTAGATTTGATCCAAAGATGAGGTGGGGGTTGGCCTGGGCTTGTTGTGTTAGGCCCCATGAGAGAGACTTCGTTTCTTTTTCTACCCTGCTTTTCTCCCCGGTGGGAACCCAAAGTGGTGTCTATCTCTTGACACTTCGTCCTTTTTAACTTCATGACAACTGCCCTGTAAGGTAGGTTAGGACAAGAGAGAGTGTTAGGTCACCTGCTGAACTTCCATGGCAGCGTGAGGAATTCAAACATGGGTCTAGTGTAACATAGTAACCACTATAACACAGTGGCTATAGCCCTAAAGAAAACACTCTTATTCAATGTAGTGGTTAAGAGTGCGGACTCTAATCAGGGAGAACCGGGTTTGATTCCCCACTCCTCCACATGCAGCTGCTGGTGTGACCTTGGGTCAGTCACAAGTTCTCTCAGAGCTGTTCTCTCAAGGGCAGTTCTCTCAGAGCTCTCTCGGCCCCACCTCCCTCACAGGGTGCCTGTGGTGGGGAGGGGAAGAGAAAGGAGATTGTAAGCCACTCTCAGACTCCTTCGGGTAGTGAAGGGTGGGGTATAAATCCAATCTTGTCTCTTCTTCTTCATCTGCTAGTTTCTGAACTCTCAGTCTCTGTTCCTCAATGAAGATAGCACAAGGATCAAATCAGGACTGTCAAGCCTCTAAAACCGTATCAAGCCAAATATCCATAACTTCCACTTCTGTCACTCTATCCCCTGCACTCATTTTCCTGTTGTGTGTGATGGCCGGGCCCCTCCTTGCCTTTCCTTACCCCTTCCTGTAGCTAGGTCATTTATGCTGACAGGCTGTCTTTGACCAGCTGGCATGTTTGCGAACATTCCGTGACATCGCTACAGTCCAGCCAATGAACCGTGGCAGCTTCTGTGATGTCACAACTACCCAGCCAATGCCCAGGGAGGGGTCGCAGGCAACTGCCAGCTTGTGTTTATCTGGGGGGGGGGGGAATGTCTTTTCTTACATACCTGTAGTTCCTGTTGAGCATGTTGTATAATTAATGCCTTGTTCGTATGTCTGCTGCCGGTCTGGGGATACCCAAAAGTGGACCGTGGACAGAATGCAAATCTAGCAGATGCGAAGATTTTGTCTTGGCCATCCTGTGCTGATGGTAGCCCTTCAGCCTAGCACGCCTATCTCTCATTCTCTTTTCCTCTCTCTTGTCTGTTCCCTCCCTCCAACCCCCCCCCCATCTCCATCTCCCCATCCCTGGCCAGGTAGAGTATGATGGGCTGACAGGGCGCGTCGAGTTCAACAGCAAGGGTCAGAGGACCAATTATACCTTGCGAATCCTTGAAAAGGCCCGTCATGGTCACCGGGAGGTAAGAACAGAGCTAAGCATATCCTGAGCTCCCCCCCCCCCCCCAAATCGAGGGAAATTCTAATCCAGGAAAACCCAAATTAAGCAATTAAACAAGAATGTTTTATATAGTTCCTTTATGTAATCAACTCTTATTTTATAAGCGGGGTTGTGGCTCAGTGGTAGAGTGGTAGAGCCTCTGCTTGGCAGGCAGAAGGTCCCAGGTTCAATCCCCGACACCTCCAGTTAAAAGGACCAGACAGCAGGTGATGGGGAAGACCTCCGCCTTTGACCCTGGAGAGCCATGAAGTGGGGCTGTAGCTCAGTGGCAGAGCCTTTGCTTGGCAGTCAGAAGGTCCCAGGTTCAATCCCCGACACCTCCAGTTAAAAAGACCAGGCAGGAGGTGATGGGGAAGACCTCCGCCTTTGACCCTGGAGAGCCATGAAGTGGGGCTGTAGCTCAGTGGCAGAGCATCTGCTTGGCAGTCAGAAGGTCCCAGGTTCAATCCCCGACACCTCCAGTTAAAAAGACCAGGCAGGAGGTGATGGGGAAGACCTCCGCCTTTGACCCTGGAGAGCCATGAAGTGGGGCTGTAGCTCAGTGGCAGAGCATCTGCTTGGCAGTCAGAAGGTCCCAGGTTCCATCCCCGGCATTTCCAGGGGAAAGGATCAGAGACAGAGCATCTGCTTGGCATGCAGGAGGTCCCAGGTTCAATCCCCGGCTTCTCCAGTTTAAAGGACCAGGCAAGGAGGGGGATGTGAAAGACCTCTGCCTGAGACCCTGGAGAGCGACTGCTGGTCTGAGTAGACAGTACTGACTGTGAAGGACCAAGGGGCTGGTTTGGTATAAGGCAGCTTCATGTGTTCAATATAACTGTCTTGTATTTTGCAGGAAAGTCTTTGTAGCAGAAACAGATAATATCAGATTCCCAGTTGGAGGGCTGTGCTTTACAGAATCTGGTGTTAGTATTTGTAGAGTGATGGTGGACTTCATCAGTGTGTGATGGAAATCTATGAGAGCCCACCTAGACAGGATGGGGGTGTGTGTGATCCCACCTGTATTTATGCACAAGTACTTCATAGATTTGAGAATGTGGGGTGGACTGTTTTTAGCAAAACCAGAGTGGGCGGGTGAGGGAAATGAAATCCTGCCTCTTCACCCTCCTGATTTCACCGTGTTCCTTTGCTTTCGGCCTTTTTCTTCCAACCTGGCTTTGATATTGGAAGTGAACCAGGCTCGGAGAAAAAGACCTGGAAGCCAACAGACGCAGCAGCAGCAGCTGGCAGCAGCCGGGTTTAAGCTTCTCACACCGGATTTGTCTTTGTCTTTGTTTAAAACAATCGGCCCATTTCTCGCATTAGATGAGAAGGGGTGGACATATGGACCGCCCTACTGTTAAAGGTCAGACTCGTGGGCCTGGCCTCTACAGTTCTGGATCCGAGCTCTCCGAGGCTTCCACCCCCACGTACACAACAGAATAAATCCATTGGGACTTTCTGCCCTCCTCTCCCCTCTTTACAGATTGGGGTGTGGTACTCCAACAGGACTCTTGCAATGAATGCCACCACGTTGGACATCAACATCTCAGAGAGCCTCGTCAACAAGACTCTGATAGTCACCACCATCTTGGTAAGTATCCTCCTGCTCTTTAGGGGTTCTATAGGTTTGGGGGGTCCTGGGACGTGTGTTTCCCAGACGGAATTGTAGCACATGTGGCTTTTTCTAGTTTTTGTTGTATTGGTCGTGCTTTGATGGCATTAGCTTGTTTTTTAAAACTTGTGTTTTTAATGGCTTTGGTTTTTAGTGCTTGTGGTTTTAATGCCTTTGTTTCCCATTCCTCATAGTTTTAATGGCTTTCGTTTTGTGTGCTTGTGGTTTTAATGCCTTTGTTTTTCTGTGCTTTGGTTTCCAGTCCTTGTAGTTCTAATGGGTTTGTTTTCTGGCGCTTGTGGTTCTAAATGGCTTTGGTTTCCAGGACTTGTTGTTTTAATGGCTTTGGTTTTGTGTGCTTGTGGTTTTAATGGCTTTGATTTTCGGTGCTTGTGGTTTTAATGGCTTTGGTTTCCAGCACTTGTGGTTCTAATGGCTTTGGTTTCTTGTGCTTGTAGATCTAATGGCTTTAGTTTGGGGGGCTTGTGGTAGTAGTGACTTTGGTTTCCATTGCTTGTGGTTTTAATGGCTTTGGTTTTCTGTGCTTGTGGTTCTAATGGCTTTGGTTTCTAGCGCCTGTGGTTTTAATGACTTGGGTTTCCATTGCTCATGGTTTTAATGGCTTTGGTTTGTAGCACTTATGGTTTTAATTACTTTGGTTTCCACTGCTTATGGTTTTAATGGCTCTGATTTTTGGTGCTAGTGGATTTAATGGCTTTGGTTTTCAGTGCATGGGGACTCTTGTTCGAGCCCCTCCTCCCTCAGATAGCACAATGCTGCGCACTGTAATTTACACACTGACTTCCCTCACCTCTTACAGGAGAACCCCTACATGATGCGCCGCGCAAACTACCAGGAGCTCTCTGGCACGGAGCAGTACGAGGGCTTCTGCGTGGACATGCTTCATGAACTTGCCGACATCCTTAAATTCCGCTTCCAGATTAAGCTGGTGGAGGACGGGCTGTACGGGGCACCTGAGCCCAACGGATCTTGGACTGGCATGGTGGGAGAGCTCATCAATAGGGTATGACTGTTGGGGGAACTCCTCCGGGGCTTCTCACTGAGCTGGGGTTGCCAACCTCCAGGTGGTGGCTGGAGATCTCCTGGGAGTACAACTGATCTCCAGGCCATAGAGATCAGTTCACCTGGAGAAAATGGCTACTTTGGAAGGTGGACTCTATGGCATTCTGCCCCATTGAAGTCCCTCCCCTCCCCACCCCACCCCACCCCCCACCTTCTTCAGGATCCACCCCCAAATCTCCCAGTATTTCCCAACCCAGAGCTGGCAACACTACCATGAGCATAACCTTGTAGCCTCGAGGTATACTGAGGATGAAACCAAATGAGATGCTGGAAGGTGTGGTGTCAGATCTCCAGTGCATCTTACCTCTATAAACATTTTATTATTTGCTATTATTTATTTCCCCTGGGGGATGAATGTCATAAGAACAAAAGAATGTTAGAACAGACCTGCGGGATCAGACCAGTGGTCCCTCTACTCCAGCATCCTGTCTCACACAGTGGTCCCTCTACTCCAGCATCCTGTCTCACACAGTGGCCAACCAGTTCCTCTAAATGGCCAACAACAGGGCATAGAGGCCGAGACCTTCCTAAGAACATCAGAAGAGCCCTGCTGGATCAGACCAGTGAGTGTCCATCCAGTCCAGCATCCTGTCTCACACAGTGGCCAACCAGTTCCTCTGGAGGACCAATGACAGGGTGAAGAGGCCGAGGCCTTCATAAGAACATCGGAAGAGCCCTGCTGGATCAGACCAGTGAGTGTCCATCCAGTCCAGCATCCTGTCTCACACAGTGGCCAACCAGTTCCTCTGGAGAGCCAATGACAGGGTGAAGAGGCCGAGGCCTTCATAAGAATATCGGAAGAGCCCTGCTGGATCAGACCAGTGAGGGTCCATCTAGTCCAGCATTCTGTTTCACAGTGGCCAACCAGTTCCTCTGGAGGGCCAACAACAGGGCAGAGAGGCCGAGGCCTTCCACTGATGTTGCCTCCTAGCTCTGGGAATCAGAGGATTAGTGCCTCTGAATGTGGAGGCTCCCCTCAGTCACCATGGCTAGCAGCCATCGATAGGCTTATCCTCCATGAATCCATCTAATCCCCTTTTCAAGCTGTTTATTCCTGTGGCCTTCACGACCTCCCTGGCACTGGATTCCACATTTTAAACACTCTGTGTGTAAAGTGGTGTTTCCTTTTTTTCACTCCTTTGTTGGTTCCCTTGAAGTCAAGAAAGCAGCAAAGCCCTTCACGAACCAAGCCCCACATATTTGAAGGGGCCATGAAGGGCCGTAAGGGGAAGGGGGAGAGGACGCAGAAAGGGCTGTGTCCCCCCTTCTCCTCTCCCCTTCTCCCTTTACCACCTATATACCTCTGGCCAGTTTCTTCTTACCCTCCATGCATCTGACGAAGAGAGCTGTGTTTCTCGAAAGCTTATGCTACAATAAACTTCGTTAGTCTTGAAGGTGCTACTGGGGCTTTTTAGTATTTTTTAGCAACAGACTTAGCACGGCTAACTCCTCTGAATCGGTACACACTGGGGCATCTCACAGACGCTGTTTACATAGGAAAAATACATTGGAGATCTGGTCTTCAGCATCTTATCCAGTTTTACTCTGAACTGAATGTTGTGTCTCGGGGACACTTTGTCTGGAACTAGGATATTCCCTGTGTTATGTATTCTGGGATAAACATCCTTCATCCTTTCAGGCTGGTAGGAGAGAGCAGGGTGTCGGAGCATATACTGAGTGTCTTCTATTTTCTGCTGAGTCACCACAGCCACACGAGATGTTCGTTGGATTCTGGGTTTCTTTGACGGTCTGAACGCTGATGCCTTAAAAAAAAAAACGAATTAAGCCCAAACCTTTCCAGAAATAATAAGGGAGCAGTTAGAGTTGCCAGCCTCCAGGGAGGACCTGGAGATCTCCTGGAATTACAGCTGATCTCCAGACTATAGAAATTAGTTGCCCTCGAGAAAATGGCTGCTTTGAAGGCCAGACTAGATGACCATAGATCCTGCTGAGGTCCCAGTTTGAGAGCCAGTTTGGTGTAGCGGTTAAGAGCGATGGACTCTAATTTGGGAGAACCAGGTCTGATTCCCGCACTCCTCCACGTGCATCCAACTGGGTGACCTTGGGCCAGTCACAGTTCTCTCAGAGCTGTTCTCTCAAGAGCAGTCCTTGAAAGAGCTCTCTCAGCCCCACCTACCTCACAGGGTGTCTGTTGTGGGGAGGGGAAAGGAAAGGAGATTGTGAGCCGCTCTGAGACTTCAAGTGAAGGGCGGGGTATAAATCCAGTCTCCTCCCCCTCCTCCTCCTCTCCTCCTTCTTCTCGTCCTCCTCCTTCCCTGCCTAAACTCCTCTCCAGGCTTCACCCCCTCCACAAATCTCCAGGAATTCCCCAACCAGGAGCTGGTAAGCCCAGGAAAAGCAGATTGTGTGCAAACCTCAACATTTGGGGGGGAGGAGACCAAGAAGGCATCTTTTGACGCCAAGTCCAATAGCAAGGGCTAGAAAACTATAAAAAGATATAATGGACCGTAAGAGGAATATCCAGCTGTTGTTGTTCTGGATTCCCCAACTAGAAACTGACGCCAAGTTCTCCGCTTTTCGGTGGAGTGTTTCAGTCCTCCAGGCCCCTAGGGGGCAGTAAGGAGAACAAAATCATATCTGTTTTGCTCTTTCCCTGCATGAGCGCACAATAATATTTGTACATTAAATGCGGAAGCATTGCAGGGATTTCTAACCTCTGTGAAATGAAGGCGTAAACTTGCCCTGATTTTTCAATACGGATGGAACGAGTCACAGTCTTTATAAAGTGAATAGACACCCGAAGGGTTGCCAGCCTCCAGGCAGTGGCTGGAGATCTCCTGGGATTACAACTCTATCTCCAGGCAACAGAAAACGGCTCACCTGGAGAAAACGGCCACTTTGGAAGGTGGATTCTATGGCATCATACTCCACTAAAGTTCCTCCCTGAACCCTGCCCTCCTCAGGCTCCACCCCCAAAATCTCCAGGTATTTCCCAACCTGGAGCTGCCCACCCTCCACAGAGGGGTTTGGATACTTCAGTCTCTGGATTATGGTTGCTGGGTCACCCCTGGTGGCTGGCAGAGAATAGGTAGCATAGAGTTGCCAGATCCGAGTTGGGAAACTCCTGGAGATTAGGGGGTGGAGCCTGGGGAGGACAAGGGCCTCAGTGGGGTACAATTCTAGTTTGAGAGCCAATCTAATGTAGTGGTTAGGAGCATGGACTCTAATCTGGGAGAACTGGGTTTGATTCCCCCACTCCTCCACATGCAGCTGCTGGCATGACCTTGGGTCAGTCACAAGTTCTTTCAGAGCTGTTCTCTCAAGGGCAGTTCTTGAGAGAGCTCTCTCAGCCCCACCTACCTCACAGGGTGTCTGTTGGGGGGAGGGGGAGGGGAAGGAGTTTGTAAGCCACTCTGAGACTCCTTCAGGCAGTGAAGGGCGAGGTATAAATCCAATCTCCTCCTCCTCCTCCTTTCTTCTTCTTCTTCTTCTTCTTCTTTTTCTTCTTCTCCTCCTCCCATAGTTCCTCATAACAGGGGCTATTGGAAAAGATATGTCCCAGCGATTCCACTACACCTGGTGTTATGGTTCAGAGCGGCAGGACTCTAATCTGGGAGAACCGGGTTTGATTCCCCACCTCCACATGCAGCTGCTGGTGTGACCCTGGATCAGTCACAAGTTCTCTCAGAGCTGTTCTCTCACAAACAGTTCTCTCAGAGCTCTCTCAGCCCCACCTGCCTCCCAGGGTGTCTGTTGGGGGGAGGGGAAGGGAAAGGAGACCATAAGCCGCTCTGAGACTCCTTCAGGTAGTGAAGGGCGGGGTATAAATCCAATCTCCTCCTCCTCCTCCTCCTCTTCTTCTACAATGCCATAGAGTCTCCCCTCCGAAGACTCCCTTTTCTCCAGGGGAACTGATCTCTGTAGTAATCCTGGGGGATCCCTGGGTCCCACCTGCAGGCTGGCATCTCTTGTTTGAATGTGTGAAGTTTGGTGATTTCCCCACTGCAAGCACCTCCCTGGCCATCCTGGCCCACAGCCACGTTTCTCCAAAGCTCCTTTGCAGTTTACTAGCATTTCCCCCTCCTCCTCCTGTTCCTCCTGCTGAGCTCAGCTTGTCAACGATCTATAGCTGACACTTCCACCCGGAGCATTTGGAACAACCGGCGGTAGAGGCCGCAGCTTCGTCATCCCCAGTCCTGACCAGCAGGGGGAGTGCTAGGGAGTAATACCCGCCGGGCTGTACCGTTTTCTGATTGACAGCCAGGGCGGGGGGGAGATTTGTCACTGTGCTTTGCTCTGCAGAAAGCCGATCTGGCAGTGGCAGCCTTCACCATCACGGCCGAGCGGGAGAAGGTCATCGACTTCTCCAAGCCTTTCATGACCCTCGGGATCAGCATCCTGTACCGAGTCCACATGGTACGTGCGCCACGTCTGGTGGATTTTGGGGTGGGGACAGGACTGAGTGGTTAGACAAGGGCAGTTGGACAGTGCTAAGGATAGAGCGGTGTGGTAACGTCTCGTTTCGCACGGCCCTGGAGCTCCGCTGAGATAATACATGATCTCATTCCAGATCCTGATCCTTGAGATAAGAGTTTGATTTATCTTTTTACATCAAAGGCACTGTATTTTTGCTAAAGCAATGCCTAATAAAGCAGCCCTGATAGTCCAGACTGCCCTGGCCCGAATGGCTCAGGCTAGCCCAATCTCATTGCATCTCACAAGCTAAGCAGGGTTGGCCCTGGTTGGATGGGAGACCACCAAGGGTTGCTGTGCAGAGGCAGGCAATGGCAAACTACCTCTGTTTGTCTCTGCTTTGACCTGAAAGGGCTAGCCCAATCTCATCATATCTCAGAAGCTAAGCAGAGTCAGCCCTGGTTAGAACTTGGATAAGAGACCACCAAGGGTTGCTATGCAGAGGCAGGCAATGGCAAACCACATCTGTTTGTCTCTGCCATGACCTGGACGGCCCAGGCTAGCCTGATCTTGTCAGCTCTCAGAAGCTAAGCAGGGTCAGCCCTGGTTGGCACTTTGATGGGAGACCAACGGGGATGTCCCAGGTAGCTACGCAGAGGCAGGCAACAGCAAACCACCTCTGTTTGTCTCTGCTCTGACCTGGATGGCCCAGGCTAGCCCAATCTCATCAGGTCTCAGAAGCAAAGTAGGGTTGGCCCTGGTTAGCACTTGGATGGGAGACCACTGAGGACATCCAGGGTTGCTACGCAGAGGCAGGCAATGGCAAACCGCCTCTGTTTGTCTCTGCCCTGACCTGGATGGCTCAGGCTAGCCCAATCTCAGCAGGTCTCAGACACTAAACAGGGTTGCCCCTGGTTAGCACTTGGATGGGAGACCACTGAGGACATCCAGGGTTGCTACGCAGAGGCAGGCAATGGCAAATCACTTTTGTTTGTCTCTGCCCTGATTTGGATGGCCCAAGCTAGCCCAATCTCATCACGTCTCAGAAGCTAAGCAGGGTCAGCCCTGGTTAGGTCTTGGACGGGAGACCAGCAAGGAAGTCCAGGGTGGCTATGCAGAGGCAGGCAACATCAAACCCCTGAACGTCTCCTGCCTTGAAAACCCTGCAGAGCCGCTATAAGTCAGCAGCGTCTTAGTGGCACTCTCTACTGCTGCTGAAAGCCCAGACTATCCCCAATCTCATAAGAGCTGGTAAACTAAGCAGGGTCAGTGACAGCCAGTACTTGGCCGGGAGACCACCAAGGAAGACAGGGGCTGCTTTGCAGAGGCAGGCAATGGCCAGCCACCTCTGCTCACCTCTTGAAAACCCCATAAGCTGGAACTTCTTCAGGTCACCAATTCAATGTTGCCTCTAAGCTGTGGAGTGTTGTGAGCAAAAATTCTACTTTGGGAGCTACTGGCATGAAAGTTGTGAGCGAGCGACTTGGCTACTGCATATATTCGTTTGCCCTGGAGACGTCCTTCTTGAGCTAAGACAAAAATGTGTGAGCCGGAGGCTAAAGAACTGTGAGCTAGCTCACACTAGCTCAGCTTAGAGGGAACACTGGTCACCATGAGTCGGCTATGACCAGATGGCACATTTTAATAAAGGAGACTCTAGTTAAAGGAACACGCCTGCCTTCCCCTGCAGGGAGATAGCTGGGGACAATCGGCCCTTGGGTCAATATTTGCAAGAGGTTAACTGATCCCGTCCCACCCCTTGGAAGTCAGCGGAAAAAGGGAGATTGATCAGACTTAGCGTGTTTCTGTCCATGGTCCTGAGATGGCTTTCCTTGATGGGGGAGGAGCCGTGAAGACCTGCTCTCAGCAACAGCTGGTTTATGATCTCTGGTATGCGGAGGAAGCTGGAATGCCAGATTTTCCTCTAAGCATCCAGTTGTTTTCGGAAGGCCCAGCAGTTGACCAGGGTGAGAACGCCTAGGAACACCTGGATCGTACTGCTGGCTCAAGAGGACAATGCCGTCGATAAGAGAGGATGACATTAAAGGTCATTCTGTGAGTCTGTTGCCTCAGGGGCTTTTTGAGCCTGTGGGCCCATTTGGAATTCCGGCACTGCGTGGTGGGCGCGGTGACAAAATGGCTGCCGCAAAATGGCTGCCGCAGGGGGTGCAGCCAGCCACAGAGTGATTGCCGCAGTTTAACACAGTGTAGATCCATGTGCTGTGGTGGCAGCTGCCGCCAAAGCAGCATTTAAAAAGAAGAAGAATCTGCACTGCCAATGAAATCTCCAGTAGCCAATCCGAAGACTTGCTGTGCGAAAGCTCAGCTTGGCCCCACCCACTTGGCGGGAGCCAGAAAAGGTGTTGGCAGGGACCTCTGCCTTAGGTGTTCGCAAACGGATTTGTTAAATCTCCTTTAAGGTACACTCTGGTTAAAGGGACACGAGCTGTGCTTCCTGATCGGCATCTTTTAATCAGAGCACACTGTAGTCGGTTTTGGCTGTTCATTAACCCTAGTGTTAACACTACTCATTCCCGGTATGGGAAGATGACACAGTGTATTTAGGCTGTGCTAATCTGAGAAAGTGACCCAGAAAAAGGCGTATCTTCCCTTTTATCATCGTGCTTTTCTTTTCAGGGACGCAAACCGGGCTATTTCTCCTTTCTGGACCCCTTCTCTCCTGCTGTTTGGCTTTTCATGCTCTTGGCGTATCTCGCTGTGAGCTGCGTCCTCTTCCTAGCTGCCCGGTAAGTTATTCCCCGTTCCCCCAAATCTGGAATCGCTGTCTTGTGATGCATCCCCCATAGGAGGCAAGGCCAGTTTTCTGTATATTCCTATCGGTCGCTCTGTCCTTCCTGCCCTACTTTGAGTATATCTCTTCACACAGACAAACCCCGTGATAAAATTGCTGCCCATCTACTAGCGAATAATTCAGAATCGCAGACGATGGGTGCTCAGGCAGAGTGTATACACACTAATAGGTACATTTGCATATTTTTGTACGTGACACATGCAAAATCGAAGGAAAGGAATGCGACACGATGAACGAGTTACTTCAATTTCTTACGGCATTTCTCCTTTTCCTTGATGAGTGAAATGATAGGCGAAGTTCTTACCATATCCTGATTTGGCTGGACAGCACAAAAGCCATATAATGCTGGCTCGGTGGCGATATACCACCTGCGGTCTGTTGGCTAGGATCTTCGCAATGTACCCTTTGCGTTGTTCACATGTGGCTTTTGCAGCAGATAGTGGTGAATGCCAGGGTGGTTTAAAAAGAGTCTTTAAGCCCCTAAGCCTTTCTCCTGCGCTCTAATCAAGCTGATCACATGTGCATTGTACCTCTGGATCCCGAGTTCTTCTTTACAACACCCGTCCCCACTTCCGACTGGGATATAAGGATGTTGAGATCTCCATTCCAACTCGTATCTGATGAAGAAAGCCTTGACCCTCAAAAGCTGACACCCCGAATGTTTTGTTGTTCTCTTAAGGTGCTGCTGAATGTGAATCAAGTTGTTCTATTAAACACGATTATCCTCTGAAACGATCTCTGAGCCCTGTGATGGTTACTTGTGACTATTACCATAGTCAGGACCGCCTCTCTCAGTATGTCCTTGGAAGAGCATTACACTCTAGTAATAAGAACCTCTTGGTGGTCCCCGGCCTGAGAGAGATTGGGCTGTCCTCAACTAGGGCCAGGGCCTTCTCGGCCCTGGCCCCACCTGGTGGAACTCTCTGCCAGAGAACATCCGATTTACTACCTCTCTGCAGGGCCTGTAAGGCAAAGATGTTCTGCCAGGCATTCGGTTGAGGACAGTGATGGCCCGGCACTCTCGTACTCCGATCTCCCATTTTATTCCTGCGGATCCCCTCCACCTAGGGGGCGGGTGGAAATTACCGTCCTCTTGGAGTCAGTGTTGTCTTCCCTGACTGTTTTTAAGTATTTTGATGTTGTTCTAACTCAATCGTACTGCATTTATTTCTGATGTAAGCCACCCTGAGCCCCGCTCGCAGGGAAGGGTGGCCGATAAATTGAATACAGTAAATAAATAAATAAGAATGTAGGGCTAAATCTTTTGAAAGTTATGTTTCCCCCACAGCATTTCGTAAGGAGCTCTGGGGATCTGTAGTTCAGCACTGAGCATCCCAAATGCATTTGCTGTGCCTGAAGTCACGCGTCTCCTTTATTCCTGCAGGCTGAGCCCCTACGAATGGTACAACCCCCACCCCTGCCTCCGGGAGCGTCAGAACATCCTGGAGAACCAGTACACGCTCGGCAACAGCCTCTGGTTCCCCGTGGGGGGGTTCATGCAGCAGGGATCAGAGATCATGCCCCGGGCTCTCTCTACCCGCTGTGTCAGCGGGGTCTGGTGAGTAACTCAGGGCTGAGCCCTTTAAAAAAACGGGGAAATCGGGGAGGAGGGACCAGGGCTTAGAAGACACCCCCCCCCCAGCTAACGACCATTGTTGAATGTGGGGCGGGGCTGTGGCTCAGTGGTAGAGCATCTGCTGGCCATGCAGAAGGTCCCAGGTTCAATCCCCAGCATCTCCTGTTAAAAGGATCAGAGGTAAAGCATGTGCTTGATATACAGAAGGTCCCAGGTTCAATCCCCGGCATCTCCAGTTAAACGGACCAGGTGATAGGTTATGCAAAAGACCTCCACCTGAGTCCCTGGGGAGCTGCTGCTAGTCAGAGTAGACAATACCGATATGGGTGGACCAGTGATCTGATTGAATATAAGGCAATTCCATGTGTTCATTTGTAAGGGAGGGGCCATGGCTCAGGGGCAGAGCATCTGCCTTGCATGCAGAAGGTCCCAGGTTCAATCCCCGGCATGTCCAGTCAAAAGGACCAGGTGATAGGTTATGCGAAAGACCTCCCCCTGAGACCTTGGAGAGCCAACGCCAGTCTGAGTAGATGATACTGACCTTACATGAAGCTGCCTTCTACTGAATCAGACCCCCTTTGGTCCATCAGGGTCAGTGTTGTCTACGCAGGCTGGCAGCAGCTCTCCAGGGTCTCAGGCAGAGGTCTTTCACATCACCTCCGGCCAATGCTCCCTCTAAGCTGTGGAGTCGTGTGAGCCATGGGTGTCAACTACGGGGGGGCTCGAGGGCTCGAGCCTCCCCCGAAATTTCCCGGGGGGGGCTCAGCCACCCCCGGCAAAAGGGAGCGCCTACCAGTGGCCAGTCAGCTGGCCAGCTGGCCGTCACCGCCTCTCCTTCCCCCCCACCCCCGGCCTGCCCTCCTGCCTCCCTGGGGCGGGGGGGGGGGGGGGAGAGAAAGGCGGCGGGGACATCCCTTTGCACAAGCCAAGAGCGGGTCCCCTTTGCGCAGAAGCGTGGCCGGCGCTCAGCTCACAGCACCCGCCCCGCCAAGGCCGCCGTCCAGGAGCTTCGGCAAGGCGAACCAGGGCAGGAAACACAGCTCGTCGCCGAGTGGGGACCTGGCCTTTTCCTCCCGGGCCGCCTCCTCACCCTCCTCCTCCCCCTCCTCCTCCCCCCCGAAGCGCCACTGACCCGAGGCCCCGAAGACCTTGGCGAAGGCGCGCTGGAAGGGGCTGCAGGGGACCAGCGCCAGGAGTTCCACGTCGTGGCACTCCAGGCCGCCGGGGGCCTCCTCCAGGTCTGCCTCCCTGGGGCGGGGGGGAGGAGCGGTGGGTCTGCCTCCCTGGGGTCAGGGGGGGAGGAGTGACGGGGACATGGTCCTGTGCTCGCGCGCGCGCTTTGCGCGCGCGCACGAGAGAGCCCCCACCCCCCCTGGGGATTTTCAAAGTCTACGCCCCTGGTGTGAGCTACTGGCATTAAAGTTGTGAGCGAGTGATTTGGCTGCTGCATGAATTAGTTTGCTCTGGAGCCCTCCTTCCTGAGCTCAGACAAAAATGTGTGAGCCAGAGGCTAAAAAACTGTGAGCTAGCTCACACTACCTCAGCTTAGAGGGAACATTGCCTCCGGCCTGGTCCTTTTAACTGGAGATGCCGGGGATTGAACCTGGGACCTTCTGCATGCCAGGCAGATGCCCTTCCCCTGGGCCACAGCCCCTGCATTGGCCCGACTCAGTACAAGGCAGCTTTGTGGGTAGAGGTGAGCCTGGGAAAAGTTCTGGCCACCTGGTGACTTTAGAGCAATTTGCTAGAGTCTAGATATTTTGAAATGTTTTTCCCTGACCCTCCAAAAACTTACCTGGAATGCGTTTGCTGCTGGCAGCTAAGAATTTGGAAAATTTTCCACCCCTAGAAATTTGATAGGTGGGGGTGATTCTTGGAAGTGATCCCTGTTAGTTAGGGCTGTGAGTGACCTCAGGGGGCTGCCATATGATCCGGCTAGCTCAGAATTGACAACTCTGCCTGGCTGTCAGTCTCAAGCGGAGAAAGGCCTTCCCCGCCAACTTCTACCAGAGATCCTTTAACCAGAGAGGCCGGGGATTGAACCTGGGACCTTCTGCACACTAAGCCAGAGCTCTACCTTTGTGCCACTGGCCCACATACTATGTACCTCCGTATTGTCTGGCTTTGCAGTCCGAGAGATGCCTTTCCCAACACAGGTTACTTGCGATGCTTAAACTGGAGATGCCAGGGATTGAACCTGCCGCCTGCTGCATACATGGCCAATTAATTAACTCAAGCTTCCTCCTTGGGGGCGAATTTTAATTGACGCAAGGGCACGTTTGCTCGCCTTTCGTCGAGCCCGTTTCAGCGCTCGTGCTCTCTCGTCGTGGAGAATGAAAAACCGAATTACGGAAGATGCCCTTTCCGTCCAACAAGGAATTATTGTTTTGGTTTACGAATTGTAGGTTATTATGCTTCCTCCCGTAGCTCAAAGACGCTTAAGTATCGGTTTTGGTAACAGGCCCATTTATTCGATTAAGCCATTGAGTAATTGCTTAGGAGGCGAGCGGTTAACCAAGAACACGTCCCTTAATCAGTTAGCGGCCCTGATATAAATCCACGTCCGTCTGCTGCCAGCTCTCTTTGGTGTACATTTTTCAGACATTGCAAAGTGTGTTCTACGAAGGCACACTAGCATTTAAAGCAGGATTTATGTGTCTTTAGGGACATCTGTCCACCAGGGAAGACATCACAGTAGCTGGTGGCTACCCTCTATTGACAGAGTCCATCTGGTGGATGGGAACTTGGGAAAAAACAGTCTGACAGTCGGAGTACAGCTAGAAAAAAAGGTCCAAGTTTTCTGTCTGGCTCGTAGGCTGGAAGCTGCCCTTTTCCAGGCAGGGGTGCAAATCAAGCACACCATCTGATAATTCTAGTTTTTGAATCATTCAAGGGAAGAACTGCCTGTTCTACCATGCTCGGATTTCTAACTGAAACAAAAAACGGACTCTGCCCCCCAGAGTCTCAGAAACCAACTTTGGGCGATTCTGCATTGGCTTTTCCCTCTGTTGTTATACCAGACCCACACTCTGCATTGCATGCCACTTTCACTTTCTTTGATCATTGGGTTTTATGGTACCCCCTGTACTGCATGCTGCTTTTCACTTTCTTTGACCATTGGGTTTTATGGTACCTTCTGCATAGATTTATGGCCGTTCAGGGATGACTTTGCGGTCAGTATGGGCATTGCCTCGGGATATTTGAATGTGCTTTTGAGCTGCACCTTTTCTGTTCCAATGTGGGTTTGGTAAAACAACGGAGGGAGAAGCCAATGCAGAATCCGTCGTCGTTGCCTCTTGGAACTTCGTATCGCTGGTGGGAGGAGAGGGATGTGAAATGGGAAAGCCCACGAAGCCGTTTCACGGTTTAATTTGCACTGGAGACTGTCGATGAGAAGCTCTGTAATCTGTTTCCAAAGCTGATCTGGGGGCAGTCCTTAAATCTGCAACTTGGTGTATTTTTTTTGTTAGCGAGAAATTTTTTCTCTGCAATGGCCTGTGAGATGGAGAGGGATACCTCTGGGCATGTGCAGAATGCCCTTTCCACCACGGACCCACTGAGGTCAAATTCTGTAACCAGGTTTTAGGTGGGGCAGAGCTTGCCCGCAGATTTGAGTCCTGGCACTTCTCTGGTTAGCGGTTCAGCAGCAGCTGTCATGCTCAGATACCCCCCCCCCTGGTGAGTGCCGCCTTCCCCTGCCTTGGTGTGCAACCAGGGATCTTGTTGTTGTCCACCGCTGCTTCCCCAGGTGGGCGTTCACGCTGATCATCATCTCCTCCTACACGGCCAACCTGGCCGCCTTCCTCACTGTGCAGCGGATGGAGGTGCCCATTGAATCGGCCGATGACTTGGCGGACCAAACCAACATCGAATACGGCACGATCCACGCTGGCTCCACCATGACCTTCTTCCAAGTGAGTGTCATGCCCCTTGCCAGGATTTGGGCAGGTCTCAGGGTCCTTCTGGTGTAAACGAGTGGCTCTGTATGGGTCACGCCCCTGTGGGCTGGGGAACAACAACAGTGTATTGGAATTTACTGGACATTGGAAATTGGCAGTCTTTAAGCAGCGGCTGGACCAACACTTGCCAGGGATACTCTAGGCCAATCCTGCGTTGGGCAGGGGGTTGGACTAGATGGCCTGTCTGGCCCCTTCTGACTCTGTGATTCTATGAAAATGTTCTTGTTGTTATTTACTTCATCGATATCCTGCCTTTCTCCCAAGGGGTGGCCCAAAGCAGCTGACATTTTTTTCCTTGCTTCCAGTCCAAAAAAAGATCCTTAGAAAATTTTTAAGAGAATAAAGAGGTGTATGGGCTTGCAGGCTCTGAGTACCAAGTTTCAGAAGTCAGGCAGGACGGGGTTGTTCAGTCCAAAGTCAGAGCTCCAAGAATTAGGCAAGGCAGAGTTGGTGGCTGAGCATCTATCATAAGTGTTGCATCCACGCCTAACTCTTGGCTGGTTTTTATCGCCCCGTGCCTAAGGGTCATGCTTGCAGCCAGCTGCTCAGAAGTAATCCTGCAACTACTCATCTTCGTTATCAGCAAGCATCTGGCACTGGGCCAGGAAGTGTGTTCTTTGCCTTTTTGCCTGTAGCTCTGTTCTCAGCCTCTGTCTGCGGCACTCTAAGGGTGTAGAAGACACTGGTGGGCTGGGAACGGCTAACGGAGGTTCACCTGCTGAATCAGGGCTGGAGGGTGTCGGTGACTCTGCACCAGCCGTTGGCTGTGAATCCTGACAAACCTGCAGCTTGTTCTTTTGTTGGTCAACTTCAGTTAATTCAAAGTTGGCTAAGTTGGTGGCTGAGCATCTATCATAAGTGTTGCATCCACGCCTAACTCTTGGCTGGTTTTTATCGCCCCGTGCCTAAGGGCCATGCTTGCAGCCAGCTGCTCAGAAGTAATCCTGTAACTACTCATCTTCGTTATCAGCAAGCATCTGGCACTGGGCCAGGAAGTGTGTTCTTTGCCTTTTTGCCTGTAGCTCTGTTCTCAGCCTCTGTCTGCGGCACTCTAAGGGTGTAGAAGACACTGGTGGGCTGGGAACGGCTAATGGAGGTTCACCTGCTGAATCAGGGCTGGAGGGTGTCGGTGACTCTGCACCAGCCGTTGGCTGTGAATCCTGACAAACCTGCAGCTTGTTCTTTTGTTGGTCAACTTCAGTTAATTCAAAGTTGGCTATATGGGGCTCCTCTTCTCCTGAGGAGTCCTCGCTGTTGCTGATCCCTGGCTGACCCACGACAAGAGATCTGGTAACACTTGTTATGGGTGCAAGCCCTGACCCCTAAGAAGAGCCCTTCTGAATGACAAAAATCCCTAGAATCCCCTCTCCAGCAATGACCTGTCTGATGATCCTGGTCACCTCACAAGCAGGGCATGAAAGCAAATATCCTTCCACTGTTGTGGGCAGGCTCCAAGCAATGGCTAAGTGCCACTGATGTACCTATACACTATCCCTATCTCTAATCTACTTTTTAAAAGCCATCACGGTTCCCCCATAGATGTGAATTCCATAGATTCAGTTTTGCATTGGAAAAGTCCAAGAAGCGGGCCTCCCTTCCAAATTTCACTTTGAACCGAAAACGAGCCCTCACTGAATCACGTTTCTCTCACCTTCCCCTGCAGCGAGAAGATTGCAGTAATCATCAGTCTCTTGTAAGAATGCCTGAAATCAGAAATGAGAAGTTCTTAAAAAAAAAAAAGGACCGTGTCAATGCTTGTTATCGTTAGTCATCCTAGCTAAAAACGGAACCTCCAGATATAGAGGCAGTATAACTCTCGAGTACCTCAGGCTGAGGCAGATAATAGAGAGGTCAGCCATCTTGACCGTGACTGGGCTGTTAGCTCCACTGGGGCACTGCTGGGCGACAAGGCAGACCTGGGCCCCGATCCAGCATTGTGTACATTTTTGAGTCCAACGTTTTCCTCCACGAGGTGAGATCTCTCGTTTTGCCCAGCGATGGAAAACGGAAAAAACTGGTTTCTTGTCCTTTGTTTGTGTCTGTCGCTACCCGCTGTGGAGAATTACTATCCTAAAAGAGGCCCTTGACCTCCTAACCCTGTCTATTTGTATTTCCTCTTTTTTGAAACGCTCTCCACAAAGCCAGAGACGTGCCAGACAGCTGAGGTGACCTTCCTCCAGTTCTCTGCTTGCCCTCCACGTTCATTCCCACTCTCGCTCTGAGGTCTCGAATCCCAGAGTCTCCCCCACGAGCTTGTCCCTGTGGGGGGGTTTCCTCTTTTTTTTAGCACGGTATAGGCCTCAAGGCTCGTTCCTCAGAGAATACCCACCCTTCCCCAGCACTGAGCGTGGGGGGGGGGTCTTGACTTAACGGGGTCCGAGCAACTAGGCGGGGGGGGGGAGAGGTCAGGGATGGCGGTTTCCATGGCAACTGTAGCCACGGTGGCAGTGACCAGTCTATTCGGGCCTTGTAATTCCCCCCCCCCCTTTCCCCCAATTCCAACCTGCTCTTTGGTTGCTCTGGCAACCCGTCTCCACAGTAACAGCCACCCGTCTCTTCTCCAGGAGATGCTTAATGACGGGAAATCAATCAACAAACAAGGTCCCCCCCCCCCCAGACAGGAAAGGCCAATCGTGACTGATGCAGTGCCATATCTTTTCCCTCTTGGCCCAAAGTCTCCCCCCCCCCATCAAAGCACACCCCATTAAGAAGCAAGGGTCTTACAGCGGAACTGTAAAGACAGAGCCAGTGTTGTGATCTTGCGTTCAGGATCGAATTGGCCTTCAGATGTTTCAGATCTTGGACTTTTAATTTAAGAAATAAAACAGCAGTCCCCCCCCTAAAAAAAACCCCACTTCACAGCTTACCCTTGAAAAGGGGACATTGGTGGAGAAAGACAGAGTCCCGGCATACTTGAAAGATTCCCTAGATATGTAGGAAAAAAATTTGTTTGTGAATTTAAAAGAAAGAAGATGGGATTGGATTTATACCCTGTCCTTCACTACCTAAAGGAGTCTCAGAGCGGCTTACAGTCTCCTTTCCCTTCCCCTCCCCACAACAGACACCCTGTGAGGTAGGTGGGGCTGAGAGAGCCTTTTCGAGGACTGCCCTTGAGAGAACAGCTCTGAAAATAACTTGTGACTGACCCAGGGTCACACCAGCAGCTGCCTGTGGAGGAGTGGGGACTCAAACCTGGTTTCTCCCAGGTTAGAGTCCGTGCGCTTAACCACTACAACAAACTGGCTGTCAGCTGGTGGGGGACGGGGGAGAGAGAGAGAGAAGAAAACTGAATGTGATCAAGGCAGACCCTGGCTACAGTAGCTCAAGGAAGGGAATTAGGATCGGGGCAATGCGAAGACCTTAATCCGCCAGCTCTGGCCCTGGATGCTATGAATTTTGAAGGGCCCTGCCCACCTTGAAGCTGAAAATAGTCCTGGGTGAAGGGGGGGTTAATTAGGACGGGAGGAAAAGCACTTTCTCTGGTTTTAATTAAGGACTCCCCGCCATGACTTTTTAAACTGTGGAAGGAGCGGCTCATAATAGCTCGGCGTGTGAAGCCTAATTAGGGTCGGGATGTTTGCTGCGAGGCCCGGCATCCCCCTCCCTCGATAGACCCATCTCTCTCAGGCAGCCTGGGGAGAGAAAGATGAAAGTTTTTTATCTTGACGGCTGAAGTGTGAGGGGGAAATCAGCTGGGTCTGTTCATCTGACCGGAACTTTGGTAGTTGGTATGTAAAAACAGCCCTAAACTGGATGGCCGAGATTAATCTCAATGAAATTAATGAGCAGCAGGCTCAGAGCAGATCAAAGGGAGCCCTTCTTCACCCAAAGAGCCATCGACACATCACGTTCGCTGCCGCAGGAAGTGGCGGCGGCTACAGGCATGGACGTCTTCAAGAGGGGACTGGAGAAACATATGGAACAGAGGTCCAGCAGTGGCTGTTAGCCACAAGATATAGATAGGAAGTCTCAGTCTGCGGCAGTGAGGCTCTATGTATGTCCTCCTGCCACACATATAAAAATTTCTGGTAGGCATGACATTTGAAGAAGAAGAAGAGATTGGATTTATACCCCACCCTTCACTACCTGAAGGAGTCCCAGAGCGGCTTACAAACTCCTTGCCCTTCCCCTCCCCTCCCCACAACAGACACCCTGTGAGGTAGGTGGGGCTGAGAGAGTTCTTTCGAGGGCTGCTCTTGAGAGAACAGCTCTGACAGAACTATGGCTTGCCTAAGGTCATCCAGCAGCTGCAAATGGAGAAGTGGGGAATCAAAACTGGTTCTCCCAGATTACAGTCCGCGCGCTTAGCCACTACACTAAACTGGCAAGAAACTGAACAAACAAACCTCTTTTCCTCCAGGCAAAGAAAGACGTGAATGTACCATCCTTCCCCCAGTTTGTCCTGCCCTCCGCGTCCTGTCCCCCCTCACTCTCTCCGCCTTTCCCCCCCAACAGAATTCCCGGTACCAGACCTACCAGCGGATGTGGAACTACATGCAGTCAAAGCAACCTAGCGTCTTCGTGAAGAGCACAGAAGAAGGGATTGCCCGGGTGTTGAATTCGAAATATGCCTTCCTGCTTGAGAGCACCATGAACGAATATCACCGGAGGTTGAACTGCAACCTCACACAGATTGGTGGGCTGCTGGACACTAAAGGCTACGGCATTGGCATGCCGCTGGGTGAGTGGCAGACGGTGGGGCGGATTGGGGACGGGTGTGGGGGCCCGGGGGCCCGAGGATGGGATGAACCAAAGGGCTGGAACAGGAGTGGCTGACTGACAAGCACGTGGAAGAATGGATAATATCATTGATTTATTATCTATATATCTAGATTTATCATCTCTCTAACAGAGATGTGTGGCTGCCATCTGTGGATACCTAAACCTGCAGATCAGGGCCACATCGACACTAAACAAGATTTTCCTGCAAACTTGGGGGAACACCCCCTCAGGTTTGCAGAAAAATCTGAAAGGTTAAAAAAAAACATGATTTTTTTAAAAATTTCCCTCAAATTAAAAAAAAAAAAAGCTTTGAGCGTGCAGATACAACACACTTACCTTCGTTCTTGATTCTACCGGCTGAAGTCGAGAGCTGTTGCAGACCTGACCGTGGTGGACATTGGGAGCTGCTGGGAGCCTAGTCTTGGTGGTGTTAGACACCAGGAGCCACTCTGGGCCCGGCCATGGTGATGGCGGATGCTGGGAGCCGCACTGGGTCCAGCTGCAGTGGGGGCAGACCCTGGGAGCCATTGCAGGCTGGGGGGTAGCTCCCAAACACCGTCACTGCTGTGGATTCAGAGGTGGCTGGGTGCAGAAAAGGTAAACTGGAACAATAAAAGGGTTGGAACACTTCCCCTACAGTTAAAGTGCTTGAGACTCTTTAGCTTGGAGAAATGACAACTGAGGGGTGACGTGATAGAGGTTTACAAGATTATGCATGGTGTAGAGCAGGTAGAGAAAGAAGTACTTTTCCTCTTTCTCACAATACAAGAACTCCTTGTGGCACTCCATGAAATTGCTGAGCAGTCGGGTTAGAACAGATAAAAGGAAGTCCTTCTTTACCCAAAGAGTGATGAACACATGGAATTCGCTGCCACAGGAGGTGGGGGCGGCTACAAGCATGGATGGCTTCAAGAGGGAACTGGATAAACATCTGGAGCAGAGCTATGAGCCACAAGGTATAGATAGGAACTCTCAGTTTGGGGCCAGTGATGCTCTGTATTCTTGGTGCTTGAGGGGGGGGGGCAACAGTGGGAGGGCTTCTAGTATCCTGCCCCCACTGCTGGATCTCCTGAGGGCACCTGGTGTTTTTGGCCACTGCGTGAAACAGCGTGCTGGACTGGAGGGGCCACTGGCCTGATCCAACACTGGCTTCTCTTCTGCTCTTAATGGGGGGGGGGGGGGAATGGGATTACCTCCGTGAGTCTCCGTGAGCCAGAGCAATACTTGCTGCTCAACAGATGCCAGATCTGAATGTGCTGTCAGCTGTGTGGGTGTCTCTTGGGGGAGCCTTTTCTCAGGGACAGAGGCCACCTAGGCAGGCCTGGACACTGCTGACCACCCACCCACATAGGGAAAGGTGAAGGTGGGCAGGGAGGGTCTGGTTTGCTCCTAGCTGAGTGAGCAGGGAGGAGCACTATCTTTCCTCAGACTGATGACTCACCCAGCTTCTGGTGCCTACAGACTCACATTTTCCCCTACTCCACTCCTGCCCCACTCGGATTTACTTCTCAAAACAAAAGGGGAGATTGGAAGGGGGGGCTCTGAAGATCCATTTGGGGGCTCAGCGCCTAAAGCCCCACTGAGAGCCCCCCCCCCACTTGTCACTTAATAATACCTAAAAATGCACAAATGGTACTGAACACAGTGGAAGAGACGAAATAAAGGCTAGGACCACTATTCCCTCTAAGCAGAGTTAGTGCGAACTAGCTCACAGTTTTTTAGCCTCCAGCTCACACATTTATGTCTTAGCTCAGGAAGGATGGCTCCAGAACAAACGTGATTTATGCAGTAGCCAAACTGCTCGCTCGGACCAGAACCAACGGGTTGAAATTAAATCAGAAGCGTTTTCAGCTAAACCTTAGGAAGAATTTTCTGACAGAGCGGTTCCTCAGTGGAGCAGGCTTCCTCGGGAGGGGGTGGGCTCTCCTTCTCGGGAGGTTTTCAAACAGAGGCTTGATGGCCATCCAACACCAATGCTCATTCTGTGAACTTGGGCAGATCACGAGAAGGAAGGGCAGGGAGGGTTGCCTCAGTGCTTAGTTCTCGTAGCCCTTTCTTACACGCCCAGGGAAATGCTGGATGCCACTTTGGGGTCAGGAAGCAGTTTTCTCCAGGCCAGTTTGGCCGGGGATCCTGGAGGTTTTTTGCCATCTTCTGGGCATGGAACAGGGGTCACTGGGTGTGTGTATGTGGTGGTGGGGGGGGGAGGTATTTGTGAATTTCCTGCATTATGCAGGGTGTTGGACTAGATGACCCAGGAGATCCCTTTTAACTCTATGAGTCTATTCTACATTTTGTGGAGGAGCTCTGCTATTGCTAAGAGTTCAATCTCATTTGGCAGCCGAGCTCCTGAAAGCTTTCTCTTGCTTGTCTCCTTGGAAGCCTGTTTTCTTGGTTGTCCGATGCGGGATGGATTCTTTGTCTTCTACAGACTTTGCCTTTGCTCTCTTGACTTTCCTGTAGGTTCCCCGTTCCGGGATGAGATCACCCTTGCCATTCTGCAGCTTCAGGAGAACAACCGCTTGGAGATCCTGAAACGCAAATGGTGGGAGGGAAGCAAGTGCCCGAAAGAAGAGGACCACCGGGCCAAAGGTCAGAGGCCAAGAGTTTTAAGCGAGGGGGAGTTTTAAGCCAGGCCAGTTTGGCTGGGGATCCTGGAGGGTTTTTTTTTTTTTCATCTTCTAGGCATGGAACAGGGGTCACTGGGGGTGTTTATTTGTGAGTGTCCTGCATTGTGCAGAGGGCTGGACTAGATAGCCCTGGAGGTCCCTTCCAACTCTATGATTCTGTGATGGGTGTTGCCCACTTGAGATTGCCCGTGATTATTTTTATTTCACAAAATTTTATACCCTGCCTTTCTGCCCTCGTAAGGGCCACCGAGGCGCCTAAACCAGTTAAAACACAGGTAATAAAAACACAACTTTAAAAAACCATTAAAACTAACAAAAGCCCACATCATTAAAACAATACAAACCAGAGCTATAATAAGGCATTAAAACAACAATGGAAAAAAATTGGAAAGTGAGGAGGGATCAAAGAGGGAATGCCAAACAAAACGAAGTTTCAGATGGTAGCTGCGGTGGTCTGGTAGGTTTGAGTCCAGTAGCACCTTAAAGACTAATGAGATTTTGGGGAGTATGAGCTTACGAGAGACAGGGCTTATACCCCCTAAAAGTCTTTCCCCATTGGCAGGGGAAGAGGACAGGCAGAATTCTCAGTGAACATGTGGGCTTGTCTCTTTGTCATCGGCCTCTCTCCTCTTCTGAGTGCCCAGTGATACCAACCAGTTTAAAAACAGAGTTGCAAAAAGCTGGCAGATTTGAAGTGCGAGCCTAAAATTAAGCCACAGAGCTCATGTTGCCAACCTCCAGACGAGGCCTGGAGATCTCTCAGACAACAGAGATCCATCAAGATGAGTAGCTGTGCCCTGACCTGGACAGCCCAGGCTAGCCTAATCTCGTCAGATCTCAGAAGCTAAGCAGGGTCGACCCTGGCAAGTACTTGGATGGGAGACCTCCCTGGAATACCAGAGGCAGGAGGCGGGGGCAGGCTTTACTCAGCCATCTTTCTGAATATCCTCCAGGCCCCCAGTAGGGGTCAGTCAGCAGAGGTCGCCATGACTTCCAGGTGCCCACACATACTCATACGTGCACACATACATACATGTACATATGAAAAATACCAACCCCCCCCCCCCCCAAATGGGTAGCCGTATTAGTCTGTCTGTAACAGCAGAAAAGAGCAAGAGGTCCAGTAGCACCTTAAAGACTAACACAATTTGTGGCAGGGCAGGAGCTTTCATGAGTCGCTGCTCACTTCTTCAGATATAGCTAGAATGTGAGTCCGTCTGTCCTTATATCTTGGAAAGTGGAGGGATTTCAGATGCCAAATGACAATAGCAGGCACTGCAGAAGGCACTGCATTTATCTGTAGAGAATGGAATTCCATCAGCCTTGAGATATATGGACAGATGGACTCATATTCTATCTGTATCTGAAGAAGCGAGCAGTGACTCACGAAAGCTCCTGCCCTGCCACAAATTGTGTTAGTCACAAATTGTGTTAACAAAACAAAACAGCCACACAGAAGCAACTGGGCTTTGAGCAGGACGCTAGTTCCAAAACTAGTGCCATAACAGCCCTGTGGAAATCGCAGAGGGATCAGATGTCACATACATGTAACTCCTATGGAGAGTTGCCAATTCCAGGTTCAGAAATTCCTGGAGACTTGGATGGAGTTTGTGGAAGAGAGGGGACTCAGCAGAATATAATGCTACAGTGTCTGCCTGCCAAAGAAGCCACTGTTCTCCAGGGGAACTGATCTCTGTGGTAGTAGTAAAGAGCAAGAGTCCCAGAGACACCTTAAAGACTAACACAATTTGTGGCAGTGTAGGAACTTCCGGGAGTCACTGCTCACTTCTTCAGATACAAATAGAACATGAGTCCATCTGTCCTTATATCTCAAGCCTGATGGATTTCCATTCTGTACAGCTAAATGTGGTGCCTTCTGCAGTCCCTGCTATTGTCATTTGGCATCTGAAATCCCTCCACTTTCCAAGATATAAGGACAGACGGACTCACATTCTAGCTATATCTGAAGAAGTGACCCTGCCACAAATTGTGTTAGTCTTTAAGGTGGTCCTGGACCTCTTGCTCTTTACTACTACTACAGAGATCAGTTCCCCTGGAGAACAGTGGCTTCTTTGGCAGGCAGACACTGTAGCATTATATTCTGCTGAGTCCCCTCTCTTCTGCAAACTCCATCCAAGTCTCCAGGAATTTCTGAACCTGGAATTGGCAACCCTCCATAGGAGTTACATGTATATGACATCTGATCCCTCTGGGATTTCCACAGGGCTGTTGTGGCCCTAGTTTCGGAACTAGCGTCCAGCTCAAAGCCCAAGATTGCTTTTGTGCGGCTGTTTTGTTTTGTTTTGTTTCCGTTATTCTATGCGGCATTTGAGGAAGGGAGACTGCAGATGGGTTGAGCATGGCGGCCTCTGGTGGCAACAGAGGAGACTGTGGGCAGCCCTGATTGATTTATTTATTTATTTTTACGGCCACGGGGCGTAGCCAAACTTGAAACAGCCACAGTGAAATTCCCTGCGCTGACATTTTTAAAACTGCACAGCATGTGAAATTTTCTGCAGCAGATCTTTCCTCACTGGGGGCAAACGCCCGCATTTTTGGAATCTTTCTTACCCCACAGTTTTTGAATCCCCAGTTGGAATCCTTCTTGCCCTGCATTTTTGGAATCCCCAGTTTTAGCAAGTTCTGAAAACACGGGGTAAGAAGAAGAAAACACTCGGGAGAGGAAGAATCTACTGTGGGAAATTTCACATAACAGGCAGTTTAAAAAATGTCAGTGCGGGGAGTTTCACTACTGCGGAAATGGTCAGTGACTCACAAGAGCTCCTACCCTACCACAAATTTTGTTATTCTTTAAGGCGCTACTGGACTTTTTCTTTTCTATTAAAACAGCCATGATGGTTGAACTGATATGTACCAGTAGTGTACATGTGACCTTACAGCAGTTCAGTACAGGTATTAATTGTCTATATCTAATTCTCAACAGTCCCCTTTGCGTGTGGATACTTATTTCCGCAGATAAGAGGCATACTCTCTTCAAACAGGGTTTTCTACAGACTCAGGGGACTCCATTGATCTGCAGAAAAATCCAAAAAGTTTTTGAAAAACAACTAGTAGGGGAGGGTTTTTGAAAGTTTTTGAAAACAACAACTTTTTGAAACAACTTTTTGAAAACAACAACTTTGAAAACAACAAAGTTTTTGAAAACAACAACTAGGGGAGGGTTGAATCCCCCCCTCCCGTACCTTTTTAAGTGGCCCTGCAGGGATCTACTCCAGGCCGCACCGCATTGACAGTGAGAGATAGCCAGAGGAGCAGGGGAGGAAGCAAAAAGCAGAAGTGGATCTGGGGTTGGGGAGGATTCCTCCTGCAGTATGAATGGCTAAATAGCAGGGGGGTTGGAGACCGGTGGGTCAGTATTCAGGGTTGCATGGACTGTCCCTCAAAATATATATATTAGCAACGCACATTAAATCATTTCCATTCTTTGGCACGATTGATTCCGCTTCCAGGAGCCCCCGGAAGCGGCAAGCAGATACAGACCCTGCTCAAAAGCCCACGCTCCAGAAAGGTGGACTGTATTCATTTTATATATGTATGCAATACTTTGATTTCGCTTGTTTCATTTGTCCTGCCTTTGCTAAGCATGGGAAAGGAGATATGCTTTGGTAGGCCCTGGTTCCCCTTTCCATGACGACCGGATACATTGTTCCGCTCCCCTTCTGGCTTCCATCAGACGTTACCTTCCCGCCTCGAAGCTTTTCTTTGTCACCTTAGTGCACTGTTCCCCAATGTGGAACAAAGCCCACTGGGCTTTTCAGAAAGTGGGTGGGGCCACTGTAAGGTGGGGCTTGTGATTGGCTGCCCTCATTCGACTGAAAGGAGGATTAGAAGGACTGAGAAAGACTTAGGCTTTCCTTAGTCAGTGTGTGGTTCCATTTCCCCTTCAGGCTTTCCCTTTTCCCAGTAGTTGTAAGGTGGGGTATTTTGTTGGTCTCTGCCTCCCACTCAATATGGGTCTATTCAGAGGGACACCAGCCCACCTCTGACTGAGGGACATGGACACAGGCGGCTGTATCAGTGAAAGGTGCAGCGGAGAAGCAGGCCACCTTAAGGACAGAGTGAAGGCTCTCTTTTGTGAGCATGGGTTGCAACCAGGGTTTTTTTTCCTTGCGGGAACACGCCAGAATGGAGTTCCGGAACCTCTTCAACAACATTCTTTTAAAAATGTTTAAAAGTTCATGAGTTTTCAGGTTACAGACTGAAAACGTCATTTCCCTCTTGAGAGTTCCAGCACCTATTTTTTTTCCAAAAAAAGAGCCCTGGTTGCAGCACAAGTCTTAGCCCTTCCTATAGGTGGCAGAATCAGGGCCCCTGGGAAGCCTTCCGCCCCACTGACCCTTCTCTTCTCTTTCCGGTCCCGCCAGGGCTGGGCATGGAGAACATCGGCGGAATCTTTGTGGTGCTGATCTGCGGTCTCATCATCGCAGTCTTTGTCGCTGTCATGGAGTTTGTTTGGGCCACGCGCCGTTCGGCGGAGCACGAGGAGGTGAGGGGTTGGGGCCCCCCGGGGTAAGGGAGAAAGAGCGCGGGTTGGGGTAGACGACGTCTCTGCTGTCTGCTCCTAGAGGAGTTCAGGCGAGTAAGAAGCAGGGGCAGGAAAGCGAACGGCCTCCTCATGGGGAGAACGTTGGAGGAGAGATGAGAGAAGCTCCCTGGCAGGGGGGAAGGGATCGGGGATCCCCAACGCGGCGCCCACCAAGGTGTTTCCTGGCATCTGCGTTCTTCTTCCCTGAAACCAGGAGCGAATCCTTTCTTTCCTCCGTCTCACTAGAGCGGGAAGGGTTTCAGAAGAATCCGGGAAGCGTTGTTTTCGGGTTTGCAGGAAGCAGTCGTTCAAAAACGGCTGCCTCCACCGTAGGAGGATGTTTGGCTGTTAGAGCTGCCAGGTGCCCCCGACGACTGGCACGGGGGAGGGGGGACTCACTGGCAACAGAGGGAGGCCTCGCCCGGCGTCCCTTCTGGCAAGCACCAGAAATAATGCCATTGCATCACTGTTGACACTGGGTGCACTGGTATTTGGGCAAAAATTCTGTGGTCGAAGCCCTTTTTGACCACAGAGGTTTTGCCTAAATGCCAGAGCGTCCTGTTTGACCAGTGAAGCAATGGCATCACTTTCGGTGCGCTGCTGCCGTGCTGGGTAGGGCTGGGTCTCTCCCTGCTGTGGGTGAGTTCCCCCCACTCGCCAGCTGATTGGCAGCGGCAGCAGCTGGAGGCAGGGAATCCTCCCCACCCCAGCGGGGGCTTGGTAGCCCCGTTTGGTTTGGAACCGTCATACGGTCTGTGGCCCCTTCCAGTGCTTAATGATTAGACTCCGTCTCCACGGCAGCCATTTTATGATCAATCCCACTCCAAACCTGTGGCAGCCATTTTGTGGTGGCACCTGTGAACTGTTTTTGGCAGTTCAGGACGGCCCCACAGGCATAACAAGTTTGGGGGACCTCTGACATAAAGGGAAGTGGAGTCTCAGAGGGGGGAAACTGTCCCCTGATCAGCAGCTGTTTTTCCTGGAGATCCGTTTCGAAAGGAAAGTGGTGGGTCAAGGCGTAGCCCCAAAGACATACCAGCCAGGCCTTTTCTCTCAAAAGCCGCTTCCTCCACATCACACTTTTGCCTCGGGGGGGGGGGGGGGGGGCGCGGGGAATGGTCTCCCTCAGGAGCTTGGTTTGGCCTGGGGAGGGCGGTTCAGTTGCTGAAATCCTTCAGTCTGGTTTTCCAAGCTTTAAGGTATGGGATCCAGAAATCATTTGAAGATTCCCCCATTGTTGTTTTTTTCCCAAGTGGGAACAGTTATCGAAATCACAACTGTGTTGTAACAGTGATTCAGGGTAGCTCTAGGAAACTCTGCGGTAAACCGTAGAGTTTCTGGCAATTCCTAGAGCTACCCAACATAATTTTCAGGTTTTCCCTGGAAGGTTGAGGGTCGCATTTGGCGTAAAGCCTAGTAAATGAAGAGTGGGCTCGGACAGATTCTGGGATTTATTTTCAGATCCCAGTCCTGGTTATGTGAGTAGGCATTCCATTCCCCTGGTGGGCATGGGGGATCCCCTGCCCCCAGCTCTTGTGGCTTGCCGCTAATGCAAGTGGTGGTGGGAGAAAAAAATCTAGAAACCCCATCAGAGTCCTCTGCGCCGCTATGTCACTTTGGGGGAAACTCGACAGTGATGCAGGGTAGCTCTAGGAAACTCTACAGTAAACCATAGAGTTTCTGGCAATTCCTAGAACTATCCAACATCACTTCCAGGTTGTCCCTGGATGTCGCAGCTCCCCTCATTTCTGTGCCTACAACCCTCCTACTGGTTGTCTGGCGACCCTATACTTGATGGAACAAGGCCTCAATGGGTGGATAAGTAATCCTGTCTGATTGGGGCAGGAAGAGCCAATAAAAGCTGCCGTGGAAAACAGGGAGAGTCTGATAAGTAGGGCTTTCCCTACTTTCTGTACTGAGCCAGTCTCGGTTTTAGGAAGCCTGCTTCCCTCCCCCTTTCTTATTCATGTGCCGTCTCTTTAGATCTTCATGAGCCAGTCGCCGGTCTGTTTGGCAAGGCAACATCGTCCTGCTAGACGTCCGCTTTCTTCCCTCTCTTCCCATTTCCCCTCGCAGATCTCAGTGTGCCAGGAGATGCTGAGGGAGCTGCGCCACGCCGTCTCTTGCCGCAAGCCGACCCGCTCCCGCCGCCGGCGCCGCCACTACACAACCCGCGGGGCCCTGTCGCTGCGCTCTGTCCGTGAGATGCGCCTCAGTAATGGCAAACTCTACTCGGGGACTCTCGTATCGGAGCCCGGCCCACAGCGCCTCCTGGAGGACCCCCCCAGGCCTTGTACCCACGTCCGCATCTGCCACGAGTGCCGGCGTATCCAGACTCTCCGGGGGGGCCCACCACCACGGGGGGCCCCGCCCCCTGAGGAGGGCACTCCGCGACGGGGAGTCCCCCGCGAACTCAGTGAGCAGGAGTGAGCTCCGCCCCCAACTTGCTTACCGTCCCCCCACCTTGGCCCTGCCTTCGCTCTCTTGCGGAGGCGCCTTCATTTAGACATGTACGCTATGCGTATGCCCTGACTTTGGGACCCAGGCGAGTGGGGAGCTCCCCAAATTAGAGCCCCCTCCCTGCCCTTGGAGGGGAAATCCTTGCAGCACCCGGGTAAATCTGGAGAGAAAGATCCACAGCAATCCCTGAGATGCAAGGCGGTGTGTCTCTTTCTAAGCCCCCCTCGTCCCGGTTGAACCCTGCCATTGGGCTGATAGATCTTTAGCTGCCTGTCCCTGACCTCGGAGCAAGACAGAGTCCAGACTCAGCTATTGCTGGGGTGCAGAAAAATGCAAAACCCGTGTTGGTCTTTCTGGGAGAGCAGAGCTACAGGTGACCCCTTCCTTGTATTGGCCTTGCCCTCTCCAACTCCTCCTCACGCTTCCACTGTGCAGCTGACCCTTCTGAGGACCCCTGCCTTGTGGTGTCCCCCACCCCTTCACCCTAAGGAGGGAATGGCTCAAACAAATGCACCAGTGGGGTAGGAGATGCTGAACTGCCCCCTATCATGTGCCTCGGGGAAGCTGGGAAACGGCGCTCCGGCTGTTGGGGGCCGGGGGCTTACGTCAACCTGTTTACGTGTATGATGCGAAGGTCAGGAGTGCTTTTGCAAGACATGCAGGGAAGGAGCCCTGTCCCATTACTAGAGGCGCAGAAGGGTGCGTGGATAGTCAAACCACACTTTGGGGATTGGGCTGAACTTGGGGGATTCGCAACGATAAAGGAGTGCTGCCTTCCACGGAGCCTGTTTGGCATCCACACTTCGAACAACTAGACCCGCGGCAGTCAGGACCAAGATTCAAAGGGGACAAGACGAAGAAACGGACGGAGGTAACCGGAACAAAACACGACTCTTGGGGGGTGGCGGCAGGGAGAGGATGTGAACTGCACAGGAGCCTGAAAGCGGAAGACGGTGGGGAGCGAGGATGGGTCTGTGGGGGCCCCCTCCCCACAACGTTTTGTCTGTCTTTTTTTAATTTTTGTTTCACTCTTTTAATTTTTTTGTTTTCCTTTTTTTGGAGAAATTTCTATAGAAGCCAAAAACTGGAGACTTTAGTGGCGACCCCAAAAGACAAATAAACATGAAGATACTTGATTCTTTTATGCGAGTGACTAGAGAGAATTATTTGTGGAGGGCGGGCAGGCGGATGGGAAGACTTCCTGGTACAAACTATTTGGTCGACATTCACGTGAGCGAATTCTCTGCTCTGTTCGCTCACGCTGTTCGTGCAGATAGATTCAGGTGGGTCGCCGTGCCGGTCTGAAGGAATAGAACAAAGTTTGAGTCCAGCGACACCTTTGAGACCAACAAAGTTTAAATCTGAGTATTACGCTTATATTAATAAAAGATAAAACAGGTTAAAAGAAATGGTCCAAATATCAGACTCTTAAAACAGAGTTGATAATTTTACATATACAGTTGATGGGTATCTCTTATGACCAGTAGACCATACGTGTTTCGGCCCCTTAGGGCCTTCTTCAGTGGTCAGTATTACTACTGCAAGACAACACACCCCCAGAAATAAATATATGAAAAAAAGCTTTTCTGTAGAGGTGGGTGTTGCTTTCTCATGTGATGTGCAGTTGCTGTAGGTTTACACCGTGGGCCATGGAGAATCTCTTGTAGTAACTACACCTGCTGTCCAAATTATTCTGGTAATAATTTACGTCTGGATGTGTGTCTCTTCCATCAGTGCATCTGGATCTGCATCCCAATGCGTCTGGATGTGTGTCCCTTCCATCAAAGGCACTAAGCAAGTAAATACTTATTTTGTTAGCTTGACCCTCTTAAATCACAGCCATATTTTGGATTGAGTCCCCCCCCCCTTTTTTTTTCTCGGTTTTTATCAAACTTATACCCAGAACTAGACTTTGCTGGTCTTATAAAGGTGCCACCGGACTCGAACGTTGTACTGTTCCTACAGGAATGCGTGAAAAGAAAAAACAAACAAACAGTGAGCGCACCGGTTTTAAAAATCTGAGTTCTTCCTCGGGCAGAGGAGCGTGGAAAAGATCTGTACAATGACTTAAAAATGATAATTGATCAGCACACCGAGACATTAAAATGTAGACCCTCCCCTCCCCTGCTCTGAACCTAGTTGTAACAAAGCCGGTTTCTAAAAATTGGGTTGGATCCCAACTGGTTTTTCTGCTGGTTGAAAAGTGGGGAGGGGATTCTCTTTGGCCACCCGAAAAGGTAGGAGATCATGGGACCTTGTGTACAGTAACCATGTGGGACAGGGTAATGAGGGGACTTGGGTCGGATTGCCTGAAAAAGCAGGCTGGATTCAACCCGTCGGAAAGAAAGGAAGAGGTAAAGATGCTAGAAGGCACTTTCACACACACTAAATAACACACTTTCCATCCACTTTCAGTGCACTTTGCGATGGGATTTTACTGTGTGAAATGGCCAAAGCTGACTTGCAAACCGTTGCTGAAGTGTGGCATGTGTGAAAACACCCTCGATTCGTTTAGTTCTTTCTTGAATGACAAGTCCAGGAAAGCTCGTCCTGTATTGCTTTCTTTTGGAGGGACTTCTGTTTTTTCAATTTGCGCTGATGTGCCAGTGTATAGGATGAGTACGGGCACTGAAGCAAGCACACAGCAGATCTGGAAGCCCACCCCTCCTGCTCTCAGACTGGCCAGGACTGTTGTGACCCTCTCGCCTCCCACATAGCTCTGAGGCCATTACCCATGAGAGGCACTTCCCATCCAAACAGGCCGAGGGGATCAGCTGCCCTGACTGCCCCTAATCGTTGGGGTATATTGTTCCTTGTCAGTGACGTGACAAACCTAAGCAGAGTGCCGTCTCTCTCATAACAGAAGAGCATGGTCCAGACCACTGTTATTGTATTGAAGGCCAGGTGTTCTGCTGGGAGACATGAGAACGTAAGAGAAGGGAAGAGAAGCCAATGTTGGATCAGGCCAGTGGCCCCTCCAGTCCAACACTCTGTCACACCGCCTCTGCTTCTCCCTTGTGCTTTTCCAAGTTGGTTGTGGACTTGATGGCACCTTTTTTTCCAGGCCCATTGGCTGGCTTCATCGTGGGCATCGTGTGGAATGTGTCCCGGTGCCAAGAAATCCCAAAAAGCGGGATGTTTGAGGGAAACATTTCAGATTTTGAAGAGCTGATTCGTGCATTTCAAAGAGGGCCAGCCTGTCTAAGACAGTTTCGATCAAGAAGAAGAAAGCCTCCATTTAAACCATTGATTTGTGGCCAGCAAGTCAGGTCTCATTTAGGGTCTTTTCTGCAGAGAGGGACATTTTTATGGATTGACACTTATTATTGATTGGCCAGGCCATTAAGCCATGTTGATTTGCAATTAAATTGTCCTTCTGAGCAAAGATATAGTACTTCCCCCCCCACTTGGGAGGATATATTGTAACTCAATACCCTCTTTGATCTCCAAAGGAAATGTGTGGGACATAAATCGGCGTGTCCCTCCCCGCTGCTCTTCCTTTGTTCCTGGGAGGAAGAGATTAGTTCAAAATATGTTTTTTGAACAAAGGGATGCAGCTTAGGCCCCAATGACAGCTGAGGCCATGTCTCACTTGCAGAACTCGAACTGTTAGCCAGCGAGTCCTTGGTTTACATCTCGGCCTTTCCGAGAACACTCGAGAGGCCTTTAGAGAGGCTGAGCCAGTTTGGTGTAGTGGTTAAGAGTGCAGACTCCGATCTGGGAGAACCAGGTTTGATTCCTCACTCCTCCACATGTGGCTGCTGGTGTGACCTTGGGTCAGCCATAAGTTTTCTCAGAGCTGTTCTCTCAAGGACAGTTCTTGAGAGAACTCTCTCAGCCCCACCTACCTCACAGGGTGTCTGTTGTGGAGAAGGGAAAGGCGATTGTAAGCCGCTCTGAGACACCTTCGGGTAGTGAAGGGTGGAGTATAAATCCAATCTCCTCCTCCTTCTCTGGAAGATTAATGTCACTGGCCTACCTTGCATGGCTGTTGGGAAGACTATTGATGGGGCATTGTAGTACTCAAATAGTTCCACAATAATGATGATGCGAGCAAATTGGCAGTGACCATGGATAGAACAATGGGCAGCCCAAAGGGCCTGGGGGTTACGGTGGTGGGGGAAAGTGCCATCAAGTGACCCAGTACAGTTTTCAAGGCAAGAGACGTTCAGAGGTGATTTGCCATTGCCTGCCTCTGAATTCCTGGGGGGTCTCCCATCCAATTACTGACCAGGGCCGACCCTGCTTAGCTTCCAAGATCTGACGAGATCAGGCTAGCAGGGTAGAGACCAACAAAGGGGGTTCAGCATGGCCTGCCTCTGCAGAGCATCCTTGGACTTCTTTTACAGTCTCCCATCCAAGTATTAACTAGGGTGAACCCTGCTTAGCTTCCAAGATCTGACGAGATCAGGCTAGCCTGAGCCATCCAGGTCAAGACAAGAGACGAACAGAGGTGGTTTGCCATCGCCTGCCTCTGCGTAGTGACTCTGGACTTCCTTGGTGGTCTCCCATCCAAGGACTAACCAAGGCCGACCCTGCTTAGCTTCTGAGAGCTGACAAGATCAGGCTAGCCTGGGCCATCCAGGTCAGGGCAGAGACAAAGAGAGGGGGTTTGCCATCGCCTGCCTCTGCGTAGCAACCCTGGACTTCCTTGGTGGTCTCCCATGCAAGGACTAACCAGGATCAACTCTGCTTAGCTCTCAAGATCTGGCAAGTTCGGGCTAGCCTGGGCCATCTGTTCTGTCCTAATGGCGACCGTGCACATGGTCAGAGAAACGCACATGGCCAGGCTGGCTACTGGAGCTTCGCTTCAGGAGACAATAGCCCAGACGGATTGTAAATCAGACCAATCGGCCACCCAAGATCTGCCAGGGGACCTATGCCATAGGGTCACCTGTAATTAACCCTATCAGGGAGATTGGGCGAGGCCAGGGGTGCGGTTTAGATGGATATTTAAGCAGACACCCCCCCCCCCCAGCCCCGCTCTCCGGTCGTGATTTGTACCATCAATAAACTTATGAGCTGATTTCACTGCAATGCGTCTCTGGACCCAGTACTTTATACCATCCAAGTCAGGAAGTTCTGCATGCTAGAATTTCCGGAGTGCCTCTTGAACAGAATAGGCAAAGTTGGCCCTTTGTTGGGAATAAGAACATTGTTGTTCCCAGCTTCTGCCACCAGGTGGCAGTCTCTCAGATCCCCAGAAGGCTTGTGTTCCCACCTGATCAATGCAACTTTGGTCTCCGGTCTCCACAACTGGAGATTCCAACCTGTGTCGTTCTGCCTTCCTTTTTGATGCTCACTCTCTCTCCTCCACTTTTAAACCATGCTGGCTTGATTTGGCCAGAGCCTGCCCTTCCATTGCACATTTCTTACCCCCAAGGAGTCTAGTGTTATTCTACGAAGCTGAATCCACCACCCTCCTGGAACTCGATGGTTCCATCTACGCCGTTTGGATTATAGCTTACCGCACGCAGCGGGTAACATGTGGACCCTGGAAAAGCCTTTGCAAAGTCAGTGCCTTGAGATCACGCAAGTAAGCCAAGCCACAATCTGTGGAGAAATGTTACAACCACAACTCACAAGTCTGGACCCTGACAGCTGTAACATAAGCAGCAGCCACCTTCAACTACGTCATCTTGCACAGATTTTGTGATCTGCTTGTGGCACTTCCCTGATGCTACAGTCTAAGTGTGTGTGTGTGTGTGTGTGCGAGTGTGAAGTGCCCTGAAGTTGCAGTTGACTTATGAGTTTTCAAGGCGAGAGACATTCAGAGGTGGTTTGCCATTGCCTGCCTCTGTGTAGCCACCCTGGCCTTCCTGGGTGGTCTCCCATCCAAGTGCTAACTGGGGCCGACCCTGCTTCGCTACTTAGATCTCCTGGGATCGGGCTAGCTTGGATCATCCAGGCCAGGATAAGCTACAGACTAGAAATGAACAATTCCGCTGCACTTTCCGTTTCAGCAAGAGGGGGTCTGAGGAGCTTGGGGTGGATGTCGATCATGCCCCACATCTGATCCCCTGATTGAAGTTAGAAGAAGGAGAAGGAGGAGGAGATTGGATTAGCGGTGCTTACAAACCATGTTTGAAGATTTACACCCTTCCCTTCACTACCCGGAGGCGTCTCAGAGCGGCTTACAATCTCCTTTCCCTTCCCCTCCTCACAACGGACACCCTGTGAGGTCGGTGGGGCTGAGAGAGCACTCTCCCGAGGCCTGCCCACGAGAGAACAGCTCTGAGAGAACTTGTGACTGACCCAAGGTCACACCAGCAGCTGCCTGTGGAGGAGGGAGGAATCCAACCTGGTTCTCCCAGATTAGAGTCTGCTCTCCTAACTGCTACACCAAACTGCCAGGTACAGAATTACATACAAACCCATCTCACGTGACACTCCGAATCCAAAAGAGAGACTTCAGCACTGAAAGTAGGTATATCTTTGTGTCTTAAAACCTTTGAAAACTTTTCCATTAGAAGTGAAATTGGGCAACTTTTTAAAAAAACCCATATAAACCTCAATTAAGACATGGTGGAACCGTGGGACGTACTTCCACACAAAGGCTAGAGGGCCTTGTATTGGAAAGGAGAGTTTGCCAACCACTGGGCTGAAAGCCGACATAATTACAGTTCCCTTCTTCCTAATTTTTGTAGTGCCCCTCCAGAAGAACACATCTGGGCTTGGAAAGCCCCCAGCTGAACATCCTGGTACGCTTCAATTTATTAATTTCGTTGATTGAACGAGTTTTCCGCTGCGTTCTCAGTCAAATTGGCTTTCAGGGCACTTTCCTGCGATTAATGTTAATAAATCCCGACAAGAAGAGATAAAAATGAATCAATCAACCGGCTGGCAGCAGAACTTAGCAAAGCAGCCGGAGGGGGGGAGAGAGACACCCTTAACATTAAAAGAGCAGCCTGGGTCATCTGTGAGACAAAGGCGTTAACAAGAAAGGCAGTGGCACAGAGTGATCTGAAACTTAAACAAGCGTTATCATGAATAATTGCTTCAGGGTCGTCAGTAAAGGACCGGCTGTGGTGGAAAAACATAATTAGTTTGGAGGGCTCATTAAATATCATTAGGAAGAGACCGAGTTAGGGGGCTTTGAATGGTTGCCAAAACTGCAATAATGTTTCCACCAATGGAAGAGTTGGGGGAAGGGCGTTCCAAAGCCGAGGGGCCCCCATGGAGAAGGCCGTGCTGCGGATATCCACCCCTCTTGCACGGAGAGGTGGGAATGGAGCAAAAGACAAATCAGTGGATTCTAGACCCACGCAAGCCTGAACTCTCCCTAGAAGCTCAAATGACTGAACTGAGGCTATCGTGTTTTGGTCCCATTGTAAGAAGGCGACAAGAGTCACTGGAAAAGACAATCAGGCTAGGAAAAGTTGAAGGCGGCAGGGAAAGAGGAAGACCCAACAGGAGATGGGTTGACTCAATCCAGGAAGCCATGGCCCTCCGTTTGCAAGACCTGAGCAAGGCTGATAACAAGAGGAAGAAGAAGAAGAGAAGAGAAGAGATTGGATTTATACCCTGCCCTTCACTTGGAGTCTCAGAGCGGCTTACAGACTCCTTTCCCTTCCCCTCCCCACAACAGACACCCTGGGAGGTAGGTGGGGCTGAGAGAGCTCTTTCGAGGACTGCTCTTGAGAGAACAGCTTTGAAAGAACTTGTGACTGACCCAAGGTCATGCCAGCAGCCGCAAGTGGAGGAAGAGTGAGGAATCAAACCCGGTTCTCTCAGATTAGAGTCCATGCACTTAACCACTACACCAAAGAAGATGTTTCAGAGGACATAAATCCATAGGGTCGTCATAAATAGGAAAGTTGACAGCTTATGGCATCATGTATGGGAGCCAGAAGTCCTTTAGATACCCTTGTCTCAGGATTAATGTATAAATATGTACATTTTTTCTAGGGGGAGTTCCAGTTGCCTAGGTGAAGTCAGTAAAATACCCCTAACCCAATTTCATTTTTAAAAGACTCCAGACAGTTGTCAGCAGTTGACACAAGTTCCTAGAGACCAGGGGGGTGTCGCAGTTAGCATGTTGGTCTAGGGCAGGGGTGGCCAAACTGTGGCTCGGGAGCCACGTGTGGCTCTTTCACACATATTGTGTGGCTCCTGGCAGGGCAGCTGGGGAAGTGAAGGGGAGACATGCCTCTCCAATCGGTCTCCCCTTCCCCAGCCAGAGTTCCCCCCCCTGGGTAGGTTTGAGGTGTGTGTGGGGGGAGCAGAGAAAGAAAGCAACTTTAACATTAAATGTGTTCTCAAAGCCCCCAAGCCTACAGATATAATTGAACAAATAAATACCATTTTCTTTTTTATAATTTGGGAGCCAGTTTGGTGTAGTGGTTAAGTGTGTGGACTCTAATCTGGGAGAACCGGGTTTGATTCCCCACTCTCCGCTTGCACCTGCTGGATGACCTTGGGCAAGCCATAGCTCTGTACCAGCTGTTCTCTCAAGGACCGTTCTCTCAGAGCTCTCTCAGCCCCACCTACCTCTGTCTGTTGTGGGGAGGGGAAGGGAAAGGAGTTTGTAAGGCACTCTGAGACTACAAGTGAAGCGCGGGGTATAAATCCAATCTTCTCCTCTTCTTCTAATTGTTTTTTATTTCTTTTTTTAAACATTCAGTACAAAGTACAATACATAGTAAGACTAAACAGAGATACATTGCGTAGTGCCTTACATCAAGAAATTGTTTTAAATTTTGTATTGTGTGAGGATTTACATTAATTGCAGTTAGTTTAAGATTAACTCTGAAGTTGACAGATTGATATTAGGTAGGCGTTATTGGAGGATTGACATATTGGAATAAAATCCTAATTGTTTCTCCAGGTATTAAAGAGTGCAGGTTCTACAAAATAAGCCACCTACTATCATTATCAAGATACCATTATAAATATCTGTTTCTCCCCCTTTTGTTTTTATATTTGGCAGTCTCATTGAATGTTAAGAACAAGCAAACCTGCATATTTTCCAATAAAGACATGTGAGTAATATTTGTTCGTGTCTTGCGGCTCTCAAACATCTGACGTTTATTCTTCATGGCTCTTATGCTAAGCAAGTCTGGCCACCCCTGGTCTAAGGAGACCCAGGTTCAAGTCCCATCATGCCCCCCAGAGGAAAGAGATGCACTGCTTAAAAAAAAAGAGAGCAATAAATTCCTCTTATTCACTGGTCCAGATCTCCACATTTGCACGTGTCCTTCTTTGCACGCAAGTGGTGATAGAAAGTGCTGTCAAAGTTGCAGCTGGATTTTGATGACCTTGTAGGGTTTTCAAGGCAAGAGACATTCAGAGGTGGTTGGCCATGGCCTGCCTCTGCATGGTGACCCTGGATTTCCTTGGTGGTCCCCCACCCAAGTACTAACCGGGGCTGACCCAGCTTAGCTTCCAAAAGCTGGCAAGATTGGGCTAACCTGAGCCATCCATGTGATTCACCTGTGATCTGCAGTAGCATCCAGGAAGTACAGTGGCCAAAACAATAAAAATGTTCAGTAGACCCCGCAGGGCAGTGGAACAAGCGTTGGGCCGATCTGCCCGAAAGATTTACTTTTGTTCCCGTGTCTAATGCCCACCACTCATCTTAAGAATGTCTGTTGCTGAGAACTACTGTATGAGGTCTCTAGGACACAAATTCATTCCCTGCCTAGGTTTATTATCATTATCGTATGGCAGTGTTTGTAGTATAGCCTGGAGATCCTAAGATTGTCTGGCAGCCAGAAGTTCTAGCTCTTTTAGCATTAGGCACTACTAGGTGGCGAGCTAGACTTGTTTTTAAGGCAAATTCATTCCCCGTCTAGTCTTATTATCATTATTATATGGCATTGCGTGTAGTATAGCCAGGAGATCCTAAGATTGTCTGGCAGCCAGAAGTTCTAGCTCTTTTAGCATTATACCCCACTAGGTGGTGAGCTAGACTTGTTTTTTGAGGCAAGAGACATTTCAGAGGTGGTTTGCCATTGCCTTCCTCTGCGACCCAGCCCTGGTATTCCTTGGAGGTCGCCCTTCCAAATACAAGCCAAGGCCCACCCTGCTTAGCTTCTGAGATCTGACGAGATTAGGCTAGCCTGGGCTATCCAGGTCAGGGAGACTGACTGGCCCACAATGATTCAGCAAGCGCTATAGTGGAAGGCAGATATGAACCCAGATCCCCCCCCATTCTAGTCTGACACTCTAAAGGCCTCCCCACACGTCTCTCTCTCTCCTGCTTCCTGTCATTTCCCTCCTCCAGAGCTTCCATGTGACGCCATCCAACCTTGCAAGGCTATTGTACTGAGAATGAATGTGAACGCTCAAAACACAAAGGTCTTGCTTGGATCTTTTTATTCAAATGAAGCGGCATCACCCCCTTGAAACAAGTTGCCAACCTCCAGATGGAGCCTGGAGCTCTCCCGGAATTACAGCTGGTCTCCAGTTGGGGTTGCCAGCCTCCAGGTGGAGATTTCCAGATGACAGAGATCAGTTCCCCTGGAGAACATATATAGCATAACACCCCGCTGAGGACACTCCCCCGGGCTCCATCCCCGAATCTCCAGGAATCTCTGAGCCCCGAGTTGACAACCCTAGGGGCAGCAAACCGTTTGGGGACCTTGCTTTGCGTTTGGATGGCCTAGCCTTTCTCCCCGCCCGCCGGGTAATCGTTCCAATCCGAACCGTCACCGGATTATAGAGGCGAATGAAAGGTTGGCGACGGCGACGCGTTTCCAGTCTGCTCTCCGTTTCTGAGCGGGGGGAAAAAACTCAGACGCTTGTCATCTCAGCGACGAGGTCATCTCAGCGACGAACACACGGGGGCAGCATTGAGCTCCGTTCCGCCTTCGACGCTGTATTTACGACGATTAAATTTCCAGTTTAATGTAATTACCGGGGGGGGGGGGAGGACGGGGGACGGCAGTGGCTATTTAGGACCAGAGACGATCTTAGCAAAAGGGCGCAATGGAATGGGAAGCCCGGGAGATGCTCTTGTGTCGGGTGTGGAATGCCAGGCCGGGATGAAATGGTCGCTGAAAGAGAAGGCCTCCTTTGCGGGGTTTTTTTTTTTGGGGGGGGGGGCGGCTTTCAAAGCGGCTTTTTTCTTTTTGAGATGCATAGAGTCCGATTGTCCTGTGTGAAAGGTTTGATGCGGGGAGGGGCTTCCGGCCAAAAAAGAATTGGAGAGAGAAGGGAAGAGCATGCATGTTCATAGATCAGCCCCTGCAGTTCTCCTTTTAGCAGCAGCAGCTGGCGCAGTTCGAAGCGAAGCAGCCCCCCCCCCCGTAGGGTTGCCAGCCTCCAGTTGGGGCCTGGGGATCTTTCGCTTTTGCAACTGATCCCCAGCTGACAGAGATCAGCTCCCCTGGAGAAAGTGGCTGTTTTGGAGGGTGGACTCTTGTGGCCTTGTACCATGCTGAGGCCCCTCCCCCTCCCCAAAACCCCGTCATCTCCCGGATCATCTCCCAAAGTCTCAAGGTATTTTCTAACCCAGACCTGGCAACTCTATCCCCCGGTTGTTTGGAGGAGGGAGGCATCGACAGAGACCCCCTCCATGAAATCCCAGCAGGGCGAGAGCACGCACACAGAGTCAGCCCTCTCTCCATTGGCCTTTCAAGGTCAAAACAGGTGGGGTGGGGTTGTGGCCCATAGGTTTAGTAGCCAGCAGATGCCAAGAAAGCACACGATCAGTTCTGATTAGGAGACGTAGAGCATTGGCTTCAAGTGGAAAGCGGCCTGATGAAGCTGAGAGGGAAACAGATTGTTTACCCGGGAAATCTGTAGTCGCATGGCAATTGTTTGGAAGCAGCAGCACTGCATGACGTAAAATAAAGACACAAAAAAAGAGGAAGTATATTAGTGAACTGTAATTGGACTAGAATCATTTTTGCACAGTGATCATTGGCGGGGTACAACCTTTGGTTAGTCGCTGTGGACCATTTGTGGCTTGAACTTCCAGAGCACAGAGATCAGTACCCCTGGAGAGAATGGCTGCTTTGGTGAGTAGACTCTATGGCATCATACCTAGATGAAGCCCAGGGTTGCCAGCTCGAGGATGGCACATCCCCAGGCCCTGCCTGGAGACTGGCAACCCTAGCTAGATCTCGGGGGGGGGGTTGTGGCTGCTAAAGGGGAAGTGCTTTCTTTTTTGCTAAATTTAGTGCTCTTTCCAGCCCTAAATTAGCTCTGTCTCCAGAGAGGGACGGCTGCACTGGTCCCCTCCCCCCTCCTCCTGCCCCCTCCCCCCCCCCCCGTCAGGGAGCGTTGCCAGGAGAGGAATTAACATCCTGACGTCAGGGGCTCATCCCCGCCACCAGAGGAAGGGCCTCTCTTGACAGGCAGCGGCAGATCTGGGGGATTTCCCGCCCCCTTGTTCCCCCGTCATCCACCCCCTCCTATCTAGGCCAGTAGAAAAATGGGGATGTGTGGCTTGGGGGGGGTGGAGAAGCAGGATGCACATTCTCCCCCTTCCCATCTGTTTCCGAAAGGAGGAAAGAAGAACTCAAGTATCCTAGAACCGGGGACCCCCCTCCCCTCCCCTCCTCATGGCTATCCCCCCCCCCCAATCAGTTTGGTGAGACACCCTCCATGTTTCCTCCAAAGCCAGCCTGTCGGATAGCTATCCCCCTTCCAAACCCATCTGCCAATCAATGGTTGCCGTAGAAACCAGATGTGACCTTCCGTCTCCCTGATTGGGAAGGGCAAAAAGGACCGAGTCAGAGAGTCAGTTTGTCGGGGGAATCCCTGTGAGAGGCCCTTTGTACGCCCAGCCCTTTTGATACAGACCGGGTGGGTCTCTCTCTCTCAGGCTAACTAATCCAGGATAGGTGGCAATATCCTCTCTCTCTCTCTCTCTCTCTCTCTCTCTCCCCCTCCCTCCCTCCCTCCCTCCTCCTCCTCCTCCTAGTGTGCTTTTTGTTCCTAAGATGGAGACAGAAATAGCTGCTAAGAAAACCGAAAGCGACTGGAGGGAGGTATCTCTTCCTCTCCTAGCATTTCTCCCACCGATCAAATAGGTTTTGTAGGCTTTTGGGGGGAACAACACACAAACCTGTTGATCCAGGGGGCATAAACAACACAAGGAGCTCTCACTTTCAGATCTGAGATTTGGGGTATGCGTGTCTCTGTTTTCTAGAAGAAAGGCCGATGGTTTGATGGTCTCCAGCTGTAGATGGAAGGGTTCTCATCGGTGTTCCCTCTAAGCTGAATTAATGTGAGCTAGTGCACAGTTCTTTAGCCGCTGGCTCTTGCATTTTTGTCTCAGCTCGGGAAGGATGGCTCCGGAGCAACCTAGTTTATGCCTCAGCCAAATCTCTCACTCACAGCTTTAATGCCAGTAGCTCACAAAATAGAATTTTTGCTCACGAGACTCCACAGCTTAGAGGGAGCATTGGTTCCAATCTGTCCTAGATCCAGGGGGTGATTGTTGTGCCAGATAAATGGGGTTGCCAACCTCCAGGTGGGGCCTGGAGACCTCCCAGAATCGCAACCCATCTCCAGACGACAGAGATCAGTTCCCCTGGAGAAAATGGCTGCTTTGGAGGGTGGAGTCTACGGTGTGATACCCCACTAAGCTCCCTCCCCAAACCCTGCCCTCCCCCCAAATCTCCAAGGATTTCCCAACACGTAGATGGTAACCCTACAGGGAGGTAAGTAAGTCGCAACACCTGGTAAATAATAGCCCATTAAACCCTTCTGTGAAAGGGCAGGACGTTTTTCACCAGGCCTGCGGGGAACCCTGAAGGTAAATCCGGAGCAAAGTACGTCATCTCCTGGATATATTTGCTAATGGAGTCAGTTACCTGCCTTACCCTGAGCGTCAGACTCTCGGTCATAGATCTCAGAGCTTGGCTGCCGGAGAGCGTTTTCAACAGGGATGCTATTCCGTTAACTGTTTTTTTCGCCCCCCAGAAAAATCAGGGCAGTTGAGGATCAGTGAAAGGATTGACAATTCCCGTATTTAGGAAATCCTGATCCGTGTAAACGAACGGGCGAGCCGACTCCCGCCCTCCTTTCCACGCACCATTTGAATATGTTCTGACATGTGAATCCATTGCGCATTTCGCTCCAGCGTTATTAAACTGTGCCCCTGGAATAGCGGGTGGTGCGGCCAAGAACCACTCCCGTGTCCTTCGACCGTCCCCTTTCTCGGGCTTCTGAGACATCCAGTGGTTAAAAGTATGATTGAAAGGGCATGAACTGATCTGTGTTCTGCTCATATGTATGTCGGTTTTTACCCTCTTCTTCCAGAGTTGAGGTAGGCACAGCGTAGCCCTCATTTTTAAGCCTCACAACGACCCTGTGAGGTAGGATCGGCTCTGAGTTAGCTGCTAGCTCAGGATTGCACACTCTGTTGCCTGGTGGCGTAGCAATTTGAACACAGGTCTTTCTGGGCCTGCCTAGTGCTCTAAGCAGTTTACCACATTGACTTCGAAGGTGGAGAGCCAGTTTGGTGTAGTGGTTAGCAGCGCAGACTCTAATCTGGGAGAACTGGGTTTGATACCCCACTCCTCCACATGCAGCTGCTGGTGTGACCTTGGGTCAGTCACAAGTTTTTTCAGAGCTGTTCTCTCTGGAGCAGTTCTCAAAAGAGCTCTCTCAGCCCCACCTACCTCACAGGGTGTCTGTTGTGGGGAGGGGAAAGGAAAGGAGATTGTAAGCTGCTCTGAGACTCCTTTGGGTAGTGAAGGGCGGGGTATAAATCCAACCTCCTCCTCCTTCTTTCTGACCCTGGGAATTTATTTATGTATTTACTTCTTTTACACCCTGCTTTTCTTCCTTACAACATTTTACTCTCCTCCTCCATTTTATCCTCACAACAACCATGCATGGTAGGATAGGCTGAGAGTGTGTATCTGGCCCAAAGTCACCTGGCCAGTTTCTGTGGAGGAGCAGGGATTCAAACTGGGGCCTCTGAGACCTCGTTTCTGACACTAACCACTAACCAGTGCACCACACTGGCTCTGGTTAAGTTGGTGTAGTGGGTAAGTGTGTGGACTGTAATCTGGGAGAACTGGGTTTGATTCCCCACTCCTCCACATGCAGCTGCTGGTGTGACCTTGCGTCAGTCACAAGTTCTCTCAGAGCTGTTCTCTCAAGGGCAGTTCTCAGGAGAGCTCTCTCAGCCCCACCTACCTCACAGGGTGTCTGTTGTGGGGAGGGGGAGGGAAAGGAGATTGTAATCCACTCTGAGGCTCTTTTGGGTAGGGAACGGCAGGATATAAATCCAATTTCTTCTTCTTCTTCTTCTCTGCCCAACCCATGTCCTGTCCTGTCTTATCCCTAAACGTCCCTGTGTGTTCCCTAGCCTCATCCCTGATTTCGGAACCCTGGGGGTGGAACTCAGTTTAACCCTCTCTGTCCCAAGCCTCTTAACAAGGGCTTGGTTTGAGATGACTCACGCATCCCCAGTCTGTCTGTTTTTAACTACTGGCCGCGTGCCCAGAATGGGGAGGGGGAAACCTGGCAATAATAATAATAAAGACACTCTTGAGCACGTGCAGAGTTCTCCCCTCTTACCTTTAAAAACCCACCTTTCCACAAATCTTGGCTAAGGAGGCCAGGATTCCAGGTCAAAGGTGCCTCCACCCGGGTTTGAATCCCAGTGCGTCTCAGGTTAGTAATCGGCTGCTTTCAGATCTTCCTGACCGTCTCTGCCAGCCACTAAGAGCTGGGATCACTAGCTATTTTTAATCTATTTTCCCCTGGGGTATTAGGCGAGCACAAAGCCTCTTGTCTTCTCAGCTTGGGAACGCCACTGTCTTTTTCCACCCCGCGTTCAGTGGCTCTCAGTCTTACTGAACCCGGTTGGTTAAAAGTTGGGTCAGGAAGCTGGGGTGAAAACTGGGACAAAACATATATGGGCCAGGTATTCCATGGGGGGACGAAACCACTGACTGTAGACCCAGGAGTCATGGGTTCCACCCCCCCTGTTCTGAATTTTAAGATCCAGCTTCTGTCCCAAGTTTCACTAAGCACGGAGAGGCCGGAGATGTGGTGAAATAAAAAGAGGAGAGGGGGTTATGACTCGGGGAGTCTCCCATTCGAATCTTGCCACTCACTCATTGGCCTTGGGTAGCGTGCCCGCTGCTAGACTAGGGTCCTCCCATCTGCTACATGGGGTTCATAATACCGGCCTGCCTTCCAGGGTTGTTGGAAGGATGACGGGATGCCCTTCAAGCATGCAAAGTGCAGTACGAAGGCGAAGGGTAACCAAGATCCGGGTTCCTCTAACTTGCCTCCTTGCCTCTTTCAGTGTAGGAACGGAGACTGTACACGGTTACCTCCAGCCGCCCCACATCTGGATGTACAAAACTGCCTTATATTGAATCAGAACCTCGGTCCATCAAGGTCAGTCTTGTCTACACAGGATCTCAGATCAAGGTCTTTCACATCACCCCCCACCTGGTCCTTTCTAACAGAGGTGCCAGGGATCAAACCTGGAACCTTCTGCATGCCAAGCAGAGGCTCTACCGCTAACCCACGGGCCCTCCCTAACAAATGAACACATGGAGCTGCCTTCTACTGAATCAGACCATCGGTCTTGTCTCAGACTACTCAGACTGGCAGCGGCTCTCCAGGGTCTCAGGCAGAGGTCTTTTACGTCATCTTCAACCTGATCCATAACTGGAGATGCTGGGGATTGAACCTGGGACCTTCTGCATGCCAAGCAGATGCTCTACCACAGAGCCACAGCCTCACTTCATGGCTTTCTGGGGTCTTAGTGGAGGTCTTTCACATCACCTCCTGCCTGGAGGTGCCAGGGATTGAACCGGGGACTTTCTGCATGCCAGGCAGTTGCTCTACCACTGAGCCACATCCTCGCTTCATGGCTCTCTGGGGTCTTAGGTAGAGGTCTTTCACTTCACCTCCTGCCTGGTCCTTTTAACTGGAGATGTCGGGGATTGAACCAGGGACCCTTGGCATGCCAAGCAGATGCTTTACCACTGAGCCACAGCCTCACTTCATGGCTGTCCAGAGTCTCAGGTGGTGGTCTTTCACATCACCTCCTGCCTGGAGATGCTGGGGATTGAACCGGGGATCTACCACTGAGCCACAACCTTTAACAAATGAACCCATGAAGCTGCCTAATGCTGAACCAGACCATTGGTCCATCAAAGTCAGTCTTGTCTCAGATTACTCAGACTGGCAGCAGCTCTCCAGGGTCTCAGGTCTTTCATGTCACCTACAATCTGATCCAGAACCGGAGATGCCGGGAATTGAACCGGGGACCGCCAAGCAGATCCTCTACCACTGAGCCATGGCCTCTTCCCCTGCTCATTTCCTCTCCAGACTGTTGGCTCTGCACAGCCCCTCCGCCCCCGCGAGCCCATTCTTTTTCCAGAGGTGAAAGCAGACCTGGAGGGAGGGAGGGAGGGGTGTGGGGATGGTGGTGGGGTGTTCAGTTGATTGGCAGCTTGTGAATGTGTGTATGGGAAGCAGAAGGGGGGGGGGATGCGGGGATAGCTAGAGCTTCCCGTCTTGGAGAGGTTTGGCTTTCTGTGCCTCCAGCCAGGCGGGGCCGGGATTCCTGCTGTCCACCTGATTCTCATTTTTTTTTTGCTTTGTAATCGCAGGAGAAGGAAGGATGAGTCAAGGTGAAGAGGGAGAAACACCCAGGCCGAGTGAGAAGAATAAAAACCCGTGGCCCGGCCCTGGGTGAAGAGGAGCGCGGCATGGACGGCAGCGATGGGGTGGCATGGTTGGGGGTGGATAGGGACCCCTCCCCACATACTTACTGCCACCGGGGCCTTCATTTGGCTGTTTCTTTCTGTGATCACTGGACCTGACTGCCCTTTCATGAGGAAATAATTCCCCCCCAGTTTTTTTTCCCTGGGGAAGGAGAAGTGTCCGTTTCCCGCCTTTGCCCTCTCCGGAGAAGGGCTTCCAGAAATGCAAAATCCTGCAGCTGCTGGCTCAGCTGAAGTTTCAGCAGAATAGTTCTGCATAGAAAGCATCTGCCTCAGCTGAAACCAGGCCAGGGTGGGTGGGTGGGGTGGGGTGGACAGAAGGTTGTGCCCCAGTGGAACTGGCTACCCAGGGAAGGGGTGAACTCCCCCTCCCTGGCGGTTTTGAAGCAGCGGCTGGATGAACCCTTGTCAGGGATGCTCTAGGCTGATCCTGCATCGAGCAGGGGGGGTTGGACTAGATGGCCTCTAGGGCACCTTCCATACAGTCCACGCACTTGACCACTATGCCAAACTGGCTCTCAGCGAAAGCGTCGCGGAGTGTGGAGGCGACCGTAAAATCCGATGGTCAAAGGAAGTGAAAGCGGGCTGCGACGCAGAGGGGAATTTCTGTTCCAACGTGGGTTTGCTAAAACGATGAAGAGCCAATGCAGGTTCAGCGTAACTGTTTGACTTCAGACCAGCAGGGCTGCCCCTCTGAAATAATCTTCAAGAGACCATGGGGGGAAGAAGTTGTCTTAGGAGACACTCTGACCCTCTGCTTTGCTCGGGGAACTGTCCGTTTCAGCACCGCCAATAAGGAGGGAGCGCCAGCCACGTCTGGCTGGGAGCCTGTTAGGCAAGAAGCCCTTGAGGGGAAATTACTGGCCAAGAGTCTCCTGAACTGTGTTCCCTCTAAGCTGAGCGAGTGTGAGCTAGCTCACAGTTTTTTAGCCTCTGGCTCACAGATTTTTGTCTTCGCTCAGGAAGGATGGCTCCAGAGCAGGCTAATTTATGCCGGAGTCAAATCGCTTGCTCATACTTTAATGCCACTAGCTCACAAAGTAGAATTTTTGCTCACCGGACTACATCTTAGAGGGAGCATTGCTCTTGAAGGGATTGAGTGGGAGGAGAAGGGGGCATGAACTGGTGTGGGGGGGAGAGGTGAGGGAGGTTTGAGAAGTGTGGAGTGGGCCCGTGAAAGGGTTTGAGGCCTGCGGTGGGAGCCAAGGAGCCGGAACGAGGAAAAGAGCAAGATGCTACAAATCTTGGAGACTCAGTTGGAAAGAAAATTGTTATTGGCATGACAAAGAGATTGAATGCTGTCAGATGTCCAGATCTCTTCTGGAACTGACTCAGGAGACAAATCAGAGGGATGGAATTGCTCTCGGGAGACCCTAAAACTGGAGGCAGTAATAACGCACTTCAGAATGAATTTATTTAGTTCACAGAGACAGCGTGGTACAGTGGTTAAGAGTGTCGGACTCTAATCTGGAGGAAGAGGACGAGATTGGATTTATACCCCACCCTTCACTGCCCGAAGGAGTCTTAGAGCGGCTTACAATCTCCTTTCCCTTCCCCTCCCCACAACAGACACCCTGTGAGGTAGGTGGGGCTGAGAGAGCTCTTTTGAGGACTGCCCTTGAGAGAACAGCTGTGAGAGAACTTGTGATGGACCCAAGGCCACACCAGCAGCTGCATTTGGATGAGTGGGGAATCAAACCTGGCTTTCCCAGATGAGAGTTCGCACTCCTAACCACTACTCTAAATGGGCTCCTAACCACTACACTAAACTGGCTACACCAGGTTTGATTCCTGACTCCTCCACACAAAGCTTGCTGGGTGACTGTGGGTCAGTCACAGTTCTCTCAGAGCTGTTCTAGAAAGAGCAGTTTTCAAAAGAGCTCTCTCAGCCCCACCTACCTCACAAGTTGCCTGTTGTGGGGGGAGGAAGGGAAGCCACTCTGAGACTCCTTCAGGTAGAGAAAAGTGGGGTATAAAAACCTCCTCTTCTTCTTCCACTTAGACTCACCTATCTCCCCCAAATCGGCTTACGCCATTCTCCTCTGCTCCATTTTTTCCTCACAACAACCCTGTGAGGTAGGTTAGGCTAAGTGTGTGTGTTTGTGACTGGCTAGGGCCTCACCCAGCAAAATTTCCATGGTATGAGCGGGGATTTGAGATTGTTCAGATGTTGGAGGAGGCGATACTGGAGAGCTACAGTTGCAGATCTGTATACGATTTTCTTTTGGGCACCCACAAATCAATGTTATTGTCATAAATATTCATAAAAATATTCTCCCTGTACCGGGAAGACCCATCGTGTCTGGCTGCAGGTCCGTTTTGGAGCCACTGGCTATGTATTCAGATCATTTCTGAGACCATTTGACTCTCCGAGTATGACTTTTCTGAAAGACAGTATGGATTTTCTTAAGTGTGTGGACTGTGTGCAATTGGAGAGGGAGGGAGTTTGTTTTGTCATTTGAGATGTGATTTCGCTGTATACAAATGTGCACTTAGAGGTCTGGGAATGTACTCTGGAGAGGCGAGAGGGTATTCTTTTCCCAGCTACATCATTTTTATGCAGGATGGCAGAAATGGCCTGAAAAGGAATTTTTTTCAATGGCTGGAGTGAGGAATTCAAATCCGGATCTCCCAGATCCTAGTCCAACACTTTAACCACTACCCCAGACTGTCTCTCTGTACACAAGGCACGCTCTAGCCATGGCCAAGCGCTTCTAAGTCCTGCAGATTTTTATGGCAGGGTTGAGCACGTGCTTAAATATCTCTCAGCTTGGTGTAGTGGTGAGGAGCGCGAACTCTAATCTGGGAGAACTGGGTTCGATTCCCCACTCCTCCACGTGCAGCTGCTGGTGTGACCTTGGGTTCGTCACAAGTTCTCTCAGAGCTGTTCTCTCAAGGGCAGTCCTCAAAAGAGCTCTCTCGGCCCCACCAACTTCACAGGGTGTCTGGACTAGATGGACCATTGGTCTGATACAGCAGGGCTCTTCTGATGTTCTTATGAAGGCCTCAGCCTCTATGCCCTGTTGTTGGCCCTCCAGAGGAACTGGTTGGCCCCTGTGTGGGACAGGATGCTGGACTAGATGGACCACACTGGTCTGATCCAGCAGGGCTCTTCTGATGTTCTTATCAAGGGAAGACCTTGGCCTCTGTGCCCTGTTGCTGGTCCTCCAGAGGAACTGGTTGGCCACTGTGTGTGAGACGGGATGCTGGACTAGAGGGACCGCTGGCCTGATCCAGCAGGGCTCTCCTTAGGTTCTTATGACTGACATCAGAAATGGTTCCCTTCCCCAAGGGATTTCTTTAATGGCGCCCCTTAATGCATTTTAGCCAATTCACTCTATTGATAAGAGCATCCTTAGTTCTCAGTGGAGCTGGGGAGGGACAAAGGATATTAGCCCCCCCAGTGCCTCCTCGGTTATTTCCCAAATGAGGGGGGATGGCAGATTCCCCACCCCACCCCCGGCCACTGCCATCGGACTTGGCGAAACCCTCCGTGGAGGGAAGCAGCAGCTGATCTTTTCTTCCCTTGCCCAGTGATCCTCTGTCCCTCGCTGCTGCCGTGGAAACCCCTTCCCGTCGGTTGCCACAGTGACTCTGGGTCACATGGCCTGCCCCCCCTTGCCTGGTTGCCATGGAGACCAGAGGAAGGATGAGGGAGGCTCGGAAATGATGCTGAGGCCTATCTGGCCCCAATCCTGGCCTGTCTTTGAGATTAGGAGCGGGGAGGCGGCGTTAAGCTGTGCAAAGTAGAAGGTGCACGCTGAAAATAATTAACGCTTGACTGCTAAATGGATAACGTTGTGTTACGGAGGGCGTTCACGCTGGATGCTATTGACTGGGGAGGGGTTTGTGGTCTGACTCATCGCGCTTTGCTTGGACTTCAGACGGAAAGACTGTATTAAACTCTCAAGTCTTGTTTGCAATGCACTCTAAGAGCATTTGGGGGTGCCGAATGCTACAGCTAAGCAATTATAGGGAGGAACCAGGGTCAGAGACCCAGAGGGAGGGGCTTGGCTCAGAGACTAAGCCCTATGTCGCTTGGAACCAGGGTAGCTATAGAGGCCATCTTCTCTCATATGTTCTGAGAGTTTGGTGTAGCGGTTAAGGGCGGCGGACTCTAATCTGGGAGAACCGGGTTTGATTCCCTACTCCTCCACATGCAGCCAGCTGGGGGACCATGAGTCAGTCACAAGTTCTCTTGGAGCTGTTCTCTGAAGAGCAGTCCTCGAAGGAGCTCTCTCAGCCCCACTGACCTCACGGGGTGTCTGTTGTGGGGAGAGGAAAGGAAGGAGATTGTAAGCCGCTGTGAGACTCCTGAGTGAAGGGCGGGGTGCCAATCGAACTTTTTCTTCTTGTCCAGGAATTAAGAAAGAGGCGCTCCTGACTGTCCCACCAATCAAAGAAGCTCATCTGCTGGGGGGAGGGGTGCCAGCCTCCAGGTGGGACCTGGGGATCCCCTGGAATTACAGCTCATCTCCAGACTACAGAGATCAGTTCCCCTGGAGAAAATGGCTGCTTTGGAGGGTGGACTCTATGGCATTGTACCCTGCTGAGGTCCCTCCCCTTCCCAAACCGTGCCCTCCCTAGTCTCCACCCCTCAAATCTACAGGTGTTTTCCAACCCAAAGCTGGCAGCCTTATTATGAATTGTTCCTCACTGAGGTTCCTGCCTTCCTCAGGCTCCATCCCCAAACTTCCAGGCGACCCTACCCCCCCAACCCCTGCTGGTGGCCAGGGGGGACCCGGCAACCCTATCTGGTGAGCACATGAGGCAGGGCCTTTTCAGTGGTAGCCCCGCCTTGAGCTCCGTCAGGAAGAAGGGTGGCTGATAAATGTTTTAAATTGAACAAACACAACACCTGCCCCCAGAAACCTACTCTGTGTTTTCCGAAGGGATAGCATGCCCTAAGGATAGAAAAGTCATGGACTTATTTATTCTAAAACTTCTATCCTGCATGTTAGCACACGTGTTTTTTAAAAACACACACATAGAAAAGCAATGAAACTGAAGGTATAAACAGCCTATTTTAAAAAAGAAAAACGAAAAAAATAAACCCGGGTAAGAACAAAGCACACACGAGCAGAAATTCTCACAAGCCTCCAGACATCTTGAGGTGGTGATTCACCAAAACCGCCTTCCTGGTTGCTCACGAAGGCCAAAAGGGGGGGATGGGGGAGAGGGAGAGAGAGAGAGAGAGCACTCCTTCAGATTTAAGAAGGATCATCAATTAAAAATGTGAATCGTAAATAAAGGAGCGGTATGATGCAGCCGTAAGTCAAAGGGGGTTGAAGGAAACTTTGGATGAGCTAGAGACTATCTGTCAACTTTGTGTTGGAACAGAGTCGGGTGTTGGTGTGTAGGCCTCTTGTGTTATGGGGTGCGTTTTGTGTCCTTTGCTTCACTGACATGCCTACCTTTCTCCCCAGGAGGGACCTGCTTTGGTCTTCCTCTCTTCCATCTTATCCTCCCAACACCCCTGTGAGGTGGGTCAGGTTACCTAGCAAAATTCCGTGGCAGAGAAGGCATCCCAACTCGCATCTTCCAGAGCCTCGTCTGACACTCCATGTGTAGGAGTGTGGTGATTCATTCATTATTGTATGGCAGTGTGTGCAGTATAGCCAGGAGATCCTAAGATTGTCTGGCCGCGAGAAGTTCTAGTTCTTTTAGTGTCATGCACCACTAGGTGGCGAGCTAGACTTCTTCTTTTTTTACGGCAAGAGAGATGTTGTAGAGGTCGTTTGCCATTGCCTGCCTCTGCGTCACGAACCTGGTATTCCTTGCAGGTTGCCTTTCCAAAAGCTAGCCAAGGTCGGCCCAAGCTTCGCTTCTGAGATCTGATGGGATCGGGCTGGCCTGGGACATCCAGGTTGGGGGAGTGAGATAAGGACCCCTATTGTACAGTCTTAAACTGAACTGCGCCTAGGGTTGTGACGCTGGGCTGGGAAATACCTGGGGATTTTGAGGAGGTGGGGTTCGGGGAGGGGAGGGGCCTCTAGAGGGTATAAAACCATAGAGTCCACCTTCCAGAGCAGCCATTTTCTCCAGGGGAGCTGTTATCGTTTGGAGATCTGCTGTAATATGGGGGGAAACTCCAGCCTCCACCTGGAGGTTGACAACACTAAATGTCCCCTTCCAGCTCCATTGACTCCAATGGATTTGGAAGAAAATAAGAGATTTATACCCCGCCCTTCACTTGGCATCGCGGAGCAGCTTACTAACTCCTCTCCTTTCCCCTCCCCAAAACAGACACCCTGTGAGGTAGGTGGGGCTGAGAGAGCTCTGAGAGAACTGCTGTTTCAGGGACAGCTCTGAGAGAGCTATGGCTTGCCCAAGGCCATCCAGCAGCTGCAAGTGGAGGAGCGGGGAATCAAACCCGGTTCTCCCAGATTAGAGTCCACACACTTAACCACTACACCAAACTGGTGTAATTCCTCTTAGAATGGGACTTGTGAATGGGCCTTTCATAATTCCCGTGAAATTGCCTAAATCGGCAGGATCCCAAGGCCTGATCCCTGAGGCCATGGGGATCAATCCACACGTGCGTCGATTTCTCGTTGATTAACGCCCCCCCCCCCCCACTTGATTACTCGCGGTTGGCTGTGTGAAAGGATGCCCACTGAATAGCTACTTGGTGTAAACTGACAGAAGGTGCGGTGAGCGATCTAGAGCTGTGGTGGTTTAATGTGCCCAAGCTCATCCACACATGCGTGTCATCCCTCGGTGAACACGCATGTCTGAACCGGCCCTTTCTGAAATGATTCAGCACCGAAGGAGGTAGATGCGGCAATCTGAAGTGACTGCCTTTCTGGGAGTCAGGCTGATGCTGTTAAAAGTCCATTAAGTTGGCGAGAAGGGAGTCACCGATGGAGAGAAACGCAGTGTGCAGTGTGAGGCAACATACATTAGAATGCGCAAAGCCAGGAAGGGCACTATAGGAAGGCTTGTGCGTGGGTGGGAAGGATTCTTCTGTGCACACTTGGAGAGTGCTGCAGGGAAACGGTGCGCCAGTTCCAACGGCGGATCCGCCCTACCTGCTTGTGTTGGTTTGAAACCCAGTTTCGTTATTGTGCTTTTTCCTGAACACAAGAATTCTGGGACTTGTCATGTGGGAAAAGGTACTGGGAATTATGTTAGAGACCCTCGAAGCCCCTCGCAGAAGAGAGCTTGGCCAGATGGGTGGTGAGGGAATGGTTGTTAAACCGGTTTGACAAAGTAGTGTAGATACTTGCTTAGTGGGCTAAAGGTGTTAAAAGCCGGGTTCACTGTACATCAGTTTTGGACATCTGGATATGGAATTCACGGATGGTCTTAGAGACAGTATGGTGTAGCGGTTTAAGAGTCGGACTAGGATCTGGGAGACCCAGATTCGAATTCCGCCTCTGCCGTGGAAGCTCGCTGGGTGACCTTGGGCCGGTTGCACACTTTCAGCCTAACCCACCTCACAGCGTTGTTGTGAAGATAAAACACAGGAAGAGAGCCACTGTGGTATCGTGGTTAAAATGTCAGAATAGGTAGGATCTGGGAGGATCCGGTTCGAATCCCAGCTCTGCCACGGTTGGGAAATACCTGGAGATTTTTTGGGTATGTGTGTTTGTGTGTGTGTGGAGCCTGAGGAGGGCAGGGTTTGGGGTAGAATGCCAGAGAACCCAACTTCCAAAGTGGCCATTCTCTCCAGGTGAACTGATCTCTGTCTCTTGAAGGTCAGTTGTGACCAGTGTTCCCTCTAAGCTGAGTTAAGTGTGAGCCAGCTCACAGTTTCTTAGTCTCCAGCTCACCCATTTTTGTCTTAGTTCAGGAAGGATGGCTCCAGAGCAAACTCATTTATGCAGCAGCCAAATCGCTCGCTCACAACTTTAATGCTGGTAGCTCACAAAGCAGAGGTTTTGCTCACAAGACTCCCAGCTCAGAGAGAGCATTGGGGCTGATGCTATTTGTGGGTCTGGGAACCCCAGATGTAGGGGGCAGCTTGAGCAAGTATGGAGGACCTATATGTGATAATGCCAGATACAAATTTTAGGCCTATGGGGTTTTATAACTCTTAGCTAACAAATGTTAAGAGAAGAAGAAGAGGAGATTGGATTTATACCCTGCCCTTCCCTCGGAGTCTCAGAGCGGCTTACAACCTCCTTTCCCTTCCCCTCCCCACAGCAGACAACCTGTGAGGTAGGTGGGGCTGAGAGAGCTCTCTTGAGTACTGCTCTTGAGAGAACAGCTCTGAGAGAACTTGTGATGGACCCAAGGTCACACCAGCAGCTGCACATGGAGGTGTGGGGAATCAAAGCCAGCTCTCCCAGATTAGAGTCCGCGATCTTAACCACTATGCCAAACTGAGAGAGAGCAAATGTGAACACTCGGAAGTGCTGTACAGGCCAAAAGCCATCAAGCACATAAAAGCATAAATTGGAAGTGCGATTTTGCTGGCTGTGTGATTTCCTTTTCAGGAGACAGGAAGTTTCACAACAAATTCAAATGTGAAGCTGGCAAGCTTGAAAATGGACTAATGTTGCCATTTCTGTAGCCAGGCTGCAGCTGACTTCGGTCAAACCCCTGGGTTTTCAAGGCAAGAGATGTTCAGAGTGGTTTGCCATCACCTGCCTCTGCGAAACAACCCTAGACTGCCTGGGTGGTCTCCTGTCCCAGTACTGACCAGAGCCGACCCTGCTCAGCTTCCGAGATCTGACCAGGTCAGGCCAGCCAGACCATCCAAGTCAAGGCAAGAGATTTTCAGAGCCTCTGCGTAGCAACCCGAGACCTCCTTGGTGGTCTCCCATCCAAGTACTGGACACGGCCAGCTCCGCTTAGCTTCTGAGAGCTGACAAGATCAGGCTAGCCTGGGCCCAAAGTGCCTTCAAGTTTCATCCAACATACGGCGACCCCTTATGGGGTTTTCAAGGCAAGAGGTGTTCAGAGGTGGTTTGCCATTGCCTGCCTCTGCATAGCAAACCTGAGCTTCCTTGGTGGGCTCCCATCCAAGTAGGAACCAGGACCGACCCTGCTTAGCTTCTGAGATCTGAGGAGATCAGGCCACCCTGGGCCACCCAGCTCAGGACAGAGAGGAACACAGGTGGTTTGCCATGGCCTGCCTCTGCACAGTGACCCTGGACTTCCTTAGTGGTCTCCCATCCAAGTCCTAACCCGGGCCAACCCTGCTTAGCTTCCGAGATCTGACGAGATTGGGCAGGCCTGGGCCATCCAGGGCAGGGCAGAGACAGACAGGCGATTCGCCGTTGCCTGCCTCTGCATAGCGACCCTGGATTTCCTCGGTGGTCTCCCATCCAAGTATGAACCCAGGCCGACCCTGCTTAGCTTCCGAGATCTGATGAAACGGGGCTAGCCGGGGCCGTCCAGGTCACATCACTGCTGCATACATTAGTCTGCTCTGGAGCCCTCCTTCCTGAGCTGAGACAAAAATGGGTGAGCCGGAGGCTAAAAAACGGTGAGCTAGCTTAAAATGGTTCTTTCCTCTCCTGGCCGGTCAGCTTCACTGCTATAAACATAGCCAGCCGTTTTAGGTGTGAAGGCATTTGTTGTTGTGGTTGTTCAGTTGCACAGTTGAGTCCAAGCCTTTGTGACCCCATGGACCACATCACGCCAGGCTCTCCTGTCTTCTGTCATGCTCCGGAGTTTGCTTAGTTTCATGTTTGTTGCATCAGTAACACTGTCTGTCTCATCCTTTGCCGTCCCCTCCTTCTTTGACCTTCCGTCTTTCCCAGCATCAGGGTCTTCTCCAGGGAGTGCTCCCTTCTCATTGGGTGGCCAAAGCATTGGAGCTTCAGCTTCAGGATCTGGCCTTCCAGGAAACAGTCAGGGCTGATTTCTTTTAGGATTGGCTGGTTTGATCTCCTCGCAGTCCAAGGGACTCTCAAGAGTCTTCTCCAGCATATCCTTTACGGAATCCTCCGGCCGCTTAGGGGGTCGAGCAGATATCTCCTGACTGGCCGTTGAGTGTGCGCACGCATATGTTATTTTTGTAATAAATAAAAGCTGCTGCTTTATTCAAGAACTCTGGCTCTGTGGTCTCTTTCTCTCTCGGCAACCCGAAACCCGATCGAGAGAATCCTGGGCTAAAACTGGTGAGGTTTCCCGAACAAATCCCAATCGATCACCCCTCCCCTGGTCCCTGACACTCTCAGAAATGATTTCTAACAATAGTTTCTCCAGTCAGTGCTCCCTCTGAACTGTGGAGTCTTGTGAGCAAAAATTTCTCCTTTGCGAGCTACTGGCATTGAAGTGGTGAGCCAGAGATTTGGCTCCTGCATCAACGAGCTTGCTCTGGAGCCATCCTTCCTGAGCTCAGACAAAAATGGATGAGCCAAAGGCTAAACAACTGTGAGCTAACTCACACTGACTCAGCTTAGAGGGAACACTGTTTGTGAAGGCTTTGGGACGGAGAAACGGTGGGGGTGTTTGTGAGTCTGCAATGTGGGCCTGGGGGGGAGATGCGTCATGGTTGTGGGGTGTCCTGTGGGGCGATATTTCATGCCTAGGGACTGTCTGAATCCAGGGGTCGGAGTGGGTGCGTATTGAGGCCTGCACTTTGCTCATGATTTTGGGTGCTCAGACACTGTCGCTTTTTGGCAGAGCATCATTTGCAAACCTGGGCGCGCTGAAAGGGAGGCCCTGCCTGTTTGGGGGTGTAATTGGGGGACACTTTGGCAGATGTGCCTCGGCGAGGTTTGGGGATCCCCTGTTCCCTTCTCCCCACACCTTGGGGAAGGTGAATTCTGCAGTAAAAGGGGTGGGGCTTACTGGTGGGTTGGTGTGTGGGGGGAGTCACTCCTGATTGGCTGTTGCGCCCTCCCTGGCTCTGACAGCAGAGCTGGGAGTCTGCCGGGCTCCGTCCTTCCGCGCCTAGCAGCTGTGGGTACAGTATCCCTGGCTGGGGGCGCAGGCGGCTCCCTCCACTCCCCTCTGTCTGTCTTGTTCTCTCTCTTTCTCTCTCTCACTCTCTTTCCCCTTCTGTCCATCCACCCATCCACCCATCCACCTGTTTGCCCGCCAGCCAGCCAGCCAGCCAGCCAGACGACCTCCGGAGAGCCTGGATCATCCAGGTTGAGACGGAAAAGCCACCAAGATGGGGGTAGGTACCACACCATCTCTCTCTCTCTCTGTGCGTGTGCGTGTGCGTGCATGTACAGAATGGCTCTTCCGACATCCCCACATCCTCCTCCACTTGGGTATCTCATCAGTTCCAGACGGCACTTTGCGCCTTGACATCCATGCGTCCTTGTGCCGCATATGCGCGTCTAGCAATGCCGCCATGTCTGCCCCGTGTGCGTGCCTGGGATCGCATGTGCGAGAGAGAGCATCGGTCGGCACATGTATGTGCTCCTTTTTTCTTTTCTTTTTTTTTTTTTTGCCGTTCCTGGGTTTGCACATCTTTCTCTCTCTCTCTCTCTCTCTCTGCCCCGCGGCACGTACCCCGCCGCCGCATTTAGAAAATCTGCCTGCCAGCACATCACAGACACATCCCACCCCCGAGATGGTGAGCTCTGCATTGAGAGAGACACTCATTTCGGCATTGCCCACTTGCCGCACGGCGCCCGTGTGAATCTTTCCTACCCTTGGCGTGTCGGGGGATACATGTGTCGGCATGTGGCTCTCCCGTCTGTCTGCGGCATGTGACACGGATCTATAGATGCCTGCGCATGGTGTGCAACCGAGGCACTGGTGCCCGTATGTGGCACCCCCCCCCCCCCGATCCGGTAACCTTCCTTTCCCCTCTGCCTGTTCCTTCTGCCCGGGCAATGTAACCTCTTCCCCTTGGGGGGTGGGGGGGGGGGAGCGCTGACGGGGTGCTTCCCAGACCTGCCTAATTTTGCACCCCCCCCCCCCCCCCCCGACTAGCTTCACAATCCCCCTTTCTCGATGCTCGGGAAATATTTTTAGCTAGGCACAGATAAAGCCTTATCGCGCTATGTGCTGTTCTGGGAACCACGGCTGTGGGATGTGTGCCTAGAGACACAGCGGACTGCATTTTTCATAGTGCGTTGATGTGAGATGTGGATTTAAGGGCTGAAACAACCCCCCCCCCCCGCCCGCCCCTTTAAGGTTGTTTTGAGGGAGGCGTTCTTGGGACTTGGGGTGCCTGGAAGAGATTGGCGTTGGCGGGGGGGGGGGGGTGTCTTGCAAAGTGGACATGTTTCAAAGGAAGGAGGGGAGTAGAATCATTGCAAAGCGGGTGCGTGTGGGAGGGGGACATGAATGAGCAGGGCACCGGCAGAGAAATCTCCCCCTCCCCATGGCAGACAAAAAATGTCAGCTCGGGAAGGATGGAGAGCCGGGAAAGAAATATGAGTCATAGGCTAGAAGTGAAACACAGAAGCGGGGAGGGGGGTGAAGGGAGGGAGGCGGAGAGAGAGAGAGAGAGAGAGAGAGATGGAAGCCGGGTCTCCAGAAAGGATCCAGTGCTGGGAAAGGGGGGGGGGCGCTGCTGTGATGCCCCCCTCATTGATATTCAAGGGCTGTCTCCTCTTCTGGGGGGCTGCGGCAGCTGGAAGGCGGAAGCCCAACCAAGCCTGGGGCACCCAAGATGTGGGGCGGGGGCTCGGGGGAAGATGGAGCCATACCCAAGGTCATCTTCTTCCTACCCCCCACCCCAGCTGTCTAGCTGGAGAAGCTGCTACCAATCTGGGGAGGGGGGCAGAGAGGGAGGGGGTCACAGGCACCCCACTGAATTTCTGGCGCCCCTCATTTCTGGGACCGGAAGGCATTTTGGGGGTGGGGGGGCTGAACGTCTGGTTTGAGGAATCGTATCGAGGGGATCTGCCCCCCCCCCCCAAGAAGAGGGAAGGGTTGGAAGGGAGGGAGGGAGGCGGATCCTAGAATTAAGCCTCGTTTTCTGGCGGGGGGGTGGTGGAGTTGCAGGAATAAATGGGGCGGGGGGTGGTAGAAAGTGGAGAACGAAAGCTGGCCAAAAACAAACCCCCCGACCAGCCCAGGCCGTGCTTGAAGGGGGGGTGGGGGGGGAGAGAGAGACAAGCATATGGCTCGAGAGAGAGCCGCTAATCCGCCTTCCTTTCTGCTTGGGGGGGTGGGGGGAGATAGGCACACATCAAAGCGAGGGCGCCGCTGCAGCAGCTGTAACCTTGCGAAGCCCGGGAAGGAGAGAGACAGCTAGGCTTGGGAGGGGGCAATGCACGAGGGGGCTCTGTGCGACAAGCTAGGGGTCTGGATTGCCCCCCCCCCAAAAAAAACCTGGGCACAGCCCCCCCCCGAAGTGAAAGCGGCGGCAGGGGGTGGGGGGAAGGAGGGAGGGCTGGCCTTCCTCCCCTCCCTTCCTCCCCTTCCCCCTGGAGCGCCCCCACCCCTTCCGTTTGCCGATCAGAAGAGGTTCCCTCCCTGCAGTGGAGGAGGTGGGGGGGCAGTCTTCAAGGCCTACCACGATTTAAAGCGATCGGCCTCCCCCTCCTCCCCACACCTCTGATTCCTTAGATTGCCCCCCCCCCCCCAGCAACCGCCTGCCACCACAGGCTACCCCTGCATTCCTGGCTGGGGCAGTTTCTGGCCCTGTGCGTGGCACCTGGGTCCAGCAGTCTCACCCTATGCCCCCCCGTCTTGGTCTCAGGTCAAGAAGGGCATGACATCGTTGCCCGTGGGTCACCTCTGAGCCGGCTCCCCCTCCCCCTCTCTTGTCTCCTTCCCCCCCTCCCAGAGTCTCTTGGGGTGAGGAAAGCTGGCGGGGGATCCCTCTTTGCCCTCCTCCCTCCTCTGCCTCCGTTGTGGGCCTCTGCGGCTGGGGAGCCTACTGCAGCGCTGGCGCGCCGCCAAGCATGGCTGCCTTCCTTCCGTCGCAACACTGCGGAATAGGGGGGTGGCGGTTGGTCACGACACCGCCGGGAAGGCCCCGGCCTGTGCCGGGTGGGGGTTCGGTGCCCTGGAGGTGCCCGGGGCTAGAGGTGCCACGCCATAGTTGCCCCATAGTGTCGCCAATGCGCCACCAGCCTCACTGATGCGTCTCCCAGAGGCACATCACTAGGCTCCACAGCGGGGGGTGGGGGAGGGGATCCCCCCTTTCTGGACCCCCGGTTTTACACATGGGTCAAGGGAAAAAACAGTTTCTGGCTCCGCACTGCAGCATGCGTCCAGGGCAAAGCATAGTTTGTAGAGTGTGGCCCTGACCAGACAGTTAGCCATGCAGGTTTCATTGGGTCACATTTTCCTTCAAGGCCCAGGATGGCAGTTGTCTGTGAGGGAGAAGTGGGGGAGGGAAAAGAGTTGCCAGTTTGCAGTGTCTCCCCCCCCCCAAAGTGAAATTTGGTGCAAGTGGTGAAGAAGCACATAACTTATGTCAACAGCAGCGTGTCTGTGTGGACTGCTCATAAATGTAGGCATACGAGGATCGGCATGCGAGTGCATTAGAAAACCTTGTTGGTTTGGGGAGCGTACGGGAGAGGCAGTCGCGCATACTGTCTCTGTGCATGGTGGCGCATTTATGTGCGAATGCGTATACAGCACTGTGACGGACTCTATGTGTGAGTGTGTGGTTCCATATGCAAAGTCAGGGGTTTTTAGTTCTTCCTTTCTCTGTGTGCTTGTCTTTGGCGCGAATATCTGTACATGTGATAATCAGTGCGTGCAGTAAATATACAGAGATCCGTTTACATGTCCCTGTATGTTTGTGTGCCTTTGAATGTGTGTTCACTATACTTAGGGCTACGTAAGGGCTGCCTTTTCAAGTGTCCCCACTTCTGGGCAAGGGTTTGTCCCATAACAAGGCCTTGCTTTCCACGGGAACAGTGAATAGGGGTGGTTGCAGGGTGTTTCTTGATGCTCCCCTCCACAACGACCCAGAGGAGGATGAGCTCAGCTTTTGGACATATATCGGGGGGCAGAGATTCCCACCCAACAGGGCCTCTAGCCTTCTGACAAGGCGAAACCAGGAAGGACATATCAAGGTCAGTCAAGGTCATGGAAATAGTCTTTGGGCCTTAAGACACAGATTTATTTGTTGCTTTTATATACCCTCTTTCTTTCCATTTGGGTAATGGGCAGATCTGGGTACCTTCAGAAATGGACTGATACCAGCTGCCTTAAGGCTGCAAAGAATTGATAGATCCCCCCCACTCTACCCCACTGAGGCCCAAGTCTCCTAGGGGGCTAGAAAGACAAAGAAGACAAGGTGGTCTGTATATAGAAAGTCGTTTCCAAAGACTTGAAGGGTGTATGATGGAATCATTTTTTTTTGGTATGCGTGGTTTTTTCTTTTTCTTTTGGTACACATAGTCAAATAGGTTTTGCAGGTTTATGTATTGCTCCAAGGACCAGCAATACCTATTTGACTTGGAGACCGCAGCAGGACACAGCTGGGGAGGAGAAACGTTCCGCAGCTGGGGATGACAGTGTGACCGTTCCACCTTCAAGTCTCTGAAAAATTTCTGTATGCACACAACCGCAGACTACATCCCTTTCCCTGACCAGATGGAGGTTGCTCTAGGACTGATCAAGGTCACAGACAAGAAGGACCCAGATGGGTTGCGTCTCAGTTTGGGGAATCACATGCAATTGTTACCAGCTCAAAGATTCAGCACCTCTAGTGATTTCCCGGAAGTGAGGGACAGGCCCTTCGCTTTGCGTGTTCCAGAGGTGAAAGGTACCCAATGTAGGCCATCCTTGATGAAGGAAGAGAAATGAAAGTGTGTGGCTACCTGAAGACCACCCAGTGAGTTCTTCCCAGCTTTCCGGTGGGCAGACGCTGCCCTGTTAACCTCCAGGGTTAGTGTGGGAGCGGATGCTGGCTACCCTCATATGCTGGTCAGAAAACCATGCATGCCACAGGTCCCAAAGGGCGGATCGTGGCCTCTAGAATCAGCCCGGCTCTGGAACCTGGAGAGGAAACCATATCCGCAGTGCAGAAGAGTCCGTGCTCCAGGGGCACAGATGTGCTCGAATGCTTCTGCATAGGTAGAGATGTTTGTGGGCAAAGGGGATTGAGAGGAGTTTATGTTTGTTACTCATCGCTTGCCATTCCTGGGGCAGTGACGGAATGTATGGAAAGGCCTTCTGCTTGGCCAGACGATCACTGCATCTAGCCTAGCATCGTCTCTGGCAAAGGTCTTCCCCCCCAAAATGGAAAGGATGCCAAAGATCAAACCCGGCAGGCCTTCTCACATCTGGAGTACGTGCTTGACCGACAGCCTAGTCGGCTGCTGAGCAGACGGCCATCTTTCCTGTGCCTCCCTCTTATCCCCAAGGCTCTCACGGGGATTGTCTTTCAGAGGGCGAAACTGGAAAGTTAGCAGTGTTCCCTCTAAGCTGAGTTAGTGTGAGCTAGCTCACAGTTTTTTAGCCTCCAGCTCACACATTTTTTGTCTTGGCTCAGAAAGGAGGGCTCCAGAGCAGACGTAATTTATGCAGTAGCCAAATCGCTCGCTCACAACTTTAATGCCAGTAGCTCACAAAGCAGAATTTTTGCTCACAAGACCCCACAGCTTAGAGGGAGCATTGGTCCAGAATTGTGCCTCTTTGCCGGCAACCAAAGGGTAAGCCGCAAAGTGCGTGAGGAAATCAAATTTTGTTAATTAATTGATTCTTTAAGAATGATAGCAAACAGTATCAGAACTGCAGTCTAGTAAACCAGGAAGCTAGATGGAGTGAAACTCAAAGAAACACATATTTATTCAGTGCTCATTTAGGTCCGTACGAATCACCATGAGGGGCCAAACCAAGATTCTTCCTGTAGTCAAGTGTTTTGTTCCTAGCAACAGTCTCACAAGCAAGGCATGAACTGATGCCCTTTCGTATTGTTGCCTCCCAGCATCTGATATACTGCCCCTAAACATGGAGGTTCCGTTAAGTCACCGTGGCAACAAAAGTGAGAGTCTGTGAATTTCACAGCTCCTTTTAAACAGACCCTAAGCTTGTGGTGATCACCGGCACCTGATGGCGTGACATTTGGTCACAGGTTTCAGCAGTCAGGACTTGGGGCCTAGTCAAACCTGAGGCCCGATTACCTGAAGGTACTTTATAGGCCTTGCTAGTCAGATGGGGAAATGCTCTTTGTAGAGCAGTTTTAGAGGGTAGCTGTGTCAGTCTGCAGTATAACAGCTAGATTTGTAGAGTATACACTTTGGAAAGGGGAAAAACGGGTTCGGGGGCAAAACGTCCTTCTAAATCTTATTAAAACAGAATTGGTGACATAGGCCTGACAAGTACGGGATAGGCAGTTGAAGCAGGTTCCCTCAACATCCATCCTTCTGTGTGTGAAATGACACCTTGCCCTTCTTTTCAAGAAAAAGAAAATTGAGCCTGAGGTCTTGGAAATTCAAGAAATGAAAAACAACACCCAGGTCTAGGGTTATCAACCTCCAGGTCGTCTCCAGGTGACAAAGATCAGTTCAGATGGAGAAAAAGGCCACTTTTGAGAAAGACGGCTCTATGGCATTATATTCCATTGAATTTCCTCCCCTCGGGTTGCCAACCCCCAGGCAGCACCTGGCTTTCTCCCTCTATTACAGTTGATCTCCAGATGACCGAGATCAGTTCCTGTGGAGAAGATGGCCGCTTTGGAGGGTGGACTCTATGGCATTATGCTATGCTGAGGTCCCTCCCCTCCCCAAACTCCACCTTCCCCAGGTTCTACTCCCCCAAATCTCCAGGTATTTCCCAAACCAGAGCTGGCAACCGTATCCTCCTCAAACCCTGCCTTCCTCAGGCTCCACCCCCCAAATCTCCAGGTATTTCCCAACACGGAGCTGGCAACCCTCTAAGCTGTGGTGTCTTCTACTTTCTGAGCTACCGGCATTAAAGTCGTGAGCAAGTAATCTGGCTACTGCATAAACTCGTTTCTCTGGAGCTCTCCTTCCTGAGATAAGACAAAAATGTATGAGCTGGAGGCTAAAAAAGTGAGCTAACTCACACTCACTCAGCTTAGAGGGAACACTGTCTGACCCCTACCCAGGGCACATAATCTGGCCTTGACTTCTTACTCCATCCCTGAAACCTTTTGTACTGTAGATTTTCACCAGGCTGAGAGAGCGCAGATCTCTTGGTGTCTTCCCAAGGCCGTGAAAGGCCACTAAAACTCTAAAAAGTTTTCAAATAGCAAGCCTTCTGACCGACATCTGTCTGTCACAGTTTTCCATGATGAAGTATGTCCTGTATGAATGGGGGGGTCTTTGGACACCTGTGGAAAATATTCAGCCACGCAAATGGGGTACCACAAATCACCTCTGTTTATGGGGATTCAGCACGCAAAACGGAAAGGCCAAGAAGAGGTTCTTGGTTGATCGTCCTGATTGCAATGGAACCTAAGTTTCTGGGCTGAGATTTGCAAAGAAACAGTCTGACCCCACGGGTGGGGGTCCCCGACATGGTGCCCATAGGCACTGTGGGGCCTGCCGACACCTTTCCTGGCGCCTGCCAAGTGTTTTTAAAAAGTGGGTGGGGCTAGGAGAGGCTCTTGCTCTGTACAGTTCTTTAAACCCATTGCGTTGGTAGTGGCTGCCACCACAACACAAGGAGAATCGTGGTATGACTGGAGGTCCCCTGTGGCGTACATTTTGGGACTGGTTCCACCTCCTGCGGCAGCCATTTTGTTGCTTCAACCACCACACTGTGTCAGAATTCCAAAGGTGTCCACCGGCTCAAAAAGGTGGGGGATCTTCACCATAAGTGTTGAGAGAGCTGCTTATGTTCTTCGATTGCCGGGGGTGGGGGGTGGGTCATCCCTGCATCAGGGATATTCCCTAGCAGATCTGGGATCCAAAATGTGTTCCCCCAAACAAATTCTGAGAAACGAGAGTTTCCTATTTGAGTTGGATCAGGTCTCTCATACTCCCAAGGAGTTGTATCGAAATGGAACATCTGCCCCGTGGATGCTGGCGTTTGGGAGATGCTCAGAGGATGTCGTTCTGCGACCCTCTTCAAGGCCTTGATTTCTGTTTCTTTCCTCCCCTCTTCCTACTCAGTACGGCCGCTCAGACAGCTACCGTGTGGCGACCACGCAAGACAAAAATGACGAGAAGGAGTCGGCCCACAAGGACAAAGCGCAGAAAGCTCGGGACTTGGACGATCTAAAGAAGGAGGTTGCGATGGTGAGTCAGAACAGGGGTGCCGGCAGGGCTTTTTTTTGGAAGAAAAAGCACAGCAGGAACTCATTAGCGTAATAGGCCACACCCAATAGCAGAAACTCATTAGCATATTAGGCCACACTCCTGACAGCACAGCTCATTAGCATATTATGCGGGGGGGGGCTGGGAAAGCACAGGGCAGGCATGGGGAGGGAAAGAAAGGCCTTTTCAAGGCGCCTGGGTTCCCTGCCTGCCTTTTTCCAGCTGGGACATGTCAGCTAGAGAAGGGAAGGCAGAGAGAGGCTTTTCCTTGTCAATTTCACTCTCAGCTGACTGGCAGGGAGTGAAATTGACAAGGAAATCTGGATGGGCTCTCCAGGGGGAAAGATGGCATTTTAACATGCCGCCTTTCCCTCATTTTAACATGCCGCCTTTCTCTCTTGTGTGTAACGTGGGGAGGGCAGCATGCTCTGTAGCCACGCATGCCAGAGGTTTTGGTTGAAGGCGCGGCCAACTCAGGAGCCAGCCAGAACTCCGTTCCTGTGCGTTCCTGCCCAAAAATAACCCTGGGTGCTGTCATCGGGAGCATGCTCAACCTCCACCAGCAAATGGCTATTGGCTATTGGCTTCGCTCCCAGGTCATTCCAGGTGTGATCTTAAAGAGGCTAGGGCTTTTAAGCTTGGAGAAATGACAACCGAGGGGTGACATGATAGAGGCTTTCAAAAATATGCACGGGATAGAGAATGTCGAGAAAGAAGTCCTTTTCTCCGTTTCTTACAATACAAGAACTGGTGGGTTGCTCAATGAAATTGCTGAGCAGTAGGCTTAGAACAGATAAAAGGAAGTCCTTCACCCAAAGAGTCGTTAACACGTGGCGTTCACTGCTGCGGGAAGTGGTGGTGGCTACAAGCGCACAGCTTCAAGTGGGGATTGGAGAAACATAGGGAGCAGAGGTCTATTAGTGGCTATTAGCTACAAGGTATAGCTGGAACACACTGTCTGGGGCAAGTGATTCTTTGTATTCTTGATACTTGGGGAGGGGAACAGTGGGAGGGCTTCTGGAGTTCTGGCCCCACTGGTGGACCTCCTGATGGCCCCTGGGTTTTGGCCACTGTGTGACACAGAGTGTTGGACTGGATGGGCCACTGGCCTGATCCAACATGGCTTCTCTGATGTTCTTATTTTCATACAATCTGATGCAGACCGACTCCAGTTTACAGTTGGTGCAATCAATGAATTTAGGCTGGAGTAACTCTGCTTCAACTTAATTCGGCGGCGGTAGACTGTAGAGCGGGGGAGGGAGGGACAGGAGGAGAGACCGGGACGGTCTTCTAATTCTCACTCCGTTTTGTGTTCCCCCCCCCCCCCAGACCGAGCACAAAATGTCCATTGAGGAGGTGTGCCGAAAATACAATACAGATTGTGTGCAGGTAATGAAACCCAGGCAACAAGGTTTCTCTCTCTCTCTCTCTCTCTCTCACCCCGTCTTCTATTGGGGTGCTAGAGTCTCTCTCCCAAAGGACTAGGGATGGTTTGGAGAGAATTCCAGTGCTGCATGATTGTAATAATTGGGTTTTATCTTCTGGAGAACTGGGGTGTGGGGGAATGAAAAGGAAATACTTCTTTACGCAGTGAGGGATTAAAACGTAGAATTCGCTGCCAGAGGATGCAGTGATGGCCACAGGAACAGGCAGCTTTAAAAGGGGATTAGACAGATTCATGGAGGATAAGCCTATCAATGGCTACCAGCCATGGTGGCTGAGGGGAACCTCCACATTCAGAGGAGGTTCCCCTCTGAATCTCAATCCTCTGAATCCCAGGGCCAGGAGGCAGCATCAGGAGAAGGCCTCGGCCTCTATGCCCTCCTGTTGGGCCTCCAGAGGAACTGGTTGGACACTGTGTGAGACAAGATGCTGGGCTAGATGGACCACTGGTCTGATCCAGCAGGGCTCTTCTGATGTTCTTATGAAGACCTCAGCCTCTGTGCCCTGTTGTTGGCCCTCCAGAGGAACTGGTTGGCCACTGTGTGAGACGAAATGCTGGACTAGATGGACCCCTGGTCTGATCCAGCCGGGCTCTTCTGATGTTCTTATGAATCGACCAGTCGTTGAAGCTTGACAGATTGACTATAGAATCAACCACAGGGAGCTTGAACCCCAGAAACAGGATTTGACAAGTGAGTTTGGGGAACCCGTTTATACAAGCGATGGGCTGTCTGGGCCGGCATTACCAGGGACACTTCTGTATGTCACTTGGGCCTTACTTGGAAAGAGAGTGGTCATAAATGTTGTCTATAAACAAGCAAGTTAGTTCAGGGAAGCGGGATAGCAGATTCCTTAGGTAGGGTTGCCAGCCTCCAAGTGGTGGCTGGAGATCTCCTGGAATTGCAGCTGACCACCAGGCGACAGAAATCTAAGCTGCGGAGTCTCATGAACAAAAATTCTGCTTTGTGAGCTGCTAGTATTAAAGTAGTGAGCGAGCGATTTGGCTGCTGCAGAAATCGCTCTGGAGCCATCCTTCCTGAACGAAGACAAAAATCTGTGAGCTGGATGCTAAAAAAACCTGTGAGCTAGCTCTCACTAACTCAGCTTAGAGGGAACACTGCCCCTGTCCCCTCCCCAAACTCTGCCCTCCTCGGGCTCCACCCACAAAACCTCCAGGAATTTCCCAACCCTAAACTGGGAACCCTATCCTAAGAACTGTATCATCATAGAGTTGGATGGGACCCCCCAGGGTCATCTAGTCCAACCCCCTGCACAATGCAGGGAATTCACAAATACCTCCCCCCACACACCCCCAGTGACCCCTGCTCCATGCCCAGAAAATGGCAAAAAAACCCTCCAGGATCCCCGGCCAAACTGGCCTGGAGAAGAATTGCTGCCTGACCCCAAAGTGGATGCCATGTTCCCACCGCCTTCTCTGTGCAACGTTTGGAAGTAGTAGAAGAAGATGACGAAGAAGAGATTGGATTTATATCCCGCCCTTCACCCTCTTGGAGTCTCAGAGCAGCTTACAAACTCCTTTCCCTCTGTTTGCAAGACCTGAGCAAGGCTGACAAGAAGAGGAAGAAGAAGAGAAGAGATTGGATTTATACCCTGCCCTTCACTTGGAGTCTCAGAGTGGCTTACAGACTCTTTTCCCTCCCCCTCCCCACAACAGACACCCTGGGAGGTAGGTGGGGCTGAGAGAGTTCTGAGACAACTGTCCTTGAGAGAACAGCTGTGCCAGAACTACGGCTTGCCCAAGGTCATCCAGCAGGTGCAAGTGGAGGAGAGGGGAATCAAACCCGGTTCTCCCAGATTAGAGTCCGCGCACTTAACCACTACACCAAACTGGCGTAAGGACTTATAAGTAAGAAAAATAAGTAAGAATAAATAAGAACTCATGTATCAGGTTCTGCAATGCCTCGACTTGGAAAGCACCACGGTGCGTTTCCTGATTTGAGACTCAGCTTGTCTTTGTGCCTCTTTCGGGTAGAGGAAGGAGCGAGAATTAGATTGTGGAGAGGAATCGCTGGAGGGAGCAAAGGGAGAAAAGTGCGGGTGAGGAGGACGGCGGCTGTCAGGCGGATCTGTCAAGGGGCTCGCGAAAGAACTAGTTTCTCTCTTCCCCACCTCAGGGTCTGACCCACAGCAAAGCCCAAGAGATCCTGGCCCGCGACGGCCCCAACGCACTGACCCCACCACCTACCACTCCCGAATGGGTGAAGTTTTGCCGCCAGCTCTTTGGAGGGTTCTCCATCCTCTTGTGGATCGGGGCCATCCTCTGCTTCTTGGCCTACGGCATCCAAGCGGGGACCGAGGACGACCCGGCCGGGGACAATGTGAGTGCTGGGAGAGAGTTAGGGGTGGCTGGGAAGGAGGGAGGAGAGGGAGCAGGGGGAAACAGGGGGGATGCCCCACGGAGCTTCCGAGGTCCCATCTTCCTGTATCTGTTCCCACCCTCTTACAGCTGTACCTGGGTATCGTCTTGGCCGCTGTGGTGATCATCACTGGCTGTTTCTCCTACTACCAAGAAGCCAAGAGCTCTAAGATCATGGAGTCCTTCAAGAACATGGTGCCGCAGGTATGGACGGTGGATAAGGGGGGGTTTACCGCTAGGGCTGCTGGATGAGTGTGGTGGGTAGAACTCGGTTTCATAGTTAGACCAGAATTGTTTGATATGGTACCCAGTTAGAGGGTCTGAAAAGACAACAGGTTCAGAAGTCGACCTAGCAGGCTGTTATCTCGCCAGATGGCATCAAGCTTCACGTATGAACTGCCAGGCTCCTCCCCCAGTGCCTTCGGATTCTAGTGTGGCTCCTCCCCTAACGCCTCCAGATTCTAGCCTGGCTCCTCCCCCAGTCCCTTCGGATTCTAGCCTGGCTCCTCCTCCAGTACCTCTGGATTCTAGCCTGGCTCCTCCACTAAAGGCTCCGGATTCTAATCTGGCTCCTCTTCCAGTCCATTCGGATTCTAACCTGGCTCCACCCCAGATGCCTCCAGATTTTCACCTGCCTCCTCCCCTCGCACTCCTACTCAAAATTCCACTTTAGCTCCACCCCTGATTAACCCAGGTTGTCGTCCATTGCTCTGTAGAATTGAATTAAATAAATAGTACCATTGACTATTGATCAGTTATTGAAAAGTGGGCTGGCGGTGGTTGGGACAAAGAAAACCGACAGAGCGGGGTTCCTCGACCTTTTTGGGACTGCAGGCACCACTGGAATTCAGACACGGCATGGTGGGCCCAGTCACAGTATGGCTGCCACAAAATAGCTGCCACGGGAGGTGGAGCCAGCCACACAATGCTGCGGGCAGCTCACCTTCACCTACACGGTTAAAAACCTTGTGCTGTGGTGGCAGCTGTCGCCAAAGCAACTTTAAAAAAAAATCTGTACAGCCAATCAAATCTCCAATGGCCAATCAGAAGCCTTGCAGGGCGGAAGCCCCACCTGACCCCGCCCACTTTCTAAAAACGCGTGCGGAAATCAGGGATGAACCAAAGCAGCATGGGGGCCAGAACTGAGATTTAAAAACCCATGCTGAAAAACCCTTTGTTTCTATGCCAAAAACAACAGCGGAACATACATACAGCTTCCCAAAACATGCAGGGAAAATAAAACCAAAATAATAATCGAGGGGGGTTGGGAGTGAGCATTGTTAGAGGGTAAATTTACCTATTGTCTGGGAGTACTTCCCTTTCCTCTCACGCCTCTGGTACAACCACGATGGAGCTTTAAAGGAACTGAATTGTAATTCAGAAGCCTTTCAAACCGCCTCTTGCACGACAGCTGTGATACAGGAAAACGCGGATGCCTGCAGGTCCCGAACAATGCTAGAAGTTCAGCAGAGTCTAAGGGTGTGTTCAGATGGCTCTTTTGAGTGCACGGATTTAAAGTGCACGTCCAGACCACAACATCTGGGAATCGTGCCGCTTTTGTTAGTAGCCCGTCGATCCCCATCGGGGAGCCGTACTTAAAAGATAGTGGTGAAAGTCCGGTCTAAAGCTGGCCGACGGGCCAATGCTGGACTTTCCACCATCAGGTTGTTCCACCAGCATGCAATCAGCCTGTAGGGATGGTCTCCACACCATCCCGAATGGCTGCCATTTAAAAAAACTCTTAGCGATGCACGCATAACCGCTTGAACATGTGACATCTGAAGACGATGAGGCACATAAGCAGATATACAAATATGCACATATGCAGATAAGCACATATGCACATGCACAAATAGGATTAAAAAAAAAAAGCCGACTGCACAGCTCCTTGCGGTGGATGCTGTCTAGACAATCCATCGCAGAGTCACGCGTGGTAAAGCGATTCATGGGGGAGCTGTCTGGTCGTGCAACACTGGATTAAAAAGATCTAGATCAAATTACAGCCGGGCCAATGGCGGGATTAGCTGCCTGTCTGAACACAGCATAAGACTCTCTAGTGGACAGAGTTGCTTTTAGATGTGGGTTAAAATCCTAGCTGCTACACAAATAGATGGCATTTGTATGTCTCTGTTTCGGAATCCCCGCACTTGCAAAATGGGAACGGAAATAAACAGTTCTCAAAAGGGTCAATATTTAAGGAAGGATGAATGGAGGCCTTTGCATGTTGAAAGTGCGATGCAAACCATGACAGGAGTGACAACTCAGTGGCTTTAGTCCCTCTCAGAAACAGTACACTATGGCAATGCATTTCAGGGAACTGATAGCTGAATATGCCCAGAATTTGTATATACTGCCCCGCGCCTGCTATTCTTTTCCCACAGCAAGCCCTGGTCATCCGAGAAGGTGAGAAGATGCAACTCAACGCAGAAGACGTGGTGGTTGGAGATCTGGTGGAAGTGAAAGGTGGAGACAGAGTCCCAGCCGATCTGAGGATCATCTCGGCCCACGGATGCAAGGTGAGGCCCTTGAGTTTACGTTCTCCCCCCCGGAGAATTTTCTGAAGCATGGAACACCGCTGAGCAGCACTGTGAGCAAGGAGAGAGGAGCTCCCGCTACCACCTTCAGAGACAGAACGTCCCCAATTTGTTGGCCATCCAGTGAGACAATTCAAATTAGCATCACAATGGCTGTGTCAGATTCCTGCGCACAATGTTCTGTTCTGGAGATATTTCTGTCTCTTCTTTCTTAGGAAGGAGGAGCTGAGTGGGGCTTGCTGAGAACATTTTAATGTATAAGAATCAGATATTTCTTTTAATTGAACAAAAGTCCAGGCCAGTTTGGTGTAGCGGTTAAGAGCGCAGACTCTAATCTGGGAGAACCGGGTTTGATTTCCCACTCCTCCACATACAGCTGCTGGTCTGACCTTGAGTCAGCCACAAGTTCTCTCAGAGCTGTTCTCTCAAGAGCAGTCCTCGAATGAGCTCTCTCAGTCCCACCTACCTCCCAGGCAGTGCTCCCTCTAAAATGTGGAGTCTTGTGAGCAAAAATTCTACTTTGTGAGCCTCTGGCATTAAAGTGGTGAGTGAGCGATTTGGCTACTGCATCAGTTAGTTTGCTCTGGAGCCATCCTCCCTGAGCTAAGACAAATTGTGTGAGCCAGAGGCTAAAGAACTGTGAGCTAGCTCACACTAACTCATCTCAGAGGTAACACTGCTCACCGGGTGTCTGCTGTGGGAAGGAGTAGGGAAAGGAGACTGGAAGCCACTTTGAGTGAAGGGCAGAGTATAAATCCAGTCTCCTCCTCCTCCTATCTTACCTTCTGTAGGAATTTTGTAACATGTCAAATGACTCTAGTTCAGAGCCCCAAGTTCAAATTCCTTAGTTATTCCTTTATTCAGATATTCATATACTGCTTTTCCCTGTAGAAACATTAAATTTGAAGGTGGCGGCCAGAGATTCCCTTGGATTTCCTAGTATTTGCAAGCTGACTTTGGAGATTTGAAAATCTGAAACATGAATTCCACATCAAAGTTTGCAATGAGGCTGTTTGAACATAATGCTCTTGACAGGTCTGTTTCAGTTTAGAGCCATTTTTCACGACAGGTGTGGCTCTCTTTCTGCCCAGGTGGATAACTCTTCCTTGACTGGCGAATCAGAGCCCCAGACCCGATCCCCTGACTGCACCCACGACAACCCCTTGGAAACCAGGAATATCACCTTCTTCTCGACCAACTGTGTAGAAGGTATGACCAGAGCCTAAAAGGGAGAGGGGGGCGGGTATAGATTGATGGAAACTAGGTGACATCTAGGACAGTCTACCAGGGTGCTGGTGTATTAGGTCTGATTTGTTGGAGACGATCTGCATTACAGACCTAAATGAGATTAATAGCCATTCTCTCTCCTGGGAAAGGCAGACGTTGCTAACAGATAATTCTCATTCTTCCTGAACCACAGCTCCCAGGATTCTTTGGGAGAGGTCAGGATCAATGGTCCTTCTAATTTACACCCCTCTCCCCCGCTGAGGAGAGCAGTTCACATCTTGAGCAGAATATAACTGCTGTAATCTTAAAATGGACAGTGGGCAGCGCAAGACCCTGTGCGGCTCCAGACTACTGTTGAGCGGGGTTTCCTGTGTTAATGAGCGGCCGCTCACCCACACAACTTCGAGGGAACACTGTTCATGAGACTACATGTAGTAAATGACCACAAAACCAACACAGGAGAGCCAGTTGTGTGCGGTAGTTAGAGTGTTGGACTGGGATTTGGGAGACCCAGGTTCAAATCCCCACATGTGCGATGGAAGCTCGCTGGGTCACCTTGGGTTGGTCACGCTCTCTCAGTCTAACCTACCTCACAGGGTTGTTGCGAGGATAAAATGGAGGAGAGGAAAGTGATGTAACCCGCTTCAGGTCCCTACTGGGGAGAAAGATGGGGTAGAAATGGATTAAATAAATAAATATAAAGTCTGTAGGGCGGAGATGCCTACAAAGCCGCCTTTTCACCCTCCCAGGCACGGCACGCGGCGTTGTCATCGCCACTGGCGACCGCACAGTGATGGGCCGAATTGCCACCCTGGCCTCAGGCCTGGAGGTTGGCAAGACCCCCATCGCCGTCGAGATTGAACACTTCATCCAGCTCATCACTGGCGTGGCTGTCTTTCTGGGGGTCTCCTTCTTCGTCCTCTCCCTGATCCTGGGCTACAGCTGGCTGGAAGCCGTCATCTTCCTCATCGGCATCATTGTGGCCAACGTCCCCGAAGGGCTTCTGGCTACAGTCACCGTAAGTACCGCAGACTGTAGGAGCGCTTGCGGAATGGATACTCTGGTCGCGTAGCCATAGACGTGGAGGTGAGAAGATCTAAGAACCTAAGAAGACCAGTTGTAGCAAAAATCCTGAGCTACATTCGAGTCTAGTCGCCCCTTAGAGAGTTTCAAGGTATAAACTTTTTAGAGTCGAGTTCACTTTGTGACCCAGAGGCAGGCAATGGCGAACCACTTCTGAATTGTCTCTTGCCTTAAAAACAAGTCTAGCTCGCCACCTAGTGGTGAATAACGCTAAAAGAGCTAGAACGTCTGGCTGCCAGATAATCTTAGGATCTCCTGTCTATTCTACATACAATGCCATATGATAATTAATCCTCACAAAAGCCTATACTCTGAAAATCTTTTTTTGGGGGGGGGTATTTTTACATTTGTGTGTGTGTGCCCGTGCCTGGAAGTCATGGTGACCTCTGGTGACTCCTACTGGGGCACGGAGGACGTTCAGAGAAGTGGCTTGATAGCCTGCCTCTGCCTCCTGGCCCTGGTATTCCTTGGAGGTCCTCCATCCTAATACTCGTCAGGGTCAGCCCTGCTTAGCTTCTGAGATCTGACGAGATCAGGCTTGCCTGGGCTATCCAGGTCAGGGCTACTTCAAAAATCTTGCTGGTTTGTAAGGTGCTACTGGACTCGGATCTAGCTCTTGTACTGAAGACTAGCATGGCTACCCTCTACAGCAAAATCCTGAACTCAAGGTGCATAATAGGTTTAAAGTTCTTTATGCAAGGGCCAAAGTGCTTTTTGGCCAATTAAATAAATAATAATTTAATAAATAATAATAATAATAGCCCACTGTCTTGACCCTGGGTCCCTGGGAGGTGGGAACTGAACAGAATGTTGCCTGCGCACTTTCCCATATAAGTATCAGGATGAGAGACAACCGGGGTTTTTACTTTTCATGGAAGCTGGAAATTTAGGGAAAGGGTCTGGAATATCCCTGAGGGACCCAGGTTCTGATACAGAATAGATAAAGCTGCCTTGTACTGAATCAGACCACTGGTCCATCAAGGGTGGTCTTGTCTACTCAGGCTGGCAGCTGCTCTCCGGGGTCTCCAGTGGAGGTGTTTCACGTTGCCTACTACCAGCCCCCGAGCTATGGTGGGGCACGGCCCCCCAAATTTCTCCCAAGGCCCCCCGGCTTCTGGGGGAAAGCGGGGGTGGTGGTGGCTGCACGCGCCTGCACTCTGACCCACGAATTTGAGTTTAAATGGTTTGGGAGAGAAGTGGAGACCCCACACCTGCACTCGAAGCCGTGAATTCCGCTTCTCCCTCAAAGCATTCAAAGGGACCCTTTAAATGCTTAAGGGGAGAAACGGGGGCCGTGCACAAATTTCAGTGCTCCCCCCCTTTATAAAAGGCCCCCCAAATTGAAAAATCCTGGATACAGGTCTGCCTGCTACCTGGCTCTTTTACCTGGAGATGCCAGGGATTGAACTTGGGACCTTCTGCCTGCCAAGCAGAGGCTCTGCCACTGAGCCACAGCCCCTCTCCATAGCTCTCAAAGGATCTCAGGCTGAGGTCTTTCACATCACCTGGTCCTTTTAACAGGAGATGCTGGGGATCATAAGAACATAAGAAAAGCCAATGGTGGATCAGGCCAATGGCCCATCCAGTCCAACACTCTGTCACAAAGTGGCCAAAAACACCAGGTGCCCTCAGAAGGTCCAGCAGTGGGGGCAGGAAGCCCTCCCACTGTTGCCCCCCCAAAAAACACCAAGAATACAGAGCATCACCTGCCCCAGACTGAGGGTTCCTATCTATACCTCGTGGCTAATAGCCACTGATGGACTTCTGCTCCATATGTTTATCTAATCTCCTCTTGAAGCCGTCCATGCTTGTAGCTGCCACCACCTCCTATGTTCATCACTTTTTGTGTGTGTTCATCACTTTTTGTGTGTTCATCACTTTTTGGGTGAAGAAGTACTTCCTTTTATCTGTTCTAACCTGACTGCTCAGCAATTTCATGGAGTGCCCACGAGTTCTTGTATTGTGAGAAAGGGAGAAAAGGACGTCTTTCTCTACCTGCTCTATCCCATGCATAATCTTCTAAACCTCGATCATGTCACCCCTCAGTCATCATTTCTCCAAGCTAAAGAGCCCCAAGCGCTTCAACCTTTCTTCATAGGAAAAGTGTTCCAACACTTTTATCATTTTAGTTGCCCTTTTCTGCACTTTTTCCAGTGCTATAATATCTTTCTTGAGGTGTGGTGACCAGAACTGTACACAGTACTCCAAATGAGGTCGCACCACTGATTTATACAGGGGCATTATGATACTGGCTGATTTGTTATCTATTCCCTTCCTAATAACCCACAGCATAGCATTGGCCTTTTTCATTGCAGTCGCACACTGTCTCGACATTTTCATTGAGTTATCTACTACGACTCCAAGATCTCTCTCTTGGTCAGTCTCCGCCAGTTTGAACCCCATCAACGTGTATTTATAGTTAGGATTTTTGGCTCCAATGTGCATCACTTTGCACTTGGCCACATTAAACCCCATTTGCCACGTTGATGCCCACTTGCCCATCCTTGACAAATCCCTTTGGAGTGCTTCACAATCCTCCCTGGTTCTCACCACCCTGAACAACTTCGTGTCATCTGCAAATTTAGCCACTTCACTGCTTACTCCCAACTCCAAATCATTAATAAACAATTTAAAAAGCATTGGACCGAGTACTGATCCCTGCGGTACCCCACTGCTTACCTCCCTCCACTGAGAAAATTTCCCATTTATACTCACTCTCTGTTTCCTTTTAATTAGCCAGTTTTTGATCCACAAAAGGACTTGTCCTTTTATCCCATGACTATTGAGCTTACTTAGGAGCCTTTGATGAGGAACCTGGGACCTTCTGCATGCCAAACAGACGCTCTGCCACTGAGCTACAGTCCCACTTCATGGCTCTCCAGGGTCTCTGGTGGAGGTCTTTCACATCACCTCCTGCCTGGGCCTTTTAACTGGAGATGCCAGGGATCGAACCTGGGACCTTCTGCGTGCCAAGCAGATGCTCTGCTACTGAGCCACAGCCCCTCTCCATGGCTCTCCAAGGATCTCAGGCGGAGGTCTTCCCCATCACCTCCTGCCTGGTCCTTTTACCTGGAGATGTGGGGGATTGAGCTTGGGACCTTCTGCATGCTAAGCAGATGCTCTGCCACTGAGCCACATAAGCCCTCTTCTCTTTGGCTGACTCTCCGAAGAACAGAAGATTGTGGAGAATTGTCCAGCTTTGTAAATCCCGTCTGCCCTTGCAAATCTGATCCATCCTGATTTGGATGCTTTCTCGCACTCTTGCATCCCACTGACTTCTGCCCTCCTACCAGGTGTGTCTGACCCTGACTGCCAAGCGCATGGCACGCAAGAACTGCTTGGTGAAGAACTTGGAAGCCGTGGAGACCCTGGGCTCCACTTCCACCATCTGCTCGGACAAGACAGGGACCCTGACCCAGAACCGCATGACGGTCGCCCACATGTGGTTTGACAACCAGATCCACGAAGCTGATACCACCGAAGACCAGTCTGGTGAGGGCCATGGTGGGGGAAATAGGTAGACCACATCTGTCTGGGGTGGTGGGAAGTTGTTTCTTCTAGGGGAACAGGAGCACCTCTTTCACCTTTGGGATAATTCTTCAGAGAGCCAGTTTGGTGTAGTGGTTAAGAGTGCGGACTCTAATCTGGGAGAACCGGGTTTGATTCCCCACTCCTCCACAGGCAGGCAGCTGGGTGACCTTGGGTCAGTCAGAAGTTCTTCCAGAGCTGTTCTCTCAAGGGCAGTCCTTGAGAGAGCTCTCTCAGCCCCACCTACCTCACAGGGTCCATGTTGTGGGGAGGGGAAGGGAAAAGAGATTGCAAGCCACTCTGAGACTCCAAGGGCAAGGTATAAATTCAATCTCCTCCTCCTCCTCTTCCTTGGGCATCCATACTCCACTCTCTTCCTCCTCCCTTAGAATTTCATGCGGTGACTTTTTAAATCTCGCTTTTCCTTCCCTGTAGGTACGGCCTTTGATAAGAGCTCTGCTACCTGGGTGGCCCTGTCCAAAATCGCAGGTCTTTGTAACCGAGCAGTGTTCAAAGGGGGTCAGGAAAATATCCCCATCCTCAAGGTGAGAGCAGAATACCCAGACCTCCATGAGAAAGTATTTAGAGAGCTGGGGTGGGGGGGTGGGGTGGGAGGTGGACATGCTTCAGAAGAAAGGGATCCGCGTTGGAGTGTTCTTTGCAGGAGAAAGGAGGGGTGTAAGGCAACCCGCTTCAATTTCTTGCATCTTCTTTCCAAGCAAAAAATCATACGGAGGTTGGGAACTTGGGAATGGGGAGGCTGGAAAAGTTCCCATGTCTTACGGCCAGGCCAAAGGATGTGGAATCTCGTCCAAGGGCTGTCTTTTAAAATGCGCTTCCTCTTCTTCCCACAGCGTGACGTAGCGGGAGATGCTTCTGAGTCGGCCCTTCTGAAATGCATTGAGCTCTCATCCGGATCCGTCAAACTCATGAGGGAGAAGAACAAGAAAGTGGCTGAGATCCCCTTCAACTCCACCAACAAATACCAGGTATGGATTCTCAGTAGGGATGCCAGCCTCCAGGGGGTGGTTGGAGATCTCCTGCTATTATAACTGATCTCCAGCCAACAAAGGCCAGTTCACCTGGAGAAAATGGCTGCTTTGGAGGGCGGGCTCTATGAAATCTCTCCCCTCCCCAAACCCCGTCCTCCTCAGACCCCACCCCCCAAATCTCCAGGTTGTTCCCAACCTGGAGCTGTATCAACCCGAGCTGCTGTGTTAGGAGAGTCAAGTAACAAAAAATATACACTGCAAGAAACTTTTGTAAATAATCATGTTCTATTTATAATTATTATTCTGTAAAGTGCATTGTGTGCTATAGTAACATCCTTGCCATATATATATTCAGTACATTCAGTATAACAATGATATTCAGTTCATTCAACATAACAACTACCAATCAATTTTGCATCAGTATTTTAAAAGTCAAGCCCCAACGGGAGTTTCCAGAATTACAAGCCCGCTTCTACTTGTACGAAGTCTTCCAAAAGGGGGGGGGGAAGCTTTCATTTATAATTGTATTGATGCTTATTGCTGGTCCTACAAAAGACACATTGTGACAGGAATCTTAGCTGGACAGGACAGGAATCCCTTCAGCTCCCTTGAAGGACCATTCTCTAGAACTTTCTTCTCCGAGAGGGCTGTGTCCACGTGTGACCCATTGGTACGGCAACTGGTGTGCTTGGGCCATATCTCGAAACTTCTGTAATCTTCTCTTCAGCAGGCCTTAATATTCTCTTCACATTCACCCATAAATAACACTACAGCATTATCTCCCTCACTTCCAGAATCTTCCTTCATATACCTTTTCCTTTCGCTCAAAATGGTCACCGTATGTTCCCTTCAGCTCCCTTGAAGGCCCACTCTCTGGAACATTCTTCTCTGTGAGAGGGCCGTGGCCACGTATGACCCATTCGTATGGCAACTGGTATGCTCAGGCCTTACCTAGAAAACCCTGTGAGGGGGACATTTGGCCTTTCGTCTTCAATAAACTGGCTGCATCGAGGATCTAGGTGGGGAATATAATTTGGGCTCCTCTGCCTCATTGCCAGGGTCCTTTCGGGTCTCCTTTCCCAGTTGAGTCATCCCTCACTGTTGCAATAACAGCTATTCTGGCTGTTTCTCCATTATTCTATAGGAGGAACCACCTTAGCCTGTTTCAGATTCTAAATTGTGTTGAATCAACACACGGAGGAGGGGAATTGGGATCACAGCAGCAGGCCCCGCCCTGACCCTCCATGCGCCTGATTGCTCATCGGTCTGCATGAGGATGTATATCTTGCATGTGCGTAGGCACAGAGTAGCAATCGATGCATGGCGCTGAGGGGTGGGGCCAGCTGGCACACTCCTGATTCCCCCACCCAACCTGCCATGCATTGATTCCACACACTTTTCAGAAGTCGGGAAAAGCTCTTGTTTCAAGCCTCTCTCTGCAGGGATATGGAGACTGCTCTTCGTTATAATCCCAGAGCTTCATGCATTGATACTTTTGCATCGCGGTGTTCCTCCAAGGAACTCCAAGAGGATTTTGTGGTGCTACCAAGCAGACTGAGACCTCCATAAAGTCACTGTGTCTTACAGAGCCCTCAGTCTATTCCCTGAACAAGACTCACCAGGACCCCTCTAACTGGATCTAGAAACTTCCTGGTCTCCATCCCCTGCTAGGAATCAACCAGGTCTTCCCTGACTACCAGAACTGTTACATTCTCCTGAAAAGTATTCTTCACATCCATAGAGAAATGCTGCCCATGCAGACACAATTGCAGTTGCGTCTTCACCTTCTAGATCAGAGGTGTTGAATTCATTTGTTACAAGGGCCAGATCTGACATAAATGTCACTTTCTTGGGCTGGGCCATATGTGCCATAAGAACACAAGAGCCCTGTTAGATCAGTCCAGTGATCCATCTAGTTCAGCATCCTGTCTCACACAGTGGCCAACCAGTTCCTCTGGAGGACCAACAACAGGTCATAGAGGCCGAGGTCTTCCCCTGATGTTGCCCCGTCTCTGGAATTCAGATGATTAGCGCCTTTGAACGTGGAGGTTCCCCTCAGTCACCATGGTCAGTAGCTACTGATAGACCTATTCTCCATGAATCTCTCCTTAGATATAATTGAGGAGTGGAGTGGCACTTTCTGAACATTCCACACACTCCTAAATCTGTTGGCTCCATGATGTGTCACTCACAAGCTGTCCCTATTCACTGGCTGTGTTGCCTGAGTCTCACCTCCAACTCTGCCCTCCCCAGGCTCCACCCCTTCCCAAATCTCCAGATATTTCCCAAGCAGGAGTTGGTAACCTTGGTTATCCTCGCATCCAGTGGCGGTGAATCCCACATGCCTTAGTTATGCATCATGTGAGGAAGATCTTCCTTTAGGCCTGTCTGAACTTACCGCTAGTAGAATATAATAGAACAGATCTCCCTTTCATTGCATCCTGCCATTTTGAAATTACCCCCTCATTTTTTAAAAAAGTGATCTGATGGCCTATCGCTCCTTCCTTTCAGCTCCACTGGCAGTAGAACAGGAACTCCCTCCCTGCCCCAAGACGGGAAAGGCCCAGGGCCGGCCCTCCTGGAAACCTTTGCAGGAGGGGGATCCCAGCCTGGTATGGCTCTGAACTTTGTTGTTCCCATGGCGAGGACAACATGATCCCAATACAGTTCCTCGTTCCTGGATTCTCAGGCCTGTCAGCCTTAATCCCCTCCCTGTCGATGACAGCTGGGGAGGATTAGACAGGATTCCCAATGGGCAGCAGTCTGGAATGATCGGCCTCGATGGACGGTGCCAGAAAGGGGGCAGGGGGAGGCTATATCTGCAGGCCAGAAGCGTTTCTGCTCTGAAGGGCGCTGAGCATTGCCCCCCCCCCCATGCCCGGTCAATGTTGCTGTGAGGCTGGCAGTGTTTCAACTGAGTCCGGATTTCCTAGTCCCATTGACAGCCCATAAATTGTCACAATAGCCAGATTTTAAAATGGCCGATTAAAACCGAAGCCCTTCAATCAGCGACTTCCTCAAACAATAACAAGGAAGAACGGAGGGAGTTCAATGTACCTCAGACACAGAGATGACATTTCTCTCCCCCTTTCCAAGTGACATCTTTCCATACGTGTTTGTAATTTCAAAAATCTAGCTGTACAAAGAAAGAAAGGCAACTAGTCTGGATGTATTTTTATAATTTAGACTGGAAACAGCCGGTTAGCTGTATGCTGGACTGGCCCCGTGGGCAACGCTCCCTGACCTCTGGTGGCCAGACCCCATATTAATGAGAGATAAAAATGTGGCTCGCGTTTTTGTGGGGACAGAAATGAAGCACGTCGGAGACTCAGGGTGTCTTTCATATAAATTACTGCCACCAGTCTGACCCTTGAAGGGATCTTTCCGGAAGCACGTTTTTCCTCAGTTTGAGCCCTCGGTTACCTCACACAGTTCAAATCACGCGCTGCATAACCAATGTGATTCTGAGGCAGTAACAGAATCCGGCTATCTGTAAAGGACTCGCACGGTTCCAGCCCCTATACTAGTGTCTGACAAAGACAGATTTCTTTTTTTGAAAAAAGTCTTTTTGATGCTGAATCCCAGTTTGCAGTGAAATGGCAGAAGGAAGTCATCTGAGCTGTTTGCAGGGATATAGTACAAATAATGTAAGAGATCCCCCAGAAACACACACCGTAACCATTTTTTTTTTTGCTTTGACCTGAACAGCCCAGGCTAGCCCAGTCTCGTTAGATCTCGGGAGCTAAGCAGGGTTGGCCTTGGCTAGTATTTGGATGGCGGACCTCCAAGGAATACCAGGGTCATGATCAGTGTTCCCTCTAAGCTGAGTTAGTGTGAGCTAGCTCACAGTTTTCTAGCCTCCGGCTCACACATTTTTGTCTTAGCTCAGGAAGGAGGGCTCCAGAGCAAACTAATTTATGCAGCAGCCAAGTCGCTCGCTCACAACTTTAATGCCAGCAGCTCACAAAGTAGAGTTTTTGCTCACAAGACTCCACAGCTTAGAGGGAGCATTGGTCATGATGCAGAGGCAGGCAATGGCAAACCACCTCTGAAATGTCTCTTGCCTTAAAAAAACAAGTCTAGCTCGCCACCTAGTGGCTCTTAAAGCTAAAAGAGCTACAACTTCTGGCTGCCAGAAAATCTTAGGATCTCCTAGCTATTCTACACACAATGCTATACGATAATAATAATAATAATAATAATAATAATAATAATAATAATAATAATGTACAATTCTATTGTTGTTTCTTTAAGTCTTACTGAGGGAAATGTACAAGTCTACAATTTTTTTTTAATTTGTAGAATTGTAATTTTAAAAAAATTGTAAATTTTCCTCCATAAACCCTGATGAAGGCATCAGAAATGAAGCTACACCGCTTCTTGTCATCTCAAAGGCTTCTAGTTTGACTTACATCATTTCAAAGGTTTCGATGTTAACTTATGGCCCTGTTGACATATAGCCCTATATGCTGTATAGTTGATGTAATTTACAATATTTAATTTGATATTTATAATTTGTATTCTATTGACTTTATATTACAAAAAATATCCCAGTCAAATACTATATATAAGTGACTGCAAAAAGTGTTAAAAGAACTATGAATTCATAATCTAATACATGGCCTGAGTTCAGGCTGGCAGTTTGGCCTGATATAGGCACGTTTCTCAAGTGGATTAAGTGGGCCGGTTCACACAGCCACAGCTGTCTGGCGTTCCCATGCCGTACTCACCCCGTCCCGAAGCGTTTTGATCCCGCTTTTAAAAAGTACCAGGTGACAGCTGGGGCAAGCCGTTTGGGTGCGCCTTGATCCCGCTTCCTGGAAGTGTGGACGCAAATAAGCCGCAATCAAGCGGCGCTGGTAACGTGAACCCGCTGATCCAGCAGGGATGCACACTGAGTGTACAACCGCCCGTGGGGACGCTTCTGGATTGCAGAGTTAAAGCTCCCAGCCGTGGGATCCTGCCCCAATTGCTGCTGCGCCTATGCCTACACACAGGTCAGCGAAAGCCGTGCGCAACTGCGGTGCCGCTGCCAGGGGCCGCCCCGCAGTGCGAACGCTCCATTTCGCCTCCTCCCTGATATGGTCCCGCATCAGTCCACGCAGTGCGACCTATGACAACTTCACCCGGGTCTTTTTGCCCTGCTTCCCTTGTGCTTCATTCTGCCAGTCTGTCCTCCACCATGGTGCTGCAGTTTTGTTCTCTAACCTCCAGGTGGCGGCTGGAGTTCTCCTGGAATCTCCAGACGACAGAGATCACTTCCCTTGGAGTCGTACCCTTCTCTTTGGATCAGCATGAGAGAGCAAGGGCAAACTCAAAACTTCCTGTCTTGTCTCACTCCATGTAGAAAATGTAGTCCTTAGGAGAGAGTGGCTGAGCATAGCCCTTTCCCTGATGGGGTAGCTTACTGCAAGCAAGGATTTTTTTTAAGGGATCCATTAAAAACATGACACTTCTCCCCACCACCTGCGATTTGAAGTGGAAACTCAACACCCGATGCTGCGTATTGCATGGATTGGCTGTCAGTCATCCCCGGGGGGGGGGGGGGAATTGTGTGTGTGTGTGGGGGTCTTAATTTGTAGCGCTCTGTGATTTGTGGATGTGGAAGCCCTGCTTGACTCCAGAGAGTGTTCCTTCCCTTCCCACAGCTCTCCATTCACGAGACGGAGGACCCCAACGATAACCGCTACCTGCTGGTGATGAAGGGAGCCCCCGAGCGCATCTTGGACCGGTGCTCCACCATCATCTTGCAGGGCAAAGAGCAGCCGCTGGACGAGGAGATGAAAGAAGCTTTCCAGAACGCCTACCTGGAGCTGGGAGGACTTGGCGAGCGTGTGCTGGGTAGGGGGACGCCTGGGGAGAAGTGCCAGAGAGCCTGGGGGTAGCTGAGAAGCCTCCGAAGAGAGTGTGGTGCCCCTAGGCAGGGGTGCCAGTGTTCCCTCTAAGCTGAGCTAGTGTGAGCTAGCTCACAGTTTTTTAGTCTCCAGCTCACCCATTTTTGTCTTAGCTTGGGAAGGATGGCTCCAGAGCAAACATAACTTATGCAGCAGCCAAATTGTTCGCTTACCACTTTAATGCCCAGTAGCTCACAAAGCAGAAATTTTGCTCACGAGACTCCACAGCTTAGAGGGAACACTGTGTTTCTGCCAGCAAGATTCTTCTAGGAGATTTTTTCTATTCCTTGGAAAGGAAGAACAGCTAGATTTGAATCCAGTAGCACCTTAGAGACCCACAAGATTTTTTTTGGGGGGGGGATGAACTTTGAGAGTTCCTGTTTGAAGATAGGAGCTTTGACTCTTTCTTACATGCCCAAGGAAATGCCAGTCGCCACTTTGGGGCCAGGAAGCAATTTTTCTCCAGGCCAGTTTGGCCAGGGATCCTGGAGGGTTCTTTGCCCTCTTCTGGGCATGAAGCAGGGATCACCAGGGGTGTGGGGGGGAAGATAGTTGTGAATTTCCTGCATTGTGCAGGGGGTTGGACTAGATGACTCTGGAGGTCCCTTCCAACTCTATGATTCTTGCAAGCTCATATTCTGAAAATCTTGTTGGTCTCTAAGGTGGTACTGGACTTGAACCGATCTGTTCTACCACAGACAAACACAGCTACCCTCTGAAATAGGGTTGCCAGCTCCAGTTTGGGAAATACCTGGAGATCTGGGGGGTGGCGCCTGAGGAGGGCGGGGTTTGGGGAGGGGATGGACTTCAGTGGGATATAATGCCACAGAGTCCACCTTCCAAAGGGACCATTTTCTCCGGGCAAACTCTTCTCTGTCGCCTGGAAATCCCAGGAGATCTCCAGCCACCACCTGGAGTTTGGCAGCCTTAGCCATAGAGTCCACCTTCTGTCAGCCATTTTCACTAGAGGAATTGGTCCCTGTTGTCTGGAGACCAGTTTTAGTTCCAGGAGATCTCCAGGCCCTACCTGGTGGCTGGCAACCCTACTCTGAAACTGTCTGATTGGAAAAGGGAATCTATTTCCCCTTTAAAAGAAAAGCTGATCTTTGTAGCCACTCAGGGCCTGGGTTTTTAAAGAGAATCTGCCTGTGTCTTTGCCCCCAATAAATGGGGCCTGGGTGCATGCATGTCCGAGTTCTTAAAGAGGCAAGCAGAATCTCTGGATTTGCACCCAGCTGTCCCAACTTTGAAGGGCCTCTTAAGACTTCCGTCTCCTTCCCTCCCAGGTTTCTGCCATTACTACTTACCTGAGGAGCAGTACCCCAAAGGATTTGCCTTTGACTGTGACGATGTCAACTTCACCACCGACAACCTCTGCTTCGTGGGGCTCATGTCCATGATCGATCCACCCCGAGCTGCTGTGCCCGATGCTGTCGGTAAATGCCGGAGCGCCGGCATCAAGGTAGGGAGGCAGAGCTAGTGTGGAAGCCAGACTGCTTGTGCTGAGACCTAGTGCCCCCTACCCTGAGCAAGGCTGGTCAGCTAGGATGTATCTGCCACGGGGCATGGCGGTGCTGGTGGAATGCTTAGAGGTCTCTTTCTTGGTGCTAAGCTTGCATCTAATAGATCCAGGTGTTGTGGTTAAGAGCCAGCTTGGTGTCGTGGTTAAGAGCGGCGGACTCTAATCTGGAGAACTGGGTTTGATTCCCCACTCCTCCATATGAAGCCAGCTGGGTGACCTTGAGTCAGTCACAGTTCTCTCAGAGCTGTTCTCTCAAGAGCAGTTTTTGTCAGAGCTCTCTCAGCCTCACCTACCTCACAGGGTGTCTGTTGTGGGGAGAGGAAGGGAAGGCGATTGTAAGCTGCTCCAAGACTCCTTCGAGTAGTGAAGAGCAGGGTATAAAACCAACCCTTCTTCTTCATCATCTGTCTCTGCGGAAGGAGAATCCTGCACATGGCAAATGTGTCCAAATTCAGAAATCTGTAGCATTCGTGCGTTCCCATACTCTTCAGTGAATCCCAGTGTCGCCCAAGGTCTTGCAGAACTGAATGCAAATTCCTTTGCTCTGTGACAGCTGTTTGGACAAGCCTTCTATGACATCAGAGTAGCTCAGCCAATGGCAACTAAGAAGCTGTCAGACTTTGGGGCTTTCTTTCAGGACAGTCGTTGTGGTAGGAAGAGACACAAACCAGCCGTCTTTTCTCTTATTAGAATTCTCATATCCAGACAGCTGGTCTGTGTCTGAGTCAAAGGTATTTCCCGGGGTGGGGGGGGATTGGCCCTAAATGCACTGGGGCGTTCATGAATAAATATCAGCTTGCACCAGTTTGGAATTCCTGTGTTAATTCCTGTCCAGGGGGCAGCTGGGAAACGACACCACTATAAACAACTTGACTCTTGCAGAATTTTAAGTTGTGAGAATGTGCACTGGTTTTTAGCTGTAGCTATGTTTAGGGGTGTGTTGATAAGCAAAAAAAAGGAGCGTATGTCTTCCCAAAGGAAATTTTTGTCTTTTGGGCCTCTTGGACTTCCTCCTGAACTTTCTAGCTCTTGAAAGGGAGCCCAGGCTGGTTTGGTGGATGGTCACCCCGGCTTCCTCCCCCCCCCTCACTGGCTCTCCTTTTGTCCCCCGCCCTTCTCCCCCGCCAGGTGATTATGGTAACTGGTGACCACCCAATCACAGCAAAGGCCATTGCCAAAGGTGTGGGCATCATCTCGGAGGGCAACGAGACGGTGGAAGACATCGCTGCCCGCCTGAACATCCCTGTCAGTCAGGTCAACCCCAGGTGAGAGGAGAGGAGGCGGGAGAAGGGGTGGGGAGAGAGGGAGGAGCCAAAGACGGGGTTGCAGAGACGGGAAGGGGAAGCAAGGGATTCTGGCTTGGGAAATCCCTGGAGAGTTGGGGGGAGTGGAGCCTGTGGTAGGCGGGTTTTGGGGAGGGGATGGTGGTCTTCCCTCTAAGCTGAGTCAGTGTGAGCTAGCTCACCGTTTTTTAGCCTCCGGTGCACACACTTTTGTCTTAGCTCAGGATCCAGTGTTGCACAACCAGACAGCCTGCCTGTGAAGCGCTTCACCGCGCGGGACTCCCGCGGTGGATTGTCTAGATGGCATCCACTGTGAGGAGCTGTGCAGTCGGCTTTTTTTTTTTAAAAAAAAATCCTGTCTGCGCATGCGCATAGGCGCCTCATCATATACTTGTTTTTCTGCGCAATTGTGGACTAAAATGGTAAAAGCGCCGCCAGCGGTACCTTCCTCTAGGTACCCTTTCAGTTTATTAAGTTGATAAAGTTCAGGGGACTGTCAGAAACATTACATTGTTCGGATCGCTTGAGTGGAGCTCTGGGGACGTTGCATGTTTAAACAGTTATGCATGCATCCCTAGGAGTTTTTTTAAATCGCGGCCGTTCAGGATGGTTGGGAGACCATCCCTACGGGCTGATTGTGCACTGGAGGTACGACCTGACGGTGGAAAGTCCGACATTGGCCTGTTGGCCAGCTTTAGAACGGACTTTAACTAGTATCTTTTAGGTACGGATCCCCGATGGGGATTGACGGGCTACTAATGAAAGCAGCATGATTCTCAGATGCTGAGGTCTGGACGTCTACTTTAAATCCACCAGGCATGCGTGCCTGGCGTGGCTCAAAAGAGCCATCTGAACGCACCCTTTGAGAAATAGGAGTACCAAGCTGGCACGGGGAATTACCAAACAGCCGTCCTAGGCAATCACCTGGGATTCCCTGGTTGCCAGGCCTGGCCCTCTGCCCGGGCATGGAATGGCGTTTCTCACCATCTCTCGCCCACCCAGGGATGCCAAAGCCTGTGTGATCCATGGCACGGATTTGAAGGACATGACCGCGGAGCAGATGGACGAGATACTGCAGAACCACACCGAGATCGTCTTTGCCCGCACCTCCCCACAGCAAAAACTGATCATCGTGGAGGGTTGCCAGCGGCAGGTAAGGAAGGGTTGCCACCCCCCCCCCACTTCCGTCCCCCCACAACTGGTCCCAAGACCACACCTCCAGCCCACATCTCCCCCTAGTGGGCAACCCTTGTTAAAATAGCCCTTGTCCAAGCTCAGGGCCTGCTATCCAGGATTTGTTTCCGTGGGAGGAGAGGACGTGAACGGTGGCGCATGTTTCTTCTTTCCCGCTCAGGGTGCGATCGTGGCCGTCACAGGGGACGGGGTGAACGATTCCCCAGCCCTGAAAAAAGCAGACATTGGGGTGGCCATGGGCATTGCCGGCTCTGACGTTTCCAAGCAGGCGGCCGACATGATCCTTTTGGATGACAATTTTGCATCCATCGTCACTGGAGTGGAAGAGGGTAAGCGAAAGAAGGGTGGCTCCAGGGCAGGGCCGTTATGGGAGGGTACTGTCAAGGTCCAGGGTGGAAGGCGTTTGGTGGCGGAAAGGTCACAGCTGACTTATGGTGGCCCTGTAGGTTTTTCAGGGCTTTAAAAGGGGAATAGATAGATTTCTGGAGGATAGCTCCATCAGCGGGTAGGAGCCATGGTGACTCAAGGGGACCTCCCTGTTCAGAGGCAGTCACCCTCCAAATCCCAGTGCCAGGGGGCAAAACCAGGGGAAGGCCTCGGCCTCTGTGCTCCCTTGTTGGACCTCCAGAGGAACTATGTGAAACAGGAAGGATGCTGGACTAGATGGACCACTGGTCTGATCCAGCAGGGCTCTTCCTATGTTCTTACGAAGGCCTCAGCCTCTCTGCCCTGCTGTTGGGCCTCCAGAGGAACTGGCTGGCCACTGTGTGAGACAGGAGGCTGGACTAGGTGGACTACTGGTCTGATCCAGCAGGGCTCTTCTTATGTCCCTAACAGGGGAAGGCCTCGGCCTCTCTGCCCTGCTGTTGGCCCTCCAGAGGAACTGGTTGGCCACTGTGTGAGACAGGAGGCTGGACTAGAAGGACTACTGGTCTGATCCAGCAGGGCTCTTCTTATGTCCCTAACAGGGGAAGGCCTCGGCCTCTCTGCCCTGCTGTTGGCCCTCCAGAGGAACTGGTTGGCCACTGTGTGAGACAGGAGGCTGAACTAGAAGGACTACTGGTCTGATCCAGCAGGGCTCTTCTTATGTCCCTAACAGGGGAAGGCCTCGGCCTCTCTGCCCTGCTGTTGGCCCTCCAGAGGAACTGGTTGGCCACTGTGTGAGACAGGAGGCTGGACTAGGTGGACTAACAGGGGAAGGCCTCGGCCTCTCTGCCCTGCTGTTGGCCCTCCAGAGGAACTGGTTGGCCACTGTGTGAGACAGGAGGCTGGACTAGATGGACCACTGGTCTGATCCAGCAGGGCTCTTCTTATGTCCCTAACAGGGGAAGGCCTCGGCCTCTCTGCCCTGTTGTTGGCCCTCCAGAGGAACTGGTTGGCCACTGTGTGAGACAGGAGGCTGGACTAGATGGACCACTGGTCTGATCCAGCAGGGCTCTTCCTATGTTCTTACGAAGGCCTCAGCCTCTCTGCCCTGTTATTGGCCACTGTGTGAGACAGGAGGCTGGACTAGGTGGACTACTGGTCTGATCCAGCAGGCCTCTTCTTATGTCCCTAACAGGGGAAGGCCTCGGCCTCTCTGCCCTGCTGTTGGCCCTCCAGAGGAACTGGCTGGCCACTGTGTGAGACAGGATGCTGGACTAGAGGGAGCACTGATTGGATCCAGCAGGGCTCTTCCGATGTTCTTATCAGGGGAAGGCCTCCGCCTCTGTACCTTGTTGTTGGCCCTCCAGAGGAACTGGTTGGCCACAGTGTGAGACAGCATGCTGGATGAGATGGACCACTGGTCGGATCCAGCAGGGCTCTTCTGATGTTTTTAAGACAAGAGATAAACAGTGGTGGTTTGCCATTGCCTGCCTCTGCATGGTGACCCTGGACTTCCTTGGTGGTTTCCCATCCGAGTACTAACCAGGTCACATGAGCCAACTTAGTGTAGTGGTTAAAAGCGGCAGATTCTAATCTGGAGAACCGGGTTCAGTTCCCCACTCCTCCACTTGAAGCCAACTGAGTGACCTTGGGCAAGCCACAGCTTTCTCTCAGCCTAAAAATAAGCATAGCTCGCCACCTAGTGGTGCCAAGAAGAGCTACAGCTTCAGGTTGCCAGACAGTCCTTAGGGATCTCCTTGCTATTCTACACACAGTGCCATATGGGAATTTAATTTAATTTACTAACCAGGGCTGACCCTGCTTAGCTTCCAAGATTTGAGGAGATAAGGCTAGCCTGGGCCATCCAAGACAGGACAAAGACAAAGAGGAGGTAGTTTTGCCCAAAAACTAGATCATCGCTCCCTGATGTCGGCAACATGGTGATGTCACTTCCAGGTGATGTCATTACATCATGTTGGGGGTCATTTGTGGGCTGGGCAACCCTAATGTGAGGGGGCAGCTGATATTCACATACTTACCCCTTGTTCCCCCCAAAAAGGGTAAAAGAGGGCTCTGGCTCAGAGGTAGAACATCTGCTTGGCATGCAGAAGGTCGTGGGTTCGATCCCCAGCATCTCCAGTTAAAAGGATCAGGCAGTACAAAAGACCTCTACCTGAGATTCTGGAGAGCTGCTGCCAGTCCGAGTAGACAGTACTGCCCCCAATGGACCAGTGGTCCGATTGTATCAGTCAGCTTCAGGTGTTCGTGAGAGGGCAGGTGGGAGTGGTAAGACAGGGCAATAATGAGCCCAGCATAGAGAGGGGGAGGGCTCCCGAAACCACGCCAGGGGACGCAGAGATCTGCCTGGCTCTGACTCTTGGGACTCCTGCTTTCCCTGCCCCCCCAGTTGTGCCCCCCGTCTCTCCCCTTTATGCCCATGTGTCTCCCTCCTGCCAGGGCGACTGATCTTCGACAATCTGAAGAAGTCCATCGCCTACACCCTGACCAGCAACATCCCCGAGATCACCCCCTTCCTGCTGTTCATCATGGCAAACATCCCTCTGCCCCTGGGCACCATCACCATCCTCTGCATCGATCTGGGGACCGACATGGTGAGTCACACCCCCGCCCCCCGCCTCCAGGCCTCTGTATGTCCGACTCCCCTGCCCAGACATCCCCAGAATCTAGTTCCCTGGCTTCGGTGTTGCAGCTCACGGCAGGCAGGCCTTGGATTATTGTGTTGTCGAAACTGGTTCCGCATAAACAGATGTGGTGAAACCTGTTCTTCGGAGGGGTGACAACTCCGTGTTGGGAACTTCCTGGAGATTTATGGGGTGGAGATTGGGGGGTGGGCAGGGTTTTGGGAAGGAAGGGACGTCAGTAGGTGTGATGCTAGTCTGGTGTAGCAGTTAAGAGCGCGGACTCTAATTTGGGAGAACTGGGTTCGATTCCCCACTCCTCCACATGCAGCTGCTGGTGCGACTTTGGGTTGGCCACAAGTTCTCTCAGAGCTGTTCTCTCAGGAGCAGTCCTCAGAAGAGCTCTCTCAGCTCCACCTACGTCACAGGATATCCGTTGTGGGGAGAGGTGGTCTGGTATTCCCATCTCTTTAAGGAGTTGCCATTGTTTGTTGTGATCCACACAATCAAAGGCTTTAGCATAGTCAATGAAGCAGAATTAGATGTTTTTCTGGGGAAGATCCTGCTGGGAAAGACGGAAGGTCAAAGAAAAAGGGGATGGCAAAGGATGAGATGGTTAGACAGTGTCATCAATGCAATGAACATAAAGTTAAGCAAACTCCGGAGCACGACGGAAGACGCAAAGAGTCGGACTCGACTGTGCGACTGAACAACAACAAATGCCCTCACACCTAAAATGGCTGGCTACACTTATAGCAGTGATGCTGACCGGCCAGGAGAGGAGAGAACCAGTGTTCCCTCTAAGCTGAGTTAGTGTGAGCTAGCTCACCGTTTTTAGCCTCCGGCTCACCCATTTTTGTTCTAGCTCAGGAAGGAGGGCTCCAGAGCAAACTAACTGATGCAGGAGCCAAATCGCTCGCTCACAACTTTTATGCCAGTAGCTCACAAAGTAGAATTATTGCTCCTGAGACCCCACAGCTGAGAGAGAGCGCTGAAGAGAACATCTTGGGGGGGGGGATGTTCACTGCCCCCCCTCAGGATTTCAGAGCCCATTCTCCCTTCTCTCCACCTTCACCTTCCAGTCAGGGAAGTCTTGCCCCAGATGGTCATCTTGGCACTCACCGTTTCTGGTTTTGGGGTCATGTGGTGGTGATCTAGATGGATGGCCTGAAGCTCTGGCGGGGAGATCTCAACTCAGAGACCTTCTGGAGTTTTTACTGATTTTCCGCCATCTTCTAGCCTTGGCTTTCGGCCCACGCTCATCCACGCCAACTTTCTTTGTACAGGCCATCTAGTCCAAACCCCCGGCTCAATGCAGGATCAGCCTAGAGCACCCCTGACAAGTGTCTGTCTGGCCGCTGCTTGAAGACTGCCAGTGAGCAAGGGGGAGCACACCACCTCCCTAGGCAGCGGATTCCACTTTTGCATAACTCTGACTGTCAAAAAGTTTTCCATAATATCCAGCCAGTACCTTCCCTCCCTTAATTTAAACCCATTATTTCAAGTCCTCTCCTCTGCTGCCCACAGGAAGAGCTCCCTGCCCTCCTCTGAGGGACAGCCCTTCAGATACTTCAAGAGAGCCATCATGTCCCCCCTCAGCCTCCTCTTCTCCAGACTGAACATTTGCAAGTCCCTCAGCGTTTCCTCGTAGGGCTAGGTTTCTTACAAGGGAGTGGGAAACTCTCTCTTGGTGAAGCTCGAAACTAATTCCAAAGGTTATTTTTTAAGGGGGAAGAGACAAGGCAATCAAAACTGGTTGACATCTGTAGGGTAAGCCAGCCGTCAGCCCGAATGTGAAGCACGGCTTTCAAACATTTTTTACTCTCTGAGCCATGGAAGCAGAGGCCAAGGGCCTCATGATACCAGCTTGACAAAATGCCCGCCTCTGAGCATCCAGCTGACAGACATTCAGACATCCAGCTGACAGACATTCTGGAGAGGCTAAAAAGGGGGGAAGAAGAAGAAGAAGAGGAGGAGGAGGAGGAGGATATTAGATTCATATTCCACTCTTCATGATAGAAATGTTTTAGACTACTCTAAGGTTGCCAGCCTCCAGGTGGGGCCTGGAGATCTTCCAGTTTTACAACTGATCTCCAGCTGACAGAGATCAGCTCCCCTGGAGAAAATGGCTGCTTTGGAGGGTGGACTCCATGGCATTGTACCATGCTGAGGTCCCTCCCCTCCCCTCCCCAAACCCCGCCCTCTCCTGGATCCACCCCCAAAGTCTCCAGGTATTTTCCAATCCAGACCTGGCAACCCTAGACTATTCAGAACCCCCCCCCCCAAAGAAACAGGACATTTTGAAATGCCTTTCCTTCTAACTCAGGGGTCCTCAACATAGCACCTGAGTGGGTGCCATGGCGCCAGCCGACACCTTTCTGGGCACCCACTGAAGGTAAGCTGCAGCAGCAGCTGTTTTCGTGGTTGGCGCCACCTTGTGTGGTGGCCATTTTGTGGCAGCCATTTTTTGTCTGGGCCCACCAAGCTGTCAGAATTCCAAAGGTGCCCACAGGCTGAAAAAGGCTCCGGCCCCGTGTGCTGACTCTTTTCTCTCCTCTGCCCGCAGGTGCCTGCCATCTCCTTGGCCTACGAAGCAGCCGAGAGTGACATCATGAAGCGTCAACCGCGAAACCCCAGAACTGACAAGCTGGTGAATGAGCGGCTGATCAGCATGGCCTACGGACAGATTGGTGAGGGGGAAGGCCTTTCGCTGCAGAGCTGGGGAGAGCAGGTGCCCTTGGGCCGGGGAACAGGAAGGGTGGCAGTTTGGAAAGGCCATTGTCTGAGATCTGGCTTTCTGCTCTAGAAAGACTGGGGCTTAGGTGCGTTCTACGGGCCAAACATAGAAAAATCACTGGGGACAAGGACAGAAAGACAGAATATGGTTGGCAACTCCAGGTTGGGAAATTCGTGGAGATTTGGGGGTAGATATTGGGTAGGGTTACCAGGTCCCCCTGCCTGCTGGAGGGGGTGGGAGAAAGGGTGCCAGCTTCAGTTTGGTGTAGTGGTTAAGTGTGCGGACTGTAATCTGGGAGAACTGGGTTTGATTCCCCACTCCTCCACATGCAGCTGCTGGTGTGACCTTGGGTCAGTCACAAGTTCTCTCGGAGCTGTTCTCTCAAGGGCAGTTCTCGAAAGAGCTCTCTCAGCCCCACCTACCTCACAGCGTGTCTGTTGTGGGGAGGGGGAAGGAAAGGAGATTGTAAGACGCTTTGCGACTCCTTCGCCTAGCAAAGGGCAGGGTATAAAGCCAATCTGTTCTCTTCTTCTTCTGGAACTCCTGGAGACATGAGGGTGGAGCTTGGGTAGGACAGGGACCTCAGTAGGGTATCACGCCATAGATTCCACCCTTCAAAGCATCCATCTCCTCATGGGGAACTGATCTCTGAAGTCTGGAGAGGAGCTGTAATTATGGGGCACCCCCAGGTCCCACCTGGAGGCTAGCATCCTTGTCCTGGGCATGGCAGAGTTTGGGGAGGAGAGAAACCTCAACAGGGTATCATGCCACCCTCCTGAGCTGCCATTTTTTCCCTAGGGGAACGGATCTCTCTGGTCTGGAGAAAAGTTGTAATTCTTGGTTGATATCCAGGTGGCACCTAGAGCTTGGCAACCCTAGAAGCAGAACCAGCCATGAGGTGGCTGCTCCAGGGAAAACATAATCATGGCCTTAGAACAGGCTGACTCTGCTTTAAGGGTAATAAGAACATAAGAGAAGCCGTGTCGGATCAGGCCAATGGCCCATCCAGTCCAACACTCTGTGTCTGCCAAAACCCAGGGGCCATCAGGAGGTCCACCAGCAGGGCCAGAACCCCAGAAGCCTTCCCACTCTTGCCTCCCCCCCAAGCACTAAGAATACAGAGCATCACTGCCCTGGAAGCAGAGTTCCATCTGTACCTTGTGGCTAAGAGTCACTGATGGACCTCTGCTCCAGATGTTTCTCCAATCCCTACTTAAAGCTGTCTGTGCTTATAGCTGTCACCACTTCCTGTGGCTGTATAAATCCGGGGTATAAATCCAATCTCTTCTTTAGTATACCTTTCTCTGTTGTTGTTCAGTCGCACAGTTGAGTCCGACTCTTGAACAAGATCTAGGGGACAGGTGGACTGTAAGCTAAATAGGAGCAGCCATAGTGATGCAGTGGGAAAAAGGCAAATGCGGTCTTGGGGCATTATCAGTTGAGTCCGACTCTTCGCAACCCCACGGACCACATCACGCCAGGCCCTCCTGTCTTCCGTCATGATTTGGAGTTTGCTTAATTTCATGTTTGTTGCATCAGTAACACTGTCTAACCCTCTCATGCTTTGCCGTCCCCTTCTTCTTTGACCTTCCGTCTTTCCCAGCATCAGGGTCTTCTCCAGGGAGTGCTCCCTTCTCATTTAGTGGCCAAAGTATTGGAGCTTCAGCTGCAGGATCTGGCCTTCCAGGGAACAGTCAGGGTTGATTTCTTTCAGGACTGACTGATTTGATCTCCTTGCAGTCCAAGGGGCTCTCAAGAGTCTTCTCCAGCATATCCTTTACGGAATCCAAGGGCTGCTCAGGGGTCAGTCAGAAATCTCTTGACTGGCCATTGAGTGAGTGTGTGCATATGTTATTTTTGTAAGTAATAAAAGCTGCCGCTTTATTCAAGAACTCTGGCTCATTTTTGTTACCCAGATGTAGTTTTTTTAGGCCATAGTCCCTTCAGGCCCTCGGTTTCTTCAGAAACATGTCGCTTGCTGCTTTTATAACTGGAGTCAGCGGTGAATGAGGCTTCCTTTTTACAGCTTGAATTTTGGCCTGCTCTCACTGAGGCAAACCTAATGCAGATGACAAAGCTGATCCAGAAACAGAGTCATACGGAATATATTGAGTCTGCTCACAGCTTTAATGCCAGTCGCTCACCAAGTAGAATTTTTGCTCACAAGACTCCGCAGCTTAGATTGGCAGCTGGTGTTCTCCCAGAATCCCAATGGATCCCCAGCCTGCAGAGATCTGTTCCCCTGGGGGAAACGGATGCTTTGGAGGGTGGACTGGACGGCATCCCACCTGTGCTGAGCTCACTCCCTGAATGCCACCCCTCTCCAGGCTCCACTCCTAAATCTCCAGGAATTCCCAATCCAGAACTGGCGGCCCTCATTGCGACGGAAGGGCATGGAGAGACGGGTGTCCCCCAATTCAAACCTTGTTTTGCAGGAATGATTCAGGCGCTGGGAGGTTTCTTCTCCTACTTTGTGATCCTGGCCGAGAATGGGTTTCTTCCATCCGTGCTGGTGGGCATCCGTCTGAACTGGGACGACCGGACAGTCAACGACCTGGAGGATTCCTATGGGCAGCAGTGGGTAAGAACACACACACACACACAGAGGCTGTCCCTGTTGCATAGCAGCATCAGGCTGGCTGTTCAGTGAAACTGACAGCTGCTGAGATATCGTTCAGGTTGCCCTGTTAGTCTGTTGTAGCAAAATAAAACTTCTGGACTTCTACAGTGGTACCTTAAAGATGATCATGTTTATCATGGTACAAGCTTTTGTATCATTTCTGTAACTCTCTGCTTCCGTAATGAGGTAAAAGGGTTTCTCTCTTCCCATTGTATCCGAGGAAGCGAGCTCTGTTTCATGCCAGCTCATAACTGGCGTAAACGTTGTTACATGTTGGAACAGAAACTGACAACCCAACTTGTTAGGAGCCTTTGAGGAAGACCTGATGAAGATGGGGACTGCGAACAGTTTTTGGTCTGGTGCCAAACCTAGGGTTGCCAGCAGGAAAGGGGGAGGGAATTTCTGGGAGTGGGGGCGCAGTGCACAACATGCATGCAACGTAATGACGTCACTCGGAAATGGCGTCATCACACTGGTGACGTTGCATGGCAAGGCTCTGGTTTTGGGGTCAGTCACAAGTTCTCTCAGAGCTGTTCTCTCAAGGGCAGTTCTCGGGAGAGCTCTCGCAGCCCCACCTACCTCACAGGGTGTCTGCTGTGGGGAGGGAAAGGGAAAGGGTTTGTAAGCCACTCTGAGACTCCTCCAGGTAGTGAAGGGCAGAGTATAAATCCAGTCTCCTCTTCTTCTTCCTAAGAGGGGATGGGTGGGTCTTCTGATTGTAGGGTGGCCTGGTGTTCCCAGGCCACCAGTGGAGGGTGGCGGGTAGAGTTGCCAGATCCATGTTAGGAAACTCCTGGAGATTTGGAGATGGAGCCTGGGGAGGACAGGGACCTCAGTGGCGTACAGTGCCCTGGAGTCCCCCCTCCAAAGCCTCCATTTTTTTCCAGGGGAACTGATCTCTTTAATCAAGAGATGAGCTGTAATTCCAGGGGATCCCCTATCTGATTGGCTGTGCACATTAAAAGGTATCCAGTTAAACACAGCATTTGCCTGAAAGGTTGAAGAGTTACTATTCGAATTATGCATGACCATACTCCCTAATATTTGTGGTTGGCTGAGACTCCTGTGACGACCGTTTTGTGGTTGTGTGTTCCCTCTACGTTGAGTTAGTTTGAGCTAGCTCACCATTTTTTAGCCTCCAGCATACACATTTTGTCTTAGCTCAGGAAGGGTGGCTCCAGAGCAAACTAATTTGTGCAGCAGTGAAATCGCTGGCTCACAACTTTAATGCCGGGAGCTCACAGAGTAGAATTTTTGGCTCACAAAGTCTCCACACCTTAGAGAAAGAATTGCTGTTTTAGAATCCCAAAGGTCCTCATGGGATCAAAATGGCTGGGGAGAGGTGCCTTCAGCTATATAACTGTGTAAACTCGTGGATCGCGCCTGAGGGTCGGAGAGACAGGGGTATTTTTTCAGTCCTCCCTGCCCAGGGTATTGATTCTGTCCTCTGCCTCTCCCTAGACCTACGAGCAGCGCAAAGTCGTCGAATTCACCTGCCACACGGCTTTCTTCGTCAGCATCGTGGTGGTACAGTGGGCCGACTTGATCATCTGCAAAACCAGAAGGAATTCAGTCTTCCAGCAGGGCATGAGGTCAGATCGCTGGGGATTTAACAATACATAACAGGGCTTTTTCTACAGCAGGAACTCATTAGCGTAACAGGCCACACCCAACAGCAGAAACTCATTAGCATAGTAGGCCACACCCCTGACAGCACAACTCATTAGCATGTTAGGTGGAGGGCCTGGGAAAACACAGGGCAGGCATGAAAGCTTGCCGCTTCCCCCCCCCCCCCAGCTTCTCCACCCCACTTCAGCATCCTTTCTAGTCTACCCCCCCCCCCCCCAGGGCCAGGGAAAGGCCTGCTGAAGTGTCAATTTCACTCTCAGCTGGGAGTGAAATTGACAAGGAAATCCCCAGGGCCTCCCCAGAGGGAAAGAGGGCATTTTAACATGTTGCCTTTCCCTCTTGTGTGTAACGTGGGGAGGGCAGTGTGCTCTGTAGACACGCATGCACAGAGGTTTAGGTTATAGGCGTGGCCAACTCAGGAGCCAGCCGGAACTCCGTTCCTGCCCCAAAATAGCCTTGCATACCAACCATTGCAGTTGTTGTTGTTCAGTCGCATAGTCGCTCACAACTTTAATGCCCAGTAGCTCACCAAGTAGAATTTTTGCTCACAAGACTCCACAGATTCGAGGGAGCACTGCTCACAGGGTGTCTGTTGTGGGGAGGGGGAGGGGAAGGAGATCGCAAGCCACTCTGAGACTCCTTCAATTTCTTCTTCTTGAAAAAAAATTGGGGAACCCTGCTGCAAGGGGCAGAGAGTTGTGACACTTCCAGTGTGATCCTGAGCAGAGTTATGCTCTCTTGAGATCGTGTAACGGACACGCCGGGCTGCTGTGATTGGCTGTGGGTTGTTGGTATGCACTGGTGGTAGGGTTTCCTACCTCCGGGTGGCACCTGAAGATCTCGTGCTATTATAATTGATCTCCAGATGACCAACATCAGTTCCCCTGGAGAAAAGGGCTCCTTTGGAAGATGGATTCTATGGCATTATACTCTGCTGAGGTCCCTCCCCTCCCCAAACCCTGCCATTCCCAGGCTTCACCTCCAAAATCTTCAGATATTTCCCCACCCAGGGCGGTAGACCTGTTCCCGGAGGCCAGGTCTACCAATATAGTGGAAAGGGGTGGGTAGACCTCTTCTCTGGAGGCCAGGTCTACCAATATAGTGGAAAGGGGTGGGTGAAAATTTACTTGATTCTGTTTTCTCTTCGAATGTTTAAATTATTCTCAAAATATAGTTTAAATATAATTCGAAAGAATTCATTCTGAGATTTTTACAAGGTTAGAGAAGTAATTTTCTAAAAAAAACCCTAGTTTACGCGAGGGTCAAATGTAGACTTGCTCACGACTTTAATGCTACTAGCTTTTTTTTCACTCACGAGGTGGAATATCTGCTCACAACACCGTGGGGCTTAGAGGGAACATTGGCCTAGTTGGTAGTGACACGTTTCCCCTTCGTGTTTTGACAGTGCAGAAATGGGGCTAGCATCAGAAAATGTAGGTGGCTATAGAAATCTGTAAATCCCAGGAGAGGCGCCTAAGGCATGAAGGAAACCTGTGGGGATTCGGAGTCCCACTTTCTTTCTTTCTTTCTCCTTCTCTCCTCAGGAACAAGATCCTTATTTTTGGTCTCTTTGAAGAGACTGCCCTGGCGGCTTTCCTGTCGTATTGTCCCGGAATGGACGTGGCACTGCGAATGTATCCTCTGAAGTGAGTAGGGGTCGATGCCTGCCTTCTCAAATGGGGGACGGAGTAGGGCTCTCCATCTCTGGCAAGCCACGTTTCTGGAGGGATTTTGGCCAGGATTCCACGCCCCCTCTGCTCCCTCCCCACTGATCTCCTTTCCATCTCTCCTCAGGCCTAGTTGGTGGTTCTGCGCCTTCCCGTACAGCTTCCTCATCTTCGTGTATGACGAAATCCGTAAACTCATACTGCGCCGTAACCCAGGAGGTGAGTGGGTTGTGAAGAAGCGTGGGTGTGCGTGCGCGTGCATGCACAGGAATTGGGCAGGTACGACACAGATCTTCAGGAGGGATGCTTAAAGAAAAGAGACAGGAACTGTCCAGGGCTGTATCCATGTGCTGTTGCATATTGCACTGTTGTTGCACTATAGCAGTCGTTTAGGTATGGCTTCTTCCAGGTGGGCAAGGTGCCACCCGTTTGCAAATGATTGCTGCTGCGCATCTGTGTGCAAACAATTGCTGTTGCGCATCTGTTTGTAAATTATTGCTATTGCATATCTGTGCACAAATTATTCCTCTTGAGCATCTGTGTGCAAGCGATTGCTATTGCGGCTAGAGTGCAATATCCAGCAATGTGTGGATGGACTAAAACTCTGACCCAAGAAGAGAGGAGAGTCCCCTGCCCTCCACAGATGATAAGAGGCCACTGCTGTTGGATTTCCTACAATCCAGATTAGTACAAAACTAGAAATATGTGTAGAGCCAACAGTTCAGCAGTCTATTTAGAGTTCATAGAATCATAGAGTTGGAAGGGACCTCCAGGGTCATCTAGTCCACCCCCCTGCACTCCGCTACTGCAGAGTTCTCCGGAGAGTGGCGGGAAAGTGGGGGAGGGGATGTTTCAATGACTTCCTTTCCTTCCCTGGATCGGGGAGAGAAAGAAAGCCATTTTAAACATTCCCGGGTTCCCTGCCCGATCTTCTTCAGGTGCCCCACAGCCGCAGGGCACCTGGAGATCAGGCAGGGAACCCAGGCATGCTTGCATGCCTGCCCTTTGTCAGGGGGTGTGGCGTATGCAAATAAGTCATGCTAATGAGTTATGCTAATGAGCTCTTGCACCTCTTTTTCTAGAAAATGACCCCTGGGTACGAGTATTTTACTACTCATAAAATAAAGACCGCCCTGACCTGGATGGCCCGGGCTGGTTCGATCTTGGCCAATCTCGGCATCTAAGCAGGGTCAGCTCTGATTAGTGCTTGGGAGGGAGACCACCAAGGAAACCCAGGATTGCTGGAAAACCACCTCTGGACATCTCTTGCCTTGAAAACCCCATGGGGTTGCCATAAGTCAGCTATGACTTAATGGCACTTCCCACCGCTGCCACCAAAATAAGGACCATTTCCTAGCCATCGTGCAAATCAGAGGATACCCCATTCAGCCTGAACATCTTTTCTGGTTCGCGCCCGAACAGGAACGTACAGTGTGAATGAGGGAAGGTCCCTGTTTAGGTTTGAATCCAAGGTGATCAGGAACTATTTGAGTGGTGGCATGAGGGGGGCAGGGAGCTGGTGGAATGGGCATTTGTGAAAATATGGCGGGGGGTGTAGAAATGGGCTTGGCCCTAACCGCTCCCCCCCCCCGTTGATTTATCTCTTGCAGGATGGGTGGAGAAGGAAACCTACTATTGAGCCTCTTCCTTGGTCCATTGCCGGTGTCTCCCCTGCAAGGGGGTGGGCACTCCCCCCTCCAGAATTCCACCTATCCCATCGATTACAAGAGTGTGGCCGGGACTGTCTTCTCAGATGCAGAAACGACAAACTGATCCTCCATTCCCAACCCCCTGTTTCCCCCCCCCCCCCAACATCGGGTGGCTGAGATGAACAATTAGTCTCTGTCTCATCCTGCCTGCATGTCCCGGGCCGGAGGCGAAGGGGAGGGACACCCCTCCAGGCCCCCTCCCTCAGCGCTCTGCCCTCTTTTTCATTTTCTTTTTTTTGGGGGGGGGGGGGGAATCCAGGGAGAGTGTCACACGTGCCGCAGACAAATGGGGGAGATCTAAGCAAAATGGATTTACCTCTGCAAAATACTCCTTTGGGAAACCCCCCCCCCCGCTCCTTTTAAATCCCTTTCCCTAGCTGGAATCGAACCTGGGACCAGTGGCAGCCCAGAGGGGGGGAAATTATGCCTCGGATATGTGAGCCAAATGTGACAGGGGGTTACTGTTATCCGGTTAGCAGAAGTAGAGACTTTTGACCACCCCGCCCCACCTTGGAGAGGTGACCCCCCCTCCTCATTCTCCTTGTTCTCTTCAAGGGGGGGGAGGGTGTTTGAACGTGTGTGTGTGTGTGAGAGAGAGAGAGAGAGAGAGAGAGAGAGAGAGAGTGTGTGTAAGGGGGGAATGGAGGCCAGACATGGGTGAGCCCCCCCACTGCCCGACGAAGCTTCCCTGGCCTGCCCCCCCTTTTCGTGGTTTTCTGGAACATGCCTCTTGCTGGGTGCTGAACACAACGCGGTATGTGTATGTGTGTGTGTGTGTGTGGGGGACCCAGTGAGAACAAAAGCACCAGGATTCCACACGCCTCCCCCTCTCCCGTCTTCCCCGCCCGACTCTGACTCCTGCTAGACATGTAAATAAAGCCCGGGAGTTCAGAGTCCTCTGTGCATGTACAAAGTTGCTCTTTTAGGACCAAGGCAGCCGCTTTTCGCCCGTTTCCCTCCTCCGTGTGCGCGCATAGGGGGAAGTCGTCGTCAGCCTCCTATTCCAAAAGAACCCCTGGAGGGGAAGGCGGACGCCCCACTGGTGCTGAACACCATTTTCTCCCCCCCACTGGTGGCCATTTTCCTGGTGCCCCTGCTTTGCCAACCAGCCCAGGGCAGGGGGGTCCACAGCCATAGCCCCCTCCCCAGGGGAGTCTGCTCTTCTTCATCTGCCTTGGGGTGGAAGGGCAGGGGGCCCCTCTGTCTCCTGAAGCGGTGAGATGGCTGCAACCACCCCGTTACCCCCCCCCCCAATACCCTCTTATTTTCTTTGTGTTTTAGGGGTGGGGACGGGGGGAAAAGAGGGGCCCACGTCTGGAGGCGGGGATGTATACCGTCCTGTCCCATCTTCCCTTTCCCATTTCGGGATAGTGTTGTCGTGTGAATCAACCAAAACAAGGAAAAAACAACAACTATGAAAAAAATACCAATTTAACAAATAAAAACCAGAAGTGGAATATTTAATAGGAGATCTGTGGCCATCTCATTACCTGCAGTCCATGGGTGTCCGTGTGTCCCGAGAGAAAAAAAATGGCTTCCGAATGAAAACAAGTGTACAAACAGGACAGCGTATCCATTACACAGAATGAAGCGGTAAAGTTGAGTCTGTGAAATTCTGGACTCTGTCAGTATAGATTGGGGTGGGGGGGACGACATTGTTATAATTTAGAATGTTCTCTCATTTTAAAAAGTCAATCTCCCTGTGTCTATTAAAGTAGTATATAGAAAGGTTTAACACAGATGCACTAATTCACTACACAGAGAGAGTCTGTTTTAAAAAAAAACAAAAAAACTGGAGGCAATTAAAAACACATTCAGTTTGAAGGGGTACGACCTGGAATCTTCCACACCTCGTTCCCCAGCGGGGAGGAGAAACAACTGTGGCACAGGAGTCCAGAGCGTGAGCAGTGAACCAGTACGAATTGCACTTTGGCCATGATTTTTAGAACCATCAAAAGGGTCAAATGGGAAAGTCTCTAATGGAACCACCCTCCAAGAACCTGCCCTGTGTCTTCCCGTTCAGCGAAATCTGAACTCAGGCCTCTGGTCTAAGGGACCTCCTGCCCACCTAAGCGGCTGTTCCGCTGGCGGAAGAATGGCTGAAGCTAGAGGAAGGCTCCAAACTTTGCAGACTTCAGTCAGCATCTCAAAAGTGTTCATAGTTGGGGAACTGTGCTGGTTAACCGCAAAAATCTGCCTGTGTGCTCTTTGCACCAAGGAAGGGGGTGCGTGTGCGTGGCATTACTTGTGATGAGAAAGTAAAAATTCGGCTAGAGGTAGCCCAGAGTGCCCTGGATGGCCCACACTAGCCCCATCTCAAAGCTAAGCAGGGTCAGCCCCTTGAGCGAGTCAGCCATGGTCTTGGAGCGGGTCCCCTAATGGACCAGATGTCCCCGGTCCTTGTTCCCTCCTCCATCATCCCCGCCGCCCCCCCTCGGCCCCTGCTTGCTGAAAGAACAACGGGCCATTTTTCTTCCAGGTGTCTCTCTAAATTTTCCCCTCCTGCAGGGAGCTCTTCCAAGCCGGTGGACTGGCCAGACAGAAGCCTGGAGGACAGGGTTGCCTGATCCGGGCTGGAAAACCTCTGGAGATTTGGGGATGGAGCCTGGGGAGGACAGGGACCTCGGGGGGGGGGGTGCAATGCAGTGTTTCCTCTAAGCTGAGTTAGTGTGAGCTAGCTCACAGTTTCTTAGCCTACAGCTCACACCTTTTGTCTTAGCTCAGGAAGGATGGGCTCCAGAGCATACTAATTGATGCAGCAGCCAAGTCGCTGGCTCACAACTTTAATGCCAGTAGCTCACAAAGTACAATTTTTGCTCACAGGACTCCACAGCGTAGAGGGAGCATTGCTCACAACTTTAATGCCGGTAGCTCACAAAGTACAATTTTTGCTCACAGGACTCCACAGCGTAGAGGGAGCATTGGGGCAATGCCATGGAGTCCACCCTCCAAAGCAGCCATTTTCTCCTGGGAAATTGATCTCTGTAATCTAGAGACGAGGTGTAATTCCAGGGGATCCCCAGGTCCCTCCTATAGGCTGGCATGCCTCCGTTGACTGCACTTTCCACCACTGGCCCAATGCACTCTCGATCTTCTGCATTTGGCCACAAGGGGGAGTGTAGCAGCTTCGCCCAACACTGCGGCAGACAGTGGCGGCAGTGCGGGGGGGGGGGGGGAGGCCGCCATGCTGAGGTTTGTCCTGGAATGGCCTTACGCCTTCCCCTTCCCACGTTCCTCTCTGCTGCTTCAGCTCTGAGCTAGCCCCCCCAGCCGCCGCCGCCCTCAGTCTGGCACTGCCCTCTGCTTCCAAAGATGCCACCTGATGCGGCTAATTTAATCGGATTGCCTTTTTCCCCATCTGGCTCCCATGGGGTGGGGTGAGGGGGAAGGAGGAGGAGGAGGAAGAGGTCATTGCCTTGGCAACGGGAGGCCGGGGAGAGAGAAGGATCTAATCGCCATGGTGACTGAAATGGTGGAAAACTGGGGAGGGCCTTTGGCTCTGCGAGAATCAGAAGAGGGGGGCAAGGTGCTTGGCTGCCTTCCTATCTGGGTCCCACATCTCTGCAAGGGTGTTCGGGAGGTGGCTGTCTTCCAGACAACCCAACATGAATAAGCACGGCAGAGAAATTCTGCCATGCACTGGTAAAAAGCAGCACTGGAGCAGAGCCCCCGGGGGAAACGCGGCCTTCCCTTTGCCGCACAAGCTGCCGAGTGGGTGGATACGGGTGGGTGACGTCCGTGCTGGGATATCGCTGGGCTACCCCAGTTTCTGATACCTGGAAAATGCTGTGGGGTCCCCTGCTCCGACTCTGTATCACAGCCCTGCTTTACTCGCTGGTAAACGGAGACGGGCAGTCTGTACTGAGGCTAATCCGGATCTGGTTTCTGCATCAGAATGGGCGGAACAAACCAATGATCCGACTGGACTCCCCTGCTGCACAGAAAGGGAGGCACTGCGGGGAATCCGAGGGTGCAGTCAGCAGTTGGCAGAAGCCTTCGTTTCTCAGTCTGTATAATTTAGGGGTGACCCTCCTGAAATCAGGGTTGGCGGGAACACATCTTCCTACCCCCCCCCCCTTGCTCATCCCCCCCTCCCCCGCCGCATATGCACAAACCTATGAAGCCACTCGAAACAGAATCGGTCCTTCGGCAAACCCATCTCAGTATTTACTCTGCCTTCCAAGCAGAGAGAATTCATTCCCCACCATTGGATCCGACCTTGTCTCTCTGATGCATTTTTATTCAGCCTTTCTTCTAAGGAGCTTCCCTGATGCAGTGGGGATTTGAACTTGGGCCTCCCACATCCTAGCCTGACACTCTAACCACTATACCACAGCGTCTCTCAGAAACTGGAGAGCTCACCGATCCGACCGAGGAAGCTTCCGCACTGCAGAGAATTTGCCTGCAACAGATGCAGGTTGCCGTGATCAACTGTTTCCCCCTCCCTGTTTCCAGTGTATGAGTCCCCCACTGTTATCAGCCTCTGCCTTTCAGGAAAGGCCGTAACATCCAGATGGCCAAGAGCAATGCTCCCTCTAAGCTATGGAGTGCTGTGAGCAAAAATTCTACTTTGTGAGCTACTGGCGTTAAAGTTGTGAGCGAGCAATTTGGTGACCGCATAAATTAGTCTGCTCTGGAGCCCTCCTTCCTTCCCCCCCCTCCAAATCATTTTTATATTTATTAGATAATGACAAAACATTACAATGCAAAAGCAACACAGAGAAAGGGGGTTTCCCATCATTTAACTACATTAACTTTGTATTTGAATTTCTTTTTCTTTCAGCACCTAATCTTAATATAACTACAAGAGTTTTCTCATCATACTACTTAACTCTAATTCTCTTAGGATCTCCTGGCTATAGTAAACACAATGCTATACAATTATTATTATTATGACCTATGAATGGGCAGCAGCATATCGATATGTAAGGATTTCTCCCTCCCCATTCATGCCTGGTTCAGCCCTTTGTTTTGTGTATTAAAAGAAAAGCCTTGTTTGGTGTGAGAGCTAGTTTGGTGCTGTGGTTAGGAGCGCGGACTTTGATCTGGAAGAACCGGGTTTGATTCCCCACTCCTCCAAACACAAGCTCTCTCAGAGGCGTTCTCTCAGGAGCAGTCGTCGAAACTGCTCTCTCAGCCCCACCTACCTCACAGACAATGCTCCCTCTAAACTGTGGAGTCTTGTGTGAGCAAAAATTCTACTTTGTCAGCTACTGGCATTAAAGCTTTGGCTCGTGGATAAATTAGTTTGCTCTGGAGCCATCCTTCCTGAGCTAAGACAAAAATGTGTGAGCAGGGGCTAGAAAACTGAGCTAGCTTCATGGGGAACGCTGGCCAAGAGGCATTGTTGCCCCCGCAGCCTGAAATCTCTGCTGCCAATTCTCTTTATTACAGGCTTCAGGCATGTGCTCCTCTTGAGATATGTCCCATTGCAAACATTCTCACAGCTGCCCCCGTTCATCTGGACCCCGCCCTTTGTCAGAAGAGCAACAGGCTCGGAAGCAGCGAGGCAATTCTCGCCAAGGTGGAAATAACCATTGCCGTCTTGCACCCCAAAGACTGACGTCCGGCCCTATCTGTAGCAAGATCTTAAGAATCCTGTGGAGCCGGTTACCCAGAATGTCATAGGATATTACGCTCATCCATTTCACCCCTAGGCGTGATCTCACAGCCCTAGCTGGCTTCCTCCGGCAGCAGATATTACGACTGAAGAGCAGAACCCGGTAGCTCTTGAACACGTCAAGAATGCCCATGCAGGGGAATTGCTGTGTTGGTCTGAAGAAATGGCACAAAGTTTGAGTCCAGTGGACCAACAAAAGTTTTATTCAGGGTATGAGCTTACACTCGGAATAAAACTTTGTGGGTCTTAAAGGCGCCACTGGACTCAAACGGTGTCCAGGAGAATCCGTAGGCAGCTTGCAAACCAGGGAGGGGGAAGCAGGTCGATTTCTCCATCCCACAGTCAAGCAACACAAATGGAATCATGTTGGACAATGGCTAAACTGAACAACTTGGGAATTTCTACTTGGAGGCTAACAGGTAGCCTTTCTTTTGGAGGGCCAGGGCCTTGGCTGATTTTGCACAGCTGGGAAACTGTGCTCCCCAAATGACAGGCCATCATGCCAGCCATTTGGATTTCTTCCTAGAGACTCTTTCAGGTGGGCAGCGATGTTGGTCAGCAGTAGAAGAACAAGACTCGAGTCCAGTAGTGCCTTAAAGACTGACGAGGGGCCGTGGCTCAGCGGCAGAGCCTCTGCTTGGCATGCAGAAGATCTCAGGTTCGATCCCCGGCATCTCCAGGTAAAAGGACCAGGTAGGAGGTGATGGGAAAGACCTCCACCTGAGACCCTGCAGAGCCATGAAGTGGGGCTGTAGCTCAGTGGAAGAGCATCTGCTTGGCAGGCAGAAGGTCCCAGGTTCAACCCCCGGCATCTCCAGTTAAAAAGGCCCAGGCAGGAGGTAATGTGAAAGACATCCGCCTGACCCTGGAGAGCTGCTGCCAGTCTGAGTAGACAAGAGTGACACTGATGGATCGATGGTCTGATTCAGTAGGAGGCAGCTTTATGTATGTTCACGTGTGAAAAGATTTCTAGGGGGCAGATCAAGATAGGTGGCCGCATTAGTCTGTCGGTAGCGGTAGAAAACAGCAAGAGATCAGTCGCACCTTAAAGACTAACAAAATCTGTGGCAGGGGAGGCGCTTTCACGAGTCACTGCTCACTTCTTCAGATACAGCGAGAATGAGCCGGAAGATTCCTACGTGATAACCTTCTGAGAGCCGGAGCTCCCTCTCAATCTGGGAGGCTCACCCCCTAGAAATCTGGTCGGCCTCTAAGGTGCTACCGGACCCAAATCCTCTTGCTCTTCCTAGAGATGGTGGAACCAGGAACCAGGGCAAGGAACCAGGGCAGCGGCTGGGCTCTGGCGCCGAAGGAGGACATCACCCGGTGCATGGAGACAACCTCTGTTGTGGCACAGGTTACGACACCTGAGAGACCATTCGATAACTGCTTTCCTCCTTTAATGTTACTGGGAAGAGGGGGAAAGGGAGATCGGACTCGGACGTCAGGCGGAAACCTCCGAGGCTTGACTGTTACGGAGCGAGTTAATGTGCTGATCTGCTCATGGCGGGGGAGAAGGAAGTGTGGGCAGCATTGCAGCATAAGCCAGACAGGGAAAACCAAGGGAGAGGGACTGGGAGTTTGTGGAAAGGGAGGGGGCTAGAAACGGCAAGAGGGGCTTGACCTTTGAAAGGACAAAATTAAGGGGGGGGGGATGGTGGAGGTTTAGAAGACCAGACAGAAGCCTGCAAAACAGGCTATTGCAGAGAGAGAGAGAGAGAGAGAGAGAGAGAGAGAGAGAGAGAGAGAGAGAAATGCAATACAACATCAGCCATATATACAGATGCAATGGAAGAGTGACACCGAGGCACAGAAAGCACTGGGGAGGTGTCGGAGCCAGCCAACGTCCTCCAGGCCCTTCATACCGGCTCCATCTGCAGTTCATCGCTCTCTCCAGATTCCAGCTCATGGAAGGCGGCGTGGGAGCCGATGACGACCAGAGTGGCGCCTGCAGGGGGCGACAGAGAGGAAGGGGGACCAGTCACGGCCATCTGTAATGACGGAAGCAGAGAATCTCGCCTCCTTCCCCCTTAACATTTCTTTTGTGAGCTTGACCCTCTTAGATCACACCTAGATGGATGGGAACCAGGTAAAGGCTAAGTCACGGGCTCCCAACCTTTCCGAGCCTGTGGGCCCCTTTGGAATCCTGACACAGCATGGCGGGCGCATCGACAAAATGGCTGCCACAAAATGGCTGCTGAGGGAGGTGGTGCCAGCCATAAAAATGGAGGAATGGCTGATGCAGTTTACCCTCATTCACACGGTGCAGATCCTTTTAAAAAAATTGGCACAGCCAATATAATCTCAAGCGACCAATTAAAAATTTTGCTGGGCAAAAGCCTCACCCACTTTCTAAACATGTTTGGCAGGCACCAGGGGAGGCCTTGACGGGCTCCGCGTTGGGGACCCCTGGGCTAAGTTAAGTGTTTGTTATATTCTCCCCCCCTTTACATTTGCTCTGAATTCCCCGGTGTTGTTAAAAACGAACCATCGAGTCAGAAGCAGCTGCACGGGATTTTGTTGCTAAATCTACAATAGTTTCTATCAGTACAGTCAACTGAATATCCCGCAGCAGGCAGCGTGGTGCGTTGGTTAGACTAGGCCTGGATTAAAATCCCTTCACAGTCACAAAACTCACTAGGGCTACAGTTAGCCAAGTCTAGCTGGCAGGGTTGTTGTGAGGTTAAAAACTGAGGAGGAAAGAACCACAAACTGAGCACCTTGGGGGACGGGCAGGATAGGAATGTAAGAGAGGCTTAACAGCTGATCTTGGTGGCGTGAATGTGCCTTAAAAACAGGGTCTGAGGCCAGGGAGGGGGACAAAGCGTTATTCAGTGGTCTGGGGAGAAGGAGGAAAGCTTGTGCCCCACAGCTTGAATGGAGTTAACGCCGAGATTACTCACCCAGTACCCAGAAAACAGCGGATCCGGCTCCTGCCAGCCAGAAGAAGGGGAAAGAAATGCCTCCGGCTAGGCCGTATTGATGGGCTGTGCTGAGTTCCCGGCCTAGAGAAAAAGAGACGGGGTGAAAATGCAGAGGGGGGACAGTAGAGAGGAGCCCGGATGGCGCCTTCAAGACCAGCAGCTTTCTTGAAGATGTCCCGGGCCTCCGTTTTGTTTTTATTCCCCCCTCTCAGGTAGAGATCTGCACAAGGGGATCGTCTTTGAACTTCACTGCTCCTTCCAGCTGACTTGCAAACCTCAACTGCCTTGGTAAAACAGCCACCGTCCTGAGACCGTTCAGAGGAACGCAAGAATTTCTGCCCTCTACGTGGCTTACAAATGTCAAGTTGGGGTCTCTGTCTCTAAAGCAGAGGTCCCAGCCCTTTGGAGCCTGCAGGCACATTTGGGATTCTAACACCGCGTGGCAGGCATAGTGACAAAACGGCCAGTGAACTCTCCAGGGGTCCATCAGAAACTTTGCTGGGGCAAAAGCCCTACCTGGCCCCACCCACTTCCTGAAAACACTTGGTGGGCTCCAGAACAGGTGGCAGCAGGCAGCCTGGTGCCCACGGGCACCATGTTGGAGACTCGTGCTCTAAGGCCTAGAGAGGAATGTGGATTCTCTGAAGAGGAACGGTGCTCATTCTTGTTTGCACACTGCCACCTAATGGCCATTTTGGAAACTGCAACATCCAAAGACAGTTCTATTAAACGACAAATTACAGGGACTGGCCAAAATCCATATGAAGGACAAATAAATATAAGGGGAGAGCTACTGCCTTGCCTTTCAGGGCATGCAGCATCCGATGCTTCATTCTGTTTGCCAGCACTGACTTAATGAGGATGCCAGATTTTGCAGTCTCCCTCCCAGACTGGATTAGTAACCTTGATTCTCACCTGCAATCTCTGCTTTTGTCCTTTTACTTCAAGCCTCCAGTGGGGAGTTCCCTGATTTGGTATTTGGTGAGAGCCTGCTTTACTGTGGCACATCTCACCGCTGACAGGTAGCTTTAATAAAACAGTTCTGAGAAGGGGGCTGTGGCGATCTGGGATGCTACTGGATTCCGGCCCTTTGGCACAATTTAGTCCCTTCTAACTCCAACCCAGGTGGTTTGGTGGAGTTCATCAAAGTACACACAGCCATCCCCAAAAGAGGAAGACTTTGGTGCACTGGGTGGAAAACACCACGCCAAACAGGGAAATGCGGCCTGTGTCTGCTTCGCCCCAGGAGCAAGAAGGAAGGTTTGTGAGATTCTTCTGCACTGATGAAGTATGCATAAGCTTATGCCCAGAATTAAACTTTGTTGGTCTTAAAGGTCCCATGGGACTCAAACTTAGTTCTTTTGCTTCAGACCAACAAGGCGACACACCTGAATCTATTCCTCTGCGCAGACAGTTAGAACCTCAAAGTTCTAACTCCAGCTTTTCCTCGATGTATTTGTTTGTACGTAAGCCAGTTTGGTGTAGTGGTTAGGAGCACGGACTCTAGTCTGGGAGAACTGGGTTTGATTTCCCCACACCTCCACAAGCAGCTGCCGGTGTGACTTTGGGTCAGTCACAAATTCTCTCAGAGCTGTTCTCTCAAGGGCAGTCCTCGAAAGAGCTCTCTCAGCCCCACCTTCCTCACAGGGTGTCTGTTGTGGGGAGGGGAAGGGAAAGGAGATTGTAAGCCGCTCTGAGACTTCTTTGGGTAGTGAAGGGCAGGGTATAAATCCAAGATCATCTTCTTTTAAGTGGACTGTTAGGCAGTCAAACATGCCCAAGGGACCCTCCTCAAAGGAATGTGCCAGATGCAAACAAAGGATTGTTAACCCCCAGGGAGGGGCTGGAGATCTGGAATTTCAACAGGTCTCCAGACTCCATAAGTCACTTAATTCATTTAAAACATTTATTCCACTTCTCCTGGAAAAGACGGCTGCTTTGGAAGGAGGCCTGCGAGGCATTAAACCCTAGCGAGCCCCCCCCTTCCTAAAGCCCACCCACCCAATCTTCATCCTCAAATCTCCAGGTATTTCTGGCAACCCTATCCGAACATCTAGGATGGCAATCAGTCTCTTTTTTTGTGGAGTGGTTCTTTCGCATCACTGGCTAAGGTGGAAAATAATTTACAAGTGAAGGACCGGGGCGTGGAATGACATCTGTCAGACCTGTCCCCCACGAATCAGAGCCACCCTCTCCTTACCGAACACGACCAGCTGTGAGTGCTGTGTCTTCAGGTAGATGATATAACAGGCCCCAAAGAAGACAGCAAGCGCGATCAGAAGCAGGGGGGATGTGATGCTGTAGGAAGAGAAGAGGAAGGCAAGGAGGTTAGGTACCAGGGTAAGGGAGGAGTTGCGGCTCAGTGGCGGAGAACACAGTTGGCATGCAAGTAAAGTTTGACTCGTGGCATCTCCATTTCATGGGCCAGTGGCTGGTCTCAATGGAAGTTAGTTTCATGCAAAACAAGAATCAGTGTAGACCAAAGTTTGAGTCCAGCGGCACCTTTAAGACCAACAAAGTTTAACTCTGGGTATAAGCTTTTGTGTGTATGCACATGAAAGCTTATCCCCAGAATTAAACTTTGTTGATCTTAAAGATGCCGCTGGACTCAAAACTTTGTTCTGCTGCTTCAGACTGACACGGTGACCCACATAAAACTAAAAATTAGTGTAGCGGCCCTCCTTTTTCATGGATTCCAAACAAAAGCAATGAAGGGCCGCTATGAGCAGTGTGGCATTTCAGAATGTGTGTGGATCAATGAAAAATGGCAGATTTCCAAACATTTCCAAATATATTTTCCAAATAAAGACTGTAGATTGAATACTACAGCTCATCCACAGTATATAACACACCCAACAGGCTTTCTTAATGTAAGAACCTCAGAAAATCCTTGCTGGAGCAGACCAGTGGTCCATCCAGTCCAGCATCCTGTCTCACACAGGGTCCAGCCAGTTTCTCTAAACGGCCAACAACAGGGCACAGAAGCCGAGGCATTCCCTGACGTTGCCTCCCTGTGCTGGGATTCAGAGGCTGACTGCCTCTGAACATGGAGGATCCCTTGAGTTACCTTTAGTACTTGTGGAAAAATCTCCGAGCGCAAAAACAGGCCGAGCGCAAAAACAGGCAAAAACAGGCAAGGGGAAACTCTGTACATCTGTACCATATCACGCCGCAGGTAGGGAAAATCAAATTCACCCCTGCAAAAAAATCCTTTCCACTTCCCCCATGGTTCCAAATTGCCATGTCAGTTTTAGGCTGCTTTCCCCCTTCCTCGCCATGCTTACGTTCTTGGTGCTTGGGGGGAAACAGCAGGAGGGCTTCTGGAGTTCTGGCCCTGCTGGTGGACCTCCTGATGGCCCCTGGGTTTTGGCCACTGTGTGACACGTTTATTTTTATTTACTTATTTGGTTTATATCCCGCCCTCCCCATCTCTCGGCGGGCTCAGGGCGGCTACCAACATACAATAAAATATACAATATCATTAAAACATTTAAAACATAAAACCAAACACACCGCATACCCCATTACAAGATGGCATATCTTCTTTATCAGAGTGGCGTCTTAGATGTCAAAACAATCCAGATGTTGGAAAACATTCAGGCTGGCGGGTTCTCAGTCGGACCAGGGCCAAAGATGTAACTATTAGGTGTTGGACTGGATGGGCTATTGGCCTGATCCGACATGGCTTCCCTTCTGTTCTTATATCTGGGGCAGTGACGCTTTGTATTCTTGGTGCTTAGGGGGCAAGAGTGGGAGGGCTTCTGGAGTTCTGGTCAGTTTTCCCTCTAAGCTGACTTAGTGTGAGCTAGCTCCCCATTTTTTAGCCTCCAGCTCACACATTTTTGTCTCAGCTCAGGAAGGATGGCTCCAGAGCAAACTAATTTATGCAGGAGCCAAATTGCTCGCTCACAGCTTTAATGCCAGTAGCTCACAAGACTCCACAGCTTAGAGGGAGCATTGGGTCTGGCCCCGCTGGTGGACCTCCTGATAGCACATGTTTTTGCCCACTGTGTGACACAGAGTGTTGGAATGGATGGGCCACTGGCCTGATCCAACATGGCTTCTCTTTTGTCTTTATGCTCATCTGCATTTGTTCCTTCAACTGGGCAAACTAAACCACTTTTCAGCCTCTTTCGGAAGCTTCTCTTTCAACAGCCATGCTGTAAAATCAAGGCGGGGGAAATGCTCCCAGCCATAAGGGCTAGAAACTTGGCTTTTCATTTGAAAGGAGTGAACCTTAGGATGCCACTTTTTTTAAAACCCAACCCGATTCTGTTACTGCTCAGCGATCTGACAGCAGGACACTCGAGGCTGCTCCCAAAGCCAAGTGAGGAGTTCCTCCCCCCCACTCCACTTCTGCTACTCACAGGCAATAGACGATGAGTCCCAAGAACACAAAGACGTAGTTGCTCTGGAAATATTCAACATTGCGCACGAGCCGTTTGCAGAGCTCCCCGAAATTCCGGGGCTTCCCGAAACGCCGCTGGTCCAGAAAGTTTGCCCAGGGACGGATGGTGGCTTTTCGCTGTTCCAGCCACTCTTTGGCGGGTCCTTGGGGCAGGAGAGCCGGGATGGAGATCCTGGAACAGGGCGGGGTGGGGAGGGAGAAGAGAAGGAGGGCAGGGAGCGCCTTAGAAAGCTGCAAGTCGTGACAGACCCACCCCCGGTGGCCCCACACCCTTCAGAACGCTGTGCCCCAAAGCCCTTTCCCTAGAGCCAAGGGTCCCTCCGCCCATCGCCAGGGGCTCCCTGCCTAGCTTTTTACTTGGTACCCAGCACCGATCCTGCCGCCTCCACTTCAGTTCCTGGGTTGAAGAGATGCTCTGGTCCTACTTTGCTTGCCATTGTGCTTGGGACAATCTCGGGCCAAGGCGAGGAGCTGTGGAGAGATGGGAAGAGAGGAAAACAGCTGGCTTGAAGGAAAACAGCTGCGAAGGCCCAGGCCCTTGCAGGCGGCCGATCGCACAGGATCCTTGATTTGCGGATACAGAAAAAGAGATGATTTTGCACGGTACACAGTAGCAACTTAGCAACATTCCGCAGGGGGCTGCACCCAGTTGGGTCTCTCTGGGAGATACAGAACTGAGAACAGTTGTGATGTAGTGGAGAAGAAGAGGAAGAGGAGGAGGAGCAGCAGATTGGATTCATACCCTGCCCTTCACTACCTGGAGGAGTCTCAGAGTGGCTTACAATCCCCTTCCCTTCCCCTCCCCACAACAGACACCCTGTGAGGTAGGCGGGGCTGAGAGAGCTCTTTCGAGGACTGCTCGTGAGAGGACAGCTCTGAGAGAACTTGTGACTGACCCAAGGTCAGACCAGCAGCTGCATGTGGAGGAGTATGGAATCAAACCCCGCTCTCCAAGATTAGAGCCCGTGCTCTTAACTAGTACACCAAACTAGCTCTCAAGAGTGTTGGACTAGTATCTGGAAGAACCAGGTTCGAATCCCCACTCGTGCCAAGGAAGCTCACTGGGTGATCTTCAGCCAGTCAAACAGATTCGAGTCCAGTAGCACCTTAGAGACCCCCAAAAGCTTCAGGGCAGAAGCTTTCGAGAGCCAAAGCTCCCTTCGTCAGACACGAGCTGATTCTCAAATGCTTATACCTGAAACTCTAAAGAACATAAGAAGAGCCCTGCTGGATCAAAAACAGTAGTCCGACTAGTCCAGCATCCTGTTTCACACAGTGGTCAACCAGTTCTTCTGGACAACTGACAGCAGGGCATAAAGGCATCCTTGAAGCTAAGCCAGAAGCTAAGCAGGGTCGGTTCAGGCAAGCACCTGGATGGGAGACCTCCATGGAATACGAGAATTGGGAGGTGGGGGCAGGTTTTATTCAGCCACCTCTCTGAATATCCTCCAGGCCCCCAGCATGGGGTCAGTTACCAGAAGTCGCCATGACTTGCAGGTGCACACACACACACACACAAAAAATACCAAAAAAGAAGCGGTGCATGGAGGCTAAGACCTTCTGCTGATGTTGCCTCCTGGCTCTGGGCTTACCCTCCATGAATCTATCTAATCCCCCTTTAAAGCTGTTTACTCCTGTGGCCCTCACTGCGTCCCCTGGCTGCGAATTCCACATTTGAATCCCTCTCTGTGTGAAGTAGTATTTCCTTTTGTCCGTCCTGAACCTCCTGCCCACCAGCTTCATTGGTTGCCCTGGAGTTCTAGTCTTTTGGGAGAGGGAGAAAAAGTTCTCTTTGCCAACTCTCTCCACCCCGTGCATCATTTACAAACCGCTATCATCTGTCCGTCCCCCCCCCCCCACTTCGTCATTTCTTTTCTAAACTGAAAAGTCCCAGACTCTTCAGCCCTTCCCCTTAATGCTCTTGGTTGCCCTCTTCTGTACCTGTCGGTCTCTAAGCTGCTACTGGATTCAAATCTAACTGTTTTACTGCAGACCCACACGGCCACCCCGTGAAACTATCTTTTGGGGCCAGTCATCCTCTCTCAGCCTAACTCACCTCACAGGGTTGTTGTGAGGCTACAACGGAGGAGGGGAGAATGACGTCAGCCGCTTTGGGCCCCCACTGGGCTGAAAGCTGGGGTATAAATGAATCTAATTAATTACATATATCGGCACAATGGTTTGGCATGGCCACACCTCACACTTAAAATATATATATATATATGTTTAATTTAGAATTCTGCACAGTCATTACAAGGTAAGCAAAAAGCTAGCACCATGGTACATACTTCACATTTTGAGGTGCATGCTTAAAAAAACAAGTCTCGGTCATACACCTGAAAAGATGTGAATGGCATAAACCTCACCCCTCCGGAGGGGTCAACACACTGCCATAATATATTTTTATTTTATTACATTTATGAATCGTCCCCCCTGCAAGCAGGCTCTGGGCAATTTACAACCTTAAAAGCCGTTAAAAATACAATCAGCATAAAATTATCACAATTATCACGGTGCACCAATTAAGAATTTGTATGGTCTGCAGTGCCCCCATCCCCCCCCCCCCCCCCCCCCCCCGGTCCCTGTAACCTGCACAACCACAATCCAGGGATCGTCCTGCTGGTTTCTAATATCCTGTTTGTCTACTTTTGCAAGTTTCTCTTCCTTACCTGTAAAATCTGTTCCAGTGGCAACGTCTGACCTATCGTACTTTACAGGTGAGAAATACGTGGCTTTATTCTAACCAGTAACTGCTTTAAAAAAAAACAAAACCCTGGAAGACAGATTTCCTCTTCCAGTTCTGTAAACAACTAGATCCTGGAACAAGAAGCCAGTTCCTAGTATTATGGAGCAAATCAGAAGAGGATCACAGTGTGGGGGATTGTTGGCTATAACATGATTATCATTATTTGCTTAATTATGCTTTTTTTTTTTTTAAAGAACATAATGTGTAAAAGCCTGTGGTACAAACTGTGTTGAGACCAACAGTCACATCCCGGCTTTCTCATGTCATTTCTCAGCTGTCTTTGAGCAAGGGACAACTTTTGGACTAACCCACTTCACAGGGCTGTTGTGGTGATAATTTGGAGCTGGTTCATGCATTTGGCTCTCAGCTGCTCAGAAGTGTGGATAGATGTGATGGATAAAACCTGACACACACTGACCAGCAGGGAGACAAGAGACCTATACTTAATTAAATGTCTCACCCCCACTTTGTTGTGAAGAACAAAGGGAGAGAGAAGTCTGGGTTTAAGTTAAGGGTGGGAAGGTACCAGCTGGAAATTAGAGAAAACTTTTTTACAGTAAGAGTTGTGCAAGAGTGGAATCAGCTGCCTGGGGAGGTGGTGAGCTCCCGCTCTCTGGCAGTCTTCAAGCAGTGTCTGGATGAACACTTGTCAGGGATGCTCTGAGCTGATCCTGCATTGGGCAGGGGGTTAGACTAGATGACCTGTATGGCCCCTTCCAACTCTGCAATTCTATGAGCCTGGATGGTGTTGGAAAGGGGTTACGGAGAATATTTGCCTGGCAGATTGTGACAGCTCTCAGCCATCCAGCTGACCTCTGCTGGAAACAGGGTGCTGGGTTAGGTTTGAACCACAAGGCCAAATGCGAGGAAGAAAAGAGAAGAGAAGCACTGTGTAATTTGCCTAAGATGGTCGACTCCAGCTTGGGAAATTTGTGGAGATTTGGGGACTGTGGGATTTGGGGAGGGCGAGGGACCTCAGTGGGCTATAAAGCCATCGAGTCCACCCTCCGAAGCAGCCATTTTCTCCAGGACAGCTGGTCTCTGTCATCTGGCGACCTGCGGCAATTCCACAAGATCTCCAGGTGCCGACTGGAAGTTGGCAACCCTAAATCTGCCTCGTCCCTAAACTACTCACCACTAGATCAGGGAAGACATCCTCAGCTAAAGCCCACACTGACCATGGGATGCCAGCCCCCCATTTCTGAGCATTTCGGCTCACTTGCCAGGGTGGGGCTCAGGGAAAAGACCCTTTCCCGGACGCCTCTGCCCGCCTCCCCTCCAAGAGGCTGCAGCCCGGAGCGGAAGATGCTCAGCAGCCGCCGAGGTGAAGTCTCCCCCTGCATCCCGGGTTGCCCCTAGCAACAGAATCCCCAGCACTCACCCGCCGCCTGGGGAAACCTGGTCCAGGAGAGCCCCGCCGGAAGCGCGGTGTCTGCGTGGCAAGGAGGCGGGGCAGGAAGACGGATGTTTACCTTGGTGGGCGCGGCTGCTGCTGGGAAATGTAGTCTTGGCGTGGTTGCAAGCTCCCATAGGAAAGGGGCGGGGGCGGGGGCGGGGGCGGGCGGTGGTTGCACGCTCTCTCCAACTGGTGGGTGTGTTTAATATAAATGACATAGTGCATTTGGACGTGATCCGCATCAGCGTTCGCGTGAGGTTTTAATACCGGAGTAGCTGATTCGACCTCTTCAAGCTGATCCGAAAGAATCTGCGTCTTTCTTATTTATTTCCTGCTTTTCTTCCCGGTTGAGGCTCAGAGCAGTTTAAAAACGCCGTTTTCTCTCCCGCCTCCATTTTCTCACAACATCCCTGTGAGGTAGGCCAGCCTGAGAGTTTGTGACAGGCCCAAAGGCCACCAGACCTCCCAGGATACTCTCCCGATACTCTATCCACTGTGCCAGTACACCAGCTTCTTTGCCCTGGCCACCAGCGTTGGGGGGAGGGCATGGGTTTGCCAGCTCCAGGTTGGGAAATTCCTGGAGATTTGGGGATGGAGCCCGGGGAGGACATGGATCTCAGTGGGGGTACAGTGCCGTAGAGTCCATCCTCCAAAACATCAATTTTCTCCAGGGGAACTGATCTCGGTAATCTGGAGATGGGGTGTAATTCCAGGGGATCGGGATCCCCAGGTCCCACCTAGAGGCTGGCATCCCTAGTTTAGGTTCATGCTTCTTCCCCAATGGCAACTATTCCATAAATCCTAATATATAATGCATGGTGCAGCATTTGAGGAAGTGTGCATGCACATGGAAGCTTATACCCAGAATTAAATTTTGTTGGTCTTAAAGGTGCCACTGGATTCAAACTTTGTTCTGCTGCTTCAGACCAACACAGTGACCCACCTGAATCTACCTGATCAACTGTTTGAGTTTTAATCGATGGCAATGCCCTATATTTAGGAATGAGAATGAAAGTTCTGAAGGGAAATCACACTTTGTATTTAGGTGATGGATGTGTGTAGTGCCTCTTTAGGAGATTTATTCCCACCTGCTTAAGAAAGGGAAAGAGAATATATTTTTTCAGACGGCCCCTGCCTACAGTTGCCAACTCTGTGTTGGGAAATTCCTGGAGATTTTGGGGATGGAGCCCAGGGAGGGGAGGGACCTAAGCAAGTTATAATGTCATACAGTCCACCTTCCAAAGCAATCATTTTCTCCAGAGGAACTGATCTCTGTCACCTGGAGACTAGTTGTAATTCCATTCTGGGAGACCTCCAGCCACCTCCTGGAGGTTGGTAACCCTACCTGCCACCTTCACCACTCTTTTGTTAAAAACCATTAACACTTTAAAAAATCTGTCTGATCAACTGAGATCACCTTTTTCACCAATAGGTTTTTACAGGATTTTAAAATTTATTTTGTTGGAAAAGAGGTGCCGGTACTCTCAAGAGGGAAATGAAATTTTCAATCTGTATACTGAAAATTCGTGAACTTTTAAACATTTTAAAAAGAATTTTGTTGAAGAGGTTCCGGAACTCTGTTCCAGCGCGTTCCCACAGAAAAAAAGCCCTAGGTTTTTAATTGCTTCGTCTAACGGTCTGATGAAAGGTTGTAGCTCTCTTTACAGTTCTTAATCAGAACCCTTTGAGGTAGGCTCTTGACCCGTCTTTTCAGCCCCCATCAGTTTGAGATGACCAAAGAACTACAGAGCAGATGAAGTCAAGATTCTTCAAGCTGTCCCTTTCAGCCGCAATTCGCGCTGGTTTCAGAGCCCTCACAGAACCACAATTCCCAGAATCCTTTTGGGGTGGGAAGCCATGACTAATCAAATTAGTTTGCTTTGACATACACCACCTCTGTCCGAGGGGTCACATTCGTTCTCAGCTGTCCCACTCTCGGTCTAAGAACTCCAAACAAATTCACACCCACTTTGGATGAGGGTCACAACATGGTTTTATTAGGCAACAATTTTCATGGTGGGGTTATGACGGGGGGGGGGGGGTCCTAAACAGAGGGTGATCCTATTCCTTCATGGGATTTCTGGTGGGGTTATCACAGGGGATCCTAAAAAGAGGGGGCCCCTATTCCTTCAAGGTACCTTCCACAAGGAAGAAAGGTCTTTCTGGTCTAAAGGTGCACTGGGGCCATTCCAAAATGGCGGGGGCGGGCATCTAGTTGCTATGAAGATTCTCCACCTCTCCGTCCATTTCAATTTCTGTTGTTCAGTTCTCGGGAAAGCTGGCAAAGACCGCAGAGTGGGCAGAGAGCCATGACCATCCAGTCTTCGCAAATAGTGCCCTGGGGGGGAACAAAAGTCGGGGTAAGCCAGACAGTGTGGGCCAGTGGGTAGAGAAGACGAGGATCAACAAAGGAGTTCAGTGATTCTTTGAAGCGGGGGTCCCCAAACCACAGACACCTTTGGAATTCCGACACAGCCCTGTGGACGCAGCCGCAAAATGGCTGCCGCAGGAGGCAGAGCCGGTCACAAAATGGTTGCCACAGCTTACCTTCAATTACATACTGATGGTCAAAGTTAGAGTCGAGTGGCACCTTTAGAACCAACAAAGTTTTATTCAAGGTGTGAGCTTTCGTGCGCAAGGCACACTTTGTCAGACATTGAAATGGAATTACAGATAATCGGCCTTCATCTATGACCGGGGGGGGGGGGGGGGGGGAACTCCCTATAAGGTAGACTTCCCCTGCTTTCCTTTAAACAAGCCTCGAACAACTGTGCAGTAAGCAGAAATTCAACAGGAGCAGCCTCCCCTTCCCATCCTGTTTCGTATGCCATGAAAAAATTCAGTAACAACTTCAGAGCCCATAGAAAAAAAAATCACCGGAATATCTGAGGCCTCTTTTGGACTGGCATGGCAAACCCAGGCATATGTAATTAACACTTGCTCCCCCCCCCCAACCCTCCCCCCAATTTTCCAGTTCCCATGTTTCACCTCAATGTGGTATTTCTCACGGACACCGGTACGCAGGGCGATCAGAGTGCCGGGCAGACAAGGGAGGCAGAAACACTCTCCGGCCTGCTCTGCCACCCGGCATGCCAGGATACAGGGCACAAAAGTGGCACAAAGACCTGTGAGATGGCAAGAAGGGAACACAGCACACAGTCAAAGAATCTCTGGAGACCATCCTTGTCACCTCCCCCTCCTATGCACCCAAACATTTTGATCCTCCTTGCCCAGTTCTCCTTTCCACCACTTCTACTGTGGACTCTGTAGAAGACTCAGCATGTGTTGTGGTTGCCAACTCTGGGTTGGGAAACACCTGGAGATTTAGGGGGTCAAGCCTGGGGAGGGGGGAGCTTGGAGCTTGGGGAGATTGGAGGGAGCGCCGCAGGATATGACATCTAAGCCATGGAGTCTTGTGAGCAAAAATTCCACTTGGTGAGCTACTGGCATTAAAGTTGTGAGCGAGCGATTTGGCTGCTGCATAAACTAGTTTGCTCTGGAGCCATCCTTCCTGAGCTAAGACAAAAAGGTGTCAGCTGGAGGCTAAAAAACAGTGAGCTGGCTCACACTAACTCAGCTTAGAGGGAACTTCCATCCTCCAAAGCAGCCATTTTCTTCGAGGGATCTGATATCTGTTGCCTAGAGCTCAGTTGTAATTCCAGGAGTTCTCCAGCCCTCTAAAACCAAATCAAGTACCTGAAAGGTAAGTTAGAAAACAAAAGCAGAGCCAAAATCTAAAATGAAATATGAACTAGTTGTACATAAGAATATATGTATTTATTACAAAGGCATTTAAAAGCATAAATGTCTTTGTAATAAATATATGTATTTTCAGGCCTGGGGTGGGGTGGGGGTTGGAAAAAGAGGTGCCAGAACTCTCAAGAGGGAAATGAAGTTTTCAATCTGTATACGGAAAACGCATGAACTTTTAAACATTTTTAAAAGAATTTTGTCAGAGAGGTTCCAGAACTCCATTCCGGCATGTTGTCCCAGGAAAAAAGCCCTGAATTTTTATGTACGACTAGTTCATATTTCATTGTAGATTTTGGCCCTGCTTTTCCTTTCTAAGGGGCCACGACAGCTCAGTGGTTAAGACGCTGAACTGCAGACCGGAAGGTTGGTAGCTCGGCAGTTCGAGACCCGAGTGCTACATGATGGAGTGAGCTCCCGTCTCTGGCCCCAGCTCCTGCCAGCCTAGCAGTTCGAAAGCAAGAAATTGCAAGTAGATAAATAGGTACCACTTCAGTGGGAAGGTAAGAGCGTTCTGTGTGCCTTGGCGTCTAGTCATGCCGGCCACATGACCATGGAAACGTCTTTGGACAGCGCTGGCTCTTTGGCTTGGAAATGGAGATGAGCGCTGCCCCCTAGAGTCAGATTCAACTAACTTTCGAGCAAGGGAAACCTTTACCTTCCTTTCTAACCTACCTTTCAGGTACTTGATTCAATATTGTTGGGTTAAGTCCCCCCCCCCTTTTCTCTGCTGGTCTCTAGCCCTCACCTGGATATTGGCAACCCTAGCATGTGTGCATGTGTAGCTAAGGAAGCCCTCCATGGCAGGGTATACCGATTCCTCTGCTCCAGTTCTCTGGACCCAAACATCACAGTGAGGAGACCAAATTCTGCAATTGCGGATATTAAACCACAGAAATTGTTTGCTCGCCAGAGCATGCCTTGCTCGACATCTTTCATTTCGGTTCCTGGATTCACATTTTTAATGGGGTTCTTTTTTTAAAGGAATGAGGGTGTACTGAAGAAAGAACAAAGAGGACAGGAGACGTTTCCAGCATCTCCAGTGTGAAGGGCTAGAAACTTTTTTTCAGAATGAAAAGTTGGAATCTCCATTCGGGGCAACTTCTGGGCAGGCACGCCAAAGACACATGCCCGGTCTTTTTCTCTGCCGGGACATCTGTGCCCTAACCTGGATAGCTCAGGCTAGCAGGGTCAGCCCTGGTTAGTACTTGGATGGGAGACCTTCAAGGAAGTTCAGGGTTGCTGTGCAGAGGCAGGCCAGGGCAAACCGTCTGGATAGTCAAGGCTAGTCCAACCTCATCAACCCTTAGAAGCTAAGCAGGCTCAGCTCTGGTTAGTACTTGGATGGGAGACCTTCGAGCAAGTCCAGGGTTGCTGTGCAGAGGCAGGCAATGGCAGAGCACCTTTGTTTGTCTCTACCCTTGACTTGGGTGGTCCAAGCTAGTCCAGTCTCATCAAGTCTTAGCAGCTAAGCAGGCTCAGCTCTGGTTAGTACTTGAATGGGAGACCTTCCAGCAAGTCCAGGGTTGCTGCGCAGAGGCAGGCGATGGCAGAGCACCTTTGTTTGTCTCTACCCTTGACTTGGGTGGCCCAGGCTAGTCCAATCTCATCAAGTCTTAGCAGCTAAGCAGGCTCAGCTCTGGTTAGGACTTGGATGGGAGACCTTCGAGCAAGTCCAAGGTTGCTGCGCAGAGGCAGGCAATGGCAGAGCACCTTTGTTTGTCTCTACCCTTGACTTGGGTGGCCCAGGCTAGTCCAATCTCATCAAGTCTTAGCGGCTAAGCAGGCTCAGCTCTGGTTAGTACTTGGATGGGAGACCTTCCAGCAAGTCCAGGGTTGCTGCGCAGAGGCAGGCAATGGCAGAGCACCTTTGTTTGTCTCTACCCTTGACTTGGGTGGTCCAAGCTAGTCCAGTCTCATCAAGTCTTAGCAGCTAAGCAGGCTCAGCTCTGGTTAGTACTTGGATGGGAGACCTTCCAGCAAGTCCAGGGTTGCTGCGCAGAGGCAGGCGATGGCAGAGCACCTTTGTTTGTCTCTACCCTTGACTTGGGTGGTCCAAGCTAGTCCAGTCTCATCAAGTCTTAGCAGCTAAGCAGGCTCAGCTCTGGTTAGTACTTGGATGGGAGACCTTCCAGCAAGTCCAGGGTTGCTGCGCAGAGGCAGGCGATGGCAGAGCACCTTTGTTTGTCTCTACCCTTGACTTGGGTGGCCCAGGCTAGTCCAATCTCATCAAGTCTTAGCGGCTAAGCAGGCTCAGCTCTGGTGGGATGGGAGATCACTGACGAAGTCCGGGGTTGTTACACAGAGGCAGGCAACGGCAAACCAACTCTGAACATCTCTTTTCTTGAAAACCCTACAGGGTTGCCATAAGTTGGCTGAAAGCTGATGGTAAAAAAAGGGGGGGGGGCTTTGTATGCCTTCTATATACTACATGGGTGACTACAGACCTCTTCGCTCCATTGCTGCCCCCACCTCAGCCTTTGAACCAGTTTCCGATTCCTTCTGTCTTCCAAGAATAGAATCCCCCCAACAGAATCCTTCTCAGAGATGCTTTGTTGGCCTTAACGTCTTAAGGAAGGGGGTATAGGACAGCGCCTGCAACGTCCAGCTTGTGGGGCCAGTGGGCTTGAGTCCAGGGCTGCTAACAGCCAATTGCTAGGCAACCCCCAGCTTCCCCCCCCCCCGCCCCCCCCGCCACCAGCACTCTGTGTCTCCATCTGTAAGGCATCAAATCTGATCAGTTTTATCCGGTCTTCCTCTGTTCTGTACCATGAGAACCTGACGTGGGATCTAAATTATTCAGGCGCTGAATGGTCCTCGCTGGATCGTGGCATCTCTCAACCCCCAGGCTGACACGGTAACTAAATTATTTAAGTTCTAAATGCTCCCTGTTCGGTAATGTCACCCCCCTCAGCCTCCACCCGCCCACCCACCCCCAACTGCCAACTTAAAACAGCCTTCTGGATGGAGGAGGCGGAGATGGGGCGGATCTTCTCAGTTCGGGATTGGAGAGATGACATAGAAGGGGAAGCAGGTGTGAGAAGGGCCAGACCAGAATCTGGGGGGTCCTGGGACCACACGGCTTCGTGAAAACCCAGACTTCCAGAAGAATCTAGGACCTGTTGCCCAGTAGAATGGGGTCAGCATGGTATAGCTAATAGCTGGAAAATTCAGGGTTCCAGGGCCCACTTTGCCATGAAACTGGCTGGGCAAGTTTGGGCAAGTTGTTCTTTTTCAGCTTGGCCAACCTCACAAGAGTGTTGTGTGAATAAAACAAGGGTGGGAGAGCCATGTATACTGCCTGGAGCTCCTTGGAGAAGAAGAAGGAGAGTTGGATTTATACCCCACCCTTCACTTGGAGTCTCCTTCCCCTCCTCGCCCCACAACAGACACCCTGTGAGGTTGGTGGGGCTGAGAGAATTCTTTCGAGCACTGCTCCTGAGGGAACAGCTCTGAGAGAACTTGTGACTGACCCAAGGTCACCCAGCTGGCTACATGTGGAAAAGCGGGGAATCAAACCTGGTTCTCCCAGATTAGAGTCCACACTCTTAACCACTACACCAAACTGGAGGAAAGGCAAGGTGACTGTGCCAGTTAGACAAATAACCTGGTTTTACTAGTCAAAGGCTGTATGGGCGGGGATGCCCTCGGGAGGTGGAGGGGGTGCTCCTCGGGATTCAGCTACTCACAAACACCCATGTCGGAACAGCAGTCACACAGATCTGAACTCCAGGCTGCCTGGCTGCCGAAACTGTAGCTGTTGCCCATGGGCTGGGGCTGGGCGTCTATGATCATCTCAGTCTGGTAAGCCATGTCCGCTGCTGGAAAGGGGAGAAGTCAAGATGAGGCCAGTCAGTTTTTTCCCCCTCCCTTTCCCATTAGAACAGTCCTCTAGTTGCAGGATTGGGGAGAAGAAGAAGAGGAAGAAGAAGAAGAAGAAGAAGAAGAAGAAGAAGAAGAAGAGGAGGAGGAGATTGGATTTATACCCTGCCCTTCAGTACCTGGAGGAATCTCAGAGTGGTTCATAATCCCTTCCCCTTCCCCTCCCCATAACAGACACCCTGTGAGGTAGGTGGGGCTGCAAGAGCTCTCCCAAGAACTGCCCTTGAGAGAACAGCTCTGAGAGAATTTATGACTGACCCAAGGTCACACCAGCAGCTGCATGCGGAGGAGTGGGGAATCAAACTTGGTTCTCCCACATTAGAGTCCGTGCTCCTAACCACTACACCAAACTGGAACCCTTGGCACCGGGATTTCAGGGGGACCCGATAACAGTCTGTAGACCGTTTGCAGATAGAATCTGGGGAGGGTGGCGTTTGGGGAAGGGAGGGATTTCTGTGGGGTTGAATGCCACAGAGTCCATCTTCCACGTTCTACGGGGGAATTGATTTTTGGCTTTGGTCACACACACACTAGAAAATCCACTTTCAATCCACTTTCAGTGCACTTTCCAACTGGATTTTACTGTGACCCATTCTGCATCTAGCAGGCGCTCCGTTGTTTTACGAAACCCACACTGGAACGGAAAAAGATGTGGCTTAAAACCACATTCAAATACCCTGGGGCCAAAGCCAAACTAACTGCAGAGTCACCTCGGAACGGCCATAAAATGGCCATAAAACTATGCAAACAGTACCATAAAACCAAGAGATCAAAGGAAGCAAAAGCGGCATGTAGTGTGGAGGCCACCATAAAATCCAGCAATCAAAGAAAGTGAAAGTGGCAGGCAATGCAGAGGGGAATTTCTGTTCCAAGGTGGACTTGGTAAAACAGCGGAGTGAATGCTAGATGCAGATTGGGCCTGTGTGAACTGGCAAAATCCAGTTGGAAAGTGCATTGAAAGTGGATTGAAAGTGGATTATTTAGGGTGTGTTCAGACAGGCAGCTAATCCCGCCATGGGCCCGGCTATAATTTGAGCTAGATCTTTTTGATCCAGCGTTGCACGACCAGACAGCTCGGCTGTGAAGCGCTTTACTGCGTGTGACTCCCGCGGTGGATTGTGTAGATGGCATCCACCGCAAGGAGCTGTGCGGTTGACTTTAAAAAAAAAATCCTATCTGCACATGCGCACAGGCGCCTCACCATATACTTGTTTTTCCACGCATGTGCAGACTAAAATGGCAAAAAGCGCCACCAGCGGTACTTTCCTCTAGGTACCCTTTCAGTTTATTAAGTTGATAAAGTTCAGGGGACTGTCAGAAACATTAAATTGTTCGGATCGCTTGAGTGGAGCTCTGGGGATGTCGCATGTTTAAGCGGTTATGTTTTTTTTAAATGGCTGATTGTGAGCTGGAGGTACAACCTGATGGTGGAAAGTCCGGCATTGGTCTGTCGACCAGCTTTAGACCGGACTTTCACCACTATCTTTTAAGTATGGATCCCTGATGGGGATTGACAGGCTACTCACGGAAGCGGCACGATTCCCAGATGTCGTGATCTGGACAAGCACTTTAAATCCACCAGGCACTCATGCCTGGTGTGGCTCAAAAGAGCTGTATGAGAGATTTACAATCAGGGCTGTCTCCATATTAAAGAAAGCTGACCTGATCAACTAAACAAACTCTGAGTCCAGGGGCACCTTTAAGACCAACAAACTTTACTTCTGGGTATAAGCTTTTGTGTGCTTCTGAGGAAGTGTGCATGCACACAAAAGCTGGTATCCAGAAATAAAACGTGTTGTTCTTAAAGGGGCCGCTGGACTCAGGCTTTGTTCTGTTGCTTCAGACTATCATGGTGACCCAGCTGAATCTATCTTGAATAAATGTCAGTTTACCTTTATTTGCAATATACTTCTTGGGAGATGTATTTACTGCACTCAGGAGCATGCTTCTGTGACTGGGCAAAACTCTGCTATACTAACCAGATGTCCCAATATCTGTAAGTCGGAAGTGACCTGACCACATTTAACACACATCCACAGCTCTCAAACACGTACTCTATGTACCTAAGTCTGCATTCCCACAACCTTTTCTGACTAACAAGTCTTTAATGTCGAAACAGCCCTTGGCTTCCCCTCCTAGAGAGCCGCACGGCGCTACTTCCAAGACGAATGACATTTCCACCCAGCCCATGGGCGTATTCGGTGTCAAAAGTGACAGCTCTCCCACCTTCACCAAACAATCCAGGGCAAGTCCTGGGCTTTTTCCATTTCTGCGTCAAGGTGTGTGCCAAGGCAGGAGGGGAAAAAGTCTACCCAAGACAGAAATCTGGAGCGCCACCAGGAGTTCGCACACCCTCTGAGCAAATAAAGTCTGCTGGGGGGGGGGGGGGATGTTTACGGCTGAGAAATTAATGAAGGGGAGATGGGGATGGGAGGAAGAGAACAGCCCGGGGTTAAAGGAATGCCTTGGTCTGTGTGGTTTCATTGCCATCTCTCTAGAGGGGTATCAACAACATCGGATGGAACCCCAATGGCAGAGAGGTGAGTGTGTACCTTTCCATTCGTTCTTATCATCAGTTTCGGCTGCGCAATGCTGATAAATGAATGGCACACCCTGAGGCGGAGTTCTGGGTGGCTCCGTCAGCAGTTAAGTTCCAACCAAGGGACCCATATAAGGGTGTTCGGAACAGGCCAGTAGCCAGGATTTTTTATTTCAGGGGGCCTTTCAATAAGTCAGTGGGCACCCCGTACTGACACCCCCACACTCCCCAAGGGAGCACCACAAATAAAATAAAAAATTGGAAGTCGGGGGGCTGGATGGGAAGTGGGGGAGCTTAGCAGTAAGTCAGGGGGCAGTGCCCCGAGGTGCCCCATCGTGGCTATGGGCTTGGTTCAGAAGCAGCACTGGCCCAAATAGAAAGCTTTCCAGACCCTTTTATTTTTTGCTGTCAAAGTCACAGCTGACTTCTGGCGATGCTGTAGGGTTTTCAAGGCAAGAGGTGTTTTAGAGACGGTTTGCCATGACCTGCTCTGTGTCACAACCAGTGTTTCCTCTAAGCTGAGCTGGTGTGAACTAGCTCACAGTTTTTTTAGCCTCCAGCTCCCATATTTTTGTCTTAACTCAGAAAGGATGGCTCCGGAGAAAACTTATTTATGCAGTAACCAAATCACTCGCTCACAACTTTAATGTCAGTTGCTCACAAAGTAGAATTTTTGCTCACAAGACCTCACAGCTTAGAGGGAGCACTAGTCACAACCTTGGTATTCCTTGGACGTCTCCTATCCAAATATTAGCCAGGGCTGACCCTGCTTAGCTGCTGAGATCTGATGCCATATCCAGGTCACAGCTTCTCAGGTCGATAGAGGATATTTTTGTCCCTGTCAAGGACAAATTTGTCCCAGCTTGTATGACCCAGGCTAGCCTGATCTCGTCAGATCTGGGAAGCTAATTTGAGGGTGGTGGGTTAGTAAAGATTTAGAGTAGACTCTGATCATTTTTCTTCTACCAGTACATGGAATTTATTTATACCCCACCTTTCTCTCCAATGGAGAACAAAGTAGCTGACGTCATTCTCCTTCCTTCCACTGTATCCTCACAACAGCCCTGCGAGGTAGGTTCGGCTGAGAGAATATGACTGACCCAAAGCCACATCCAGCAAGTTTCCATGGCAGAGTGGGGATTCGAACCTGGGCCTCCACAATTCAACACTCAAAGCACCCCACCACCCTGGAATTGAGGCGAGCGAAAAGCCAGGTACGCCCTTACGGGTTGGGTTGCCGCCTTCTCCCCCACCCCAGCTTTGCACCTCTGCTTTTAATGGCAGTCAAAGACAGAAACTAAACCTTTCCCAGTTTACTCCACGCCGGGAAAAGCTGTCCTTGTTCAGTTTGTGACTGTCCCCCCTTAAAAGGCTCAGGAATAACTGGGATTTGAACCCAAATCTCAAATCCATCAGTTCAGTAGTGGGACTGTCACGGTTTTCATCCCCTCTGTCCTGGTACACCCACTGCATCCTGAATCTATCATGGAGCCTCTCCTGCTCAGCCCAGCCGGTTCTCACTGTTGTAAGCTTTGTTAATGCCCCCAAATAGCCACAAGTTAACTCGATCCCGGAAACACCTATTTATTCTTTTTGACACCCCTTTCTTTAGGGGTGATCCACGGTGACCTACTTTAAAACCACAATTATGCCACAAATTCTTGCTTCTCCAGTGTTCTTTATTTCTTTGGGGGGGCTCCTTAGAAGTCAGGGTCAACTGGACAGGGTACGTGGTAAGCCACAAACTGGAAAACAACAGAGCCAGGAAAAATCTCTGTCCCCTGAGCCAATCTTGTGTGCCAATTGACCAGGCGTGAGCAAGCACAGGAGAGTGGTAAAGCGCATAGAATAGGTTAATACGGAACTGACCAAATGGCCACAGGTCCTTTCCCCCCACCCCACAGGTGTATTAATAGCCCTACCTAAGCATTCTTTTCTTACCTGGTTTTTCTCCTGGAGCTTCAGGTTCTGGGTTGACCAGGTGACTTTCAGTAGGAAAACTGGTTGGGTGGGGTCGAGCCAGTGCCTCTTATACGCACCGTTGGAAGGGCGGAGAAGCGGCGACCAGCTCTGGGCACGAAGCGGATCTTGGCGTGGGAGTGTTCTTTCTCACAGCTAGGCTTTCCCTGGGCCCCAGAATTGGTGTTCAGAAAATAAGTGCTGTGGGGCAGCGAACTGGGGAAGAGGGCAGACTCGAGAGAGATTTTGCATGCACCACTTCAAATGCTTTCTTGACCCATTGGCCAGTGTTCCCTCTAAGCTGAGTTAGTGTGAGCTGGCTCACAGTTTTTTAGCCCCCGGCTCACACATTTTTGTCTTCGCTCAGGAAGGATGGCTCCAGAGCAAACACATTTATGCAGGAGCCAAATCGTTCACTCTCAATTTTAATGCCAGTAGCTCACCGAGTAGAATTTTTGCTCACAAGACTCCACAGCTTAGAGGGAGCATTATGTGCATGTGTGAAGGGCTGGGATACAGGGTCAATGCTGCTTGGGCCGGGCTTTAAACAGATGGTTTTTCGGTGCAGGTGGGTAGATTTGCAATTGCTGTTCAGCCATCCTGTGTTTTTCAAAAATGCCTCCTGTGGACAGAAGCAGTCTATCAGGAGCTGAGTTCAGGGGCTTCCCCACAACTTTGGGATCTCTTCCCTGGATAGAGGGATGCCTGCCTCCAGGTGAGGCCTGGAGATCGCCCAGAATTACAACTGATCTCCAGATGGCAGAGATCAGTTTCCCTGAAGCAAATGGCAACTTTGGAGGGTGGAGTCTATGACATCACACTCCACTGAGGTCTCTCCCCTCCCCAAACTCCACCTCTTGAATCTCCAGGAATTTCTCTACCTGCATTTTGCGACCATACCTGGAGACTTGCCAAATTCTGAGCCTATGCATCTTTTGGAGACAGTGTCAAGACCTGAAATCACTGTTGCTTGATTTACGTGTGGTTTTTAGACGTGTTGTGTATTGCGATTTTCTTAATTTTTTTAGAATTTTGCTCGAAATCAGATTGCTGTGTGGTATCAGGTATTATTTATAATAAAAATGTAGGCTACAGTGTTCCTAATAAATAACTTTTCTGTTCAGATTGGTGGCTAGAGATAGGGCAAGGGGGGGTGTCTAAAGTTCGGTGTAGTGGTTAGGAGTGCGGAATCTAATCTGGGAGAACCAGGTGTTATTCCCCACTCCTCTGCATGCAGCTGCTGGTGTGACCTTGGGTCAGTCACAAGTTCTTTCAGAGCTGTTCTCTCAGGAGCAGTCCTCGGAAGAGCTCTCTCAGCCCCACCTGCCTCGCAAGATGTCTGTTGTGGGGAGGGGAAGGGAAAGGAGATTGTAAGCTGCTCTGAGACTCCTTCGGGTAGTGAAAGGCTGGGTATCTCCTCCTCCTCCTCTTCCTCTTGTTCTTTTCATAGTATTTGCCAACTACAGGTTGGGGAAATTTCTGGAGATGTGGAGTGAAGCTTAGGAAGGAGAGGGGGTGGGGGTGGGGATGCAGCAGGGATATGTTGCTGTGGCGTCCGCCCTCCAAAGCAGCTGCCATTTCCTCCAGGGGAACTGTAGTTTGAAGATCAGTAGCTATCTTGGAAGAACCCCAGGCCCCACCTGGAGGTTGGCAACCCTAATTAGAGGTTTTGTGATCACATGCACCAACCTTGAAGAGGGACAGAAAGAAAGAAATATTGTTTTTTTAAAAAAAAAATCCATCCCAACCCTCACCTGGATAGTCCAGGCAAGGCCGATCTCGTCAGATCTCAGAAACTAAGTAGGGTCGACCCTGGCCAATGCTTGGATGGGAGACCTCCAAGGAAGACCAGCAGTCGGGAGGCGGGGGCAGGCTTTATTCAGCCACCTCCCTGAATAGGGTGAACCCCAGCAGGGGTCAGTCACCAGAGGTTCCAGTTGCACACACACTCACAAGCACATGCACATATGAAAAATGCAAAGCAAAAACAAACAACGCCCCCCCAACCCTTTACCCAAATAAACCGACTGTTGCATTGTAAAAATAGAGGGCTACATTTGTCAATGGCTCTCTCCCCTCCCCTTACTCTGGTCACCTCTGAACGATGGTGTGATGAAATGGAACTTAAAGGGGCAGAGTAGAATGCCTGGAAAGTCACATGACTTGAAAAGGTGGGGGCCCAAGGGCTCAGAATCCACTGTTGATAGACAGATAACTGTCGGAGTGGTCAGTTAGGAACGGGGAGTCAGAGAACCGTGAGTTGGAGAGAGAGTCCAGCCTGGGACGTCAAAGAGAGCAGAAGGGCAGTTGGTGTCCCTCGGTGCTCTGTGGGAGCGAACAGCGTGTGAAAGCTCAGTGAGAAGAGCTAAGGTGTCTGACTTGCCAGAGTGGGAGCAGACAAGTGAACTTAAGAATACACACAAACGCCATTCAGTACTGTCAACCAAAGGAACCTGACTGAAAGGGAGATTAGTGAGGCTGAGGAGCAGGACGGTCAAGAGCCAACTGGGGCTAGTGTGAGACCGGGGTGCCAAGCCAAGAAACTGTAGATCTCCACTCAGCAGCAGGGCTCCGTTGGGGCCGGGGCATGCCGGAGTGCCGCTCTGGGAGAGAGGAGGCGGGGGGCGGGCACTTAACAAAGGCGCTCCGCCGGCCCGGGAAGTTCCTTCCTTCCTCCCCCCCTTCTCAACACTCCCAGGACCGGCGGCACTCCGCCGGCCCTGGGAAGCCCCTTCCCCCCTTCCCCCCCATCAACAGTCCCGGGGCCATCGGCGCTCTGCCGGCCCCGGGAAGCCCCTTCCCTCCTCCCTCCCCTTCTCGACACTCCCGGGGCCGGCGGCGCTCCGCCGGCCCCAGGAAGCCCGTTCCTTCCCCCCCCCCCCGCCCCGTCAACACTCCCGGGGCCAGCGGTGCTCCGCTGGCCCCGGGAAGCCCCTTCCCCCCTTCCCCCCCATCAACAGTCCCGGGGCCATCGGCGCTCTGCCAGCCCCGGGAAGCCCCTTCCCCCCTCCCCCCCATCAACACTCCTGGGGCCGGTGGCCCCACTCCCCTGGAAGCGTTCCTTCCTTCCTTCCTTCCTTCTCTCTCTCTCCCCCCCACCTACCTACCTTCCTTCCTGTTCCTTCCTTCCTTCCTCCCTTCCTTCCTTCCTTCCTTCCTTCTCTCTCTCTCTCCCCCACCTACCTACCTACCTTCCTGTTCCTTCCTTCCTTCCTTCCTTCTCTCTCTCTCTCCCCACCTACCTACCTACCTTCCTGTTCCTTCCCCTCTCCCTTCCTTCCTTCTCTCTCTCTCCCCCACCTACCTACCTTCCTGTTCCTTCCTTTCCCCGTCCTGCCCCTCTCCCTTCCTTCCTTCTTCCCTCTCTCCCCCCCACCTACCTACCTACCTTACTGTTCCTTTCTTTCTTCCTTCCTTCCCTCTTCCTCCCTCCTTTCTTCCTTTCTTTTTCTTTCTTCTCTCTCTCTCCCCCACCTACCTACCTTCCTTCCTGTTCCTTTCCTTCCTTCCCCCTCCCTCCCTTCTTGCCTACTGACACACCTGACGTCAGGGGGTGTGGCCTCATGACACTTCCGGTGATGTCAGGGGGTGTGGCATATGCAAATAAGTTATGCTAATGAGCTCCTGCACCTCTTTTTTTACGAAAGGATCCCTGCTCAGCAGGACAGGAGGGTGAAGTCTGAGTGCTTAGCGAGTGTGTGCAAAGTGTATCAAAACATACCACCTGCAACAAAGTAACAACGAGTCTGTAAAACAGTAAAGCTTAATGTGACCTCAGAAACAGTAACATCGTGACAATGTAAGCAATCTCCACAATATCCCTCCACTTATACTCAATTGTACCAATAAGTTGTATTCAGTAAAAGAAAAGCTGTGGTGCCTTTTGAAAAGGGATTTCAGACCAAAGTACACAGGGTCCCAAATATTTACCTCAGATACAAAACGCAGAGACCAAATATCAACAAACCCCGAAGAGACTATATTGTAAAACTGTATCTACTTTAATTGGAGGAAACTGGTCAGCGGGTTTATTATTATTTAGAGAGAGGCTGATCCAGGTTACCTCAGGGACCCCCTCACCCAAAGTAAGACAGGAGATCCGCTCGCTCGCTCGCTGTCGGTCAGGGATTAGGGGACTGGTTGGTAAATAGGTGAGGGGTCGACCACGTTATAGATGGTCAACCAGCAAAGCTCTCTTGGGCTTTCTTTGCAATTCAGTGTACATTCTGGTACATTTTTGTCGTTCAAGATACAGATCCAGGGGAAGCAAATACCCAACTCCCCAGTCATTTGGGAAAAAACCACCCTAAGGCTGCGATCACACACACTAAAGAACCCACTTGCAATCCACTTTCCATGCCCGTTCGAATTGGATTTCGCCAGTTCACACAGTAAAAATCCAGATGGAAAGTGCATCAAAAGTGGACTGAAAGTGGATTAGCTGGTGTATGTCAGGGGTGGGCAAATGACGGCCCGCGGGCCACATGTGGCCCGCCACAGAGTTTTTTGTGGCCCGCCAAGACATGAAGATTAACAAGAGTAAATATAGATGCTCTTTGACAGACATTAACTTGCAGGCTGTGATGAGAATCTCAACAAGCAATCTCACTCCTGATTTCAAAAAAATTGTAGAAAAATGTGATAGGGTACATTTGTCTCATTAAACTGATTCTAAAATTAAATGTGCTTGCAGCTATAGATGATATGAAATTACCACAATAAATAAATTGAATAAAACTACCACTATTTTATTTAATTTATATTTATTGATTTTTATGATACAATTTATACCTTTTCTGAAATGCAAAGTTAACTAATGAATGCAATCATTTTAAAAGGTGCGCCCCTCCGCTAACCTCTGCTCCCACAAAATGGCTACCAAGCCAAAACAATTGCCCACCCCTGGTGTATGTGATCGTCTGTTTCAACCTCCTTCCTATTTGCATGAGTCCAAAGTCCAACGGGGAGGGGGGAGAGAGAAGAGACCGCCTTGCAGATGCAAATATTTGCCTGTCCGAGGGAACACAGGGCTTATTACACACAACATCCCTCCAACAGAAGGTGTTTTCAAAACCCCATAATACTTTGGGATAAAGAGAACAAAGCCGGTGCTTTTCAAAGCGGGAAGGGGAACCCTACCTTCCAGCCCTTAATTTAAGCCCTCTCCTCTGCTGCCAACAGGAACAGCTCCCTGCCCTCCTCTAAGACCTTCAAATACTTATATCTTGGTGGTGTACAGTGCTGTTAAGTTACAGCTGACTTCTGCCGACCCTGTAGGGTTTTCAAAGCAAGTGACATTCATAGGTGGTTGGCCATGGCCTCCCTCCGCATCACCACTCTGGTAGTCCTTGGAAGTCTCCCATCCAAATACCAACCAGGTTCGATCCTGCTTAGGTGCCGAGATCTGCTGAGATCAAGCCCACCTGGGCCATCCTGGTCAGGAGGCTGCATCTTAGGAGCTTGTTTTTCCCATGAAAGGTTGTGGGAAGGGTCAGTGTGGGCTGGTGGTGGTGGAAAGTGCCTCAAGTCACAGCCGGCTCAAGGCGAGCCCGTAGGGTTTTCAAGGCAAGAGACCAACAGAAGTGGTTTGCCATTGCCTGCCTCTGTGGAGTGACCCTGGGCTTCCTCTGTGGTCTCCCTGCTTAGCTTAAGTCGCCCACAATGACAAGCCGCTTCCTCCCATCCAAGTACTAACCAGGGCTGACCCTGCCTAGTTTCCAAGAGCTGACAAGATCAGTTTAGCAGGGCAGAGATAAACTGAGGTGGTTTGCCATTGCCTGCCTCTGCACAGCAACCGTGGACTTCCTCGGTGGTCTCCCATCCAGGGCTTTTTTGGTAGAAAAAGCCCAGCAGGAATTCATTAGCATAATAGGTCACACCCAGCAGCATAAACTCATTTGCATATTAGGCCACACCCCCGACAGCGCAGCTCCCTCCCAGGATCAGCTTCCCCAGGTGCCCCGCATGGCGGATCCAAGGGAAGGAAGGCAGTTTCTGGATCGGCTTCCCCAGGAGGGGAGGCAGGAGGCAGTTTAAACTGCCTTCCCTCCCTAGATCAGATCGGCTTTCCCAAACGCCCCACAGCGTGGGAGGTGCCTGGGGAACCTGAGGGGGGGGAGGCTGTAGGCGTGGCCAACTTGGAAGCTTGCCGGAACTCCGTTCCTGTGCGTTCCTGCCCCAAAATAGCCCTGCTCCCATTCAAATACTAACCAGGGCAACCCTGCTTAGGGTTTGCCATTGCCTGCCCATCTATGCAGCAACCCTGGATATTTTTGGTGGCCTCCCATCCAAGTCCTAACCACGGCCGACTCTGCTTAGCTTCTCAGATCTGATGAGATCAGGCTAGCCTGGGCCATCCAGGTCAGAGCTGACAGGCCTTCCCCCCCTGGAATTCCTTATTGGCATTGCTAGTGGGAGGTGAGACGTCGGGAAAGTTAAATATTGGGAGAAGCCAGAGATTCCCCAAGGAGGAGGCGCAGAAGCCGAGATGCTCTAAAAACCCGCATCCCTGTTAGATGTCCTGCTTTGTCGGAGGGGAGGGCAGATGAAGAGGGAGGGGTGCACGCAGGGGCGGGGAGGGGGTGCTATTGGCAGCGACCGGAGGCATGTCAAACTGTCAGAGACGCAAAAAGAGATAAATGAATGGCTAGGCTCAGCATGAATAAATGAACCCTTTCTCTCTCTCTCTCTCTCTCTCTTTTTGCTAGGCCACGGGGTTATATGATCCAGAGAGAAAGACAGAGCGACACCCCCCCCCTCTATGTCCCCCCCATGGGGCCACAGTGTGGGCAGGGAGGGGGATCCGAGCCAATCTGACAGGGGAAGAAGAAGAATGGCGTATCAAATGAACATGGAAAGCTCTGATGGAAGGGGACACCAAGTGGCGCTTGAACCTGCTACTTACACCGAGGGCAGCAGTGGCGTGCGGGCTGGTGTGCATCTCTTTTGTATGTGCCAGCGGCTTCCCTTCTTTTCTTTTCTTTTTTTGCAAGACCCTGGTCTATCTTTCCCCTTTGCACAAATCCTGGGAGCCTATTCCCCCCCCCCCCCCCCCCATCTATCAGAACTGGATGAATCATTATGCTAAGTACGCCAGCCAAATTGGCCTGCCCTGCTCCCCCACCACAGGATCATTTATCTGGGAATTTCCCAATGAGGAACTTGCGGCCGGTTTATCACTTATGCCCAAAAAGGCTTGCTACGAACACATATACATTTTTAGAAATGTGCAGAAATTCAACCGGTGAAGTTTCTATTGGCACAGAGGTGGGGAAGTGTTGCCGGCTTCGTTTTCTGCCGGCACAGGGGTTAGGCAAATAGAAAAAGGGGGACACACAACTACCCACAAGGATTAAAAAAAAATAGGCAATAGAAATAGGCAAATAGAAAAAGGGGGACACACAACTACCCACAAGGATTAAAAAAAAATATTGCAGCTTACAAAGGTACAGGGGTAAGGCGAGTAGAAAAAGAGGGCCACACGACCAACAAGGATTTTTAAAAATCTTGCCGCTTATAACGTTCAGTTCTGAAAACAGAGGAGCTGAGTCTCCAAGACGTAGGTGAGATTTGAAAAAATAATAACAAGACAAGTGTCAACGTGGTTATGTGCGTGTACTGATGCACTTGGCCGAGGCCCACTGTTCCACGCGCAAGCTGGCCGGCAGGAAAAGGCAGTTTATGGGATCGAACCCATCTTCGCCATCTCCTCCCTTAAGTTCCATCTATTTATCCACCTGTGTGCCTGCACGTCCCCCCCCCCTTCTTCTTCATCTCCCCTTTTCTCCTCTTCTTTTTTTTCCTAATTCTTCCTCCCTCGCTCCCCTCCTCTCCCCTTAGCTCCCGGGCTCCCCCATGCATGAAAAGAGCCCTTATTTAATTTAGTCGCCACGAAAATCGATTCTGCCATTCGATACAAAATAAGAATCAAGCAGATTAAGGGACGGAAATTAACTCTGAAAATATTTTTGATGGAGTGCCTTGTACTCTCCCCGCCAAATGGACTGCAAAGTGGAACAAATGACGGGCAGCTAGTGCCGGCGACAGGAGCTTTCCATCTTCCCATTATCCGCTAATGGGAAAGGTCCCGCTCTCGAGCCTTGGCCCACGGATTAATCACAACCCAGCCTTTATGAAGATTTATTTCTCCTTGCCTGCAGCCCGCGCCGGGATGAAGTCATAACGCTCGGGGGGATTCGGTGGCTCTCCCGAAAGGAGGGAGGAAGTGTTTAGAAAGGAGAGGGGAGAAGGAAATAAGAGAGAGAGAGAGACAGGTGGGGGGGCTCCAAACAGAGGATGAAGAAGGCAGGCCAGGAGGGTGGAAGACTCAGGAGTCTGTTGGCGAGGTCTGGATTCAAAGGGCCGGTTCCAGGTTTTCAGGGACCTGGGTGGATAGCACCCAGGGGCCTCCATCTGCCCACCACCCGGGCACCACTCACACTTAAGATTGCCAGCCTCCTACGGTTGCCAACTTCCTGGCGATCCCCTGGAATTACAGCCTGTTTCCAGACTACAGAGATCAGTTCCTCTGGAGAAAATGGATGCTTTGCCGGGTGGACTCTGTGGCATTGCACCCCACTGAGGTCCCAGCCTGGAGCTGGCAACCCTACCCCCCCATCCCCAGCCAGTGGCCAGGAGGGACCTAGTAACCCAATCTCCAGGTAGTGGCTGAAGATCTCTCCAAATCACAGCTGGCCTCCAGACGATAGAGATTAAGAACATAGGAGAAGAAGCCAACGTTGGATCAGGCCAATGGCCCATCCAGTCCAACACTCTGTGTCACACAGTGGCCAAAAATACCAGGTGCCATCAGGAGGTCCAGCAGTGGGGCCAGGACACTAGAAGCCCTCCCACTGTTGCCCCCCCTCAAGCACCATGAATACAGGGCATCACTTGCCCCAGACCGAGAGTTCCTATCTATACCTTGTGGCTAATAGCCACTGATGGACCTCTGCTCCAGATGTTTATTCCATGCTTGTAGCCGCCCATGCTTGTAGCCGCCACCCCCTCCTGTGGCAGTGAATTTCATGTGTTAATCACTGTTTGGGTGAAGAAGGACTTCCTTTTATCCGTTCTACTGACCATATGAAACAGGGATTAGAGCATATTCTAAGGTCAATATTAAGTTTTTCAGCCCACTGGCTCATGATTCTGTCACTAAAATAGCCTTATTTTAATAACAAACACTTTTTTTAAAAAAAAGCCATCCATTTTGTTGAAAAATCCACTCATTTTAAAAATAAGTTGCTTCAGGGCCCCTCCAGGATTAGGGGCCTGAAGCTTAAGCTTCATCCGTTTCATAGTAGATCTGCCTCTGCTCCCAAATTGCCAGGTATTTCCCGATCCAGAGCTGGCAACCGACTTTCATGCCCTCCTTCCCCCATATTCTTTCCCCACTTTCAAGACCTCTCACTGCCCCTGCTCACTCACCTGCCCCAATGGGACATGCTTTTCCCTGGCAGTACTGAACACGTGGTTGCCAACCTCCAGGTGGAGCCGAGAGATCTCCCACTATTTTAATTGATCTTCAGACAATAGAGATCAGTTCCCCTGGAGAAAAATGGCTGCTTTGGAGGGTGGACTCTGAGGCACTGAAGCTTGCTGAGGCCCCTCCCCTTCCCAAACTCTGCTGTCTTCAGGCTCCACCCTCAAAATCTCCAAGTATTTCCCAACCCAGAGCTGGCAACACAGCTTCAAGAGGGGACTGGAGAATTATGTGGAGCAGAGGTCCATCATTGGCTATTGGCCACTAGGGGCAGTGATGCTCTGTATTCTTGGTGCTTGGGGGGGCAACAGTGGGAGGGCTTCTGGAGTTCTGGCCCCGCTGGTGGACCTCCTGATGGCCCCTGGGTTTTGGCCACTGTGTGACACAGAGCGTTGGGCTGGATGGGCTGTTGGCCTCATCCAACATGGCTTCTCTTATGTTCTGATGTCTGGGGCAGTGATATTCAGTATCCTTGGTGCTTGGGGGGGCCACAGTGGGAGGGCTTCTGGAGTTCTGGCCCTGCTGGTGGACCTTCTAATGGCACCTGAGTTTTGGCCACTGTGTGACAGAGAATGTTGGACTGGATGGGCCACTGGCCTGATCCAACATGGCTTCTCTTGTGTTCTTATGCTCTGTATTCTTGGTGCTTGGGGGGCAAGAGTGGGAGGGCTTCTGGAGTTCTGGCCCTGCTGGAGAACCTTCTGATGGCCCCTGGGTTTTGGCAGACACAGAGTGTTGGACTGGATGGGCCACTGGCCTGATCCAACATGGCTTCTCTTATGTTCTTATGTTCTTAACACTAACTGGCCAGTGATTGCAGCTGTGAGTGCTGCTGGCATTGCCGCCAGGAATGCCACCACTGTGTGCCACCCACATGCCCTTCCTCAGTGACATTGGGTTATTGGGAGCTCATGTACAGACAGGTGGCAGGGGAGGGGTGGGGGTCAGGGTCAGTGGGCTGCACCAGAAATCCTGGGCCCTGGCAATAATTAACTAATAATTATCACGCGGCATTGTGTGTAGTATAGCCAGGAGATCCTAAGATTGTCTGGCAGGCAGAAGTTCTAGCTCTTTTAGCGTTAGGCACCACTAGGTGGTGAGCTAGATTTGTTTTTTGAGGCAAGAGACATTTCAGAGGTGGTTTGCTGTTGCCTGCCTTTGCGTCACGACCCTGGGATTCCTTGGAGGTCACCCTTCCAAGTACTAGCCATGGCTGACCCTGCTTGGCTTCCAAGATCTGATGGGATTGGGCTAGCCAGGGCCATCCAAGTCATGGCCCTGGCCACTGCACCACTTCACGTTATGTTGACACAAGCCTTAGTCTGGAAACTAGAAAAAGGAGGCTTGGCGGGCCAAGCTGCAGGATTTCTTCGCTGAGTGGTGGGGTGTAGCAGGCTGGGGCAAGAGGTTCAGGGGCTCAAAGCTCCCTGTGGCTCCTGGTGTGGCAAGGGGATAGTCTGGTCCTGGACTTGTAGAGTCGCCAACTCTCAGGGTTGGGAAATCCCTGAGATCTGAAAGCAGTCTCTGCACAGCAACCCTGGACTTCCTTGGAGGTCTCCCATCCAAGTCCTAACCAAGGCCAACCCTGCTTAGCTTCCATGAGGTGATAAGCTTGGGCTAGCCTGGGTCATCCAGAAAGACGTCCTGTCTGCCCCGCCCCAACCCTCCCTTGCCTTGTTGGTAGCTGTGTTGAAGACAGGGGATGATTCTCAGCACTGGCCAGCAGCAGTCTATCTGCCTGCCTCAAACTTTTTAATCTTCAGTGTCTGAAGAAGGGAGTTTTGAGTCTGGAAACCTCATACCCCCAAAACTCTTGTTGGTCCCTTAGGTGCTAGTGGACTTGATAGTTCGGGGACGCTCTGTACATGCTCAGAGTCACTCTTGGCCTGTTACCGTAGGCCTTCCGGGGCCAGGGGGGTGGTCTCAGTCCGACTCTTTATGCCAAGAGCCCACTCTCCCCCTTCCCCGCAAACCCTTTTGATCTCTCTCCTTCCTCTCCCAGGACAGCCTCCCCCGCTCCTTCCCCCTTTCGGGACCTGTCTGCAAAGCTGCCCGCGGCAGATCAATGGCTTATTGCTAGCCATCGGCTCCCCCTTCAATTCCCCATCCATCCCTCAAATCCTGCCAGGATCAGAGAAACGGATGGGCCTTTGAGCAGGTCCCCTAATGGACCAGATGTCCCCGGTCCTTGTTCCCTCCTCCATCATCCCCGCCGCCCCCCCTCGGCCCCTGCTTGCTGAAAGAACAACGGGCCATTTTTCTTCCAGGTGTCTCTCTAAATTTTCCCCTCCTGCAGGGAGCTCTTCCAAGCCGGTGGACTGGCCAGACAGAAGCCTGGAGGACAGGGTTGCCTGATCCCGGCTGGGAAACTTCTGGAGATTTGGGGATAGAGCCTGGGGAAGACAGGGACCTCAGGGGCGGTACAAGGCCACAGAGTCCACCCTCCAAAGCATCCCTTTTCTCCAGAGGAACTGATCTCTGTAGTCTGGAGACGAGCTGTAGCTCCGGGGGATCGCCAGGTCCCACCCAGAGGTGAAGAAGAAGAAGAGAGAAGAAGAGATTGGATTTATACCCTGCCCTTCACTTGTAGTCTCAGAGCGGTTTACAAACTTCTTTCCCTTCCCCTCCCCACAACAGACACCCTGTGGGGTAGGTGGGGCTGAGAGAGCTCTTTCGAGAACTGTCCTTGAGAGAACAGCTGGTACAGAGCAATGGCTTGCCCAAGGTCATCCAGCAGGTGCAAGTGGAGGAGAAGGGAATCAAACCCCGTTCTCCCAGATTAGAGTCCGCACACTTAACCACTACACCAAACTGGCATGGAGAAGGGTTGCTGTTCTGCCACCCTCAGCTCTCAGTGGTAATCTGGAACTCAGGAATCTTACAAAGAAAAGCTTTGCTTGCTAAAGTTTAGTGGGAAGGGGCTACAAAACAGACAGCAACTTTAAAAGAAAAGGGAATTGAGAAAGAGGGAGTGGGGAATGAGAGGTGAAAATTGGGATGGGGGGGATGAGGTACTTCTTTACTGTGGGAAGGGCTGTGGCTCAGTGCTTGGCATGCAGAAGGTCCCAGTTTCGATCCCCAGCATCTCCAGTTAAAAAGGACCAGGCTGGAGGAGATGGGAAAGACCTCTGCCTGAGACCCTGCAGAGCCAAAAAGTGAGGCTGTAGCTCAGTGGAAGAGCATCTGCTTGGCATGCAGAAGGTCCCCAGTTCAATCCCCGGCATCTCCAGTTGAAAGGACCAGGCAGGAGGTGATGGGAAAGACCTCCGCCTGAGTCCCTGGAGATCCACTGCCAGTCTGAGTAGACAATATTGACAATATGGAGTGATGGTCTTATTCAGTGTTTATTCTATGCGGCTCTTACGTTAAGCAAGTTTGGCCACCCCTGTTCTAGGTGGCTCTGACGCTGAGCAAGTTTGCCCACCCCTGGCCTAGAACATCCCCTGGCAAGGGTTTGTCCAGCCGCTGCTTTAAGGCTGCCAGTACTGAGGGGGAGCTCACCACCTCCCCAGGCAGCTGATTCCACTGTGGTACAACTCTGACTGTCAAAAAGTTTTTTCCTAAGATCCAGTCAGGACCTTCCTGCCCTTAATTGAAACCCATGATTGCCAGTCCTCTCCTCTACTGCCAACCAGAACAGCTCCCCGCCCTCCTCTGAGTGGCAGCCCTTCAAAGACTTCAAGAGTTACCATGTTGTCTGCAGCTCGACAGCACTTTCCACACACAGGTTTATTCTGTGCAGTTTATACCGACCGCAGAATCAAGTTTTCGTGTGTGTGTGTGTGTGTGTTTGTGTGTGTGTGTTTTAAAGTGCAGGGTATGTGTTCATAGCCTTTAATTTGGGAGCCTTTACCAGTCTGGTGTAGTGGTTAAGTGCGCGGACTCTAATCTGGGAGAACCAAGTTCAATTCCCCACGCCTTCACATGCAGCGGATGGATGACCTTGGGCAAGCCATAGATCTGTCAGAGCTGTTCTTGAAAGAGCAGTCCTCGAAAGAGCTCTCTCAGCCCTGCCTACCTCACAGGGCGTGTGTTGTGGGGAGGGGAAGGGAAAGGAGTTTCCATCTGCTCTGAGACTCCAAGTGAAGGGCAGGGTATAAATCCAATTTCTTCTTCTCTTTGTGTTCTTCTCTCCCAGCGGAAGGGGGGTGTTTGCGCAAGGAGGAGGGGAGTCCATTTCAGAAGATCAAGCGCATCTTTCTGCGCAGAAATCAGCATGCCAAAAAGAGAAGGCCTGGGGCCCGAGCAGGTTTTACAACCCCAGTTCTATTGCCTGCTTTATCGGAACCTCTGAAAGAACACAGATACAATAACAAGGCTTTTGAAGAAGGAGGAGAAGGAGAAAACCAGAATAGCAGCAGCCACTTCCCCTCCAGCACTCAGAGAGGCCAGACTCCTATTTCTTCTTCAACTGTGGAAAGAAACTCTGCCGAGGTCGCCAGCCCATCAGAAAGAGGAAATCTTTCGCTTTGAGGCTAGGAGCCGGAAAACCAAGGGGCAGACGCCTCTTTTTCAATCCCTCTGCCATTTGGGGGTAAAAGTTTTATGAATCAGCCACTGGATCAGCCAGACAACGCCCCCAGAAAAGTCTGCCCCCGAAACCTAGCTGCAATTGTTAGTTTCCTCCCCTGGTTCCACCGCCAAACCCATCCTGGGCTCTGCTCAAAGGTCACCACCATGCAAACACAGGCTGTGTTCAGACTGGCAGTTTGGCCCGATATCAGCACCTTTCACAAACGGATTAAATGGGCCCGTTCACACAGCCACAGCTGTCAGGAGTTCCCCGGGCGTACTCACCCCGTCAGAGGACGACTTGGAGCCGGGTCACAAAGCCACCGCCTTCAAAGTGGAGTTTTTGTTTCCTCACGCATTCATCGTCCATGGCCAGCTGTCTGAACATGGTGGAGTGCGTGCAGAACGGATTTGGCAGTCTGAACCTGCAGATCTGTTCTATCGCTAAAAATTTCCCACGTGCGCTTGACTTTGGGCCATTTTTGCAGCTCGCGCTGTGGCTGATGCACTACAATAATGCGGATGCTTTCCCACAGGATGTCTCCATGGGTTACCCTCTGTAGGGTGGGCTGTGTGGCTGATATGTCCCACGACATTTTAAACTGGGTCAATTAAAGGCGGCACTATATCGCGGCAAGCTGCCAGTCTGTCCGCAGCCATAGACTGTTTTAAACAGAACAACACAGGGATTGCAACAATGATCCCGGGTTCCTCTCTCTCCTCCGCCACATACTCATTAGGTGGCTCCAGGCAAGTCACTCCTTCTCGGCCTCAGACCCCTATCTGCCACAGGGCGAGGAGAACACTGCCCCACCTTAAAGGGTTGTTGTGAGGATCCGGAAGCAGTATAGGGATGTTGGGAACACTGAAAGTGTTTTGTAAATGCTAAATTTGGTTGTCGTTAATGCTGTTACTCTTTGTGCTCCTGGGAGGTCGATGGTGTGTTTCTGTAGCATAAGATTAACAATATCGTTGCAAGGTACCAAATGAAATCCATTCCTGTTGGCTTCGTTTTGTCCAAGCGCCAGGAACAGAAGATTGAGTGCTGGCCCAGCGCTCCATCTAAGTAGCATTGCCAACTCCCACTTGGGAAATATCTGGAGATTGGGGGAGGGGGGGTGGAGCCTGGGGAGGGCAAGATTTGGAGATGAGTTTCCTGGACTGCAGAAGGAAACTCTTGTTCAGTATGTTGTCGAAGGCTTTCATGGCCAGAGTTCATTAGTTGCTGTCGATTTTCCGTGCTGTATGGCCGTGGTCTTGGCATTGTAGTACCAGACGTTTTGCCAGCAGCTGTGACTGGCATCCTCAGAGGTATAACACAGAAAGGTGGAGTACTCTCTGTGTCAATGTGAAAAGAGAAATGGTAGGCGGGTAATTTATATCTACTCAGGAAGGTGGGGTGGGGCTGAGTCATTACCTTGTAGGACTTTTCCAGGCTGTGACATGCTAATGGAGGAGCTTTCCTGTGGAGGTTCTTTTGCATATGGATTGGCTGTTGAAATTCTCAGCTTATCTGTAGGGCTGTTGTAAGATGTAGAGCATTTTGTGTTTCTCAGGACTGGAAACCATGCCCTATTTATTTTTAATCTCTCAACTGGACTCTGGCTCTTTTCTACAGACAGACAGACATATGATAGATATCTTGCAGGCCCTGTGGAACTGCAAAAGGTCCCGCAGGGCCCTGATCTCATATGGGAGCTCATTCCACCAGGCAGGGGCCAGGGCTGAAAAGGCCCTGGCCCTAGTTGAGGCAGGACAGATGTCCCTGAGGCCGGGGGTCACCAGGAGATGCTGGTTTGCAGCGCATAGAGCTCTCTGGGGCTCATGAGCAGAGACGTGGTCTCACAGATATGCAGGCCACTGGCTGTATAGGGCTTTGAAGGTAAGCACCAGCACCTTGAAACGGATCCAGTACTCAATAGGCAGCCACTGCAGTTTGTGCAGCACAGGGTGGATACGCATCCACACAGACAACAATGTCAAATGCTCCCTCTAAGCTGCGGAGTCCTGTGAGCAAAAATTCTACTTTTGTGAGCCGCTGGCATTAAAGTGGTGAGCCAGCGATTTGGCTCCTGCATAAATTAGTCTGCTCTGGAGCCATCATTCCTGAGCTAAGGCAAAAATGTGTGAGCCAGAGGCTACAGAACTGTGAGCCAGGTCACACTAACTCAGCTTAGAGGGAACACGCTGTGTTCTGCATCATCTGCAATTTCCGGAGCAGAGCCAAGGGCAGCCCCACATAGAGAAAATTACAGTAATCCAATCTAGAAGTGAGCACCGTGGACCACCGTGTTCCCCGAGGCAAAGATAAGACCGGCAGACGGATAGGTATGAATTGGGTGGGTGGGGAGAGAGGGAGAAAGAGAGTGAAGAAGAATGGTGGAAAGATAGATAGGTAGATACATTACTTTTTGATGAACCAAAAGGAAAACCAACCTAGCCCACAGGACTCTACATGAAGAATTCAGTACCACTAAGCATGCCCAGAAGTCTAAGGACATCTTCATGTGAAGTTGTCAACTTTCCACAGGGTTTGGTGCCTTTAAGAACAGCTTGCTCGCTGACGAGCTCAGCATGGTGCAACAAACTATGGGAAAACTTTGTCGCGGCAAAGATAACTGACTCAACCAACACACCTCAAATCAACACCACACTCCTCTCGAAATTTGTGACAACATGGTACCCCATTGTATCCTATTTACGAACTCAAGAAATACTTCCGCCAAACCCACTGTACCAAAAATGGCTTATTCTGTAAAAACCCACACTCTTGCATACCCGGGGTAGGGGATGGACTTTTAATCCACTACAGCAGCCCTCCAATAATACCTACCTATAATCAACTTGTCAACTTTGGTTCAATCTTAAACTAACTTCAATTAATGCATTCCGCACACAACACTTAAAACAGAGCAGGTTTATAAGATAAGGCACCATGCATTATAACTCTGTTCAGACATACTATATATTGTACCATATACTTTATATTGAATGTCAATCTGCAAAGAAATAAAAATAATTATTAAAAAAAGGGGAAAAGAACCGCTTGCTCTGCAGATGGCCGAAAGTGATTTCGTCTGATTCTACCCTGCTGATTCCTGAAGAGCACACAGCTCTTAAAGGTACAAGAACAAGGGTATTTCCCCCCCACCTCCTTGGCCAGCTGGCAACTCTTCTTCTGAAAGCTGCCCACTGAACATTCGACGGAGCTGACTCTTTCCAGTTTGTTCGTACCTTTGGTTCGCCAGGGTTTCTCTGGGCCCGCCTCCTGTATCTCAAATAGCAGCCTCAAATCATACTGAGAAAGGTAAAGGGGTCCAAATTTCTGTGTGCCAAGCTGGCTCGTAGCAACAGTGGGGCTAGCCGGGGCCCTGCCCCCTTTCTTACAGGGACAGCCCCCCAAGATTTCCCCTGGAAAAACCTGAGATTTTAAAACGTTTTTAAAAGGCGCATGCTGGCGGCGAAAAATGGCAGCCCCACCAGAAAAAAGGTTGCCCCACAAGTCACAAAATCCTGGCTGCGGGCCTGCCAAGCTGCAGTTAAAGCAACAGAAGCAGGTCTGGCTTCCGTTCTTCCTTGCTTCAGCTGGCGCTATGCAGAGACTGACCACCAGGGGCTGACAGAACTCTCCAGATGAGAGAAACAGCAGCCTCAGAACTTGTTCCTTACATAGGATCATCTTTCAAAGGCCGTTGGTTGGAAGAGGGGAGCCTGCTGTGGTCAAGCTGCAGCTATTTCGTGGTTGATGGCAGAGCTGAAGTTGAACCAGGGGAGTGTCAGGGCGAGGAGGCTGACAGCTAGGGATGCTGCTGAAGCTCTCCTGGGGTTACCGTGGCTCACCAGGCGACAGAGATCAGCTCACCTGGAGAAAACAGCTGCCAGGGCTTTATACCCATTGAAGTCCCTCCCCTTCCCACCACAAACCCCACCTTCCTTAAGTCCCCGTCCCCCAATCTCCAGGTATTTCCCAGCCTAGAGCTGGCAATCCTAGCCCGGAGATCTTTCAGAATTACAACCGATCTCCAGGCTACAGAGATCAGTTTGCCTGGTGAAAAAGGCCACTTTGGAGGATGAACTCTGTGGCATTGTACCCCGCTGTTCCTCCCTTCTCTAGACCCCATGCTCTCCAGGCTCCACCTCCAAAGCTCCAGGTATTTCCCAACCCAAAGTGGGTGACCCTATGACAAGCAGAAGCAGCGGCTCACATTTTGACCTGCGTCTTCTTGCAGAATATGATTAAAAAAAAAAATCCTTGGCATCTGGGGAGTCCCTTTTCCTCCACCAAGTGGTAATGCTGCAATCTCCCACAAACTAAGACACCTCCTGTCCCCAGGGTCAGGGGCAATTTTTCAAGACACCATCCCCATGTTCCCCAAAACATCAACCAGTTCCTCTGGAGGGACAACAACAAGGCTTAGAGGCTGAGGCCTTTGTAAGAACATCAGAAGAACCCAGCTGGATCAGACCAGTAAGGGTCCATCCAGTCCAGCATCCTGTCTCACACAGGGGCCAAGCTGTTCCTCTGGAGGGCCAACAACAGGGCAGAGAGGCCGAGGCCTTCCCCTGATGTCACCTCCTGGCTCTGGGATTTGGAGGCTTAGCGCCTCTGGATGTGGAGATTCCCCTCAGTCAAAAGCGATCACACAGTAAATATCATAAACAATACCAGAAGAACTGTGCAGCAAGATGCTGTAAGCATAATTTACTACAGCATAGTATACAAGATCCAGAACTGCATCAGCACTATACACAATTAAAGGAAACTTATGAAAATTGCTAAGTATAGACAATCCAGCGGTGAATGTGCACTAACAAATAAGTATCCAGTAAGATATTATTTCCAGTACTATAAGACCAGTGGGTCTAAAAAAGACACTAATGCTACAAAGATAATTGCAGAGGACCAATGGTTCACAAAAGCAGTGTCTACAAAACAGAAGTCCAATTGAATGGAACAGGTAAGTCCAGATGAAAAGAGTAGATAAGTCCAATTAAACGGACCTACTTATTGGCCCATTTTTCATAAGTTTCCTTTCCCCCACCTACCTCCCAGGGTGTCTGTTGTGGGGAGGGGGAGGGAAAGGAGATTGTAAGCTGCTCTGAGACTCCTTTGGGTAGTGAAGGGTGGGGTATAAATCCTATCTCTTCCTCTTCTGCTTCTTTTGACCAACCCGGCAACCCCCCTGAATCTATCTTCACAGATCAGGAATAGTTTGACTTCAAGGTTCTTGAAGTCGTCTCTTTTTCAGAGCTGAAGGCTGCCAACAGCTAGAGTGGCAGGCCTCAATCCAAATACCGCAGTGCTGTCTGCAAACCTAAGTGTACTTATTTTAAAAAAATAAATGTTGTTAGAGAGATTTTAAAACAAAGAGATTAAAAAAACAGAAAATATGTTTGAAAAGAAAGAGAAATACAGAACTAAAAAATAAAGCGAGAAAGACAGAGAAAGAAAAGAAAGTATAAAGAAGGGACTTCTGGTTTTCTCCAGGACAAATACAACTACAATTATAAACGTGACATTTACTCTCTTAGTACAAAAGAAATAAGTTTCTCTTCCCCCCCCAAAAAAGGTCTAATCTTTTTACCACCCATAATCCTCAAATCCACATATCATCAGTTCATCTTCTTCCATTTCCTGCATAAAATCTAAGGTTTCCAGTTAGTGATAAGTAGAATATCTTTCTTTCCAATCAAGGAAGTAAATTTATCCATCTCTGCAAGTTCCAGCATCTTCACCAACCATTCCCCAGTTGTGGGTAATGACAAACGTTTCCATGTTTGTGCATATAATAACCTCTCTGCTGTCACCATGTATAAAAACAAAGGTCCACATTTTTTTTTCTAGCTGTCTATCCATTAGTGCCAAAACAAAAACCTCCAGTTTCAATTGAGCATTAGTCTTTAGAATTTTCTGCATTGAAGAGTGTATTTGTGTCCAATTTTTTTTGGCTTTGTTACACGTCCACCATGAATTATAGAAAGTCCCTTCATCTTGGGCACATCTCCAACATATATTCGAGATATTTTTGTACATTTTAGCTAATTTCTCTGAATCATTGGTACATCATTTCATAAAAATTCTCTATAAGACTGGAGCTTAATGTAAATTTAAGGCCCTTCTTCCACCTATTTTCCCATTGTTGCATTTGTATAGAGAGAGCCAGTGTGGTGTAGTGGGTAGGAGCACAGACTCTGATCTGGGAGAACTAGGCTTGATTCCCCACTACTCCACCTGCAGCTGCTGGGATGACCTTGGGTCAGTCACAAGTTCTTTCAGAGCTGTTCTCTCACAAACAATTCTTGAAAGAACTCTCTCAGCCCCATCTACCTCACAAGGATGTGTGTTGTGGGGAGAGGAAGGGAAGGTGATTTTCAGTCGCTCTGAGACTCCTTCAGGTAATGAAGGGCAGGGTATAAATCCAATCTCCTCTTCTTCTTCTATATTATGTCCAATGTTTTTGGCCCATTTTATCCTAGACTCTTTCACACCTTCTTCTGTTTCAGATTTCAACAAAACCTAAGTGTACTTATGTGGGCCCTGAACTCTGTTGGATCTCTGCCTAAAGATGCTTAGGTTTGTGCCATTTATAACCCCCTTCCTGGAAAGTCTGATATCTTTCCTGGCCAGGTCCCACATTTCAAGGCAGAGTTTCCGACAGTTGTTTTTAAGAAACCTTGATTATACTTTGGGCCTCTAACAATTTTCTGTGACATGGATTAGGGACTGGGGGAAGCTTCACTTGCAGGTGAGGCGGAGGTTTAAGGCAGAGGAGAAAAGCTGCAATAGAAAGTGTCGACAGGTCTGTGTTTTGTCGCCCAGCTCGGGAATGGAAGGATCCAAAGGGAACAGAAAGCGGTTCGTCATCCCCTGCGTAATGACTCCCAGTGCCCACTTGGTGGCGCTCCTCTCATGAGTATCAACAGCAGGAGCTGCAGGCAGGAAAAGAGAGGAGAGCAAAGAACTGGGATGGATTTGCGCCGTTCTCCCTCCCTGTAGAAATGTTGGCTTTGCAGGAGGAAAGGAAACAAAGGGAACCAGGGCTCCTGTATCTCTGGAGCAAACTGGGTGGCCAACTTTTGAAACTCCCCCTTGTGTCTCTTCCTTCAACAGGGGTTTCGTCTACAGCAGGTACCAGGTGGTAACCTCACACAAAGCTGCCTTATACTGAATCCGACTCTTGGTCCATCCAGGTTGGTATTGTCTACTCAGACAGGCGGTAGCTCTCCAGGGTCTCAGGCAGAGGTCTTTCCCATCCCCGCCTGCCTTGTCTTCTTAACTGGAGATGCCGGGGATCGAACCTGGGACCTTCTGCATGCCAAGCAGAGGCTCTATCACTGAGCCACGGCCCCATCTCTCCCTACTGCTAAAAGCTTCCCCTGCTAAAGGAACAGATCAGGTTTGGACCAGTGTTCCCTCAAAGCTGTGCGGGGTGAGCAGCCGCTCATTAACACAGGAAGCCCCGCTCAGCAGCAGTCTGGAGCTGCACAGGGTCTTGCACTGCCCCTTGCCTCTTTTAAGATTACAGCCGTTCTATTCTGCTCGGGATGTGAACTGTTCCGCTTGGTAGGGAAAGAAAATTAGAGAGGCCTGCTGGATTGGTTTCGATGCCCGCTTGAGTCCAGTGTCCTAACTCCTATTGTTATGTCTGAGATCTCCTTGGCATGTCCACAAGGAAAGAACGAGCTCACTGCAGCTGGGAGGAGCAAAGCCCGGAACTGTGAGTTCAATATGGGTCTTATCAGAGGAGGACCAATTTACTAAGAGGTTGCCAACTGACCAGAAACCAGGGCAGACCTGTTCTTGTGCTTTTGACAGCCATCTTGATATGCTGAAAATAATGCCACTGATAGCAGGGAAAGCAAGTGGGGGGTAGAAAGGGTGGTCAAGTCGCAGCTATGGTGACCCCAAAAGGTTTTCAAGGCAAGAGACCAACAGAGGTTGCTGAAAGATATGCTGAAAGAGCTTCTCCCAGTGTGGAGGTGACATCTTAATTAGCTATGGTCTATAGATTGAACTGCTACATAATTGCACAGTGACAGTAGAGGACTGAAAAATTGGCATCAATGCTAGCAAAGGAGCCGGTGCCTTTATCTGCCATGTAGAACATAAAATGGTTGAGAATGGATTGATTGTGTGTGGGGGGGGGGGGGAAGAGAAGTACTTTTGCTTCTGACTTATGGCGACCCTATGAATGAATTACCTCAAAACGGCCTCTCGTTAACAGCGTTGTAATGCAATGGTCAGACAGTTGCTGCAATCTTTGATGTCTCCTTTTTTTAAATCTCAGAAGCTAAGCTGGGTCAGCCATGGCAAACCACCTGTTTGTCTCTGCCTTGACTTGGAAGGCCCAGGCTAGCTTGATCTCACCAGATCTTAGAAGCTAAGAGGGTCAGCTCTGGTTAGCACTTGGATGGGAACCCACCAAGGAAGTCCAGGGTTGCCCCACAGAGGCAGGAATGACAAACAACCTCTTCTTCATCTCTTGCCTTGACCTGGATAGCCCAGGCTGGCCTGATCTCATCAGATCTCACAAACTAAGTAGGGTCAAACCTGGTTAGTACTTGGATGGGAGACCACCACGGAAGGCCATGGCAAACGACCTCTGTTGGTCTCTTGCCTTGAAAACCTTTCGGGATCACCATAGCTGTGACTTGACTGCCCTTTCTACCCCCACCTTGCTTTCCCTGCTATCAGTGGCATTATATTGACAAGCTGCTTGGAGCTTTTTCCTGCGAGATAGTATAGAAATAAGGCAGGGCGGACTTCCACGCACACATCCTCCCATTGATGGTGACAATATGTAGCGGTGATTTGTTTGTGCATGCAAATGAGAATTTAATCAACTGTGAGGATCCCGAGCCTGATGTTTTTGGGCAGGATCTGTTTGCATCTTCAGCTGCGGGTCTATCAACGCTGGGCAACTCAGGGCTACGATCCCACGCACACTTATGAAAGAGGAAGTTTATGGAGTAAATTGGGCTTAGGATCGCACTGTAACGTGGTGGCAGCGGTGGTAGAAAGCGCCATTGAGTTGCAGCCCACTTACAGCAACCCTGTAGAGTTTCCAAGGCAAGAGACGTTCAGAGGTGGTTTGCCATTGCCTGCCTCTGCACAGCAACCCTGGACTTCCTTGGTGGGCTAGCCTGGGCCATCTAGGGCAGGGCGGAGACAAACTGAGGTGGTATACCATTGCCTGACTCTGCATAGCAGCCCTGAATTTCCTTGGTGGTTTCCGGTCCAAGCACTAACCAGAGCCGACCCTGCTCAACTTCCAAGCTCTGATGAGATTGGGCCATCCAGGTCAAGGCAAGAGATGAGCAGAGGTGGTTTGTCATGGCTTGCCTCTGGATAGCAACCCTGGGCTTCCTTGGTGGTCTCCTATCTGAGTACTAACCAGGGCCGACCCTGCTCAACTTCCAAGCTCCGATGAGACCACCTCTGAACGTCTCTTGCCTTGGAAACCCAACGGGGTCACTATACATTGGCTGTGACTCGACAGCACTTTCTACCGCCACCATTGCGGGAGGTTGTGCATGCATAACAGCAAAGGTGACGCGACTGGGGTAAGTCTGATATACAAACCTTAACTGAGTTGGATATGTATAGAGAAGAGCCCGGCTAAAGCATTGTGTGGGAGAAGCTGTACAGTCTTGCCTGCACCCCCATGACCAGTGTTCCCTCTAAGCTGAGTTAGTGTGAGCGAGCTCACAGTTTTTTAGCCTCCGGCTCACACATTTTTGTCTCAGCCCCGGAAGGAGGGCTCCAGAGCAAACTTGATTTATACAGCAGCCAACTCGCTCGCTCACAACTTTAATGCCAGTAGCTCACAAGGTAGAATTTTTGCTCACAGGACTCCACAGCTTAGAGGGAGCATTGCCCATGGCCACCTGGTATGGCGTTGCGACCACAGAACATTTATACCCAAACTGTTGAATGGCCTGAAACCCATAGCCGCCCCAGCTGGGTATTGGGTTATCATCTAGGAAAGGGTAGCAGTGAAAATACGCAAGTCAAACAACGTTCTCCAAAAATTGTGTGGTACAATTTGGGGTGCGTCTGCTACAACATTTACACAACAACAAACCTTTATTGGCATTATACATTAAGGAGAATACAAGGCATATGAAGTACTCCACACAGTGAACATTAAGAGAGCCAGTTTGGTGTAGTGGTTAAGTGCGCGGACTCTATTCTGGGAGAACCGGGTTTGATTCTCCACTCCTCCACTTGCACCTGGCTGGATGACCTTGGGCAAGCCATAGCTCTGTACCAGCTGTTCTCTCAAGGACAGCTTGGGAAAAAGCTCTCTCAGCCCCACCTACCTCACAGGGTGTCTGTTGTGGGGAGGGGAAGGGAAAAGGAGTTTGTAAGCCGCTCTGAGACTCCCTTGGGGAGTGGAGGGTGGGGTATAAATCCAATCTCTTCTTCTTCTTCTTCTTCTTCTTCTTCATCTTGCTTTTTAGAAGCTAGATACAAAAAAAGTTGCCATCATTTCAACAGTTACAGCATTTTTTGAAGAAAGGAGAAAAAGAGATTTATAATTATCAGATTGGCCGATTAAATCCTTTAACAACCGATCTAAATACTTAGCACAGATGTCAGCTTAATAGTCGCAGTACAGAAGAGCATGCTCCATACTTTCTACTTCCTTTCTTCCACAATCACATAGCCGTGGTTCAGCTTAGCCTAGCGGTTCCTTCGTATCCAGAGTTTCTGTCTGCTACGACACTGAGATGCTCAGCTTTGGGGTTGGTGTACAGCACTGCGGAATACGGTGCTTCAGTGTGGCTTGACAGCCCCCCCCCCTCCCCATCCACACACTTGATGTCCAGCTTAACAAGACAATGAGAACCATCGGTGGATGTATTAAAACTGCTCCGACCTGTTGTCTACCCACGTTGTGCCACATCACTCCCCCACAAGATGCTCTTCTTTGTGGATATAGAAAGATCACCGAAAACTGAGAGCTGCCCATCCACCAAGACGTGGCTGACGCGGGCCTATCCAGACAAAGGTCCCAACGCCCAGCAATAAGATCTGCACAAATCCTGCAATCACAACATTTTGATCTAAGACATGAATGGCCGCGAACACAGATGCAATCGGTTCGGCCCAATATCCATAATCTGAAAAACACCAACGAGAGGCCCGCAGGATTTGACTTGCCATGTAAAGTATGGAAGATGGCTAATAGAATACGAACACACTTCGGCAGTTGTGCAGGCCTGTTATTTAACTGGGGGCCAAATGCCAAGGCCCAAATGGGATTGTAGTGCAGCCCGCCAAACTATTTTCCATCTGTCACAGGAATGTGAGCGTCGTGCTTTCCAGGGTGTTGTGACAGAGCTCTTTGAACTCTCCCCAGCTGCAAATGAGTGGACTGAAAATTTAGATATCAGTATTTAGGGGGGATTGCCCGACTGTTCTGCATACCCGTTGCATCAACTTGGTTATGTATTTTATATTATTATTATAAATAATAATATTATTATAAGGGAAGGAGCTGCTCTGAGACACCGAGGGAAGGGTGGGATATAAATCCAACCCCTTTTCCTCTTCCTCCTCCTCTTCTCCTTCTTCTGGTGTAGTGGTGAGGAGCTGGACTCTAAACTGGGAGAACCAGGTTTGATTCCTCACTCCTCCACATGCAGCTGCTGGTGTGACCATGGGTCAGTCACAAGTTCTTTCAGAGCTGTTCTCTCAAGGGCAGTCCTCGAAAGAGCTCTCTCAGCCCCACCCACCTCACAGGGTGTCTGTTGGGGGGAGGGGAAGGGAAAGGAGATTGTAAGCCACTCTGAGACTCCTTCAGGTAGTGAAGGACAGTGTATAAATCCAATCTCCTCCTCCTCCTCCTCCTCTTCTCCTCCTCCTTCACTTCCGGTGTGTAACTCTACCATACGATAAATAATAACAGGGTCCCCCAACCCCTTTGAGCCGGTGGGCATCCTGACCCAGAGTGAGAGGCAATGTCACAAAATGGCTGCCACAGGAGGTAGAGCCAGCCACAAAATGGCGGCTACAGCTTACTTTCCATCGCACAGCGAAGACTCTTGTGCTGTGCGGCAGCTGCTTCCAAAGCAACTGTCTTTAAAAATCTGCCCAGCCCATCAAATCTCCAGTGGCCAATCAGAAGCCCTTCAAGGCCAAAGCCCCACCTGTTCCTGCCCACATTTTTAAAAACACTTGGTGGGCAGCAGGAAAGGTGTCAGGGAGCGCCATAGGACCCATGGGCCCTGCCCTGGGGGCCTCAGAGCTAGGAACAGAACGATAACAAGCTTGCTCATAGTACCGATCCTGGCAGCCTTTTGGCGTCTTTGAAGCACTGGCCAGCCGGCAAGCAAGCTTTGCGCGATCAGATGAGGAGAACTGGCTGTCGATAGGCCTCTGACCAGCCTCTCTAGGTGAGAAATGGAGGGCCCTGCGGCTTTGCCCACAGGCTGGGTAGGAAGGAAACTTTCTTCGTCACCCTGCCTTAATGAGCGGAGACGATGCGCCGCCGTCGTGGGAGGCTCGGTCTCGGCGCTGGCTGATTGATTCCTGTTTATTATCTATTAAGAACAGTCGGATAGTTTGGGTAACACATCAATTCATCAAACGGCGCCATCATGCAAATTCCCTAATAAAAACATTTTACTCGTAAATGGTCCCGAACTAATTAACTAAAGTGTTAATTAAAGTGCGGCAGACAGGGATTGTAATCAAGACGTGCTGCTTTATCCATCTTCTGGGTTATTGATAACATCCTTGGCTCATTGATTGATTGGGACTTTCGGCTGTCGAGGAGCGGAGGGGGGGCGTGTGTGGATTGGGGGGCGGGCAGGAGAGACAGAGGGAAGTTTGCAAGGGGGGGAAGAGGCAAATGGAGGGAGAGACTGGTGTGGGGAGGAAGGCAGAACTGGAGACAAGGAGAAGGACAGGAGGAGGGGGAGAAAGTCAGTTGTGGGGGGGCACAAAAGATAATAAAGACCATGATGCAGTGTGAGTGTCTGGGGAAGATTTGGGGCTGGTGGATGAAATAGGAGAATGTGGGGTAGCACGAATGGCCAGTATTGAAAGGGAGAAGATACTTTCCCCCACATGTGTGGAAAATCACATTTCCAATTCTGTTCCTCTTTTTGGCCTGGAAATAGCAGATTGCCATGCGAAAATCCACTTGCTGGTTCAGATTTTGGCTGATTCTGCTTTGGCTTCCATCCATTCCCCTGTTTATCAGCTTGTCCCCCCTTTCAGTGATGCATTTCGGATGCATTTTCACCTGCGCCCATGGGTTTTGTAGTCTTAAAACTGCATGAGCAGCTTGTTTTCCTTGCATGCAGGTGAGAAGGGAAACGGATTCATGCCAGAAGAGATGAGTATTGTGAGAATACAGATAGCCTGGTGTGAAAAGAAACCGAAACAAGTCAGACTGAAAATATATTGTGACTTGTAAGCACAGTGTCGAATCGTAGTATATTTGTGAAAAGCCACCCCCAATTTTTAGATCAAGGTACAGAAGAACTAGACATGTACAGCCTAACTTAGATACACAATTTACTTAGATACACAATTAAGATCGTAAGAGAAGCCATGTTGGATCAGGCCAGTGGCCCATCCAATCCAACACTCTGTGCCACAGAGTGTCAGGTACAGTTCTCGCAGGGCTGTTCTCTCAAGAGCAGTTCTGGAAAGAGCTCTCTCAGCCCCACCGACCTCACAGGGTGCCTGTTGTGGGGAGAGGAAGGGAAAGGAGGTTGGAAGCCACTCTGAGACTCCAAGTAAATGGCGGGGTATAAAACCAATCCAATCCAATCTCTTATCTTCTTCTTCTTCGATTCCCTACTTCTCCACATGGAGGCTGCTGGGTGACCTTGGGCCAGTCATGGTCCTCTCTCAGAACGCTCTCAGCCATGCCTACCTCACTAGGTGCCTGTTGTCGGGAGAGGAAGAGAAGGCGATTGTAAGCTGCTTTGAGACTCCACAAGGTAGAGAAAAGCGGGTATAAAAACCAGCTCTTCCTCATCTTCTTCTCCCAATGAGCCACAGTCCCTCCCCTGACGACTGGACCAATGACTGGATGCATGTTTTGCCCACGCAAGATCCCAGGTTCGGTTCCCAGCATCTCCATGTGCTCAACCCTGGTGACCTCCAACGTTGTTGCCAAACAGAAACCCCAAATCAACACACATCCCGGTTTTGGAAGTTAAAGCCGCCAGCACTTGGTTTTCTCTTCTTGTGGAACTGCACAAAAGTACAGATTGGGGGGGGGGGGGGGGAGAGACACGGAGAATCCTGATAAATGAGGTTCCAGAGACTAGAGTGATCGGTCAAAGAAGTAAAAGACCAGGGATAGAGTTAAGGAGGCGAGGCCAGCTCTTGACAAGGGCCCTGGAGGTTGTGGGGAGGGGGAAGTAAAGGGACGCCTCCTCCCCAGACGCAATTAAAGGCACTACTACAGGAGCTGGAGATTTAATAGAAGAAATGATCAATTAACCCAGACAGATACTTAATTAAAAGATTGGAGTTGGGAGGGAGAAGGGAACAGGTTGGGGAATGAGGTCCGGGAGTCGAAACTGAGGGCCTGGATTGGTTCTTGGGGTTGACGGCTTCTCCCCCACCTCCACCCCAAGAGCGGATTTTGACCTAAACCTGACTATTCATAACTAGGATGGTGTGATAGGGGGCATTTCACGAGGGTCTTAATCTGGAAGGGGCACTGCGTAATATATTGAGTTATTCCAGCTGTGTTCAGTTAGTCTCTTCTCGTTCCAAAATGGAATGATGAACAAGAGAGCATCAGAAGAGTCCTGCTGGATCAGACCAGTGGTCCCTCTAGTCCAGCATCCTGTCTCACACAGTGGCCAATCAGTTCTTCAGAAGAGCAAACAACAGGGCATAGAGGCTGAGGCCTTCCCCTGATGTTGCCTCCTGGCTCTGGGATTCAGAGGCTTAGTGCTGCTGAATGTGGAGGTTCCCCTCAGTCACCAGAGCTAGTAGCCACTGATAGACCTCCATAAATCTATAAGAACATTAGAAGAGCCCTGCTAGATCAGACCAAAGGTCCCTCTAGTCCAGCATCCTGTCTCACACAGTGGCCAACCAGTTCTTCTAAACGACCAACAACAGGGCATAAAGGTTGAGGCCTTTATAAGAACATAAGAAGAGCCTTGCTGGATCAGACCAATGGTCCATCAAGCCCAGTATCCTGTCTCACACAGAGGCCAACCAATTCCTCTGGATGGCCAACAACAGGGTGCGGACACTGAGATCTTCCCCTGATGCTGCCTCCTGGCTCTGGGAGACCTCCAAGGAATGCCAGGGCTGCGAGGCATAGGCAAATAATAGCAAGCCACCTCTCTGAAAAGTCCAAGCCCCATTAGGGGTCACCAGATGGCCCGTAGCTATGGCAGGGCTATTAGGGGCTCTGCCCCTTCCTTAAAGGGCCAGCCACTTCCTTAAAGGGCCTCTTGCTTCTTAAAAGCCCAAAAGAGAAGAAGCAAGTGGTGGCATGTGCCCCTCTCCCTCCCTCCTGCAGGATCTAAAGGGCCCTCCAGCTGATTGGTGGGCCACGTGCTCCCCACCAATCAGCTGAAGGGCCCTTTAAATCTTGTAGGAGGGGAGGGAGAGGGGTGTGCGCCACCACCCCTTCATTAGGGCAAGTAATGGCAGCCCCACCAGAAAAAAAATTGCCCCAGAAGCCACAAAATCCTGTGTCAACCATGACTTCCAGACACACACATACAAACACATAAAAATACTTAACAAAAAGAAAGCTCATACCTTGAATTAAGCTCTTTTAGTCTTAAAGGTGTCACTCGACCTTAGTTCTGCTGGACTCGAACTTGATTCTGCTGCTTCAGACCAACATGGCTACCCACCTGAATCTCTCATGCTTGTTATCTTTAAAGCCTGGGTTGTCTCCCCCCCCCTTCACTGGAAGACAGGTACGAGATGGCCAGGCTCATCCACACATTTGGAGTAGCTTAATTCATCATTCTTTGACTCACAGCCAGCACTTAGGGAATAAGATGTGTTGTTTTAGTCATGCCTGTGGTCTCCAGTTCCGGCTAAGTTTCACTGTGCCTGTGTGCGCTCAAGGCCAGCTGGCAGAAGGTTAGCCTATGTCTTCTGTAACTTTAATGTGTTATTAAAGATCTCCTTGCAAGTCGACCTGGATCTCTCGTATCGTTTCTTTGGGAATTTCTGAGAGCCTCTGGAGCCCCCTGGCCATGACACAGAGTTTGGCTGACTGGAATGGAGTGGAAGATGATGAACAAGCTGTTCCCGGTGCAATGCATTGGAAGAAGTGTGCATCCACACTGAAGCTTAAACCCCAAATTAAACTTTGTTGGTCTTACAAGGTGCCGCTGGACTCCATCTTTGTTCCTGGTGCAAACCATCATGGAAGCAGAGAAAGAATGTCCTTTGAGGATCTCTGCATAGGGGGCTAGGGCGGGGTGGGGAAACTCAGATTTCATGCTGGCCATAATTAGAACAGGGATGGAGAATAAAACTGCGACTCTCATATTGCCCTGATACAAGTCTGTGGCGAGATCACACTTGGAGTACTGTGTACCATTCTGGTCACCACACCTGAAAAAGAATGTTGTAGAGATTTGAAAGGTGTGGGGAAAAGCAACCCCGAATGATCGGGGGCTACAGAAGCTCTCCTGTTGGTGGCAAACAGTGCTGTCGTTGCAGCTGAGGTATAGAAACCGGGTCAGATTTTCAAAGCAAGAGACATTCAGAACTGGTTTGCGATGGAGAGCCAGTTTGGCGTACTGGTTAAGAGTGGTGGACTTTAATCTGGAGAACTGGGTTTGATTCCCCACTCCTCCACACGCAGCTGCTGGGTGACCCTGGGTCAGTCACAAGTTCTTTCAGAGCTGTTCACTCAGGAGCAGTTCTCTCAGAGCTCTTGGCTCCATCTACCTCACAGGGTGTCTGTTGTGGGGAGGGGAAGGGAAAGGAGACTGTAAGCCGCTCTGAGACTCCTTTGGGTAGTGAAGGGTGGGGTATAAATCCAGTCTTTCTTTCTTTCTCTTTTAGGCCTCCCTTCTCTGAAAGCAGGGCTCAGGGCAGCTTCCATCAGAATAGAACAATCAATAATCTAGATTAAGTTAAAACCAGTTATAAAATGCAGCACAAAACAATACACAAAACAGGCTATTCGGAGGTGGTGATAAATTTCAACAAAATCTGCCATCTCCCGTCGTCTCCTGAGGGCAGGTGAGGGGGAGCAAGAGACCTGAGAGTGCCAGGCTATTTACTGTCCCCTCGCTGTCCTCAACCAAAGGCCTGGCAGAACATCTCCGCCTTACAAGCCCTACGGAAAAGTAGTAAATCCTGCTGGGCACGGATGTTCTCTGGCAGAGAATTCCACCAGGTGGGGGCCAGAGACAAAAAGGCCCTGACCAATGCTCTTTCTAAGCTGTGAAGTCTTGTGAGTAAAAATTCTACTTTGAGTGACTGGCATTAAATCTGTGAGCAAGCGATTTGGCCGCTGCATAAATTAGTTTGCTCTGGAGCCATCCTTCCTGAGCTAAGACAAAAGGGTGTAAGCCGGAGGCTAAAAAACCTGTGAGCAAGCTCACACTAACTCAGCTTAGCGGGAACACTGGCCCTGTCCCTGGTTGAGGACAGCCGGATCTCTCTCGGGCCAGGGACCACCAGGAGATTTTTGCTACCCAAGTGTAACGCTCTATTGGGGGCATCCCGAGAAAGGCTGTCTTGTACCTCTGATGCACACAGAAAACAAATGCACTTTTCACTTTGTCTTGATGGGGTAAATGTGTGGTGTGTGCATCACCATGGAACATGAGGCTGGCGTTGGACCCGTGTGAGCAAACGAGTAGTTACATTTAACCAGGGAAAGCGACGGCTCGATTGATCATGGCCTGGCGCATGTGAGGTTGGTAAGCGGGTTAATTAACCTGTATCGAGTGGGTGAATTTAATGTGGTTTTTGTTAATCTGCGTTAAGCCCCCTGTGTAGACGCACTCTAAACAGATCAAAAGTGCCTTTTCCTCCCCTGTCTCCGCCACGCGTTCCGATTGGAGGGCGGTTTTAATTCTGAAAAATCACTTTTGGCCGGCACGGGGGAGGACGGCCAGGCCAGGTCTGCCAGCAGGCGAAGGGAATCGTGTGCCACATGCGTCCCTCGCTAATCAATGGATGGGTAAATTGGCTGGTTTCCCAGGTGTGAACAAATGCATCTGGTCTTGTCCACTTTTTGCCCTGGCTTGTGGTCCGTGAATCAGAAAGCGAAGGAAGCCAGTACCTGACCCAGATTCTCTGCGGGTGGCTCAGACCAGTGGGTACTTCCCAGCATCCCTTGCCCCCGATCAGGGACATGTGACACTCTCTCCACTGAATGTCTTTGTGTGTTGGGGGGGAAATTAAGAGTCCTGTCTTTGTTGGGGACTCATTCACCCAGGCAAATCCACATTAAGCACTAAGGTTAACAAGGCAGGCAGTGCAGTGTAGGGGTTAGGGTGAGGACTGACGCTGAGGAGCCGTGGGGTCAAGTCCCCACTTGCTCAATGGATTATTTGGGGTCAGTCGCTTTCTCTCTCTTTCTTGGCTTACTCCAACATGGAGGGAGAAATATAGACCTGGAAGGGACCTCAAGGGGCATCTAGTCCAGCCCCCTGCACAATGCAGGAAATTCACAACTACCTTCCCCCCCCCACGCCCTCAATTACCCCTGCTCTATGCCCAGAGGATGGCCAAAGAAAAAAATAATCCAGAGAAAAATGCCTTCTTGATCCCAAAGCAGCAATCGGCATTACCCTGGGCGTATAAGAAAGGGGCACAAGGGTGGAACACTGGCTCATCCCTTCCTGACCTCCCTTCTCGTGATTTGCCTAAATTCACAGAATCCATAAACTAGAGAAACACAGCTGACATACAGGTAAATAAAAGACAATAGAAGCTGTGTATACGCTGCTAAAGAATTTTATACAAAACGTAAAGAAAACTTAAGGATACGAACAAACAATTCCAGACTCTATACATAGGTTCACTACTACTAATATGCTGGTATTTGATGAGAATCCCTGGAATGTCATCTCGTTTCGATTCCCAAAGATCTTCATCCAAAACCGGAACATTAATGACCAGAAAAAAGATTACAAATTGATCATAAACTAGTCACAGGGCGAACAGAGCAAGCCTCCACAAAAAAAAAATTATGTCTAAAACAGGGTAACAGTAATACTTTCCTACCGTGACTGGGCCATCTAAATTCCATCTTAAATTTTATTTACCTAAGTTCATGGAATCAGCATTGCTGTCAGATGGCCATCGAGCCTCTGCTTGAAAACCTCCCAAGAAGGAGAGCCCGCCACCTCCCAAGGAAGCCTGCTCCACTGAGGAACCCCTCTAACAGTCAGGAAGTTCTTCCTAAGGTTTAGTCAGAAACTCTTCTGATTTCATTTCAACCCGTTGGTTTTGGTCCAACCTTCTGGGGCAACAGAAGAAGAGAAGAGGAGAGGAGAGGAGAGGAGAGAAGAGGAGATTGGATTTATACTCTGCCATTCACTCATAGTCTCATAGTGGTTTACAGTCTCATCCTCTCCTCACAACAGACACCCTGTGAGGTAGGTGGGGCTGAGTGAGAGAACTACTCTTGAGAGAACAGCTCTGATGGACTCAAGGTCACCCAGCAGCTGCATGTGGAGGAGTGAGGAATCAAAACCGGTTCTCCCAGATTAGAGTCTGCACTTCTAACCACCACACCAAACAACTCCACCCCATCTTCAACATCACTGCCCGTCAAGTACTTGAAGACGGTTATCGGCCGTCTCCCCTCCAGGCTAAACATACCCAGCTCCTTCAACCTTCCCTCAAGTAACTTGGTCTCCAGACCCTCTCACCATCTTCCTTGTATGTTTCCCTGAGCCTGCTGGAGGGAAGGTGAGATTTTTTTTTTTTCTAAAAGAACGCTTATTTAGTTGTAAGGTCCTAAAATCTGCAGCAAAATAACAATAAACTAAATAAAAGCATTAAATCCAGCAAGTGGATACACAAATGCAAAATGTCTCAAACGATCTGGGGGTGGCTGAAAATGCCAGTCGTTTGACCTCTGCAGTGCCTGGGCTGTCCAATTCCATCTCTGTTTGCTCAGGTGTAAGCCCCACTGGGTTCAATCGGATTTCCTCTCCAGAAAGTGAATTGAAGCACTGTGCTCCATCAACAATTTCATTCATTCATCCATCCATCCATCCATCCATCCATCCATCCATCCATTTAGATTTGCTAGGCCGCCCTTCCCTGAAACAGGGCTCAGGGCAGCTTACATCAAAGGCAAATACAATATGTAAGAAAAATTAAAACAACATTAAAATATATTCAAAACTATTCACCAGAAAAACTGTGTCTTAAGATGACAGGTAATTTTAGTATCCACCTGCCCCCTGAATGAAGGGGAAAATATGGGAGAGGGCGAGTGCCGGACCATTGCTGTCCTCAACCAAATGCCTGGCAGAACATCTCTGCCTTGCAAGCCCTGCAGAGAGGTAATAAATCCTGTAGGGCTCAGATGTTCTCTGGCAGAGAGTTCCGCCAGGTGGGGGCCAGGACCGAAAAGGCCCTGGCCTTATTCAGGGACAGCCGGATCTCTCTCAGGCTGGGGACCACAGGAGGTCCTTATTACTAGAGCATAACACTCTTCCAGGGGCACATTGGGAGAGGTGGTCCCGAAGATATGTAGGTCCCTGACCGCTAATGGCCTTAAAGGTCAAAACCAAGACCTTGAACTGGATCTGGTGCTCCACTGAAGGGTATGTTCACACAGCATATAAAATCTTTAGCTCCACATTGCTGGATTCCTCAGCTGTTGTTTGAGGATTCTCAGTTGAACATGAGAATAGCCTCCGTCGAAAAGCACAGTGCTTCTGTTCACATGGAAGGTCTTTTGGGGGGAAAGGCTAGAATTTGAGTCCGGGAGCACCACAGAGAGTCAGGCTAGCCAGATCTCATCAGATCTCAGAACCTAATCAGGATTGGCCCTGGTTAGTACTTGGATGGGAGACCTCCAAGGAAGTCCAGGGTTGTTACGCAGAGGCAGGCAATGGCAAAGCACCAATCTGGCACATCAAAGGTCCCAACTGCAATCTTTGGTGTTTCTAGATATTAGGTTCTCGGGTAGCAGCTCTGGGTGGAAAGACTTCAGCCTACTCGAGTGGACAACTCGGAGCGAGATGGACCAGAGATCTCCATGTCTCTGAGTGGCAGCTCCATCTGTGTCTAGTCATGCCGGCCACATGACCACAGAGACGTCTTCGGACAGGGCTGGCTCATCGGCTTGGAAGCAGAGATGAGCACCACACCCCTAGAATTGGAATTGACTGGCTTTCGAGCAAGGGAAACCTAGCTATACTTAACGCTCAGTTACTTATGCATCTTGATTCTAACTAGCCCTTCATGGCTACTAACCCACCCACCTTCTCTCTACCTATATGTAAGGTTGAGGAAGTGTGTTTCAATGTATCCGAAGAAGTGTAAGGGTCCAGCCACACCTTAAAAATGAACAAAATTTGTGGTAGGGTAGCTTTCGTGAGTCACTGCTCCCTTCTTCAGAAGAAGTCTGAAGAAGGGAGCGTTGACTCCCAAAAGCTCGTCCCCTGCCGTGAATTTTGTTAGTCTTTAAGGTGTGACTGCACTCTTGCTCTTTTCTGTTGCTACAGACAAACGTGGCTACCCATCTTGATCTACGTGAAATAGTGTGCATGCACATGAAAACTTAAAGATGCCACTAAACTCAAATTTATTCTGTTGCTTCAGACCAACAGGGTGACCTACCTGAATCTACAGTCTAAAAAAGCTACCGTAAGGAAATGTTTAGGGTGTTGGACTATGGTCTAGGAGACCCAGGTTCAAATCCCCCCTCTGCTGTGGAAGCCCGCTGGGTGACCTTGGGGCAGTCACATACACTCTCATCCTAACCTGCCTTTCGGGGCTGTTGTGAGGAGGAGAGGAGAACTATGTAAATTGCTTTGGGATTCCACTGGGGATTATTAGGAAGGGAACTGAAAAGAAATCAGCCAGTATCATAATTGCACTTGGAATACCGTGTGCAATTCTGGTCACCACATCTCAGAAAGGATATTGTAGCATTGGGAAAAGGGCAGAAAAGGGCACCTGGAATGATAAAAGGGTTGGGACACTTTCCCTATGAAGAAAGGTTGAAGCGCTTGGGGCTCTTTAGCTTGGAGAAATGACGGCTGAGGGGTGACATGATTGAGGTCTACAAGATTATGCATGGGATAGAGCAGGGAGAGTAAGAGGTACTTTTCTCCCTTTCTCACAATACAAGAACTCGGGGGACATTCCATGAAATTGCTGAGCAGTCAGGTTAGAACAGATAAAAGGAAGTCCTTCTTCACCCAAAGAGTGATGAACACGTGGAATTCACTGCCACAGGAGGTGGTGGTGGCTACAAGCATGGGGGGCTTCAAGTGGGAATTGGATCAACATATGGAGCAGTGGTCCATTAGTGGCTATTAGCCATAAATTATAGATAGGAACTCTCAGTCTGGGGCAAGTGATGCTCTGTATTCTTGGGGGGGCAACAGTGGGAGGGCTTCTAGTGTCCTGATCCCACTGCTGGACCCCACTGCCACAGCCTGCCCTCAAGTTGGCCAGTAGCCTGGCCTATTTTTAACCCTTTGTATGGAATAAGGTGGCCAGGTCTCCCCTGGCCACCGTGTGTGTGGAGGTAAGGTTGCCAGATGCAAGCTGGGAAACTCCTGGAGATTTGGGGATTGAACCTGGGGAGGGGGACCTCAGTGGGGTACAAGGCCATAGAGTCCAGTCCAGCTCCCATCTGGAGGTTGAGAACCCATTGGTGTAAACTTCATGTACTCTGGGTAGGCCACAGCCTGCCCTCAAGTTGGCCTATAGCCTGGCCTATTTTTACCCCTGTATAAATCGATGGTGTGACCTCATTTGGTGCGACTCTCAGTCTGGGGCAAGTGATGCTCTGTATTCTTGGTGCTTGGGGGCAGGGAGGGCAACAGTGGGAGGGCTTCTAGTGTCCTGGCCCCACTGCTGGACCTTATGAGGGCACCTGGTATTTTTGGCCACTGTGTGACAGACTGTTGGACTGGATGGGCCACTGGCCTGATCCAACATTGGCTTCTCTTATGTTCTTATGTTTTTACCCCCTATTAAGGAATAGGGTTGGCAACCATGTGTGGGGGAGGTAGGGTTGCCAGATCCAGGTAGGGAGACTCGTGGAGATTTCGGGATGGAGCCTGGGGAGGACAGGGACCTCAGTGGGGTAAAATGCCATGGAGTCTACCCTCCAAAGCAGCCATTTTTCTCCAGGGGAACGGATCTCTGTAGTGTGGAGATGAGCTGTAATTCCAGGCAATCCCCAGGCCCCACCTGGAGGCTGGCATCCCTACATAGTACATCTGCAGCTTAAATTTTAGGTCTCAGATTTGGCATTCAAAAGGGGTTTGGGGAGGTGAGCTTCAACATCCCCCCCACTCCATTTTCTCCTAACAAGTCGTCTGCCAACTTCGCACTCCTCTAGCACAGAGGCTAATAAACCCCCACTTGTGTGATTAGAGCAGATTTTAATAGTAATTAAAACAAATTACTGGCAAGATGATATGCCACTATGTAAATCTCTCCTCCCCCCCCCCTTCTTTCTTTGTGTTCTTTTAAAGCCTGCTTTCCTTCATTGGCTCTGATTGGAAACTGTCTGTTTATTTTGAAAGGATTGAGTGGGGAGGAAAGGAAAATATATTTGTGGGGGAAGATCTTCTAGTTGCCTCTTCTCTCTCTTTTTTGGCATTTTTGCCTGCATTGACGGCCGTCTTGCACTGTTTTTTCCCAAACCCCTTTGGTGATGGGCCTCTTTCTCTCTCCCCCACCACCCCAAACACTCAATTTTTGTGCACATATGTGATTATAAATTAGAGAAAGAGTGTGCAGATTTGGTGCTGGAAACCCTGATTATTTGGGGGGGAAGCTTCAAGGGGAAACCCCCTCCCCCCAACACACCATTCCATACGAAGCCAGGGTCTGTTTGCCTGAGTCTTCCATCTTTGGAGGTGTATATATTTCAGGGAGGGTGCGAAAAGGAAAGGAAATAGAGGAAGTAGGGACTAAACAGCTTTTTGTGGGTTTGCCCATGTCTTCTTATAGCAGGACAAAGGATTTGGGGCCAACCTAGGCCAAAGTCCGGCATCTTTGCATTGCCAAGGCATCTGCCCATTGTCGGAAATGCAACTTCCCATTGTACCCCCACAACTCATTCACAACTGGACTGTGACTGGAGTGGACAAGCCAGTCCCACAGCCAACAGCCGCTAATGTACTGCAACTATGGCACAATCTCTAGTGATACCCAGATGCCACCTTAGCTCTGGAGGTTTCCAAAAACAGTTGGCATTTGGTGTGCGGGGGGGGGGGGGGTCTCTCTTAATCCCCCTCCCTCTCTTAACTCTTTCCTAGCACCTCTCCCCTGTTTTCGACCCCCCCCCCCTCTTTTCTCTTCTAGGTCTTCCTAAAGCTCTCTCCACCCCTGGATTTCTCCCTTCCCCCCAGCCCCCAATTCCTTTGCAATAGAAAAGGGGGATTAAGTTGTCAGATGGTTGCTGCCGGGTGGTTTGGTTTGGGGATGGGGGGGCCGCTGGGATCGGCGCCCCCCAGCCCCAGCCCCCGCCCGCCTGCCCCCTTCCTTTCTCTCCCTCTTCTGGCCACGTCTCTCCTCCGGAGCGTTGGTTAAATTGTCATTCACGGGCAGAGAGACATCACAAATAGACAAGTCGGCGCTTCGTGCCGCCGCCCCCCCGGCCCCCCCCCCCCGCCCCCAGATCTCCGATCCTCCCCCCCTCTCCCCCCCCAGCTCCAAAGTCCGAGCCCATAAATAATATTCAAGCGGCTCTATTGTTAAGTTGCGGCGAAGGCTCTGGTTGCCGGCGACCCCCGCCGCCTCCCCCATACATCACCCGCTGACAGCTGCAGAAAAGCGGCGAATTAGCACCTAAATCGAATATTGATCAACTCCAGAGTCGGCTCCACTTCGCTGCCTGAGCCGGGGCGCGCCTCTCTCGCTCGCCCGCAACCCCCCAACCCCCTCCCCATTGGGCTCGGAGTGGCGGCCGCGCTGGACGAGGAGGGGACCCCTTCCACCAAACCACCCCCCCCCCCACCTCTGGGGTCCCTGGCTTCGGGTTCCACCCGGGGAGGAAAGTTTCTTTGTCGATGCAAACGGTGCAAGAGAAGGTTCCTCTTTTGCATCAGATGCCTGGAGCCTCTCAGCTGAACTGGGAGGGGCTGGGAGGGAGAGAGGGTGTCTGAGCATACCTTGAGGGCTTCCTGCTCATAGAGGGGGCCAGCCTCCAGCTGGAACCTGGGGAACCCCATGGATTTATGGCTGGGCTGCAAACTGCAGAGAGCGGCTCCCTTGGAGGAAAATAGAGGCTTTGGAGGGTGGGCACAATGGCATTGTGGTGGGGTGCCAGCCTCCAGGTGGGACCTGGAGATCCCCCAGAATTACAGCTCATCTCCAGACTACAGAGATCAGTTCCCCTGGAGAAAATGGAGGCTTTGGGGGGGGGGGAGACACAATGGCATTCTGGTGGGATGCCAGCCTCCAGGTGGGACCTGGGGACCCCCTGGAATTGTAGCTCATCTCCAGACTACAGAGGTCGGTTCTGCTGGAGGAAACAGAGATGCTTTGGAGGGTGGGGTCTACGGCACTAGATCCCACTGAGGTCCCTGTCTTCCCCAGGTTCCATCCCCCAAATCTCCAGGAGTTTCCTGGAGCTGGCAACCCTATTCCCCCCCACCCCCTGCCAGTGACCTGGCAACTCTGCCTCCTCAAGTTCTGAACAGCTACCCTCAGTCTGGCCCTTTAGCTGGGGTGATGTGCTGATTTATAAGCCACGGTCTTAGACTCTGTTTCATACTTTCACTGACCTAGGCTGGTTTGTGGAGGCCTGCTTTTCACTTCTCTTTTTGTTTTAAAAAAGAAAGGCAAAGGGTACTAGCGTCAGACCCTTTGAAATGTGGTGTCGGAGCCTGCAGTGTTCCCTCTAAGCTGAGTTAGTGTGAGCTAGCTCACAGTTTTTTAGCCTCCGGCTCACACATTTTTGTCTTCGCTCAGGAAGGAGGGCTCCAGAGCAAACCAATTGATGCAGTAGCCCACAACTTTAATGCCAGTAGCTTACAAAGTAGAATTTTTGCTCACAAGACTCCACAGCTTAGAGGGAGCATTGCGGTTTTGCAGATCCCATGGACGGTCAAAAAGGCAAATAAATGGGTTCCGGATCAAGAAGCGGCCTGATACTGAACCAGACCATCCATCCATCAAGGTCAGTATTGTCTACACAGACGGGCAGTGGCTCGCCAGGGTCTCAGGTGGAGGTCTTTCACATCACCTCCTTACCTGATCATAAATGTATCCCGGGCTAGGGGAGCACTTGCACACACAGACGAATGCATGAAGCTGCCTTCTACCGAATCAGACCCTTGGTCCATCACTGCCATCCGGCCTGTAGCTACAGTGGGGCATTTTGGGGCTCTGCCCCCTCAAATGCGAGGCACGTCCCACAACAGCTGCTGCCCCCCTTGTGAAATTAAAAGGGCCCTCTGGCTGACTGGCCCACCAATCAGCTGGAGGGCCCTTTAAATCTTGCAGCCACTCCTCCCTTCCCTCCTCCACAATTTAAAGGGCCCTCCAGTTGATCAACAGGCCCTTTAAATCTTGCAGGAGGGGAGGGGGAGGGATGGCTGCCAGATGCACGCCTTCCCTGAACTCCGAGTGGCATGCGGCCCCCCTCTCCCTCCCTCCTTGCTGCCCCACAACATTTCCCCAAGCCCCACCAACCCAAAATCTCTGGCTACGGGGCTGGTCAGAATTGTCTACTCAGACTGGCAGTCCCTCTCCAGGGTCTTCAGTAGAGGGTCTTTCACATCACTTGCTACCTGAGCCTTTTCACTGGAGATGCCGGGAACTGACTCTGGGACCTTCCGCGTGCCAAGCAGACGCTCTGCCACTCGGTCCCGGCCCCTCCCCAAAAATCAAATCAAGCCTGAATTCTCCCTAGAAGCTAAAACGGCTAAACTGAGGCTATCGTCCTTTGGTCACGTTATGAGAAGACCAGAGTCCCTGGAAAAGACAATCATGCCAGGCAAAGTGGAGGGCAGCAGGGGAAGAGGAAGACCCGACGTGAGATGGATTGTCTCCATTGAGGAAGCCTCGGCCCTCATTCTACAAGGCCGGAGCAACATTTTGGAGGACACTGGAGCGACGTTTTGAAGGCACTAAACGCATACACACGCACCCAACATCAGAAAGGGAAAATATTAAACAGTGGGGGAGTCAGGATTCCGAATCACAGATTATTTATTGACTTTGTTTATACCCCCGCAAGATTCCTCTTTCTCCTCAACAGGGACCCAAAGCCGTTAACACTGTTCAGTGGTAGCATGGAGATTCGAACTCAGGTTTCCCCGATCCTAGCCTGACACTCTAACCACGATATCCCTCTGGCTATCCGAGGAGAGACTGAGGTGTCGGTCTTCTTGACCCCCTTCAGCTTTCTTTTTAAAAAGTGCTTCTGTGCATGTGCAGAGTGTGTAGCCCATGAGATATTGGTGTTGCCTCCGGTGTGCAGCTGCCATTGTTCAGTGGTAGGGGAAAGATGGCCCTGGCTAGCCTGATCTCGTCAGATCTCGGAAGCTAAGCAGGGTTGGCCCTGGTTAACATTTAGATGGGAGACCGCCAAGGAAGTCCAGGGTGGCTACACAGAAGTAGGTCATGGCAAAGGTGATATAACTATCTTCAAGTACTTATAGAGGATGTTATGGAGTTGTTCTCTGTTGCCCCAGAAAATCGGACCAGAACCAATGGGTTGAAATTAAATCAGAAGAGTTTTCAGCTAAACATTAGGAAGAACTTCCTGTCAGAGCGGTTCCTCAGGGGAACAGGCTTCCTCGGGAGGTGGTGGGCTCTCCTCTGTTGGAGGTTTTCAGACAGAGGCTCGATGGCCATCTGGCAGCAGTGCTGATTCTGTGAACTTTGGCAGATCACGAGAGGAAGGGCAGGAAGGGTTGCCCCAGTGCTCAGTTCTCGTGGCCCTTTCTTACACGCCCAGGGAAATGCTGATCACCACTTTGGGGTAAGGAAGCAATTTTTCTCCTGGCCAGTTTGGCTGGAGATCCTGGGGTTTGTTTGTTTGTTTTTTGTCATCTTCTGGGCATGAAACAGGGGTCACTGTGTGGGGGGGGGGGAGGTTTTTGTGGATTTCCTGCATTGTTCAGAGGCTTAGACCAGGGGCGTAGAGTTTAAAAACTCCCGGGGGGGCGGGGGCTCTTCTGTGTGCGCGCACAAAGCACACGCGCCCCCCCTCCCGGACCATGTCCCCGTTGCCACCGCCTCCCCCCCATCGCCTGACCATTCCTGCTTCCGTCCCTCCATCCATCCAGGGGCCAGCTGGGCATTTGCTTAGCTGGCCTCTGGACGGACGGAGGGAGGGTCGGAGTGGCCAGGCGTGGGGGGGGGGAGAGGTGGTGGCGGCCCTAGGAAGGGCCGAGGGAGGCGCGGCGGAGGGGGGCTTGAGCCCCCCTGTAGTTGACGCCTATGGCTTAGCTGGCCCCTGGACGGGCGGAGGCGTGGCGGAGGAGCCCTCGAGCCCCCCCTTAGTTGACGCCTATGGCTTAGACTAGATGACCCTGGAGGTCCCTTCCAACTCTATGATTCTATGATTCTAAACCACGTCTGCTTGTCTCTGCCCTGCCCTGGATAGCTCAGGGTAGCCTGATCTCGTCAGATCTGGGAAGCTAAGCAGGGATCGGCCCTGGTTAGTATTTGGAAGTCCAGGGTTGCTACACAGAGCCTGGCAATGGCCAACCACCTCTGAACGTCTCTTGACCTGAAAACCCGGCTGGGCCTCCGTAAATCATCTCTGACTTGATGGCACTTTCCACCAGCACCACCAGGGTAAACGCAATCTGCACATGCTCTTAAGTGCAGAGCTCAAGGTTCAGATTAAGCCCTGTCCCCACTTCCTTCTAGGACTTCCTCTGTTCAGTGCTGGGTTCCTCAGCTGAGAGGTGCTGGGGCTCCAGTCTGTTAGAAAACCGGTGGCATGGAAGCCCTCTTCTCCTGATTCCAGGAACACGGAGAATGGTTGTGGCTACCCATTGATACGGAGAGTACCAGGGGTTGGTGGGTCATTTTCCATGTCCCCTCCAAATTCTTGCACGTATTGTTGGCACTTCAGAAAGAGAGAAAGCCCTGCTAGACTGAAGTTTGGCCTAACCTGGCTCGTATACCTACCTAATCATGGAGGCAAAGAACAACCCAGGTAAAGAAGCAATATATGTGGCTGATTCTCTGGATTCTTATACATCCAAGATCACATGCATGAGAGCCAGTTTGGGAAGATGAAGATGAAGAGGTAGAAGAAGAAGAAGAAGAAGAAGAAGAAATTGGATTTATACCCTGCCTTCACTCGGAGTCTCAGGGTGACTTACAATCTCCTTTCCCTTCCCCTCCCCGCAACAGACACCCTGTGAGGTAGGTGGGGCTGAGAGAGCTCTTTTGAGGACTGCTCCTGAGAGAACAGCTCTGAGAGAATTTGTGACTGACCCAAAGTCACCCAGCTGGCTGCATGTGGAAGAGTGGGGAACCAAACCAGGTTCTCCAGATTAGAGTCCGCCACTTGGTGACTTTGGACCAGTCGTACTCTCTTGGCCTAACCAACCCACAGGGTTGTTGTGAGGATAAAAAGGAGGAGAGGAGAATGGTGTAAGTCGCTTTGGGTCCCTATTGGGGGAAAAGGAGGGGTACAAATGAAGTAAATAAATGTATAAGTAAATAACTGTATTCCAGGCTAAGAGAGCACTTAACCACACTCATGTGAACACATGGAGCTGCCTTATACCAAATCAGACCATTGGTCCATCACCGTCAGAACTATCTACTCAGTAGGGTTGCCAGCCCCCAGGTGGGACCTGGGGATCTCCCACTTTTACAACTGATCCCCAGCTGACAGAGATCAGGTCCCCTGGAGAAAATGGCTGCTTTGAAGGGTAGACTCTATGGCATTATACTATGCTGAGGCCCCTTCCCTCCCCAAACCCCGCCCTCTCCTGGCTCCACCTCCAAAGTCTCCAGGTTTTTTCCAACCCAGACTTGGCAACCCTACTACTCAGACTGGCAGTTTCTCTCCAAGGTCTCAGGCAGAAGTATTTCCCATCCCCTCCGGCCTGGTCCTTTCTAAGTGGAGATGCCAGGGATTGATCCTGGGACCGTCTGCATGCCAAGCAGAGGCTCTTCCACTGAGCCACAGCCCCTCTCCATGGCTCTCCAAGGATCTCAGGCTGAGGTCTTTCACATCCCCTCCTGCCTGGTCCTTTTTCTGGAGAAGCCAGGGATTGAACCTGGAATCTTCTTGTTGCCAAGCAGAGGTTCTACCACTGAGCTACAGCCCACTTCATGGCTCTCCAGGGTCTCAGGCAGAGGTCTTTCACATTGCTTGCTTCCTGATCCTTTTAGCTGGAGATGCCCAGGATTGAACCTGGGGCTTTCTGCATGCCAAGCAGAGGCTCTGCCACTGGGCCACAACCTTTCTCCTGAAACCATTTATAAAACCATTGTGTGCACACTTGGCCACTTAAGTGTATGGCAGTTCTCACTTCATTTGTGCACCACAGAGTGGGCAGGAGCTATTCAGTGTCTCTCTGCAGTGTCTCTCTGCAACAGTAGCCATCCTGACTGTGAAGTTCATTAACACATTTTAAATCGTAATTTAAAATCTATGCACACTTAACCCAGCAATGTATAGTCTCTTTTCTGAGGCTTCTTCTCATGTTATTCCTGTGGCATGTGCATGCAGGTATCAAATAGTTGCCTGGGGCTCGGTAAGCAAACATTGTCTGTACTACAAAACCCATCATGCAGGGCAACCAAGAACACAAAAAGATAGGCTTTGTTACAATACGGGGCCTTCACTTCCAGTGTGGAGTAGGTAATACCGAACCCACTAACGCAGAAGAAGAAGAAGAAGAAGAAGAAGAAGAAGAAGAAGAAGAAGAAGAGATTGGATTTATATCCCGCCCTTCACTCACTTGGAGTCTCAGAGCGGCTTACAAACTCCTTTCCCTTCCCCTCCCCACAACAGACACCCTGTGAGGTAGGTGGGGCTGAGAGAGCTCTGAGACAACTGTCCTTGAGAGAACAGCTGGTACAGAGCTATGGCTTGCCCAAGGTCATCCAGCAGGTGCAAGTGGAGGAGTGGGGAATCAAACTCGGTTCTCCCAGATTAGAGTCCGCGCACTTAACCACTACACCAAACCGGCTGTCCATTGCAGAAACTGACCCAGTGCCAATGCAAAAGAGCAAGCAGATTTTCTGTGGAAATCCGGGGCTCCAGACAGGGTCATGGGATCAAGAACTGGAAATCCTCCACTGAGTTTATTCTATTTATTCTATTTATTTATTTTTATTGATTGATTTTATTTATTTGACATAGAGACTGCCTTCCCCCGTGAGGACTCAGGGCAGTGAGCAACAATTCAATAAAAACATATATTAATAAAGTATAGCCAAGTTAAACAGTTAAAAACAAGTCACAACGAATTCAGATGGCATTTGAATACCAATTGATATCCTTCCCCATGGGGGGGGGGGGGAGCAAAAGGAATGGAGGAGGCCAGGTTTGATGACAAACTGTTGCTTTCCTCAACCATAGGCCTGGTGGAACATCTCTGCCTTCCAGACCCTGTGGAACTGCATTAAGTCCCACGGGGCACGGATATCCCTAGGCAGAGAGTTTCACCAGGCCGGTGCCAGGGCTGAAAAGGCCCTAGTGGAGGAAAGCCCGATATCTTTCGGGTCAGGGATCACCAAGAGTTTTTTCTCCCCAGAGCATAATGCGCTTCAGGGGATATACCAGGAGAGGCGGCCCTGTAAGTACATTGGTCCCAGACTATTTAGGGCCTTAAAGATTAATGCCAGAACCTTGAACCTGATCCAGTATCCAAATTTTTACCTTTTACAATTTAAACCTCTGACATTTTAAATCTTTAGAACCCTTTTTATAATCTTAGATGCTATTATGTTTTATAATTTTAATTGCTCTTTTACCTGTTACTTACTTGTTTTTATTGTGCCACTTGCTGGTCTAGGACCGTAATAAATAGATTGATTGACTGATGATCCAGTATCCAACCTGGAGCTAGTGCAGCTTGCGAAGCACTGGCTGAATGTGGGCAGTCAATGGGTTCCCGGTAAGGACCCAGGCTGCTGCATTCTGGACCAGTTGTAATTTCCAAGTCAGCCTCAAGGGTAGCCCTGCATAGAGCGAGTTACAGTAGTCTAACCTGGAGGTGATCTTTGCATGGATTTCTGTGGCTAGGTCAGGGCAAGACAGGAAAGGGGGCCAGTTGCCTGATCGGGCACAGTTAGAAATATGCCAGCCTGGCAACATTTGGGGCTCCCCTCCTTCAATAAAGAGGCATCCAGAAACACACCCAGGAAAACGAAAAGGCAAGGGAAGTTGACCCTAACAGTGTTCATGGAGAGCTTTGAATCCCAGGCAAAGGTGTTGGTCCATTGCTTTGCAATGAGCGAAAATGGTGGGGGTGAACACACGTGAAGCTGCCTTCTACTGAATCAGACCCTTGGCCCATCAAAGTCAGTATTGCCTACTCAAACTGGCAGTGGCTTTCCAATGTCTCAGGCACAGGTCTTTCCTGTTACCTGCTGCCTGGTCCTTTCAACTGGAGATACCGGGGATCAAACCTGGGGCCTTCTGCATGCCAAGCAGGGGCTCTGCCACTGAGCTACAGCCCCCCTTCATGACTCTCCAGGGTCTCAGGTGGAGGTCTTTCATGTCACCTCCTGCCTGATCCTTTTAACTGCAGATGCCAGGGATCAAACCTGGAGCCTTCTGCATGCCAAGCAGATGCTCTACCACTGAGCTACAGCCCCACTTCATGGTATGCTACTTTGAATTCCTTGGAAGGAAGATAATATAAAAACATGATGGATATTGAAGTTTTCTTTTTTAAGAAAATGAGAACTGTTCATAAAGAAGTGACTGAGCCTAGCACTGGAGCCAAAATGAACCCGTCCTATCCATATTCACAGTGGTTGTTTTTAAAATGTTGACTGTTCTCTAAATATTTGCCCAGCTCTCCACTGAACATTTGATGGCTCTGTCTGACATCCAGCGAGTGACTTCATTTTGGTATATTCACACGGGCCTGAATTTGGCAGCTGTGACATGCAATTGTGTTCAGTATCCGACAACGAATTTCATATCCCGCGCTTGCCAAAATCAACAGAGAAGCCATCAAGGTGAAACCCTCATGTTCCAAGCCCTGAGATTTCCGGTGAAAACTAGATTCCAATTTGGAATTTCCAATTCACGTTGGAAAGGCTGGCAAATTTGGAAACACATTCTGTGGACGTTTGGTGCTGCTGTTTCTGGGATGCCGATGTAGCACATGTGAGACTTCTGCTCAAAGTAGTCAAGGATCAGATCTTTGTTGATGAAACACAGTTCTTTATTTCCAATCTCTACATTGGTACAGGTTCTCGGATTATTGTCAGAGATAATGCATACGATAGAAGCAGGTCTATTATACCCTTCAGTACAATTTGAATTGCCCATAGGTAACCAATCACCAAAGGGGAAAAACGGCGGGCAAAAGGGGTCTTTGGCCGTTTGCTTCCCACAGGAAAGAAAGCTAGGTGTTAAGCTGTAAATTTCCCTTCCCAAACCAGACCCCTTAGATGTAACCATATTCACATAACAAATGCTCCCCTCAAGGCCTTCGCACGTTGATAAGAAATGGTCTCTGTCCTCCCCTTGTCTTCCCAGCCGGGATGAATGGAATGCGGAGGCAGGAGTGTGAGAGGCCCATTGTTCCCATGCGTTGAAGTTGTTACTCTCTCGGGCAAACAGTTACACAGACCAGGCCTGGTCAAAGCCATAAACCTGGGGTCACATAGCATACAGTCTTACTGGCAAAAGAGATGGTTACATGGTGGGCATAGGGGCAACTAAAAGCAATAGGCATGAATACATAATGGGTGTAGATACAGATTACACACAGCACATAGCAATAGGAAACATAGCAGAAAGTCCCAGAAATCCTTGTCTGAATCAGCAGATTCTGACACACTGCCACCCCGAAAATAAATCTACCCGGGTTTGTCTGGGAACCTTTTATGGAAAGCTTTCACTAACTTAGGGGCATGCACATTTTCAGAACGAACCCATTCATTTTGTTCCGGGCCAAAGTCTACCCATCTAACTAAGTATAATAAGTGGCCCCTACGCATTTTAGAATCAAGGATTTCAGAAATTTCAAAATGGGATGCCTCCCCCTTCATCAGTGGAGGAGGAGTCGGAGGAACTGGATGCCAAGCATTCGGCCCAGGATTCTTCTTCAGCAAGCTGAAATGAAAAACAGGATGCACAGAACTCAGTGATTTGGGCAACTCCAATTCAAAAGATACATCAGAGATTTTACGCAACACTTTGTAAGGGCCAACATATTTCCACCCTAATTTCCTACTGGGTTGTGATCCATGTATATTTTTTGTGGACAGGTAGACTGAGTCCCCTGGCTGTAGATCCCAGCCCTCTGCTTTGCCACGGTCCGCATATTTCTTGTAGTCCTCTTTTGCCTTGTCCAGTGTTTTAGCTATCAGTGGCCATGAGTCTTGCAACGCTGCCCACCACCGCTTAAAGTCCGTGGGGGGAGTGTTTGGCGCATCCTCTATGGTAGGCAGCGGTTTTCCCTCAAAGCCACCCACCGCCATGAAGGGGGATACGCCCGTAGACGAATGAATAGCATTGTTATAACTGTACTCTGCAAACAGCAGTAATTCCACCCAATTATCCTGATGGTAGTTAGTGTAACACCTTAGGAACTGTTCCAGGATTTGATTAGTTCGTTCGGACTGTCCATCGGTCTCTGGATGGTACCCTGAACTCAGGGCTGGTTCAATGTCCATTAGTGTCAAAAGCTCCCGCCAGAAGTTGGCAACGAACTGACTGCCCTGATCGGATACCACACGTTTGGGGAAAGCATGAAGCTTTATCACGTGGTTCAAAAAAAAGCCTTGGCCATCCCCTTTGCCGTAGGTAGCTGTTTGAAGGGGGTAAAGTGGGCTTGCTTTGAAAACATGTCTACCACCACCCAAATCACAGTTTTTCCTTTTGAGGGTGGCAGGTTGGTGATGAAGTCCATGGCTATCGCTTCCCATGGGCGAGAGGGGGTGGGCAGTGGGTGCAATAGTCCCGGAACCTTCCCTCCCCTTCTTTTGCACATCAAACAGGTCTGGCAGGCAGTTACAAAGTCCGAGACATCCTTGCGCATGCGCGGCCACCAGAACTGTCTCTGAATCAAATTAAGTGTCTTTAAAAACCCAAAATGCCCTGCCAATTTTGATGAATGACAAGTCAGCAATATGTCCTTTCTTCTGTTTCGGGGTACCACTAGCTTGTCCCCATGGTACCAGCATTTGTTTTCCCGGAGGGAACAGTCTTCTAAGGTTCTCAACTCTTCGACTTCTTCCGGGGAGTAATCCCCCCCCCCAATCACTCCCCCACGGCTCTACCGCAGCCTGCTTACTCTGACTCCTGGTGGTCACCGCTCCTCCCAGCTGCTGGGGGGAGAACATGGAGTCGAACACCTCTTCCTTTAGGCTCTCGTGCTGGGGCAATCGGGACAGTGCGTCGGCTAACGAATTGGCCTTCCCGGGGAAGTGTTTAAGCACAAAGTTGAACTTTGAGAAAAAATCGGCCCATCGGAGCTGCTTTGCATTTAGGGATCTCTGGGTGTGCAACACCTCCAGATTTTTGTGATCCGTCCAAATTTCAAAAGGGGTCTGTGCTCCTTCCAGCCAATGCCGCCAAGTGGTGAGGGCCAGTCAGATGGCTGCTGCTTCTTTGTCCCACACTGACCAATTTCTCTCTGTCTCATTAAACTTTTTTGAGATGTAGGCAAGAGGGTGCAGCTTCTCATCTGGCCCCTTCTGTAGGATGACCCCCCCCATGGCCACATCCGACGCATCTACATGAACTACAAATTCCTTGGTCTCATCGGGGTGAGCCAGGATGGGCTCCGAGGTGAAAAGGGTCTTAAGAGTCTCGAACGCCCTTTGGCATTCTCCGGTCCAGGCTATTCTCTCCCCGGGCTTCCCCACTTCCGGGCCCCTCCCCTTGGTTTTTAGGAGTTCAGTTAGCGGGAGGGTGACTGTAGCAAAGTCTTTTATGAAGGTGCGGTAGAAGTTACAAAATCCCAAGAGACTCTGAAGCTGTTTTCTCGTTCGGGGGGCTTCCCACTGCACTACGGCCTCTACCTTGGCAGGGTCCATTTCTAGCCCTTTCTGAGAAATGCGGTACCCTAGGAAGTCCACTGAATCCCGATGGAATTCGCATTTCGACAACTTTGCATACAGCTGATTTTTTAACAGGGTTGAAAGCACTTCCCGGACCAACCGCACATGTTCTTTCTTATCAGCAGAGTAGATCAAGATATCATCTAAGTAACATAACACCCCCTTGAATAAATGCTTGTGCAACACTTCATTTATTAAGCTCATAAAGACCCCGGGCGCGCCACTTAAGCCGAACGGCATCACCAGGTACTCGAACTGTCCCAATGGTGTGTTAAATGCAGTCTTGAATTCGTCCCCCTCCCTGATGCGCACCCGGAAATATGCGTCTCGGAGATCCAGCTTAGTAAACACTTCCCCCTTGGCCGCCTCCATTAACAAGTCTTTAATAAGGGGAAGGGGGTAGGCATTGGAAGCGGACACTGCATTTAATCCTCTGTAGTCCGTACATAACCGTAGCCCCCCATCTTTCTTTTTCCGAAACAGAACGGGGGCCACGAAGGGGGACTTAGCCGGGCAGATGAACCCGCGCTCCAAATTCTTGTCTAGGAATTTCCTTAGCTCCTCCCGCTCCGGAGGGCTCATGGAATAAAGCTTTCCCTTCGGTAGCTTCTCTCCCGGGATCAGCTCTATGGCACAATCCGACAGTCTGTGGGGGGGTAGTTCATCGGCTTCGGTTTCACTGAACACTCCCATTAAGTCTCGATATTCCCGGGGAACTGCAGAGGGCACCAGGGTGAGCGCCGCCGCTCAGAGAGGTGCCGGGGGTCCCGCTCCCCACCCCATGTCCCACTTATGGTCTTGGCACTTTTCATCCACCCAGGAGATCTTCCCTTCACTCCATTTGATATAGGGGTCATGGGAGCTTAACCAGGGACTCCCCAACACCATGGGGAACTGGGTGTTCGGGGTGATGACGAAAGCTCTCCTCTCCCAGTGCTCCCCCATCCCCACAATCAGTCTCTCGGTCTCTGCCACACACGCCTCTTTCATTTCTGAACCGTCCATTTGCGTGAAAGTGAGTGGCTCCCCCAACGGGGCGACCTTAGGTCCTAGTCCCTCCACTACCAGAGGGCTAATCAAGTCCTGGGCACACCCTGAGTCAATTAAAGCTCGGACGCGGACATGGGTCCCGGTCCCAGGGGCTATCACAGTCAATACCATATACAGTAAGGGGCCAGGGATGCTCACCGGAGATGGCGCGTCGTGGATGGGGACCTGCAGTTCTGCGCCACTCACTGCAGGCCGTTGGAGTTTCCCGACATCTGTGTTTCCATCAGCTCCAGCTCTCCTTGCTCGCTCGCGGCCCCTTCCAGCTGTAGTGCCCGGGGCTTGAACGAGGTCTTCCCTTTACTAGGGGTGCTCCCGGCTACCGGGGTGGAGGTTTTTGGGACTTTCCCCCCCCCCGGGGGCATGCCGAGGCGAAGTGGCCGCTCTCCCCACACCTCATGCAGAGCCCCTGCTTGAAACGGGCATCCCGGATCTCTTGCAGGTTCGGCTTGGGTTTCACCTTCTGAGCCGCTTTGGTTTGGGCAATTGCTGAAGTTCCCATCTTGATGAGGGTGAAGCGTTCTTCTACGTCCGCGGCCGCTCTCATCCAGGCGGCCAGCGAGCCCAGTCTTCCCCCTCGCAGCACCGTCTCATACATCTCGTGGCTCAGGCCCTCCCGGTACTTTTCTATGAACAGGTCCTGGGTCCAGCCGCGAATCTTGGCCGCGATGCGCCGGAACTTGTCGGTGTAGTCCCTTACCGAGGACCGCCCTTGGGTCAGCCTCCGCAGTTGGTTCCGGGCCTTTTCTTCTCCCAGGGGGTCCTCGTAGTGGTGTCGGAGGGCCCACATGAAGTTGTTCACTGAACGTAACTCAGGCCCGGGGGCGTTGTGCAGGCTCACGTACCAGTCGCTGGCGGTGTCCCTCAGCTTGGACCCGATGTAGCCAATCCGGTCCCTCTCGGTGGGGTAGAGATGCCCCCAGGTGTCTAGGAACCGCTCGATCTCTAGGAGGAAGAACCGCAGCTTCTCGGGGTCCCCATCGAAAGTTGCCGTCAGCAGATCGGCGGGGGCCGGGCGAACCATCGGCCCTGCCGGCACTGGGGCCGGCGCAGGTATGGGTGCGGGCACCTGACGGGGAACGGGCTGCGGGACCTGTGGCGGCACTTGCGGAGGGACGACTCCCACAGGGACTCCTCCGGGGGGAACCACTGGCTGCGGGACTCCCCCTCCTGGGGGTCCTACCCCTGCCGGGGCTGGGCGAGCTGCTTGCATAGCCTTTAGGGCGTCTCAAAACTGGTACTGCAGGTCGAGGGCTAGCTCGCGCAATTCGGTGGTGAGTTGGAACCGCAAATCTCCCATCATACGGTCCAGGGCTTGGGTTTGGTCTTCCCCGTAGGGATCGGGCCCGTACGGTCCGACTCTCTCTTCTTCCAGGGGCGGGGGACGCCACTCTCCTCCGTAGGTCGTCTCCCTCTCGTCTCCCAGGAAACTTGGCTTCCCGCGGTCGGTGTGATCTGCCTGGATCGACACCCGTGCCCCCTTCCGATCGTGCACCCAGGAGTCTACGGTCCCATGACCGAAGTTGCTCCATGAGTACCTCGGGGTCACGCTCTGATGAGGAGGTGGGAGCGGGATGTAGTGAGCCCCTTGAATCGTAGTCACTGGCACTTCGGGCTCCCCGCCGCCTCCTCCACCACCGGCACCCTGGTCCCCCGGGGTCACCAGTTGGTCTTTGGTAGTAGGGATGGGAAGAGTACCGTCGTCCGACATGGTCAGGAATGGCCAAGTCCCAGTCACAGATCTCTGACAATCTGTGAGACTTCTGCTCAAAGTAGTCAAGGATCAGATCTTTGTTGATGAAACACAGTTCTTTATTTCCAATCTCTACATTGGTACAGGTTCTCGGTTTATTGTCAGAGATAATGCATATGATAGAAGCAGGTCTATTATACCCTTCAGTACAATTTGAATTGCCCATAGGTAACCAATCACCAAAGGGGAAAAACGGCGGGCAAAAGGGGTCTTTGGCCGTTTGCTTCCCACAGGAAAGAAAGCTAGGTGTTAAGCTGTAAATTTCCCTTCCCAAACCAGACCCCTTAGATGTAACCATATTCACATAACAAATGCTCCCCTCAAGGCCTTCGCACGTTGATAAGAAATGGTCTCTGTCCTCCCCTTGTCTTCCCAGCCGGGATGAATGGAATGCGGAGGCAGGAGTGTGAGAGGCCCATTGTTCCCATGCTTTGAAGTTGTTACTCTCCCGGGCAAACAGTTACACAGACCAGGCCTCGTCAAAGCCATAAACCTGGGGTCACATAGCATACAATCATACTGGCAAAAGAGATGGTTACATGGTGGGCATAGGGGCAACTAAAAGCAATAGGCATGAATACATAATGGGTGCAGACACAGATTACACACAGCACATAGCAATAGGAAGCATAGCAGAAAGTCCCAGAAATCCTTGTCTGAATCAGCAGATTCTGACAGCACACCGCTTCCTGCTCTGCTTGCAATGAACCATACCAGAGACGGTGTGTGTTTTAGCTAGACTCCCTGTTTGCTTTACTTAGCCGATCGGTGGCTACAGAGTTTTAAATTTCTGCTCAGCTGTGAAGCTCGGGGTGGGGGGGAGTCTTCCTTAAGCAAAGCAAATACCTCTTCCAGCGAACCTGCTTCGTCAGGTGGTTTGTGAGGAATAAAAGGAGATGAGAACATATTGCGGACTAACCGGTACCCTTGAGGTAGGGTGGGAGGTGGGAGCCCACCCCCCTTGAATAATCGATCGATGATAATTACATTTGATATCCATCGCGTTATGAGCTCTTGGTCTAGGACACAACAGGTGGATGTGCAGAAAGACAAATAATCCTGAGTTCCTTCCCTTGTTCTTTCTGGAGCGGAATTTGATCCAGAGGAAAAGAGCCAGAGTCCAGGAGCACCTTAAAGACTAACAAAACTTGTGGCAGGGTAGGAACTTTTGTGAGTCACTGCTGACTGCTTCAGACACAGCTAGAATGGGAGTCCATCTGTCCTATTTGTTGGAAAGTGGAGTCATTTCGGATGCCGAATGACATTGGGCACGTTCATATGAATCTTTTGAGCCACGCCAGGCACACGTGCCTGGTGGATTTAAAGTGTGCATCCAGATCTCAACATCTGGGGATCGTGCCACTTCCGTGAGTAGCCTGTCGATCCCCATCGGGGATCCATACTTAAAAGATAGTGGTGAAAGTCCCGTCTGAAGCTGGCCAACGGGCCAATGCTGGACTTTCCACTATCAGGTCATTCCACCAGTGTGCAATTAGTCCATAGGGATGGTCTCCAGGCCATCCCAAATGGCCACTATTTAAAAAAAAGTCTTAGTGATGCACGCATAACCGCTTTTACATGCGACGTCCCCAGAGCTCCGCTCAAGTGATCCAAACAATTTTACGTTTCTGACGGCCCCCTGAACTTTATCAACTTTATTAACTAAAATGGTACCTAGAGGAAGGTACCGCTGGCGCTGCTTTTACCATTTTAGTATGCGCATGCGCTTAAAAACAAGTATATGGCGAGGCGCATATGCGCATGCGCAGACAGGATTTTTCTTTAAAAAGCTGACTGCATGGCTCCTTATGGTGGATGCCATCTAGACAATCCACCGGGGGAGTCACGCATGGTAAAGCGCTTCATGGGCAGGCTGTCAGGTTGTGCAATGCTGGATCAAAAAGATCTAGCTCAAATTACAGCAGGGCCAGTGGTGGGATTAGCTGCCCATCTGAACGCACCCATTAGCAGACAAAGGACAGTAGCAGAGGAAGGACAGTAGCAGAAGTATTATCCAGAGGCTGTTGGGTCGAGGATTGTCTACTTCTTTGCATCTTTTAAACCTTCTCTTCCCCATTTCATCCTCCCAACAATTTCATTATTCAGTTTATCTACTTCTTTCCCTTATACCCACCTTTCTCCCCCAAATAGGGCATCCAGCCTCCAGGGGGTACCCAGGAGATCTCCATGCCCTGCCTGGAGGATGGCAAGCCTAACTCTGTGTGGCATTGTACTCTGATGAGCCCCCTCCCTTCCCCAAACCCCACCCTCCGCAGACTCCACCCCCCCCCCAATCTCCAGGAATTTCCAAACCCGGAGCTGGCAACCCCCCCCCCCAAGCCGTTGACGTCATTCTCCTCTTTTCCATTTTAGCCACACAACAACCCAGTGAGGCAGGTTAGGTCGAGAGCGCGGGACTGGCCCGAGGTCACCCAGCAAGCTTCCACAGGGGGGCCGAGTGGGGGATTCGAACCTGGGTCTCTCTAACCACTATGTCACGCTGGATCTCTTTTGGAGGCCTCTTGCTCAGGAAAGAAGTGCGGGAGTCCTGGTTGGGGAAGCGGTCTCCTAGGGCTGGCAGAGATGGACAGAGCTAAAGTTCATCTTCTGACCTTTCAGGGCCGGTCCCAGGTTTTTTTGCGCACTAGGCAAGGCTACCTTGTGGCACCCCCCCCCCCCAGGTGAGGCTGCCTTGTAGCACCCCCCACTGCAAAGCCGCCCTCTCCATTGCTGGAGACCTACCTGCAAGGGACACACACACCCTGGCCCCAGCGCCCACCCACCTGCCCGGGCTCACAAGCTCTCCAGCCCCGTCAGCAGCTACCTGCACCAGCTGGCCGCAGCGCCTACAAGTCTATCTGCATTGGCCCAAGGCTAAGTTTGGTTTTTAGCCTGAATGGAAAGCTGCATTCAGACATAATGGTAAATCATGGTTTGCATAAAGCACACTATCTCCTGGTTTGAGTCTCTCTCAGTCTCTCCGCCACCCTGTTTGCCAGCTGCGCCCCTAGGCAGCCACCTAGTTAGCCTAGTGATAGAGCCGGCCCTGTACCTATTGCTAGAACAACCAAGGCCTTTCTGCTGGGAGCCCAGGCAAGTTCCCCCCCCCCCCCCGCTCCCGCAGACACCCAGCGTGATCAATCTCTCCCACACTTCTCTCAGCCCCCCCCCCCCCATGAGCTTGTTAAGCACTCATGTAAATCAGCTGTCGCGGCAACGCTAGCAAATTGTAGTGCTCAATTTAATGAGGGAGCGCAGGATAAACAAAACCGGGACCATCGCTCAAATCCCTTTCTGGTATTTACTACTGCACACGCGCACACACAGACGCGCACACCCTTTCTTCCCAGCCGATGCATCATTAGGCCCTGTCTGTAAGCCTGGCTCGCCGTCAAGGGTTGCCAACTCTGGCTCAGGAGATTCCTGGAGATTTGGGGGCACTGTACTCAGCAGATAGGTTCAGGGGGTAGCTGTGTTGGTCTGCGGCATAGTAGCTAGATTTGAGTCCGGGAGCAGAGGAGGAGGAGAGGAAGAAGAATGGATTTATACCCTGCCCTTGACTAACTGAAGGGGTCTCAGCGCAGCTTACAATTTCCTTTCCCTTCCCTTCCCACAACAGACACCCTGTGACTGCCCTTGAGAGGACAGCTCTGAAAGGACTTGTGACTGACCCAAGGTCACACCAGCAGCTGCATGTGGAGGAGTGGGGAATCAGCTGCATGTGGAGGATGGCCAGTTCCAGGTTGGGAAATACCTGAAGATTTGGGGGGTGAAGGCTGATGAGGGGGGAGGGTTGGGGGGAGGGACTTCAGTGGGGTACAATGTCATAGAGTCCACCTTCCAAAGTGGCCCATTTTTCTAAAAGTGAACTTTTCTCGGTCGCCTGGAGATCAGCTGTAGCAGCAGGAGGTCTCTAGCCAGACCTGAAGGTGAGCAACTCAACTCCAGGCATCACCTAGAGACTGGCAACCCCTACTTCAGAGGGAGGGACTGCAGAAAGCTGTTGGGTGACCCACCGCCTAGGCCAGGGGTGGGCAAACTTGCTCAGCATAAGAACCACCTAGAACAGGGGGTGGCCAAACTTGCTTAATGTAAGAGCCGCATAGAATAAACATCAGATGTTTGAGAGCCACAAGACATGAACAAATATTACCTGCTTTTATTGGAAAATAAGCACATTTGCTTTTTATTAACATTAGATGAGACTGCCAAAAATAATAACAAAAGGGGTAAAAGCAGATATTGATAATGATATTAATTTGTCCAATGATATTTGTTTGCTAATGATATTTAGCTTCGCCAGCCGCCCTGCCAGGAGCCACATAATATATGTGAAAGAGCCGCATGCGGCTCCCGAGCCACAGTTTGCCCACCCCTGGCCTAGCATGACCAAAGAGCTTGAACATTTCAGAGCTGATTAGGGCTGCCAAGTTCCCCCTGGCCACTGGTGGGAGATGGGAGCGGTAGGGTTGACAGCTTCAGATTAGGGTTGCCAGGTCTGGGTTGGAAAATACCTGGAGACTTTGAGGGTGGATCCAGGAGAGGGCGGGGTTTGGGAAGGGGAGGGGCCTCAGGATGGCACAGTGCCACAGAGTCCACCCTTCAAAGCAGCCATTTTCTCCAGGGGAGCCCTATCGGCTGGAGATCAGTTGTAAAAGCGGGACATCCCCAGGCCCCACCTGGAGGCTGACAACCTTATTCAGGATGGGAAATGCCTGGAGATGTGGGGATGGAGTCTGGGGCGGACAGAGATCTCAGTGGGGTGCACAGTGCCATAGAGTACGCCCTCCACAGCAGCCATTTTCTGAACTGATCTCTGTAGTCTGGAGATGAGCTGTAATTCCAGGGGATCTCCAGGTCCCACCTGGAGGCTGGCATCCCTAGAGCCAGTCATCTCTCGCCATTTTACTTCCTTGCTAGGAGTTAGCAAGGCCCTTTGTTTGCCCCATCGCAAAACCAGACTGCCTTCTTAGTAAATCATATGTACATGCCTGCTACAGCCATCTGCCTTTCTCACCTCACGCTCTGTTTCTGTCTCCTGCAGTTATTTTAAAAAATGTATTTCGGCTTAAAGACCTATCAGCAATATCAGCTGCGACACCAAACCGGGCAGGGGGTTACTTCTGAGCAACTGAGCTTCATGTTGACTGCTGAAAACCGTGATCCCTCAAATGTCTGCCGAGTTCTCCTCTTCTCCAGACTGGAAGGGAAAATTAATTATTTAAACTGGACTGATTTATCACATAGAAGAGAAAGGTGGGTTTTTTTCAAAAAAGGAAAGCACCGGAACCCTGCAGTCAAAAGTATTGGCTGCTTAGTCTAAATATATAAAATTCATTCTTCTCCCATATCCCTTCTTGCCTCATTTTCCTTCGTTCTCTGTTTTTCCCCCTCTAAGATTTTTCCCTTCCGCCTTGGGCTCTTGCTTTTCATTTGATTACTTATTCTGCCCCCTTGCCCTTCTTCTGGGCTCTTTGCCATTTAGTTTCTCAGTCTTTTGAACTCTCTTCCCAAATTTCAGTCGGGCCCCCCAGCACGGATCCTCACCCTAAAGCCTGTGTCGTCTTTTAATCTCAGCCAAACTGACCGTTTCCTCCTCCTTCACAGAAAGTTGGACTGCAAACATTCTAACACTTTTGCTCCACCAGTCCTTAGAATGTTTGGGAAGATTCCGTCCCACCACAGCCAGATCGGCTAACGACGGGAGAAGAGCATGCTGGGAAAGCTTAGCAAACAGTGATTTTGGCAGTGCCTTATCCTGAGCATGGATACAGATCTACCTTGGAATATCCAACCCAGATCCCAAAACTCAGCTCAGATGATTATTTATTTACTTCATTTGTATACCTCACATTGCCAACCTCCAGGTGGTGGATGGAGATCTCCGGGAAGTACAACTGATCTCCAGGCAACAGAGATCAGTCCACCTGGAGAAAACGGCTGTTCTGGAAGGCAGACTCTATGGCATTTAAGTCCCTCCTCTCCCCATACCCTCCCCTCCTCAGGCTCCACCCCCAAAATCTCCAGATATTCCCCGACTTCTAGCTGGCAGCCCTATATATAGAACAAAGTTTGAGTCCAGTGGAACCTTTTAGACCAACTAAACTTTGTTCTGTTGCTTTAGACCAGCAAGGTGACCCACCTAACCCTATATATACTCCACCTTTCTCTGCAATGGGAACCCAAAGCCACTTACATTATTCCCCTTGCCTCCTTTTTATCTTCACAACAACCTTGTGCAGTAGATTAGGTCTGAGGGAGTGTGACTGGCCCAAGATCACCAGGAGAGCTTCTGTGGCTCAGATATTTCTATCTCTAGCACTTCTTTTATGAAGCTGCTTGAAGCTGAGCTGGAGACGAGGGCAGCAATTTCTTGAGCATGGGTCCCCAACCTTTTTGACCCTGTGGACACCTTTGGAATTCTGACATGGCATGGTGGTGCCGCCACAAAGTAAGAACATAACAGAAGTCAATGTTGGATCAGGCCAATGGCCCATCCAGTCCAACACGCTGTCACACAGTGGCCAAAAATACCAGGTGCCCTCAGGAAGTCCAGCAGTGGGGGCAATGCTGTGGAGTCTTGTGAGCAAAAATTCTACCTTGTGAGCTACTGGCACTAAAGCTGTGAGCGAGCGATTTGGCTACTGCAAAAATTAGTTTGCTCTGGAGCCATCCTTCCTGTGCTAAAACAAAAATGTGTGAGCCAGAGGCGAAACAACTGTGAGCTAGCTCATACTGACTCAGCTTAGAGGGAACACTGGTCAGGACACTAGAAGCCCTCCCACTGTTGCCTCCCACCCAAGCACCAAGAATACAGAGCATCACTTGCCCCAGACTGAGAGTTCCCATCTATACCTTGTATAGCCACTGATGGACTTCTGCTCCAGATGTTTATCCAGTTCCCTCTTGAAGCTGTCCATGCTTGTAGCCGCTGCCACCTCCTGTGGTGGTGAATTCCACGTGTTCATTACTCTTTGGGTGAAGAATTCCTTCCTTTTATCCGTTCTAACCCGACTGCTCAGCAATTTCATGGAGGGCCCACGAGTTCTTGTACTGTGAGAACCTGCTCGATTCCATGCATAGTCTTGTAAACCTCGATCATGTCACCCTCAGCCATCGTTTCTCCAAGCTAAAGAGCCCCAAGCACTTTAATGGCTGCCAGAGGGAGCAGAGCCACAAAATGGCTGCCACGGGAAGCAGAACCAGCCACAAAATGGCTGCCACAGGAAGCAGAACCAGCCACAAAATGGCTGCCACAGCTTACCTTCAATCACACAGTGAAGATCCTTGAGCTGTGATGGCAGCTGCCAAAGCAACATATTTCAAAATCTTCACAGCCAATCAGAAGCTTTGCTGGAGAAAAGCTCCACTGTGTTGGGGACCCCTGCGGTCGAATGTGACAAGCAGGAAACACCTGGATCAGGGAATAACATGGGAAGCAGAAGGACCATTTCCTCAGAAGTGGAATTCCCCACACTGACGTTTTTAAAACTGCTGGGTGCGTGACATTTTCCTCAGTAGATTTTTCCTCACCAGGGAAGTTTTCTCCCTCTTACCCCACATTTTTGGAACCCTCGGTTTTAGCAAGTTCCAAAAATGCAGGGTAAGAAGGAGAAAATGGGGTTTGCACCTGGTGAGGAAAAATCTACTATGGAAAGTTTCACATAATGCACAGTTTTTAAAACGTCATTGCGGGGAATTTCACTATTGTGGAAATGGTCAAGCAGAGAAATAACTGTGGGGAACACAGCAGGTGAGACTCTCCACACCTTTCAAACACTGCTGGAAGCTCATACATTGTAGGTGCCTGAACAATCTATATGCTTCCAAAGTCTTCTCTGAACCCATGAGGACTAGTATCCCCGGAGGTGGACAATACAGTTGAAGATGCTATGGAGCAGGAAACAAGATCTCAGAGAACTGCTCTTGAGAGAAAAGCTCTGAGAGAACTTGTGACTGACCCAAGGTCACCCCTCTGGCTGCATGTGGAGGAATGCGGAGTCAATCCCAGTTCTCTAGATTAGAGTCCATGCTCCTAACTTCTGCACTAAAATGACTCTGTATGTTATGGAGCTACATATTATGAGGCCAAATATCCTATAGGGGTTTTGTGCCTCCTGAGACTAACATGTGGCGTTTGAGGGGGAGGATTGGTGCGCATGAGGCAGCACTCAGCTTTCCCCTTCCCTGCTAATTCTCCTCTGATTTCCAGCTGCCTAGAGAGTCAGTGAGCTTCTCATCACTGGCAGCCTTCAAGCAGCGGCTGGACAAATGCTTGTCAGGGATGCTCTAGGCTGATCCTGCATTGAGCCGGGGAATTGGACTAGATGGCCTGTATGGCCCCTTCCAACTCTATAATTCTGTATGCACCTCCAGGCATGAATCCATGTCCCCCCACCACCACCCAAAATGGACTTTGAGTCTGGAAAGAAGAACATTTGGGGGGGGGGGTGGCGAGGCGAATGGGTGAGGCATTTGCAACAGAGAATGATCAGACTTGAGAAGGACACCCCCAGCCCCTCCGTACAGTTAAAACGACCAGGAAGGAAGTGATGGGAAAGACCTCCGCCTGAGATCCTGGAGAGCTGCTGCCAGTCTGAGTAGATAATACTGACTTTGATGGACCAGGGGTCTGATTCACATGTTCATGTGTTCTGCCCTTCTGGGAAGATGATGGACTGTGAAATGCCTGAGCAGGAAAAAAAACTCCTCAATCTGCATAAGTATTAACAACACTGGGGCCGTGGTGGCTCAGAGGTTAAGACGCTGAGCTGCAGACTAGAAGCTCAGTAGATCAGCAATTCAAGACCCAAGTGCTGCATGACAGAGGGAGGTCTCGTCTTGGTTCCCAGCTCCTGCCAGCCTAGCAGTTCGAAAGCAAGTACTTGCAAGTGGATAAAGAGGTACCACTTCAGTGGGAAGGTAACAGCATTCTGTGCGCCTCAGCGTCAAGTCATGCTGGCCACATACCCATGGAAAAGTCTTTAGACAACGCTGGCTCTTCGGCTTGGAAATGGAGATGAGCACCGCATCCGGTTGGCTTTCGAGCAAGGGAAACCTTTACCTTTACTTTATTAACAACACTGGGAAGTCATTGTCATACTGCTGGGGTGCATAGCAGTCTTGGCAACATCTGGCGACTCCTACTGGAACATGGGGGGCGTTCAGAGAAGTGGCTTGATAGCCTGCCTCTGCTTCCAGGCCCTAGTATTCTTTAGAGGTCCCCCAGCCAAGTACTTGCCAGAGTTGGCCCTGCTTAGCTTCCCAGATCTGACAAAAATGTATGCGCCGGAGGCTACAAAACTGAGCTAGCTCACACTAACTCAGCTTAGAGGGAATGCTGACTGGGGACCCTTCTGCTCCTGTGGCCACCCAGTCCAAGATCTGATACAGCTGAGGCCCAGGGCAGATGACCCTGCCCGTCTCCACCCCTTTGGCGCCAGTCTTCTAAATATCAGACAGCCGCTTTCCTTCCGGGCCTTCCTTTCCCCTTCGAGCCAGGAAACCGGCTTCTTGGAATGGCAGGTGCGAGCAGCCTGGATTGCTGAGCGGCATTATTTCCCTGGATGCCACGGTCCCCCACTGACACCGAGGAGGCCGGATTGACGTTGCGGAGGCAAGTGGGTGGCCCGCGCCCAGCTTGGCAGGTGGAAGGGGGGGGGGGTGTTTCGAGGTGGAGTTTCCGCCAGCCGCGCCAGGCTATTTGTATATTCCGAGCTCATGAGATACATTATTCGGAAGAAAATGAATCTTTCATGACTGATTTGTCGCCGCCTCTTCTCCCTCCGTTGTTGTTTAATGTTTCAATTTGGAGGAAGCAAACATTCAATCAGGCGGATTAACTGTTTAATGTGGACCATCACTCAAGCTGTCTGCCGGAGGGCAACGCGGAACGACACCCGAGCAGGCCAGGGCCTGCCACGTGGAGGCAAGGAGTCAGCATTGATCCACCAGCTCCTTTGTTAAATGATACACTGCGGGACAGCAGCGGCCTCCCCCCCCCCGCCCCGCCCGCCCATCCACTTCCTTTCTCCCGGGAGGACGTGGGCAGCCCATGGGCATCGGGTTGGCAAAAACGCTTGACTGTGCGGTGGGGGAGGGTGGGAGTGGCTCAGGGAAAGAGCTTGGTGACTGGTTGGGGGTCCCCGACATGGTGCCCGCGAGCGCGTGGGCCACCTTTCCTGGAACCCAAGTGTTTTTAGAAAATGGGGTGGGGTTTTGCCAGCAAGGCTTCTGATTGGCCACCGGAGATTTGATTGGTGTTGCTGGTTTTTAACAAGGTAGCGTTGGCAGCAGCAGCTGCCGCCACACCGTGTGACTGAAGTTAGTGGGGAGCAGCCATTTTGTGGCTGGCTCCGCCTCCTGCGGCAGCTGTTTTCTGATGGCACCCATGGTGCTGTGTCAGAGTTCCAATGGGGCCTGCAAGCTCAAAACGGTTGGGTCCCCTGGTGTACACACATTGCCCCGAAGGCAGGCTTTGATGTGATAGTCACACATTGGATACCTGTTGGGATTGCAGCTCTGATGTTGGAGGGACTTGTGCATTTACAGTTCCAGGTGAATGTTGGAGGGCTTGCCTTGCATTTCTAGAGTGTTCTTCCCATGGCATGACACTGGGTATATGTTCAGGGTCTGGTGAGGGCTGTGGCTCAGTAGCAGAGACTCTGATTGGCATGCAGAAGGTCACAGGTTCAATCCCCGGCATCTCCAGTTAGAAGAACCAGGCCGGAGGTGATGTGAAAGATCTCTGCCTGAGACCTTGGAGAGCCATGAAGTGGGGCTGTAGCTCAGTGGTAGATCATCTGCTTAGCATGCAGAGGGTCCCAGGTTCAAACCCTGCTATCTCCAGTTAAAAGGACCAGGCAGGAGGTGATGTGAAAGACCTCTGCTGAAACCTTGCTACCGGTCTGACAATACTGACTTTGATGCACCAAGGGTCTGAGTCAGTAGAAGGCAGCTTCATTTGTGTTCATGTCTGAAGCACTGCATTAGAGCAGGGGTCATGACTCAGTGGAAGAGCCTCTGTTCGGCATGCAGAAGGCCCCAGGTTCAATCCCCGGCATCTCCAGTCAAAAGGACCAGGCAGTAGGTGACGGAAAGACCTCTGCCTAAGACGTCCCAGAATCTCTGGCCAGAGTTGTTCATGCACGGTGTCAAAGATGTCCATAGGGCTGAAGAAACAGAGAGAAGCAGGTCTGGAGGCCCTGAAACAGGGAAAGGAATCTAGGTTCCCCTGCAGGGCGTAACCTCAACGGAGTTGAATGAAGAGAAGAATGAGGAGAGAGAAGAGTGGAACACCTGCAGTTTAGTCAGTGGCAAAAGTCTTGGGTTAGATGTTAAAAAAAAAAAAATCAATTGCCTCAGAAGCCCAGAAGCTTTACGCAGTATCCCTGACCCTCTGCGTTTCCTTAAAGGGGGAAATGCTGTTCAGAAGCACATCCTTACACGACATATTCATGTAGGTACATTTAACTCATTGTGAACGGATTGACTTCAGCAAGGTTAACTTGCTACAGCTCCAAGCCCGGGTAAGAGAGAAGAAGGAGGGGGAGAGGTCCTCGATAAAATGGAATACAGAAAGCAATCAAGTGCCAAAGAGGCTCAGCATCTAACCCATGAGAGGGTGGGGCCAACTGCCATTTTAAGCATCGTCTGAAACGGCCTTCGAATGGCTATTGTTTTTAACTGGAACGGTGGATGTAGTTAGTGAAATGGTATGAATGTATTTATCGGAACTGTTGTTCACCACTCTCTGAGCCCTGTGCACAGGGGAAAGCACTCTAAACTCAGAGAGAGAGAGAGAGAGTATCCAAGAGGAAGAGAAGGGAAGAGAAGGGAAGAAAAGAGAAGAGAGTATCCAAGAGGAAAGGGAAGCAGAAGCGGAAGAGTTGGATTTTTATCCTGCCCTTCACTCAAGTCGCAGAGGAGATTACAATCTCCTTCCCATCCTCTCCCCACAGCAGACACCCTGTGAGGTAAAGGGGCTGAGAGAGGTCTTTCGAGGACCACTCATGAGAAAACAGCTCTCAGAGAACTGTGACTGACCCAGGGTCACCCATCTGGCTGAATGTGGAGGAGTGAGGAATCAAACCCGGTTCTCCCAGATTAGACTTCACCACTCTTAACCGCTACACCAAACTGGCTGGGGGGGGGGGGAGAGAGAGAGAGAGAGAGAGAGAGAGAATTCTCTTAACCCTTTCCTCCCAGATCCTCTTGCATGCACAGCTGCAATATCCAACAAAAATATATGCACTTTGCACACGCACAGAGGTGCTGTTCTTTATTGTTATTTTTGCAATTTCCTGTGCAGAGCCTTGATAACCCGTTTCTGGGTTTGCTCAAGAGCTGGGGCCTCCAAGAAAATCTTGAACTGAGGACACTTCCATGAGTGTTGTGTCCCCACACTAATTGCTCAGCTCCCCCTCATTCCACTAGGTGGCAGCACAGAAAACCAGTAGATGGCCATGGGTTCTTCTTAATAGAAGTTAAATTCAGTAGAAGTTAACTTCAGTAAAATGGGGGGGGGGCGAGTACATAAGGGCTTGTCAGTCATCTCAAGACTTCATGCTCATTGGCCAGAAGATGGAAGGAAAGAGGTTACTTTTCACTGAGCAATGGGGACTATCCAGCCTGCACGTTTCCTCTCCGACATCTCTTAAATCTTTAGCTCTTAAAAGAGCTAAAGACTTTTGTTTTGTATCTGAAAAATTCAAGGTAGGTGTGCTTGGAAAAAAAAATCTCATGAGGTCTCTTGCTTCCCCTTCCCTGTGAGTTTCCTCTTGCCCTAGCCAGAAAGATGGATTGTTTTTATTTCACCTAAAGTAAAATTATTATGGTTGAGGTGTGGGAGAAAAACCATGACTTGGATGGCCCAGATCAGCCCATCTTCTCAGATCTCGGAAGCTGAGCAGGGCCGGCCCTGGTTAGTAATTGGATGGGAGACCACTGAAGAAGTCCAGGGTTGCTATGCAGAGGCAGGCCTGGGCAAACCACCTCTGATTGTCTCTTGCCTTGAAAACCCTACACAGTTTCAGGCAATGCATTTTTGAAATAATGAAACGTTAGCTATGAAAGAAAGATGAAGCATAGATTTTAAAAAAAAGAAGTGACAACTTAGACTTTATATAAATAAAGCTAATGCAGCAATGTAAGTTTTGCTTGACAATTGTAATAAATAAAATAGTATGTAGTTCAGGTAGGGATTAGATATAATAGATAAAAGATGACCATAAATGATTGTCTATGTTTATGTTTGTGTCCATGGAAGATGATTGTCTAGGTATAATTGTAGTAATGTATTGTATGGTTTTTGTTGTCTACTCAGACTGGCAGCAGCTCTCCATGGTCTCAGGTGGAGGTCTTTCACATCATCTTTTAACTGGAGATGGCAGGGATTGAACCTGGGTCCTTCTGCATACCAAGCAGATGCTCTGCCACTGATCCTTTTAACTGGAGATTCCCATCACCTCCTGCCTGGTCCTTTCAACTGGAGACGCCGGGGATCGAACCGGGGAACTTCTGCATGCCAAGCAGAGGCTCTACCACTAAGCTACAGCCCCACTTCATGGCTCTCCAGGGTCTTGGGAGGAGGTCTTTCCCGTTACCTCTGGCCTGGTCCTTTTAACTGGAGATGCCAAGGATTGAACCTGGGACCTTCTGTGTGCCAAGCAGCTGCTCTGCCGCTGAGCCACAGCTCTGAGGCAGACCAGATCTCTCTGATCAGTAGATACGTTTTTAAGGAGAACCAGGAGCTGTATATTTGGGTGTCCCATCTTGCCCTACGACATGTGCCATCTCCACTGTTTCCTTCATCCCTCAAACTACACGGTACCAGAGCATGTGGCCATTGTGCTACAACCACACAATTGGTGTGCCGCCCCTTGATTAGGGAACAATTTCCCTGGAGAGGCGCGCTTGGCCTCCTCACTCTTAATCTTTCAGAGGCAGCCGAAGACGGTTCTCTTCTGAAAAGCCATTCATTAGTTTAGTTCTTTCTCCTATCAGCAATTTAAAATTGTGATATTAACAAATGGCCTTTTATGAGTTTTGTGGGGGGGTGGGTTTAATGTTTTACGTCCTCTTGACATTGCAGGCTGAATTGGGTTCCATAAGGTAGAAAGGCAGCTAATGAATGTTTTAGATTTTTTTTTTTTTAAAAAAACAACCAGGGTACTTAACACACATGAGTTTTCAGCATGAGCATAATAAAAGAAGTGCATGGTCCAAAATGCAACAGTCGGACTAGCTGAAAAGAATCCCAGAGCCAGGGGGCTGCATCAGGGGAAGGCCTGGGCCTCGCTGTCCTGCTGTTGGACCTCCAGAGGAACTGGTTGGTCCCTGTGTGAGAACGGATGCTGGACTAGATGGATCACTGGTCTGATCCAGCAGGGCTTTTCTAATGTTCGTATGAAGGCCTCAGCCTCTATACGCTGTTGCTGGCTGTCCAGAGTAACTGGTCAGCCACTGCATGAGACAGGATACTGGACCAGATGGACTATTGGTTTGATCTAGCAGGACTCTTCTTATGTTCTTATGAAGGCCTCAGCCTCTGTGCCCTGTTGCTGGCCCTCCAGAGGAACTGGTTGACCACTGTGTGAGACAGGATGCTGGACTAGAGGGACCCCTGGTCTGATCCAGCAGGGCTTTTCTGAGGTTCGTATGAAGGCCTGGACCTCTGTGCCCTGTTGTTGGCCCTCCAGAGGAACTGGCTGGCCACTGTGTGAGACAGGAGGCTGGACTAGATGGACCACTGGTCTGATCCGGCAGGGCTCTTCTGATGTTCTTAAAAATTAAATTAAAACCCCTCATTTTTTGCTCAAAGGGCCATGTAACAAAGCCTCGCCCCAGCGATTCTGGATCACCAAAACGATTTGGGGAGAAAGAACTGCATGGCACCAATGCTCCGCCTGGAGCGAAGCTCTCAGAGAAGGTTTCAGCAGTGTTTCTTTCTGTGGGCACCAGTTCAGATTCCAAACTCGAGCACGGATTCCTCCTCTGTTCCCTTCTTCCCAGCCTCCGCAAAGGGCACGGAGGGTAACAGGGATGAGGTGCCAAGAGGCCCTGCTAAAATGAGGAGGGATTGGGGGTCGCAGGCAAAGCCGCGGACTCACCAGACAAGCATTGATCACCGTCATTGGCTCGAAGTCATTTGCTGTAGAGGTAGAGGCTGCCACCTCCGCTGGAATAATGCAGAGCTATGTGGTGTGCATGTGTGGGGGGTGCACAGCAGCCTGGGGTGGGTGGGGTGTTCCATTAACAGGATGAGATCCTGCAGGGGCTGGGGGAGCAAGCAAGATGATCCCCGCTTTTCTTTCACCAGCACGGCCTCTGCCCATCATCCTTCTTTTTTTAAAAAAAACCTCCTTTAGCGTAGAAAAATAGCCATCTCTCCCTGTTATGGTCTTAAGTTCATTGATGTCTTTATTTGCAAAGATGTATATCCCGCCTCGCTGCCCTTTCACGTTCAGTGGTGGGCTTCTCCGTGCATCAGAGGAGCGTTTCTTTACACAGACCCAGCCTTTGCCTGCCGCACGCAAAAATGGTTATAACAAATGAAAAGCTCTGCTGTTGGATTCCGCTGGTTGTCTAGATGGAGCAGGGAGGTTGGTGCTTGTGGGTGGGCAACAGCGGGAGGGCTTCTGGAGTTCTGGCCCCGCTGGTGGACCTCCCGGTGGCACCTGGGTTTTGGCACAGGTGTGACACAGGGTGTTGGACTGGATGGGCCGTTGGCCTGATCCAATATGATGGAGGAGGAGGAGGAGGAGGAGGAGGAGGAGAAGGAGAGTTGGATTTATACCCTTCCCTTCACTTGGAGTCTCAGAGCGGCTTACAATCTCCTTCCCTTTCTCTCACCACAACACACACCCTGTGAGGAAGGTGGGGCTGAGAGAGCTCTGAAAGAACTGTGACTGACCCAAGGTCACCCAGCTGCCTTCATGCGGAGGAGGAGTGGGGGGGAATCAGACCTGGTTCTCCAGATTAGATTCTGCCATTCTTAACCACAACACCCAACTGGCTCTGAGTATGGTTGTTGCCAACCTTCAGGTGGACAACGGAGTTCTCTCAGAATTGTAACTGATCTCCAGACCACAGAAGGACTGTATGGCTCCACTGTTCCTGCTGAGTTCCCTCCTTTCTATAAATTCTGCCCTCCCCAAGTACCACCCCCAAGCTTCTAGAAATCTCCCAAGCTGGCAACCCTAGACTTTGAATGGGGTAAGGGTTGCAAAAACGTTAATTTCTTCCAAAGAAGTGGCATGAGAGAGCCAGCGTGGATCATGGTAGGCATTCCTTCCTTGGCCCCTTTGTAGGTTATCTGCAGGCCCAGGAGGCCTTTCAACCTCACCTACTGCCTGGCATTTCTGCTGAAGAAGCCGGGGGATTGATTTTCCACTCCTCTGCATGCAGCTGCTGGTGTGACCTTGGGTCCGTTACAAGTTCTTTCAGAGCTGTTCTGGAAAGAACTGTTCTCTTTGCCCTGCCTACCTCACCAGGTGTCTGCTGTGGGGAGGGGAAGAGAAAGGGATTGTAAGCTGCTCTGAGACTCCTTTGGGTAGTGAAGAGCGGGGTATAAATCCAGTCTCTTCTCTCTTCTCCTCCTCCTCCTTCTTCACCATATATACCCACAGAATGAGGGGGAAACCAAGACAGAGAGGGTCACAGTCTCCAGGGGACAGCACTGAGATGATAGGGACAGAAAACAGGCCTGAAAAATCATGTCAATAACAGTTGTTAAAATTACATTCCGTTGTATTTTCGGTAGGTTTCAGTCATTATTCTTCACTGGTTATGTGAACCATTTCTGGACAACCAATTAAGGAAAGTATGAAACCAAATAAAGCATTAAGTAAAGAAGAAGGCCTTCTAACAGAGAACCTGGTTATCATTTTGCTGAGAGGCTTAGCAAGGGCAGCCGACCAGGCAGAATAATATCATTGCAGCTTCTCATTGGCTCAGTACCTGTAGCTTAACACTGTTCAGCTGGTGGAGAAGGAGATGCTAGAAGGCCTGGAAGCTCAGTCCGCATTTGTTGAGTGTCCTCGGCTAGCCCGATCTCATTAAATCTCAGCACCTATGCAGGGTCGGCCCTGGTCAGTGTTTGGATGGGTGAGCACCAAGGAAATCTAGGGCTCCTACACAGAGGCAGGCCACGGCCAACCACCTCGGTTCATCTCTCGCCTTGAAAATCCCATGTGGGGTCACCATAAGTCGGCTACGACTTGCCTGCGCTTTCTGCCACCACCTTCTGAGCAGGAAATGTCCGAGAGAACTTGGGACTCCATCAGCCTCTCCAGAGACAGTGTAAGACATTGTGGCGGCTGAGACAGACAACTCTAAACAGCACCCCCTGAGATGTTAACAAAAAGCGGATTGATCCACAAAATAATTGATTATGTCTTGTCCTTTCATCGCATTCCAAAATCTGTATCCTAAGGTAAGGCTGGCCAAGGGAATTTCTCTTCAAGGATCACAACTGGTCTTCTGCACCACGGCTGGCTTTTGCTATTTGTGCGTGCGCACAACTAGATGTGTGCGAGTCATAGTGATGACTAGTTCCAGCACAACTTGGCGTGGCAGAAGGTTTTGGAACGCCTATTGTGTGTGTGTGTGTTTGTGTGGCTGAGACACAGAGAGACACACGCACACATTCTCCCTTTATCTCCCTTTTCTTCCTAAACCTCTCTGCCCCCTAGAACTAATATTTTTGCACCCCCCTTTTGGCACACGGTTCCCATTTGAAGGGGGCGAAGTGTCCGTATCAGAAAAAGAGAGAAAGGCAGGAGCCGAGCTGGGGGATGGAATTATGGCCCCCAGGAGACAGAATGAGGGGAAGAGAAGAATGGGGGGGATGGGGGGGGGAGACCCAGAGCGATATGGGAACACAGAAGCAGAGAAAGGCAATTGCCGCTTTGATAGCAGGGCTTGATGGCTGTGGTGACAGGCAAATAGCGGAGTGATTGCAGTTTGAGATATTGCTAAATCCCCTGACCCCATCCAGCGCAACCGGTTCGGGGAGGCAATGGTGGTCCCTCGGTTTGCTAGCCTCCGCCAGTGCTCTCCTCACCCTGGGGGATGACCCCCAAGCCTCTGCTGCTGATGGAGCTGGGGGGGATCGGAAGAAATCTTCTCCCAGCAATCCTGGACTCCCTCCCCGTGAAGGTGCCACAAATGGACAGCTTCTCTCCCCCCACCCTGCTCTGGGTGTCTTTGTTTTCTGTGTGTGTGTGTTTCTGTCTACAAACCAAGGGCGCCCTTTAAGAGAAAACAGTCAGGGTGTTTCCGATCCCTTGGTGGTGATTCTTTATATATATATATTTTTTAATTTGTTATTGTCTTTAATGTTTTTGCAACCGGAGTTATGAACAGCAAATGGTGATTCTGTAGGAGCACTGATGTCTTCGGCCCACTGGTGAGTTCTGGGCACTAGTCCTTCCTGTTCAATGCTCCCTCTAAGTTGTGGAGTCCTGTGAGCAAAAATTCTGCTTTGCGAGCTACTGGCGTTAAAGCTGCGAGCGAGTGATTTGGCTGCTGCATAAATTAGTTTGCTCTGGAGCCCTCCTTCCTGAGCTAAGGCAAAAGTGTGTGAGCTGGAGGCTAAAAAACTGTGAGCTGGCTCACACTCACTCAGCTTAGAGGGCACACTCCTGTTCTTAAGTTACAGGGAATGCGTGTTCAGTCTTGGGCACACTTCATCTTTCTCTCTGCCTACATCGAGTCGTTCTCTTCTGACGGTCAACGCATGTGCGGCCAAATGTGTGATTAAAACCTCACGTTTACCCTGGTTTCATCGGTAAAGCGAATGCTCATTGGCTGTTCCTTACAAACATGTAAGTGCATACAGGTAGGATTTATGGGGTGGCGAGAGCTGATGAAGAGACAAGCTTTCTCCCTCTCCCCAAATACTAGAACTTGAGAGCATCCGACAAAGCCAAAGGGCAGTCGGTTCAGGACAGACAAAAGGATATACTTCTGTACACAGAGAGGGATCAAAATGTGGCATTTGCTGCCAGAGGATGTAGTGGTGGCCCTGGGCATAGAGGGCCTTAAAAGTGGATTCAATGGGTTCATAGAGGAGAGGTCTATTAGTAGCGATTGGCCGTGGTGGCTAAAGGGAACCTCTATGTTCAGAGGCAGTCAACCTCTGAATCCCAGTGGCAGGAGGCAACATCAGGGGAAGGCCTCAGCCTCTAGGCCGTGTTGTTGGCCCTCCAGGGGAACTGGTTGGCCACTGTGTAAAACAGGATGCTGGACTGGATGGACCACTGGTCTGATCCAGCAGGGCTCTTCTGATGTTCTTATGTACCAGTGTTTACATACAAATGGGGTCAGGGGTCATTTCATAGAAAAAGAGGTGCAGGAGCTCATTAGCATAACTTATTTGCATATGCCACACCACCTGACATCACTGGAAGTATATCAGAAAGCAAGAAAAAAAGGAGAGAGAGAGAGAGCTGGCAGAGAGGGGACAGCTACTAATCCAAGCCTCAGAAATATCACTATGCTGGGAGGATAGTTTCAGTGGTGGCTGAAGCCTTCAGAAGGCTGGTCGGAGGAACAAGGACCTTTCCAGGGGACGGGGTCATTTTGCTGCAGCCATGACACAAGCAGTCATTCCCCCACGGGGGGGGGGGGCTTGCACCAACTCCCAGAGCTGCACTCCCCCGAGCTCCTGCTCAAAATGACTCCTGAATGGGGTTACTATGATCTTTGTTTGAAACCAGCAATTTTCAAGAAAGCTGGGGTCCTGTGGATGCTTTCTGGGGTCCATCCTTGGATGGCAGCGTCACCGCTGCTACTAATCTTCCCCTGCAGTGCATAGCTAAAGCAGGGAATTTTAGGATGTAACAGTGCTCAGTTCCCGTGGACAAATGGCAGGGCCTAACAGGCCTAACGGGTGACCTAGTTCATTTCAGTTTTTACCCTAAAATCGGCTCTAGAACCCCCCTGCATGATGCAACGTTTCCATGACAGATATGCTCAGCAGAGAAGCCCAAGCGATATGGAATTTTTCAGCGTCAGAAACTTTTCTGCAAAAAAAGGACACATATCCCTTAGGTACAAGAATACCTAACAAAGGTTATGGGCCCAGCGTCAACAAAGAGGAGTGACTGTCTGGTGTCGAGGGCATCGGTGTACTGATGGCGAGACATTAAAAAACCAAGTGACCACAACAACAAAAATGCAATGGGCATGTTTTTCCTCTTTGCAGTTTAATCAGGAATGTTTCCCAGCATCTTTGAGTTTTGCTCTGAATCCATGAAAGGACGACTATAACAAAGTAAAATATAAAATACAAATGAAAAATTGTGATCCCTTTTCCCACAATCCCCCATTGAAATCCAAAATGACACCCCTCTGGCTTGCCTGCCTGCCTATCCATCCATCCATCCATCCATCTATCCATCCATCTTCTCCCAAGGAGTTCAGGGATATACTATACCGCACTGTCTCTGCCTTAGGTATTATACAGCTCAGGCACTTAGGGATAACCATGGTTCCCTCTCAAGAGTACACTTGGCACCAAAGCCAAGCATGCCGCCAGCTTATGTATGAAATGGCATTTTAGGATTTCCATCGTGCTGATCTGGAGGCCACTTTACCTACCAAGAAACTGGCTTGGAGAAAAGGCAAGGGGTTTCACCTGGAGGTGCTCTGGGCTGGAACCAGTTCTAAGAGGCTGCACTTTGTTCCTAAAACGAGAGGCGCTGGGGCTCAGACCTGCTTGAAAGTCTTCCCTTTCTGCCCCCCCCAGTCCCTTTGCTCTAATGCCTGACGCACAGAAGCTCAAATGGTTCCCCTCTTTGGCGAGGTCTTCTCCAAAGCGTTCCAAGACTCTTGCTTTTAGTGATTAAATAGCAAGTCCTGGGAGTTGTCAGTCAAAATGGTTTCTAGCGACCAGCCCTGGCAAAACAGATTTCAAGACTGTACCCTTTACGGTTGCCAACTCTGGACTGGGAAATTCCTGGAGATTTGGGGGAGGAGCCTGGAGAGAGCAGGGTTTGGGAAGATGGGGGACTCTAGCGGGGGATAAAATACCATAGAGTCCACCCTCCAAAGAAGCCATTTTGTCCAGGGGAAATTAATCTCAGTAGCCTGGAGATCAGTTGTAATTCCAGGGGACCTCCAACCCCCAACTGGAATTGGCAACCCTATTATTAGATTCCAGTCTGCATGCACCAGCAGTTACGGAATCCAGAATTCACACTATCCCTTCTTCCTGCAATCCCTGTTCTAGCTACCAGTTCTAGAAAAGGAGTCCCCAGACCTTCTTGAGCTTGTGGCATCTTTGGAATTCTGACTCAGAAAGGCGGGCGCAGCCACAAAATGGCTGCCACAAAATGGCTGCCATAGGAGTCGCAGCTAGCCACAAAATGACTGTCACAGTCTCACCATGAAGATCTTTGTACAGTGGTGGCAGCAGCTGCCAAAGCAATATTTTTAAAAAAATCTGAACAGCTGATCAAATCAACCCTCCAATGGCCAGTCAGAAGCTCTGCTGGGCATAAGCTCCAGTTTGCCCCACCCACTTTCGAAAAACACTTGCTGGGTGCCAAGAAAGATGTCAGCAGGCACCCTGGCATCCAAGTGCACCGTGTTGGAGATGCCTGTTCTGGAATCTATTCTTTTTTTAAAAAAATGAAACCCAAGAGGCCTGTCTCCAATCCATCGCATTTGAGGAATTATCCACACGTCCGCTGCGTTTCCACTCCTTAGCTGGCAGTGCCCCAGGGAAACTCTGATTAACTGTGGGAGGAGAGCATCTTCTGGTGAACCGCCCGACCCCATTCTCTTTAGCAACTGCAGCTCCTTCACCCAAGCACTGACCCAGCCAGTCTCTATTTAGCAGAAGCTTAGAGCTTGACTGAGCTTACAGGCCAAAGCTGGGGAATCCATTGAGCCTCTCAAATGTCCTTCCGTCCACCCTTCCCCTGTCTTCCGCAGGCTCCCCAGCAGCACCGAGAGATGGCAAAAAGGAACAGCCTCACTCAGAGGTGTCCAACTCATTTGTTATGAGGGCCAGATCGGACATAAATGTCACTTCGCCGGGCCGGGCCACAGGCCCATAGCCACAGTGGAGCATTTCGGGGCCCTGCCCCCTTCATTAAAAGCCCAGCCCCACAAACAGCATGCCCAAAGCCTCAATTTGGAGGAGACACCCCCTGCTTCCTGCTGCTGGCACTGGCCAGAATAAGAGCGCTATGGTTTGCCTTCAGGGTTCCCTCCCACTGTGGAATTTGGGGGGTGCATCATGGGACCCAGAAAAAGACAGCTCAGGGGGCATTTAATTGCATGTTTCCCAAAGGCTCATGGGAATGTTTTTGAAAGGCTCACCATGACCGAGGTGGTCTACAGCAGGACTGGGCTAGCGGAAAGAAGAAGAAGACGAAGAAGACGAAGAAGAAGAGGAGGAAGAGGAGATTGGATTTATACCCCACCCTTCACTACCCAAGGGAGTCTCAGAGCAGCTTACGAACTCCTTTCCCTTCCTCTCTGCACAACAGACACCCTGTGAGGTCGGTGGGGCTGAGAGAGCTCTGACAGAAACTGCTCTTTTTCAAGAACAGCTGTGCCAGAACTATGGCTTGCCCAAGATCATCCAGCAGATGCCAGTGGAGGAGTGGGGAATCAAATCCGGTTCTCCCAGATTAGAGTCCGCGCATTTAACCACTGCATCAAACTGGGGGATTGTTGGAGATGTACTGAAGGGGCTGCTCTTGAGTGCCTTTCTAAGCTTTCTTGCCCTCTGGAAGGGAACTCAAAAGGCAACGTCCTCTGAGCTGTCTTTTCCAAGGAACTGACACGCCTGCTGCCCTGTTCCTTGAAAGGAAGGGCTAGAAATCTCCAGGAATTTCCCCAATCCAGATCTGGCCACCTTAGCCAAGACATATCCTTTTTTAACCAGGCTTTTAACTAAATGTTTTTTGTCTTTTTTAGTAGTTTTATATCCTGAGGTTTGTTTAATGGAATTTTTTTTTAGGATGCCCAATTGCTGTTTTATGCTTTTTCTAATACCCCTGGCTTGTTTCTATTGGCTTGGGGGGGTTTTTTACATCAATAATTGATGGTGTTTATAATTTTATGGTCTTTTTACTTAGAAGCCACTGTGAGCGGGGCTCTGGAGAGGCAAAGCATAAATTCCCTAAATAAATAAATAAACCGTATACATCTTTTTTAAAGTATAAGATGCAGTCTTCAATTCCCGGGACTTCTGCTTCAAGCAATTCAGGCAATAGGGAAGAAGAAGAAGATCTCTGCCTTAGAGTCTGAAAAAGTGGCGAGGAGAGATGGCCAATACGTCAAATCCAGCATTTGACTTAGTGGTCCAGCGGAGTATATGGCAACCAGTTTTTTTAGATCCCAAATCATTGGGAGGATGAATCCATATAGGATACATGGAACTTAGAATACTGTTGGAATCCCAAATAGCTGACCCCAATTCCAGGCCATTGACTTCAGTACACAACAAGATCCAGCGGAACAGAATTCAAGTCCGATAGCACAACATTGGTCGGGGTATATGCTTTTGTGAGTCAAAGCTCACTTCATCTGATCTGCATTTGTGTATTCAGTGCCATTAAGTTGCTTCTGATTTATGAGCCAGACTCAGGGCTCTCCCTAGGAGGAACTCCTTTGCATATTCGGCGACATACCCCTAATGCAGCCAATCCTCCAAGAGCTTTCAATAGCTCCTGTAAGAAGAGCTCTGTAAGCTCTTGGAGGATTGGCTACATTAGGGGTATGTGGCCTAATATGCAAAGGAGTTGTCCTAGAAAAAGAGCCCTGGCCAGACTTCTAAGACTTCTGAGAGCCAGTTTGGTTAAGAGCGCAGACTCTAATCTGGGAGAACTGGGTTTGATTTCCCATGTCTCCATGTGCAGCTGCTGGTGTGACCTTGGGTCAGTCACAGTTCTCTCAGAGCTGTTCTGGAAGGAGCAGTCCTCGAAAGAGCTCTCCCAGCCCCGCCTACCTCACAGGGTGTCTGTTGTGGGGAGGGGAAGGGAAAGGAGATTGTAAGCCACTCTGAGACTCCTTTGGGTAGTGAAGGGCGGGATATAAACCCAACCTCTTCTTCTTCTCTTCTAGGGCAGGCTGAGAGTGTGTGTGACTGGCCCAAGGTCGCCCAGCAACCTTCCATAGCCAACTGGAGATTCGAACCTGGAGTGTCCTGGATTCTAGTTTGACCCAAAACAACATCCAGGAATGTCACAAGCACCACTGAGTCAACCAGCGTCATCACTGCAGGGAAAAGGCAGAAGAAGTGGTTGATCCTGAAGTTCATCGGAGGCGACGTGAAGGGAGAAATATCTATTTGCTTCTCTTTATAGTCCGTCTTTGTCTCAGAGACTTGAGGGAGATCTGCAGCCAGTAGCCAGTGAACAGGAGCTGAACAGTGGTAGAATGCTTTTGCCCACAACGGTGGAAATATTGGGGGCACCTCCTCCCCCCCAAGCTGTGTGAGCAGAATTCTTCCTGCTGTCCCCAGTTTCTGTCCCTGGACAGCTCGATCTGGATACTTGTCCCTCCTGATAAAAGAAAGGCAGACAGAAAAGACTGACCAGCGGGCATCATGAACCTGTCCCCCTCCTCCCCAACGGGGTTAAACAGCCTTCCTCTCCCAACATGGCTGGGGAAAGGTTACGGAGCGTGACCTGTCCTGGTGATAAATGGGGCAGCTTCAGAAGGCACGCCTGGCTAGCTGTAACTAGTCCTGAGATCCAGTGAGGTCTCTCGCAACGATCCCTGCGGACATGAGCACACAGATGCCGGCCGTGCTCACATTTACGGTCCTGTGTTCTGTCTCTTGTAACTTAGGACATCTCTAATAACAACAGGGCGGGATGTTGTGTGAGCGTACACGCGCTGAGCAGTTAGGAGAGACGGGTGAGCCGGCAGACAGATCTCGGCATATAGAGGGACAAGTGCACCGCTGAACACGCCTTGAGGACATGAAGCTGCCTTATACCGAATCAGATCATCTGTCCGTCAAGGTCAGTCTTGACTACCAGGACTGGCAGCAGCTCTCCAGGGTCTCAGGCGGAGGTCTTTCACATCTCCTTCTGCCTGGTCTTTTTAAACTGGAGATGCTGGGGATCGAACCTGGGACCTTCTGCATGGGAAGCTGATGATCTACCACTGAGCTACAGCCCCACTTCATGGCTCTCCAGGGTCTCAGGTAGAGGTCTTTCCCATCACCTCCTGCCTGGTCCTCTTAAGTGGAGATACCAGGGATAGAACCTGGGACCTTCTGCATGCTAAGCAGATGATCTACCACTGAGCTACAGCCTCACTTCATGTTTCTCCAGGGTCTCAGGCAGAGGTCTTTCCCATCACCTCCTGCTCGGTCCTTTTAACTGGAGATACCAGGGATTGAACCTGGGACCTTCTGCATGCCAAGCCGAGACTCTTCCACTGAGCCACAGCCCCACTTCATGGCTCTCCAGGGTCTCAGGTGGAGGTCTTTCATGTCATCTTCTACCTGGTCTTTTTAAACTGGAGATGCTGGGGATCGAACCTGGGACCTTCTGCATGGGAAGCAGATGATCTACCACTGAGCTACAGCCCCACTTCATGGCTCTCCAGGGTCTCAGGTAGAGGTCTTTCACATCACCTCCTGCTTGATCCTTTTAACTGGAGATGCCGGGGACTGAACCTGGGACCTTCTACATGCCAAGCAGATGCTCTGCCACTCAGCCAAAGCCCCTCCCCTCAGCCACAGCCTTCATCCCCCTTCTCTAATGCATATTTGCTTTCCCATGTACACACACTCCTATGTATCCACAGAGTGCTCCCCCTAAAGCAACGCATGTTCCATACAATTGCACATTGCTCTCTGAAAATAAACCCTGACATCACTATAACTATTACGAGGGCTCTTTTTCTAGAAGGAACTTCTTTGCATATTAGATGACACACCCCTGATGCAGCCAATCCTCCAAGAGCTTACAGTAGCCCCTGTAAGAAGAGCTCTGTAAGCTCTTGGAGTATGGCTACATTAGGGGTGTGTCGCCTAATATGCAAAGGAGTTCCTGCTAGAAAAAGAGCCCTGACTATTACACAATCAGGGCAACCCTATGAATGTTTACTCTGAAGTAAGTCTGAGTGGGATAGGAGGACTTGCTTTGGAGGAAGAAGGAGAAGGAGGAGGAGATTAGATTTATACCCCACCCTTCACTACCCAAAGGAGTCTCAGAGCGGCTTGCAATCTCCTTTCCCTTCCCTTCCCCACAACAGGCACCCTGTGAGGAAGGTAGGGCTGAGAGAGCTCTCTTGAGGACTGCCCTTGAGAGAACAGCTCTGAGAGGACTGTGACTGACCCAAGGTCACCCTACTGGCTGCATGTGGAGGAGTGGGGAATCAAACCCAGTTCTCCAGATTAGAGTCTGCCGTTCTTAATCGCTACACCACACTGGCTCTTTTGTTCTAGTACTGAACTGTTGTTTCTCTGTCCTACTTGGTTCACCAATCAGAATGGTATATTCAGTGGGCAGAGTGTTCAGATCTGGGAGACCTGAGTTCAGATCTCTGCTCTGCTATCAAACTTGCCAGGTGTCCTGGGACCAGTAATAGTAATAATAATTATTGTATGGCATTGTGTGTAGAATAGCTAGGAGATCCTAAGTTTGTCTGGCAGCCAGAAGTTCTAGCTCTTTAGTGTTATGCACCACTAGGTGGCAAGCTAGGCTTGTTTTTTTAAGGAAAGAAAGGTTTTAGAGGTGGTTGGCTATTGCCTGCCTCTGCATCACGCCCCTGGTATTCCTTGGAGGTCGCCCTTCCAAATACTAGCCAAGGCTGACCCAACTTCTGAGATTGAGCTAGCCTGGGCTATCCAGGTCCAGCCTCCTTGGACAAGTGACTCTCAGCCTAACCTACCTCACGGGGTCATTGTGAGGCTCAGCTGAAGGAGAGCCTCAGATGCCAATCTGAGCTTCTTGGAGGAAGGATGGGATTACAACATACTAGATTTAGCCACATGGGATAAGAGTCACTGGAAACGACAATCATGCTAAGAAAAGTTGAAGGCAGCAGGAAAAGCAGGAGCCCCAACAGGAGAGGGCCTGTATCTGAAGAAGTGTGCGTGCGCACAAAAGTTTATACCCAGAATAAAATTCTGTTGGTCTTAAAGGTGCTGCTGGACTCAATCTTTTCCCCAAGATGCGATGTATCAACTCCATCAACAAAGCCGCGGCCCTCCATTTGCAAGACCCAAGCAAGGCTGTGAACAGGACGTTTTGAAGGCCTTTAATGCCTGGTGTTGTCATGAGTTGGAAGTGATTTGATGACACTTAACACAAGCATAGACGGTTTGAGACATGGAAAGACATCATGGGAGATTTAGTATTTATTTATTAAATTTATATCCCGCCCTTTCCATAACCAAATTAACAGAGTTGATTCTTAAAACAGCAAAAGCCATTAAACAATTAAAAGATGGCAGAATAAACACAGCAGTTCAACACACCCCCTTAAGCGGAGTGATGGTTGCTGGAGTCACACCAAGCTCATATAGTACCGGGACTCCACATGGGGCAGATGGTCAGGATAAGTTCTCTGCCGGGAGGCCAACTAGTTGGGTGTCCCACCGCTTCAACCAAAAGCCTGGTGGAACAGCTCTGTTTTACAGGCCCTGCGGAACTGTAATAAGTTTTGCAAGGCCCTCCTCTCAAGTGGGAGTTCATCCCACCAGGAAGGGGCCAGGACAGAAAAGGCCCTGGCCCTGGTTGAGGCTAAGTGGACATCCTTTGGGCCAGGGATATGTCCTTCACACAATGCCTCCTGCCTTCTTACTCATGTTCTGATATTCTGTTCTGTGAATCTTCTCCACTTCCACATACTTGTTTACAAATCACCGTTATTCTCCCACAGAGGCCTTGCCTGTTCTGTCCAACGTGCTCCATCCTCCCGAAGTTCTCGCGCCTGCGCGTTTAGAATTTACTCCACACGTTACTTCGTGCTAACTTCTTTCAACTTGCCCCTATGACCTCCTCAGTCAGAAACTTGGGCCTTTAACTAAGACAACTGTCAGAGCCCCAGAACTGTGGGGAACCCAACACTACAAGAATCCCGAATCCTGTCTCCATTGTCCAATTTTTGTCACACAGCCTGGTGTGAGGAAACTGTCCTGCGTTCTTTGGTGAAAGGGACTTGCTCTGGGAGGGGTGGGACACAGGAACTGCCCCCTCCAGACTAGGCCCTGAGTGGACTGAGGTACAATAGTGGGGTGGTGACTGAGGGAAATATGTGTCAACTGAGGGAAATATGTGACGACTGAGGGAAATATGTGTCAACTGAGGGAAATATGCGTCGTCTGAGGGAAATACGTGTCGACTGAGGGAAATACGTGTTGCCCTCATCATGACTATTGCCACACATGTTTTGAAATGGCACAGACTTGTGGTTCAGATCACTGCCGCCTCCATACCATTTATTTCAAAGATATCCCAAGCAATGTTCCCTCTAAGTTGTGGAGTCTTGTGAGCAAAAAGTCTACTCTACTGGCATTAAAGTTGTGAGGAAGCGATTTGGCTACTGCATAAATTAGTTTGCTCTGGAGCCATCCTTCCTGAGCGAAGACAAAAATCTGTGAGCCAGAGGCTAAAAGACTGTGAGCTAGCTCACACTAACTCAGCTTAGAGGGAACACTGATCCCAAGCAGTGGGATGAGGCCTTCCCATCAAGATCTCCCCTCTCTATGCCCATGACTCTCTGGGGGACCTCCACTTTCTTCAGCCGGAGTGGTTCCTACGGATCTCTGGTTGAAAAAAGAAATAAGGGTGCAGCCGTTGCCAGATGTTCGAGTTTGTGAGGACTTCCAAATGTGAACCCTTCCTCAGGGGAGGCCGGCAGATGCCAGTAGCAGTGGAGAAACTGCATTTCTCTTGGTCCTTCCATCTTTCAACTGGTTTCCCCTCCATTTTGGTGGTTGCCGTGCACTTCCACAAAAAAAAAAGCAGTCTAAAGCAGTTGCTTTCCTTTCCCCTTATTCCCTTTCCCCGTCTTTTCCCACCATTAAAAAATATATATATTCTGTCTGTCCTTCCTCTTCTGTTTATCCCTGCAATCTTTCTCACACACCCCAGCCCCACATATCCTAGTTCTGCCCCAGAACCTATCCTTCCTGCCCATAAAGGCACAGAATACCATAATATGCCTCTTTCTTTTCCTTCTCTCCTAGATGTACCCATTCTGTAGATTCTCCTCCAATCCAGCCTCTGTCCATCCTCCCAATTCGCATCCATTCATCCATCCATCCACCCATCCTCTCCAGTCTCTCTCTCTCTCCATCCACCCAATTCACAACCGTCTGTCTCTCTATCCATCCATCCATCCTCTCCAGTCTTTTTCTCTCTCTCTCCATCCACCCAGTTCACATCTGTCTGTCTGTCTGTCCATCCATCCACCCATCCTCTTCAGCCTCTTTCTTTCTGTCTCTCTCTCTGTCCACCGAATTCACATCTATCTACCTATCATCTATTCATCTGTATCTCTTCACCCATCCTCTTCAGCCTCTTTCTTTCTCTCTCTCTCTCTCTCCATCCACCCAGTTCACATCCTTCCATCCATCCATCCATCCGTCCATCCATCTGTCCATCCATCCATCCATCTACCCATCCCACTTCAGTCTCTCTCTCCTTCCCCTCTCCCTTCCTCCTTCTAGCCCTTCTGCTTGTGGTTATCCCCCTCCTTTCCTCTCCCTCCTTCTTTTCCTTTGTCTCTCTCTCTCTCTCTCTCTTTTCTCTCTCAAGTGTTTTCAATTTTATTCTGAGTGGAATTAACTACCCCTGATGTCAAATTGCCGCCGAAATCGATAATAATATCTTTACAAAAGAGGATATTCTTCTCTCTCGGAACGGTCCCTGAAAAATGGAAAATTTAGTCGAAATTGATTCATTACTTGACACTTTATAGGACGGGCCTGCTATTGATCGGGGGCTGTCATGTCCTATCTGCCTTAATCGAAGTTGAAGTCCAGTGTCGATGGTAGGTATTTTTCATAATTCCAGGAGACCAGACAGATACAAAAACACACACACAGGCGCGCACACAGGGACACCCGTTCCCCACCACCCTCTGCAGCCTCCCCAGGGTGGGGGGAAAAGTGGGGGGAGATCTTTTTGACCCACCCCCACCCCGCCCCAGACAGAGCACCCTGCAGTAGGCCAGATCTGTCTTGAAGCACACAAAACAGGGGAGCCAGCTGTCCTCTATACACTCAGAGCGGAGGACGTCAACAGAACGGTCCAGTCCCAAAATGTGTGTGTGCTTTCTCTCTCTCTCTCTCTCTCTCCCCCCCCCCAGCTCTGGGATGTGTGTGTGTGTGTGTGTGTGGCATGTGGGATGGGGCGCTTTGGTTTTGTCATGGAGGATTGCAGCTGGCCAGGCAGGAGCTACGAATCAGGCGGGTTGTGTAGGAGTTGGGAGGGAGGGGGGGAGAAGTTGTGTAACTCCGGGGGGGGGCGCCGTGGAGGGACACGGCGGAAGGCACCAGCGCGCAGGGCCGCTTTGCGCGCTTGCTGGGGACGCCTGTGTGCACACCCGTGTTCTCCTGGGGCCCATAAATCAGGACAAGCAGAATGGTTCTCTCACTCCCTCTCTTGCACGCACGCACATACACACACACACACTCCGTCTGCCAGTGCGCACTACACAAGCCCTGTCACACACTACTATAGCCACATACTTGCATTTCCTCCCCCCTCCCCCGGCCCTTTCCCCTTGGGTCCCTCTTGCGCGCCTTTTGCGCACCCACTCCGCGCATCTCCCCCCCACGCTCCCTGGCATTCCCCAGCGCCACCAGCTGCGCCGCATCCTCTCGCTCCCCCTCAGGGACGCAGCCCCTCTCTCTCTCCCATACAGGAGGAGCTTCTCTCCAAAGGGAATTTCGCTGGGGCTCATGGCTCTCTTTTCCTCCCCAGCCTGGACTCCAAGGAGCGGTTCCAAACAGAGCGTCTCCCCCCCCCCCCCACAACGCCTCTCCCCTCCTTGGTCCCCATCCTTGGATCCTCAGGCGCACTTACACGCGAGTAAGCATCCCCCTCGGCAGGCACCCTTTCCCCTCCGGGCAGGGCACCCGCCAGCCCCCAGCGCTTCCCCGCGCGGCTCTTTGCGCGCCCGCGCATCTCCTTCCTCCCCTGCGCCTCCTCCGCGCAGGCCCCCCTTTTGCGCCCCCCTTCAGCGCCCTTCACCAGATTTCTCCAGCGCTTTGGCCGCTGTCCCCTTCCCACACTTTATGGGGAGGACCCTTTCTCCCAGCTCATCCCTCGCCCCGGGTTTTCCTCCACGGCGACTCGCCCCCTTTTCCTCTGGCTCCTTTGCCTACCCAGGGAAGAGTTTGTCCCAGTCCCAGTTTACCCCCGGGGCTTCTTTACCCAGGTCGCCCCGGCTTGGGCACGTCGCGCCGGGCTCAGGAGGCGAGAAAAGAGTTCGTGGGGACGCGACATGCACGGGGGTGGGGGGGGGGGCTGTACACGCGGCAGTCCGTGGAGAGAGATATAAATAAAAAGCACGAAGGCGCACAGCGCGAGAGAAAATACCTTGGGTGCAGTTGGCGGTTTCTTCAGCACCCTCCGGAGTGGGAAAGCGGTCGATATTTAATTGTTATTGCAAGCAGGGAACGCGAAAGAGAGCGAGAGAGAGAGCGCGAGCGAGCGAGAGACTCTGGACCATTGTGCCGGGTGGGTTGCTGGACTGGAGGGGGGGGGGGCTGCTGACTCCCGAGTAGACAAGGGGTTCCGGCCGCGGGGCCGCAAAGCGCGCCCCCTCTCCTCCCCCCTCCCAGCCAATTCTCCCGTTGGACTCAATGGGACTTTCGGAGGAAATAGATATTGAAAAAAGGGTTTCGTTGCACGGGAGGGGGGGAGGGGGTGCCGAGGCTCCTCTGCCCCCTGGAGGTCGCGCTCCCGAAGGCTGTCCGGGGAGCAGATGGGGGAAAGGCACTCTGCACGTGCCCAGGAGCCCTCCGCTTGGCACGGCTTCCACCAAGGCCTGGGAACCGGGAGAGGGGTGTGTGTGAGACCCTCGATCCTGGAAAGCGTTCCTTCCGCCTTCCCCTTGAACCATATGCACGTGTGGATGCTTAAGCGCGCCATGCACAGGCGTGCAGGGGAGCCGGGGGGGGGCTATAAATGGGGAGGGGGAGTCTTGCAAAGAATCGAGGGGGGGTGATAAAGTCGAGGGCTGCCCTGCAGGGATTTCAACCCCCCCCCCCCCCAAGACTGGAGAAAGATGCGTGTAGGGACTGTGTGAAGCGGCGCTCTACTCTCTCGGGGCAGGGGCGCATGCTCGGGCCCCCAGAGCCATCCATCAACATTTGAGGGGAAAGGGAGAAAGGGGGGGGGGAGAATTGGAAAAAAAGAGGGGGGTCTCTCTCTCTCTCACACACACACACACACAAATTCCATTTTCTGCAAACAGGTTGGTGGCTCGCAGCCTCTCTCTCTCTCTCTCTCTCTCTCTCTCTCTTTCTCTCTCTCTCTCTCTGTCTAAATGAAATCAGTCATTTTCATCAAGTGCCCGGCCAAATATTATCCACAGTCCATTCAGAAGGATCGAATCTTATTTAGAGTCGCGATTCGACATCTGTTTTCAAATTTGATCAGCTATGAACTTTATTTTCCGAGTTTGAGGAAAATTATATTCCATCGATCCGCCAGGCCTGGCGTAGCCTACATATATTTTCTCTCCCCCCCTTCTCGCTTTGGGCTCCAGCCTGGGCGCACTGGCTCTCCCTCCCCTCGCCTGCGACCGGGGGGAGAAGGAGGAGAAGGAGAAGAAGACGCGCTCGGCAAGGAGACGCGCCAGCCGGAGCCTTCGCAGCCTCTCGGCCGCGCTCCCTGCGCCTCTTCTGCCGGCGCGCCGTCTTCTGCCTCGTCCCTCCGCGGCCGCGCGCTGCCCCTCCTCCCCCTCCCCCTCCCTTACCCCCCATCTCTCCCGCTCGCCTCTCGCCTCCTGCTTCACTCCCGTCTACCCAGGCGCGATCCCCGCGCTCCTTACGCGTTCCTTTCCCAACACACTTTCCCTGGCTCTCGCTCGCTCGCTCTCCACCACCTCCCAGCCTCTCCCTCGCCCTCCTCTGCTCCCCCAATGAAACCCTTCTGATTCCTCCCCCAAGAAAAAGACTCTGCCCCCCCCTTTAAGCCACCCCCTGGCCAAATCGCCCCCCACCCCCACCCCAGCAACCATCCGAGCAAAGCGCAAGCCGGATCCGGGGCGCCTGGATGGTGGAGCGAGCGCCAACTGTGAGTACGAGACGCCGGCTTGGGGAAAGTTTGTTCGGCTGGCTTGGGGGTGGGAAGTTGGGGCAGCAGGGGAGAGGGCTTGCGGGGGAACTATTTCTTGCGGCTGGGGCAATTGCGGGAGCGAAAGTGGCCGGGAGGGAGGGCGGGGGGAATAGAAGCCCACTGGCATCTATCTTTGCCTCCTCCACCAAGGCAGCCACCTCGGCCTTTCCCTCTCCTCTCCTCTCCTCTCCTCTTCCTCTTCCTTCCTTCCCCCCATCTCTCTCTCTCTCTCTCTCTCTTCCCCTGTCTTTTCCCATTCCCCTCTCGCTCACTCACCCTCCCCCCTCCCCCCGCTCCTCTCTCCCTCCCTCCCCCCCTCCCCTCTCTCCCCAGCTAACTGGAAGCCGGTTTCCGTTTAGATTAAGGCAGGGAACCTAATTCCAGGGCAGGGGATCGAAATTTCTGGCAACAAAGGGAAATAGCGTATTGATCAGAGGCTCCGGAGATTAAGAGACAAGTGTGTGTATCCATCAGCGCTAAACTGCTTCCCTGCGCCTCGAGAGCCGGGCCGGGCTGCGGACGCGCCTGGCATGGCAAACGACGCGCGCCCCTCCGGGAGGGCGGCAGCGGCGGAGACCAGGGGGCGGCGGGGCGGGGGGGGGGGCGGGGGGGGCACGCGGCTGGGCTGGGACTCCCCCCCACCTGGCAGGGAGAAAGAGCAGGAGAGGACCCCAAATGAGGATGCGAGGGAAGTGCAGACCCGGGAAGCTGCATGGGGAGGGCGGGAGGTCTGCTGGGCGTACAGACACCCCCCCCCCCCAGTCCAGATCTCTGTCCCAGCCGGGTATCCGTCGCCGAGACCTCTCTCTTTCTCTGCCCTATCCCCCTTTTCCCATCTGCAACTCCGGGAAGGGGGGAGCTTCTTGTCCTACCTCACAGGGCTGTCGTGCAATGCTCCCTCTAAGCAGTGGAGTCCTGCGAGCAAAAATCCTACTTTGTGAGCTCCCCGGCATTCAAGTTGTGAGCCAGCGATTTGACTAGGGTAGACATTAGTTGGCACCGGGGCCAAGAAGGTGTGAGCCGGAGGCTAAAAAACTGTCAGCTAGCTCACACTGTCTCAGCTTAGAGGGAGCACTAGACGCGTGAGCGTTCCGTCCCGGCCCTTGTCTCTGCCACGACCGTCTCCGGGCGAGTCTCTCTCGCTCCCTCCGCTTCACCCCCCATTTCCTCGTATGGGGGTGATGACAACGTCCTACCTTGCAGGGTTGTTGTGATGAGCGTTGAACGCAAACGTGAGAGGCACCCTGGAAAGCGCCGGAGAAAAGGACACGCATTCTTGGGGAGGGGGGGTTCAAAGGGGAGAACCCCAAGACTTTAAAGGGGGGGTTGAAAAGTCTTTCAGCCTCATTTGTCTCCCCCAGTGGAAGAAATGAAACAATGAGATTTTCTCCCCCGGGTGAGGCAGGCGAAGGATTCGAGTTCCCGGGGGAAACCCAAATCTCTCCCTCTTCCCCGCAGACTTCCCTTCTGAGCTTGAGGGGGGGGGGGGATAAGGGAAGGCAAAGCTGGGGGGAACATTTGGAAAAGTGGTGCCCAAGGAGTATTTGAGGGAGCGGGGGCTGGGGCGGGGGTCAGCTGGGTAGGAGAGGGGGAGCAGCTCGAACACCGGTGGCGAAGATTTAGGGTGGGAGGGCCCGGCTCTTCCCTCGTGTCAAAGCATTCACACGCGAGCACCCAGCGCTGATTGTTCTTCCCATCCAGAATGTCATTGAGTTGGCTGAGAGTTTGGAGTGGGGTGGGTGGCGGAGTGCAAGGACTTGGGGGGTTGGGGCTCACGAGAGACTGAGCTCGAACACCTCGCAAGATTTTTTGGGGTGACCTATTTCCCCCTCCAAAGCCATCCCTGCCTTCCGCCCCCTGACCCCCATTATGGAAGCCAGTGTTAGATGGAGGTATCAACTTTCCAGTAATAAGAAGAAGACGACTCTTCCATGTTTTTACACGGAGGGTCGAGAGAAGTAACTTTATAAACCCAGAGACTTTGACGTCTGTGGGGCTAGAAAGGTAACCTCCTCCCCCCTTAAGGTCCTTTCATGGAGGGGAGGGGGTTAGGATGCGAGTGGCCACGAAGGGGCTCTAGAAGAGGTGAGTTTTGCCCCGGGGCTCCTACTTCCAAAGCTGGGCTGTGGCGAAGTGCCTCTGAGCATGTCCAGAGTGCGGTTTCCCCAAGTACTAAGTAGCTACGACCAAGTCTCCGCCGAAGAATACATCTAAGAGTAAACTTAGAACGCCCCAGGAGAAGAGAGGAACCCAACCGCCTTGAGCCCGGTATCTCTCATTCGAGAAACGCTGGGAGCGGATTTCCAGAACTGGGGTATTTAAATCGAGCGCTCAAGGGACCGCGAACCTTTCCAAAGACTGGAGCGGACCAGGGGCAGAAAAATAAGGAGGTACTGCAGAAGTGTAAGAGAAGACACTGGGGGGAAATGCTACTGGCGAAAGGTTAGATTAATAATAATAATAATAATAATAATAATAATAATAATAATAATAATAATAATAATAGTGGTGATGGTGATGCTTGGGACAGCAAGAAACCTGTGAAGATACAGCTGCAATTCCAAAGAACTTGGCTAGACTTCGAATTACAAAACAGTCTTTACCAGTCAAATATCTGACTGTGACAATTATTATTATTATTATTATTATTATTATTATTATTATTATTATTATTATTATTATTATTATTATTATTATTATTATTATTATTAATATGTCAGCCATGGTCACCACGCTCTATACGCAAGAAAGTTCCCTGCCCCGGAGAATTTACCAGCCGCGATGCTTAAGAAAACTGGGAATCAGTAGGATTTACTTCCGAGTAGTCCTGCGCAAGATTCTCCAGACATGGAGGGAGAGAATCGGCCGGAGTAACAGGGGAGAAAAATTAGGGGTGGGGTACTCAACCCCCCCCCCAAATCCCCAAAAGTGTGGGTCGTCCGCCCCCCACTAGCAGGGCCCGATCCCCGGGCCAGTTCAACTGCAGGGAGTCGCATTTCAGCCCCTGGCTCTCCTTTGGGGCGACAGAGGCCAGTCCGTGGCTCGTCCTGAACGGCTTGGCGGATCGGCTTAACGGGTCGATGGATCGCCGGGCGGCAGACACCCCCCCCCCCCCCCCCGCGAGCCAGGTTGGTTAAACGCCCTTAAATTTAGACCCGCAGCGACGGCTTCGCAAAAACCAATTTAGACTCTCTCTCCACACACACACACACACACACACACACACACACACACACAACGCGCGTCGGAGCAGCTTGGATTAAATCCAGGCGAAACGGGCCCCTAGGGGATTGCCCTTGTTCCGGGCGAGAGCGACGCCGGGGGAAAGTTTCGCTGCTCTCGCCGAGTTAATCGCTCCGCCGCGCTCCCCCGCGGTCTTTGCAAAAGCGGGTTCGATCCTCGTCCGCCCATCTTCCCGGCGAGCCCTTTTTTTGGGGGGTGGGAGGGGGGCTCGTGGACACGCTGGTAGCGTGTCCACGAGCAGGGGTGGGTTGCCAACAATGCTCCCTCTAAGCCGTGGAGTCCTGTGAGCAAAAATTCTGCTTGGTGAGCTACTGGCATTAAAGTTGTGAGCCAGCGATTTGGCTACTGGGTAACTTAGTTTGCTCTGGAGCCATCCTTCCTGAGCCAAGACAAAAAATCTGTGAGCTGGAGGGTAAAAAAACTGTGAGCTAGCTCACACTAACTCAGCTTAGAGGGAACACTGGTTGCCAACCCCTCAACGCCTCGAATCAATGTCTGTATTCTCCAGAAATGTGTGTTTTCCCTCTGCAAAAGAAGTCCGTTTTATTCCACGCTTGGATTCATTAGCAAGCTTGGTTCAGGGATTGTAGTTGGTACCTCCCAGGCTTTGGGGGCTGAGTTTGTGGACAAAGAGAGTTTGCGGACTCAAGCTGACCCGGAGGTCACATACTTTGACCTCCTCCCCAAGTGAATTCTCGGTGAGGGCTTAACCATTGTAGCCTTGGCGACTCGCCAAAGCCCTAGCTCCGTCCCCACTTGCAGAGGGCAAGGGGAATAGGAAAGGCTGTACTACTTCCTGTTTTAGAGGAAGGAGGGGAGCGGGAAAGACTGTGCCGCTTCGGATTGCAGGGGAGTGGAACAGACTGTACCACCTCGGACTACAGAGGGATAGGGAGAATGGAGAAGACCGTACCACTTCAGAGTGCCGTGGGGAGCGGAAAAGACTGTACTACTTCAGATTGGAAATGAGAGTGCCAGCTTGGAATGCACTCTTAACATTTTTTTAAAAAAAAGCATTTTACAAACAAAATACCTCCAACAGCACTCCAGGAAGAAACATAGCAACTCAGCTTTCCCCCTGCTCTGCTAGCTTTCTGCTTCCGGGGAGCTTTTTCTTTAAGAGTATGCGCATATATTTGATTCCCCACCCCACCCCCCAATCTGTAACTCTTGAAGTGGTCCATCCATTCTTCTTCCACTTCAGGCTCCTATACCTTCATTCCACCTTTTGAACAGCGAGATCAGGGCACTTTGCCATCCGAGGGAGTTCCTCTTCTGTTTCTTGTTACTGGAAATAGCATTGGCGGGCATCCATGCAATGGCGTATTGTGATAGGGTGGGTGGGGGTCTATAAAGCCAGTAGCATTGATACATTCGTGTGTTGGGTGTGGTTGTGCTCGGGTGTGAGGCAAAGGCACTCTGGACATGTTCAGGGTACCTTTTCTCTCTCCTGTTCCTGCACTTTTCCATTACTGATCCGTTTCAAGGCTTTCAGAGAGATTCTTGGAGTTAAATTCAAGTCCCGTCTGGGGTCAGAGTCCGCAGTAAACCCTTTGGGTGGCCTCAGGCGAGCCGGGAAAGGTATGGAGCAATCCTAAACAGGACTACTCAGAAGTAAGTCTCATGTTATTGAGCAGGGTTTGCTGGGCGGAAAGCATCTGTAAGACCGCAGTCTTCCACCCCTATCTGTGAAATGGGCCCAACAGATACCTGCCTTGTGGCAGAGATACAAACAATAAAATCTACCGTGGGACTCTGAGCAAAAGTAGGCTACAAATCTATAGGCACAGTCTTCGCTTTTGCAGTTATGTCTCTTCGGAAAACATAGCCAATGTCTCCATTCACCCGGAGTAATCCATGGGACCATCCCTCATTGTGGCATTTCACACATTAGGAAGTGGGGGGGGGGGTGCAGATCTGTGGGAATAACTCCACCTCAGTGGTCTGTGGTCAGCGCGTATATTTAATTTTATTTATTTGTTTCATTTATACCTCACCTGTCTCCCAACGGGGACCTGAGGTGGCTTACAAGACTTTTCCCTCCTCCGTTTTATCCTCACAACAGCCCTGTGAGGCAGGTTATGCTGAGAGTGTGTGGCTGGCCCCTGGTCACCCAGCAAGCTTCCGTAGCCCAAGCAGAGATTCGAACCCGTCTCTCCTAAGTCTCAGTCTGATCCTTGAACCACTGTATCTATATACAGCCTATTGGAACCGATGGGCCCGGGACCCCAATGATAAATGTATTTATTTTCTTTTTTTAAGTATGTCTCTCTGAATCCAATGCAGCTTACGTTCAAAAATGTCTCAGCCTAGTCTTGTTGCTTACTTATGAGTAAATTTTCTCAGACCTGAGGCGGTAGTATGTGAGCCCTCTAAGCTGAGTTAGTGTGAGCTAGCTCACTGTTTTTTAGCCTCCGGCTCAAACATTTTTATCTTAGCTTAGGAAGGATGGCTCCAGAGCAACCTAATTTATGCAGCAGCAAAATCGCTCGCTCGCAACTTTAATACCGGTAGCTCACAAAGTAGAATTTTTGCTCATAAGACTCCACAGCTTAGAGGGAACACGTTGTGTGAGTATAAGCAATAAATACCTTGAGACCAGAAACACGAGAGAAGATCTCTACAGTGTTAACATATTAATGGATTTCTCAGTGAGAGGTACCCTTTGAGCTGTAAAGAAGGGTCCTCCAAATAAAAACCACCTTTGAAAAAGAAAGGGGATGGTTTCTCTGCTAAACTCGACCCTCTGCCTCATTTGTTTAACTCCTAGTCTCCAGTTCTTGCAAAGGGTCTTTGGAGACTTAGCAAAATTTAGACATGCAAACTTTAAACCTGTTGGCAGCCGGAGCTCTCAGGGAAAGGAGGTTGTGATATCCTATGGCTATCCAAGAAAGAGTTAGGATTCTTTGCGGGGAAGACCTTGTGGTTAAACCGTTTCATACCAGTTCTTTGCTTATAATGTGGATATGTTTTAGTAAGGGCTTCCTACCGGTATTCTATAATACACCTGCTGGAGGATATTAGATACCAGCCATGTAGGGGTACCAGCTGCCTGGAGAGAAAGTGTCCTGTTCCATTTAACCAAAGCTTGGTGGTGACGTATGGCCACCCCATAGGGATTTCAAGGCAAGAGAAATTCAGAGGTGGTTTGCCATTGCCTGCCTCTGCGTCACGACCCTGGACTTCCTTGGTGGTCTCCTATCCAAATACTAGCCAGCCGATCCTGCTTAGCTTCCGAGAGCTGCCGAGATTGGGCCAGCCTGAGCGATCCAGGAATCAAGGCTCAAGGGGATGCTATATACCAGGTGGTGTTATTTACCTCCATGACAGGAAAAGCCCATTTCTACACAGTAAGCCTCTATTCAACGGACCAAGACATTTTCCTCCAGGCCTGTTGGCGACCCAACCACTGTCTAATTCTACTGAGGTGAGAATCGGACCTGAAAAGTCTACTAGTATACTGCTTTACATATTTGCGTGTTTGCCAGCGGAAGAGATTTGGGGTAGAAAGGGAGAGATTGGCAACCCGGGAGTCGGTACAGACTTAAGAAACAATTGAGGGTCAGGGAAAGGCTTTGTCAAAGACCTAGGCCTGGAGGAAAAATTTGGAGGAGAGAGATGGTTTGATGTGTACCAGAAAATGCAGTTATGTTTTCCGAGGCTTTCTTTCGGTTGGGTCGGCTGACGAGAAGGTTGCACAGAAGGTGTCTTGACAAAGACGATTTTGGGGGGTGGATTTGAAGGAAGGGGGTGGGGGGGGGGGCATCCCCACATGAGAATTCTGGAAGGGGATTCCAGGTGTAAAGTATGGGGAATGGAGAGCTGTTGTCTAAGAAAGCAAGCATATTAAAAACTGGAGGGGGAAAAGATAGGACACAACTGGGGAATAAGAGCAGAGAAAAGGAGGGGCAGAAAGCTGGACGGTTTTATATCTTCGGGGTTTTTTTAATGTTTAAAGATTAGAAGTGATACACGGGGATTTTTCAAATGTGTTGCAATGAATCTTTGGAAGCTGGGGGGTGCATAGAGGTGCAGATGGGCTTCAAGGTTCCTCAATTGAAAACAGAAATATAAAAGCCACAAAGGGTTTGGGGTGTTTTCAAAAAATTTTTTGGGGTGGTGCATAATCTTTTCAGGGCCCCAAGAAAGGGAAGGCAATTCACGAGGGGCGGGGAGGGGAATAAGCGGGACCCTGTTGGCCAATGACGTTGATAGAAAGCCCTTATGCTCACGATCTGAAGGGTGCAAAAACCTATCTGGAAAAAGGAATCGTGATAGGATTTTTTTCAAATGTTATTCAGATAAATATACATTTAAATAAAATTCAGATTTGAGCGGTGGTTCATCTGCGATCCCAGTTTCTTTGCAGTCCCAGGTCAAAATGTTGAGGGATGGAAGCAAGTTTACTTCGTATTTCAACGCTAGGCCAAAATGCTGCCCCAGTTAAATGGGAATTTAAGGGAAGAGGCCTAGCATGTTCCTGAGATATTCCCGGGACTCCAGAACCCCAGGGCTCTGCCCTGGATCTAGTTAATTTGAGGATAAAATTCCAGAGGGTTTAGTAGCGTTGGTCCATTGCTAAAACACATTGAGGAATCTTGAAGGCTGCACAGGTTTATGGAAGCAGAAGTGTCCACTGACTAGAACCCATTTTGTTATATGCATCCGATAAAAAGGGATCTAGGTCACGAAAGGTCAGTGGAGGCAGAAAGGGCCATCAAGTCACAGCTGACTTATGGCAACTCCGTAGGGTTTTCAACACCAGAGACATCCATGGGTGATTCGCAATCGCCTGCCTCTGCGTAGCAGCCTTTCACTTTGTTGATGGTCTCCCATCCAAGGACTAACCAGGGCTGACCCTACTTAGTTTCCGGGATCTGATGAGATCAAGCTAGCCTGGGACATCTAAGTCAAGGCAAGAGACAAACAGGTGGTTGGCCATTGCCTGCCTCTGCATAGCAACCTTGGACTTCCCCGGTGGTCTCCCATCCAAGTACTAACCAGGGCCGACCATGTTAGCCTGGGCCTTACAAGTCAGGGAATGAATGTGTGTGTGGTAGACAATGATAAATCTGTTGGTCTTTAAGGTGCCACAAAACTTCTGATTGTTTTAACTAATTTGGGAGAATTTGTACTTTTTTTTTTTTGGAGCTGGGGAAACACAATGTGGCAGTTTAGGCTTCTTGGTATAAAACAAGTGAGGGACAATACAATTAAATAAATTCTTCCAGCAGCCCAAATCTGATGGTGGTGGAAAGTGCAGTCAAATTAACAGCTGATTTACAGTGACCCCTTAAGGTTTTCAACACGAGACGTCTGGAGGTGTTTTATCATTGCCTGCCTCCATGTCACCACCCTGGTACTCCTCGGTGGTCTCCCATCCAAGTACTAACCAGGGCCAGCGAGTTTGGTGTAGTGATTAGGAGCATGGACTCTAATCTGGGAGAACCAAGTTTGATTCCCCACACCTCCACATGCACCTGCTGGTGTGACCTTGGGTCAGTCACCAGTTGTCTCAGAGCTGTTCTCTCAGGAGCAGTCCTCGAGAGAGCTCTCTCAGACCCACCGACCTCACAGGGTGTCTGTTGAGAGGAGGGGAAGGGAAAGGAGATTTTAAGCTGCTCTGAGACTCCCTTGGGTAGTGGAGGGCCGGGTATAAATCCAATCTCTTCTACTACTACTACCACTGCTTAGTTTCCCAGATGTGAGATCAGGCTAGCCTGGGCTATACGGGTCAGGGATTCCAAATCTTGGGGGGGGGGGGGGAATTATCATTTCCCCTCCCCGAGGGCACTGTGAGAATTGCAGTTTCTGTGTACGGGAGAGAAGACTTAAGGATCTCTTGCTTGGAAGTCATCAGCACTTTGGACTACAATTCCCAGCATTCTCAGAGAGGAAGCCATGACTCTTAAAGTAATATAAAGCTGATTGTGTATTTATTGGGAACATATGCCTGTATGGAAGCGGAACAGGACAGGACTCTGTTCTGATCTCCTGTTGTATCTTCAGCTGGGGAAGGTGGGGGTCTCCAAGATTACATAGAGAACCAGGCTCTGCAAGTCTTCTGAGAATCCAACTCAGGTCTGCTCAGTGGGGTTTATCCCCAGGGACGTGTTCTTAGGATTACATTAATAGTCTGTCAAGGGGAAAAGCCACAGGTCTAGCTAGTCCCATGGAACAATTAAGAACATAACATAAGAACATAAGAGAAGCCAATGTTGGATCAAGCCAGTGGCCCCTCCAGTCCAACACTCTGTCACACAGTGGCCAAAAACACCAGGTGCCCTCAGGAGGTGCAGCAGTGGGGGCAGGACACTAGAAGCCCTCCCACTGTCCCCCCCCCCCCAAGCACCAAGAATACAGAGCATCGCTTGCCCCAGACGGAGATCCAATCCCCTCTTGAAGCCGTCCATGCTTGCAGCCGCCACCACCTCCTGTGGCAGTGAATTCCACGTGTTAATCACTCTTTGGGTGAAGAAGGACTTCCTTTTATCTGTTCTAACCCAACTGCTCAGCAATTTCATGGAGTGCCCACGAGTTCTTGTATTGTGAGAAAGGGAGAAAAGGACCTCTTTCTCTCCCTGCTCTATCCCATGCATAATCTTATAAACCTTGATCAGGTCACCCCTCAGCCATCGTTTCTCCAAGCTAAAGAGCCCTTACAATTTGGGAGATAGGTCTTTTTAAGAAATCTATCTGTCCAGTCTGTGAGGCAGTGGCTAGAAGGACAGGTTTGGCCTGGAGAAACCTCGGTTTAAATTCCTGTTTGGTCATCATGAAGTTCACCAGTTGACTAAGTCCAATGTCTGTCCCTCAGCCTCGCCTACCTTGCAGGTTTGTGGTAAAGACAAAAAGGTGCTAAGAAATGGCTAAACTACAACTCTCCCCCACCTGGATGGCCCAGGATAACCCGGTCTTTTGTTGTCAAAATACATTTTATGGTGATATATGTCTGATTAAAGAACAGGAATCAATCAAATACAGAAATAAATAAATGCTCAGATATTTAGATTTAATGCTATTGAAAGAATTGGTTGAAAAATGGACGTCATGAACAATGCTTCCTTTAAGCTGTCTTGTGTGCAAAAATTCTACTTGGTGAGCTACTGGCATTAAAGTCGTGAGCAAGTGATTTGGCTCCTGCATAAATTCGTTTGCTCGGGAGCCCTCCTTCCTGAGCTAAGACAAAAATGTATGAGCTGGAGGCTAAAAAACTGTGAGCTAGCTCACACTAACCCAGCTTAGAGGGAACCCTGGTCATGAAGTATGGTGGCAAAGAAATAACTTGCCCTACGGAGCAAAAGAAAAAAGAAAAGGAAAATCATGTATATAACCTTCAAAGTCATCTAGGTAAAGGTAGGTAAAAGTTTCCCTTGCTCGAAAGCCAGTCGAATACGACTCTAGGGATGCAGTGCTCATCTCCGTTTCCAAGCCGAAGGGCCAGCACTGTCCAAAGACATTTCCACGGTCATGTGCCTGGCATGACTAGATGCCGAGGTGCACGGAATCCTTCCCACCGAAGTGGTACCTATTTATCTCCTTGCAATTTCTTGCTTTCAAACTGCTAGGTTGGCAGGAACTGGGAACAGAGACAGGAGCTCACTCCATCACACGGCACTCGGGTCTCGAACTGCTGAACTACCAACCTTCTGGTCTGAAGTTCAGCGTCTTAACCACTTGAACCACTGCATTTACCAGAGGTTTAAATAGTCAACCAGTCTAGGAATCACATTTTGAGAGGTAAGAAAGTCAAGAATAGGTCGCCAAATAGTCGTGAAATTAGATTGTGAAGTGGGACGTTCAAGAATATAGATATTGTCAGTTATTTTGGCCATTATGGAATAGTTCCATAGGTACCAGAGGGGTCATGAAGGAGCGGATGCATTCTTCCAGCTGACAGGAGAAAAGAGAACATATCAATTATATAAGGGGTACACCTATTTCTTGCCCATTTTGTCAGATCTTAGAAGATAAGCAGGGTCAGCCCTGGTTAGTGGAAGGGAGACCACCAAAGAAGTCCAGGGGTGCTATGCAGAGGCAGGCAATGGCAAACCACCTCTGCTCGTCTCCTGCCTTGAAAACCCGACTGGGTAACCACAAGTCGGCTGTGACTTGAGGGCGCTTTACACAACCCGCAAACCACAACAAAAGGAAAAGCTTTCCTCTTTGCCTGGCATTTATTATTTATTTAAGAAACTCCTGCTCTACCTTTTACCGCACAAGGCCTCCAAACCGGCTTACAGAGAAGAGTAAAAAACCGACAAGATCAATAAAGACAATGAAAAGAACAAGACCCAACATCACAGCAGAATAGCGGTAACCCCAGGCAGATCTAAATTTGGCTTTCGTTAAAGAAGCAGAAAGAACAAAACAGAATTCACAGGGATGGCTAAAAGATAGCAACGAGGGAGCCAAGCATGCCTGTCTGTTCTACCACTGGGGTGCCATAACCAAGAAGGCCACGTCACTGTCCGCCACTGGAGTAACTGGTTCAGGACCTCTGTTGCTGATATGGACAGGTTTGTATGGGAAGAATGAGTCCTTCAGGTACCTTGATCGCAAGCCATTTTAGGGCCATTATTCTCCTGCCCATTTTAATACCGCAAAAACCTATTTTCGTAGTTTACCTTACTTGTGAAAAAATAATAATAAAGTAAAAGTAAAGTTTAATTTGAACCAGCAAGCACCAGGGTTTAGTTCTACTGCCTGTTTCAGTGCTGGGAGGAAGGAGAAGAAGAAGAGATTAGGTTTATACCTCGCTCTTCACTACCTGAAGGCGTCTCGGAGCGACTGACAATCTCTGGAGAGCTGGTTGGTGTAGTGCTTAGGAGCGTGGACTGTAATCTGGGAGAACTGGGTTTGATTCCCCACGCCTCCACATGCAGCTGCCGGTGTGACCTTGGGTCAGTCGCAAGTTCCCTCAGAGCTGTTCTCTCAAGGGCAGTCCTCGAGAGAGCTCTCTCAGCCCCACCTAGGGGAGGGAGCGGGAGGGAAAGGAGATTGTAAATCGCTCTGAGACTCCTTCGGGTAGTGAAGGGTGGGGTGTAAATCCAATCTCCTCTTTTTCTTTCACAGCTCGCACCCCCAAAGTCTCTCTCTTTCCTCTTGTTGGTGGCTCAAGAAGTCTCTAAATGAGGGTCCCAAATGAATAGCACAGCCCTGAAACAATAGATAGCACAGCCCTGAAACAATAATTCTAAAATTTACAATTTAGAACAAACGTCTCCTTCCCTTGCCAGTTTCCATCCACAAATCATAGTTCCCTTAAACAAGATGTTAAGAGCGTATGATTTAGGTTCAAGCTCCCCAGCAGGGGCAATCTGGCATCCCTCTAGTGCTTTCTGCACATGCCGCACCCTTCTGCATCTAAAGGCTCTGCTCTACCCCTTCCTGGCTCATTCCACTCCTATCTAGGGGTTACACACAGGGGTCATTTCGAGCAGGAGCTCGGGGGAACTCAGCTCCGGGAGTTGGTGCCAGCCCCCCCCCCCCCGGCGGAATGCCTGCTTGTGTCATGGCTGCAGCAAAATTATCCCGTCCCCTGGGAAGGTCCTTGTTCCTCCGACCAGCCTTCTGAAGGCTTCAGCCACACCACTGAAGCTATCCTCCCAGAAAAGTGGTATTTCTGAGGCTTGGATTAGTAGCTGTCCCCTCTCTGCCAGCTCTCTCTCTCTCTTCTTTCTTTCTTGCCTTCTGACATACTTCCAGTGATGTCAGGGGGTGTGGCATATGCAAATAAGTTATGTTAATGAGCTCCTGCACCTCTTTTTCTATGAAATGACCTCGGTTACACAAGCTTCATAGAACACTTTCAGACAGGGATGCCAGCCTCCAGGTGGGACCTGGGGATTCCACTGGAATTCCAGCTCATCTCCAGACGGCAGAGATCAGTTCCCCCTGGAGAAAAGGGATGCTTTGGAGGGTGGACTTTATGTGGCATTGTAACCCCACTGAGGTCCCTGTCCTCCCCAGGATCCACCCCCAAATCTCCAGGAGTTTCCCAGCCTGGATCTGGCAACCCTACCCCCCATCCCCCATCCCCCATCCCCCGCTACCTTCTGAAATGTTTTACCAGAGCACCATCCCTCGGCTCGAGGGGTAGATCCAGAAGCCAAGCTACACCAAATGCTTCCAGAGGAGGACTTCTGCACACTCAGAAAGCCGGCATCCTCCCGTGTCAACAAAAGCAGATCTGACCCAACACGGAGACAAATGTGTACATCTCTGGGCTTCCTTTTCCTTTTTAAAGCAAGACCACTTTGTCTGTTTCGCTTTCTCCCTAGTAGAGGCCAGGGAGGCCCTGGGTGTTGGCTGTAGACAGACAGGGGGGCCAGTGTGTGTGTGTGGGGGGGGGGGTGCGGCGAGGGAGGAGGGAGGGTGGATGAAATAGGCCAGGATGTTGTACTTGAGAACCAATCTCCTCTTTGACGGGCTCCATCCCTCTTCTTTACAACCTTCATTCCTGCTGACTCAGGCAGGTGTGGAAAAGGGGGCAGGCCGGAGCCGATTGGTTTGGCACCCGGTTCCTTTCCCCATCCTTGGGGTCTTTTTTTCTTTTGCATCGGTGTTTCCGCACGCACACACACACACACACCACCCCTCGAGATGCCTACTTTGTTTGCTTTGTTTTTGCATGAATAGATCTCTCTCCAGGCTCCCTCGTTTGCTTCAGGATTCAGCTACGTTCACAATGGAAAATCAAACATGGCCACGCCACGGCCCAGGAGGGGAATTGCAGTTTCTAAAATACAGAATTGTTTTCTCTGCACTGAGCTGACTAGCTGAGTCCGCCTAGTGCCTCAGAGATTGAATTTGTGCATCTCTGGGTGGCAGATCAGAGATACCCCACTGGGACATGGCTCTTGCATGGTTCTGTGTCGTTTTAGCGAGGCCTGTGTTGAAGGCCTTCCCTGTGAATTATCAGGGGGAAAGGAGATTTGTTTTAATTTGTCATCTCAGGTGCCCAAAATATCTCAGGTTCCTTCTGGGCCACGGAGTTGAGAAGGGGATACGATGTGGAACCAGCACATTCTCTCAGCCTAACTGGTGGTGATTGGAGGGAAGGGCCGGTAATGTGACTTCCTTCCATGACTCTATATTCAGCCTGCCCGTGCATTAAGCAGCTGTGAGTGATTTGGGTGGGAGGGCAGGAAATAAGGCCGATTGGTCCTTTTCCTTGCCAGTTACCTGCCTGCTGTGTTCATAGGGTTGCCAACCTCCAGGTGTCTGCCAGAGATCTCCTGGGGTCACAACTTATCTCCAGGCAACAGAGATCAGTTCCCCTGGAGAAAATGGCCACTTTAGAGGGTGGAGTCTATGGCATTCTACCCCACTGAAGTCCCGCCTTTCCCCAAACCCTGCCTTCCTTAGACTCCACCTCCAAAATCTCCAGGTATTTCCCAAGCCACAGCTGGCAACCCTACCCACAGGGGGAAAAGATACAAGGGGTACACCCTTTGGGATGCAGTAAGGAAATAATACCAAGAAAGGGCATGCCAGAGAGGGATTTGAACCATTCTTGCAATACGGGCAGAAAACCGATGCATGCCTGCCCTGACCCAGATGGCCCAGGCTAGTTGAGTCTTGCCAGATCTCGGAAGCTAAACAGGGTCGGGCCTGGTTAGAACTTGGGTGGGAGACCACACAGGAAGTCCAGGGTCACTGTGAAGAGCCAGGCAATGGCAAATCACCTCTGAACGTGATTTGGAAAACCTACAGGGTTGCCATAAGTCGGCGGCCACTTGATGGCATTTTCCACCACCACCACCAATCTTTCCTACCATAACCCCGACAGGCCAGGCTGGCCTGATCTCGGAAGCTAAGGAGGGTTGGCCTGGCTAGTATTTGGATGGGAGACCATGTGGCAAAACAGGCCTGCTCTGGCCTGCAAGCCCCATTCCACCCTGGCCTCCAAGGTTCTCCCAGCACCTGGAGAGGCTTTTCTTTCTCTCCGGTAGCCCGCCGCCACCGCCTGGCCTCTGTAGGAATTGCCCACTGGGAGGGTGAGGACTCCCAGCTTCCCTTCCAAGTTCTGAGGCCTTGCCTCTGGGTCTCCCACTGCCCAATGCCTGGTCACCACGGGGACCAATTATTACCGCGGGGGCCCCTGGAGGAATAGCTGCTTGCCAACTGCCGGCCTTCCTCCTGGTGCCCCTTTTAAAATAGCTTGTCCAAGACTCTGGAGGTCTATGTGGTACAGAGAACCATTCCCAGCATCAAAAACTATAAAGTCTTTATTCAAAAGAAAATGTCCACAAGCATACTTTTGGCACAGCACCAGATCGAGCAAGGGATTCCAAGAGAAATGGGTAAAATGCAATTCCTATGTCCCTCTCTCAATATATGCCCTATCAGATGTTAATAGGACAGGCTCCTTAGATTGGGAAGTTACAGATCTCTACAGAGTTACCATTACACTGAAGTTTTTCTTCAGCTGACCTCATGGCTAATTGCTGCCTCCTCCAGACCTCAATTAAGAGTTCTGTCTGCTCTGATGGACTCAGCCCCCAAAAGAGCTTTCTTCTTGCTACCCTGAGTTTTATCACCTCTCCCCCCCCCACTGACCAGGTTAGGTTTGACTTTAGAATTGTCATTCCTGAAGTTTCTCTAGTATTTAATTCCTCCAGATCTCTGTTCCCTGCTTAGAGGGGGGGAGCTTGACCCACCCCATTGTCTAGACCTATTGACATTCATATGAAGGTGGGCTGAGGTAAGTCTGGAAAGCAACTGAACTGACTTTTCCTCCTTCTAGCCAGTTCTCTGCCCAGAGGGGGGGGGGGACTTTTAAAACTCAGAATGAAGGTTTTGCTCATTTCAAAACTCCAAAATAAAAATGCATTTCTTCACAGACCAGCAAGGAAGTCCAGGGTTGCAGCACGGAGGCAGGCCATGGCAAACCACCTCTGCCTGACTCTTGCCTTGAAAACCTTATAGGGTCATCATAAGTTGGCTGTTACTTGACCACACTTTTCACCACCAACATGCATGCCAATACCCCAGGGTTGCCAAGTTCCCTCACTGCGCTGGCAGGGGGATTTGGAGGGCATTCTGGGATGTCGCTGATGTGATGATGTCACCCAGAAGTGATGTCACTGCACTGGCGACATTGCACGACGATGCTCTGGCTTAAGGGCAAAACTCTATGGTTTTAAGCCAAATTTGCCATAGAGTTTTGCCCACGAACCAAAGTGTCACACACGACGTCCCCGATGTGATGACATCACTTCTGGGTGACATCGTCATGCCGGGGACATTATGCCCAGACACGGCTGTTTGGGGGTGGGGCTTGAAAAACAGGGGAACCCCCACTGGGCCATGGGGACTGGCAACCATGCGATACAGAGTTGTGTTAGTTGCCTGTAGCACAACAGCCAAAAGACAAGGAGACACATTTGATTAACTCAGAGAGGAGTAACTTTCTGCTTTTAAAAAAACCTTCCTGGTCACCTGAGGATCTGATCATGCCATGTCCACCTCTTGCCAAATCCAGACTGCCCCCTATCCCGGGGAACCCAGTGAGGAGACCAAAAGGACCATCTTGCTAAACTGGACTAGCGCAGCTCATTTCCACTGTTGGCATCTGGAGCTTATTGCTCAGCGATGCTTTCTTGCCATTGTTCTGGAGAACGCGTGGGAGCTGCAAGACAGTCCCTGGAGGTCCCCAGAGGCCCACATGTGGATTGAGCCCATCCCAATAAATGCTTCTAGGAGATAAGTTGCAGTTGGGCATCCGGGATTTAGTCCTGTGTTACTTTAAATATCGGGTATTGCTGAAATGGTAAATTCTTCACACTTTTGAATCCTGGAACAGAGGGAAGTGTCGCACCTTCTATTATCCCCCTTTCCATGAGGAACCCTGTTAATAGAGCTACCCCCATGAACTTGACTAAATCTTTTTGGAAAGCCGTCCAAGCGAATGGCTGTCACAACAACCTCTTGAGGCAGTGAGTTCTGCCAGTTCATTATGTATCGTTAGACCGAGGCTGATCTGTATCCAAGGAGAAGAAGAGATTGGATTTATTCCCTGCCCTTCGCTACCCGAAAGAGTCTCAGAGTGGCTTACAATCTCCTTTCCCTTCCCCTCCCCACAACAGACACCCTGTGAGGTTGGTGGGGCTGAGAGAGCTCTCTCGAGGACTGCTCTGAGAGAACTTGTAACTCACCCAAGGTCACCCAGTAGCTGCCTGTGAAGGAGTGGGGAATCAAACTCATTTCTCTCAGATGAGAGTCTCTGCTCCTCACCACTGCAACAAACTGGCTCCTACAACTCAGTGTGAAGATTTCCTGGAGCTCCAGGATTTGTTCTCCAATGCAAAGAAACGTCTTGTGTAAGGAACCTTCTTCTAGTGGAAAAGGCTCTTTCTCCCAGTTCTTTGCTCCCCCTTGGGATGGGCGCAGAGGGATGCTTCTCAGATGAGCAGACCTGTAAGCCATGGTTCCCCAACAGGCTGCCTGCTGAGCTTTCCAGAAAGTGGGCGGGGACTTCGTAAGGCAGGGCCTGTTCCTGGCTGCCCTTTGCCTCTTGTGGCAGCCATTTGGGGGGGGGGGGGGGACTCACCATCCCCTCTCAAAATCCCAAAGGTCCCAATAGGCTCAAATAGGTTGGGGACAATGCTCCCTCTCAGCTGTGGAGTCTTGTGAGCAAAAAATCCTGCTTTGCGAGCTACTGGCATTAAAGTTGTGAGTGAGCGATTGGACTGCCGCATCAATCAGTTTGCTCTGGAGCCATCCTTCCTGAGCGAAGACAAAAAGGTATGAGCTGGAGGCTAAAAAACAGTGAGCTAGCTCACACTCACTCAGCTTGGAGGGAACACTGGTTGGGGACCCATGTTCTAAACTTTCTTTAGGGGGGAAATATCTTTGTTGGGTCATGGCTTTCCTATTATTCCGCAAGTGGGAGAAACAACATTCCCTCCCTTTGTGCGATGCATAAACGAACAGATGAGCATGAACTCTTATGCCACGCTGCAAGTGACGGTGTACAAGTGTTTTTTCTCCTGTGCAGGGCTGGTCTCGATGTAGGGAAAATGTCATGTGAGAAACAGCCCTTAAAGACCTCTGGGAAGCAGGGAGGCACCGAGGTTAGATGTGGTGGGACCCACGTGCTCCAGAGGCCTTTCCAAGCCCTCAGATGTCACCAAGGGTGAGTTCCCTCCGCTTCTCTACATTTCACACCAGGCCCATAGCTATGGTGGGGCTTTCGGGGGCACCACCCCCTTTCTTAAAGGCACAGCCCCACAAGAATGTCTCCTGTAAATCCTTTTTAAAATCATTTTTAAACAATTTTTAAAGGCATGTGCTCCTTTAAGCAGAATGGGGTGCTGCAGCTTCACTAATCCCTGCACTGAGCAAGGGAGGTTGGAGTTGACCTCTAGGAACCCTTCTAACCATGAGTCAGGAAACTAGTCTCCTTTTAAGAGAGTTTTTCTGCATGTTAGCTTTCTTTGCTATAGAAGTCATCACCCCCACCAGCCAGCTTGTTCTCAAAATGGTTGCTTAGGCTGGCAGAAGTGATTAACTTGCAGCAGCTGAGAACTGTCATCCTAGAGCCTGACAGCTTGCAATTTAGAGATCCTTCCTGGTAACAGCTTTCTATTGGCTCAACAGCTTTTCTTTCTGCACTGAGAACTTCAGCCCCACTGGGGGCGGAATTGCCCCACAAGCCACAAAATCCTGGTTATGGGCCTGTTTCACACGTTACACAGGTGGGGGATTCAGAATAACCGTGGCATAGTGGTTAAATTGTTGGATCTGGGAAATTCGGGTTTGAATCCCATCTCGTGCCATGGAAGCTCACTGGGTGACCTTGGGCCAGTCACACAGTCTCAGCCTAACCTACCTTACAGGGTTGTTGTGAGGATAAAATGGAGGAGAGAAAAATGACATAAGCCATTTTGGGTCTTCATTCTTTTTTTGGGGGGGGGTGATAAGCAGGCTTTTCAATAAGTACTCACTAGTTAGAATTCCTTAGCAGACTTCTTTTTGGGGGTAAGTATTGTGTGTGCATGTGTGTGCATGCCTGGAAGTCATGGTTGACTTCCGGTGACCCCTAGTGGGCATTTCAGAGAGGTGGCTTGCTATTGCCTGTCTCTGCATCCCAGCCCTGGATTTCCTTGGAGGTCTCCTTTCCAAGTACTTGCCAGGGCCGGCCCTGCTCCGCTTCCGAGATCTGGCGAGATCAGGTTTGCCTGGGCTATCCAGGTCAGTGCAAATTCCATAGCAAACTTGACATTTGCAGCATTTGGATGGAGAATGGAAAAGAAAACTGTTTCCTCCACTGCAGCCAGACATTGCTGGTGTGGTGGCGATACATATACATGTGCGAATGAACTTGTGCCTTAATGGAGAAGAGGTGAAAAAGAGGGTGAGAGGCAGGGGTCATTTTGAGCAGGCGCTCGGTGGAGCTCAGCTCCGGGAGTCGGCGGGGGACTGCCTGCTTGTGTCATGGCTGCAGCAAAATGACCCCGCTGTCCCCTGGAAAGGTCCTTGTTCCTCCGACCAGCCTTCTGAAGGCTTCAGCCACCACTGAAGCTCTCCTCCCAGAATAGCGGTATTTCTGAGGCTTGGAGTAGTAGCTGTCCTCTTTCTTTCTTTCTTTCTTTCTTTCTTTCTTTCTTTCTTTCTTTCTTTCTTTCTTTCTTTCTTTCTTTCTTTCTTTCTTTCTTTCTTTCCTTCTGACATACTTCCGGTGATGTCAGGGGGTGTGGCATATGCAAATAAGTTATGCTAATGAGCTCCTGCACCTCTTTTTCTACGAAATGACCCCTGGCGAGAGGTCTTGCTGGGGTGGGAAGGTTGCAGGGTGTCCAGAAGAAATTGGTGGGTGCAGGAATCGGTGTGGGGGGGGATACACAGAGAAAGCATACATGGGGGGGGAGTCATAAGCAAACAGGAAGACCCTGAAAGAAATAAGAGTAAAAGAAAGAGGAGGCTTGTGGGTCTCCCAGCAGTGAATGCAGACAAGGGCCCAATGGGGTGAGGAGGAGATTGGGTTTATACCCCGCCCTTCTCTATCTGAAGGAGTCTCAGAGCAGCTCACAATCTCCTTTCCCTTCCCTTCCCCACAACAGACGCCCTGTGAGGTCGGCGGGGCTGAGAGAGCTCTTGAGAGAACTGCCCTTGTCAGAACAGCTCTGAGAGAACTTGTGACTGACCCAAGGTCACACCAGCAGCTGCACGTGGAGGAGTGGGGAATCAAACCCGGTTCTCTCAGATTAGAGTCCACGCTCCTAACCACTGCACCAAACTGGCTCTCAAGGTGAGTGGGTGCCAGCCGCATGGGAGAAGACAAAAAGAGAGTGATCTGCCCCAGAGGGTGGCAACAAAAGAACGGAGGATGGGTTTCAGGGTACCCCGATGCAAAGGCTCCATTGTGATGTGGTGGTTAGACTAGGACCCCAGAGACCCGGATTCCAAATCCCTGCACTGCCATGAAACTCACTGGGTGACCTGGGGCCAATCGCACGCTCTCAGCCTAACCTACCTTGCAGGGTGGTTGTGTGAGGATAAAAGGGAGAGCTGCATCAGGCCTAAACTAGATAAACTGAAGGGGGGTGAAGAGGGAAAAGGGGGAGCCTGGGGGGTATTCATTTAAGGTGGGGAGGAAGGGTTGCCAGCCTCCAGTTTCAGGTAGTGGTTAAAAGCACAGACTCTGATCTGGGAGAACTGGGTTTGATTCCCCACTCCTCCACAGGCAGCTGCCAGTGTGACCTTGGGTCAGTCACAAGTTATTTTCAGAGCTGTTCTCTCAAGGGCAGTCATCGAATGAGCTCTCTCAGCCTCACCTACCTCACAGGGTGTCGGTGCTGGGGAGGGAGAGGGAAAGGAGTTTGTAAGCCGCTCTGAGACTCCTTTGGGGAGTGAAGGGTAGGGTAGAAATCCAGTCTCCTCCTCCTCCTCCTCCTCCTTCTGGACCTTGGAGGTTTCCAGGAATTACAACTGATCTCCAAACGACTGTAATAATTTCCGCTGGCGAAAACAGCTGCTTTGGCGGTCTCTCCCCTCCCCAGACTTCCCCCCCAGACCTCCAGGAAATCCTCAGGTTGGAAGTGGCAATCTTATGAGAAGCGTATGGTATCAATCGGTGTCTAGGTTCCAGAATGAAATGGGGGCTCTAGATGGGAGGGGACATTTTGGCAGGAGTAAAGGGGGAGCCATGGAAGGGACAGTTGCCAGCTCTGGGGTGGGAAATTCCTGGAGATTTGGGGGTGGAGCCTGGGGTGGACAGCATCCCTTTTCTTCAGGGGAACTGATCTCTGTAGTCTGGAGAGGAGCTGTAATTCCAAGGGATCCCCAGGTCCCACCTAAAGGGCAGCCACCCTACTAACGGGAGACCAGTTGTGATTCCGGGAGATCTCCAGGCACCTCCAGGAGATCGGCAACTCCAGGAGGGGGCAAAGGGACAGGCCCGGGGAAGAGTGAGAAATCCCGGGGAGAAGAAGCCAAGGGGTGCAACGGGGTGTGTGTGTGGGGGGGGGGGGGACAAGGCGTTTGCAGGGCGCCCCCCGGAGGCGAGCGATGGGCGATTGTCCGGGGGGCTGGGCGGGCGCAGCTTGCCGACCGGGGCGGGCGCAGGCAGCCGGGGCCGGGCCGGGCCGCGCGGATCGATCGCGGCAGAGGCGCCCGGCGCGAGGATTGCATCTTGTCACAATAATTTATTGCTCTCATCCCCGCCTGATCGATGGTTTGAATTAGCGAAGCGCCCGGCTTTAATATTTACCCTCCGCGCTGCGCTTCCAATCTCAATTCTAATTGATTCGGACACGGGCAAGCGCTGCCGGGTGGGGCGGGGGAGAAGGGGGGGGGTTTGGGGAGTGGGCTGGGCAGGACCCCCACCGCGAGGGAGGGAGGAGGGGATCTCTTGGGCATCCAAAGGAAGCAGCCGGAGCCTGGGGGGGGGGGGGGATGAGTGGGTCACAAGGGGGCAGAGTCCTGGGGGGCGCGATCAGGAAGACGGGCAAGGCTTGGGGGAGGCTGCTCAGAGGCGGACAGGAGCCTGGGTAATTAGGGGAGACATCAGGCCTTCCGAAACAGCATTGCTTGAGGAGAGGGGAGGACTAGATTTAGGAGACAAACTGGAGGCCTGGGTGTGGGGTTAGGGGGCTCAGCAGCAGAAGAAGAAAAGATTGGATTTCTACCCCGCCCTTCACTACCTGGAGGAGTCTCCGAGCATCTTACGATCTCCTTTCCCTTCCCCTCCCCACAACAGACACCCCGGGAGGTAGGTGGGGCTGAAAGAGCTCTTTTGAGGACTGCCCTTGTGAGAACAGCTCTGAGAGAACTTGTGACTGACCCAAGGTCATGCCAGCAGCTGCATGTGGAGGAGTGGGGAATCAAACCCGGTCCTCCCAGATTAAGAATCCATGACCCTAACCACTACACCACACTGGCTCTCTGCCAAAGGAAGCTGGGGCAGATCTCTGGGAAAGCCAGAACCTGGCTTGAAAGAATCGACTGCACTGTCTCCTGGCCATTAGCAATTCTATCTCCTGGGGAAGCGTGACTTGGGGTACCCAACGTGGTGCCCATGGGTGCCACAGTCACTGCCAACAGGGGTTGGATGTGGCGCTTGCCTAACAGGGCTTCTGATTGTCCGTGCAGCTGAAGAGGCATCCTGTTAAACACATCTTCTGCCAGAAATGTCAAAGAGTTCCTATTGGTTGTATTACAGCCTCGCTCCCTGGCATTTTGTGATCGGCTCTGCCTCCTGCAGGGGCCATTTTGGGATAGTGCCCACTGACCTGTGTTGTGTCAGAATTTCCAAGGTGCCTGCAGGCTCAAAAAGGTTAGGGACCCCTGCACTAGACTGGCCCAACAGGAATCAGGTATTGGGTGAGAGGACGGACGGACAGAAGGAAGAAAGGATGGAAGGAAGGGAGGGCGGAAGGAAGGGAGGGAGGAAAGGAAGGAAGGGAGAGAGAGAGAGAAACGGAAGGGAGGGAGGGAGAGAGAGAAATGGAAGGAAGGGAGGAATGAGAAAATTGAAGGAAGGAAGAAAAGGAAGGAAGGGAGAGAGAGAAACAGAAGGGAGGGAGGGAGGGAGGGAGGGAGGGAGGGAGGGAGGAGAAAAATGGAATTGGAGGGATTCTCTGACTTAAGGATTGAAGGACAGTTTGTGTTTTATAGGGAACCTTATTTGCGTGCCCAATATACATGCACATATTGCCTCAAATACAAGATCACAAGTGCAGGCCCTGTATCTTCTCACAATATACCCCACACAAACACACTGCCCACAGAATGACACACAACCTCGAAACTTAGTATCTGGAGTGTTTTCTGCATCCTGTGATCCGGGGGGATGTTATATATCTCCTCCTCTGTCCGTTATACGATCCGGGGCCTGCCTCTAATAGGTATAGACTATTTTTAGAAAGATTGTTCCACAATTCTCATCTCCTCTAAGGGCGCTTGAGACAGCTGGTGAGATGACAAGGCCTTCAAGTGGCCAGAATTTACTTCCGCGCATTCTGGCGGGGCCTCGCGTGTCCCTTGCCAAAGGACTACGAAGGGCCTTGAGTTTCCCACGGAAATCTCGGACGTTCGATAATCGATTTCTCAAATTATCCAGGAAGATAATTTCCACCTGCAACGAAGTTAATTCAAACCTTGAATTATTGCTGAGAACCATTTGGATACCAGAAGGTCACCTATGTGTCTAATTTATCTTCCGGGGGTCCTTTCGTGATGTCTTGATTTTATGACAACTTGGAGATATTTCAGGTTCAGGGTTGGTCCGTTTGCTGTGTAGATAGCATATCCCAATGCTCCCTCTAAGCTGTGGAGTCTTGTGAGCAAAAATTCTACTTCATCAGCTACTGGCATTAAAAGTGGTGAGCGAACGATTTGGCTCCTGCATAAATCAGTTTGCTCTGGAGCCATCCTTCCTGAGCTAAGACAAAAATGTGTGAGCTGGAGGCTAAAAAAGCTGTGAGCTAGCTCACACTTACTCAGCGGAGAGGGAACACTGCCCCCCTCCCCAAACAGTGGGGCCAGGGAGGCAGAGAGACTATTTCTACAGGCAAAAGTTGAATGCTGATCTGTCAACATGAGCAGAAGGTCACGCATTATAGACTATTTCAGGAGTCCCCAAGATGGCATCCATGGGCACCATGCCACTCACCAACACCTTTTAGAAAATGGGCAGGACCAGCGGGGGCTTTCCCCAGCAAGGCTTGTGATAGGCCACTGGAGATTTGATTGGCTTTGCTGATTTTTAAAAGTGTTGCTTTGGTGGCAGCTGCCATCACAGCACTGTGTGACGTAAAGTAAGCTGTGGAGGCCATTTTCTGGCTGCCCCCAGCATGCTGTGTCGGAACTCCAAAAATGTCTATTTGCTGCACTGAACTGCTTCAGTCAATAAAGAACATAATGGCGGTATCAGATGAAATTCTTCTGCCTGAGCTCCCCACACATAAAAAAGGAAAGACTGAGGCTAGAACCCCTTGCTCTGACATCGAGTTTCCTACATGCAGGGTGTTTTTTGTTGGAAGAGAAGGCCTAGATGCTCTCTCAGGCCTCAGCCTTGGAGGGGGGGGGGGTTGCAAACCAGTCCGTGAGACCAGCAAACTGTGGGTTTTCTTCCTGTTTACTCTCCTGTCTCTTACCCTTTGATGTAGACTAATAGGTTACAGGGAAATTGACTTATTTCCTTCCCTTCTGCCCTCTCACACTCTCTTTTCTCTTGTACACACAACAAAGAAGGAACCCGCTGATCTCTTCTTTGCCACAGTGGTGAATGCAGGATACCCCTCTGGAGCTGCATTCATCCAAGGTAGTTAGATTAGATTCTGTCTCTGTCTCTTAGCTTTACTATCTAGAATGTGGTTTCTAAACAAGAGGAAATCTTGAAACTGAAAAAGCAGCTCTGTGTAATTTTGTAACTCTGCTAGCACACTGGGAACAAAGGGCTTCTACTACGTGTAGCCAGGGTGCACTCTGATAAGTTGAGAAGGGATACTGGACTAACTAACCAGTTACTATCAGTGGCTATTAGCCTCAAGGTATAGATAGGAACTCTCAGCCTGGGGCAAGTGATGCTCTGTATTCTTGGTGCTTGATGGGGGGGCAACAGTGGGAGGGCTTCTAGTGTCCTGGCCCCACTGCTGAACCTCCTGGTGGCACCTGGTATTTTTTGCCACTGTGTGACAAAGTGTTGGACTGGACGGGCCATTGGCCCGAACCAACATTGGCTTCTCTTACATTCTTACGGTCTTATGTTCTCCCAACAGGTTATGGGCCCAGCATTTTTCAGGAGAGGTATTCAGCCATGCGAATCCCCACAGAACCTCTGAAGTAGCTGAGACTTTGAATTGTGTTTAACACACACCCCTGCCACCAATGATCTCTTGTTAGGGATGCCAGCCTCCAGGTGGGACCTGGGGATCCCCCGGAATTGCAGCACATCTCCAGACTACAGAGAACAGTTCCCTGGGGGGAAATTGATGCTTTGGTGGGTAGACGCTACAGCATTGAGCCCCACTAGGGTGGCCTACCTTCAGGTGGTGGTTGGTGATCTCCTGGGAGTACAACTGATCTCCAGGCCACAGAGATCACCTGGAGAAAATGGCCACCTTGGAAGGTGAACTCTGTGGCATTATACCCTGCTGAGGTCCTTCCCCTCCCTAAACTCCACCCTCTTCAGCTGCCATCCTGTCAAATATCCAGGCACTTCCCAACCCAGAGCTGGCAATCCTAAACAACAATGAGGTCCCTGTCCTCCCCAGGCTCCAACTTCAAATCTCTGGGACTTTCCCGACCTGGGTCTGGCAACCCTACCTCCCATCCCCAGCTGGTGGCCAGGAGGGCTTTGCACACAAAAGCTTACCCTTTGAATAAGACTTGGTCTTAAGTTGGTCTTAAATAAGTTGGTCTTAAAGGTGCCACTGGACTCAAACTTTGTTCAGTGAGGAAAGAAGACAGTGAAGCTGGTCCTTAGAGAAGGGCAGGGCGCTCTTAGCATAATCTAACAGAATCACAGAGTTGGGAGGAGCCATACAGGCCATCTAGTCCAGCCCCCTACTCAATGCAGGATCAGCCTAGAGCATCCCTGGCAAGTGTATGTCCAGCCACTGCTTAAAGACTGCCAGTACTGAGGGGGAGCTCACCACCTCCCGAGGCAGCTGATTCCACTGTGGCACAACTCTGACTGTCAAAAAGTTTATCCTAATATCCAGCCGGTACTTCCCCACCCTTAATTAAACCCATGATTGCGAGTCCTCTCCTCTGCTGCCCACAGGAACAGCTCCCTGCCCTCCTCTAAGTTGCAGCCCTTCAGATACTTCAAGAGAGTGATCCTGTCACCCCTCAACCTCCTCTTCTCCAGGCTGAACATTCCCAAGTCCCTCAGCCTTTCCTCATAGGGCTTCTTGGTCTCCAGGCCCCCGATCATCCTTGTCGCCCTCCTCCACACCCGCTCCATTCTGTCCACATCCTTTTTGAAGTGAGGCCTCCAGAACTGCACACAATACTCCAGGTGCGGTCTGTACAGCGGGACTATGACATCTTGTGATTTGGACATTATGCCTCTGTTGATACACCCCAAGATTGCATTAGCCTTTTTTGTTGCCGTGTCACACTGACTGCTCACAGAAAACATGGTGTCCCTTCATTTCTGACCACAGTTTGCAGATTGGAAGTGTTGTTCTTACTCTATTGGCTTTTAATAGATCAGTACAAACTTTCCACGTTTTTAAAAAAACCTTTGCGCGTCTGTCTAGTAAAATGTTTCTCAGTCTCTGGCATCTGCTGAGCGTTCCTTAGCGCATAAATAAACCAACCGTTTGACAATGCAGTCCTGTACAGACTTACTCCAGCCTAAGCCCATGGAAATTGATGGTCTTAGATGGGAGCAGCTGTGCGTAGGAGTGTACGTTGAATCTCCCCCATGGATAGTTTGAATCCTTTTCATCATTTTGGATTTTGATTGTACATTTTGCATGCTTCATATATCACCTTCGGCCGTTTGAGTAAGAGGAGATGAATAAATAAATAGGCAAAGATGAACAGTCAGTCTGGCAGACCTTAAAGAAACAAAAAAAGATTCAAGGTTCCCCCAGGCAGTGTGCCACGCAGGGCTCATTTTGTAGCAGGAGCTCCTTTGCATATTAGGCCACACACCCCTGATGTAGCCAATCCTCCAAGAGCTTACAGTAACCCCTGTAAGGAGAGCTCTGTAAGCTCTTGGAGGATTGGCTACATTAGGGGTGTGTGGCCTAATATGCAAAGGAGCTCCTGCTACAAAATGAGCCCTGGCCATGCACTTCAAGGTTCCTGTGGGGTGAAACCCAAAAGTTTGCAAAAGGTATGACTTGCCCCATAGATAAGCCGGGCTTGATAGTAACTGCCTGTAATGTAGAATTGCCAGCTTTAGGTTGGGAAATACCTGGAGATTTGGAGGGTGCAGCTTGAGGAGGGCGGAGCTTGAGGAGGGCGGGGTTTGAGGAGGGACTTCAGTGCTATGCAGCCCACCTTCCAAAGTGGCCATGTTCTCCAGGGGAACTGATCTCTGCCGCCTGAAGATTAGTTGTAATAGCAGGAGATCTCCAGCCATCTGGAGGTTGAAGCCAAAAGTGAGAGATCACAGGAGGCGACAGAAAACCAAGCCATACATCCATGACAAAAACGATGATGAGTCAACATACAGATAGATATGCAAAAAATATTGACTATCACAGTTGTAAATCTGTAGAAAAATATCTTCTTTTAGTGATAAAAGAAGATATTTTTCTACAGAATCACAACTGTGATAGTAAAAAATTTTTTTGCATATATATCTTTATATTGACTTATCGTCATTTTTGTCATTGATGTATGGTTTGGTCTTCCACCACCTGGAGGTTGGCAACCCTACTGTAATGCCGTAGGATCCATATACACACACACTCCTACACTTTGAATATAATTGATCTGGTGCACTGGAAAACCCACAGCGCTAACAGGATCTCGGGACTACATCCCACATAAATCGGAACTCGGCACCAGGAAGCATTCTGCTCGTAATAGGCTCAAAAACCATGCAAGCTGCCCAATGTTTAGTTGATATCTCTGTTTCTGCAGATGCTGGAGCTGGGAAGAGAAGGATGGGATAAATAGAGAAGGCCTGTGCATTTTCTTCTCCTCCATGAGGACTTGGAATGTGTGTTGTGTGTTTTTAAATGGAAAGATGACAAAGAGGAATTCTTCTCCCTCTCCCAAAAGGCTAGAACTCGAGGGCATCCAATGATGGGCAGTAGGTTCAGGACGGACAAAAGGAAATACTACTTTACACAGAAAGTGATTAAAATGTGGAATTCGCAGCCAGAGGATGTAGTGATGGCCACAGGAGTAAACAGCTTTTAAAGGGGATTAGACAGATTCATGGAGGATAAGACTATCAACGGCTACTAGCCCTGATGGCGGAGGCACTAAGCCTCCAAATCCCAGAGCGAGGAGGCAACATCAGAGGAAGGCCTTGGCCTCTCTGCCCTGTTGTTGGCCCTCCAGAGGAACTGGTTGGCCACTGTGTGAGACAGGATGCTGGACTAGATGGACTTTTGGTCCAATCCGGCAGGGTTCTTCTTAGGTTCTTATGAAGGCCTCACACTCCGTGCCCTGTTGCTGGCCATCCAGAGGAACTGGTTGGCTACTGTGTGAAGTAGGATGCTGGACTAGATGGACCACTGGTCTGATCCAGCAGAGCTCTTCTTAGGTTCTAATGAAGGCCTCAGCCTTTATGCCCCGCTGTTGGCCCTCCAGAGGAACTGGTTGGGCACTGTGTGAGACAGGATGCTGGACTAGAGGGACTACTGGTCGGAGTCAGCAGGGCTTTTCTGATGTTCTTAAAGTTCCAGAAAGCTGCATTCCACACCTGGAATACACAGGCAGCACTATGTCTGTCTATCACTGTAAAGTCTCTCTCTCTGAATTTTTAAAAGCTGGCAGAGGGTTCGGGGAGGTGGGGGGAGGTTAAGATCTGGTAGATGTTTCTGATTGATTTTTAACAGGATATTTCTGCTTGTTTCTGCTATGTTGCTTCTTTCGTTACCGCTTCTGAGCCTTTGGGAGGGATCAGACAATACATTTAAATACCTGGGGGGGGAAAACCCTATTGTTGTTCTCTCTGGCATAAGGTCTTTGGATTCGAACGTATGCCGATTGACGTGCTTTTAAATCACCCTTTGAGCGTGTTCTTAAGAGGCATCTGTGTGGGAACTGGAACAGAACTGGATAGCCACTGATGGACCTCTGTTCCATATGTTTATCCAACTGAAGCCACCCATGCTTGTAGCCGCCTCCACCTCCAGTGGCAGTGAATTCCACGTGTTCATCACTCTTTGGGTGAAGAAGTACTTTGTTTTTTCTGTTCTAACCTGACTGCTCAGCAATTTCATGGAGTGCCCACAAGTTCTTGTCTTGTGAGAAAGGGAGAAAATGGCCTTTAGTCAAATCGAGTATATGGCCTTTAGTCAAGTCTTGAGTTTCCCCACCTCCTTTTAAATCTGCAGTGCAGGGATAATGTGGCCCATACTGCATACTTACTGTAAGGACAATTGAGACAATCATGCATGTGAAGTCAGAGAGGCAGTGTGTAGGGGTCAGAGTGCCGGACTAAGACCTGGGAGACCCAGGTTCAAATCCCAACTTGTGCGATGGAAGCTCGCTGGGTGACCAGTCCCACTCACTCAGCCTCCCCTACCTGGCAGGGTTGTTGTGAGGATAAAATGGAGGAGAGGAGAATGACGTCAGCCACTTTGAGCCTTCGCTAGGGGGAAGGGAGGATGAGGAATGAAGTAAAACAAGATGACAAAATGTTCCAGGTGTTTAGGGAAAGTGTTGTATAAATGCCCAATATTATAGCTGCAGATTATAAAAAATGGGGATTCTCCAGATGGTAAGAACCTCAGAGGAGCCCTGCTGGATCAGACTAGTGGTCCGTCTAGTCCAGCATCCTGTCCCACACAGTGGCCAGCCAGTTCCTCCCAGAGGGCCGACAACAGGGCAGAGAGGCCGAGGCCTTCCCATGATAAGAACCTCAGAGGAGCCCTGCTGGATCACACCAGTGGTCCACCTAGTCCAGCGTCCTGTCTCACAGTGGCCAACCAGTGCCTCTGGAGGGCCAACAACAGGGCAGAGAGGCCGAGGCCGTTCCCTGATAAGAACCTAAGAAGAGCCCTGCTGGATCAGAGTAGTGGTCGTTCTAGTCCAGCATCCTGTCCCACACAGGGGCCAACCAGTTCCTCAGGAGGTCCAATAAGGGGGGCATAGAGGCCAAGGCCTTCTCCTGATGTTGCCTCCTGGCACTGGGACTGACTGCCTCTGAACATGGAGGTTCCCTTTAGTCCTCATGGCTAGTAGCCACCGATAGAAGGGTCCTATTAATCTGTCTAATCCCCTTTTAAAGACATCTATGCCTGAGGCCATCACTATATGTCCTCTGTAAGGACTTGGAAAATAAATGTCAGTAGCTGGACTTAAAGAGTGGAGGGACCAAACCATGATCTCAGGCAAGAAATAAGTCACTGCAAAGTGTATTCTATCCTTTCTTTGGATAAAACAGCTTGCTTACAATGCTTGCTTCAGCACTGTAAAAAACAACAACCTGACAGAGCGGTTCCTCAGGGGAACAGGCTTCCTCGGGAGGTGGTGGGCTCTCCTTCTTTGAAGGTGTTTAAGCAGAGGCTCGATGGCCATCTGACAGCAATGCGGATTCTGTGAACCTGGGCAGATCGTGAGAGGGAGGCAGGAAGGGCTGCGGGTATTTTCATATATGGCCAGGGAAATGCCAATCATCACTTTGGGATCAGGAAAGAATTTTCCTCCAGGTCAGGTTGGCCCTGGGATATCCTTGTTGCTGTTTGCCTTCCTCTGGGCATAGAAGAAGTGGGAGGGGGGGGTAGTTGCAAATTGAACAGGGGGTGAGCTAGATGACCCTTGAGGTACCCCCTCCAGCTCTGTGTTTCCATGAAACAAATTTAGAGGACATTTAAATAGATATTTGAAAGCAATGGGGTCTTCATGGCGAGCCAGTTTGGTGTAGTGGTCAAGAGTGCAGACTCTAGTCTGGGAGAGCCGGGTTTGATTCCCCACTCCTCCACATGCAGCTGCCGGTGTGACCTTGGGTCAGTCGCAAGTTCTCTCAGAGCTGTTCTCTCAAGGGCAGTCCTCGAGAGATCTCTCTCAGCCCCACCTACCTCACAGGGTGCCAGTTGTGGAGAGGGGGAGGGAAAGGAGTTGGTAAGCCACTCTGAGACTCCTTTGGGTAGTGAAGGGCGGAGTATAAATCCAATCTCTTCTTCTTCTTCTCCCTCTCCCTCTTCTTCCTCCTCCTCCTCTTCTTCTTCTTCCTCTTCTTCTTCTTTCTGAGGTCAATCACCAATCCCTCCCTTTCCCTCCTTCTCTAAAGCACCAAACAGTCTGAAGCACTGGAACCTCTTAAGAGGGACACTTAGCAGAATGTCGTTTGTCAATACTTTTAATAATATAGCATTCCCGGCAGAAGCTGTTATAATATTAATGCCTCCGTTAACAAGCTAAACTGCTTCAGGGCGCCCACGCATGCCCGCCACGGCTCCAGCGCGTTTCAGCCACACAGCCTCATTGTATTTACCGCAGTATCTTAGATTAATTAGTGTATATTAATTAATGTCAGCTCAGGCAGGGGGAATAAATGCGAGGAGGTCCTGTTGTGCATTGGGTGTTGGGCTGAGAAATATTTTCTAAAGCCCGGTCAGGGGAAGAAGGGAGTTTCTCCAGAAATTTTAGCCTGTTGCATGGCTGAAAGAGAGGCTGGAATGGAGCCAGTGTGGTGCGTCATGGTTAAGTGTGGGACTAGACGATCTGGGAAACCCAGGTTCCAGGGGAAGGGCTGCACTTCAGTGGTAGAGCATCTGCTTGGAAGGAAGGAAGGAAGGAAGGAAGGGACGGAGGGAGGGAGGGAGGGGGAGGAGGAGGACGATGAAAGACTGGATTTGTACCCCGCCCTTCATGTAGAATCTCAGAGCGGCTTACAATATCCTTCCCTTCCCCTCCCCCTCCTATCCTTTGAGGTAGGTGGGGCTGAGAGAGCTCTTTTGAGAACTGCTCTTGAGAGAACAGCTCTGAGAGAACTATGACTTGCCCAAGGTCATCCAGCAGCTGCAAGTGGATGAGTGGGGAATCAAACCCGGTTCTCCCAGATTAAAGTCTGCACACTTAACCACTACACCAAACTGGTGTATCGGAGGAGGAGGAGGAAATTGGATTCATACCCCACCCTTCGCTACCCGAAGGAGTCTCACAGTGGCTCCTTTCCTTCCCCCTCCCCACCACAGACACCCTGGGAGGTCGGTGGGGCTGAGAGAGTTCATTCGAGGACTGCCCTTGAGAGAACAGCTCTGAAAATAACTTGCGACTGACCCAGAGTCACACCAGCAGCTGCACGGGGAGGAGTGGGGAATCAAGCCCGGTTCTCCCAGACTAGAGTCCACACTCCTAACCACCACACCAAACTGGCTCTCAGGTCCCAGGTTCAATCCCCAGCATTTCCAGCTAAAAGGATCAGGCAATAGGTGATGGGAGAGACCACTGTGTCTGTGACCCTGTAGAGCCGCTGCCAGTGAGTGGACTATGCTGACCATGATGGACCAGTGATCTGATCCAGTACAAAGCAATTTCTCATGCGTTCCTGTGTGAATCCCCCCCTCTGCCACAGAAGGTTGCTGGGTGGCCTTGACCCAGCCCTACGCTCTCAGCCTAACCTACCTCACAAGGTTGTTGTGATGGAGGAGAGGAGAATGATGCAAACCGCTTTGGGTCCCCCATTCAGGAGAAAGGCAGGCTATCAGTAAAGTCAATAAATAAATAAAGCAAAGAACCACGGTGCCAGTTCCGGCCTCTGAACATCTGGCGTCTGAACACTGGGACCAGGCAGCGGTCCAACTGGAACCTACCCTGCCCTGCTTCTTTTAATCTCTCACTTATTTTCTCCCTGTCGGTTTATTATTTATTTAGTCAATGCAAATCTCGCGTCTCCAGAGACCCGCTGGCTGACATGAACGCCTGACCCGGGGCACTCTTTCTTGCAAAAGCTGGTGCAGTTAAGGGTTTATATCGCTAGATCCATTTCTGATTCCTTCCACTTCTCGGTCCTTTTCCTTCTTGGTGTCACTTTGAATTGTTTTCATCTGCTGATTTTTTTGACTCGGTTTTTTAAAATGCTTTGGGGGCTTCATTTGATTAGGGGATGTTTTGAGATCGGCTTTTTTTCTTGTTTTAAAGATTTGGAAACGTGCATATGAGCTGCTTCCAGTGTTTACCCTGGGACAGAGAACATATGAACACCAGCATCCTGTCTCACACTGTGGCCAACCAGTTCCTCTGGAGGGCCAACAACAGGGCAGAGAGGCCGAGGCCTTCCCCTAATAAGAATATAAGAAGAACCCTGCTGGATCAGACCCAGTGGTCCATCTAGATCAGCATCCTGCCTCACACAAGGGCCAACCAGTTCCTCTAAATGGCCAGCAATAGGGCAGAGAGGCCAAGGCCTTCCCCTGATGTTGCCCCCTGCGTCTGGGATTCAGAGGCTGACTGCCTCTGAACACGGAGGTTCCCTTCAGTCACTATGGCTAGTGGAGGTAGAAAGTGCCATCAGGTTACAACCAACTTACTCCTTGCATGTTCAGAGGTGGTCTGCTATTGCCTGCCAACCCAGGACTTCCTAAGTAGTCTTCCATCCAACTCCATCTAGTCCAATCTCACAGGCCAACCAGTTCTTCTGGAGGGCCAACAACAGGGCTTCGAGGCCAAGACCTTCCCTTGATGTTGCCTCTGGGATCTGGGATTCAGAGGAATCATTTCTCTGAACAAGGAGGTTCCACTTAGCCACCAAGGCTAGTAGCCACTGATAGACATATCCTGCATAAATTGATCTATAAGAACATCAGAAGAGCCCTGCTGGATCAGACCAGTAAAGGTCCATCTAGTCCAGCATCCTGTCTCACACAGGGGCCAAGCAGTTCCTCTAAATGGCCAACAACAGGGCAGAGAGGCCAAGCCTTCCCCTGATGTTGCCTCCTGGCTCTGAGAGTTAGGGGATTAGTGCCTCTGAATGGGGAGGTTCCCCTCAGCCACCATGACAAGTAGCCAATGATAGACTTTCCCCCCCTTCTCCTAAGGACACCAAGAACTGCAAGAGACCTAGGGTTGCTAACCTCCAGTTGGTGGCTGGAGATCTCTTGGGATTATAACTACTTTCTCGGTGACACAGATCAGTTCACCCAGAGAAATGGCTGCTTTGGAAGGTAGACTCTATAGCATTGAAGACCCTCCCCTCCCCAGGCCCCACCCTCCTTAGGGTCTACCCCCAAAATCTCTAGATATTTCCCAACCTGGAGCTGGCAACCCATAAAGAGACCTCTTTCCCCCTGGGGCCTCCAACAAGAGTGAGTTCTAAACAATGCTCCGTCTAAGCTGTGGAGTCTTGTGAGCAAAAATTCTACTTTGTGAGCTGCTGGCATTAATGTTGTGAGCAAGCGATTTGGCAATTTGGCCACTGCATAAATTAGTTTGTCCCGGTACCCAGAGCTAAGACAAAAATGTGTGAGCCGGAGGCTAAAAAATTGTGACCTAGCTCACACTAACTCAGCTTAGAGGGAACACTGGTTCTAAATCGAATTAGGACTGACGTTTTTGCAACCACCGCCCTTCCCCTCCCGTTTTCATCGGAGGTGTTTAAAAACAGACTGAAGTTAAACCAGGGTCAGACAAAACAAACAGGGAGAAAGACAGAGAAAGTGGTGCGAAAGCTAGATTGCCCCAAAGCAGAGGAACTTCTAGATCCAGACTCAAACGTACCCACATACAGAAAGTGTATGTGCAGTTTTTAAAAAACAACAATATATATATATATATTTGGTCTTTGTTTTCAGGGCCCTTATTATTTCTACAACCTGCTGTCTTTCTGATCTCATTCAGGCTCTGCTGGGAAGGAGCTGTGGGCCAAACAGTGGAGAGACGAAGGGTTCGCTCTTCAAAGGGTGGGCAGTGGCGTGCAAGCCCTTCAAATGCGTTTCCCGCGTATCTACACATCAACCTGCCGGCAGGACTAGAACGGGTAGAGGGTGGCGAGCAGACATCAATCAGATCTTAAGGAGACAGGCCTATTGGGGGCACGCAATAACTCCCCGAGTACTGTGTCGTTCGCTTCGAGAATACGCTGGCCAAAGATGTGGGGAAATTAGCTGTGAGTTTAGGGCAAGCGGCTTTTGATAAAAGGATGAGACATTTGAATAACAACAACAACAACAACAACAACAACAACAACATATGGCGTTTTGTGTGGTGAGCCAGTTTGGTGTAGTGGTTAAGTGAGTGGACTCTGATCTGGGAGAACCGGGTTTGATTTCCCCACTCCTCCACCTGCCCCTGCTCGATGACCTTGGGCAAGCCATCGTCCTGTCAGAGCTGTTGTCTCAAGGACAGTTCTGGAAAGTGCTCCCTCAGCCCCACCTACCTCACAGGGTGACTGTTGTGGGGAGGGGAAGGGAAAGGAGATTGGAAGCTGCTCTGAGACTCCGAGTGAAAGGCGGGGTATAAATCCAATCTCTTCTTCTCTTCTTCTGGTACAGCCAGGAGATTTGAAGATTGTCTGGCAGCCTGAAGTTCTAAGTTTTTTGTGGCAAGGTAGACTTATTTTGGGGAGGCTGAGAGAGCTCTGAGAGCTGTGACCAAGGTCACCCAGCTGGTTTCATGTGGGGGAGTACGGAATCGAACCCGGTTCTCCAGATTAGAGTCCGCCGCCCTTGACCCCTACACCACGCTGGCCCCCGAGACCTCCGGTCCCCAAACTGATGCCTATGACCACCATTGCTCTCACTGACAGGTCTCCTGGGACCCCCGTGCTTCTTCCCCAGACCTTCCCATTTTAGGGTTGCCAGCTCCAGTTTGGAGATTTGGGGGTGGAGCCTGGGGAGGACATGGACTTAAGTGGGGTACAGTGCCACAGAGTCCCCCCCCCCCTTCAAAGCATCCTGCGGCTCCATGAGACTGGGGACCTCTGAATTCAACACACCAATCGCCTATCAAAGATGATTGTTCATTGTTTAGAGAGCCTTTTGGAGGGTAGTCGTAGTGGTCTGCTGTAGAAGAGCTAGATTCGAATCCAGTAGCGCCTTTGAGACCGACGAAAGTTGGTAGATATGAGCTGTCGAGAGTCAATGCTCTGGTCCCTGACTAAGGGAGCTTTGACTCTCGAAAGCGCATACCCCCAAAATCTCATTGGTCTCTAAGGTCCTACTGGACTGGAATCCAGCTATTTAGAGACAGCAGCGATTGGGATTACCAGATACTGAGGACCAAGACTAGGGGATGGGCATTAGCTTTATGACCTGCTTGTGAGTTTCCAGAGAGCCGGCATGGTGTGGTGGTTACAAGTAACGGACTCTAAGCTGGAGAACCAGGTTCGATTCCCCACTCCCCCACAGGAAGCCAGCTGGGTGACCTTGGGTCAGTCGCAACTCTTTCAGAGCTCTGTCAGCCCAAAAAACAAGTCTATCTCGCCACCTAGTGGTGCATAACGCTAAAAGAGCTAGAACTTTAGGCTGCTAGACAATCTTAGGATCTCCTGGCTATACTACACACAATGCCATATGATTATTATTATTGTGAGTTTCCAAATGTATTTCACTGACTGCCATCAGAAACACAAGGCTAAGCAGATGAATGCCTGATCCTACACAGATAGTCTTACAAATCCTAGGGCCTAACAGCCAAAGAGACAGCTAATTTCTTATATTCCGTATTCAACTACCTGTTGCCTTTTGTGGGGAGGGAATCAGCCTTGTGGGACTGAGCTCCTTCATTGGAATAACTGTGACTATTCCATAACATTAACAGTTACTCAGAGAAGAAACAAAATAAGTACGCGGGCTGCTGTGCAGTTCATAAAAGACCAATCAATAGGACCAAAACCAAAAAAATTAGGGCTGTCACCCATTTGAATCAAAAAGTGGATTAAATCTGCCTGGTTTTGCACAGGAAGAAAAACAGTTGTTCCAAAGGGGGAGGGGAGTATACCTTGTTTTCAGAAGATGTACACATATTCCTGCTGAGGCTACCTTGCCAGGTCAAGATGAGGTCCTCATGGCTGCCATGGCAACCGGGGGACTTTCTCAGGTGGTGATAGATCCAACCCATGGAAAAGGGCGATCTCTGGATCTTCTTTTCCATACTAAGCAGTTTCCCAGTGACCTAAGAAATGGACTGGAGGTCCATCCCTGGTTGTGGTCCAGTCCATTATCTTCTGAAGGCACAGCTGAGTTTGTGGTCCTCTCCCTGCTGTTGTGGTGGACCCATCAGAATGGTCCCCCCTCAGAGTCTCTTAGGAACGTCAGAAGAGCCCTGCAGGATCAGACCAGGGGTCCATCTAGTCCAGCATCCTGTCTCACAAAGGGGCCAGCCAGTTCCTCTAAATGGCCAACAACAGGGCAGAGAGGACGAGGCCTTCCCCTGATGTTGCCTCTTGGCACTGGGATTCAGAGGTTGGACTGCCTCTGAACATGGAGGTTTCCTTTAGCCACCACAGCTACTAGCCACTGATAGACCTCTCTTTCATGAATCTAATCCCCCCTTTAAAGCTGTTTATTCCTGTAGCCACCCCTGCAGCCACTGGCAGCAAATTCCACATGTCTGGGGCAGTGATGCTTTGTATTTTTGGTGCATGGGGGACAACAGTGAGAAGACCTTTGGAGTTCTGGCCCCACTGGTGGTCCTCCTGATTGCACCTGACTTATGGCCACTGTGTGACCCAGAGAGTTTGTCTGAATGAGCCATTGGCCTGATGCAACTCTGGCTTTTCTTAGGTACATTTTAATCACCCTCTGTGTAAAGTAGTAATTCTTTTTTACCGTCTTGAACCTACCGCCCATCAGCTTCAGATCCTAGTTGTACAGAGAGAGTGTGTCTTGTTAAATTAACATGCAAAATAGTGAAGGGGGTTTTTTTACAGATAAAAAGAATGACCAGCTTGGTTTCTGGATAGCCCAGGCTAGCCCAGCCTCATCAGAGCTCAAAAGCTAAGCAGGGTCAGCCCTGATCAGTATTTGGGTGGGAGACCGCCAAGGAAGTCCAGGGTTGCCACACAGAGGCAGGCAATGGCAAACCACCTCTGAATGTCTCTTGCCTTGAAAACCGCATAAGTCAGCGGTGACTCAACAGCAAAAAGGGGCCGGGGAGTAGCCCTTTGGTGATTTCAGTCTTTATTTTTTTGGACAGATCAGACACAGAGGGTTTTTATGGAAGGGCAGAGCCTCCAGATGTGTTCACCTTGGTTCCAAACCAATAGTTTGGGACCATGGTCAAGTGACTCAGGTAGAACAAGATGAAATGAAATCCAGATAAGACAGAGGTGACGCTGGTCAGCTTTGGAGGAATTAGATCCGCTTGTTTTGGATGGAATGGTGTTGGCATTTGCCGAGCAGGTTAAGGGCTCTCATCACCCTAGTGTAGCTGTTTGAAAGACAGACTGGAACAGTGGCCAAAAATGCTTTTTATCCGCTGTATCTCGTTTGATGGACTCTCCCTTCTCGTAGACCCAGCTGATCAGGTCACCCTAATCCAAGCTTTCATAAGCTCGCCTTGGACTACTACAATGAACTCTACATGGGGCTTCCCTAGAAGACCATCCAGAATCTTCAACTGGCACAGAAAGCGACAGCCTGTTTATTATCAGGGGCTGGCCAGTGGAAAGGCATCGTGCCTATTTTAAAGCAGCTAACATCGGTCAACGATTTGCTTCTGAATTCAATTCGAGGTGCTTGTTAAGGCCCTTCGTGATCTGACCCACAAATCGGAAAGGTCCATCTCTTCCCAGGTGCAAATGACAGTCCTCAAGCTGCCAATATTCTGGCTCCCCCCGCCCCCCCCCCCCCCCACTTAGGACTGCCCACCTGGTATCTGCCAGAGCCTGTTCCTCTTCAGTAATGGCTCCCATTTCATGGAACAGGTTCCCCGGGGAGACAAGGAGGGCATCTCCTTCAGGTTTGTAAAAGGTGGTCTAAGCAGAGTTGCCAGTTTCCAGGTGGCACCTGGAGATCTCCCTCTGTTAGAACTAATCTCCAGACTTCAGAGATCAGTTCCCCTGGAGAACATGGCCACTCTGGAGGGGAGACTCTATGGCATCACTACCCTGCCGAGCTCCCTGCCCGCCCCAAACCCTCCCCAGGCTCCACCCCCCAAATCTCTGGGCATTTCCCAATTCAGATCTCCCCCCCCCCCCCCCGCAGCTAGAAGCAATGTTCCCTCTAAGCTGAGTTTAGTGTGAGCTAGCTCACAATTATTTGGCCTCCAGCTCACACATTGTTGTCTTCGCTCAGGAAGGGTGGCTCCAAAGCAAACTAATTGATGCTGTAGCCCAATCGCTCGCTCACAGCTTTAATGCCAGTAGCTCACAAAGTAGAATTTTTGCTCACAAGACTCCACAGCTTAGAGGGAACATTGGCTATAAGACTGTTCTATTTGCTAGGGTGGAATTTCAGCTGCAACCATGTGTATGTATAAAATGCTGTCAAGTCTCAGACAACTTCTGGTGACCCCATAGGGTTTTCAAGGCATTCAGAGGTGGTTCACCATTTGCCTGCCTCTGCGTAGCAACTCAGGACTTCCTTGATGGTCTCCCATCCAAGTACTAACCAAGACTGACCCTGCTAAGCTTCTGAGATCTGACAAGATCAGGCTAGCCTAGGACAGCCAGGTCAGGGCAGAGGCAAAGAGGGGGCTTGCCATGGCCTGCCTCTGCATAACAACTCTGGACTTCCTGGGTGGTCTCCCATCCAAGTACTAACCAAGACTGACCCTGCTAAGCTTCTGAGATCTGACAAGATCAGGCTAGCCTAGGACAGCCAGGTCAGGGCAGAGGCAAAGAGGGGGCTTGCCATGGCCTGCCTCTGCATAACAACTCTGGACTTCCTGGGTGGTCTCCCCTCCAAATGCTAGCCAGGGCCGACCCTGCTTAGCTTCCGAGATCTGGTGAGATCAGGCTAGCCTGGGCCATCCAGGCCGGCGTGTGGTTAATGGGGGTTGGTTTTATTATTAAAGATGTTTTTAATTTAGAACAGTAAGCCTTCTTGAGTTACAAGGGAAAGGTAGGCTACAAATATTTCAGTAAATGTAAATAGATGTACAGCATGATTCGCCTTTCATATGGAAAACAAGCTTCCCTTTTGGGGTGACATTGGCCATCTAGAGTTTTTAAAATAATATTCAAAATTGTGTTTTAAAATGTGTAAAAACCCCACTAGTTGATGAATCAGAAACAGCTTTAAAAAAAGAAGAAGATCAGAACAGGGTTGCCAACACCCAGCCGGTGCCTGGAGATCACCCGTTGTTACAACTGATCTCCAAACGAAAGGGATCAGTTCCCCTGGAACAAAATGGCTGCTTTGGAGGGTGGTGTCTACGGCATTGTACCCCACTGAGGTTCCCTCCCCTCTCCAAACCCCACCCTCCCCTGACTCCACCCCCCCCAAATCTCCAGGTATTTCCCAACCCAGAGCTGGCAATTCTAGATCAAAATGTTAAAAGTTAATTCTGTGAATGTTGCAGCCCTCAACAATTATTGTAGAATTATGCAAGATTAAATGGTGGTCAGATACAAAATCCCAGTTTACCCAGGGATTTTAAGATTCCATTTCAGGCTTCCTTCGCTGCAGATCTGCGATGCGTTTTCCATAACTTTCTTCGTCTGCATTCATTCAGAACACGTCGTGCTGCTAATGAGTGGGATTCTGAATCTTATTATACACTGTACTTTGGCCAAATGTCAATCTCAGCCGTTTCTGTACACCTCTAGTCAGGGAGTTCAAAAGAAAATGATCAGCAGTCGAAAAACATTTTGGGAATGAACCCCGATAGGTTCAAACAAATCACTGTGGTGTGTTTTTCACTCTGTGAAACCTCTTCTGGGTTTCCCTTCATTTTAGACATTTATTTATTTAATTCATTTCTACCATCCCCCCCCCCCCCCCCCGTGATGACTATTGTTGTCTAGAGAGCCAGTCTGGGGTAGCAGTTAGGAGGGCGGACTCTAATCTGGGAGAACCGGGTTTGATTCCCCACTCCTCCACATGCAGCTGCTGGTGTAACCGTGGGTCAGTCAGAAGTTCTCTCTAAGCTGTTCTCTCGGGAGCAGATCTCCAAAAGAGTTCTCTCAGCCCCACCTGCCTCACAGGGTGCCTGTTGTAGGGAGGGGAAGGGACAGGAGACAGGGACAGGAGACAGGAGACAGGGACAGGGCTTTGAGCGGGTGGCCGAGTTGGTCTGAAGCAGGGGGACAAAGGGTGAATCTGGTGGCACTTTTGAGACCAAGAAAGTTTAATTCTGGGCATAAGCTTTTGTGTGCAAGGAGACTTCTTCAGATAGATGGACGGATGGATGGAGAGAGAGAGAGAGGATAGATAGATAGATAGATAGACAGACAGACAGACAGACAGATAGATAGACAGATAAATAGGATAGAGATTAGATGAGAGAGAGAGAGAGAGAGAGAGAGAGAGATATTTCTCTGACCAACAAACTTTAATTCTGGATATAAGCTTTCATGTGCATGCACATTTCTACAGACAGACAGACAGAGACAGAGATAGAGATATCTCTGACCAACAAAGTTTAATTCTGGGTATAAGCTTCTGTGTGCATGCACACTTCTTCAGATATATATCTGGAGTGTTGCATGCACACGAAAGCTTACCCCCAGAATTAAATGTTGTTGGCCTTAAAGGTGCCCCTGGACTCAAACCATGAAGGGCTTTGTATGGGGGAGCCAATACCTTAAACTGAGCCCAGTCCGGCAGCCAACGGAGCACTGGCAGAATGGGAGTCACATCCATCTAGCTCCAGTGAATAGCCATGCCACAGCATTCTGGACGGCGGACCAGCCAGAGTTTCCGAGCTGATTTTGAGGGGAGACCAGTGGTTGAGGTCAGGGCACCAGGATCCCCACCAGCACGGGGGGGCGGAGGGTGGATAATCTAACAAACAACCACAGAACTGCAACCTGGTGGGGCAGTCTAGGACAGGAACAGGCAAGGGTCAAACTTGCCTAGTGGTCTGTGTTACAGTTTGGTGTAGTGGAGAGCCCATTTGGTGTCGTGGTTAGGAGCACGGACTCTTAATCTGGGAGAACCGGGTTTGATTCCCCACTCCTCCACATGCAGCTGCTGGTGTGACCTTGGGTCAGTCACAGGTTCTTTCAGAGCTGTTCTCTCAAGGGCAGTCCTCGAAATGGCTCTCTCAGGCCCACCTACCTCACAGGGTGTCTGTTGTGGGGAGGGGAAGGGAAAACTGTAAGCCGCTCTGAGACTCCTTCGGGTAGTGAAGGACGGGGTATAAATCCAATCTCTCTCTTCTTCTTCTTCTCCTCCTCCTCCTCCTCCTCCTGCTAGAATCCCCACGGTTCGCCAGTGGGTTTAACATCTGCCAAAGCAAAGTAACTGGAAAGTACATGGGTGGGTTTACAGGGATCCTAACAGGAAAAGAGAACAAGCGCAATATGCAAGCAATTTACTCCGTCTAAACTGTGTCCGGCAATACTGAGACTCTTGCTTGAAAAGACAGGAAGTATTTCGCTTCACACCAAAGCCCAAGAACCCCCAGTGGATGCTGGGTAGTCCGGCAGCAGTTCGCCACAGGGCCACAGACAGATCACAGTCTACCTTGTGGCGAAGAACCAGCCTCTGGAGAAATCCTTCCTGTCAAGAACAGATGGGTCCCCATTGAAGGTTTAAATACCACCGGGGATATTTAACTTTCTCTTTGATAAGAGTCCTCTGGAGCTACTGGGGGCATCGACTCAGCATCTTTAAGGATACTGCGGTTCAAAGAAAAGGGTGACCAAAATGTATATAGATGCACAGGAGGACTGGTTATCAACTGGAGCAGGGGATGTCTTACTGTTTGGACACCTGAAGCAATATTTGGGAAACAGGGAGCTGCTTCGCCTTTCTTCCCACCCATGGTCCTGCCATGTATATTTTAAATAAACCAAGAAGACACCGCAAAGAAGGTCATTCCAAAGGAAGTCACCTGCTGGAAATTATATCTATGCAACATATAACTACTCTGACCTGGATGGACCAGGCTAGCCTGATCTCATCAGATCTCAGACGCTAAGCAGGGTCAGCCCTGGCTAGCATTTGGATGGAGGGCCTCCAAGGAATACCAGGGCTGGGAGGCAGAGGCAGACAATGTCAAACCGCCTCTGAGCGTCTCATGCCTTGAAAATTGTACGGGTCACCGTAAATCAGCTGTGAATTGGGGGCAAAACAACAACATTTCAATACTTTGAGCAATTTCCCCTCGAAGCTGAGTTAGTGTGAGCTAGCTCACAGTTCTTTAACCTCTGGCTCACCCGTTTTTGTCTTAGCTCAGGAAGGATGGCTCCAGAGCAAACTGATTTATGCAGGAGCCAAATCACTTGCTCTCAACTTTAATGCCAGTAGCTCACGAAGTGGAATTCTTGCTCACAAGACACCGCAGCTTAGAGGGAGCATTGACCTTAAGTGTTCTTGCTTGTTTTTGTTAGTGGGGGTTGCTTGTTTTTGTTAGTGGAGTTTTTTTTTTTGCGGCTCTTAAACTGGATTGTTAACCTTTCATGCTATTCTGATAGATCCAGATGGGCAGCCGTGTCAGTCTGTCTGTAGCAGCAGAAAACAGCAAGAGTCCAGGAGCCCCTTCAAGACGAACAACACTGGTGGCCAATGCTCCCTCTAAGCTGTGGAGTCCTGTGAGCGAAAATCCTACTTGGTGAGCTACTGGCATTAAAATTGTGAGCCATCGATTTGGCTGCTGCATAAATGAGTTTGCTCTGGAGCCCTCCTTCCTGAGCTAAGTCAAGAATGTGTAAGCCGGAGGCTAAAAAACTGTGAGCTAGCTCACACTTCCTCAGCTTAGAGGGAACACTGCTGGTGGTAGGGGATGAGCTTTCGTGTGAACGGCACCACTGGACTCTTGCTCTTTTCTAATGGTATTCTGAGGTTATTTTTGTGTATTAGCTAGACTCGAGTCCACTAGAACCTTACAGACCTGCAAGATTTGTGGGGAGTTATGAGCTTTTGAGAGGCAACGCTTCCTATTTAGCCAGGTGCCACCAGGGGTATATTCTCTTTTTTGCCTCAGTGTCCCCTCTAAGATGAGTTAGTGTGAGTTAGCTCACACTTTTTTAGCCTCTGGCTCACACATTTTTGTCTTAGCTTAGGAAGGATGTCTCCAGAGCAAACTCATTTATGCAGTAGCCAAATTGCAGGCTCACGCCTTTAATGCCGGGAGCTCACGAAGTAGAATTTTTGCTCCACATCTTAGAGGGAGCATTGCCTAATATAGGTCCTCTTGAGTGGGCTGATGGAACAGGGTGGGAGACGAATATCCCAAATCAATAAAGATGCCTTAAAGCCAGAATAGCTTGAGTTCTTCTGATCCACTTCTTATTTCTTTGACTGTAGGTCCCGCAGAGATCAGGAGGGCTTTACCCCCGAGGAATCACAGGACTGCACCCTTTAAAATGGCTGCCTTCTTCCTAGTCAGCTGTGAGGGATTATGGGAGAGGGCGAAAATGAAAGTTCTGAACGTTCTACATTCGTTTCTCTTCCGACCTAGTTTCAGCAGTATTTAATTAGAAAGCAACCCACAGCTGGAAGATGACTTCCACTTTATTCCCACAAGATTGTGTAATTTTGTTTTTTTAGAAAGGGTTGTAGATTTACATGTGTTTGATTTGGAGGTTATATATTTGTGTGTTTACAGTCACACAATTCCATGTTGTGGTCCGCATCTTCGCCAGTTCGGCTCAATGTGTCTCGTTCTAGAAACAGTTTTATGGTTCGGTTTAGGGGTATCCAGTGGGGCAGTTTGGGGCTATCTATCTCTCTATCTCTCTCTCTCTCTCTCTCTCTCTCTCTCTCTCTCTCTAATCTATTCAGATTTATATTCTGCCCTCCCCACAAGGGGACTCAGGGTGGATCACAAGGCCATTCGGCAGTACTGTATATATACATGAATAATCAAATTAAAATAATGAAGAGCAATAATTTAAAACAGATGGCACTATTTGTTTGCGCCCACAGTCTCCAAAGCTGGTGTCACTGAGTCTCACGTGACTCTTGGTGTCTTCGTGTTGTTCAGGCTAACAACTGCACGTTTCGATGTGCCCTGCCAATAGACTGTGTCTGTGTTGTGGGACAGTTTGCATATTGGATGCATTCTGATTCAGAAACCGAGCAGCTCTCAGGAGCATGTGAAAGCAGCCATACCGAATCAAAAGCAATGGCCCCTGTTTTTATGGGTTCATTGATGGGCCACCATCCTTACTGAGACCCAAAGTAGATTGCAAAAATTAAAAGCCAACCATTGCCACCATTAAATTTTTTTAAAATTTTTTCAAATCTCTGGCAAGGGCTTGGATGGGAGACCTCCTTGGAACACCAGCAGTCGGGAGGTGGGGGCAGGCTTTACTCAGCCACCTCTCTGAATATCCTTCAGGCCCCCAGTAGGGGTCAGTCACCAGAGGTAGCCATGACTCTGAGGTGCACACACACTCATATACTTGTGTGCGCGCGCATGTGCACACAAAAAATACACCCCCCCCCCAAATTTACAACTTTAAACAGACATTAAAAATGACAACGTCCCTGTCGTATAAATGCAATCCTGAAAAATCTCAGTTTTCACATTCTGTGGAACGATGTTCAGCTGATAGTCTTGGTGGCCTTCTGCCAGGTGGGGGCCAGAAACAGAGAATTCTTGGGCATGGGCAGCTCTGATCTCACCCATTGGCAGGGTCAGGGTGACACCTTCAAAAACCATGCTCAGATGGGTAAGCTGTAGCAGAGCCTACCCAAGAGAAAAGGACTGCAGAGACCTAAGCGCCTGATCATGAAAGAATGTTGTGAGCAATCATAACAAGCACCTTGAACTGAACCCCAAAACTAATTGGTAGCCAACTGAGTGACTGTAGGGTAGGTGTGATTTGCTCTCTCTGCCTAACTCACGATAATCAACAGCAGGCTTTTTTTTTTTTACGAGTCGCCAAAACTCTCAAGAGGGAAATGAAGTTTTCAATCTGTATACTGAAAATTCACGAACTTTTAAATATTTTTAAAAGAATTTTGTCAAAGGGGTTCCAGAACTCCATTCTGACATGTTCCCCCAGGGGGGAAAAAAAGCCCTGATAATCAAGATGCAGTATTCCGCACCAGCTGAAGTTTTTGAGCTGTCTCCAAGGGCAGTCCCATGGAGATCACATTACAGTAGTTTAGCCTTGAGGTTACTGGGTCAGCGGAACCCCATCAGATGGGAGAAGCACAAAATCAGCTTCTAGTCTGAAGAAGATCATGCAGGCTGCCCAATGTTTGGGGGGGCGGGTTCGTATGTTTGTTGTGTGTGTGTGTGTGTGAAAGAGAGAGAGAGAGAGAGAGAGAACCTGGAAGTCATGGCGACCTCTGGTGACTGACCCCTACTGGGGGCCAGGGGGATATTCAGAGAGGTGGCTGAATAAAGCCTGCCCCTGTCCTCCCAACTTGGTATTCCTTGGGGGTCGCCCTTCCAAGTACTTGCCAGGGCCAACCCTGCTTGGCTTCCGAGATCTGACGGGATCAGGCTAAACTTGGCTGTCCAGGTTAGGGCTCAAGATACGCTAACAACATTTGAACCTAACGGCAAAGATACCTAGTAAAAGACATTAATGCTGTGGGGGTGGGATCTTGCAAAGGGGAAGGGGGGGACAGCAATTCTTGCCTTAACCCTTTGCTGGTATATTCACAAAGTCACTTAAATTATTAGAGAAGACCATGGTCTGTACTACACTATATATCATGTTAAGACTTATTCTGGTGCTTGAGAGAGCCAGTTTGGTGTAGTGGTTAGGAGCGTGGACTCCAGTCTGGGAGAACCGGGTTGAATTCCCCGCTCCTCCACATGCAGCTGTTGGTGTGACCTTGGGCCAGTCACAAGTTCTCTCAGAGCTGTTCTCTCAGGAGCAGCTCTCCAAAGAGCTCTCTCAGTCCCACAGACCTCACAGGGTATCTGTTGTGGGGAAGCGAAGGGAAAGGAGATTGTGAGCCGCTCTGAGCCACTACCTTCGGGTAGTGAAGGGTGGGGTATAAATCCAATCTCCTCCTCCCCCCTTCCGGTCTCCTTCCTCGCTGCCTCCCCCCCCCCCCGCCAGAGTGGCCCCTGACAAATTGGCTGTGCGACTGAGTGGCGAGAGTTCAATTAGCAAACACACTCCCCGAGCCACCGGCGCAAGTGACCTTACAAGTTTAATTAACGTCCCATCATTATGAGAGATTGAGATCAAACCGCCGTCACTTTGATAAATTAACAAATTATCACCGCGATGTTCTTTCCCCCCACCCGCAATCCGGCTAGCGTGCTCGGATCCGAGTCCAGGCGAAGTCTGGAGTCCGCTGCGGGCCTCGCTTTTCCCTCCCTGCCCGGAGTCTGCGTCAGGCTTTTCGGAAAGACGAGAGAATCGCCGCGCTTCTTCGCTCCGGCGCCTCGGGCCCCGATTCCATTGACCTAGCCTGGCCATGAGCGGGATGGGGTAGTTCCCGAGTTCAGCCTTGGAAAGGCAGTGGAACAGTGGAGGGGACTTTACTCCTCGGTAAAGGAGCCCAACTACAGTGCAGGAAGACCTCCATGGACTTCAGCCGAGGCTGAGCCGTTCCCAGTCGCCTGAGGTGGGCGCGATCCACCGGGAAATTCTCCTGCGTCACGTCAGCCTTCCCCGACATGAATGGGAAGCGGTCCTCCGCCACTGCGATCCGTTAGCAAAGGGGGCGCTGGCGTGGGATCCCTTCTCTAGCGGGCCGGTGTCCTGTGTTGGAAATCAGGAGAGGCGGGACCATCTTCCCCCGGGTTCCTGAATGTGTGACGCAGAAGCTAAAGGGCTTTAGGATCGGGAGCGACCGTTTTGTTCTGTGCCAGCAAAGGAAGCGAAGGTTTGTCTCCAAGCCAGAAAGAGTTGAAGGTCGCCCCGCACGTGGTGAAATAGTGAGCCCCCGCCGCGCTGCAGGGATCGTTTGCCATTGGAGAGGGTCGGGCACGTGAGAAAATCCGGTGGCAAATGATTGCCAGCGCGCAACCACGGCGGCGAACCCGATCCGGGCAGATCTCGGAAGCTAAGCAGGGTCGGTCCTGGTTAGTATTTGGATGGGAGACCAGGTAGGAAGACCAGGGGCGCTGCGCAGGAGAAGGAGGAGGCCAATTGCCTCTGAACGTCTCTTGCCTTGAAAACCCCATCAGGGGTCGCCATAAATTGGGTCTCGACTTGACTACGCTTTCCACCACCGCTATAGAGGCAGGAGAGGATTCCAGGCAGGTTTTGGCTTGGAAGCCATTTCCCTACAGATGCGAGTCAGTCTGGTGTGGTGCTTAAGTGCACAGACTGCGAGCCAGTCTGGTGTAGTGGTGAAGTGCGCGGACTCTAATCTGGGAGAACCGGGTTTTATTCCCCGCTCCTCCACTTGCACCTGCTGGATGACCTTGGGCAAGCCATAGTTCTGTCAGAGCTGTTCTCTCACGGACAGCTCTGGAAAGAGTTCTCTCAGCCCCACCTACCTCACAGGGTGCCTGTTGTGGGGAGGGGAGGGGAAGGGAAAGGAGTTTATAAACCAGGACGGGATATAATTCCAATCTCTTCTTCTTCTACAGATGACTGATGTCTGGGAAGTCTGTCTGTAGCGGTAGAAAAGAGCCAGAGTCCAGTAGCACCTTAAAGACTAACAAAAACTGAGCCAGGGGATGAGCTTTCTGAGTTACTGGGCCGTGGCTCGTGGTGGGGAAGGAGACCCTCGTTGACCCTCCCTTCTCTCCTGTGGTCTTAAGTTTGGCGAGCCCACAGGTTCAAGGGAAATCCTGGCACCTCCACTTTCCAGATGTTCAGTTGTTTTTTTAACAAAAATGCATACCTAACAGGGAAGTTTTTTTTTAAAAAAAGCGAGGTCTAAAAATGTAAAGTGAAACCGCGTGTCTTAACAGCCTCGTCCGTCTGAATGATCCTGGGTGCCTTGTCGTGCCTACTCGCCGCCGACACACCCTGAGAATCGTGCGCTGAAAGACCTTCCTGGTTTGGATTCTCTCGCACGACATTGGTTTGTGTGGCCCCGGGCCTTGAGAGAGTGGGGGGGGGGGGGGTAGCTGCAGGTGGAAGGGAAGGCGGGGGGGGGGGGGCGCTGCTTGCAGTCCACGAAAGGAGAGCCCAGGCTTCCGCGCAGATTCCCCGACGCTTTGTCCTTCAGCTCTCGGTGGCGGGCGCCTGAACGTGCGAACGGGTCTTCCGAGATGACATTCTGGCCTGAATTAATCTGGGAAGGTTCGCGCGCGCCGCGATTGGTGACCGCAGGACCCTTCGAAAACGCCTCGCTCTTTATTCATTCCCTGGTGTTCCGAGCCGAAGAACGGTAGAGTCAGTCTCTCCCCCCCCCCCCCACTCCCTCGGCCCGCCTCGCCCCTTTCCTGTCTTATTTGTTTTGCAACTTCGGTTTCTTTCCAACCCTTCCCCCCCCCCCCCCCGCCACCACCCCGCGCCGCGCCTTTGGTGCCGGAGGCCAGTCTCTCCCCCTCGCCCTCCTTTCCCAAAACTCTCTCCTCCTCACACATCCGCCTGCCCCCTCCCTTCTCCGTCCCCTGTGGGATGAAAAACTGCGCAAACAGCCCCGGAGCCACCGGGATGCTAATGGGGACGCGGAGCATTCAAAACGACGCCCAGCCGAAGCGAGCCAGGAGGGGGTGCGCGCGTAAAGAATGCGGGAGGGGAGAGGGGGCGCAAAAGGAGGGGGGAACTGTTTTCTTCTCGGGGAAGACCATCGGGTCAGGGGGAGGGAAGGCGGCGTGGTCTAAACCCGATCTGGCCAGATCTGGGAAGTCTGGAAGGGAGACCACGAAGGCAGGGCCGGGCAAACCACCTCTGCTTCCCATCTGCCTGGAAAACCCCTGGCTGGCGCAGCCAGAAGTCGGCTGCGACTTGAGGGCCCCTTAGGCGCACGGGATTTGATCGGAGGCCTGACTGTAGAGAGGAGAGACCCCGCTTCCCATCACCTCTCTCCCTCCCTCCCTCCCTCCCTCCCTCCCTCTCTCTCTCTCTCTCTCTGTGAGAGAGAGAGACTGCGGAGCGAGAGAGTTAGGTCACCTAAGGATATAAGAAGCCAGCTTCTCTGGTTTGGCGTGTCTCTCGCCTGCAGCGCCCGGGCAGCCGCGCGCAGCCCTGGCTCCCAGCCGTATGGGGAAGGTAGCTTTGATGTGACTGAAGATTTCTCTCTCTTTCCCTCCCCCCTCCTTCTCCTTTCCGGCCCCCTTTTCCCGTCCTTGCCATAATCTGGCACGTCTTAGAGCGGCCTAATTGCAAATCGATGGCGTTCGCGGCCCGCTGGGTGTTTGCGAAGTGGTTGTTGGATGTTAATACCAATTCCACCTCCGCTACTTCCCCCCCCCCCCCCGCCTCCTCCAAGTTTGCCAAACTAACGGGCCGGAGGAGGGTCTCTCCCGCACCGGCTGGAGCCACGAGCGGGGAGCAGGGCCGAGCCATCCCAGCGAAGGCCCCGATCCTTGCTGTCTTTCCAGGCTACGGCGCGGAAACGGCTCCCGGGAGAAAAGCGCTTCTCTCTGCGCGCTCTGGAGACGGTGGCGCGGCGCAGAGGGGTCTGACCGACCGCGGGGCCTGAGAATCCGGTTCCCAGCCACCTCGGTGCGTCCGGGAAGGAGCTGGGAAGCGGTGTGGCTGGCGGATAGGGGCCCCGCTTTGGCAAGTCGGGGTGGGAAACTTCTCTGGTTTACCAACGGAGCGCCCACCGTGCGCTCCGGCACCCGTTGCGCACGGGGAACGAAGTCTGCGGGGGCCCCCGCCGCCCTGGGCCTTACTCCCGAATAACCCTGCTCTTTATTTCTTTTTTATTCCGTTTATTGATTAGGACATTTGTTTATCAGACCATTTTCAGCCCGCCTTTCTTCGTGGGTCAAGGCGGTTTGTGGGCCTCTGTCTCTCCAGTTCAAAAAGGGAGCCAGAAAACTATGCCACCAACCTCCAGGGTAGCTGGGGACGCCCCTTCTTTTCATTTTACACCCTCCCCCCCCCCTACTTATCGGAAAATATGTGTTCCAGACGGCCCGGCCTCTCCTGCCAGTTGCCAACGAATCAACTGATGACGGCAACACGATAGCCTCCACCAATGCTCCCTCGAAGCTGTGGAGTCTTGTGAGCAAAAATTCTACTTGGTGAGCCCCTGGCATTCAAGTCGTGAGCGAGCCATTTGGCTGCTGCACAAATTAGTTGGCTCTGGAGCCCTCCTTCCTGAGCGAAGGCAAAAAAAATGTGTGCGCCGGAAGCTAAAAAACGGTGATCTGGCTCACACTAACTCAGCTTGGAGGGAACACTGGCCTCCACGGGTGAAAGTAGATTTTTTTTTGTTTTTGCTCACAAGACGCCACGGCTTAGAGGGAGCATTTGCGCCCCGCCCCACCCAGGAATCGGTGTGGTAAAAAAAAAAATCAGCCGTCTTCTCGGAGGGTTAAGCCTGGCGTTGGATTCTTGGCTAAACTGCGGAAGGGAGTATCTTCGGCCTCTGGTGCCTTCCCTTCTCCGACCCGACCCTACTTGGTAGGCGAAGCGGCTGGCGCTGCGGCAGCGCCGGAGTCCCCCCCCCCCCCCCTTGAGGACTGGTCGCTCCGTAGCCGACCGCGTCCCCCCCCCCCCCCCGGGCGCCGCCTCCCTCCGCTGACAAGAGGGCGTCTCGGTTGGTTTTTCCATTTTCTTGTCATGGCGAAGAGTAGACCCTTGGCGGCGGGCGGCTGCGAGTCTCGGCAGGGGGGTGGGGGTCGCTCCTTCGCCAGTATCCAGGCAGGGGAGTTGGGATGCGGTGCTTGTCCTACTCCGGGGGGGGGGGGGGAGGAAAGAAAGGACTTGGTGGGTGTGGTGGAGGGATGCACAGACAGGCAGATATGGATGGGTAAGCACGGTGATAGAAAGAGAGGATCCTGTGCCGGATGAATTAGAAGAGGGATGGAGGGAGATGAAATACTTCTTGAAACAGAGAGCGATTTTCCGTGTGGAATTCGCTGCCAGAGGTTGTAGTGATGGGCGGAGGACTAAAGAGCTGCAAAAGGGGATTAGACAGATTCATGGAGGCGACCGTCTATCAATGGCTACTAGCCCTGGTGACTGAGGGGGACCTCCTCATTCAGAGGCAGTGAAACCTTTAAATCCCCGAACCAGGAGGCAACATCAGGGGAAGGTCTTGGCCTCCGTGCCCTGTCTTTGGCCCTCCAGAACTGGTTGGCCACTTGTGTGAGATGCTGGACTAGATGGACCACTGGTCTGATCCAGCAGGGTTCTTCTTAGGTTCTTATGAAGGCCTCGGCCTTTCTGCCCTGTGGTTGGCCCTCCAAAAGAACTGGTTGGCGACTCTGTGAGACAGGATGCTGGACTAGATGGACCACTGGGTCTGATCCAGCTGGGCTCTTCTGATGTTCTTATGAAGGCCTCGGCCTCTACACCCTGCTGCTGGATCTCCAGAGGAACTGGTTGGCCACTGTGTGAAACAGGATGCTGGACTAGATGGACCACGGGTCTGTTCCAGCAGGGCTCTTCTTATGATCTAATGAAATAGATAAGATTAAATGAGAGACCAAATGTGTGTAGGGTAAATGTATTGGAACAGGACCCGGGAGTCCCAGTTCTGAATACTCACTTTGCCATGGAAGCTCACTGGGTGACCTTGGGCCAATCCCATAGTCTCAGCCTAACCTACCTCGCAGGATTGTGGAGAGGATTTTAAAAAATGAAGTGGAGGGAAATGGTGCAGGCCACTTTGTGGGAGAAAGGTTGGGTATTAAGGAAGTAAATCAATAAACATGGGGGTAATATTAATGGCTGTGAATGTGTATGCAATGGATTGAACTGAATATGTTATTAAAGAAGAAAATGACTCAATCAGTGTTCCCTCTAAGCTGAGTTAGTGTGAGCTAGGTCACAGTTTTTTAGGCTCTGGCTCACACATTTTTTGTCTTGGCTCAGAAAGGGGGGCTCCAGAGCAAACTGACTGATGCCGTAGCCAAATTGCTCCCTCACAACTTTAATGCCAGGGGCTCACCAAGTAGAATTTTTTCTCACAAGACTCCACAGCTTAGAGGGAGCATTGGACTCAATATAACTTGATTGACCAGCAATATCTCTGTGTGTGCGCGCACACAAACACGCATACACGGGTGATTGTCATTCGTATTAAGAATACACTCTGCACCTGCCCAGAGGCATTCTTTGTTGTTGTTGTTGTTGCTTCAGCTATCAAAAGGCGAAACCCACAAGCTAGATGGTGGTGAACTGGAGGGCAGATTAAATCCCAGATCAATGGAGGACTGGCTATATAGGTCTGTAGAAAATAAAGGAATAGGCTGGGGCTAGGGTTGCCATTTTCCAGGTTGGGCCTGGAGTTCTCCCGGAATTACAACTGATTTCCAGACCGCAGAGAACAGTTCCTCTGGAGGAAATGGAAGCTTTGGAGGTTGGACTCTATGGCACTGTATGCTGCTGAGATCCCGCCCCGCCCCAAACTCTGCCCTCCCCAGTCTCCACCCTCTTCCAAATATCCAGGAATTTCTCAAGTTAGAGTTGGCAACCTGAGGTGAAACAGGAAGGGGAGGGGGGAGAGGGACTGAAATGATAGGTAAAGGAGGAGGTGGAGGGGCGGCAGTTAATACCAGTCACGATTATATATTTTGTTGTGTGTTTGGAACACAATAAAATTAATTTTAACAACACCCTTATCAGGTAGACCACCACAGGTATGTGCAGTTGCAGAAGAAACAGAAGTTCCCCGAAAGCCATTCAAAGAGGTCCAGGCTAAGGTGAAGCTGTTGAGGTGCATGGGAAGTTTCCACCGAAAGGGGGCGCACAGAGATGGGCGAGCCACGTCGGAGAGGGCCGCGGCGTGAGGAAGCACCGAGTCGTTGCCAAGCGGCCGAGCTGCTCTCTTGAGCCCTCTAGGGGCGACAGACGGCAGAGACTTGGCCAGACGTCTCCCTTTCCCAAACGGACGCGAACTTTTCTCCCTGTTCTGGCGGAGCAGAGAAGGAACAGCGATTTGTCTTAGCTGTGGGCTCGGCAACGGCGGGAGACCTGGAAGACTGGGGGGGGGAGATGATTTCATCTCCCCGGATCCAGCGTGTATATATTTATTTATGATACTCCGGCGCTCCGGGAGACATTCATTAAGGCGCAGATTTCAAAGGGAACCAGGCAGCCGGAAGGGATGGCTCGGCGGGCGCGTCTGCAGAGGAGCGAGAGAGGCGGCGGCGGGTGTGTGTGTGTGTTGTGTGCTCACCGGTGGGAGGGCGGCGGATGGCGTTTCCCAGCCATTTTAAACTCTCCTGCTTTCCCCGCTTTCTTCTTTGGCTGCTTCTTCTGTTAAACAAACAAGTAATGAATAAAGCATCGGCCACTCAGGAGCAATTTCACTTCGCTCCCCTTTCTGTGTATTTAACGCCTTCTCTCTCTTTTTTAAAAAAATTAACTCCTCCCTTCTCTTAATTCTCTTCCCCGCCCGCCTTTCTTAATTCTTTCCCATTTTTAGCATCCGCTTCCCCATCAGCTGCATTTGCTCCCGTGCCTATTCATTCTCACCCTAGTCCCCCGCCAGGTATGATTTCCCCTCAGTCTTTTTTCATCCGATATCAAATGTCTTTGCTCTCTCTCTATCGGCTCCCTCCCTTCTGTCTTACCTCCCTCTCTCCCTGTTCAGGAAGGAAGGAAGGAAGGAAGGAAGGAGAAAAGTGGAAGGGAAGGAAGGGAAGGGAAGGGGAAAGTGGATGGGAAGGGAGGAAGGGGAAAGCGGAAGGGAAAGCGGAAGGGAAGGAAGGAAGCAAAAAATGGAAGGGAAGGAAGGAAGAGAGGAAGGAATGAGAAAAACGGAAGGGAAGGGGGAGAGGGAGGGGGGAGGGAGGGAGTAGACTAGAGGGAGCACCAGAGGGGGAAAGAGTGATGAGGCATGGAAGGGAAGGGAAGGGAAGGGAAGGGAAGGGAAGGGAGGGGAGGGGAGGGGAGGGGAGGGGAGGGAGGGAGGGAGGAAGGAAGGAAGGAAGGAAGGAAGGAAGGAAGGAAGGAAGGAAGGAAATAAATGGCCATAATGTAGAAAAGGACAGATAGATTCGAGCGGGGATATCTGTACTGGAGAGGCTGGTAGAACAGAGCAACATCTAAAAAATACACCTTGCAGGAAATTTTAATTTTTTTAATTAGAAGATAGGAACCCATATAGATTCTGTCCCTTCTTCCCATCCATCTCTGCCCACTAGAGACTCCAAGAACCTCCCCCCCCCCCCCCGTCTCTGCCTCTCTAATTCCGCCCAGACCTCTCCCAGTTCTCATGAAATAGCCTCCGAGATCCGCACCTGTCTGGAAATTAAAACTTTTCAAGTGCCATTGTTCGAAAAGGGGAGGCCCCCCCTCCCCTAACTCCCCCCCCCCCTCAAGTGACAATCTTGGCTGTCCTTTCATTCCCAGTCTCTCTCTCCATCTCTCTCTCTCTCTCTCTTGTCTCTCGCTCTTTATTTTAGAAAGATCAGAGGGGGAAAAATATGAATTTTTTTTTAAGAAAAAAAAAGGAAAAATCAATTTTAATTTCAGTTTCGAAGATTGTGTTAACAGGGAAGCGAGATGGGCCGCACATCACTTGAGTTGTCTCTGCTATTCAGCGCCCTCCGTCCTTTTCTTTCCCCGGCGATTGTTCCCAGACTTTCCTAGACAGAAACGCTCTCTCTCCCCCCTCCTCAACCCCCCGCCCCACCCCTTCTCATCTGGACCCATTCACCAAGACGAGAAGGTTTCACCCGCCCCCGCCCCCCTTTCGAAAACAGATGCGTCATTATCTTTGGATATTCACCGGAGAAAAATACTATAATTTGTCAAGGTGGGAGAATCAACCTGGATTGGAAAGGCTTTGTGGTCTTTGAGCACAGCACTCTCCAACTTCGCCCCGAGGTTGCTTTTGTCCGAGTATTCCCCCCCCCCAACTCCTCCTCTTCCTCTTCCTCCTCCTCCTCCTCCTCTTCCTCGGCATCAAAGGTAGAAAAAGCTTTGGGGCCGAAGCTCCCGTCTTCAGCCAGCGTGAGATGTGTTGGGACCAAATGATTTCAAGAGAGCCGTGCTTTGGGAAAGGTCTCTTGCATTTGCCGAAGCCACCTGCCTTACTTAAGAGTAACTCTTCCCCCCCCCCCCCACCCACACACCCCATTCCGAGGAGAGGCGCACAGGGTCCGGGGGGGGGCTCTTTTAGCCCCCCTTTCCTCGCAAGTTTGGCTCTGATTTCGGAATATCTGGAGCCTGCAGTCTTGGGGGGGGGGGGAGATGCCGAGCTGTGACATCTGGGGGCACTCCGTCTGTGCTCCACACCTCCTTCCCCCACCCCCCCTCCGTGGTCTCTCCCTCTGCGAAATTTAGGGAGCGATGTTGGGTGCCCGCCCCACTGAGTGCAAGCCCCACTGGACTCAGAGCCTGGCATTAGACTCAACCTGTCCCCCTCTCTTCCTGACATCATTTGATTCAGGTGGGTCTCCGGGTTGGTCAGAAGCAGCAGAACAAAGTCCGAGTCCAGTGGCACCTTTGAGACTGGCAAAGTTTTATCCAAAGTGCAAGCTTTCGTGTGCAAAAGCCAGTTTGGTGTCGTGGTTAAGTGCGCAGACTCTAATCTGGGAGAACCGGGTTTGATTCCCCGCTCCACCACTGTGCAGTTGCTGGATGATGCTGGGCAAGCCGTAGGTCTGACAAGAGCTGTCCTTGAAAGGGCAGTCCTCGAAAGAGCTCTCTCGGCCCCACCTACCCCACAGGGTGCCTGTTGTGGGGAGGGGAAGGGAAAGGAGATGGTGAGCCGCTCTGAGACTCCCTCGGGTAGTGAAGGGCGGGGCATAAATCCAACCTCCTCCTCCTCCTCTTCTTTTTCTTCTTCCTCCTCCTCCTCTTCTTCTTAACAAACGGAGTTTGAGAGGGGCCCTAACACGCTGGTTTGAACCAGTTTCAACAGATGGCTTGGGGGCGGGGGGGGGGAGCCACTTTATGGAGGGTTATCTACAATCTAAATCACAGCACCACTCCCAGAGGACACGGGCGCCAGGTCCTGTCCCAGTAAACAAATGGTTTGGGGAACTGTCATCCAAAGGCCACGGGGTCGACTGGCCAACCCTCCTTGATCCCAGCCAGGAATTCCCCCTTTTAATCTCTTCACCCCAATTGCTGGCCTAGATTTTTAATACGAGGCCTGGTAAGACATTGAACTAAAGATCCGATTTCTTTGCGACTGGTTTCTCTGTGACCCGGGGAGGGTTCAGGGGCTGTTATTCGGGCGCAAGTCCCACCGTTCTCAAAGTAGGGCATAGACTCAGCCAGTCCCCTCTCTCTCGCCGATGGGAAGTGGGTTTGAGAGTGGCCATCACATGCTGGCTAGTAGAGTTGCCAACCTCCAGGTGGTAGCTGGAGATCTCCCGAGATTCCAACTAATCTCCAGGTGACAGAGATCCGCTCCCCTGGAGGAAAATGGCGGCTTTGGAAGCAATGCTCCCTCTAAGCTGTGGAGTCCTGTGAGCAAAAATTCTACTTTGTGAGCCACTGGCATTGAAGTTGTGAGCGAGCCATTTGGCTGCTGCATAAATTAGTTTGCTCTGGAGCCACCCTTCCTCAGCTAAGACGAAAGTGGGTGAGCCGGAGGCTAAAAAACTGTGAGCCAGCTCACGCTAACTCAGGTTAGAGGGTACACTGGTCATGTCCAATGCTCCCTCTAAGCTGTGGAGTCTTGTGAGCAAAAAATTCTACTTTGTGAGCTACTGGCATTAAAGTTGTGAGTGAGCCATTTGGCTGCTGCATAAATTACGTTTGCTCTTGAGCCATCCTTCCTGAGCTAAGACAAACATGTGTGAGCTGGAGGCTAAAAAACTGAGCTAGCTCACAGTAACTCCGCTTAGAGGGAACACTGTTTGGAAGGTGGACTCTAGGGCATTCTATCCCATTGAAGCCCCTTCTCTCCCCAAACCCTGCCGTCCTTAGGCTCCACCCCCCCAAATCTCTACGTATTTCCCAACCCAGAGATGGCAACAAAACTGATTAGACTGTAATTATCCCCGGGACAGAGATCTGCCTTACCTCCTCCCCCTCTCGTTACTCTGCAAAGAGCAAGGCACCTGGGTGGTGTTTTAAGCGCTGGTACAGATGTGAATACAGCCATCTCTGGAAAGCAAGCCAAGTCACATAAAACAGGGGAAGGCACAGAGCTCTCTTTAGACCCATCAGGACAACATGTATTTATTTGTTTACCTTATTATGTAGCCCACCTTTCTCAGGGGGACTCCAGGCGGATTACACAGGGTGAGGTAATACAGTCGACAGGATGGGACATTAGATAGACAATGGAACAGGATTAGGATTGTTGGAGTCTCGAGCCAACCAGAAATCTGTGACCCAAAGAACTGAAGCAAAGGATAAGTATTACTGAGAGCCAGCGTGGTGTAGTGGTTGAGAGTGGCAGACTCTACTCTGGAGAACTGGGTTTGATTCCCGACCCCTCCACATGCAGCTGCTGGTGTGACCTTGGGCCAGTCACAAGTTCATTCAGAGCTGTTCTCTCAGGAGCAGTTTTCAAGAGAGCTCTCTCAGCCCCACCTGCCTCATAGGGTGTCTGTTGTGGGGAGGGGAAGGGAAGAAGATTGCAAGCCACTCTTAGACTCCTTTGTGTAGTGTAGTGAAGGGCGGGGTATAAATCTAATCTCCTCCTCTTCCTCCACTTCCTCCTCCTCCTCTTCTTTTTCTTCCTCCTCTTCCTCCTCCTCCTCCTGACTGGGGATTCGAACCAGGTTCTCCCAGATACTAGTCCAACACTCTTACCCACTACACCAAACTGGCTCTCATGTGTGTGATCTTGGATGTATAAGAATCTAGATAATCAACCAACTATATTGCTGCTGCTGCTGTTGTTGCTTCTTCTTCCTCTTCCTCTTCTTCTTTCTTCTTCTTCTTCTTCTTCTTCATTAAACCCTGCAAAAATTCCACAGTAGGATCCAATTCATAGCAAGCTGTACGCCCCTAGAGTAGCCCACAGTCCCTGATCATACATCCAAGTAACTTTGCCAACCATTTTGTACAGTATGACCTTATTATCCGTGTAGACAAGCCCTCTTGAATCATTCAGTTTTGCATACATTGGAGGAGGAGGAGACTGGATTTGTATCCTGCCCTTCACTCACTTGGAGTCTCAGAGCGGCTTACAAACTCCTTTCCCTTCCCCTCCCCTCCCCACAACAGACCCCCTGTGAGGTAGGCGGGGCTGAGAGAGCTCTGAGACAACTGTCCTTGAGAGAACAGCTGGTACAGAGCTATGGCTTGCCCAAGGCCATCCAGCAGCTGCAAGTGGAGGGGTGGGGAATCAAACCCGGTTCTCCCAGATTAGAGTCCGCGCACTTCACCACTACACCAAACTGGCTCACCTGCCTGCCTGCCTGCCCCCTCTCTCCCCCCTCCTTCCTGCCCCATCCCCTTTCAATATCATTCCCTCCCCCTCCCTTCTCTTTCTGTCCCTGCACTATGCATCCTCCCCCGCCCCCCGCCCGACCTAAGGGATCTGCGCCAGTTTCACTGGATCGCTGTAAGCGTTCCTGAGACGGTGGGTGTGAAGCGCTTTGAACACTTGGGGGGGGGGGAAGCGCTGTATAAATGTAGCTGTTAATGGTGACTCTTACCAAAACTACTGAGAGCGCCTAGTGCCGCGGACAAACTAGGGATCCAGGTTCGGATCCCCCGGCCCATCCAGGAAAACTCGCTGGATATAACCCGGGGGGGGGGGCAGTCACTGCTTCTCAGCCGAATCTACCTCCCGGAGCGGTTGCGGGGACGTCATGGGCATTGCCGCCCTGGAGGGACAGTGGGAGAAAAGGATGGGGCTGTCTACACACCCGGTGTAACTTCATAGTGTTGCCCCGCAAGACGACCCCAATGAGTTAGATGGGCCCTATATTCCCAAGGAAACAGGAAGGCCCTTGGCGGTTTTTGTTAATTTTGTTAATCAATTCATTTCTACCCCGCCTTTCTTCCCAAGGGGGACCCCAGGCGGCCTACATCCTTCTCCTTTCCTCTGTTTTCTCCTCACAACAACCCTGCGACGTAGGCTGGGCTGAGAGAGCGTGTGACTGGCCCAAGGTCACCCGACGAGTTTCCACGGCAGGAGTGGGGGATTCGAACCTGGGTCTCCCAGATACCAGTCCGACGCTCTTCATCGCTACAGGGGATCCTCCTCCCGCGGGATTAGATTCGGCTGAGTAAGCCCCCCACCCCCACTAAAGCCTTGAGTTTCGGCGCCTTCGGTCACGATCCGTGAAGAAGCTTCCTCGCCCGGGCAGGAGACACGTTCTCGGCGGCGTCTCCGGAGGGACCCTTGATTGCCTACGGGTCAGTGTCCCCTCTAAGCTGAGTCAGTGTGAGCTAGCTCACAGTTTTTGAGCCTCCGGCTCACCCATTTTTGTCCTAGCTCAGGAAGGACGGCTCCCGAGCCAGCTAATTGATGCAGAGTAGCCCAATCGTTCGCTCACCACTTGAATGCCAGGAGCTCACCAAGCAGAATTTTTTTTGCTCACAGGACCCCGCCGCTTCGAGGAAGCATTGCCTCCTCGGTTTCCTTGCGGGCGCTTCCGCTCTCCGTTCCAATTGGTCTCTGCGGCAGAGGGGTCCTTCTAAGGAGGCACAGCCGGGACCCCGGAGAGGCAGAAGAGATCCGACCAGGGCTTTAAAGACTTGGCTAGAATTGCAGAGATGACGCCCCCCCACACGCGCACACACAACTCGTTCGGAAAGGTCTCTCTCCAGTTCAACAGTCTAGAGGAAAATAAGACATAGGCGGAGAGCTTTCCGCGTTTTAAGGGTTAGTCTGCAGGTGACCTCAGACCGCTGTAGGGCGGGGGTAGTCAACAGAACACACCTGGAGGCGCCAGCCAACCAGACCTGAGCTCTCCCCCCTCCCCCCCAAAAAAGATCTCATGGATTTTAACGGTACATGTTCTAAATGCGCTTCCCTCTCCTCCGTTGAATTCAAACGGGGCATTCAAAAATCCACACTGTGGCTGGCCTAATGTCTCAGGGAACAGGCGGATGATATTGGAGAGCTCCTACGGTATAGTCTGACGGTCCTCAGGGGTGAAAGAATTAGTTTTATGCGCTTGATAGAAATGGTATGTCAGCTGCATTATACATAATATATAACATTTATTTATTTATTTATAATATACGGATATTATATAGTGATAATATATATATTTATAATATAATGACAGTTCATGCACACCCTTCCTTCTCTCTGTGTGTGTATATGTGCGTGCGTGCGTGTGTATATATATGCAGAAGATCCCAGGTTCGATCCCTGGCATCTCCAGTTGAAAGGACCAGGCAGGATGTGATGTGAAAGACCTCCGCCTGAGACCCTGGAGAGCCATGAAGTGAGGCTGTAGCTCAGTGGCAGAGCCTCTGCTTGGCAGGCAGAAGGTCCCAGGTTCGATCCCCGGCATCTCCACTTAGAAAGGACCAGGCAGGAGGTGATGGGAAAGACCTGTGCCCGAGACCTTGAAGAGAAACTGCCAGTCTGAGTAGATAGTTCTGACGGTGATGGACCAATGGTCTGATTTGGTATAAGGCAGCTCCATGTATTCAGATGGAAGACCTCCGCCTGAGACTCTGGAGAGCCATGAAGTGGGGCTGTAGCTCAGTGGCAGAGCATCTGCTTGGCAGGCAGAAGGTCCCAGGTTCGATCCCCGGCACCTCCAGTTAAAAGGACCAGGCAGGAGGGGATGGGAAAGACCTCTGCCTGAGACCCTGGAGAGCCATGAAGTGGGGCTGTGGCTCAGTGGCAGAGCCTCTGCTTGGCATGCAGAAGGTCCCGGGTTCAATCCCCGGCATCTCCAGTTAAAAGGACCAGGCAATAAATGATAGGAAAGACCTCCACCTGAGACCCTGGTGAGCCGCTGCCAGTCTGAGTAGGCAATCCTGATGGACCGAGGATCTGCGTCAGTAGAAGGCAGCTTCGTGTGAAGGCAGCTTCACCTATGAAGCACTGCTTTAGAGGAGGGGCCATGACTCAGTGGTAGAGCATCTGCTTGGGCTGGCATGCAAAAGGCCCCAGGCTGGGACCTTCCAAGCAGGTGATGCGGAAGACCTTGGAGAGCTGCTGCCAGTCGGAGCAGGCAATTCTGACTTCGATGGACCAAGGAGGGTCTGGTGCAGTAAGAGGCAGCTTGGTGTGTGTTTCATATAGGCCCGGGGCTCTTAAACCAATCTAGGTGCGGGTCTCGGCCCGAAGGCATCGCCATCTGGGACGTGTTAGTCACTTTGGGTCCGAAGCAAAGCGGGGGATAAGTAACTCAACCAGGAAGCTTGTAAACTGATAAGCTGTTGAAGCGTCGCCTTTGTCAGTTTGCTCCGCGATCAATAAGGTCCCTTTCGGGGCTTTATCTCCGGGTGGAAAATTTTAAGAGATTGGTCTGCGGGGGGTGGGGGGAGAGTCCTTGGATTTAGGCAAAAGGAACGGAAGGAAGAAAAGGCGAGGGAAAGCACCGACTTTTCTTTGCCGCCCTCTCCTTTCCACGGGGGTGGGGGGTGGGGAGGCCAGGATCGCAGCCAAGAGCTCGGATTCCCCGGGAAAAGAAGAGGCGGGGGGGAATCAAAAGATGCCCGAACTGTTGTTAGGAGACCTTCTAAATGCATTAAAAATAATCAAAGGAGGCAGCGCGACGCGCGAGGCGGGGAGAAGCCCTATTAGACTGTTAAAAAATAATTATTAATTACTTTGCTTAATAAATTGCTAGCTGGCTTTCCCGGAGAGCGGCTCCCTGTGACTGTGGGGACGTGGCTGGTATGATAAACCACAGGCCTCTGCGCATCATACCGGGGCGCTGCTGCTCTCGAGCTCTCTGTCTGCCTGCCTGATGCCTGCCTGCCTCCCCTCCCAGGGATCACTGCCGCTGGTGTCCCTCCTTCCTTCCTTCCTTCCTTCCTTCCTTCCTTCCTTCCTTCCTTCCTTCCTTCCTTCCTTCCTTCCTCCCTTCCTCCCTTCCTTTCCCTTCCCTTCCCTTCCACTTTTCTCCTTCCTTCCTTCCTTCCTTCCTTCCTTCCTTCCTTCCTTCCTTCCTTCCTTCCTTCCTTCCTCCCTCCCTCCCTCCCTCCCTCCCTCCCTCCCTTCCCTTCCCTTCCCTTCCACTTTTCTCCTTCCTTCCTTCCTTCCTTCCTTCCTTCCTTCCTTCCTTCCTTCCTTCCTTCCTTCCTTCCTTCCTTCCTTCCTTCCCTTCTTTCTCCCCACCCCCACTCAGGAAAAGCAGCCTTCAGACTTGCCCCCTTTCTGTTCGCCATGGAGGGATTCCCCCTTTCCGTCTCCTAAAAACTCGAGCGACCCCCCTCCCCTCTTATTTTATTAAACTTGCAGCCCTCCTGTTTAAGTAGCTGTCCGGTGCTTAAAGGCGGCCGGTTCCCTCGCCCCTTTCCCTCTCCCCCCCCCCCTTCCTCCCCTCGCCTCTCTTCTCTGTCTTGTTAGAGGCAGGTATTTGAGTTTTGATCTGAGATTTCAGATCAAAGAGGCTTCGCTGGCTATTAGTTTCATGGCTCCTCATTGATCCCCGATCGACCGAGCGGAGTTTGCCCTAACATGCGTAGAGGGGCTGCTTAGAAGGGGGGGGGGGGGGCGTCCGGCTCCGGCTCCTTTTGCCGGAGGTGATGGAACAATGAGGGGAGAAGGAAGAAACGCTTTTCATCCTCCAAACGCCGCCGCCAGATATCCAAATCGATAATTAATGACAATGAATAATTTACAGTATCGATTTCCAAAAAGGGTGGGGGGGAAGGTTGGCAAACATATCCTTTAAGATTAAAAACACAGAGAAAACCCTACCAACACGACTTCCCACCTTCCCCCCCCCGCACCCACCCCCATCTCCAAAATCACGAGGAGAACCCCCCCCCCCCCAAAAAAACACTTAGATCTTCCCATTCCAAAGTTAGGGGCGATTTGCATTCCAGATCAAAGGCCAGCCGAGGCGCGCGGGTTTTTCCCCCAAGCTCTTAGTGCCTACCTGCGCCGGTTTGTGTGCGCGTCTGATAGGCTTGCGCCGCAACTTGAGCGCAACAAGGATTTGTGTTGCCCCAGTCGCAGGCTTTCGATCTTTAAAATCGCCCGGGTGTGTGTATGCATACCTAGGCGGCAACTTTTAACCGGCAGATTAATCAACTTAAACTCGGGGTTGATTAACTGGCCAGGGCCAACGGACTGTGGCTGCCGCTCTTTTTGTTTTTCTTGTGTTCCTGCCACAAGGGTTTGGTGTTATGCGGTCAAGTCACACCGTCGGGTTCTCAAGGCAAGAGACATTCCGAGCAGTGTTCCCTCTAAGCTGAGCGAGTGTGAGCCAGCTCACAGGTTTTCAGCCTGCGACTCACACGGTTTTTAGCTCTGGAAGGATGGCTCCAGAGCCAACTCGTTTATGCAGCAGCCAAATTGCTGGATCACAACTGTAATGCCAGTAGCTCACAGAGTAGAATTTTTGCTCACAAGACCCCACAGCTTAGAGGGAGCATTGGTTCAAAGGTGGTTTGCTATTGTCCGCCTCCGTGTCAGGACCCTGGTATTTCCCTGGAAATCTCTCATCCGAATACTAGCTGGGGCCGACTTTGCTTCGTTGCCGAGATCTGACGAGATCGGGCTAGCCTGGGCCATCCAGGGCAGGGCAGCGGATAAGAGACAGAAAATCCTGCCTTTCCTTGTCGCAGTGAGAGGCTGGTGGCGTCTGGTTATTCAACTGTCTCACACTTCCTTTAGTTTCTCCAAAAAGCTCCCATATGCTGGTAACATTCCAGTTTATTTTCAGTTTGATCTGTTAAAAAGGCAGTTGATTAGTCAACTAACACTGCGATTCTAGAGGAGGAGGAAGAAGAGGAAATTGGATTTATATCCTGCCCTTCGCTCACTTGGAATCTCAGAGCGGCTTACAAACTCCTTTCCCTTCCCCTCCCCACAACACATCCTATGCACGGTTACTCTCTATAGGATCGCACTGTACAGATATTAATCCATTGACAAAGTGAATAGAGGCATGGGTAGGCAGGTGTGTTTTCACCCCCTCTCTGCATAGGCGTGCGTTGATTAAACCTCGTGCCAAGGTGGCAGAAGCGATGGGTTCGCCTCGGAATACGTGGGCACGTTGTGAGTGTGCCCACGAACACGTGTATGAAGTTTTTTGTTTAAGTTGCACGTCCGAATTGGTCGCATGTGTTCGTGGTAGATTCGGGTTTGCAGATTAATGGGCCCGACCGTACACTTTCTAGAGAGTAGTCTCACTGAACAGAGCAAGGCTGACTTCCCGGTACGCTGAGGATGAGTAACAGAATCCCACCACCACACCCACACACATAACCAACTATGTGCGGTGAGGCAAAAAAAAAAGAAGGACATATTGGCAAAAATACTGCCCCACCCACACCCACCCCCCAAAAGCGGTCAAGAAAGTATAAAACGTAGATGACTTGATTTGGGAGACTGTAAAATGCCAGCTTAAAACGTGTTAATAGTAAACTCTCCCAAGAAGGGGAGGGGGGGGGAGAACAGAGCGCAGAGAAGGAAGTAAAGGGGGGGGGGATTAGTACGTGAAGGAGTGGGGGAAGGGATCCTCAGTGGCTAGTCCATTTTCTCTGTCTCGTTTTAGGTTTGGGGGGTTGGTGGGGTGCGCTCCCCCCCCCCCAGCTTTAGGAATATGCAGAGATGAGAGAGAGCGAGAAAGCGAAAAGGGAGGGAGAAACGGAGAGGGAGGGAAGGCGGGAGGGAGCGAGGGGGAAGCGAAGAAGGGAAAATTCCCTCGGCTACTTGTTATAACATTTCTCCAGGAGGTTGGAGGGAAGTTGAAAGCCTCGGTAACCGAAATCAAAACTAACAAGGAAATGATCTGCGCCTCTCATCTGGGCCCCGGCTCCTGGGGGCCTGCGGGGGGAATCTGCTCGCTTCCTCTTTGATTTGTAAAAAATGCATTACCTCCCAAATCAAACGGAAAATTACTGCAACCAAGGACGAGAGGCTGGGAGCCGGCGTGGGGGGGGGGGATGAGGAGAAGCAGGAGGGGGGGGCTTTGATAGCGTCCTAGCAGTGAGGGAAAAGGGGGGGAAGAAGAGGAGGTTAGGGGATATTGCGGGACAGAAAGTGATACGGGTGGGGTCTTTGGTGGAGATGGGCTTGGCGGTGATAAAGGGAAGGCATCCTTGGAATGGGGCCGGAGCTGGTGCTGGATGTGGCCAGAGGACCATGGGACGGAGCTGTCCCTGGTGCTGACCGGTTGTTAGCGACCGAGGGACGGAGGTTGTCCCTAGTGCTGGCAGTTGCTGGAGTCCCTGGGACGGAGCGACCTTCGGCGCTGAGCGCCTGATAGAGACCGTGGGAGCGGCGCTGTCCCTGGCGCTGAACGTTGCCGGAGGCGACTGAGCCGTCCGTGGTGCTGGACGTTGTCAGCGACAGTTTTAAAGTTCCCAAATGTCCGTGGATCCGGGCCGTCGTTCTCTCTCTTTCCGTCTTCGTTCACATCCCAGTACCGACTTGGGGGGCGGTGGGGCGGCGGGTGTTGCGCTAGGCTAGCCAAGTTGTTGAAAGCAGACAGTGGAAAGTTCAATAATAGGCATCTCTCTGTGTGTGGGAAATGACGCCAGCAGTTGTTAGCGTGGAGGCCCACCAAAATGAGTTCACCACGTCGCCTCGCGTTTCTCATTCTCCGATGCGTTGGCCCCTTGGTTTTCGGAGGTGAAAGCTCCCTGCCTGTTTAAGCAATTTCTAAAGGTCCGCGCTAACGGATTCTCGCAACGTTGGCTGTGATAGCGCGCCTGTGATAGCGCTGCATCAAAGTTTTGGAACTTTCCAAAAATGTACCTTCCGGTGTCTTTGTGGAGGGAAACGTGTGACATTATCCGCATTTGAAAGTGGGTGGGGGTTTGGTTTCCCCACTCTTCCCCATGATCCGTCGAAAGAGAGGGAAGGCGCATGTTTTGGAAGGATGCGGAAAGGCAGCGGTGGGTAACATAACTGACCAAGCGTAGGATATATTTTCTCCATTTGAAACAGGTGCTGGGGGGCTTTGCAGGATCAGGAGCAATGGGGAGATCCAGTTGAAAGCCCAGACAGTGGGTTTTCTTCTGGGTGTGTCAGTCAGTATTCTGGAGGTAGCAGGTATCGGTAGGGTGGGGCTGGGTATCTCTGGCTGAAAACTGGGGGGGGGGGGTGCAATTCCTTCCTTCTTCCCCTGTCCTTTCCTCCTCTTTCCTTTCACTTCTTGTATCGAGAGTCCCCCCCCCCCCCCCGCTTCTGTTGGTGGTGGAACCGCTCAGGTGCGGAGGTAGTTTCAAAGCAAACACAGCCCTAATGAAGACAAACGGAGACCAGCTCCACGCCCCGGCTTCCGTTCCCTTTCGAGCGGCGGCGGCTGCTGCCCGGACTCGCTGGTAGCGGCTGGAGCTTCGCGCGCCCCCGCCCCGCCCCGCCCCAGCCAATCCCATCGCCACCGCCGCAACCTCGCCTGCCCTGGCATGAGTAGGGGCGAAGGACAGAGAGTCAGAAAAGAAACGGCAAAGGGGGAGGACAAAGGAGGGGGGCCGAGAAAGGGGTCAAGGGAGGATTGTGGAGCCGGGGGAAAGGCATAGATTGTGAGGGGGTGGGAAGGAAAGGAGGAGGTGTACGAAAGAAAGAAAGAAGAAAGAAGAAAGAAAGAAAGAAAGGAAGAAAGAAAAGAAAGAAGAAAGAAAGAAGAAAGAAAGAAAGAAAGAAAGAAAGAAAGAAAGAAAGAAAGAAAGAAAGAAAGGGGGACTGAAGGCACCCTGGGAAGGGGACGAGAGGAGGGAGCAGATCCTCGGGGGGGTGCGTCTTTGTGTGGGAAACTAGGAGGTTTTCAGAAGCAAAGTTCGTGGAGGAGAGGGAGAAGGAGGAGGGCGAAGGCGGGATTGCGAAGAAGAAGACGGGGAAGGAAGGAAAGAAAGAAGGAGGGAGCGTGAGGAGGGCAGGAAAGAAAGACTCTCTCTCTCTCTCTCTCTCTCTCTCTCTCTCTCTGTCGTGTCCGGGAAGGCGAAATCCATAAATGATGCGGCTCTGCGGCCCGCGTGTCACTCGCCAGGCGCCGAGCGGAGTCGCCCAGGGCACCGGCTCCGCCGCGGTAATTATCTGACAGCCCGGCCAGCCGCGCGCTCGGCCCGGGGGTGGCTGGAGGGGGAAGCGGGGCGAGGGAGGGAAGGGAAGGGAAGGGAAGGGAGGCGCGTTTGGGCTCGAACAAATAAGCTGGCCGGGGGAGTGAGTGGGGCGCTGTGGGGGGGGGGAGCGCCGCGAAAGGAGGGGGAGAGGAGGAGAAGGGGCTCAGCGTGGCTCGGGGAGGCCGGTTGCCCAACTGGGGGGGGGGGGGGGGTCGGCCCCAGATCAGGGCTTCCAATAATTCCGGAGATGGCAATATATCTATGGGGAGAAAAGGGGGAGGTAAGAATTAATCTGAAGGTGTTGTGGGGTGCGAATGCGAGGAACAGCGAGGCAAAAGTGTTGGGGGGTGTGGCAATATTAAAAGGAACTGAGCTGGGGTCTATGGGGGGGGTCGTGATGAAGGGAAAGGTTTGGATACTGTTGTGCGTGAACTTGTCGGCTAACTGAAGGACAGGTTGGCCACTGTGTGAGACAGGATGCTGGACTAGACGGACCACTGGCCTGATCCAGCAGGGATCTTCTGATGTTCTTAGGAAGGCCTCGGCCTCTGTGCCCTGTTGCTGTACTTCCAGAGGAACTGGTTGGCCACTGTGTGAGACGGGATGCTGGACTAGATGGACCGCTGGTCAGATCCAGCAAGGCTCTTCTGATGTTGCCCTGTTCTAACTTCGCATGGCCTTCCCTTTTGCAGCTCTGTTGCCACTCGGGTTTGCAGGCTCTTCGAGGCAGAGAGCCATCCTTCCCCGTCTGCTTTTCGACCCAAGTACTTTGCAGCGGAACAGGAAAAACTGGAGGCATTTCGAAGGGCCAGAATGGGCTAACCCGATTGCTGCTATGGAGGGGGTGGGTCAGCCTGGAGGGGCCCGGAGCTGCGGTCAGAGACGTGTTTGTTCGTGAGAACGCACGTTTCCAAGACAGTGAAAGCAATGTGGGGGGGGGGGGGGGGATAAGAGGGGTGAAAGTTCGGGGGAAGGAGAGGGGGAAACATTCCTATCCGCAGATTAAAGGTGAGTCTTCCTCCAGTGGGAAGGCTTTGGGGCCATGTCCTCTGTGCCGGCAGGTCCCACAGCCATTTACTCAGAGGTAAGGCTCGGTTCACATGTGACGCGAGCCGGGCGAAAGAGCTCTCCTGCCAGACTTTACATTCGCGCCGCAGTCTCGCTTGAACGGGGCCGCCCCCCGTGCCAAGCACCGGCCCAGCATGCCCAACCCCAACTCCACGTGTGGATGCTTTGGCACAGGTCGTAGGTCCCTAGATGCGTGTGGCCCGGCGTGTAGAACCGAGCTTTAAAAACGCTGTGAGCGCCCTAGGGCTTCGACCATTTTTTTAAAGGATTCCAGGCGGATTCCTTTCTTTTAAAAGGTGGGTAGCCGACCTTCTCCAACACAGCCAAGTAGAAATCGTGGACAGCCTTGAGTCTCCACGACTTCTTGCTGTGCCCCCCGCCCCTTTTCCATTTCTCGCCTGAAATTGCTCTTCGCTTGACAGGTCTTGGGTTAACTGGGGGAGGGGGGCGTGTTTATTACCCAAAGCGGCCAAAGCAGCCGGCGTGGCTGTCTGGGCACGAGGGTGGTCGAGGGAGCGGCGGCGGCGGCCGACAGAAGGCGGTTGCAGCAGGGGAAATCCCAAAGCGGGTCGGAGCCTTGGGCCGGGAGCAGCAACCGTCGACAGGCACAAATTGCGCAGAAGGGAAGAGGCAAAGGGAGCTCGGAGGAAGCGCCTCACCTCGCGCACCTTCCTTGTGCGTTCACACGAGCAAGCAGACACGCTTCTTTAAAGGCGAACACGCAAATGCGGAAGCGTCTGGCCCAGAGGAAGGCTTCGATCCTGTGTCTATTTCTTTGGAAGTAAATGCTCTTAACTCGCTAGGACTTCTGAGTTTTTAAAACAAACGCATAGACTGTCATTCATCCATCGCAGGGAACGCACATGACGCTGCCTTTCACTGAAGCAGACCCATCGGTCCATCCTAGTCAGTCTTGCCGGCTCAGACTGGCAGTGGCTCTCCAGGGTCTCAGGCAGAGGTCTTTCCCATCACCTGCTGCCTGGTCCTTTCAACTGGAGATGCAGGGGACTGAACCTGGGACCTCCTGACTGCCAAGCAGATGCTCTGCCACTGAGCCACAGCCCCACTTCATGGCTCTGCAGGGTCTCAGGCGGAGGTCTTTCCCATCCCCTATTGCCTGGTCCTGTTAACTGGAGATGCCGGGGATCGAACCTGGGACCTCCTGACTGCCAAGCAGACGCTCTGCCACTGAGCTACAGCTGCACTTCATGGCTCCCCAAGGTCTCAGGAGGAGGTCTTTCCCATCCCCTCCAGCCTGGCCCTTTTAACCAGAGATGCCAGGGATTGAACCTGGGACCTTCTGCATGCTCAGCAGACGCTCTGCCACTGAGCTACAGCCCCAATTCATGACCCTCCAGGGTTTCAGATGGAGGTCTTTTCCATCCCCTCCTACCTGGTTCTTTTAACTGGAGAGGCCGGGAATTGAACCTGGGACCTTCTGCATGCCAAGCAGAGGCTCTTCCACTGAGCCACGGCCCCTCCGAAGGGAGATGAGATTTAGATTTACCAACAGTGAACTGCACACCAATCCGGCTGCCTGATAGGACAGGCATGCGTGCAAAACCCTTTTTCATTCATTCAGACGTGACGGCGGTGCTTTTGTCCTATCTTTGGAAACAGGTGAGAGCGAGTTGCGTCTCTGGCTTGCCAGTCAACCAGCGAGTGATGATTTCGTTCCCAGCATCTGAGCTTGGAGGAGGGGGAAACCTCCAGCTCGCAGGGCAGGGCAGCAGGGATGACAGCGTCCATGGTGGGGGCGGCGGCAGGCTGAGCAGCACTGGGAGGGGGGTCTCTGTGGGGACGGGAAGGGAGGCGGCCGTGGGCTGGAGCCGGGTGGGGAAACTGGGACCAGCAAGACGGCCTTTGCGGTGGTTCTGCCACTGATTTAAGCCTGGAATGAAAGTTCCTGGGGGGGGAGGGGATCTGCCATCTGTGGAGGCCGGGGTCTTGGCTACTTGCCTGTCTCCAACTGTTGTTTGTTTTTTTTTAAACATTGGCTTCCTTTCTGGGGCTCCTTCCTTCCTTCCTTCCTTCCTTCCTTCCCTTCCATTTTTGTCCCTCTTCCCACCCCGCTTCTCGTGCTCCCTCTAGTATCTTTCCATCTCTGCTTCTCTCTGTCTCTCTCATGACTCCCCTTTCTCCACAGGCCTAACCTCCCACCGGCATGGATTGTAACTGTGTCTCGGACTTGCTGCTCACCTCCCCGGTTCCAGCTCTCTGGACTCCAGGTAAGGAGGACTCCCCTTTAACACAAACTTTCTAACAGTCCCAGCTGGACCTCTCCCTGGCCTGACCAACCTGCCAGCAGGTCAAGGCCCCACATTTTCACCCATCTTCTCACCAGGCACATACACTCCTCGAGATGGGGTATGGAGTTGGTCCTTCCAAAAATAAAAAGGGAGCACTAACCCAGGAACATTCTGGATTCATGTTGGAGATCCAGCCCCGCCTCGATGAAGATCACAGGGAGAGGCCCTCCTGACTGTCCCACCAACCCAAAAGCTCATTTGGTGGGTACACCAGATGGGGCCTTTTCAGTGGCGGCCCCGTGATTATGGAACAAGATCCCCAGAGAGGTGAGCCTGGCCCCCTCACATTCCAAGCCGAAGACGATTTTATTTAGAGCTGCATTTGATTCAAGCAGTCCTAAATCTATGGTTTTAAAATTTGGTCTTATGTGTGTTTATGTCTTCTCTTTTACGCGTCTTATTTATATTGCAAGCTGCCTTCAGCGCCATAAGAAAGAAAAGTGGCTAACAGATGTTTTAATTAAATGTATTGCTCAGCCCACCTGCCATTCCTATCCTGGAATAATTTGCAAGTGGGAAATCTGTAAATATCCCAAGAATATCCGGTATCTACTAGCACAATCCACACACGCAGGGGAGAATGCTGTGACCATTTCAGCTCCAAGACAATATCCTATAAACAGCAGGGCAGCTGTCTACGAAACTTGGTGCGTAGCTATAATAGAGTTCCAGGCCATCCTCTCTCTCTGTTAGCAATACACACACACACAGAGGTTTGTTGTGCCCACTCCTTTCACACAGCTTTCCTCCTCTTCCCTCCCCCCCTTCCCAGCAAAATATCCCCCAAGGGTCTAGACAGCTCGAGAGTTTGTAGCTCCAAGCTCAAGGCTACAGGGCAATAGGGACAATCAAAGGAAGTGGTTTTAACCGCAGGGCACACTTTTCCATGCTGGGCCACGGCGGACAGGAGACTTGCATGTTTCATTAGCCAGCTGACTCCATTCTCTCCCCCCCCCCCCCCCCAACCTCACATCCAGGCTGAAATAACAGCCTGGAAGTCAAAACAAGAGTCTTAACAGCTTAGTTACAGTCCAGTGTTGGCAGGGAGGAAGAAATGGGGCTTCCTTGCTCTTTGTGTTTCTGCGTGACAGCCAGCCGTGGTGTGGTGGTTAAGGTAGGGTCCTCTAACGTGGTGCCCATAGGCATCAGCCTGTGAAATTAACCAGCACCTTTCCCGGCTGGGGATCCCAGGTTAGAGTAGAGTCCGGGGAACCTCGGTTCAAATCCTCACTTGCTACGAAAGGGCTGACCTTGTTCTCTCTCAACCGAGGTTCAGACCTACGCCGAGGTTCTCCGTTGTTCAGAGATGGAGAGAAGATGTGGAATAAATCCAATCTCTTCCCTTCCCTTCCCTTATTTATCCAGTGGTAGACTAAAGACATCCTGACCTTGATGGCCCAGGCTAGCCCAGTCTCATTAGACCTTGGGAGCTAAGCAGGGTCAGTCCTGGTCAGTTTTTAGGAGGTAGCGCCCCAGAGAATCCCAGGGTCGCTACGCAGAGGCAGGCAATGGCCAACCACCTCTGAATGTCTCTTGCCTTGAAAACCCCATGGCCGCGACTCGACGGCATTTTCCACCATCGGCCTAGTGATGGGCCCGAGGTCACTCAGAGCACTTCCTGGCAAAGCAGAACCAGCTTGGAACCCGGTCTGCCCGTGCGAGCACTTTCCCTGGCAGATCACACCAGCTTTACCCTGAGAGAAGAGACTTATCCACCCCACAGATGTGCGACCAAATAGCTGACCATCCAAGGCGCCACGATAGTAGTCCCTGTTTCCTCTACAGCATGGTTTCTCCCAATGCAGTTTTTCCTTTTCCCTTCATTCCTTTTGCCGGGGATGGATGCTTGAAAGAGGGCTAAAGCAAGGGCCATTTGCATGGAGTGGTTAGAATGTCTGATGAGCCCGGGTTTGAATCCCCGCTCTGCCATGGAAGCTCACTGGGGGAACCTTGGGCCAGTCACACCCTCTTAGACTAGCCCGCCTGATAGGGTTGTTGTGAGGATAAAATGGAGGAGAGGAGCATGGTGTGAGCTGCTTTGGGTCCCCACCAGGAAGAATAGCAATTAATTAATAATTATCGTATGACATTGTGTGTACAAATAGCCAGGAGATCTTAAGATTGTCTGGCAGCCGGTAGTCCTAGCTCTTTTAGCATTATGCACCACTAGGTGGTGAACCAGACTTGTTTTTGAGGCAAGAGACCTTTCAGAGGTGGTTTGCCATTTTCCGCCTCTGTGTCATGACCCTGGTATTCCTTGGAAGTCGCCCATCCAAATATTAGCCAGGGCCTACCCTGCTTAGCTTCCAACGGGATTGGGATAGCTGGGGGGATAAATGAAGCAAATAAATTAAAATAGTGCAATCCTAGGCATGGTTATTTCTATTACAGAGAGACAGTTTGGTGTAGGGATTAGGAGCGCGGACTCTAGTCTAGGAGAACTGGGTTTGATTCCCCACTCCTCCACATGCAGCTGCTGGTGTGACCTTGGGTCAGTCATAAGTTCTTTCAGAACTGTTCTCTCAAGGGCAGTTCTTGAGAGAGCTCTTTCAGCCCTGCCTACCTCCCAGGCTGTCTGTTGTGGGGAGGGGAAGGGAAAGGAGATTTTAAGCCACTCAGGTAGTGATGGGTGGGGTATAAACCCAATCTCCTCCTCCTCCTCCTCCTCCTCTTCCTCCTCCTCCTCCTCCTCTTCTTCTCCAGTTAAAAAAGAACAGATTAGCTTTATACCCTGCCCTTCACTACCCAAAGAAGTCTCAGAGTGGCTTACAATCCCTTTCCCCTCCCCACCACAGACACCATGTGAGCAATGCTCCCTTTAAACTGTGAGCAAAAATTCAACTCTGTGAGCTACTGGCATTAAAGTTGTGAGCTACTGCATGAATTAGTTTGCTCTGGAGCCATCCTTCCTGAGCGAAGACAAAAAATGTGTGAGCCAGAGGCTTAAAATCTGTGCGCTAGCTCACACTAACTCAGCTTAAAGGGAACACTGCCCATGAGGTCGGTGGGGCTGAGAGAGGTCTCTCGAGAACAGACAGAGCATCTTCTTGCCACACAGGATGTCCCAGGTTCAATCCCCGGCATCTCCAGTTAAAAGGATCAGAGACAAACATCTGTTTGGGATGCAGAAGGTCCCAGGTTCAATCCCCAGCAGCTCCGGTTGAAACAACCAGGCAGGAGGTGATGGGAAAAGACCTCCGCCTAAGACCCCAGAGAGCCTCCTGAGTCTGCTGGACCAAGGGGTCTGATTCCATCTAGGGCAGCTTCCTGTGTGACTCCTCTTCCATTGGCTCCTCCAGCCATCCATCAGTGCAGGGGGCGGGTGGAGGAGGCGACACTGCTCTGGCCCTTGAACTCCCGCTCACACAGGGATCAAAAGAAGTGTTTAGGACTTTGGAAACTGACTACTCCGAACCTCCTCGGGGACCCTGGAGAAAGCCGTGGCATCCGAGCGTTGTGCAGGGAGGCCTTGGGATGTGCGGGGAGAGCGAATGCAATTTGCTGCAGGGATGCCAAAGGTAACTGAAAATCAAGGCATTGATCAGCAGTTCATTAGGCCTGTTAATGATAGATTCATAGATAGAGGCACAGATCTGAGGGAGGCCGGCGTGACCTCTCCTGCGCCAAGGAGGGCTGAGTAAGCTCCCTCCACACCTTGCGCTTGAAGTCCGTCCCCGGTGAGCTGTGGAGAGAGCTCCACTTTTAGCCATGATTAATTAGGCAGGGTGGAGGTGACCCAGCTGGCTCTCCCAGTTCCTCGGGAGATGCTGGCTTTTAAAAAACACACAACACACACATCCTCAGAACCACAGTGTCAGGCTGTTATTAAAGCCCACGGTGGAGTTAAGATCTGAGAGCAGAAGAGAGTGGAAATCACCCCGCAAGGAGCAGGGGAGGGAAAGCGATTTGACTTCGGCAGGCAACAGTTTTGTGAGTTAAGAGGAAGCTCGGGTCTTGTGGACCGCATGGTCCTTTCGTGCGCAAAAGCATCTATGTGCACTTTCATTACAGAGGGTAGACAGTTCAGAGGGCGGCCCATTCTACTTTGTGAACTACTGGCATTAAAGTTAGATCCCGGTGGTCAGCCGTGTTGGTCTGAAGCAGTAGAACAAATTTAGAGTCCAGTGGCACCTTTAGGACCAACCAAGGTCTATTCAAGGAGGCTGCAGTGGCCCAAGTGGTTAAGATGCTAAACTGCAGGCCAGAAGGTCAGTAGTTCAGCAGGTCAAGACCCTAAAACTTTTGTCTTAGCTCAGGAAGGATGTGGCTCCAGAGCTAACTAATTTATGCAGTGGCCAAATCACTTGCTCACAGCTTTAATGCCAGTAGCTCACAAAGTAGAATTTTTGCTCACAGGACTCCACAGCTTAGAGGGAGCCTAACTGCTGACCTGTTTCGATATGGATTCTGCTTTGTATGCCAGCGTCTGAACACCCTAAGTTGTGGCCTTCTCAGAGTTCATTGGAAAAATCTTTAACTACGCCACAAAATCTCTTTATAAACTGTAGTGATCTTCTTTTCCCATCTCTTCAACCCATAGAGGAACTAATCCGCCAAACTGAACAAAGCCGCACAGCCAAGCTTGAATATATTCGCTTGCTTAAATTATATGCTTAACCAAATCTGTCTGAGGAGAACCATTTTCTTAACAACAACAAAAAAAAGACAAAAATTTGATTTGTTGTACCTCTCTAAATGGAGTTCTACCCTTTCAACTCCACTGAAGTCAATGAACTTAGATGGCACGGTTGGTTTCATTAAATTAGGTACTAAAGTTATTCATGTTAGTTATTCAACTCTGTTTTTGTTTCCAACAGTTTCAGACAGAAGCACATTTTTTCTTCTTTAAGTCCCCTCCCTATCTGTCCAATTGGGAAGAAATTCTCAGATGTTCTATCCAAAGGATTACTGCCTTCCCAATTTCAGCAGACACTAAACCAGTTTGGTGTAGTGCTTAAGAGTGGTGGACTTTAATCTGGAGAACTGGGTTTGATTCCCCACTCCTCCACATGCAGCCAGATGGGTGACCTTGGGCAAGCCACAGTTCTCTCAGAGCTGTTCTCTCAAGAACAGTCCTCAAAAGAGATCTCTCAGCCCCACCTGCCTCACAGGGTGTCTGTTGTGGGGAAGGGAAGGGAAGGAGATGTAAGCCGCTCTGAGACTCTGAGTGATCCTCCTCCTCCTCCTCCTCCTCCTCTTCCCCTATTTTATAAGTTGTTAAAATTCTTGCTCCTGACCTGCCAATCTCATCAGATCTCGAAAGTTAAACGGAGTCAGCCTTGGTCAATATTTGGGTGGGAGACCACCAAGGAAGTCCAGGGTTGCTATGCAGAAGAAGGCAATGACAAACCACCCCTCAATGTCTCTTGCCTTGCTTAAAACCGTATAGCATCACCGCTGAGTCATTCTCTTCTTACGCTTCCGCAGTCCTATTGAGTGGCATGTTTTATGTGTGTCTGTTGGTTGGAATCCACCCTGTCAGTTCCATGTCTGCTGAGTCACTCTCGTCTCACTTTTGCACAATGCTGTTGGGTGGCAAGTTTAACATGTGTCTCTGCCGGTTGGAATCCGCCTTGTCTGTTACATATTTGCTGAGTCACTCTCCTCTCACTCTTTCCCTCCCTCTGAATTCTATCAACCCCAAACCAGAGAGTCAGGTGCCAGATTAACTGGCAGGTCTGAAGATTTCTACATATTATGGATGTTCATTTTTTTCCAGTTTGGGGGCCCTTTCAGCTTGAGTTTTACTGACTGGGTTTTGACTGACAACCCTATTGGTATAAAGCTTGTGGTGGAACCTATTCTGCAGGCCCTATTTTGCCCTGCCCTCCTTGGGGTTTCTCAACACCTGGAGGGTTTTTTCTTTCTCTCCAGTAGCCCGTTGTCACCACCTGACCTTTGTAAGGTATTACCCACTTGGAGGGTCAGGGCTCCTGGCTTCCCTTCCAAGTTCTGAGGCCTTGCCTCAGTGTCTCCCGCTGTGCAGTGCCTGGTCACCACAGGGACAGTTTACTGCCTTGGGCACCCCTGGAGGAATAGCCACTTGCCAAACTGCATTCCTTCCTCCTAGGGCTCCTTAGTGTGTCTGAGACAGTGGAGGTCTATGTGGTACAGAGAACCACTACCAGCATCAAAAGTTATAAAGTATTTATTAAAAAGAAAATGTTCATAAGCATACTTTTACCACAGCACCAGATTTGAGCAAGGGATCCAAAAGAAATGGGTAAAAATGCAATCCTTTCCCCCTTTCTTTATATATGCCCTATCAGGTGTTAAAATACAGGACAGGCTCTTTAGCTTTAAGAAGTTACAGATCTCTACCTAGTTATAATTACCTTGAAGTTTGCTCCAACCATCCACACCAACCACATGGTCAATGGCTGCCTCCTTAGTTGAAAGTCCTGCCTCCTCACATGGCCTCAGCACCCAAGGAAAAGAGAGACCCCCTTCCTGTTGCAAGGAAGTTTTATCATATCTGTTTCTCCACCCACTGACTAGGTCAAACCAGGTCAAAGAGGCATTTCCTGGAGAACTCCTGGAAACTCCTTCTTGAAGACTATTTAGGATTTTATCCCTCCAAACCTCTGTTTCCTGCTAGGAGGAAGGGGGAGATCTTGCCCTGCCCATTATCTCTCCTGCTAGATCTATTCGCATCTGAATGCAATTACTTTTCAGACACCTTCATTCAGATGTTTCAGGCGAGACAATGGGTGGGGAAAGATCTCCCCCTTCTTCCTAGCAGGGAACAGAGGTTTGGAGGGATAAAATCCTAAATAGTCTTCAGGAAGTTTTTTTTCTCTCCTCTGGGCAGAGAACAGACATGGGGAAAAATCATGCTGGTCTCTGTCCAGAGGAATCTCCTTCCTGACAACTATTTAGGATTTTATCCCCCCCCATGTCGGTTCTCTGCCCAGAGGAGAGAGAAAAACTTTTAAAATGCACAGAGGAGGCTTTGCTTCTCTCAACCCTCCCCCCAGCAGAACTGCATTTCTTCACAAAACTTGACTTGGAATTGTACCAGGCCACCTTTGCCTTCTCCTCTACTTTGATGAAGAGAGGCACAAAGACTTGCTTTGCTGCCAGTCTCCTCCCAGAATTACAGCTTATCACTAGATGATTGAGATCACTTCCTCGGTGAAAATGGCAGCATCTCAGTCTGCGGCGCTCCCTCCCCTACCTAAACTCCACCCCTCCTAGTCTCAGCCCCTAAATCTCCAGCAATTTCCCAACCCAGAGTTGCCAAGAGTTGGGAGTGGGGATATGGCTCAGTGGAAGAGCCTCTTCTTTGCACAAAGGAAAGTCCCGAGTTCAGCCAGTTAAAAGGACCAGGTAGGAGGTGAGGGGAAAGACCTCCACCTGAGACCCTGGAGAGCCATGAAGTGGGGCTGTAGCTCAGTGGAAGAGTGTCTGCTTGGCCCGCAGAAGGTCCCAGGTTCAATCCCCAGCATCTCCAGTTAAAAGGACCAGGCAGGAAGGGATGGGAAAGACCTCTGCCTGAGACCCTGGAGAGCCATGAAGTGGGGCTGTAGCTCAGTGGAAGAGTGTCTGCTTGGCCCGCAGAAGGTCCCAGGTTCAATCCCCAGCATCTCCAGTTAAACAGACTGGGCAGCAGGAGATGGGAAAGACCTCTGCCTGAGACCCTGGAAAGCCACTGCCAGTCTGAGTAGACAATACTGACCCTGATGGACTCATGGTCTGATTCAGTATAAAGCAGCCTCCTGTATGTGTGTTCATGTGAACCCTACTCTGATGCCTGTCAGGACCCGTTTCTTTCCCACAGAAACCCAGGTCATGGTTAGAAGCCCTCCCATTCCAGTGCACATGACCAAATACATTACTTCCATGAAGAGAAATGAGTATCCCATTGCAGTTAGGGGCTAACAATGCCTACTGGAATCAGGCTGGCTTATTCCTTTTCTCTTCTCTGCCCGGGCAGGGTTCGCCTTCCCCGACTGGGCCTACAAGCCTGAATCGAGTCCTGGCTCCCGGCAGATCCAGCTCTGGCATTTTATCCTGGAACTTCTGCAGAAAGAGGAGTACCAGAACGTCATTGCCTGGCAAGGGGACTATGGGGAATTTGTCATCAAGGATCCGGACGAGGTGGCCCGGCTGTGGGGCATTCGTAAATGCAAGCCCCATATGAACTACGACAAACTGAGCAGAGCCCTAAGGTAAGACACTGGGTGGGATGAGGCAGACGACCATGGACAGAATGGCGGTATAGCGCCCAGTACATTTTGAACAATCCACTGTGTGCTGTGCTGTAGCACTACAGCACATCCTTGCCTCGTTCTGCAGCGCTGTTTGGGCTGAAAGAGACAGTGGGCTTTCCTGCAGTCTCTGCTTGTTGTTAAGTACCTGTTTCTTTGGATGTCCCTCCTGTTCTGCAAGTGTTTTTCTCCCTCTAGTGGTCAATTTGATATCGAACAGCTTTATTTCCGGTGTATCTCCCTGCAGATTTAAACTGCAAGGAGATAAACTGGAAATAATGCTGTTCAGTATCAAATCGACCACCAGATGGAGCAAAACACATGTGGAGGGAGGGGGGGGGGAAATCCAAAGAAAGAAGAATTTAACAATGAAAACAGAAATGTAATTCTCCAGGCTATTTTTGGTAACTACTTCCAAGGCCAGATTATTGTCTGTCTGTCTGTCTGTCTGTCTGTCTGTCTGTCTGTCTGTCTTCCTTCCTTCCTTCCTTCCTTCCTTCCTTCCTTCCTTCCTTCCTTCCTTCCTTCCTTCTTCTATCTGCCTTTCTTTTTCTGTCTTTCTGTCTTTCTGTATTCCCGTCCTTCCTACCGTCCTTCCATCTTTCTGTCTTTCTGTCTTTTTGTCTTTTTTTGTCTGTCTTTATGTCTTCCTCCCTCCCTCCCTCCCTCCCTCCTACAGGTCTTCAGTAATATCAGTCAGTCCCAACTAGGAATAAGGGGAAGAATTCGAGCCAGAGAGGACAGGCTGTACCATATTAGAGAAGATGTCTTGTCACAGGCTGCTTAAACTCTCATGCCCTGAACAAGGAATTTAGCTGGAAAAAAGAGAGAGAGAGAAGAGTATTCGCTGGCCTAGAATCCATTAAAACTTTAGTAACTAAAGAATTAGAAAGCTGACAGAACAAAGTAGATTCTTTTGAAACGTGGCACTGGAGGAGAGTTTTACAGGTCCCGTGGACTGCCAAAAGGACAAATCCATGAGTTCTAGATCCAATCCGGAACTTTTCCCTGGTGCTAAAATGACAAAACTGAGGCTGTTGTGCTTTGGTCCTGTCATGAGAAGGCAAGAGTCACTGGAATAGACAATCCTGCTAGGCAAAGTTGAAGGCAGCAGGAGAAGAGGGAGACCCAACATGAGAAGGAGGGACTCCCCCAAGGAAGCCGCAAAGGCCCCCAGTCCACAAGAATGTAAATGATGGGACGTTTCGGAGGACATTGATTCATAGGGTTGCCAAAGGTTGGAAGCGACCTGACGGAACTGAACACGCACCCAACTAAAGTATCTCAGCAAAAGTCATTTTGCTGGCCCCTAAGTGGTCTGGCCTGTTTCTCTCTCGCCTCCTTCCACCGCAGACATCCAAACAGAATATGCTCCACAGATGCTCATCTCCCTAAACCACAGTTGCCACATCTATCTGGAAACAGTAGACCTAATAACACAGCCTCCGGAAATTGTGGATGGGAGAGCATTTAGTCTTGCAAGCATAATTGCTCACTTGTTATCTTGGAACTGTAAGGTTAAGCAAATATTTGGGGGTGGTAAAGAGCGGGGGGGGGGGATACCCTGCTGCCCGGTCTTTGCCCCCCCCCCCTTCTCACTGCAAAGAGAGCTTCGCCACCCCGGCCCTCTGTCTCCCGCTGCCTGTCTCGCGTAATTGATCGACAGGGATATTTGTTATTGCTTATTAATTAACTGCTCCCTTCTGGCCGCTTGAGATTCCGCCTCCCTAATTAATATTTATGAGGAGCTAAGCGCTATTGATGGTTCTTATTAACTTGGCCGGGGAATTCAGCCCAGTAAATAAATTCTGTAGACTCTTCTAATAGCCCCACGACTCTCCCCAAGGTTGGGTGGGGGAAAGAACACGCAGAAGAGCGGGCGCAGGGAGAAAAGAAAATCAGTGTGCGTTGGGGGGTGCAGCACCAGAAAGAAAGCGAGTGGTGCTTATAGGGGGCGTTGCCCACTACGACGAGGTTGGCTCTCAAGCCACAACAGGGCATAATATGGGGAAGGGCTGTGGCTCAGTGGCAGAGCATCTGCCTTACAAGCAGGAGGTCCCAGGTTCAATCCCCAGCATCTCCAGCTTAAAGGCCCAGGCTGGAGGAGATGGGAAAGACCTCAGCCTGAGCCCCTGCAGAGCCATGAAGTGGGGCTGTGACTCAGTGGCAGAGCATCTGTTTGGAATGCAGAAGGTCTCAGGTTCAGTCCCCAGCATCTCCAGTTAAAAGGATCAGTTAGGAGGTGATGTGAAAGACCTCTCTGTCTGAGACTCTGGACAGCAACTGCCAGTCTGAGCAGACAATATTGAACTTGGTGGACCAATGGTCTAATTCAGTATATAACAGCTTGATATAGAATCACAGAGTTGGAAGAGACCTACAGGGTCATCTAGTCCAACCCCCTGCACAATGCAGGAAATTCATAACTACCCCCCCACGCCCCCAGTGACCCCCTCCTCCATGCCCAGAAAATGGCAAAAAACCCTCCAGGATCCCAAACAGGAGATCATGGGGACAACATCTGCCTGCCTCCAGTGTTCCGGCACCTTACCCATTCTCCAAGAATTCTCAGACATAATGGACAGAGGTTCAGAAATTACATCTGCAATTTCTTTTAGTACCCTTGGATGCAGTTCATCTGGCCCTGAGGACTTCGTTTCACTTAAAGAAACTAGGTGTTTCTGCACTACCCCTATGCCGATCCGAGGCCACAACTCCCTTCCCTCCCCATGTGTTCTGTTTTGGCCATGATGAGCACCGTTTCCCTCACAAGAGAAGACCAGGGAAAAGTAGGAGCCGAGCAGTTCTGCCAGTTTGGTGTAGTGGTTAAATGCACGGACTCTAATCTGGGAGAACTGGGTTTGATTCCCCACTCTTCCACTTGCACCTGCTGGATGACTTTGGACAAGTCATAGTTCTGTACCAGCTGTTCTCTCAAGGACAGTTGTCTCAGAGCTCTCTCAGCCCCACCCACCTCCCAGGGTGTCTGTTGTGGGGAGGGGAAGGGAAAGGAGTTTGTAAGCCGCTCTGAGACTCCCTTGGGGAGTGAAGGGCGGGGTATAAATCCAATCCCTTCTTCTTCTTCTCTTCATCACCTGTTAACAATTTCACTTTCCTGTTCCCGCAGTGGGTACTTGCTCTTTTTCTTACTTTGAACATAACAAAAGAACCCGTTCTTTGTTGTGTTAGCATCTCTTGCTAGCCTATGTTCATACTGAGCTTTGGCTTTTCTAACATTCTCCCTACAGGCAATGGTTAAAAGGCACTCCTTCCATTTCCTAAATGAGTCTATTTTTTTTCCTCAAGTCTTTAGAAAGCTGTTTAAGGAACCACCTTGGCTTCTTTAGGCTCCTCCCATTTCCCCTTCTTATAGGGATCATTTGTGGTTGTGCCCTCAGCAGTTCACTTTTAAGAAACTCCCACCCCTCTCTTGAACTCCCTTCTCCTTAAGTATTTCTGACCATGAAATTCTACCCAGCATAACTTTAAGTTTGTTAAAATTGGCTTTCCTGAGTGAAGTCCAACCTATATGTCTGACTATATATAGCTTTTCCCTTCCCCAAGACTGTAAATTGAAATCTCCCATGACCACCATATCCCATCTCTTTTGTAACCTGTTCTAGGAGTGTCTCATCCAAGTCCTCTGCCTGGCTGGGTGGTCTATAGCAGACGCCCACCATAATAGCACTATTATTTCTTCCTCCTTTTATTTTTACCCAGAGACTCTCAACTTTCATGCTCAGATTCAAGTATTTCCTCACAAGTATGTACCTTGTTTACATATAATGCTACTCCTCCGCCCTTCCTTATTTTCCTGTCCCTTTTAAACAAGTTGTACCCCTCAGACCTAATATTCCAATTGTGAGTGTCATCCCAGCAAGTTTAAGTGACATCTATTTGGTCACAGTCCCCTTCCTGTAGGACAAATTCCTCCTGCTTGTTTCCCAGACTCTGCGCTTTAGTGTAGAGACTTCAGAATCCATGGTTTATGTGCCCTGAGCTTTTTCATTTCTGTACTTACCTGCGAGTTAATGTTTCCTAGCATATGTGCCACACCCTGCAAACCTTTATTGTTCTTATCTCCAATTATTGGCATCATACTAGGCTTTGAATTTTTGTCTCGTTCTCCCATAGGATTTAGTTTAATGCCCTCCTTATTAGGTTTGCAAGGCTCTTACCAAACACATTTTCCCCACCCTCGTGAGGTGCAAACCATCTCCCAACAGAAGAGCTTCATCTCGAAAACGTAACCCATGGTCCAACCCTGCCCCCCGACCTTTCCTGATGGCACCATCTACATAGCCAGTCATTTATTTGCAGTATTCTTCTTTCCCTTCCTAAGCCCCAGCCTTCAACAGGAAGAACTGATGAAAACACAACCTGTGCTCCCTGGTCCTTCACCTTTTTATCCAGAGCCAAAGGTCTCTTTTAATATGTTCTGGGCTGTGACGGGCGTTATTATTTGTTCCCACATAGAGGAGCAACAAAGGATAAGAAGAAGAAGAAGAACAGCAACAATGTTGAGATCAGCTGACAACAAGTTACTTGTGATCCCTGGCCCTAGGGAGGTCCAGCCGTCCTCGACTAGGGGCAGGGTCTTTTCGGTCCTGGCCCCGACCTGGTGGGCCTCTCTGCCGAATAACATCAGGGCATGGCGGGACCTTATGCAATTCTGCAGGGCCTGCAAGGCAGAGATGTTCCGCCAGGCCTTTGGTTGAGGATGGCAACCGTTAAGACCGGCACCCTTTCTCTCTCCTTATGGTCCCCACATCCCCCCCCTGCCTGCTGCGTGGATAGCATTTGGATTGACTGTTATTAGTGTGCATGATAATTTTATTTTAGGTTGACTGTATTTTATTTGCTTTTAAAGTTGTTAATCGCCCAAAGCCGGCGTGCGGGGTTGAGCGATCCATACATCTAAATGAAGAAGAAGAAGAAGAAGAAGAAGAAGAGGAAGTTGTTGTTCACTTTTGGGATAACAACAACAATGATAATGATAATGACAATAATGACGATAACAACAACCACAACATGTTCTCTAGTGGGATGATGGTGGTGGTGGTGGTGGTGGTGGTGGTGACGACTAGTGGGAGCTTGGGATGTCGAGGGCCAGAGGGAAGTTTAACATTCATCACCTGCTGCTCTCCATGGCTGGTTTACTTCCTTCCGCTGTCAAGCTGTATTTGAATAAAACCGTAAAGACAATCAACCAGAGGTAGACTGTGTCCAAACATGGAGGGTCTATTCAGCCAGTGTGGTACGCTGCCTTGACTTGGCAGTGTATGGTGGCAGATGGTGGGATACCAATGCTTTAATAAATAAACCAATCTGGCGAACCATTGCTTTTAGACCTGTCTGTCACAAACCGGCTTGCTTTCCCTCTTTTATCCCTGCCATCCCCATTTCCTTCATCCCATGCCTTTCTCCTGGACCTCACTTATGTGCTTCCTCAGAATATTATAAATATCAGCAGTGTGAGGGATTTCTCATCACAAGCAGGATGGGGGAGAGAGGAGAGACGTCAGAAGAGAGGAGGACATCAGCAGCTTTGGGACCCCATTGGGGAGAAAGGTATTGGGGTATGAAGAGATAAATGTTTATATTTTCTGGAAAGGTGTCTGCCGTTCAAGAGGAGGATGGAGCTCTGGGATAGTTCTTGTTTGTTTTAGAAAGGCCAATTTTGGCCGAGGCGACATCTGTTTGAATGAGCGCCCCCCCCCCCCCAGTGAAGTTTGATGACTTGATGGCTCAACTCTGTTGAGGAACAAACGCCCTTGGCAGAAATACTTGCCTCCCTCAGAAATGACAAAACTGGGCCTTTCCGCTTTCCCTATTACTATCTGGAGTTCTGTTTTTTGTATTTTTCATAAGTGTGTATGTGTGTTTGCATTTGAGTTTTTGTGCACTTGGAAGTCATGGCAACCTCTGGTGACTGACCCTTGCTGGGGGCCTGGAGGATATTCAGAGAGGTGGCTGAATAAAGCCTGCCCCCCGCCTCCCGCCTCTGGTATTCCAAGGAGGTTTCCCATCCAAGTATGTGCCAGAGTCGACCCCACTTAGCATCCAAGATTGAATGAGATGGGGCTTGCCAGTGCAATCCTAGTCAGGGCTCTGTCCAGAGTTCTTAACCATGTTATTTTTCTAGCCCATTTCTCAGTCAACCCCCCCCCCCCAATCAAAACCCCACTCCAGATACAGCGGAGGGTAATCAGGATTGGGTGTCGTCCCCCCCCCCAGTTTTCTTCCTTAGCCACAGATTACAATCTAGCCATTTTATACAATGATTTATGTAGCATTTATTAATTAGAAATGGATCTAAAGATAAAAATACAGGTTTGCACAGGCCTTTGTTTGCCACGTCTGATTGTTTTAACTCAACACCGTATTTTAGTTATCAAAACAGGTATTTTAACTGCTCCTTTCATTTCTTGCGGTTGTGTCCAGCATTCCCTCTAAGATGAGTTAGTGTGACCTAGCTCACAGTTTTTTAGCCTCCAGCTCACACATTTTTGTCTTAGCTCAGGAAGGATGGCTCCGGTGCAAACTAATTTATGCAGCTACCAAATCGCTGGCTCACAACTTTAATGCCAGTAGCTCACAAAGTAGGATTTTTGCTCACAAGACTCCACAGCTTGGAGGGAGCGGTTGTGTCCTGCCCAAAGTTCTTGGGATGGGATGGGTTAGACATTCAAAAGTAAAAGCTTTGCAGCATTGGGACGCAAAATCTGTTTCAGAGCCGTAAGGGCTGGGGATGCCAGCCTCCAGCTGGGGCCTAGAGGTCTCCTGGAATTACAATGGATCTCCAGGCGATAGAGATCAGTTATATAGAGATCAGGCGAGATATCAGTTTCTCGGGTGATAAAAATCAATTCCCTTGGAGAAAATGGCTGCTTTGGAGGGTGGGCTGTATAGCATTATACCCTGCTGAGGTCCCTCCCTTCCCCAAACTCTGCACCCCAAATGTCCCACCCCCAAACCTCCAGGAGTTTCCCAACTCAGAGTTGGCAGCCCTGGGAGGAGGAGGAGATTAGATTTATACCCTGCCCCTCACTACCCAAAGGAGTCTCATAGCGGTTTACAATCTCCTCTCCCTTCCCCTCCCCACAATAGACAACCTGTGAGGTAGGTGGGGCTGAGAGAGCTCCTTCGAGAACTGCTCGTGAGAGAATGGCTCTGAGAGAGCTTGTGACTGACCCAAGGACACACCAGCAGCTGCACGTGGAGGAGTGGGAATCAAACCCAGTTCTCTCAGATTAGAGTCCGCGCTCCAAACCACTACCCCAAACTGGCTCTCATCTGGTCCCAGATCCTGATTCATCGCTCTTTCATTGGGTCACTTCTTAACTGCAGGACAGCTAAACAGCAATGCCTCTGAGTAAGTGCAAAGTACATTCAGAAGCTTAGAAGTCCAGGATACTCTGTTACAATTTCAACCGGGACACAGTCCGCTGAAGTGGATCGTGCTGAAAAAGCTGTATCCACATGGAACAAAATTTAATCAGGTCTGTTCTTTGAGAAAGCATATGGGGAACGTGTTTGGAGTAAGCCAGCCTTCAATCAGAGGAAGATCTGTATGGTGAAAGAATATTCTGTGTGGACTAAATGTAAACACCTAGAGGAGTTGTTCCTAACTTGGTGACTTGGAACTACTATATTCACATTTCTGTACATCCATCGAAGAAGATATTTTGTGTATTTATCTGTATGGTGCAGTCCCTCTGTGCTTACAGTATTACAGTGTGCATTAATTTGCTGAAATAATAAGAATATTTGGATTTTATACACAGTTCTTTCTGTTTACAGATCTCAAAAGCTAAGCAGGGTTGGCCCTGGCTAGTATTTGGATGGGAGACCTCCAAGGAATACCAGGGTAGCTACACAGAGACAGGCCATGGCCAACCACCTCTGACTGAACATCTCTTGCCTTGAAAACCCTACGAGGTCGCCATAAGTTAACTGTGAATTGACAGCCGAAAGAATTTTTTTTAAACCATGTTTTTCTGTGTAAGCCACCTCAAGTGCGTTCTCTGTAGAGGAGGCAGCTACATTTCCCTAACCCAGCGGTGGCCAAACTTGCTTAACGTAAGAGCCACATAGAAGTAACATCCGATGTCCGAGAGCTGCAAAACACGAACAAATATTACACACGTTTTTATTGGAAAATATGCAGATTTGCTTTTTATTAACTTTAACATTGACTAAGGCTGCCGGAAATAAAAATAAAAGGGGTAAAAACAGATATTGATCATGATACTTAAAGAGAGAAACGCTTCCTCCAAGCCGGCCAGGGGGTGGGGGCTTTGAGAACACATTTAAAGCGAAAGTTGCTTTCTTTCTCCGCTCCCTGCCCACCTCAAGCCTACCCAGGGAGGGGAACACTGGCTGGGGAAGGGAAGACGGCCTCCCCTTCACTTCCCCAGCTGCCCTGCCGGGAGCCGCACAATATGTGTAGAAGAGCCGCATGTGGCTCCCGAGCCACAGTTTGGCCACCCTTGCCCTAACCCAATGACTGCCTTGCTGTTCAAAGAAGGGGCAGGACCAGAAAGTTCCAGGGGTGATCCCTGGCGTCTCTGGGCACAGCTGTGAAACACTGTCACTTAGCTGAGAGTACAGAGAGAGTCCGAGACCAGCCCTGGAGCTAGGCAGGCCAACGGTCTGAACAGGAATAGAGAAGTTTCATATTTCATGCTCTGTCCGGCCTCGGAATCCCTTCTCACCCGGCACCCACTCACCTCCCGCCCCCTTTCCTTTGCCTCCGGCCAGGTACTACTACAACAAGCGGATCCTACACAAGACCAAAGGCAAGCGCTTCACCTACAAGTTCAACTTCAGCAAAGTGGTTCTGGTCAACTACCCTCTCCTGGACATGGCCGCCAACTCTCAATTTCTGCTGGCCCAGAACCCGTTCAACGGGGGCAGCCACGGACCTGACTGCACCCCACTAACCCCTGAGGTATGTCCTGGACAGAGCCAGTTCCACATTTTTTGGGGGGGGGGTAGGCAGAGAGTGCCCGGGGGCCAGGCCTGTAGCCAGGATTTGGTGGCTTGTGAGGCAAAAAAGTTTTCTGGCAGGACTGCCATTATTTGTTATAAGGAAGTGGTGGTGGTGTGTGCCCCTCTCCCTCCCCTCCTGCAAGGTTTAAAGGGCCCTTCAGCTGATCCGTGGGGAGGATGCGGCCTGCCAATCAGCCGGAGGGCCCTTTAAATCTTGCAGAAGGGATAGAGAGGGGCACGCACCGCCACCCCCCACTTCTTCTCAAAAGCATTTAAAGGGTCCTTTTAAGATGCAGGGGTCCCTTTAGGGAAGGGGGCTGACCTCCTCCCCAACCTTTCTGAGCCAATGGGTACCCTTGGAATTTTGATACGGTGGGGTGGAGGCAGCCATGAAATGGCTTCCTCTGATCCTTACGCTGTGCCAAAGAAAACTTTTTAAAAATCTGCACAGCCAATCAAACCTCCAGTGGCAAATCAGAAGCTCTGCTGGGCAGAAGCCCCAGCCGGCTCCGCCCACTTTCTAAAAACACGTAGTGGTGCCAGAAGAGGTTTGGGCATATCCCATGGGCTCTGCTGTACCTCTGTTTCATAATAATATGAGACCATTTGGGAACTTGATTTGTTCAGGGGCACGGTGGCACACTTTCCAAGGGGGCTTCAGTCCCCACCGCCTTCCCTTTCTGCAGGGGCCGCCTGCCGATCAGTGGGATAATCGGCCTGCATGCCTCTTTCACCCCTCCTCTGTCTCACCCCCCCCCCCACCTTCAGACCCTGCAAAGCCTCTTCTCCAGCCCTCGCCTGGGGGACCCCGCCACCCGCGCCCCACTCTTCGAGCGCCAGTCGGAGACCGAGAAGCTGCGCCTGGATGCGGCCTTCCCTTTTCTGGGATCGGGTGAGGACAAGCTTTTCTTCCTTCCCCCTCCAATGATTCTGGGAGTATCATAATGCCAGTATCATAATGCCCCTGTATAAATCGATGGTGCAACCTCATTTGGAGTACTGAGTACAGTTCTGGTCGCCACACCTCAAAAAGGATATTATAGCATTGGGGAAAGTGCAGAAAAGGGCAACTAGAATGATAAAAGGGTTGGAACACTTTCCCTATGAATAAAGGTTGAAACGCTTGGGGCTCTTTAGGCTGGAGAAACGACGGCTGAGGGGTGACATGATCGAGGTTTATAAGATTATGCATGGGATAGAGCAGGTAGAGAAAGAGGTACCTTTCTCCCTTTCTCACAATACAAGCTTACCGCTCATTAAACGGACAAGGTCGGCCAATTGCCCTGGCCAACCCATCCATTTGTCCTCTGACCTGTTCCATTATTTGGGTTGGGGATCCTTCTGGGGACAGAAATGTCTTTGGGAAACCTTCTGAGCCCACGGGGTAGAAATCAACTCCATGTCAAGACATTTGGGTACCCCTGAAAGAATAAGCACTAATGTCCATGTGGTTCATTGACCGATGGGTTCTCACATGCATGGCGCAGTAGATAACAGTGGTGGACTAGAACCCTGGGTGACCCGGGTTCGAATCCCTACTTCGAGAACCAGTTTGGTGTGGTGGTTAAGTATGTGGACTCTGATCTGGGAGAACCGGGTTTGATTCCCCACTCCTCCACTTGCAGCTGCTGGATGACCTTAGGCAAGCCATAGTTCTGTCAGAGCTGTCTTCTCAAGGGCAGTCCTCAAAAGAGCTCTCTCAGCCCCACCAACCTCAGAGGGTGTCTGTTGTGGGGAGGGGAAGGAAAAGGAGATTGTAAGCCGTTCTGAGACTCCAAGTGAGTGAAGGGAGGGATATAAATCCAATATCTTCTTCTACTGTAGAAGCTTGCCGGGTGACCTTGGGCCCGTCACAGGCAGGCAGTCTCGGCCTGGCCTGCCTCACAGGGTGGTTGTTGTGGGGAAATGCAGGGGGGGGGAGTGATGGTCTGAGGCAGGGGTGTCAAACATAAGGCCCGGGGGCCAGAACCAGCCCATCCAGGGTTCTTATGTGGCCCACGAGCAGCTGGTGCGAGGGAACAGGGATCATGAACCACAAGCATAAGAAATAAGTCTAATATAGGGCCAGTATTGAAAACCTAGCTAAACTTATACAAAAATACATAATGTATTTATTAGAAAGGTAGTTAAAAACAAATGAGGGCCCAATGAACGCCTCGTAGGAAAGTTAAATGGCCTGAACACAAGGGCCGAGACGAGTTTTCTCTAGGTTTTTAATATTGGCCCTGTATTAGACTTTTTTCTTACTCTTGTGGTTCTCGATTCCGGTTTTTGGGTCAAGTCTGTTTTCCCCTCCCTGTGTCTCACTGCGAGGGGAAACTGCTGGTGGGGGAGTGGGTAGAACCACTCCGATTGTGGCTTCAGCAGGGTGGAACAACCTCGTCTGCAGCAGCCAAGCAGCGTGGGAGCGTCTGCCCAGTGCTGCACCGCTGGCTCTCCAGTCCACCCCTGTTGGTTTTCCTCTGCACCCCCTCCAGCCCGTGGGGCCTTGCAGTGAGCACACACCAACTCAGAGTTTACCAGCTGCTATCCTTTGAATACAGTTTCTCTCTCTGGCAACCGGCATTACATTTTTATGGCCCACAATGATGCCGGCCAGACAAAGGGACATTTATGCCAGATCCGGCCCTCGTAACAAATGAGTCCAACACCTCTAGTCAAAGGCCACTTTGAGTCCCGACAGGGGGGGAAAGCAGGTCAGAAATGAATAATTTTTCAAAATGCAAATGCTTCCTTTCTTCTTCCTCTTCTTACAGGTGTCTCTGGCTACACGAAACCGCCCGGTCTGTTGCCCCCCTACGGCAGGAATGCCGCTTTCCCCGATTACCCCTGGAATTTCAACCCTTACCTTTCCAGCACCTTCTCCCTGAACAGCTCCAAGCTCCCAGCTTCCCTCTATCCCCCTCACTTCTACCCCAACCCCCTGTCCGGGTCGCTGGCCCAACTTCCCACCCCCCTCTCCCTCCTGCCTGCAGACAGCACCGAGCGGGCCGCAGGGGCCGGCACTGTCCCCCGTCTGTCCCTAGCCCCCCACGGCACAACCCTGCCCCTGCGTGTGGATGCCAATGGGGCAAGCAGTCGCGAGAAGGAGTTACTGGGGAGCAGGTCACAGAGCCCCTCAGGGGGGCGGGGCCCCAAAGAGGACCCCGGTTCCGATTCGGAGCTGGAGATCACCGACCTGAGCGAGTGCAGTTCAGAGAACGAAGGGTGTGACTTCAGCCCCGATGGTTTGGACACGCTAGAGAATCCGGTGCAGGCCTTCAAGCGGCTGGAGACGGAGCGGACAGCGGGAGCCACGCAAAGCCCAGCGGAGGGGGTCAGCCTGGCCCCTCCCAAGGGGGGGAAGGGGCTGCCAAACAGCTGAACCCCCTCCCCAACTACCCCGGAGTCCTCGCCCCGAGTCCTCCTCCCTCGGTAGCCAGACGGAAACAAAACCGGACGCCCCTCGAGCCACCCTTCCTGCCCTGCCGCATTTGATGTCTCTATTTTTATAGGAAGATTTTATTCCTTCGATATGCCGAGTCTAACGCCCTGATGACATCCCTCCCATGGCTCCCCCCCAATCTCCCCATAGGGCTGGAATACCCCACACCACCACCATCTCCAGAAACCGAAGGCGCATCCACACACGCTGAATAATGCGCTGTCCATGCACTTAAGCAACCGGATTTATTGTTGGGAATGGCCAAATCTGCTTGCAAACGATGGCTGAAGCGGATTGAAAATGGATTGAAAGTGCATTATTTAGTGTGTGTGGAAGCGCCCCCCCCCCCCCCCCCGGCTCCTCCTATATCCAAAGAATAATGAACTTTTTGATTGTTTGGTGCAAGAACGCTTCCTCAGGCAGGCAAGGAGACACAGCCAAGAAGCTGGATTGAAGGGAGGCGACTGGTTTTTGCCCATCTTTTGACTCAACCCCCCCCCCCCCCCCCGTCTCTGCCTGCCTGCCACAAACCCCTAAACGGAATGGCTCAAATGTCCCTGAGAAAAAAACCACCTTTCCCTCTCCATTAAATCCCATGCCTTAGGGAATCTTTTCTTTGTTGTTGCAAGTTTTACTTTTTTATGTTCACGTTTCTAGTCCTCTTGGCTGCTGCAAGACTGCTTGGTGCCTGACGGAGGGGTTGGGACCAAGGTTCCCTCTAAGCTGTAGAGTTTTGTGAGCAAAAACTCTACTTTGTGAGCTCCTGGTATTAAAGTTGCGAGCGAGGGATTTTGCTATTGCATAAATTAGTCTGCACTGGAGCCATCCTTCCTGAGCGAAGACAAAAATGTGTGAGCCACAGACTAAAAAACCTGTGAGCTAGCTCACACTAACTCAGCTTAGAGGGAACACTGGGGACCATCCTCAACAAAATAGTATCTTGTGCAGTACAATTCAGCACCAGGAGAATCAGCCAGTGGATGGTGCTTCATGGAGTCAGCGCAGTCTACCATTCTGTTGCTCCCCCCCAACTAAGGCTTTTATATGTAGCAGTTGCTGTACCACAGGGTTAAGACCACCTGGAGTCGCCACAGGTTGGAAACCACTAAGAGGAAGCTCCCCACCCCACCCCAGTCAACACCAATAGAGTTCTCTGTGTATCGAAGCACAGCCATTACTAGGGTTGCCAACCTCCAGGTGGCAGCCTGAGATCTCCTGGGATTGCAGTATCTGCAGGAAACAAGAGAATCAGTTCTCTGGAGAGCCGCTTTGGTGTAGTGGTTAGGAGCGCAGACTCTTGTCTGGGAGAACCAGGTTTGATTTCCCACTCCTCCACATGCAGCTGCTGGTGTGACCTTGGGTCAGTCATAAGTTCTTAAAGAGCTGCTCTCTCATGAGCACTTCTCGAAAGGGCTCTCTCAGTCCCAACTATCTCACAGGCAGTGTTCCCTCTAAGCTGAGTTAGTGTGAGCTAGCTCAGTTTTTTGTCTTAGCTCAGGAAGGATGGCTCCAGAGTAAACTAATTTACACAGTAGCCAAATGGATTTATACCCCTCCCTTCACTACCCAACGGAGTCTCAGAGTGGCTGACAATCTCCTTTCCCCTCCCCTCCCCACAACAGACACCCTGTGAACAGTATTCCCTCTAAGCTGAGTTAGTGTGAGTCAGCTCAGTTTTTCAACCTCTGATTCACACATTTTTGTCTTAGCTCAGGAAGGATGGTTCTGGAAGAGCAAACTAATTTATGCAGTAGCCAAATCACTCACAACTTGAATGCCAGTAGCTCGCAAAGTAGAATTTTGGCTCACAAGACTCCACAGCTTAGAGGGAGCATTGCCTGTGAGCCATGCTCCCTCTGAGCTGTGGCATCTTGTGAGCCAAAATTCTACTTTGTGAGCTGCTGGCATTCAAGTTGTGAGCGAGTGAATCTCCTCCTCCTCCTCTTCTTCTTCTCCTGGAGAAAATGGCTGCTTTGGCATTGTAACCCTCTGAAGTCCCTCCCCTCTCCAAAACCCACCCTCCTCAGGCTCCACCCCCCCAAATCTCCAGGTATTTCCCCACCTGGAGCTGGTCCCCCAAGCCCATTCCACATATGGCCCTCCTGCGCACCACTTTTCAAGCTACACACTTGTTTCAAGCAGGGGTCATTTCGTAGAAAAAGAGGCGCAGGAGCTCATTAGCGTAACTCATTTGCATATGCTACACCACCTGATATCACTGGAAGTATGTCAGAAGGCAAGAAAGAAAGAAGAGAGAGAGAGAGAGAGAGAGAGAGAGAGAGAGAGAAAGAAAGAAAGAAAGAAAGAAAGAAAGAAAGAAAGAAAGAAAGAAAGAAAGCTGGCAGAGAGGGGACAGCTACTAATCCAAGCCTCAGAAATACCACTATTCTGGGAGGAGAGCTTCAGTGGTGGCTGAAGCCTTCAGAAGGCTGGTCGGAGGAACAAGGACCTTCCCAGGGGACAGCGGGGTCATTTTGCTGCAGCCATGACACAAGCAGGCAGTCCTCCGCCCGGGGGGGGGCAGGGGGGGGCTGGGATTAACTCCGGGAGCTGCACTCCCCCGAGCTCCTGCTCGAAATGACCCCTGGTTTCAAGTCTGAATGCAGGAAGTCCATACAGTTACCCCCACCCAGCCCCTGTGAATGGATCCAAAATGCTGAAGCCCCAGAGGCACCCCCTCCCGGCATAGAATGTAGCTTAGCAGCCATGTTCTCTTTCAGTGCTGACTTCAGATTCCAAAACTATATGAAGTGTCCCTCCCCCTCCCCAAATCCAGTCCTACAAGCCATTCCCTCTTCCAAGGCGACCCAATCCCGGGAAAGATGGGAGTCCAGTTAACCCTTTTACTCCCTCCGCCCCCCCCCCCCCTTTCAAAGTGCAATATTGTCTCGTCATGCTCTGGTGTGACCCTCTGATGTACAAAATACCCCTCCCCCCTCCAAAACAAAGGTTTCGCCCCCGCCCTGTCCCCGTGCTTTGTGTCTTTGTGTTTCAAAGAAGAAAACGAACAAAAAAAATGTACTTGTGTGGTTGATATGAAGAAAATGTTTACCGGCCCCCCACCGCCTTTTTTTTATGTAAATACTGTATTAATTTATGGAGTGTAAAGAACAATGATGACAACAACAAAAAAATAAGATGGAAAAAATTTTAAAACCGGCCGGCCACGCCCCAGCCGGCTTCTAAAGCAATAAATTATCTATTCGGCTTTTTGTGGCTCTGCTCTGGGCGGGGGACGGGGGGGGGGGGGGGGGGGAAGAAGCTGAACCAAAATCTCACCTTCAGAAAAAAAAAAAGGGGGGGGGGGAGAGACTGAGAGAAATTAAGGGGAGATCATAAACTAGCCTGCCCTGACATGGATGGCCCAGGCTAGCCCAATCTCATCAGATCTCGGAAGATAAGGAGGGTCTAGATGCAAGACCACGGAGGAAAGCCAGGGTGGCTCTGCAGAGGCAGGCCAGTGCAACCCCCTCTGTTCATCTCTGCCCTGATCAGGATGGTCCAGCCTAGCTTGATCTCATCAGATCTTGGAAGCTTACTGGCCCTAATTAGTACTTGGACGGGAGACCACCCAGGAAGTCTAGGGTTGCTACGCAGAGGCAGACAATGGCATACCACTTCTATTCATCTCTTGCCTTGACCTGGATGGCCCAGCCTAGCTTGCTCTCATCACCTCTTGGGAGCCAAGCAGGGTTGGCCCTGGTTAACATTTGGACGGGAGACCACCCAGGAAGTCTAGGGTTGGCAGGCAATGCCAAGACACCTTTGAACGTCTCTTGCCTTGAAAACCCAGCAGGGTGGCCATAAGTCAGCCGCGACTTGATGGCCAAAAAAACTCAGTTCATCAGATTCAAATCATCACAAAGGTCCATTAGCCCTTATATCCAGGCCAGTAGGCAGGAAGGGTATCACCATCTGGAGTAAAGGAGGCAGAAAACCCCCCTCTCTCCTAACCTGGACATTTAGCTGATGGATCTCCATTCTCATCTGTTCCTTCCCAAGTGAGCTTGGACTCACATGAAGGCAGTTTCAGAGGGTCACTGTGTGTTCTTGGTCTTCAGCAGAAGAGCTCAGTTAGAGGCCAGGAACATCTTAGAAACCAACAAGGTTTTCAGGGTATAAATATTTGTGTCAAAGCTCTCTTCATCTCTCGAAAGCTTATATCCTGGAAATGTCACTCTCTCAAGGTGTTTCTGGCCTCAAATCTTAACTCTTAGACTCAGAAAAGCTCATACCCTGGAGGTATCTAAACGTCTTTTAAGGTACTACTGGACTCGAATGTTGCTCTGCTACTGCAGGTTAACGCCACCACCCGCCTGAAATTGTGTTCCAAAAATGCTGTCGAGAGAAGCGAGGCAGAACATCCGTTTCCAAAGGGAGAGGTCCTGCAGATTAGACCTCCCTCTGCTGCAAGCCTCAACAGTTAAAACTGAGGGCATCAAACATATGGCCTGTGGGCCAGATCCAGCCCCTGTGGCTTCCTGCATCAGAGCTAGTTTTTGCCCAGTCTCTCCTATTTCCTGTTTCACAGAGGAGAGAAAGAATGCCAAGCCTCTCTTCCCTCAATTGGCTGAGGGCTACTCCCCCCCTCCTTTGGGAAGGGAGGGAAAACAGAGTCCCATGGCACTTGGGAGAAATCCCCCTTTCCAGTTCTAACAGACGGGGGGGAAGAAACCTAACAGCACAGCTTGCGTTCCTTATCAGTGAAAAGAAACAAGAGTCCAGTAGCACCTTAACGACTAACATTTCTTCAGACTTATTTCCATTTATTCTCTGCATCCTCCTGGAGTGAATCCTCCTGGACCTGAGACCTAGGTCTCCTGTCTCATTACCAGTGCTGACTATCTCCACGCCTACTACCCCCCTGCATATCACACCTAACCCAACTATGCCTGCTATTGCCATTCGGCATCTGAAATTATCTTTATAAAGTTTATATCTCCGGTACCTCATGTTACATTTTGTGGCATGCATGACCTGGCCTGACAAAGTGACATTTACGTCAGATCCGGCCTTTATAACAAATTAATTCTACACCCCTGGCTTAAACTGCTTTTCTTTGCTGTAGAAGCAGGAACACACACCCCTTCCATTTTAAGGCATCTGTACTACAAACTAATCAGCAGCACTGGACTTCTTGTGGCTTCACCCAAAGCATGCTGGGAGCTGTAGTTCAAAAAGACGCGGAGCATTGTCTGTTAGCTTGTCTCTAGTAACTGCCACCACTGCCTAGTTCCCAAGCTTCCTTTGGAAAAAGAAATTTATGCCAGTTTTGGTGGGGTGGGGAGGTAGGATGGGCATGGCCCAAGCAAAGATGGCTACAATTCTGAGTCAGAGGAAATAATTTTGGCCTCATTCCTACCGGGGATCAATATGGCAGTCTCAAAAATCCATTTTACGGCCCAGGTCCCTCATTCCGTCACACTGCACTCTCTCTTGATTTTGATTAGAGGCCTGAAGGCATCCACTTGCATCCCATAGGGAGGGGTCGTGGCTCCGTGGAGGAGCCTCTGTTGGCATACAGAAGTTCCCAGATTCAGTACTCGGCATCTCCAGTTTAAATATGACCAGGCATTAGAAAATGTGAAAGACCTCTTTGTCTGAGACTCCGGCAGGCTACTGCCAGCCTGTGTAGCCAATACTAACCTTGAGGGGATTCGTGTGTTCAAGAAATGAAACTCGTTCGGGGCCAGAATGTATCTTGACGGAAAGCTTATTCCTCACACTCCTCTTTATTGCTCTGGGCAGGACACAGATGTGTAAAACGGAAGAAAAACAGAGGGCTCGGCGAGCGGAAAGAGAGATGGCACCAGCGGCTGTGATGAATATATATATTTTTAATTTTGGCATCTTTACAAGAATATCTTTGGTTCAGTCTCTCTCTCTCTCCCCGACTACACGTACCTTTATTCCCGCTGCAACATACACAAAGCCTTAATTTCACCTTAGACAAGACGACGAGAAGAGGAAGAGGTGGAAAACGAGATGTGATCCCTTCCTTCATATCCCACAAGGATAGTGGCCTAGGAAGGGACATCGGTTCTCTTCTCTCTGCAACCAGCCCTGCCTTCCGTCTTGTCCTTATTCATACCCAAACTCTACTCCATCCCCATCTCTGGGGAAAAGAGATTTAGCTTCTCTCTGCTGTTTCCACTGCAGAAAACTTTCAGAGTGGAGGATAAATGCTTTATTTCCTCTTTGAACTGTGTTGTTTTTCTCTCCCTTTGAGACCTTCAAACATATAAAGCAAAATACTACAGGTTTTGAGGAAGACATTATTTCAGAATAAATCCAAAAAGCGATTGCTGTATTAGGGACCTGGGAAGGCACAATGAATCCGAGCCCAAGAGTCCACTCTCACAATCACTCACTACGAATTAGCTGCTACAAATTCTGTTCAGACAGTACGAGGGGAAAGCAGGCAGGCGATTAAACAGGGCAAACAAACGGCAAGGCGCATTACGTTTTCAAATTGAGCTCGAAAAGGCAAAGGTTGACTTTCCAGTCATTCGCGATTGTGAGAACACTCCAGGACAAGCAAGCTGCACTAGGATAGCCACAGACAAGCGACAGAATGTGAGAATGCGCTCAAGTGTGGATCGAGATACCCAACTCTGCATTGGTCTATCAAAAAAAAAAAATTAAAAGAAATAGCCTTTTTACTAGTCTCATGACATATTGCAAATTAGATTTCTGAACCATTCTTTTTTTGGGGGGGTGGGGGGTGGATAGTACTCTGGTTTTCTGAAGCTGGAAGAGATCACCCACTTCCGGCTAGAACCCCCCCACACTTTAGTCAGGGGTAACATAGCAGGTACTGAATAAAATCACTACAGTGAGGGCTTCTCCACATTATCATTTTAGTTATCCACATTATCATATCAGTTGTTTTCTTTGGGGAGGGAACCATGTCTGTTCCACATGTGCTTTGCTCCCTCTACTGGTCAATTTGATATCGCACAAGTTTATTCCCAGCATTATCTCCCCGCAGATTTAAACTGCAGGTTTCTATGCTGGACATAAAGCGGTGTAATACCAAATCGACCACTAGAGGGAGCAAAACACACGTGGAACAGAACCCTCCACCTCAAAGAAACAAGAACTTGCCAGTAATTAAAATGAGAATGTGGAAAAGCCCTGAGAACACAAATCTCTATACCATGTCCAGTTTGGGAATCAACATAATCTACATTTAGTGCCCAAGAAATCTACCTTTTATAGTCCGAACAACCCATGGGATTTTAGCAAACATACTTGCTCATTTTTGCATGTTATTCCATTCCTAGAATTGCAGGCTTTTTAAGCCATTTGGAATTGTGGGGGGGAGGTGTCAAAATCTGGAAAAAAATGGACGAAAGGAAACAAGAGTCTGCACCGAATCTTTCACTAGGCATCCCGCTCAGATGTCTGACATCTGACGTTTCCACGGTCCTCTTTCTTTTACCTTCATAACAGCTGGAAATTTACTTTAAACCCTCTCCCAACTTTTGCCTCACAATGTGAGGTTCTGAGGATACCACATTATACCGAGTGATCCCGGACGCACACTGAGCCCTTCCCTACAGATCTGGAAAGAGGAAACTCTATTTGATCTCGTCAACTCACCCTTGATTTAGGCGCAGTCCCATGAGAGATGGTAAGAGGTAAAGCCAGAAGCAGACAGAGAGACAGCGGGCACTTCTGTGCATGTAGAATGATGGAATGTGCAGAAGGGGGAAGTGGGGGGGGGGTTAAACTCTACTTCGCGATCTTGAGAATGTTCCTTGAAGTGCAAAAAAAGGGATCTACTCTAAGTGACGGCAGAAACAGTGAAAACAGATTTGGGGGAGGTGCTGGAGGCAGAAGGGTTTGTGTGTGGGGTTTTCTGGTTTGCTTTGTCCAGATTTTTTTTGAAAAAAAACAAGGGTGTGACTTTGACCCATTCAACTATAACGGATTTGGTGGGAGCTAATATACCTCCATAATACTGGAAAGCCAAGGGCAAAAATCTCACGCTTTCTTTTTCTCTTCATGCTTGGTTATGCTTTCTTTGTACAGCAACAGACAAGACAAAAAACCTAAAGGCTTTTATATATATAAAAGCACACAGATATATGTATATATATATATATATAATATCACTCTTTCTGGAAAAAAAAAGAAAACCTTCGGTTTCTTGTTTGAAGGCCTAGCAAGGGGAGTCCTAAACTACTCCCTTATATTTGTTTATATATATATATATAGAAAAAAAAATATCCCAGCAAAATATTGAGTTTTCCTTAAAAATACAAACACATTATTAACACGTGTAAAGGCACTGTGGAAGACGAGGAAGACGCACGGCAATTTGTTCCGGGTAGGACATTCGGGGGGGTGGGATTCTGAATTTGTCCGTTCACCTCTCCCCCGCCAAGACACACCCACCCCTGCTAGATCAGGCCTGAAGCCCCCTCCTGTGACCCTCTGCCCACATCCATCCCTTGCCTAGAAGGTCCCATATGCAATTCCACAATTGGGACAAAACGGCCAAACCCAGGGCAACAGTGTGTGTCTGTAAACAGAGGGGCATGACTGTACGATAACCCGAGGAGCCAAATGCAGGCAACAAAACCCAGAAGCTGGGTGCTCAGTGCCCACACCAATGCCCCCCCAGCAGATTTAATGGAAGCTCATTGCCCCAAGCAATGTGCAAGAGGTACACAGCCAGGAGAAATCCCCTTCACCTCCATCCTCCAAGATACTACACTGGCCAATCAGCCCTATGCTTCAGGGGCTCCACTTATGTACAGACACAGCGCCACCTGCTGCCCATCTTGTGGAACAGTAAGCAACAAGAAGGCACAGGGAAAGGATAGAGGCTTTTGAGCGCAGATTGCATTCGCAGCATACATTAAACCTCACTGTTCCCTGGGGGAAACCCAGCGGTTTCTCTTTGCTCTTCTGATGCTACATCTGTGGCAATTTGTGGCAAAGTTCATAGTTAGGAAACAGCTCCAAGTGCTACCAGGACCGGGGAGGGGGGGGGGCAGAGAGAGAGGCTCCGGTGAGAATTATGGCATGAAAGGCAAGCAGGGAAGCTGGACTGAATCTTAAGATCACCCAGTGCAGTCCTGGATTTCCCAAGGGTGGCAGTGAACAGAGGTGGCAAGGTGGAGGAGATTGGGTGGAGTTCCCCTGAAAAGAGCAAATAAGCGTGCGAACTTTCGAGACGAAGCGAGGTTGGAGCTTCGGCCATTGAATCCCTGTGGGTGGGGCAAAGGATTCTGGGGGCGTGTTTCAGGGTATGCAGGCAGTTCATACAGGCCAGTGGGAACTCAACGACACCTTAAGCACAACCCACTTGGCGGTGAACGGGGGATGAATGGATCAGGAGCTCCATCACTGACGCCTTTGAGGAGCCCCTGGGTGCCCCAGAACCCAGTCTGAAAACCACTGCTCTAGGGAAACAGCCATCCACTTCTCTAGTCCTGGCACCATCTTTAATCTGCCTTGGACCCGTTTTTGAAACATCCGTCTGCTGAGCTCTGTCGTTCCCTCTCTTCTTCAGACAATCTCTCTCTTACCCGGCTTCCCCCCCCCCCTCCAGAAGTTGGATGTGATACTCTTGGAGCAACCCAGCTGTGGGTATGCGGTGGTGCAGCCGAAGGCCAGGGCTGGGCTGGAAGAGGGGGGCAGCGAAGAGTCAGGAGATTCAGAATGTAAAGGTGTTTTCTATTGGGGGCTGGACTGGTGCCAGCAGATTGGGCACTGGCTTTAAGAGGGTGACCACAGTAAGGGAGGGAGGGAGGGAGGGAGGGAAAGTGGTCAGGGGAAATAAAGGCAGGAAGGGGTAGAAATGTGAAAGAAGGAAAGACGATTTTAAGGAAAAGACGGAGGGGGGCACAGGAGAAGAGCCACAGCAAATTTAGGGTGGCGAAAACTTCACACGGAGCATGGTCCTCTCATCCGATGGCTTTTTAAAAGATGCACGCCCAGGAGTCCAGCTCTTCCAGCGAGGGATAAAATACTGTGCAGAACAACCACACCTGGTGGGGTGGGGTCAGCAGAGATACTTCTAGCACACGACTCCTGAGGACTTCCCCTGCAGTATCTGGCGGGCCGCTGCTACTGGACAGCCAAGTTCTGTGACCGTCGGTCTGACTGCAAACTGGTCGTACACAGGGCACCGCCGGTCGGGCTTTCTTGGCCCCCATTTTTGGTTCCCCCTCAAATAAAAAGTTGTCGCTTGCACCATCCCCCTCTTTGGCAACGGCTCAACCTACTTGTGTCGTTAAAAGTTACAAGCCCCTGAGCATCTTTTGAACCGAATGGAAAAGCCACTCCCCCGCTGTGTCCTTCCACGTAGATGGAACTCCTTGACCGCCAAAAGGGGGCCTTTGTAACACGGCCCGCAGAAAAATAATACTTATATAGACCCCTCCTCCCCCCAGAATCTCTCCCTACTCTATGAATCCTCTATACAAAAAAAATGCAGCAAAGTCCCCACTTGGGCTGCCGATGTTGGAAAAGGACCATCTGGCAAGAGAAAGGCGGCTGGGGCAGATAGTCTCTTCCTCCTCGCTGGCTTGAGATGGGCCTAGAGAGGAGGAAACAGCCAACGTGTAACAACCCGTGACAACGGAGACGATGAGCAACGTGGGAGAAGCCGGGAATTGGAGGGTGTCGGACTTTTATTTTGCAATCCCGAGCAGAGCTGTGCCCTTCCAAGTCAACATTAACTCTGCTTGAGGACAGCAATGGAAACCCTCTCCTTCAGAATCGAGCTCATTGTGAGCCGAGCCTAAACCACTCTGAAATTTAGGGCCCGGCTCGTAATAAGCTCAGCCTGACCTGGACAGCCCAGGCTAGCCTGATCTCATCAGATGTCAAAGCTAAGCAGGATTGGCCCTGGCTAGTATTTGGAGGGGAGACCTCCCAGGAATACCAGGGTCATGCTGCAGAGGCAGGCAAGGGCCCTACGGGGTCACCATAAGTCAGCTGTGACTTGAGGGCCCTTTCCACCACCATAATGGGCTTGGTTCTGTGATTTGTGCCGGCTACCTCCCCTTCTCTTTCTCACCAAAGTCTTTCTGACAATAACGGGGGTGGAAGGGAATCGCACCGGGGCGTCCCACCAGGTCATAAGCATTGGTGGACGACATCTTGGATTACCAGAAGCCCCTAGGAAAGACTCCCCGAAGCCTCTTGATTTTCCTAGCCACAGAAACCACATCTTTGGCAGTTCTGGACCCAGGGGTCTCGTCGGCTGCTTGTGCAACCACCACAAATGGGATCTGGGTACTTGGGGGGCAAGAGTGGGAAGGCTTCTGGAGTTCTGGCCCTGCTGGTGGACCTCCTGATGGCACCTGGGTTTTGCACACTGTGTGACACAGAGTGTTAGACTGGATGGGCCACTGGCCTGATCCAGCATGGCTTCTCTTAAGTTACTATGTCCGGGGCAGTGATGCTCTATATTCTTGGTGCTTGGGGGGGCCACAGTGGGAGGGCTTCTGGAGTTCTGGCCCCGCTGCTGGACCTCCTGATGGTACCTGGGTTTCAGCCACTGTGTGACACAGAGTGTTGGACTGGATGGGCCAGTGGCCTGATCCAACATGGTTTCTCTTAAGCTCCTATGTCCGGGGCAGTGATGCTCTGTATTCTTGGTGCATGGGGGGCCACAGTGGAAAGTTTTGTAGAATTCTGGCCCCACTGGTGGACCTTTTGATGGCACCTGGGTTCTGGGCACTCTGTGACACAGAGTGTCGGACTGGATGGGCCACTGGCCTGATCCAACTTGGCTGCTCTTATAATCTTAAATCCCTACCCAGCTGACATTCACTGGACAACCTAGGCCAGTCCCTCTCTCAGCCTAATCTTACTTGGGGGGCAGGGTTGTCGGGAAGATGAAAATAGGTAGCTGGAGAACAGGCCCTGAGCTCTCTGGAGGACAAGGGGCACAAGAGGAAGGCATCAATCGAAACAGACAGCCGGCAGCCCCTACAAAGCGAGGACAGCTCCCGCTTACAAATCCACACCGCCCGCAGATGACCCGCCCCAAAGCCCCGATGGCCTCCCACGCAGGGGGTAGCCAAACGGAAACAGGTTTCCCAGCAGCACAGCCCAGGGAAGACTGAGACTTGGGACCCCAGAGGGAGAACTGGCTCCCCCAGCCCCCCGCATTACCTTGCACGCCGGGCTCAGCCTCATGTGAAGCTGGGATGTTGAGGCGACGTGAGCTTCCCCATCAGCTGTTGGAGGCGCCAATAGTCCGCTTCTATATCCTAGTGGAGGGAGACAAACATAGAAAAGAGCTTGCCACAGGAGGGGGCTGGGGGAGAGAGAGAAAATGGGTGAGCACCCACAAGAGCCCGCAGGATTTGCGACCTTTCCACAGGGCATGTAAGGCGGAGACATTCCGTGGGGGGGGGGGGGGGGAGAAGGCGGAGGGTGGAAGAGGTCTGATTCAGTATAAGGCCGCTTCGTGTATTCATGTGACTCCACTGGTTCAGGGGCGGGGTTTCTCTTTCCCACACAGCTCCCTGTAAACCCTTCCCCCCAACTAGGTAATGGTAAAGGTTTCCCTTGCTCAAAAGCCAGTTGAATCTGACTCTAGGTGGTGGTGCTCATCTCCGTTTCCAAGCTGAGGAGCCAGCGCTGTCCGAAGACTTCTCCGTGGTCATGTGGCCAGTATGACCAGACACCAAGGGGCACGGAACGCTGTTCCCTTCCCACCGAAGCAGTCCCTATTTATCTACTTGGCGTTTCTTGCTTCCGAACTGCATGGCTGGCAGGAGCTGGGGCCAGAGACGGGAGCTCACTCTGTCATGCGTCACTCGAGTCTCGAACTGCTGAACTACTGATCTTCCAGTCTTAGTCACTGAGTCACCGTGGCCCTACCCCCACAACTACTCAACCCCAAATGTCAGCCTTCCCTCCCAGAGCCACCCTTGCCAGCCCACCAAACTCCCGCCACTTCTGGTCCCTCCAGCCCAGCCATTTGCAAAATGCAACGCTTGTGAAAACTTCCACTTCCAGAGTTGGAATTAAGCGATGCCAATGGAGCACTGGGCGCACGCTGCGTTTTCTGAGCAGGAGACGCGCTCTCCTACCTTCAGTCCCTGAACCGCGTCTTCCAGAAGTCGCAGGTGATGCTTCACCCCATCCAACTGCTGGTGGGAGAGAACGATGGGGGAGGTGGGCCCCTCCCTCTCCAAGTGCTCCGAACTCCACTCCGGCTCCTGAGGGCCGTTGGGGGACCCTCCTGCTGGAGACGAAGGAATCTTCAGCGTACCGTTCTTTCTCATCCCAACAGTGTGAAATTTCCCCCGCCCAATCTCCTCTCCAACACTGTCCTTCCCCAGCACCCCTCTCCCTTTATACCTCATTATTTCAGAATCTACACTCTTGTGGGTCAATCTTCCCCAGCACGATTGCCCTCCCACGTGACTCGTCTTTCCCCCCCAGAGTGCCTCTCAAGTCCCGGATTTCCCAGCAGGCACCTGTTCTCATACTCTCGCTCCGATGCCTCCTGCTGTTCTCCACCTCAGCCCCGTCTCCCGTGCCCCACTCATCCTCCTCTTCCCCCTCGCAGGAGTTCCCGTTCTCCGGGAGACGGTCGGTGTCATCTGCTGGGAAGCTGGCTTCACCTTCCTCCGATAGCTGCAGGAGCCTCTTTAGCGCCCAAACTGCAGAAGAAGAAGAGGAAGAAGAAAAAGAGGAGGAGGAGGGAGAGGGGGTGAAGAAGACGACGATGAGGAGGAGGAGGAAGAGATTGCATTGATACCCCACCCGTCACTTCCCGAAGGAGTCTCAAAGCAGCTTACAATCCCCTTTCCCTTCCCCTCCCCACAACAGACACCCTGTGAGGTCGGTGGGGCTGAGAGAGCTCTCTCAAAAACTGCCCTTGAGAGGACAGCTCTGAAAGAACTTGTGACTGACCCAAGGTCACACCAGCAGCTGCATGTGAAGGCATGGGGGATCAAACCCGGTTCTCCCAGATTAGAGTCCGTGCTCTTAACCACTACACCAAGCTGACTCTCTGCAGGGGCAGTGGACACACAGTGATCATGCCCGCTGAGGTTGCACACACCCCAGTGGCGGGGAGAGGGAAAAAGTCGGAAGAAAGGAGGGGGAAAGATTTGGATTTACTCACCTCTCTCCTGCACAGCAGCTGCCAGGGATCCATGCCCTTTGGGCTGTGGCTTACAGAGGGGCAGGATGTTGGCCAAGAATTCCTCCATTGCCTTGCTAGACCTCTGCTCACCCACTGGGCCTCGCTCCTCAAACTCTGCTCCTTCCAGTGGGCCGTCCTTCTCTCGTTCTGGTGTGGGAGAGCAAAAAGAGCTGCACCCCTGAATACCATAATGCCCTTCTCCATCCCCTCTCAGCCGTGAGTTCGAGAATGATTCAGGGGTTCTATTCCCGCCCGCCATCTTTTCTTGTTTCTCCTCTCCTGCCTGTTTAGGAATACGAGAATCTCCTTCCTGCCTCGGATCCAGAATCCTTCTCGCCTAGCATCCCGTTTCCTACAACGATGAACCTGCAGGCCCAAGTCTCTTCCCCTGCTGAGCCTTGCAATGACTGCCTCTGGACATGGAGGTTCCGTTTTGCTGACTCTCCCTGTTGAATTTTACCCAATCCTCCATTTCATCGGATGATCCCGATTTCTAGTATTGAGAGGGAAGAGGGAAGAGGGAAGGGGGAAGCGTCTCTCTATTCCCCTTCCCGCCCCAGGAATGCTACTCCCAGTTCTAACCCACTTGCCGCAAGCCTCACCTTCGGACTGCAGGGTCTCCTTGCTGCCGTTTTCTGTCCCACCGAGCAGCGGCTCTGCATAACTGCCGGGCGGAAAAAGATACCTCAAATGCAAGTTTCTGATGGAGGTCCCACAGAGTTCCTAACGCTGTGAAAGCACTACAGTCCTTTCCAAAGCTCCCTCTAAGCTGAGGAGTCTTGTGAGCAAAAAGTCTACTTTTGTGAGCTACTGGCATGAAAGTTGTGAGCGAGCAATTTGGCTACTGCATAAATTATTGTTTGCTCTGGAGCCCTCCTTCCTGAGCGAAGACAAAAATGTGTGAGCCAGAGGCTAAAAAACGGTGAGCTAGCTCACATGAACTCAGCTTAGAGGGAACACTGGGACACCTTTCTATGCGGGGATGAGATTCCTGCTCCATATTTTATGTACGGATTTATATTATTTGCACAGCCAATCAAATCTCCAGTGGCCAATCCGAAGCTCTGCTGGGCAAAAGTCCCACCCACTCTCTCAAAAAACTACCGCCATGAGTACCACCACGTCGGGGAACCCTTTTCTACTTACTAGGGGGGCGAAGTTCGGTTTGGCACTGAATGCCGCGGCTTCAGGTGATTTGTCGCAGGGAGTTTCAGACACCCAGCCGTCTCGCTGATCATGCTGCACCAGCTAGGACGGAACAGAGGCGGGGGTCAGAGCTCTCTTGAAGTCAAGGAAGACAATTCCGAAAGAACGAAACACACTGAAAGCTGCCTGGAAGTTCCGAACCTGGAACGCTACCTCCGGCTATGGCAAAGTGATCTGAAGCCAGCTCTACGGTAGTGGTGGAAAGTGCCGTCAAGCTTTTTCTGCCCTAGTGGAACATGCTCCCGATTGAGATCAGGGCCCTGTGAGACCTATTACAGTTTCGCAGGGCCTGCAAGACAGAGCTCTTCCGCCAGGCCTTCAGATGAGGTGGTGGGCATCCATTAATTGGCCCTCCCTGCTGTAGCTGCTGTAGTTCTGCTATTAATAGGCAGCTATTGGTAAGATCTTTGTGGTTTGGCCATGGCCCGATTGTTCCCAACTTTAGGACTGCCAAATACGTAATTGCTGCTAGGGCAATCTTTTAACTGTTTTTTATTGTTTGATATTCACTTTTAATTATCTACTGATTGTAATTTATTGTAACCTGCCTGGAGCCCGCCTGCAGAAAGGGTGGAGGGAGGGTGGGAGGGAGGAAGGAAGGAAGGGAAAGGAAAGGGAAGGGAGGAAGGGAGGAAGGGAGGAAGGGAGGAAGGGAGGAAGGAAGGAAGGAAGGAAGGAAGGAAGGAAGGAAGGAAGGAAGGAAGGAAGGAATCGAAGCCGACCGATGGTGACCCCTTAGGGTTTTTAAGATAGGAGACATTCAGAGGCGATTTTGCCCTTGCCTGCCTCTGTGTAGCACCCCTAGACTTCCTTGGTAGTCTCCCATCCAAATTCTAACCAGTGGCCGATACCACTTAGCTTGTGAGAGCTAATGAGATTGGACTTAGCCTAGGCTATCCAGGTCAGGGCGAGCTCTCTCGCCACTTCAGATACTCCTCAAACTAAGTTACAAGGCATCTTTCCCCTCGCTTTGTCAAGGGCTGCTCAATCCAAATTCAGAAAACTCCCTTTCCAGCCCGCTCCCCAAAGCACCATCTTGACGCTATGGTCACCTGCGTGTGTTCTGGCGACCTAAATCCATTTGGTACTTTCCCCAGTAGTTAACTTCCACCTTTTCACCCCGTCCCAAGGCTGCAGCGCCCCAGTTCTCCATCCCCGCCTCCTCGATTTCTTACGTCTTCCTTTCAGACACCGTCTGTGCCACCAGCTCATAGATCTGCGCTCCGTTCTCCCAGCTGAAGATCACATAGAAGGCCTTGCGATCTAGAAGGAAACAGAGGAGGATGATCCTTGCTGGTGTTCACCTCAAGCGCCCAGCCAGGCATTCCTTTCACTAAAAGGTTCTAGCACATCTGAGCCCTATACGGCCAGGGGCCAGCATACCTTCAGGACTGCCTTTCCCCATATGAGCCCCATAGGACACTGAGGTCCACAAATCACCATCTTTTGGTGGTCCCCAGCCCTAGGAATGTCTGACTAGCCTTGACTAGGGCAGGGCCTTTTCAGCCCTGGCCCCCACCTGGTGGAATGAGCTCCTGTATAAGATCAGGGCCCTGCGGGATTTATTACAGTTCCGCAGGGCCTGCAAGATGGAGCTCTTCCACCAGGGTTTTGGTTGAGGCGGTAGACGTCCATCATCCCCCCCCCCCCCCAGCTAATCTCCTATCAGTGGCCTGGATCCAAATAGACATCTGGGTACCCTCTGTTGTATCTTAATTGATCTGAGTGATACCTTAACTGACACCATGTAGAATAAATTAGATCAGATATTTCATGATTCCATACTGTTTTAAATTGTTTTTAATTGAATTGTATTATAATGTAGTGACACTGATTTAACCTGACCTGAGATTGCTTGCAGGGAAGGCGGGATATAAATTTAATAAAATTAAATTAAAAGTAAATAAAATGCAGGAATAAGTCCCATCCAGAAACTCCCTAAACGTGCTATAATTAGAAATACACTTTCTGTGCCTCAGTTCCATGGAAACCCAGATCCCCTCCCCCATGGTAATACTGGGCTGGAACTCAGCTTTTTGAGAGTCAGGCTTTAATTTAGGAACAAGCAAGTTTCCAGCCCATAAAACCCCCACAAATGTTAGCATTGGGCTGGAACCCAACTTTTTTGAGAATCTGTGCTTTGGTTTAGGAACACGCAAGTTTCTAGCCCTTAAAGACAGCACAGATACACTCTCACAAAGAAATCTCAGAAGCCAGGGAGAGATGGCGGAATGAGATTGCCTGCAATTAGCTGGCGGAGTACCAGCAGCCTGCCTAGTCCGTGGACACTCCTCCAAAACTCATTCTAGAGAACAAGTCAGGCACAGTTATCCAATCTGCATAAACTTGTGTCAGCTGCAGGATTCAGCTTTCCTGGCCGCAGAATTTGGATTGCCCAAATGTAGGATGGCGTGCGAGGGGAAACTGTCTAAAGTCACATGACAAAATCCTGTGACGATTGTTACCCAAATTCTGTGACTGGAATAACTTCCCATCATAGGGGTAAGCGCTTGTAATGGGATTTTAGATGATGTTGAGAAGGCAGGCTCCAGCATTTCTTTTTCTTTGTGCATGTGTAAATGTGTGTGTGTGTGTATGTACCTGGCAGTCGTGGCGACCCCTGGTGACTGACCCCTACTTGGGGGCTTGGAGAATATCCAGAGAGGTGGGCGAATAAAGCCTGCCCCCGCCTCCCGACTGCTGGCATTCCAAGGAGGTTTCCCATTCAAGTACTTTCCAGGGTCGGCCCTGCTTAGCTTCCAAGATCTGACGAGATCAGGCTAGCCTGTGCTATCCGGGTCACGGCATTTCTTTTCTTAACCAATCCAAGATTCGAGGCCCGGCCTCTCAGAGCTGCTGTTTCTCATGCTTCTTCAATGCTTATTTTCCCCTCTGCAACCACAGACTCTCAGGAACTGAGTCAGGCTGTTGACTCATCAAGGGCGACTCATCAGCAGAGCAAGGTCGCGGGCAAAGGCTTGATTCAGCTGGTAGGGAAATTCTGAGCGCAAAGTGTGAGCTCTGCCAAAGAGTCGCCACAGGTTACCTCTACTAGTATGATGGCCAAATGGTCATTGTGGCTAGATGCTTTTGCTGACCCAGAAGGGACTTTACAGAAAGCACCTTTAATTGATTCACACACCTTATATCTTTACCGTTAAGTCGTTGAAGGATATTTAAAACTGGCTTGAACCAATGCTTCTCTAAGGTGTGGAGTCTTGTGAGCAAAAAATCTACTTTGGGAGCTACTGGCATTAAAGTTGCGAGCGAGCAATTTGGCTGCTGCATAAATGAGGTTTGCTCTGGAGCCCTCCTTCCTGAGCTAAGACAGAAATGTGTGAGCTGGAGGCGAAAAAACTGAGCTAGCTCACACTAACTCAGCTTAGAGGGAACACTGCTCCATTTATTTTTATTTTAAATTATTTGAATGATAAGCTCAAAACTAACAGGTAACTTGTTACAGTGATCCTTGATTCACCACAGACTTAATGGTCATTTTGTAATCATTTTCATTCATGCTTTACTAAGTACTGCCTTGTATCTTATTTTAAATCTTCAATAAACGGTTAAAAATAATTTTTACAAAAGAGCCGCCACGCCTCTCTTTAGAAAGTGTGCTTCTCGTTCAATTTCCCCGGGACTGATTCGTCAGTCCCAGGGAACAGGCATTCGAGCACCTCATTGGGTCTTCCCGGGACCAATTCGTCAGTCCCACGCCCAGGCCTTGCCCACCCCACCCACTTGTCTCCAGCACCCACCTGTGGCCACTTCGCGAGTCATGGCTGAATTGAGCTTGATGATGGGGCTGAGCATCTGCTTCCCGTCCGGGTTCGGGGTGATGTTGCGGCTGTGGCACTTCAGCACCAGGCGCTCCTCTTGCTTCTGGAGAAGGACCAACATGTCGTCCAGCAGGAGAACATGGACATCTGGGGAAGGGCCAGGGAGGAGGAGGAAGAGGCCAAGAAGGAAAAGTTCAGGTTGAGGAGGGGCACGCTTCCCCACCCACCTCCTTGCTCAGCCCTGGCCTGCTGGATGCTTAGTTGCACGTTAGAGACAGTCAGCCTCTGGATCCTACGGAGAGGAGGCAACACCAGGGGAAGGCCTCGGCCTCTCTGCCCCATTGTTGGTCCTCCAGAGGAACTGGTTGGTCGCTGTGTGAGACAGGATGCTGGACTGGATGGACCCTCATTGGTCTAATCCAGCAGGACTTTTCTGAGGTTCTTTTCGGGGAAGGCCTTGGCCTCTATGCCCTATTGTTGGCCCTCCAGAGGAACTGGTTGGTCCCTGTGTTAGACAGGATGCTGGACTGGATGGACCACTGGTCTGATCCAGCAGGGCTCTTCTTAGGTTCTTAAGAGAAAAAAAAATCCCCATTCAACCTTCCCTAGAAGCTCCATGAAATCCCATTCCCTATTCACAAATATGACCAGCCCCAACACAGGCCAAAGCAAACGATGCCTGTCCTCCACTAGGCCAGAGTGCCACCCGAGCCAAGCCCCAGAGAAAACCCCTCAGCTCAATGCAGAGGCGCCCAGTTCTGGGGTAAGTGACAAGTGGCAGACGTGAGTTCCAAGCCCTCAGCTAGAAGCAGAGGAAGGCTGTACATCTCTTGCCCAGGGCACATGAAGTCCATCATAGGGGGCATGGTTGTGATTATCACATCGCAAAAGATAGGCTCTCTCTTTTTCTGCTCTCTTATTCTTATCCGAGGCTTTCCCCTGACGTTGCCTCCTTGGAACTGAGATTCAGTGGTTGACTGTCTCTGAACCTGGAGGTCATCTTTAGTCAGCCATGACTAGTAGTTACCAGTAGATCTCTCCCCCATGAATCTTAATCCCCTTTTAAAGCTGTTCAGCTCACCTACTGATTTATCCCTGGTCACGCGCCAAGTTAGTGGTCCCTCATATACCAGATTCCTGCTGGTGATGTCCGTATTCTGTGGGAAAAGAGGAAGTTAGACTCCTGCCTTTTCATTCATTCATGCACACTTGCCAGCAAGAAAGAGGTTACAGAACAATATATGACACTGTGTATAATAGATGTACGCTTAAGGTAGATCTATTTTTTGCTGTTTATTTTTCTTTTTTAAAAATTTTTTATAAAGGTTTTTCTTGCTCGAAAGCCAGTCGAATTCAACTCTAGGGATGCGGTGCTCATCTCCGTTTCCAAGCCAAAGTGCTAGTGCTGTCCGAAGACATTTCCGTGGTCATGTGGCCAGCATGACTAGACACCAAGGTGCATGGAACGCTATTACCTTCCCACCAAAGCGGTGTCTATTTATCTACTTGCAATTTCTTGCTTTCGAACTGCTAGGTTGGCAGGAGCTGGGGGCAGAGACGGGAGCTCACTCCGTCCTGCGGCACTCGGGTTTCGAACTGCCGAACTTCCAGTCTGCAGTTCAGCATCTTAACCACTGAGCCACCGTGGCCTTAATCTTTTCTATACTATTCTATAAATATTAGCATTGAGTATTACCAAACATAGGTTCACCAAAACAATACATCAAAATGCAGGTTTACGCTATGTTCAAAACCTGCAATTTGATGTATTGTTTTGGTGAACCTATGTTTGGTAATACTTGACACTAATATTTATATAACAGTACAGAAGTTCAAAAATAAAAATAAAAAGCACAAAATAGATCTACCTTAAGCATACATCTATTATAGACAGTGTCATATATTTTTCCGTATCTTCCTAACACTGTGACCCTCAGTTTTTGTACTAAGAAAGAGGTGGCAGAGATAAACTGGTAAACCTGGAGAAGTGGGTACCCACGGAAGTCCCCCACGCCTAGCTTCAAATCAAAGATCTCCATTTCATTCAAGTCTGCTCCCCAGACTTCACAGAGAAATAGAAACATTTAATAGCCAAGTTACTTAGACTAACCTCAGAACTACATTTGGTATTTGCCATGTCTTCCGTTGCATTTCTAACAGGCAGAAACTGAAACGGCGCAGCCTCTCTCTGCACAGATAAACACAGTGCTGGGAAACGGGGCACCTGCTAAATTTCTGCCTGTCACGAAAGGCCGGAGAGCTGGACAGGAAAACAGGCAGCAATTTTGTCAGTGAGGTTTGACATGCGCTGTTAGAAGCTTCTCTCCCACGTGAGAAGTTCAGGGTGACCTTTGGTCAATAGCGACTGCCCCAGTGCCTCATGGGAGGAGAAAAAATAATACTAGTACGAAACTCACCCGAAATTCGCTGAGCAGCGGATCGGTGCTTTGCTTCAGATTGGAGAGATCTAAGCGACGCTGGTAATCTCTGAGTTTCTGAGAAAGGCAGTGAAGAAAATAAAAGGAGAATGAATGAGTGAGCATCAGAAGAAGAAGAGGAGGAGAAGGAGAATATCGGATTTATATCCCGGCCCTTCACTCACTCGGAATCTCAGAGCGGCTTACAAACTCCTTCCTCTTCCCCTCCCCTAAACAGACACCCTGTGACGTAGGTGGGGCTGAGAGAGCTTTTTCGAGGACTGCTCATGAGAGAACTATGGCTTGCCCAAGGTCATCCAGAAGCTGCAGGTGGAGGAGTGGGGAATCAAACCTGGTTCTCCCAGATTAAGAATCCACGCACTCAACCACTACAGAAAACTGGAAATGATTTATCACACAATGGAATATGAACTATGCCAAGACTGAGGACTAAGCTTCTCTCTTAGAAAATGGCTTAATTTGGACTGATTGGTACAGTCTGCAGTGGTTGCTGCAGACTGATGTATATTGCAGGGGGTGCACTGGGTTTTAAAAATCAGAAGGAGAAAGAAAAAGGCACGGTCACCCAACAGGGAGCCAACAGAAAGAGGAGGAGCTCTCACCAGCAAATTCTCCATCTCGCGCACAGCCTGGTTGACGTGGTTCAGGATTTGCCGACAGCATTCGGCTGCCCTCTGCACCTTCATACGCTCTGTCTCCTCTTCTGCAAAGGGGGACAGAGACAGGTGAGAATGCTGTGCCCCTAAATAGCAGCCTCCACTGGTCCTCTGGCTAGTGTCCAGCTCTGGGGACTGTGTAAGATCCAGGCAAGGGAGCTACCATTCTCTTTCCCCTTCCAGATACAAAGCAAACACGCAGACAACACACACTCTTTCTATGGAACTCTGGAATTCCTAGAGTGTCGTGGTACATTGTGATGTCACTTCCGGGTTTTCACCAGAAATGACATCACGGCACTGACAATACCATTTTCCTTGGCTTTTATTATAATAATTATTATATAAATGTAATAATAACAACAATTATTATTTATTACAATAATAAGCTGAGGCTTTTATGAATTATTATTTAGTGTTGAATTATTTGTTGTTTTATCAATGTTGTTAGCCACCTTGGGCCTGCTTGTGGGGTAGGGCGGGATATAAATTGAATAAATTAAACTAAACTAGGGCTCAACCCAGGGCTCATTTTGTAGCAGGAGCTCCTTTGCATATTAGGCCACACACCCCTGATGTAGCCAATCCTCCAAAAGCTTACAGTAGCCCCTGTAAGAAGAGTTCTGTAAGCTCTAGGACGATTGGCTAAATTAGGGGTGTGTGACCTAATATGATAAGGAGCTCCTGCTACAAAATGAGCCCTGGCTCTGCCTGTAAAAAGCTCTTGGGGGTTGCCAGTAATCGGCCAGCAACTCTTCTGTAGAGGCTAAATCAGCTCCCTACCGCTAGACATACTCTTCCACACTAAGATGCCTACTGAAAGGTTTCCCATTGGTTCCTTGCCCTCGGACTGCCTCTTCAGAGCTTTGTCCACTGAAAAACGGATGGACAGGTCCCAAACTTTACCGGAGACGTTGTTCTATTTTGCCCTTTCATTGGCCCTTCCCCTACCAAAGTCCCACCTTGCTTTTCAGCTGCTACCCTCCTTCCAGTCCAGGGCAAATCCCTGCCCACTCACCAGTGCATTTGGCAATGTTGTGAAGCAGCAGTGGGTATTTGGTGAGCCTCTGCATCTCGATGGGGATGATGTCCTTCAGTTGCAGCCGCCTGCACCGAGGCTGACTTTCCGCCTCCTGCAGGGAAATCCCATGGGGTTAAGGTGGAAAAAGCGGAAATCCCATGTACTCAAGAACCGATTTCCCACAAGCAGCTGCTCCAGGCTGGCTCTTCTCTGTCCCCCAACTGCATTAGTCAATTTCCCACTACTTGCCACGTGGCCGCGTTTTGACCCACAGCATCCCCTGATTTCCCCCGCATCTTCACGATCCTTGTTTTTTGAGACTGTGAAGATGTGGGGGAAATCAGGGGATGCTGCAGGTCAAAACGCAGCTGCAAGGCAAGCAGTGGGAAATTGACCAATGAAATTGGGGGAAAGAGAAGAGCCAGCCTGGAGCAGCTGCTTGTGGAAAATCAGTCAAGGTGAAAAGTAGGAGAAGGGATTATGGGAAGGAGCTTGGAGTGGCCCAGTGCATCTGGACTTCACACTTAGAAAGCCTTTCTTTGTATCCCTTCACCCCAAATATGCCCCCTAGAATACGTGTTTTTCCATCTTTAAGAACAGCATATCCGTTGTGCAATAATACTACTTGCCCCTAAAGCAGCAAGTTTAAAAGGTCCGAATTGAGTATTGCAGACATGCTAAAACTTAACGGAAAGACGAAAACCGTGTACATTTTAAACAACTTATTCTGCTTCTGCTGCCCTGGGTCAATCTGAAAAAACAATCCAATCCATCTACAACAGAATTCCTCATATCTTTGCAAACTAAACTAAGGGTTAGGGACTTGCACTTAAAAAATAAAATACAATTTAAAGATGGAATTCTGAGGGTGCTGAGTCCTGCAGCCAACTGAATTCCACCTCCCAGCAGAACCCCAGATCTGATTTAGTTGCCTCCGACAGATACCTGGATAAACTGGTTGAATCGAGGCTCTTTCTTCTGCTTGGCTTTCAGCTGTTCCAGCGCAAAAGACTGGTGGCTGCAGAAGCGGGCAGAGATCTTCTGGAACCAGTTCCCCTCGGAGTCGTCGAACTGGGAGGAAAAAACCAGGGCGTACAGAAAGATCTTTCACAACCCTGGACTTCCTTGGTGGCCTCCCATCCAAGTACTAACTAGGGCCAACCCTACTGAGCTTCCAAGAGGAGATAAGATCAGACTAGGCTGGGTCATCCAGGTCAAGGTTTCCAAGTGGGGGGAAGTGAAACAGACCGGTAAAATGGCTCACCTTTATTTAAACCTAACAGACCAGCTGCAGACCCGTGCTGCTCAGCTGTTAGGTTTCAATGGCCCAAACAGCCAAACTGAACTGGACAGAAGTCTGGTGAATGTTCAGGGAAGGCAGCTTCCCCGAACTAATGCTCTGAACCGGGTCAAGTTTGTGCCGAATTTTGGCTCATAAACTGTTTTATGTCCAATCCCTACCGTAGAGTCCACCTTTCAAAGTGTTGCAAAAAACACTTTTATTGTTATTTTATTGTTATTCTTCTTCGATCCCAACACATTTCGCCTATAGCCTCTTCAGTTAAATCTTTTACAACCCAAGCTTCCAATCATACCTTGCTCAAGGTATGATTGGAACCTTGTGTTATGAACGATCCTCTAAGGAAGTGTTGGGATCAAGACAGAATAACAATAAAAAGGGCTTTTTCCAACACCTTGATTTTCCTTTCCTGCCGCCACTGTTGGTGTGGCGCTGACTTTCTTCTTCGCCTTCCAAAGTGGCCATTTTCTCCCGGGAAACTGATCTCTGTCCCCCTTCAGATCAGTTGCGATTCCAGGAGATCTCCAGCTACCACCATGAGGCTGACAGTCCTACTAAGCAGAGAGTTTTTGTTCCACAGATCTAGAATTAGGATGAAGCTGTTAATAAGGACTTAGTTTTTGGCCTAACTTCCTTTTATTAAGTGCTCAGACCTTAGCATATGTCTGTCTCCATAATCCATAAACTACTTTGTAAATGGGGCTAGTTTTATCACCCTGACCTGGACCTGCCAGGTCTCTCCAATCTTTCCCTTGGACTACCCCACCCTGCTCTCCAATTCACGCTCTATCCAGTGTTCCCTCTAAGCTGAGTTAGTGTGAGCTAGCTCACAGTTTTTTAGCCTCCGGCTCACTCATTTTTGTCTTAGCTCAGGAAGGATGGCTTCAGAGAAAACTGATTTTATGCAGCAGCCAAATCGCTCGCTCACAACTTTCATGCCAGTAGCTCACAAAGTGGAATTTTTGCCCACAAGACTCCACAGCTTAGAGGGAGCATTGCTAACACCTTCCCTTTGCTGTCCCTCCAAATAAAGAGTGTGCGCATCTTACCCGAGCCAGCAGGGTGTCCCCAATCTCCGAAACCAGACAGTTGTTTTCCTCCCTGAGTTTCTTCAGTCTTTCTAGAAACAGTTCTGAGGACAGACGAACACAGAGAGATAAAGTGAAAACCCCAATCCACTGCTGTCTGCTATGAACTTATACCCAGGAAATTTTGTCAGTCTCTTCGGATACTAACAGATTCAAATCTAATTACTGCAATTGCTTAACTGCTGAATTCTTTTTATCCTGATGTAACTTATGATTGTTGTACACCGCTCAGAGCCCTGAATATTCAGGGGCGGAGTGATCCACAAGCCAAAATTATAAATAAATAAATAAACGACACCAGCGAACATCAACACAAAACACAAAAGGTTCCAATCCTTCCAGAACAATAAACCTGAAGCGCATTGGGGGGGGGGGGGGGTTGGGACTTCCCCACTGCCCCCGCTCTTACTGTGTTCATCGACCAAATCTTCTAAGCTGGGGAAGATGTTCCTCAGATCAGTGATCCCAAAGAAGCCTTCGGTCAGCAGAGGTTGGTAGAAGACCTCCAGCAGCACCCGCAGCATTCGCACGTGGGCATGCTCTGTGATGAACAACTCTGGAGGTGGGGGGAGAGCAGGAGGAAGGTTAGAACAAGGCTACACTTCTATATTGCCTATATCAGGGGTCCCCCACATGGTGCCCACCAAAAACTTTCCTAGTGCCTCCCAAGTGTTTCGAGACAAGGAGCCAGGCTAGGTGGGGCTTTCCCCAGCACGCCTTCTGACTGGCCGTTGAAAATTTGATTGGCTTTTGCCGATTTTTAAAAATGTTGCTTTGGCAGCAACTGCCACCACAGCACTCTCTGACTGAAGGTAAGCTGCGGCAGCCATTTTTAGGGCTGGCTCCAACTCCTATGGCAGCCATTTTACGGCTGGCTCCAACTCCTGTGGCAGCCATTTTATGGTTGGCTTTAACTCCTGCGGCAGCCATTTTACAGCTGGTTCCAAGTCCTGCGGCAGCCATTTTACGGCTGGCTCCAACTCCTGTGGCAGCCATTTTACAGCTGGCTCCAACTCCTGTGGCAGCCATTTTATGGCTGGCTTTAACTCCTGTGGCAGCCATTTTACAGCTGGCCCCAAGTCCTACGGCAGCCATTTTACGGTTGGCTCCAAGTCCTGCGGCAGCCAATTTATGGCTGGCTCCAACTACTGCGGCAGCCATTTTGTGGCTGCGCCCAACACGTGCTGTGTCAAAATATGTACGTGTCGTGAAGTGGCAGGGCTCATTTCGTAGCAGGAGCTCCTCTGCATATTAGGCCAAACACCCCTGATGTATCCAATCCTCCAAGAGCTTACAGTAGCCCCTGTAAGAAGAGCTCTGTAAGCTCTTGGAGGATTGGCTACATTAGGGGTGTGTGGAAAGGAACTCCTGCTACGAAATGAGACCTGGTTAAGAGTGCTGGACTAGTATCTGGGGCATCCAGGTTCGAATCCCCACTCGTGCCATGGAAGCTCACTGGGTGACCTTGGGCCAGTCAAACTCTCTCAACCTAAGGGTTGTGAGGATAAAATGGAGAAGAGGAGAAGGATGTAAGCCACTTCAGGTCTGCACTGGGGAGAAAGGTGGGGTATAAATGAATTAAACAAGTCAGTCTCTACCAGAGTAAACTGGTATGTTCCCAAGTGACAACTGCTGTCATCTAAATGGTGAGGTCTACAGACAGTTTCAGTGGGTAGCCCTGTCAGTCTGAGATTCGAATCCAGAAGCCCCTTAGAGACCGACAAGATTTTCGGGGCATGAGCTTTTGAGATGGAGTTCTAACTCTCAAAAGCTCTAACCCCTTATCGGTCTCTGAGATACAACTGGACTTGAATCTAGAAGAAGAGTTGGTTTCATACCCTGCCCTTCACTACCCAAAGGAGTCTCGGAGCAGCTTACAATCTCCTTTCTCTTCCCCTCCCCACAACAGACAACCTGTGAGGTAGGTGAGGCTGGAGAACTGCTCTTGAGAGCACAACTCTAAAAGAACTGTGACTGACCCAAGGTTACCCAGCTGGCTGCATGTGGAGGAGTGGGAAATCGAACCCACTTCTCCAGATTAGAGTTTGCCACTCCTAACCACGACGCCCATCTGGCTCTCTGCAGAGCTAAAGGGGACCTCAGCTTTCAGCAGAGGTGCTCTGGCCATGCAGAAAAACAACTGTGTGCACCTGTGAACAAACCTCCACCTGTTCCCAAATGCCCAAAACTGCATGCACATCTGCCAGGGAACATTCCCAGCGACAGTGCCTCCTGCTGCAAAGGGGACAGCCCTCCATTGTAGCTCAGAAGGAAATAATTCAGTTATTGAGGCTGCGCTGCCTCAAAGACAACAGATTCCCCCTTCCCGCCTTTAACAGTCACATTTTCTGAGTCCTGTATATCTCTGAGGAGAGGTAACCCGCCCCCTCCAGGATCCGGGCCGCCTAACGTACCGTTGATCACCTCTTGCCGCTTCACTTCGCTTGTCTTCAGCCTGAGGAGGGTATCGGGGCTGACGAGCTCCCGCCAGTTCGGCGGTTCGAGCTCCAGTTCCGAAACACGCGGCTCATTCTCCTCAGACTGGGGAAGCAGAAAGGACGGCGGGGGCTCCCCTCCCCCGGCCCCTCCTGGCTCCAAACTATGTGGGTCAAAAAAAAAAAGAGAGAGAGAAAGACACACAGAAACAATTAGGACGGGCCTACACAAACGTAAAACCAGGTTAAATATCATGGCCCCATGGCAATCTGCAGCTGACACAAAACTAGTTCCCTGAGAGAAGCCATAACTGTCAAACCTGGACAAACCCCATTTAAAATCTGTGGTGAAGATCTACCCCAGGTTTGCAAAATGGCTGCCGTAGAACTCCCAAAGATTCCCTTTAACAAAAGGCCACGAAACAGACATTCGGAGGTGTGCCACATACAGTTCCAAAAGGGACGCTTCTTTTGTCCCTCGCACATCCAACTCTCTTACAAATTTGCGCCTCTTGGGAAATTCGAAAATTGTCAGCAGTGAGAGCAACACGGCCCTTCTGCCTTTCCGTTGCCCAAAGCAACTGGCAGTAATATTTTCAGTAGGTGTGTTCCATTTAAATGGCTCTTCCATTTTTACTTAGGACTAATTCTCTCAGAAGGAACTTAACAGGGTTCACCAAAAGACACGGTCAATGTTTCAAACTTCCCTCCATGAATTTACCAAGATTGTGAAACAGAGCCTCCATGGAGATTGGCAGTATACCCTCAGAGTAACAGATGCCGGGAGCGTACAAGGGCAGGCTGTTAACTTTCCTGGCAAACAGAGCACTGAATTCGGCTGGATCCAGCAATGCAGTTCCAACAATGTATCCTTGCTGCTGTTATGTTTATTTGAACAAGGGGGGGGTTGATGTAGTTTAAATGCTACGAGAACCGGCGGTTGCTTATTGCTTTTTGCCCTGGGCAGCTTGGGAAAAAAAGTGTGGATTATTCATAGAACTATTTCTGTTCTCCAAAGCAGAAAAAAATGGTTGCTTAGAGTGACTTTTTTGTAATTGCTGTAGCCTCTACCCTTGCTTAGTCCCAGTGAAGAGATGCGAGTAGTTTAGGTCCCACAAAAGGGACTTGGAAGACTGTAGCACCGTAGGTAACTACTGCTGCGTGAGAAGGTACATGGGGAATGTCACAGCCTCCAACAGACAGCCCTGTGCTGTTTGTAAAGGGTTAAAAACAGTCGCACGAGGCTGCTCCTGGTGTTTGGGCCACTGTGTGACACAGAGTGTTGGACTGAATAGGCCATTGGCCTGATCCAACATGGCTTCTCTTATGCCTTATATTGAATCAGACCATCGGTCCATCAGAGTCAGTATTTTCTACTCAGACTGGCAGCGGCTTTCCAGGGTCTCAGGCTGAGGTCTTCCGCATCACCTACCGCCTGATCCGACTGAACCTGGGACCTTCTGCATGCCAGGCAGATACTCTGCCGCTGAGCCACAGCCCCTCCCCTAAAGTCTGCATTTGTAGTGCCCCAGTTGGGACTTCTCTTCGGAGGGGGCATCATGGTCCCCCCGCCCTTCACCTACTTGCGGCTCCCTTGCTTGTGCCGAGCCTGATCTAGGGACGGCTTCTCCAGCTCGTTGGCCCGAGCGGCGGCCTCGATGTCCACATCGCTCCGGGAGCGCGGCTGCTTGCCCTTGGCCGAGCCCCGCTGGGACCGCTTCCGGTCACAAACCCTCAGGCTCTCCGAGCGGCCCAGCTTTGACGTCAGCCTGGCGAGGGAGGGAGGTGGGCCAAGCCAGGCCACAGACAGGACAGGGAGACGCAGACCGACCAGAGGCCAGGGGCCAGCGGAGGGAAGGTGGAGTTGGGACAAACCACGGGGAGAGATGGGATGAGGCACAGAAACGTGGGAAGGGCCACAGATCAATCACGAGAGACACAGAGGTGGGGCAAAGCACCACCGTTCATGTTTGCAGCAGAGACCGTGAGGAAAAGAGGCATTTGAGTGCCCAGGTGGCGGGGAGGGGGGATCACAACAAATGAGAGTGAGAGCAGAGCGAACACCCAACGGGAGGTACGACGTTAGCACGTGCAGCAGTGGGAAGGAGAAAAAAAGGAAGAAAAGAGGGGAAAAGATGTGAGAACCCCATAACCAGACAGAGTGATCCATGCACCAGAACGGGCGAGGGGGCATTTGGGGTCAGGCCGAATCCCTCATGCAGGCCATGCAGGGGCGTGAAAGACACCCAGAGAAGAGCCATCACCCAGGAAACAGAGGCAACCTTGAAAGGGTCTCTAGTTCCCAGGAGGGCTGACCCCGCCCTCAAGGCATTGCAATAAACAGGAGAACCTGCGGGGGCAGCGAATAACTCCAGTTCACCCTTCTGTGCGTGTGAAGGGACAGGGAACCGCGCCCCAGAGGCACCGATGTGAAACAGGGGACACAGTTTCAAGAGCCCGCTGCGGCAGGGGAGGAAGCAAATACTTAACTCGGTTTGTGTGTCTCTCCCTGAGGAAGAAATTCATGCAAAGGGTGAGGGGGTGGGGTAGCCACCAACCTTTTTCGCCTTCTAGAAGGAAAAGAGCAGAATAGAGAAGGGTGATTCGGTTAGCGCGCCGGGAGGGAAGGAAAGGGGTGTGCGTGAGAAGGGGGTCCCTATTGTCGGTACAACCTACGGGAGCCGAGAAAAGCTTCTTTCAACCTTAAATGCACACAACCAGGAGTGAAAGGAAAGAAGAATAGAGGACTCTAAAATAGGGGAGAAAAGCCGGATTGTTTCCTAGTATAAAAATGGGTGCAAACAGATGCAAGTCACAAGGGCTTATCTTCTTACTGCAGACCAACCAGCCACCAATTGGCTCTGCTCGCGCAAGTCTCCAGTCCACACATCAATGTGCTTTCCAGAAGTAGGAAGGGCAGAGTCCATTTGTCCGAACCCCTCTCCCATTCCCCTTCCGCCAGCCCCCTAATGGGCCCAGCATCCTCCCCCCCCCCAAAAAAAACTCACCTTTCGTTTTCGGCACCATCATCCACCAGGGGCTGTTCCCCAGCGACGGGCTGCTCGATTACCGGGGAGTCCCCTGAATCCACGTGGGCCTGACTGTCCAATCCTACAGTAAACAACAGAAGCATCAGTAGACAAGAAGAGGAATGTCGCCCCCTCTTCCTTCCTGTTTCAGCCTCCCAGTTCCTCCAGTCTCTCACCCTGTTCCCCGTCGTTGCCCTCTCCAGCCGGGGGGTGAATGCTGACAGACACGCCTGAAGGATCTGACAAAGATGAGGTCCCCTTGCTGCGCCCTGAAATCCCCTCGGCGACCTTGGCCCCTTTCCTGTCCAAAGCAGGCGTCTTCTCACCTGCTAGAGGCACAAGTTGTAAAAGGGAACGAAAGTTAGGAGAGAGAGATAGCAAGGGTTCGTAACCCCCCTCCACCAATATTTTTCCAATGCACGGTCCCTCTCCCCCCTCTCCCCAGTATCTCAGGGCTCCGCTCCCATCTCGAGGGGTTATGCACAGATTAAGGTTTGCCCCACTGTTTCTGACTCAAGGCAGTGGTGTCATTTACTCCTAGGCAGACATGGCACCTTCCCTCTGAACCGCGGTCAGAGTTAATTCTGCAAAAGTAACGGAGAATCTGCCTGGGCAAGACTAGTCTCATCAGATCTCGGAAGCTAACCAGGGTCGGCCCTAGTTGGTGCTCAGACCGGAGACTATCAAGGAAGGCCGGAGGCGCCATGCAGAAGCAGGCAATGGCAAAACACCTCTGTGCTTGTCTCTTGCCCTGAAAACCCGACAGGGTGGCCATAAGTTGGTTTCGACTTCACAACACTTTCCTCCACTGACTGAGAATCTATCAGTAGATAAAACTGCAGCGTGGTATTTTTTTTCAAAGGAGAAAAAAAGAATCTGCAACCGGATAGCTCAAATTTTGGGCTGGCAAAAGAATCTGTTGTGTTTTGCCTCCCTCTGCTAGCCAGTGGGCTACACCAGGCAAGACTAACTTGACTCCTGACCACTGGACACGGTTGGCTCCAGATCTTCTTGGTTTCCCATACAAGGAGACCCCCCCCCCCAATGGCCAGGAGGGCTGGAGGTACAGTGTGTAAGGTGAAATGGGGTGGGGGTGGGGAACCAGAAGAACCTTCTAAAGCAGGGATCCCCAAACGATGCTTGTGCTTTGTCGCTGTTAGCAGAACACCTACATCCTGTGAGGAGGTCAACACTGCGTCTGTGGAGTTTCCCGGGAGGTTTCACAGCCAGGCAATGCCCAAATTCTGCCAACGGGTCCAACAGCACTCCCCCCAGAACCCTGTCAGCAGGAAACTGTGGGGCATCCCCTCAATTTATCAAGCTGCCCAAGCCCCATGGCAAGAAGGTAGGTCTCTTGACGAGACTGGGCCTTCCCATACATGCCAGGCTGGGCTGGCAGATGTCCCTTTCCGATACGTGAGCCTAGGGAGCTCCCTGGATTTGTGTTATGCTCGGGGTTTACAGCTTTCTTTGGATGCAGAGATGAACAATTCTGGACAGTGTGTAGTCTCCAAACTGGAGTTCGCACAGCCTGCAGCAGGGTCCTGAAGCAGGGAGCCAGAATGCAGTAGGCAGAAAAGACTGCCCCACTGGCCGGGAAAGAGTGGAAGTCTAGGATCCTCGTACTGATGCTAGGTCCATACTCTAGGGCAGGGGTCCTCAAACTTTTTAAACAGGGGGCCAGTTCACTGTCCCTCAGACCGTTGGAGGGCTGGACTATAGTTTAAAAAAAAACAACTATGAACAAATTCCTATGCACACTGCACATATCTTATTTTGAAGTAAAAAAACAAAATGGGAACAAATATAATATTTAAAATGAAGAACAAGTAAAGTTAAAAAGGCACCCTTGACGGGGCTGTTTTCTTTCCCTCGCCGAAGAAACAAAGAACTCGGCATCCTCACAAACTTTTTAAGGCAGCAAGCCCCCAGCTGCTTCTCCCTGAAACTCCACTACTGCAGGCATCATGATGGGAAAGAGAAACCTCTCTCTCTCTCTCTCCCTCTCCCACCCCTCCGATTCCCAGCAGCACAAAAAGCCTCGAAAAAGACCCCCGCCCGGCTCTTGGGACTGGCGCAGGTCTCCTAGCCGGCTGAGAGGCCTCTCAGCTGGCTAGGAGACTTGGGGCCAGCCGGAGCGCCTGCCACCCCACACTTACCCTCTTCCAGTCTTCCTTTTGCCTCCTCCTGGCTGACTGGAAGCAGGGGGGCGGGGCTTTGTCATGTGGCCCGGGACGAGTCGGCTGCAATTTTCCCACTGCTTTGTGTGCTGCTGGGAATTGGAGGACAGGCAGCGGCACACCCGGCGGGCCAGAAAAATGCCCTCGGCGGGCCGCATGTGGCCCGCGGGCCATAGTTTGAGGACCCCTGCTCTAGGGGCTTCATATGCTGCAAGCTGGGCATAGAGGTGGAATTGCACACTTCTCAGTGCACGCAGTTCTAGCTAACTCACAGCTCTGAAGCACCTGGTTCATGTGCCGCTCTCTGGACTGCGAAACACCAGCTGGACATTTTCAAGCTCATAAGGACTAGAAACTTGGAATGTCAAAAACGAAACCTGACATCCTCTGGAAATTTAGTTTTTCGCACCCAGCCTCCTAATACCAAGGCTTAGTGGAACTGCAGACAATACAAAGCAAGTGAATGGGGAGGGAAAGGGCCTGGGCACAAGTAATTCACCCTCAAGGGGAAAAAAACCCACAAGTGCATAATTTGTGCATAAGCCCTCGGAGAAAAGGTTATAGCCCTGGAAGTCCTACCCACGCTGCCAAATGACAAGACAACAAACAGTTCTCCTGGGACAGACAAACGGACGGACACGCAACAAACAGCCATGACATGCCGAGAAATCTGTCCGACGACACGGAGGGTGTGATCGACTCGTTATCGGGTGCGTGTGTGGTACATATTAGTAGATGATTACCAGACAGAGGGCGACGTTATGTAAAAACCACGGACACAAAAGTTAGCGCCTCGGGTTATGAAAACGGGATGTATTAGTTTGATGCGGCTCCCCCAGCAGATGGAAGGAGCCATGTGACATCACATTTGGGAGCACCATGCGTTATCGGAGGGGGGGGGGATTGGTTTCGGGGAGGGGGGAGGGGTTGTTGGTACCTTCACCCTCGGGTTTGGACTGTCTGTAATCAGAATCTACAACAAAACGCAGTAAAAGAGAGAGAGAAAAAGGAGCTGGAGGAGGAGGAAAACTGGACGGGAATGGAAGAATGTGTCCATCAACCTCTTCCCAGGAAAAAGTAGGCCGATGGTAAGTGAAAGCAAGAAACGTACCGGATGTCCACTCCACTGGTCTGCTGGCCACAAGCCAGGCGAGTGGGCTTATGAGATTTGCGGTACTTATTGGCAAGGGGACTCTAATGCCAAAGTCCTCCGAATGCTACGACATGGTCATTTCCCAGAATTCCTCCCCATCAGCTCCAAGGTACGTCAGTGTGGTGGGCCCACCCCCTTTTCCAGTCACTTAAACAGGAGTGGCTGTGTGCCTCCTGGACTTCTGCTGACAGGCAGCATCAAGACCCAATCTGAACACTGGCTAAAATTGGCCCCATGACCAGGGAGGGTCTTGAAAGCTGTGTACAGGCTTCCCTGAGACAAAATCCGCACACGAGTTCTCTTCCGCGCCTGCCAGGATACTCACAGTGGGAGTCGCCCCGGTTCCACCGGGCCGGGTCCAAAATGCTGAAGCCCTTTTTGGGTTTGGTGGTCTCCTCGGGCTTCTTGGTTCCTGAAATCTGGACAAGTGGGGAAGGAAGAATAGACTAGAAGGCTGAGGTCAGTTTATTGGCCACACGCTCAAAACCCTCCTAATGGGAGACGGGCGGCTAGATAGGTATCTCACAGAAGAGAATCTTCAGGGCTTCACAGAAAGCCCTTCAATGTATGTCCTATACTTGGTTCCCATTGTAGTTTACATACAAATATGAGAGAAGCCATCTTAGATCAGGCCAGTGGCCCATCCAGCCCAACACTCTGGGTCACACAGTGGCCAAAACACAGGGGCCACCAGGAGGTCCACCAGAGGGGCCAGAACTCAAGAAACTCTCCCACTGTTGCCCCACACAAGCTCCAAGAACACAAGCATCACTGCCCCAGACAGAGTGCTCCATCTATCCCTTGTGGCCAATAGCCACTGGTGGACCTCTGCTCCATATGTTAGCAAATGGGTGGGTGTCTGATATTATTGGCCTGCCTCGCCCAGGCTAAGCCAATTTTGTCAGATCTCAGAAGCTAAGTGGGGTCAGCCCTGGTTAGTCCTTGAATTGGAAATCATCAGGGACGCCCAAAGAAGGCAGGCAATGGCCAACTACTTCTGAATGTCACCTGCCTTGAAAACCCTACGGAGTCGCCAGAAGTCAGCTGCAACTAGACAGCACTTTCCACCACCACTATTCTTGGAGACTTGGGGAGAGGTAATGGCTCAGTGGCAGAGTATCTGCTTGGGATGCAGAAGGCCCCTGGTCCAATTCCCACTGTCTCCAGTTAAAGGGGACCAAGCAGCAGGTGATGCAAAAGACCTCCATTGGAGACCCTGGAGAGCTGCTGCCAGTCTGAGTGGGCAATACTGATTTTGACGGGTCAAAAGTCTGATCTAGTGTAAGTCAGAACAGCTCGATTCAAGTCCAGTAGCACTTTATAGACCAACAAGATTTTGGGGGTATGCACTTTCAAGAGTCAAAGCTCTCCTCGTTGGATCTGATGAAGGGAGTTTTAACAGAGATCTGATGAAGGGAGAGCCAGTTTGGTGTAGTGGTTAAGAGCAGTGGATTCTAATCTGGAGAACTGGGTTTGATTCCCCACTCCTCCACATTCAGCCAGCTGGGTGACCTTGGGTCAGTCACAAGTTCTCTTGGAGCCTGTTCTGTCAAGGGAAGTTCTCGAAAGAGCTAACGCAGGCCCAGCAACCTCTCAGGGTGACTGTTGTGGGGAGGGGAAGGGAAAGGAGATTGTAAGTCACTCTGAGACTCCTTCGGGTAGTGAAGGGTGGGGCATAAAACCAAACCTCTCGGAAGCTGATACCCTGAAAATCCAGTTGATCTCTTAGAAAGGTGCTTCCGGACTTGAATCTTGCTGTCCTCTATATCGACACAGCTACCGCTCTGAAAGTATAAGGCAGCTTTATGTGTGGTAAGGATTACAGCAAAAAAATGTGTATACGAAGGGCCGTACACGTGTACAAATACTGGATATTAGATCTCGCCTCTGCTAGTCTGAATCCTTTTGTTTTCAAAAGAGGAACGGAAGCCAAGCATTTCAGGAAGTCAGCTTTCACACCCAGCTCTCAGGAACACCTCATGCAAATGGGTGGAAAGAACGGGTGTTCCCCTCCCTACCTGACTCCTTAAAGATGGAAAATTAACCCAGTGGAAATCAAGAGCACATGCATGTGCACCCCCACCCCCCCGCCTCCTTTGCTCACCTTCTTGCGGAAGAAATTGGGCTTAGACTTCTTGCTGTCAGCTCCCTTGGTCTTAACCCCCAGGAACTTCATGTATGTCACGATCGCCGTGAAAATGGCAGAGCTGAGGGGAGAGAGCAGAGGAGAAATGGAGGGCGGCCAGGAGATGGCGGAAAAGCCAAAGGGGCTTGGCGGAAGCAAGGCCGGCTTTCCGCTCCAATGCAGACTCCAGCGACCTCCCAAACGGTGATGTAAACAAAGGGGGAAAGGTCTCCTGGCGTTACGATTGGTCTTTCTCTGATAATTCCTACCCGTCCGCAAGACGTTCAACAGGCAAGGTCGTACAGAGGAAAAGCTCTGCTTTCTAAGTGGGGGAGAGCAGCACTCTGGGCATGCACAGAGGAATTTCCAGAAGATTGGTCAGGATTCAGATGTAGAGTTATCACCATCAATTACAAAAAAGCTAAAATTATAATCCAAAAATGTTGATCAAATTACAGATTTTTAAAAAAAAAAGTACATCACAAATCAACAATTCTTGGTTATACATGGCCAGTTTGGTGTAGTGGTTAAGAGCGGCGGACTCTAATCTGGAGAACTGGGTTTGATTCTCCACTCCTCCACATGCAGCTGCTGGTGTGACCTTGGGTCAGTCACAAGTTTTTTTGGAGCTGTTCTCTCAAGGGCAGGCTCAGAACAGGTAATGCATGACAAAAAACATCCTAATGCGTAAGTACAATAAATATAATAAAATACCTAGTAATATAGGATAAAATACATTACATTATAAATGAACAATATAATAAAAGATGGCGTGAAACTCAAGGGGGAGTGGTGTATAGTCTGGTCTAAAAGGCAGGGCTCATTTCGTAGCAGGAGCTCCTCTGCATATTAGGCCACACACCCCTGATGTAGCCAATCCTCCAAGATCTTACAGTAGCCCTGTAAGAAGAGCTCTGTAAGCTCTTGGCGGATTGGCTACATTAGGGGTGTGTGGCCTAATATGTAAAGGAGCTCCTGCTACAAAATGAGCCCTGCTGAAAGGGGAAGGATAAATGGGAGGCTAAACCTTTCTAACAAAATGGGGGGAAGGTACATATACAGGTAACTGGATTGTCGTTTTGTGATGCACAGTTTTTAATATCAGTAATTTGATTAAAGCTTTTGGATTATAATTTTAGCTTCTTTTTTTGCAATTGACAGTGATAATTCTATACATAGAATTTTCTTCTTTTTTAACCTTTCTGGGTACCTATTATGCTCTGGGTTGGAATTTTTTTCTCCCCTCCTCTGTTTTGGGTTTGTTTTCGCAGGATTTAGGTACGCCTGGACTTGGGGAATTTTGGCCCCAAAGCAGAGAAATGCCACTCCGTACTCGAGGCACTCTGCACATGGTCAGAAGCATTCTTCATTATCGCTTGACATGTTCCTGAGCTTTGGCTCAAACTAAGTCAAAGCATTTGCCGTTTCTCTCTCTCTCACCTCCCCCGCCAATCCACTTTCAAAATGGCCGCTTCCCAGGTAACATTTATGGCGTCCCGCAAAAGCATACAAGTGGGGCTCCGTCCTGTTTCAGCGTAGCTATTGTACATCATCATGTTATGGGGGGAGGGAAAGCAGCCTGATATAGCCCGATCTTGTCAGATCTTGGAAGCTAAGAGGGGCTGGCATTCGGAAGGGAGACCACCAAGGAAGCCTTAGCAGAGGAAGGCAATGACAAACCACCTCTGCTTCTCCCTTGCCTTGAAAGCCCCTTGTTATGAAGCCTGATCTTATCAGATCTCAGAAGCTAAGCAGGGCCAACCCCGGAAGTACTTGGAAGGGAGACCAAAGGAATGCCAGGGTGGGACGCAGAGGCAGGTATATCAAGCCACCGCTCTGAAAATTTCCAGGACCCATGACTTCCAGGCATGCAAGCACACACACACATACACACACACACACACATAAATAATTTCTAAAAAGCCCCTTGCTGTGGTCACCTTGGATCAGTAGATACACACACACTTCTCAATGGGGGGACATAGCCAAATCATTAAAAAGAATTCTGCCCAGAGTAAGTTTCTGGAGAGAGGGAAGAACTGCTCGCCAATGCTCCCTCTAAACTGTGTAGTCTTGTGAGCAAAAATTTTACTTTGTGAGCTACCGGCATTAAAGTCATGAGCGAGCGATTTGGCTCCTGCATAAATTAGTTTGCTCTGGAGCCATCCTTCCTGAGCAAAGACAAAAATCTGTGAGCTGGAGGCTAAAAAACTGTGAGCTAGTTCACACTAACTCAGCTTAGAGGGAACATGGCTGACACCCCACCCCCACCCCCAACCACCATGGATGAGGGAGGGGGGAAGCAGGGGGGTCACATGAGGCTGCACCCAACCACACAAGGCTCTGCCACCTCCAGCATTTCCATTCACCCAAAATTGGCCAAGCTATGGAAATGATAAAACACATATCCTGTCTCAACCCACAAAGTCTCCCCCGGGAGAAAGAGAGGCCCTGCCCCCTTGCAGCCCTAAGAGGAGTGTTGAACCCAGAGGAAGCAACAAGAGTCCTTTTCGCTCAGTTCTAGAGCTCAACACAAAGGAGGTCTGGGGTTTGAATGCTGCCACGCCCGCTTCAAAAAGGACCACATACTAACAGAGCTGGGATGGACCTCTGCTTAGGTCTTGGGAGAGATTGCGCTAGTTGGAGTAAGCGGCCCAAGGCTAGAGAGACCTGCGGTATGACTCTAAACACAGCAGCTTCTTAAAGACGCAACGAGGCATGTATTTGTTGGGCTGAAAGGGTTAAAAAAAAGACCCCTCCCTTCCCCACTTCCGGAGCAGCGGCAGAGCTGAACTTGCCGAAAACCACATCCGGCAGCAGTGTTTCCACAGAGGCTTCTGTGCAGCCACGAAAACCCGTTTTACCCACTCCCCCATCCCACCCTGCAAGCCACCCCAGCACTCCACAACCCTGCCCTCCATTACGTACCTTTTCTCCTCGTCGGCAGAAATGGTGAGGCTGAAATTTCATGGCGGGGAGGGAGGGAGAGAGAGAGAGGAATCACCAGCAAATCTCACGTTTGTGAATCATCACATTTACATCAGCAGTGTAGTCCAGCAGTTAGTGTCGGACTAGGCTCTGGAATACACAGGCCAGTCACACGCTCTCAGCCTAAACTACCTCGCAGGGTTGTTGGGGGAGAGGAGGAGGATGTAAGCCCACTGGGCAATGCTCCCTCTAAGCTGTGGAGTCCTGAGAGCAAAAATTCTACTTGGTGAGCTACTGGCATTAAAGTTGTGAGCAAGCGATTTGGCTACTGCATAAATCAGTTTGCTCTGGAGCCATCCTTCCTGAGCTAAGATAAAAAATGTGTGAACCGGAGGCTAAAAAACCGTGAGCTAGCTCACACTAACACTGCTGGGGATATAGGTGGGGGGTAAAGGAAGGAATTAAATATATATATATATATTGAGGAGCTCAGGGATGCTAACACAGCTGTCCCCAAAACAGAATCTCCACAAGAACCCTGCAGGAGAAACCTCACTGCTGGGGCAGCTCATCCCACTGATTTCATGACTGAGCCAGAACTTGAACCCAGGATCCTCTGGTCCAAAGCCAACATCCCACACTGCCTCCCGATGACCGAGGAGAATAAGCAGACCCCCGAACCCTGGCAGCTGCTGCATCTCAGGCCCACCTCCCTCCCACCCGGCCGGCGTCTTCACTCACCAATACTTCAGCCCCATCCTTGTTTAGTAAGACAGAGACGCTCGGAAAGCAACTAAGCATGTTCTACACTAGAAGATATTCAGAGAGAATTCGGGCAGAGAGACGCAGTGACCGGTGGTCCAAGCAAATGAAGAGGGGACGGGGCGAGAGGGGAGGTTATAACACCCTGGCAGGATGATGCAAGAGGAGGCAATCCTCTGGGATGGGTGGAGGACAAGCCCCCCCCCTCCCCTCTCCAGCTGTCTTCTATTATCTGGTAGAAACTTGGCCAGAGCAGGGGGGAGGGGGCAGGCCACAGCCGGTCCCATTCTAGGCCACGTCCCCCAGCTTCTCAGGGACCAGAGCCAGCGGCCGGTTCTTGGCTTGGATCCCGGGCTAAACTGGGACCCACGCCAAGAAACAGAAGCTCAGCTCCTGGGAAAAAGGGGGGGGGGGAGAGAGAGAGAGAGAGCAGGGCCACCCGGACAAAGACGCTGGCTGGTCCGAAGGCCAGATGGGACCGGTAATTGCCCGGAGGGGGAAGTGTGGAAGGGGATGAAAAAGGGAAACCTGGAGAGGGAGCAAGACGGGAAGCGGGAAGGACACGTTAGAGCAAGCAGGCAGGAAGAACAGAACAGAGTGGAAGGTTGGAGGATTGGCCTATCCCCCCCTTATTCTCCCCCCACTGGTATCATCATAGAATAGGGGCGGAAGAGGGAGGGGACATTGATCTGGAGTCAAGTCAGGATTCCGATTAAGTCCCTTGCTCTGGTCCATGGGGGGAGGATCAGTGTGTCCAGGGCAGGGGCTGTGGCTCAGTGGCAGAGCGTCTGCTTGGCATGCAGAAGGTCCCATGTTCGATCCCCAGCATCTCCAGTTAATGGACCAGGCAGTAGGTGATTTGAAAGACCTCCGCCTGAGACCCTGGAGAGCCATGAAGTAGGGCTGTGGCTTAGCGGTAGAGCATCTGCCTGGCATGCAGGAGGTCCCAGGTTTGATCGCCGGCATCTCCAGTCAAAAGAACTGGGCAGGAGCGGATGGGAAAGACCTCCGCCTGAGACCCTGGAGAGCCACTGCCCATCTGAGTAGAATAGACTGACCATGATGGACCAAGAGTCTGATTCAGTATAAGGCAGCTCCATGTGTTCACTTGTTAGGGAGGGGCTGTGGCTCACTGGCAGAACATCTGCTTTTCATGCAGAAGGTCCCAGGTTCAATCCCCGGCGTCTCCAGTTACAAAGATCAGGCGGGAGGGGATGTGGAAGACCTGAGAACCTGGAGAGCTGCAAGGTGGACAATACTGACTTGGATAAACCAAGCCTCTGATTCAGGAGAAGGCAGCTTCATGCATGTTCGCGTGTGTGAGTGTCTAAGGCCGAGGACCATTCATGGGCGGGGGAGAACTTGGACGGACGGGTCCATCGATCAGCTCAGGGGACGGGGGGTTAATCAGACTCAGCAGACTCACTGCATCTCCTCCAGCCGGCCCAGCAGGATCTCCGCCAGCTGCTTCTCCTTGGCCTCGCGGATCCCTTTGTCTTTGGTCCGGTAACTTTCCAGTTCGGAGAGCTCTGCCTCGCCCGGGGTCATCCCCATCTTCCGTTTCTCCCTGTGAAGAATGACTTGGGTTTATACCCCGCCCTTCACTCAGAGTCTCAGAGCAGCTTACAATCTCCTTTCCCTTCCTCTCCCCACAACAGGCACACCCTGTGAGGTCGGTGGGGCTGAGAGAGCTCTTTCGAGGACGGCCCTTGAGAGAACAGCTCTGAGAGAACTTGTGACTGACCCAAGGTCACACCGGCAGCTGCATGTGGAGAAGAGGGGAATCAAACCCGGTTCTCCCAGATCAGATTCTGCCACTCTTAACCACCACACCAAGCTAGGCCGTCTCCCTACCGCACAATCCATGCATGCTTTGGAGCTGGCCTGACCCCACCCCCTGCCCCAAGCACAGGACACGTTCCAGAGATCCCTGGGTGTCTGCAGTGAGATGCTCAAGGAGGCTGGATGGACCACCCTGAATGACTGCGTGCCAGTGTTCTCCTTTGGCAGGGACACCTGTTCAGCCCACCCCAAGCTTGCAACCTTAAGCTGGCCCATAGTTAGGATATTGCAGCTTGTGGGGCAAAACCTTTTCTGGTGGGGCTGCCATTATTTGTCATAATAAACAGGGTGGCCACAGGCTCCCCGCCGACCCACTGGAGGGCCTTTTAAATCTTGCAGGCGGGGAGGGAGAGGAGCTCGCACTACCCCCCGCTTCTTCTCAAAAGCATTGAAAGGATCCCTTTAAGAAGGGGGGCTTTAAGAAGCAGGGGATCCTTTACGGAAGGGGGCTGACCCTTAGAGGAAGGGGGCAGAGTCCCCATTAGCCCCACCATCACTCCAGGCCAGACCCCCAAGTCAATGACCCAGCAGACCCCTTGGGCTGACTTGGCAGATGGTGTCCCTGAACCAGCCTCAAGTGTCACTGCTCCACTAGTTCCACTGTTCCTGTCCTATCTCCACCCCCCTCTGCCACTTTCTTGGTGCCTTAAGACCACAGAGACCAGACCTGAAGTCCTCTAGCTGCCGGGAGATCTCCGGGTCTTGGAGGGCCTGGATGTCCTGCAAGAATTTCCTCTGCACGTCATCGGAAAGGAGCTCCGGCCGAGTTCGGTCTGCAGGCAGAAGAAAAGAGAATCCAACTTGGGCGCCTGGCACCAATGTTCCCTCTAAGCTGAGTTAGCGTGAGCTAGCTCACTATTTTTTAGCCTCTGGCTCACACATTTCTGTCTTCACTCAGGAAGGACAGCTCCAGAGCGAACTAACTGATGCAGCAGTCAAATAGCTCACCCACAGCTTTAATACCAGTAGCTCACAAAGTAGGATTTTTTTGCTCACATCGCCTGGTACAGGGCTAGGTAGGGCTTTTGCCCAGCAAGGCTTCTGATTGGCCATTTGAGATTTGATTGGCTGTGCAGATTTTGTGTGTGTGTGTGTGCGTGCGCATGCCTGCCTGCCTGCACCTGGAAATCACACTGACCTCTGGTGACTGACCCCTAGTGGGGGCCTGGAGGATATTCAGAGAGGTGGCTGAATTAAGCCTGCCCGTCCTCCCAACTTTGTATTCTAAGGAAGTCTCCCATCCAAGTACTAACCACAGTCAACCCTGCTTAGCTTCTGAGATCTGTCAAGATCAGGCTTGCCTGGCCTATCCTGGTCATGGCAGCTGTGCAGATTTTTTAAAATGTTAGTTTGGCAGCAGCTGTCACTGCAATACAAGGATCTCCACTCTGTGACTGACATTAAGCCGTGGCAATCATTTCACGGCTGACTCCGCCTCCTGCGGCAGCCATTTTGTGGCAGACATTTTGTTGCTGCGCCCCCCTTGCCAGAATTCCAAATGTGCCCCCAGACTCAAAAAGGTTATGGACCCGTCTTAAATGTTGCTAGTCCTTATGGGACGCTCACACGCTCTCAGCCTAACCTATCTCACGGGTTGTTCAAGATGGGTAGCTGTGAAAGTCTGTCTGTAGCAGATGTAAGTCTGACATTAGAAACCACAACATTAAAAAAAAACAATGGGGGAACATTTTAACCTTCCAGCTGACCTAAAAGTAGCAGTTCTCGTACAAAGGAATTTCAAAGGAAGGTTAGAAAGAGAGATCGCTGAATTGCAATTGATAATGAAGCACAATACAATGCATCCACCTGGACTAAATTGAGACCTAGGTTTCCTGTCTCATTACCAATGCTGATTTCTCCACGTCTATTATCCCTCTGCATATCTCACCTAAATCCAACAACCGCTATTGTTATTCACCCACTACTGTCACTTGCCTACTAATGTCATTCAGCACTGGAAACCACTCCACTTCCCAATGAATAGGACAGACAGACTCCCATTCTAGTTGTATCCAGAGTAAGCAGTGACTCCCGAAAGCTCATACTCTGCCATGTATTTTGTTGTTATTTAAGGTGCTCCTGGACTCTCCGCAAGGTTGTTGTGAGGACAAAATGGAGAACAACATAAGCCACTCGGGGAGGGAAGTGGAGTACCAATGAAGTCAATCCTCCTTATATATAATCCTCATTTTGAGTGGCAACATTCTATGTGTGCCAAAATGAATTGGCTGCAAGAACTGCCACTCAGAAAGGGGTCCCTGGCCACTGGCTGCATTGCCTGCATCCCGCCCACAGCAGCACTGCCCACCAAAATTCACCTCACAACACAGCTTCACCTGAGGACAGAGGATGCCATGGGCCTGTGGAGTCTTTCTTCAGCAGGGGATCCTTGCTCCCCCAGCCATCTTTTGTGCCTGCCTTCACAGACAGCGCGGGACCAGCTGCCAGGGCGTGAGAGAGAGAGGCGGCAGCACTCTCAAGGACGGAGGAGAGCCAGGTTACCTGCCAGGTGACGCCGCTCGCCTGTTTGCCGCTGCTCGCTCAGAAGAGGCCGAGCCCAGCTAGAGGCAGCGGTGGCAGCTCCGCAGGCCTGCTGCGCCCGGGGGGGATCCTGTGTGGTGCCCCCAGGTGCCTCCTTGGTCGCCTGGGGATAAGCGAGCCCAGCCAACTGCGGTGGCCTCCGCCATCATCCTCCCTGTCTCCCCGCACCCCAGGCTACCTGCGTCCCCTGACACACGGAGGGAGGGAACCGGCCGACGGGTGGGCAGCCTCCCCAGACAGGCAGCCGCCCACAACCCAGTCTAGAGCCCCATGTATTATTTTTACAACAGGCTTGGCTGCTAGTAAATAAATAACGTTCAAGAGGAAAAGTGTGCTGCGTAAAATCGTGAGGGGGAGGGCATGATGTTCAGTGATGGCGGGGGGACTTCAGAGCTCTCCCCCTCATTTCAGAAAAATCATCCAGTTTGCAAAACGCAATTCCATTTGCCCAGCCATGGAATTTAGGTGACCATTAGCCAACAAACCAGGGATTTTTTTTTTTTAAGTACACTCCTTTTCTGAATTGGTGGAATCACATCTGCTTCTCCCCCACCCACCCCAAAAGTACATATCTAAACACAGGTCCTCTCTCTTTTTTTACAGGAAACAGCGGCAGGATGTGACCCGGTTTCACCACCCACAAAGGGAAAAAAAAAACAAAGGTCTCGGCGTGGGGGGGGGGTGACCAAGGAGTCGGTCACTGTTGCCCGTCGTGGCCACAAGATGGCACTGTCAGAATGCAAAGCTGCTCCCCCGCCCCACATGGTACTGTGGAGGCCAGCCAGTCCTGTGGCTGTAGATGAGCTAATTTATTGGCCAGAGCAGCAGGAAAGAGGAGCAACCCCCACCACCACCACCAATCTACCAAGTCCTTCAAACTTTCAGCTTTTCGCACAGTTTCACCAGCTGGGCACAGCCCCCAGCAGCTGTTCGGGAAAGCCAGGAGAGGGAGCTACTGGCCGAGACCGGCCACAGTTTGGGTCTAGGAAGAGAAGCCCGGAAAGGGAGCGGAGTAAGAACAGAGAATCTCGTACTCCCCATTTGCAGCAGCGGAAACTTCGATTGCTGGATTGTTCCCTCTGAGCCAGCCCCGTAGCTAGGGAATATTTTGGGAGGGGGGCCTCGGGGGGGGAGGGGTGCGAGCTAATTAAACCAAAGTACAGCGCAGGCAGTGTTGAGGCACTTTGGGAACACCCTGGGAGGGAGCCCAGAAGAAATGCTAGGGGGGCCGGGCCCTGCGTTAGTTACAGGCCTACTCTGAGCTGAGTTAGTGCGAGCTAGCTCAGTTTCTTAGCTTCCGGCTCACACTCTTAGCTTCCAGGAGCCAGTTTGGTGTAGTGGTTAAATGTGCGGACTCTAATTTGGGAGAACCGGGTTTGATTCCCCACTCCTCCACTTGCAGCTGCTGGATGACCTTGGGAAAGCCATAGCTCTGTACCAGCTATTCTCTCAAGGACAGTTGTCTCAGAGCTCTCTCAGCCCCACCTACCTCCCAGGGTGTCTGTTGTGGGGCGGGGAAGGGAAAGGAGTTTGTAAGCCGCTCTGAGACTCCAAGTGAGTGAAGGGCCGGGTATAAATCCAATCTCTTCTCTTCTCTTCACACATTTATGTCTTAGCTCAGGAAGGATGGCTCCAGAGCAAACTAATTGATGCAGCAGCCAAATGGCTCGCTCACAGTTTTAATACCAGCAGCTCACAAAGTAGAACTTTTGCTCACTGGACTCCACAGCTTAGAGAGGGAGCATTGGCTAGATACCCATTGTCCCCCGGCGCCTCTGGCCAACTGATTCCCAGCCCTGAGCCTGTTTACTCAGCCATCCTGCTGCAACCAATAGGACATGGTGCCAATGGAGCCCAGCCTAGAAATGCCTTTCCCCTTTTCCCTCCAGGCGAAAACCAGCCCAGGGAAACCTGGGAGAAGATGAGCCCAGCCCCAGACGCTGAAGGATCAGCAACTGCGGGGAGAACAGTTAGGAGCTTTGACTCTTGGCAGCTCACACCCTGAAAACCTTGTTGGGCTGTACGGTGCTCCTGGATTCGAATCTTGCTCCTCTCCTGCAGACGAACATGTCTACCCCCTGAAACGATCTACAGGGAAACCACTTCCTTCCTTCCTTCCTTGAGAGCCAGTCTGGTGTAGTGGTTAAGAGCGGAAGGACTCTTATCTGAAGAACCTGGTTTGGCTCCCTCCTCTGCCACATGCAGCCAGCTGGGTGGCCTCAGGTCAGTCACAAGTCCTCCCAGAGCTGTTCTCTCATGGGCAGTCCTCGAAAGAGCTCTCTCAGCCCCGCCTACCTCCCAGGGTGTCTGTTGTGGGGAGGGGAAGGGAAGGAGATTGTAAACTGCTCTGAGATTATGAGTGAAGGGCAGGGTATAAATCCAATCTCTTCGTCTTCTTCTTCCTCCTCCTCTTCTCTTCCCTCTGAAACTGTAGATCTGTAGTTCTCCAGAAAAGAGTCTGCCACTCCTAACAACTACACCAAACTGGCTCTCAAAGAAAGAAGGAAGTGGTTTCCTTGTAGATAGAACTGTAGTATAAAATAAACTCTTCTTCCTCCTCTTCTTCTCTTCCTCTCCTTCCTCTTCTTCCCTCTGAAACTGTAGATCTGTAGTTCTCCAGATTAGAGTCCGTCACTCCTACACCAAACTGATTCTCAAAGGAAGGAAGCCCGGAGCAGTCCCGGACGCTGAACAAATTTGCCTATGATTCCATACACTGCAGAATGAGTTCTGCTCGAGGTGAGAAGGACCAATCCATGTCCCGGAGCAATGATGTACCAACGTACTTGAAATACACAGTTTCCACCAACCGGTTGGCTCTGAATGATCACCAGGAAACATGTCGCCATAAGGCCCAGAAACCTTCTTTAAAAAAATAATAAAATGAATGCAGATTCTCAGGATGAGGCCTGTACCAAATTCTGCATTTCTGCGGAGTTACAGAAGGCCGGGTGGCCCTGCGGTGATTTCAGCCTCCCAAAAGCTTTCTTAGAAAGCCCCCGCGTGTCTCCAAAACGGCCAGGAGCGGAATTAGGCAAGATGTGTGAACGAGAATTCATTTGCACAACTTATTCCAGTTGCAAAATTCATTAGCGCAGAGAACACAAAGGTTGCTTCTGGGCCAGCCTCCCTGTTCTCCCCCCTCCTCCCCTCCCCATGATTGCATTATTTACTTTAGCTCTTACCCAGCTCATACTGCACAGACGTTGGGACGGGAACTCGCAGCAACTACAGAGAGACAGAAAAAGATTAAAAGAGAGCATTAAAACCACCAAGCATGCACTGAGGAAGCTCTCCCAGGACAGCCCTCAGACTACAGTCTGTTGTGCGAAATTTTTCGTGGTGGCCTGTAAAATTCGCCAGGAAATCTTGCATAACGAATTTAATTTTTAGCTAATTTTAGCGCCTGATTCTGTATCTGTATATTGATTATTATGGTCAACTCAGTTTTGTTTTGAGTTTTCTTCTTTTCTATGTAACTTGTAATTTCGCAGTTTGTGCTGGTCGTTGACCGGATAAATCAAACTGATTGGTACCATACTGGGACAAAGAATTTAGAAACAGCTATTGGCTCAATAGAACCTCCCTATTCAGCAGCAGTCTATCCAAGAGGAACAGAGGCAGCAGTCCAGCTTGCAAGCTTCCAGAAGGACTTTGCTGATCGCCGCCCACAAGCCCAAGCTTTGTTCACCTCAGTCTGTCTGCTGGCTCTCTCAGGCCAACAAGGTTTTTATCCCCATTGATAAGAAGGCATCCACGGGACAGAGGGAAAAGGAGGGGGAATGAGGAAGGTTGCATGTGGATCGGCTGCATGTGGATCGGCTGCCACTCAAGGCTCAGAGAATCGTAGAGTTGGAAGGGACCTCCTGGGTCATCTAGTCCAACCCCTGTACAATGCAGGAAATCCACAAATCCCCCCCCACACACACACACACCCACAGACCGCTGTTCCACACCCAGAAGGTGACAAAAAACCTCCAGGACCCCCGGCCAAACTGGCCTGGAGGAAAATTGCTTCCTGATCCCAAAGTGGCGATCAGCACTTCCCTGGGTGTATAAGAAAAGGCCAGGAGAACTAAGCACTGAGGCAACCCTCCCTGCCTTCCCTCTCTTGATTTGGCCAAGTTCACAGAATCAGCATTGCTGTCAGATGGCCATCTAGCCTCTGTTCGAAAACCCCCCAAGAAGGACAGCCCGCCACCTCCCGAGGAAGCCTGTTCCCCTGAGGAACCCCTCTAACTGTCAGGAAGTTCTTCCTAGCCGAAAACTCTCCTGACTTAATTTCAAGCCATTGGCATATCAGGCATCATTCACCCACGGGGTTCATCTAAACCGGACCGCTACCCATGCAGAGCAGTTTAAGCACCCATTGAAAATGAGGGTCTGAGGAGGGCCTGAACCGAACAACGCCCGAGGGTGGTTGCGCGAGGTTCCCAAGAGAAAAGGACAGGACGGAGCCCAGCAGAAAACCCGACAGCCGTTCGGAGGTGGTGGAAGGTTTCCAGAAGGGATCCTCCGGAGCTAACTCACCCCTGCTTTATCCACGAAGCTGTGGCAGAACTCCACAAACTGCTTCTTCCCTTCTTTGGCAGCCAGGTGCCGGATGAGGTCCACGTGCAGGTAACAGAGCTACAGCAACGGGTGAGAGAATCGGGGCCTGTGAATGTTTGACAGCTAACGGGAAAGCCTGGGACGTCACGTTCCCTGCGGACCTCCCTGAGTCATGTCGAGCTGGCAGCCCCCTGATCCCGAGCCGTCCTCTAAACCAGAAACCAAGGCGAAGGTGACAAAAGATATGCCCAGTATGTGTCTGGAGCTGGACAAAGTACAGATGAGGGCAATCAAGATATTTAGGGGGTTGGAGCACCTTCCCTAGGAGGCAAGGCTGAAGGATTCGGGACTTTTCAGTCTACAAAAGAAATGACTAAAGGGGTGGCATGAGAGAGGTTTATAAAATCAGGCACAGGGCAGAGAGAGCGGACAGAGGGAATTTTTTTTCCTCCCCCTTCCAAAATACTAGAACTGGGGGGTATCCGATGAAGCTGATGGGCGGTAGGTTCAGGGCGGACAAAAGGAAATACTACTTCACACAGAGAATGATTAGAATGTGGAATTCGCTACCAGAGGATGTAGTGGCGGCCACAGGAACAGACAGCTCTAAAAGAGGATTAGACAGGTTCATGGAGGACAGATCCATCAGTGGCTACAAGCCACAGCGCCTAAAGGGAACCTCCACATTCAGAGGCAGTCAGCCTCCGGATCCCAGTGCCAGGGGGCGACATCAGGGGAAGGCCTCCATGCCCCCTCATCGGACCTCCAGAGGAACTGGTTGGCCACTGTGTGAGATGGGACGCTGGACTAGAGGGACCCTCACTGGTCTGATACAGCAGGGCTCTTCTGATGTTCTTATAGACAGATTCATGAAGGATAGGTCAATCGGTGGCTACTAGCCCTGGTGGCTGAGGGGAACCTCAGAGGCACTAAGCCAGGAGGCAACATCAGGGGAAGGCCTCACTCTCTCTGCCCTCTCGTTGGACCTCCAGAGGAACTGGTTGGCCACTGTGTGAGACAGGCTGCTGGGCTGGATGGACCACTGGTCTGATCCAGCAGGGCTCCTGATGTTCTTATGAAGGCCTCAGCCTCTCCGCTTTGTTGTTGGCCCTCCAGAGGAACTGGCTGGCCACTGTGTGAGACAGGATGCTGGACTAGGTGGACCACTGGTCTGATCTTATGTTTTCATGTGCCTTCATGTGCAACCCAGTGGAATGGCCAGCTCCAGAGACCAATCTAGGAGAGGCGAGGTCAAAAGCTGCCAGTCTGCACTGATCCCCAGGACAGAACCTTCCAGCCGGCCCACTGGTTTTGCATGTAGGTTCCGCAGAGGGGAATTTAACATGCAGTTCCCCGGCCCACAGCCCAGCGGGGGCCACACCACTCCATTCTCCTGCCTGTGCTGTTTCACCTCTCAGCGGAAACAGCGCAGGAGTACTTTGAGAGGTGCTTCAGCAGGGGTGGGTGAGGAAAATAAATACATTTTTTAAAAAAACAAGAGGCTCTTCATCCAAAGTTAATGAGCAGCCAAGTTGCCCGAGTGGATGTGCACGAAGGCACCCAGTCTGTTTGTAACACATTAAAAAAAACCCTGCCAGCTCAGACCAGCGGTCCATGTAGTCTAGCCTCCTGTCTCGCACGGGGGCCAACCAACGCAACAATTCCCCTGTGCCACAGCCGAGCGCGCCAGTCAGGGAGGCCACCGGCACACCTGCGCTGACCGAAACCAAAACGTGCATCTCGTGGAGGCCTCACCACAGGGCTGGAGTCGAACTGGAGAACCACGTGCTGCAGGAAGACCATCAGATAGGCGGGATGATTCTTCAGGTCCTCCAGGCTCTGGAACAAGTTGCTCTGGGCGTCCGGGTTCTGGAGTTGGGGGGGGGAGGCGTCAAAGAAGACGGTCGACCCACCTTCCTCGACGGTCTCGGGCGTCCACCCTCCTCTCCCGCCAATCTTCCACCCAGCGCCACTGATCTTCGCCCAGCTCCGCCACGCTTCCTCTGCCCGTCTTCTGCTTACCTGTTCACGCTCGTTCTCGAAGTCCTCGTCTTCGGCGCCAATGATCGTTATCACCGACCCAGTCTGGGCACCCGGCGCCAGATTCTAGCAAGGACGGAAGGACAGTGACACACAGATAAGGTCCCCCAGAAGTGACCGATGCAATCTTATTTATTTATTTATTTGTTTGTTGCCTTTCCAGCCCGCCCTCCCCGCAGGCAGGCTCAGGGCGGTTCACATTGCTCGGCCCATTGTGCCAAGGATCCCATACAACATTTCAAACCATTTAAAACAATCATAAAGGACAAATAAAGGGCTCACAGTCATAATTAAGGCAAGATGGCGTGCCATATAACACAGGGCTCCAAAAGTACCCCACTCGGCAGTCTCCTGTTTTTCAAGGTAGTACGGCTCGATCGCAACTACAGCTGGCCTACGCCATAGATGTTCACAATGGTTGTTGATGGTAGAGGTGGGCGGCTCCTAGTTGAAGGCCTGGCGGAAGAACTCTGTCTTACAGGCCCTGCGGAACTGCATAAGATCCCGCAGGGCCCCGATCTCCTCGGGAAGCTCATGCCACCGGTAAGGAGCCACCACCGAAAAGGCCCTGGCCCTGGTAGCCTCAAGCCTGGCATCCCTGGGGCCTGGAATAACTAATCTTGGCTTTGCCGGCCCCCCAGATCTCCTCCGTGCATCTTTTGAGTGCTGTTGCCGAGCGGTTCAAGGTCCTTTTCGTCCCCAACGGCTAACCAAAGCGGGGAGTTGCAGGTGGAGGCCATGGATTCCCGGACTCTTATGTGTAACACAGATTGCTCCCCACGGGAAGGAATTTCTGGGCTCTAATTCGAGGGATGTTCCCTTCGACCCTCTTTTGAAACCAGAATTTCCCCCCACTCTCACATTCCACCCCCCCCCCATTACTCACCGCCTTGTGCACTTCTTCCAGCTCCATCCTGCCCCCTGGGGAGGGGTCCCCAGCAGCTGGGTCAAGGACTCCAAGGGTCTCAGCTCAGCATATACCTGCAGACGACACCCAGAGACAAAGTTCACCGAGTGCCTCTCCCGCGCAGTCCCTCCTCTCCACAATGTCTCAGGGCAGCCTCTCCCCTAAAATTAACCTTTCCACTGGGCCCTCTGACAAGAGTTTATTCACTTCGTTTGCACCCTCCCCCTTTTCTCCCCGGTGGGGGCCCGAAGTGGCTTACGCCACGCTCTTCTCTTTGAACCTCACAACGGCCCTGCAAAGTAGGGGAGGCTCAGGGCCCGAGGTTCCGTGGCAGAGTGGAGATCCCAACCTGGGATCCTGCCCAAACACACTGACTGCGTCGCCACACTGGGGAACGCCCAGCAAAAAAGGTCGGTAAGAAGCAGATTTAGACCACGCAGCCGGATCCCTTGAAGGGGGCTATTGGGGTCCCCAGATGTGAAGTCAGAGGCCTGGGGGTGGGGGGGGGGTGGGGAGGGGGACAGAGCAATGGTTGGGGTCAGGGGACCCACAACGGAGGCAGAGCAGGTGGTCTGGCTGGGCCTACTAGCCACCCTTCGCCTTCTCAGAATGGACCTACAGGAACATTAATTGCAAACTGAGGATTAATTCTTTATCAGGCGGTGAAGCTGTATGTGCCCTTGACCTGGATGGCCCAGGCTAGCCCGATCTCGTCAGTTCTCGGAAGCTAAGCAGGGTCGGCCCTGGTTAATACCTGGATGGGAGACCAGCAAGGAAGTCCAGGGTTGCTACGCAGAGGCACAGGCAATGGCCAACCACCTCTGTTCATCTCCATTCTGAGCTGGATGGCCCAGGCTAGACCAATCTCAGAAGCGAAGCAGGGTCGGCCCTGCTTAGCACTTGGATGGGAGACCACCAAAGAAGTCCTGGGTTGCTACGCAGAGGCAGGCAAACGGCGAACCATGTCTCTTTCTCTCTGCCCTAACCTGAATGGTCCAGGCTAGCCCGATCTCATCAGCTCTCAGAAGATAAGCAGGGTTGGCCCTGGTGAGTCCTTGGATGGGAGACCACCAGTGAAGACCAGGGTTGCTACGCAGAGGAAGGCAATGGCAAACCACACCCCTGAATGTCTCTTGCCCTGACCTGGATGGTCCAGGCTAGCCCGATCTCATCAGCTCTCAGAAGCAACGCTGGGGTAGCCCTGGTTAGCATTTGGAAGGGAGACCACTGAGGAAGTCCAAGGTTGCTACGCAGAGGCACCTCTGCGCACCTCTGAATGCCTCTTGCTTTGGAAGCCCTATGAGATCGCTACAAGCCGGGGGGGGGGAGCGACTTGATGGCAGTTTTCCCCATCACCCTCACCACCACCAAAACTATAGGTGGGCTGTTCAGCTCCCAGTTGCCAAAAGGGGCCCACGCGATAGAGTGAACCACACCCCCTTTTCACAAGAAAGAAAATGAAGTCCGAGCTCTCCTCCCTGACCTCCGCATTTCAATGTGGAGGGAATGTCTTGCACGGCAGAACATCCAGCCACCCAGCCACCCCGAAGATCTGCGATGTTACAGTCCTGACACAGGTTTTCTGCTTCAGTCAGAACCAAGCTGAGGTGTGTGTGTGTGTGTGTGTGTGTATAGCTGCTAAAATTTAGCCTCCAGCAGAGAATACAATGGGGGGTGCCAGTGGTATTTGGGGGTGGCACCCCTGTAACAGAACTCAAAGGTTGCTCAGTTTGTGGGATGCCAGCTCAGCCTTTTCTGAGGAGCCCTCTATCATTGAAAGCTGCAGTCAGGAGGGGGGGGTAGTGGAGGGGGGGGTTGCATATAGAGAGGCATTCAAGCTACCAAGGCTGTCTCTCTCTCTCCCCCCTCCCCCCCCCCCGCTTCCCTCTTTCCCCAGTTACTCAGAAATTCCTAAACTAGGTGGAGGTACCAAGGGGGCATGAATGCAGCTTCTGTCACCTACAAAGAAGCTTCACAGAACGGTGCGAGCGGGCAGGCGGGCAGGGAAACGGCACTCCCCACAGACGGCCTGAGTCATAGAGGGCACCGCGCCAATGTCCTGGCATGAGGGCGGGCAGGGCGGAGACCTGTTTCTTTGGAGGGGGTACGGATCCAAAGGGGGGGGGGGGAACTGCAGTGACTCACAGGGTTCCAGGGACAAACTGAGCTGCCCTTTGCCCCCCCCCCCAATACAAACACACTTTATCTGCACACACACCCCAAGCTAGGGGGCCATAAGCAAACCTGAATCTAATCCCAGAAATCCATACACAGAACATTTATTAGTTTGGTGTAGTGGTTAGGAGCGTGGACTCCAATCTGGAAGAACCGGGTCTGATTTCCCCACTCCTCCACTTGCAGCTGCTGGATGACCTTGGGCAAGCCATAGTTCTGGCACAGCTGTTCTTGAAAGAGCAGTTCTGGAAAGAGCTCTCGCAGCCCCTCCTACCTCACAGGGTGTCTGTTGTGGGGAGGGGAAGGGAAAGGAGTTTGTAAGCCGCTCTGAGAAATAAGACTCCAGAGCTTAGAGGGAGCATTGATTGCAAGCCACTCTGCGACGCCTTTGGGTAGTGACAGGCAGGGTATAAATACAGCCTCTTCTCTTCTTCTAAATGTTTACGAGGACTAGTCACTTTAACGGTCAGGTCAGCAAGGGTGATTAATAATGGAACAGACCACGGCAATGATTATCAAAGGCATTGCTTGCTTTTGCTGTATCCCCTTCACACTTATAACCCACTTTCTGTATTTTTTATCATATACCTTGCCTTGGATCATTTGCTATACGCATTGTCCCCTAATTCTGCAACGCTAGTCCTATTGGATTGCTCATAGGTTGGTTTATGCTCTCAGACGGCACCGTTTAATATCCTGTAACCCTCCTTGAGTCCCGTCAAGATGATAAATTGAGTAAATAATAGATAATAATAAGGCACAAAATTTAATCCAGATAGTTTAGCCAACATGGTTTCTACCCAAGGAACGTTTTGAGAACATAAGGGAAGCCAATGTTGGATCAGGCCAGTGGCCCATCCAGTCCAACACTCTGTGTCACACAGTGTCCAAAAACACCAGGTGCCCTCAGGAGGTCCAGCACTGGGGCTAGGACACTAGAAGCCCTCCCACTGTTGCCCCCCCCACCGCACCAAGAATACAGAGCTATCACTTGCCCCAGACTGAGAGTTCCCATCTATACCTTGTGGCTAAGAGCCACTGATGGACCTCAGTTTTCCTCCCTGTTCCTTTGCCACAGCAGCAAAACAGGCAGAAATACAACAGATGCCCCAACATCACCTCTCCAGACTGGGAAAGGATGCACTTGTGCCGAATCCCTTTCTGACTCGCAGTTGTTAAAAAGAAACCTTCAGTTTGGATTCTGTATCTGGCACATCCGTTCGGGAACAGGTACCATGATCATCCATCCAAGCTCATAATCCCACACTTCATTTCTATGTACCTTTGAGAAGCCAGGGTGAAAATGGCCAACCGTAGTTGCGTTGTCAGACAAACGGAACTGCCGAGGCTGTGATGGAAACTGGCAGCCATGACACCTTCTCAGGGGTGGCTGTGGGAAACCCACGTTCCTCCCTTGGCCATGAAAAATCAATGGGTACACCTTTGGGCCTAACCGACCTTTCAGGGTCATTGTATGCATGAGATGCGCATGGGAAAAGCCACAACGACAACAAAATTATTCGGGCGAACCAGGATGGGGATGGGGTGGGGGAGACTGAGGCAGGAAAAACAAACACAGGGCAGTTTCGTAACAAGATGAAGAAGACTGCAGGGAGAAGTTGGGCGAGCGGCTTCGAAGGAGACAGCATTCATTAATTAATATACAAGATCTCCCTTCCCAGGTTCAGTACCAGGACGGGCAAGCTTCACAACTTCCTTGCCCCTCCTCTGCCGACCAAGAGCCCAAAACAGGAAGTGATGTCGCCACAGCCCTCTCCCTCCCGTTTCTTTTCTCAACTTCCTCCCAAACAACCTGTAGGCTGAGGAAGAGAAGAGTCCGGCACCATGGCACCTGCATTCCCTCAGGGTCTTCCCTTCCCTTCTGGCCAACAGGGGCATCGCCACTCTGCCGGGTTTCTAAAACAAAGGAGCAACCGGCGAATATTTACAGAGAGCATCGACTTCCTGTAGCAGGAAGTGATGCAAGCGCGGCCGTTGCCACACACACCCACACACACATGCGCGCGCACCAACGCTCCCTCTAGGCTGTGGAGTCTTGCGAGCAAAAATTCTACTTGATGAGCTACCAGCATTAAGGTTGTGAGTGAGCGATTTTGGCTGCTGCATCAATTAGTTTGCTCTGGAGCCATCCTTCCTGAGCGAAGACTAAAAGTCTGTGAGCTGGAGGCTAGAAAACTGTGAGCTAGCTCACACTAACTCAGCTTAGAGGGAACATTGGATAGAGGTCTACAAAATTACGCATGGGATAGCGGACGCTCCGTGAAATGAATGAGCAGTAGGCATAGAACAGGTAAAAGGAAGTCCTTCTTCACCCAAAGAGCTACAAGCATGGACAGCTTCAAGAGGGGATTAGATCAATATATGAAGCAGAGGTCCATCAGTGGCTATTAGCTGCAAGGTATAGATGGAACACTCTGTCTGGGGCAAGTGATGCTCTGTATTCTTGGTGCTTGTGGGAGGAGGCAACAGTGGGAGGGCTTCTGGAGTTCTGGCCCCGCTGGTGGACCTCCTGATGGCCCCTGGGTTTTGGCCACTGGGTGATACACAGTGTTGGGCTGGAGGGGCCACTGGCCTGATCCAACATGGGTTCTCTGATGTTCTCCCCCGTGGTGCGCCCCCAGTCTCTTATGAACATGGAGGTTCCACTGAGTCTCACATTGAAACAGGGCCGTCCTCCTTGAAATGGCTCTGAAATCTCCACCACAGGCCGTAGTCAGAACTTTGGGCCACGCGTCCCACACTCTACTTACAGATCAGGTGCAGAATCTCCAATTTCCCATGGTGTTACTGTCTCCCACAAACCCCAGATTCAACCCCTAGACAGGACTACCCCACACGCCTCCGTCTTAGGGACTGCGCAGCCAGTCCCCAAATGCTTGCCTTCCCCCTGCCTTCAAGTCCTTCACATCCCAGTGGGAACAGGCAGAACACTCATTCTTCCTGCTGCGTTTCTCCTGCCCCTTTTGACATCTCTCCCGAGATTCCACTTCCAGCTGTTCAGCTGAGGAAAGCAGCGAGGAGGGAGGCAGGATTTCGTAGGAGCAAGGAGCCTTTGTACAAGCTGAACTTTGGTGGAGTCCATGGGTGCCTTCAATTCCACGTCCACAAATCTGTTTCTTCCAGACTGCGCTCATGTCAGTTTGACGACCCCGCTTCCCCCTCCAGACACACACGTTGGAAGCGGACCTAGACTCTTTATGGCTCAGAGACTAAGTTGCCAGATCTGGCTCGGGAAATACCTGGAGATTTGGGGGGGTGGAACCTGAGGAGGATGGCAGGGTTTGGAGAGGGAAGAGACCTCAGGAGGGTAGAATGCCACCTTCCAAAGCAGCTGTTTTCTCCAGGGGAACTGATCTCTGTCGTCTGGAGACCAGCCAGATTGGTGTAGTGGTTAAGTGAACGGACTCCTGTCTGGGAGAACAGGGTTTGATTCCCCACTTCTCCACTCGCAGCTGCTGGATGACCTTGGGCAAGCCATAGTTCTGTCAGAGCTGTTCTTGAAAAGAGCAGTTTCTCTCAGAGCTCTCTCAACCCTGCCTACCTCACAGGGTATCTGTTGTGGGGAGGGGAAGGGAAAAGTGTTTGTAAGCTGCTCTGAGACGCTGAGTGAAGGGCGGGGTATAAACCCAATCTCTTCTTCTTCAGGGTCATGACGCAGAGGCAGGCAATAGCAAACCACCTCTGAAATGTCTCTTGCTTTAGAAACAAGCCTAGCTCGCCACCTAGTGGTGCATAACGCTAAAAGAGCTAGAACTTCTGGTTGCCAGACAATCTTAGGATCTCCTGGCTATACTACACACAATGCCATATGATGACAACGACAACAACAATAATTAATAATAACAACGTAATGACAGGAAATCCCTGGAACCCTAACAGAGACCCACAAAGAGGATTTAAAGGGCTTCCGTCCAACTTCTAGAAACTCAGCTGAGGGCCCAGCAGGCAGCTCTCAACCAGCTCTTCAACAGTTTCCTGCCTACCCAGTTATTCTCCGCCCCTCTCCATATCTGCCTTCATTTCCCATCTTCTTTTTTCCTTCCTCAGCTTTTTTTTTTTAAAAAGGACCTAAAAGGCCCGAAAAGGACAAGAGGAAGGAGAATACAGAGCCGGGGGGGGGGGTGTCAAGAGAAACAGCCCTGGGTCACCTCACACAACCCTCTGGACGCATGGTAACCCCGTGACCGGTCAGTCCATGCTGTTGTCAGGGACTTTCGACTGCGGCAAGCCAGTACTGCATATCCATCGGGGGACCCAGCTCCACGGATACTCACGGGAGGACATTTCCGTATCTGTAACATTATTTCTGCCAACGCACTCAGTGTCTGCAACGCACTCAGTGTCTGCAACCTGGTGACAGAAGCGTAACCTCACTCACTCACTGAGAGAGAGGCACAAACGCAGCTTGCTCGGAGCAGGCCGAGACACCCGCTTCCGTTACCTACAGCAGCCGCGCGTTTGAGACTCACTGCCTTTTGTTTTCTCACTTCCCTTTGTCGATGACCTCACTGTCAAAATTTGGACTGTACACTCCTCAGGGCAGAGACCGCTTTGCCCAGTTCTTGCTGCTCATCGAAGAACGACTGCGCATGCCACCTTAGAAGAGGCATTCCCCCCTTCTCCCACATGCAAGGAAAGGCCATAGCTCAGTGGCAGAGCATCTGCTTGGCATGCAGGAGGTCCCAAGTTCAATCCCAGGCATCTCCAGTTAAAAGGACCAGGCAGGAGGGGATGGGGAAGACCTCCGCCTGAGACCCTGGAGAGCCATGAAGTGGGGCTGTAGCTCAGTGGCAGAGCCTCTGCTTGGCATGCAGAAGGTCCCAGGTTCAATCCCCGGCATCTCCAGTTGAAAGGACCAGGCAGGAGGGGATGGGGAAGACCTCCGCCTGAGACCCTGGAGAGCCATGAAGTGGGGCTGTAGCTCAGTGGCAGAGCACCTGCTTGGCATGCAGAAGGTCCCAGGTTCAATCCCCGGCATCTCCAGTTGAAAGGACCAGGCAGGAGGGGATGGGAAAGACCTCCGCCTGAGACCCTGGAGAGCCATGAAGTGGGGCTGTAGCTCAGTGGCAGAGCACCTGCTTGGCATGCAGAAGGTCCCAGGTTCAATCCCCGGCATCTCCAGTTGAAAGGACCAGGCAGGAGGGGATGGGAAAGACCTCCGCCTGAGACCCTGGAGAGCCATGAAGTGGGGCTGTAGCTCAGTGGCAGAGCCTCTGCTTGGCATGCAGAAGGTCCCAGGTTCAATCCCCGGCATCTCCAGTTGAAAGGACCAGGCAGGAGGGGATGTGAAGGACCTCCACTGAGACCCTGGAGAACGGCTGCCAGTCAGAGTAGACAAAACTGACTTTCACAGACCCATGGTCCGATTCGGTATAAGGTGGAGTCATATGTTCATGTGTAGGAGGGAATGCCTCCTCCAAGATCACACCTGCTACACACCCAGTTTAAAAGGAAATGAACCATGCTGTTCTTCTTCCTGCTGCTGTTTTATTCAGATTTATGCAGATGTAATCCATTTCATGCAAGCTTAACTCATATGGCTTTCTGTAATCAGCCTGGGTGTAATTTATAGAGGTCACCAGGAACAGGTTTAAAAGCGTGATGCCCCAAGAGTGAATACTTGAAGCTTCCTTGTAATGGGACCAGCAGGCTGTCTCAGTTTTTTCCTGGATTAGTAGAAGTTCTTCCCCCAGCTCTGCTATCTGAGATGCCCGGGACGATACCTGGGGCCGTCTGCATGCCAAGCAGAGGCTCTGCCACTGAGCCACTGTTCTTCCCTGGAAACGCAACGTAAGACGACGCCTTAGATCAAGTCAGACCAATGGATGATCTAGCTCAGTATTTCCTGCTCCAAGTGGCAGCCGCTCTCCAGGGCCCGAGGCAGAGAAAGGTCTTTCCTAAACACCTGCTAACTGAGATCCTTGATCTGGGACTGCCCGGGATTCAACCTGGGGCCTTCTACGTGGAAAGCCAGCAGCTCTGCTCCTGAATTTCAGTCCCGTCCTGAAACATCTCCTGTGTAAACATGCAGCCGACACACATTTCCATAGGAACTTATGAACAACATTGCGGTGGAGGCAAAAACCCACACGCCTGTTCTGATTGTGTGTGGCCGGGAAAGAGGTAGGTTGTCACGAAAAGAGGTGGCTCGTCTCTGCACACAGAGCACCATGCTCACGCACACACCAAGGTCGGTGCAAATGCAAGCCTGCCTCCCACACCCCTACCAATAACAACAACGGGCATGGATGCCTTTTTCACCCCCTGCCGATTACCCACCCCTCGATACAAGGATGTTCCCACGGTTGACACCATTTCACACTAACTATTTATCTGATGCGTAATCAAACCTGCACCAAAAAAAAAAGCAACAGAGAAAGGAATGGGCAGTGTGACTTCAGATAAGGTCCATCACTTGACTGGGGCATGCAGAGGCAGCAAGCCAAGGAGAGGACAGAGGGCTTATTTGAGGCTGGAGCCTCCTTGGGAAGAGGCCCGGCCTCCCTCCCCCCCCCCCCCCCCAAACCACACCATGCGTGGCATACGCTCCAGGATTGACCTCACAGTCTCAAGATGCTGTTTCGGCCTCCCTGGCCAGAAAAATGTCTGGCATGCAAAACCTTCTCTTCCGGGGCAGCTTAAGTGATGAGAGAATAGGATGGTGGCAAAGTGGGGGGGGGGGGGGGGGAGACAGGACAGGCCTGCAGAGGGCTCCAGCTCCCAGTTCAGTCCTAGGTGAGGCTGACCAGTTGGCCTTGGATTCCAAAAAAACGCCACCATGGGAGAGGATTTCAGGTGTCCCATAGTTCAGACGCCTGCAGCTTCTGAGTATCTCTGGATTTTTCTAACATTTTTGCCTCTCTGTTTTCAAGTTTCCGGGGAAGTCTGAAAGCGAAAGAGAAAGCTGGTCTTCCTGCCCCCCAACAAAGAGCGTTCACGCTGCCTCTAGATGTAGTGCCTAGCCTGCTGAGAGATGTGGATTCCGCACTCGCCCCACGGATGACGGAGTTGACACACACACATGCATGAAAATGACACCCAAGATTAGTTCCGGTCCATATTTCCAGGAGCCTGGCCAAGTTACAGTCCTCCCTGCTGGGAGGGAAAAGCCAAACTGTTGGGGGGGGGGGGGGACCACAGGCCAAGAGAAAGGCATACGGTCCAGTTATGTTCCACCCCATAGCCCCAAAACCAATACCGCCATTGTCCCACCAACCCCCCTTTCAAAGCACAGACAACTCCAACTCTCAAGCTCAAGAACAGTCTTCTTTTCTAGACCCAAAACAAAATCCATGTCTCACAGCCCAGCATTTCCCAACCTGTGGGTCCTCCTGACCCCCAAATGAGACCTGGAAAAGGGAGTCCCAGACTGTTGCTGTTTTATGATTTGGCCGTGCTTCATTTTTCCCTTTCTTTTGGAGTGAGTCCATCCCCATGGGAAGGAAATTTGGACTCTTGGGTCAGCAAAGTAATCAGGTTGGGGGAACCACTGTGGCCGACCAGAACTACTCATTAGTTTAGAAGATACTGCTCAAAGTCCTCTTCAGTCAAGGTTCCGCTTATGAATCATTCACTGCTTAATATTTCTGCCCCCCCATTGTCCCCCTTCCCCACAAGGCCTCCCCCACTCGCAGACCTCCTTTCCCCCTTCCCCTCCTACCCCTCCGTTCCCATAAACCCCAATTTCAATGTGCCCTCCCCCGGTTGGTGATCAGAAATAATCCCTCCCCTTTCTCGAACCGACAAACTGGATTCTAAAGCTATAGCTGTAAAAGACCGGAGGGAGGGGGGTCGGTGCTCAGCCCCACCGCTTCGGAGACCCGTTCCAGCTCAAACCTGGAAGGCTAAAGAGAGCATGTGCAGAGAGCATTTCTCCCCCTGCGCTCAGGAGAAAGTCAAGGGAGGCAGAACTGAACCTTTCCCGGATTTATGTGTCTCTCCCCCACCCCCGGTACTTTGGCGGTGAACTACTGCAAAGGGGGGGGGGGTGCATTTTTTGCACGTTAGTGCACATTTCCCTTTGCTCCTTGGGTGCCCCTGGAGAGGTTTCGGGGCTGAGCCAAGGCGTCGGGAAACAGGTGCCGGGGCCGAGCTCGGGTTCCAACGCAGCCCCGGTGCTCTGCTCCCCTGAGTTCGGTTCCGCCAGTCCCCGACCCAGTACAGGGTTACGGGGCAGCAGAACACGATCCACCCTGAGCCCCGGCACCTCTCCGGGGCAAACGTCCGCCGTGGGAACCTTTCCCCTCCCTCCCTCCCTCCGAGCGCCTTTCGAACAGGAAGCGCGTCCCCTTTGCGGATTCCTGGGCTCGGCTCGCCTCCATCGGAACACGCGACGCGGGCTGCCCGGAGCATTGCTCTCACCTGGGCTGGATCGAACCTTCCGAGGGCCCCGGGGCTGCCGCGGGATAGCTGGCTGGGCTGGCTGGCGGGGTTTCCTGTTGCTGGCGGGGAGGGGTTGGACCGGGGAGGAGGAGGAGGAGGAGGAGGAGGGAGGGGTGGCAGGAAGCCGCTTGCATTTTCCGGATCCCTCCCCGCCGGTCTCCTCCTTCTCCTTCCACCGCCCCCCTCCCAGTCCCTCCCCTCCGGCCTCCTTGCCGGGCTCGCCGTGCATAGGAATGCGGCCGGCTTGCAAGCCGGAGAGGGACGGATCGGGGCCGCCCAAGCTCGCCCGATGGCCGAGAGGAGCTGGAAAGGATTCTCTCTCTCTCTGCAAGGAGGGAGGGCGTGCGTTTCACGCAAGGAGCGTTTGCATTCTCCAGTGGCGAGGAGTCCCATGGGGCGGCGCCGACGCCAGGTTTGGGGTCCTCGGCCGCAGGAGCAGAGCCGGAGGCTTGTTTTATTCATCCATTGCGGCAAAAGGATTCTGTTACCAAATTAAAAAATGATAATAAAAAAATAAACCTGTGGCTTGCACCATTTGGTGGTGGCGCCGCAGTCGTGCCCGGGAGATTCGAACCCAGGACTTTCTCCCAACTCTCTGCTGCGCTAAAGGCAGCCCAGGCCGGCGCTTCCTGCTTCCCGGTTGTTCAGAACAGAGGTGTGGAGTGCATCACAACAGGCAACTTAAAAGGTTGTCGGTCTCTTGGAGAACAAAATTTGAATGGAGTAGCTGTGGCAAGGTGGCAGGGGCAAAATCCCAGAAGTCCTGCGGGCACCTTAGAAAACCACGCATTCATTGCAGCAGAAGCCTCACTGGACTTGACCTCTCCCCCCCCCCCCCCCCCCGATGCAGCTAAGGTAGCGTTGCCAACCTCCGATGGTTGGCTGGAGCTCTCCTGGGATTGCAACTGATCTCCAGGTGACACGCATAACCGGGAGAAAATGGCCACTTTGGAAGGCAGACAACCACACTGAAGTCCCTCCCCTCCCAAGCCCCACCTTCAAGCTCCACACCCCCCCCCCCCCCCCAAATCTCCAGCTATTTCCCAAACTGGAGCTGGCAACCCTAAACCGCAAGATTCCCAAGTTAGCGTGGGGGGGGGGGCTCATACACAGAATAAAAAGTGTGAACTTTTATTGTGTCTGAAAGTTCTATGCAAAACTGTTTTAGAGGATTGCCCCTATAGGTGGCCTGTAAGATTTGGACTGACCCAGAAGTCATTTAGGACACAGATAGAGTTACTAATATAACTGTTTCTCCCGGAATTACAGCTGGTCTTCAGACAAGAAAGATCCATTCCCACGGATAGCGTAACTTCTTTGGGAGGTTAAACTTAAGGACATTAGACCACACTGAGCTTTGTTTCAGTCCCCAAACCCTGTCCTTCCTCAGCTTCCCCTCTAAATCTCCTGGAATTTCCAAACCTGGATTTGGCATCCCTTAAAACAAAACCAGAACCCTGTTCAAACGCCCATCCTTTCCGCAAAGCCCTTAAACATAACCCACCTCCTATAGAATGTAAGTGAATGGATATTATTCACCCCATTCCACATCCATTCGTTCGCTCCCTAAGGGCAAAGTTTCAGTTGTAAGCTCCTTGGGGCAGGGCCTAGGCTTTCTGTACCTGGAAAGGGCTATAAATGTTTACCGAGCTGTATAAATAATAATAATCAATGCTTTATTCATATACGCTACCTGGGGGCGTTGCACACCAAAGAACATTAAGCTAAAATGGACCTTGTGAGCCACAGACAATGCCAGAGCTTTTTGCAGAGACACGCTGAATGTGGTCCCCAATGGGGTACTCACCTGCAAAGTGTTTTTAGAAAGTGGATGGAGCCGGGTGGGGCTTCTGATTGGCCCCTGGAAATTTAATTGGAAGTGCAGATTTTCTAAAAAATGTTGTTCTGGCAGGCTGCCGCCATCAACAGCCCAAGAGTCTTCACTGCCTGACCAAAGGTAAGGTATAGCAGCCATTTTGTAGCTGGCTCCGCCTCCTCTGGCAGCCATTTTGTAGCTGGCTCCGTCTCCTCTGGCAGCCATTGTGTGGCAGCACCTGCCACACTAATGTCATAATTCCAAATGTGCCCGCAGGCTAAGAAAGGTTGGGGACCCCCCTCCTCTGAAAGATCTGGCGCAGCTTGAAGCTGATCGGGGGAGCAGACTTTAGTTCTTTTTGTGGGCTGCTTTTGTACCTCTGGGGTTGAATAAGAACCTGGGATTAAAGGCCAGAGCTGTATAAACACAGTATTTATAGACCATTAGTCAGTTGGAAACTGTTCACAAGATGGTTTAAAGTGGAAATATTGAGATGAAAAAAACTGTACAAAACAGAGAAAAACAATACCATTCATAAATAGAGCTAATAAAACAACAAACCTGAAACTAAGAACCATTTTTTATCTTGCCTTTCTTAATAGCCAGTTTGGTGTAGTGGTTAGGAGCGCGGACTCTAATCTGGGAGAACAGGGTTTGATTCCCCACTCCTCCACGTGCAGCTGCTGGTGTGACCTTGGGTCAGTCACAAGTTCTCTTGGAGCTGTTCTCTCAAGGGCAGTTCTTGAAAGAGCTCTCTCAGCCCCACCAGCCTCACTGGGTGTCTGTTGTGGGGAGGGGAAGGGAAAGGAGATTGTATGCCCATCTGAGACTCCTTCAGGTAGTGAAGGGCGGGGTATTAATCCAATCTTTCTTCACAGGGCTCCCATCCACTCACTGATCAGTTCTAAACCTGCTTAGCTTTAGCAAGGTTAGAACCGACATGAAGCTGCTTTATACTGAATCAGACCCTTGGTCTATCAAGGTCAGTATTGTCTACTCTGACAGGCAGCCGCTCTCAAGGATCTCAGGCAGAGGTCTTTCATGTCCTTTAAATTGGAGATGCTGGGGATTGAACCTGGGGCCTTCTGCATACCAGGCAGATGTTCTACCACTGAGCCACAGCCCCACTTCATGGCTCTCCAGAGTCTCAGTTGGAGTTCTTTCCCATCTCCTCCTGCCCAGTCCTTTTTAACTGGAGATGCCGGGGATTGAACCTGGGACCTTTCGCCTGCCAAGCAGAGACTCTCCCACTGAGCTCCAGCCCCACTTCATGGGTCTCCAGGGTCTCAGGCGGAGGTCTTCCCCATCACCTCCTGCCTGGTCCAGTGAACTGGAGATGCTGGGGATTGAACCTGGGGCCTTCTGCGTGCCAGGCAGATGCTCTACCACTGGGCCCCGGCCCTTCCCACTCTATATAAATACAGCAAAACATCTCTGCTGATCTTCATCCACTCAACAGAACAAAGCACTTTTCAGCCTCTGATGAAGGGGGAACAATCCCCATCTCCCGATACACCGTCAGAACTTCAGCCTCCAAGGACTCCCATCTCTGTGCAAACCTCCCCTCCCTGCTCCAAGCATGCTGGAAATGGGGTCGACCTGATTTGGAGATCCAACATCAGTGGACTGGGAAGAGATGGTGATACAAAAGGGGGAGGGGTGGGAAGCAGCAATCGGGAGCAAAGCTGATATCCTGGCAGTAACAAAATCGGAGTCTTTGCTTCACCAATGGTGTCTGCGTGCCCTTTTGTCTTGGGCCTAACCCACAATTTCAAATCTTCTAGACCATTTTTTATCCTCACCTGGGTAGCCCAGGGTAACCCGCTCTTCTTAGATCGTGAAAGCTGCACAGGGTTGGCCCTGGCTAGTACGTGGATGCGGGACCTCCAAGGAATACCAGGGTCATAATGCAGGGGCAGGTCATGGCAAACCACCTCTGAACATCTCTGGCCTTGGAAACCCTACGGGGCCACCGTAAATCAGCTGTGACTTGAAGGCATTTTCCACCGCCACGTGGCCATTTTTATCCCTTGGTTGCACTTCTATCCTCGCTCCTTATTAAAATACAAAGGAGGAGCCTGGCCACATCTGGGTGCGGCTAAAAGAATGGATGAAAGTTGGGCATATAAATAGGTCAGCTCTGGCAATCCCCATCACCATGCTGAAACTTACTTGAGTAGCATTGGGTCCCTCTGCTGGTGAAGTGTGGGCATCACACCTTTTGATTTTCATACAGGAGGAGGCAGCCAAATAGAAGTTCTAGTTCTAGCAGAGAAAACTGAACGCGGTAATGTGGGGGAAATGGAAATGGGTAATGTGGGGAAATGGTCCAGAAACTTCAGCCTCCTGGGTACATATGGATATAGGTACATGAATTCTGCATTTGATTAATAAGTTTAATGGGTTTCCCTACGAAGTTCTTGGTTTTAACTAAACATGTTAACCACTTTTGCAGTGGCCTTCAACCATGACAAGAAAGTTTGATTGAATCTATGTTTCAATCCTAAATATACTTGATGTAAAGCCATAGAATTCTGTGTGCGTTTCTCTGCTGAGTACATGGCATCAGAGGGTGCATTTCAGATCAAAAAAGCAGCCCAGCCAGAAAGGGTACAAAACCCTTCCCTCTGCAGAATTGTTTCTCAAACCTGGTTCAGAACTCTCTTGCAGCTGCTTTGAAATTCTTAAAAGGAACTGATCATTGATCTCTTGGCATTTCATTTGGTGTAACCCTTTGTGCAGCTTTACATTAAGAAAATGTGTCTTAGGACCACACACTGCCAGTTGTTTAAACCAAAGATTTTAATCTAAAGATTAGAACTAAATCTTGAGACTCTTTCAGATACTTGAGTAACTATCAGGACAATGGAACCCCCAGGGCTTAACAGAGATATCAGGTTCTGATCTCATGACACATGCTAAGTCACTCAGTTCTCACTTATACCCAGAATTAAGCTTTGCTGGTCTCTCAGGGGCTCCTGGACTTGAATCTAACTGTTCCATTAGAAACATGCATTCAGTGCACAGCCTGCAAACTTTATGCGTTTCCCTATGTTTTGAAAATGCTGCTGTTCAGTATTAATGTATAGTGCTGCTAAACCAGCTGTCTTGAGCAGCAGAGGTAGCATAGAATCTTTTGAAATCAATCAATAGATCTATTGGTTCTGGGTTTTTCAAAACTGGGGTTGCCAGGCCTTGATTCAGAGAGTATACCTAAAGTAGAAATATATCTGGAAGTAGAAAGGTGGGCAAATTGGTCTTTTTGAGTTATGTGGGGCAGGGGGTAGCCATACCTTTACAGCAGGCTATTTGGGTCTGTACTCAGCAAACGTGTTCATATACTTACTTCTCCTTTCTTCTGTTTTTCAAGAAGAAGAGAAGAGATTGGATTTATATCCTGCCATCACTCACTTGGAGTCTCAGAATGGCTTACAAACTCCTTCCCCTTCCCCTCCCCTCCCCACAACAGACACCCTGTGAGGTAGGTGGGGCTGAGAGAGCTCTGAAATAACTGTCCTTGAGAGAACAGCTGGTACAGAGCTATGGCTTGCCCAAGGTCATCCAGCAGCTGCAAGTGGAGAGTGGGGAATCAAACCTGGTTCTCCCAGATTAGAGTCCATGCACTGAACCACTACACCAAACTAGCTCAAGACCAGGAACAGAAGGAACAGACATCACCTTACTTATCAGCCTAGAGGGTTAAAAGCATATCTTGACTAGAGTCCCACAGAAGAAGGCCGGGCTGGAATTTGACCCCTTGTGTCTGTTTGCTAACTGTGGCCTTTGCTGACCTGTGCTGGTAATACAAGAGACTTCTTCTCCGTTGTTTCTTCTCTCAGGCACATTTTCTTGTTGGTTTGACAAGATGCGGTTGGTGACCCAGTTCCATAGTTTGCATGGAATTTATGTTGATAAGCCGCACATCCCTGTATTGTGGGGCTGCAGAAAGAGGGACAAAGGGTATCAAGGGGGAAACGGGACTTTGAACTACAAATTCAAATATATGCTTTTTATCCAGTCAGCAAGTTGTACAAGTGCTGCCATAGTATAAAGAAAGATCTGTCACTACGCTCTCCTGGCGTCTGTGTTTTTGGGCATTTTAGCAATAGGAGATTAGAAAGAAATTTTAAAATATGCAGGCTTTTCATTAGACAAGTATAAAGTCCAAGGGCTGCTGTTAAAACAGGGATAGACTTGGCTTTCTGTTCCCTTTCTGGGAAATCAGTATTTGCATTTCATCTCTATTTTGCATTTAGGGGAATATTCGGACAGGGCCATTTCTAAATATCAGCGTCACTTTTTTTTTAGAATCGCTGTTCTCCATACTTCAGCCTCCACCGCTCTGAAAGTCAAATTATTGATGTGTTATGGGTGCTTTATTTATTTATTAATTTATCTTTCTTTCTATTTATTTATTCATTGTTTCAATTTCTATCCCACCCTTCCCACAAGCGGGCTCAGGCAAGCTCACAACAATAAATGTAATACAATCTTAAAATAAGTCGGTTAGACAATAAATAACAATATTAAATCAATACAATAAAAGCAATTTAAAACATTTAAAGTGGGCAGTGCAGTATATTTAGTTTTAGTTCCTACAGCCGGGAAATGAGTGGGCCAGCGCTGAGCTATAACCTTCATACCCATACATGTGATGGCAATGTGGCAGGAACCCCAAGGCACCATGTGCTACAAATTCTGCCAGTGTACATGCTAGTGGAGAGGGATGCTCATTTTGTCAACAGAATCATTCTGTTTATCTAGTGCTGGGGTCCCCAGTGCAGTGCTCAGGGGCGCCATGGCACTCACTGGCACCTTTCCTGACACCCTCTGAACATTTTTAGAAAGTGGGGCTCTTGCCCAGCAGGGCTCCTCATTGGCCACTGGAGATGAGACTGGCTGGGCAGATGAAAATAACACTGGGCGTTTTCTCACTAGCTTTCCCCCGCGGTTTACACCGAAGCTAGCACCGGAGCTTCTGGTCAGTTTCCTACCATTTGCTCCATGCTCACAATTTCCTCCAGAGTATCACTGCACTGCTCCGGAGCTTCCCTGGAGCAAGAAAATCCTGCTGGAACAGGGAAGCTCCGGAGCAGTGCAGTGATACTCTGGAGGAAATTGTGAGCACGGAGCAAATGGTGGGAAACTGACCAGAAGCTCCGGTGCTAGCTTCGGTGTAAACCGCGGGGGAAAGCTAGTGAGAAAAGGCCCACTGTTTTGGTGGCAGCTGCCAAAACAGTGTTGGACTGCGGTCACACACACTAAATAATCCACTTTCAATCCACTTTCAGTGTACTTTCAAACTGGATTTTGCCAGTTCACACAGTAAAAATCCAATTTGAAAGTTCATTGAAAGTGCATTGAAAGTGGATTATTTAGTGTGTGTGACCGCAGCCTTGGTCTTATTCTCTTTCACACTCCTTTTTCCCCAGTGTGTTTTTTAAATTAGTACTCTTATCCCCTGCACGTGGGCTTCCTCTGTGTGTGGCTCCAACTCCTGCAGCGGCCATTTTTTAAACTGGCTCCATTTCCCATGGCAGCCATTTTGTGGTTACGCCTGAAGGATTAATGGGTTTGGCCGACTGCTCAAGGCACATAACGCAGCGGAGTCTATCCAGTTTGTGTGTGCTGACAAGAAACAAAGTTAGACACGGAGCCTCTTGATCCTTGTAAAACTAATAGGAGTCCTTTATTGTGAGGAACTCCATTCTAGACAGGATAGAGTAGAGTTAGGATTCTAGTATAGTCTAACTAGCTAGGATGGATAGAGATGCAGGAAACCATGTGCTGCCCTCATGGTGCCGAGATGGAGAAAGGCTAGCGTAGTATGGACAGAGAGAAAGTGTCAAGATTGGAAGGAAGGAAGATTCCCTGAGAGTAGCAATCTACACATCAAAGGGATAGCATCACAGTAGAAGGAGGTAAGGATGATCAGGGCACTGGCCTATCTCTCTGGCTCTCTTTATAGTCCCCCTCTGAAGTCTGAGGCTAAGGGTCATTTTACACCTCCCCTCTAAAGTAGTTTGACTGCTGTCTTTTCCTGTGCTGAATTCACAGTGGTGTGAAATTTCACTCCAGGGGGTCTAAGTGCCCTAATCAACAGCAATTGTTTAAAGCAGAATCAAGCTGGTTGAATACTAGCTTGACCACAGGAGGGCAATTAGTAGATGTGGATATTTCAGTAGCAGCACGGTTTCACACCGCACAAAAGTGTGGGCAGGTTTTTTTGGAACTAGAATGATTCCAGCGGGAAAGTCAGATGTAAAAACAGCCTAAGAGATAGTGTGAAGCCCTTCACTTCCAACAGCAACCACCACCCGGTATCCAAAGGAGTCCATGGGGTCAAAAAGGTTGGGGACCCCGGCTCTATATCTCTCACCACAGGAAGCGACACCATCTTTGCTTTTAAATCACAGCAGGCTGTTAGCGGTGGGTCTTAACATCAATTGTCTTGGCCAACTGGCATTTCTAGTGTTGGGAGGGTGGGATAAGGTCCTCGTGGCTTCTTCTTCTCTAGCCGGTGGCTGGGATTGTGTGTTAAGTGCCGTCTACTTGATTCCAACTTATGGCAACCGTATGAATTAATGGCTTCCAAAACGTCCTATCGTAAACTCATTTGCTCAGGTCTTGGAGACTGGGATTACGCTGGTCTTTCCCTGGAAATCTTATTCTTCCTGGTGTGTGTGTGACTCTGTGTGTACTGTCAAGTCACAGCTAACTTGTGGCAACCCTATAGGGTTTTCAAGGCAAGAGGTGTTCAGAGGTGGTTTGCCCTTCACGTCACAGCCCTAGTATTCCTTAGAGGTCTCTCATTCAAATACTAGCCACGACCGACCCTGCTTGGCTTCTGAGATCTGAGAAGATCAGGCTGGCCCTTGGGCCTCTTTCCAGGGACAGATGTCCTTCCCCTCATTTCCCCTCCTCTTTAGCAACACGCAATTGTTTGTATGTGGTTCTGGGAAATGTAAAGCATGCACACTTTAGTTGTAGGACAAATTTAGAGCCCAGTGGCATCTTTAAGACCAAAAAAGTTTTATTCAAGGTCTGAGTTTTCATGTGCATGCACACTTTATCAAATACATTGGAAGGAAGGTAAAGTTCAAATTTATAGGCAGGGGCTGAACAGATTAACATGTAATGTGATGAAGATGTTTTAAGAGATACAAAGAGAAAATGAAATAACAAGCTAAGGTTAGAAGGCCAACAGTTGTAAAGCAATAAATATGTCAAAATAAGACTGAGACTCTCCATTCACTCCGCTCAGGTGTGGAAGTCACTTAACGGCATTTTTTTTCTTGTTTGAGGTGGGTGTAGTATGTCAGCCAAACATTCCAATATTCCTTGTGTTACATTCAATATTCTAATATACTATTCTGGAAAAGACATATACTAAAATACAGAGGATGTATAGTCCCTCTGTATGAGAATACATATGTGAGGACTGAATGAGTTAGCATATGTAATGAGATAAGAAACCAATATCTCTGTTGAGTCCTGGGGACTCAAGTGTTCCAAGTGTTGTAATAACTTGTAATTAAGCACCTTCCCTTTCCATTCTGTTCCTGAAGTTCCTTTGTAATAAAACAGCTACCTTGAGGTCACCCATTGAATGTCCTGGAAGGTTGAAGTGTTCTCCTACAGGTTTCTCTGTCTTGTGAGACTTTAGTTGTGTTTGGTATGAAAGCCAGCGTTCCACGCAAGACTGTCTCTGTTTTCATTTGTGCAATACTGGAAAGTGCAGGATCTAGCACTGGGCCCCCTGCATGTGTTTCCGGCATCCAGTTAGCAGAACTTGCAAGTGCAGAATGTCAACTTTAAATGCAAAGCAAAAAAAAAAAAAAGCCACTTTAGCTCATGAGGTGGAGCAGGAAAGCAGCCGGGCGCATCTCCTGGTGTCTGCCCCAAAGGGAAAAAAAGAAGCCTACGCTTAAAAACAACCCACAAGTTCTGCAGAGACTTATCAGAACGATATATGGATGCATAGGACGGTGCTGGGGAACACAGAGTGGTCGCTAGGAGCCTACAAATCACAGGATGGAAGGTGGCCCGCAACGATTATATTCCTTGCTCCTTCTGGGGCTCTTTGCAGGTACGGGGAGGCTGAGAGTGTCAACCGCAATGCTCCTTCTGAGCTGTGGAATCTTGTGAGCAAAAATCCTACTTTGTGAGCTCCTGGCATTAAAGTCGTGAGCCAGCGATTTGGCTGCTGCATCAATTAGGTTACTCTGGAGCCCTCCTTCCTGAGCTGAGACAAAAATGTATGAGCCGGAGGCTAAAAAACTGTGAGCTGGCTCACACTAACTCAGCTTAAAGGGAACAGAACTAAAAGAAAACAGTGAAGATGAGTGGGTAGGTCTGGATAGCAGCCTGGCTTAACAGAAGACGCTTTGCCTGCCAGGGAAAGCTTCCTTGAAAGGTGCAAACAAAGTTTGGCAGGAGGGTGGAGTGGTAACATGAGTTAAATCCTCTCTGGCTTTGGAAGAGTTGCCATGAAATGCTGACGCGCAGCTACAGCTGAGGCATCAACAGGCGGGGTGGCAAGTGAGGTTGTTTTCTTTCTGGAGTCCCATTTTGGTTTGGTTTTTGCATGTTATTGTAAAACAAAAGGGCTTCTTCCTTCTAACACTGAGTAGTAGTTTTGTTTTTTTGTTTTTTAAAATGTGTAAATTTCCTTCCATGTCTTGAAAGGAATTTAGGCGGAATGTTTTGGAACGTGCAGACTTACTTAATGTTTAATTAATTGGTTAATTAATAGATGATCAATCCGTTAAATATTTTAATCGGTTGGCAGTGTAACCTCCCCTGATTCCTTAGGCTAGAAAGATCCTTAGCGTAAAATGGCACAACCTCATAGAATGTAGTGGGTTTCCACTGCTTTTGAACTGTGTTATTTAGAAACTGTTGTCCCGGGAGAGGTCATAGGTAAAGGTAAAGGTTTCTCTTGCTCAAAAGCCAGTCGAATCTGACTGTAGGGATGCAGTGCTCATCTCCGTTTCCAAGCCGAAGAGCCAGCGCTGTCCGAAGACACGTGGCCAGCATGACTAGACGCCGAGGCGGACGGAACGCTGTTACCTTCCCACCAAAGCAGTACCTATTTATCTACTTGCAATTTCTTGCTTTTGAACTGCTAGGTTGGCAGGAGCTGGGGCCAGAGATGGGAGCTCACTCTGTCATGCAGCACTCGGGTCTCGAACTGCCAAACTACAGATCTTCGGGTCTGCAGTTCAGCGTCTTAACCACTTGAGCCACCGCTCAGAGGTCATAGTTGGCACCAAAGGGATTAACTTTTCCACCTAACCTCTCCCACTTCATGATCCTTGTATCTTTCTATAATGGTTCCCCTTCCCCCATCAATGTTCCCTCTAAGCTCTGGAGTCCCATGAGCAAAAATTCTACCTTGTGAGCTACTGGCATTAAAGTTGTGAGTGAACCATTTGGCTGCTGCCAATTAGTTTGCTCTGGAGCCATCCTTCCTGAGCTAAGACAAAAACGTGTGAGCCAGAGGCTTAAAAGACTGTGAGCTAGCTCACCCTAACTCAGTTTAGAGGGAACACTGCCAGTAATTGCTCCTAAAAGTAAATTACAGAGCTGTTTAGTTTTCTGTTTTTATGACTCCACATACTTGTACATTATCCAGTGTTGTTTTAATAGGCAATATTTTATGGACTGTTAATTGATCGTTTTCCATCTGTTTTATCGGCGTGTTTTGCACTGTGAGTTACCCTGGACAATTTTTTTAAGAGTGTGGATCATAAATATTACAAATAAATGAATGAATGTTGGCCACTTAAAATTCATACTTCCTGGAGGTTTGTGTACTAAGTAAAGTGTCGGGGAAATTAAAATTGGAAATTATCACACATCCCAGATACCATCTATGAATAATTTTAGTTGCAGTATAAACAACAAGCCTTCCTGGAGCCAACTGTCGGCAATTGCAGCAAGGGGCTTTTCAAGGCAAGCGATAAGCAGAAGTGGTTTGCCCCTGCCTTCCTCTGCAGAGTCTTCCTTGGAGGTCTCCCTTCCAAGTGCCGCCCCTGCTTAGCTTCTGAGACCTGACAAGATCGGACTATACCATGCCACCTTCCCTCCCAATCCTTCTATCATTTCATATTTTACTATTATTTTGGTGTCATTGTTAAATGCTCCTTGCCAGGTGTTTTTTTTCTCAGTAGGGTAAAACTAGAGTCCTTCAGTTGTGACCTCAATGTCAGATTTTCACCGACCAACGAGATTTTCGGGGTAGAAGCTTTTGAGAATCAAAGCTCCCTTCATAAGATTTTTACATGCACAGGAAGAAGAGATTGGATTTATACCCCGCCCTTCACTACCTGAAGGAGTCTCAGAGCGCCTTACAATCTCCTTTTCCCTTCCCCTCCCCACAACAGACACCCTGTGAGGTAGGTGGGGCTGAGAGAGCTCTTTCCAGGATTGCCTTTGAGAGAACAGCGCTGAGAGAACTTGTGACAGACCCAAGGTCACACCAGCAGCTGCATGTGGAGGAGTGGGGAATCAAACCCAGTTCTCCCATATTAGAGTCCGCATTCTTAACCACTACACCAAATTGGCTCTACCATGCATAGGAAGGTTAAATTAAGCATACATAAAAGACAACACATTTCTGAAAGTGCGCCTTTGTTTTGAAAATGTTGATTGGCTGTACGCCAGTCTGTTGAAGCAGACCTGTAAACAGCTAACCAGCTGGTCACCCATGCTGAGTAGGAATCTCCTTTTGGCGTTCAAGTACAGAAGCTTTTGAAAATGGGAAGGGAGCTGATTCAGTTTCTCTTCTGGGGGGCAGTGATGCTCTGTATTCTTGGTGCTTGTGGGAGGGGGCAACAGTGGGAGGGCTTCTGGAGTTCTGGCCCCGCTGGTGGACCTCCTGATGGCACCTGGGTTTTGGCCACTGTGTGACACAGAGTGTTGGACTGGAGGGGCCATTGGTCTGATCCAACATGGCTTCTCTTATGTTCCTTTTGTAAACAGCTAACATCAGTATGTTTGGGCAAGAAAGCTAGGTAAAATTCTCATGAGGACTAGGAACTTCTGTGAACTTAATTTCTTCTTAAGCCCATTCTTGCCTGGATTTTGCTACTGAAGATGTAGATTTTCAGGAACTGCCGAAGCCTGTTGTTGTATAACATGTGTGCTTTCAGGAATGGAGTCTGAAAAACTGAGTCAAATTGAGGTAATGAGGGATAAAGTTATTGACCTGTTGGGGAAATTAAAAACCAGTAAGTCTCCAGGTCCTGATGATGGCATATCCCCAAGAGTCCTTAGGAAACTCAAAGGTGAGAGTGTTGGTATACTAACTCTTATATGTAACACATCACTAAACATTGGGGAAGGTCTCAGCTTCTTCACCCTGCTGTTGGACCTCCAGAGTAACTAGCAGGCCGCTGTGTGAGACAGGATGCTGGACTAGGTGGACCACTGGTCTGATCCGGCAGGGTTCTTCTTAGATTCTTATGAAGGCCCAGGCCTCTACGCCTTGCTGTTCGACCTCCAGAGAAACTGGTAGGCTGCTATGTGAGACAGGATGCTGGACTAGATGGACCACTGGTCTGATCTGGCAAAGCTCTTAGGTTCTTATGAAGGCCTCTGCCTTGATGTCCTGCTGTTGGACCTCCAGAAGAAGTGGTTGGCTACTGTGTGAAACAGGAGGCTGAACGAGATGGACTACTGGTCTGATCCAGCAGGGCTCTTCTTAGGTTCTTATGAAGGCCTTGGCCTCTATGGCCAGTTGTTGACACCCCCCCCCCCCAGAGGACCAGGTTGGCCAGTGTGTGAGAATAGATGCTGGACTAGATGGACCACCAGTCTGATCCAGCAGGGCTCTTCTGATGTTCTTATGAAGGCCTTGGCCTCCGTACCCTGTTGTTGGCCCTCCAGAGGAACTGGCTGGCCCCTGTGTGAGACAGGGTGCTGGACTAGATGGACCACTGGTCTGATCCAACAGGTCTTATGTTCGAAACCTGCAATACCACTTCCTGTGCATGTGTGTATGCATGCACATACACACACACACACTTCCTTCCCTATAACCAATGCTTGTTTCAAAGTTTCTGTCCCCCAAGGGGCAAAAGTACCCTTTATGCAGGGCTCAACATCCGCTCCACCCTCACCTTTTCATTCCTCCCAAGGGTAAGGCTGCAGAGCTTGCATCTGAAAACTGCTTCTCAGCTTTCTTCTGTTTCCTGTCAACAGGGGCAAGGAAAAAGGAAGTAAAACCAGCCCAATGCCCTTAAGGGATGCTAGAGGGGTCTGTAAGGGGGAGACGTGGTTCAGTGACCTGATCAGCAGGGAAGGAACAGTGGAGAGACAAGTGCAGGGGTTGGCATTTGAAAGGTGATAATAGTGTAGGACAGGTGTGGCCAAACTTGCTTAAGGTAAGAGCCAGACAGAATAAATGTCAGATATTGAAGAGCCACATGAACAAATATTACACAAACGTTTTAATTGAAAAATATGCAAATTTGCTTTTTGTTAACATTAAATGAGACCGCCAAAAATAAAAACAAAAAGGGGGAAACAGATATTGATAATGGTATTTGTCCAATGATATTTGTTTGCTAATTTATGTGTCTAAGAGAGAGAGGTGGAAAGAAAGAATGAAAAAGGTGGAAAGAGAAAGAGAGAGGAAACAAAGAAAGCAAATAGATGGAGGAGGGAGGGGGAGGGATGAAGGAAGAGAGACAGAAAGAAGGAGAGAGAGCAAATAGATGGGGAGCCACACAATATGTGTGAAAGAGCTGCATGTGGCTCGCGAGCCACAGTTTGGCCACCCCTGGTATAGGGGGTCAGTTCTGTGAGCTTTCTGTTTTCAGATTTCTGACCCTATTGTGCTGTTCACTGGATGTCCTATCCTTGACTTACACTACGTAATCCTCCTTGCATCTCAGCAAGAAAGGCGGACTATGAATAATCAAATCAGTACATAAATAATTTTTTAATATTGCCTTTGCTATAGAACCTCAGAGACGTGATATGGAGAAAAACTGGAGTTGAAGTTTCCCCAAGTTCATGTCAGGAAAACCTTCATCTTCTAACTCTCTGCATATTACGCTGCCGTAGAACAATTTGATTTCCCAGACCAAAATTGGTTTGAGGAGGCTTTTTCATCATTTAGGGCATGACTGTAACGAAGAAGCTCTCAATGTTAATTATGCAAAGACAAAAGTATTGGTTTTTAGGAGACCAATTCGGTTAAACAATGTAGATGTTTTAAATACCTTGGAGTAACCTTTAAGGAGACACTGAATTGGAAAGCCCACCTGGCAATGGTTAAAATCCTCAATGCTAAGGGTCATAGGGTCAATTCTATATGTTTTTACACAAGGGGTGGACGTCTGATAGATCTAGCACTGGAAATTATTCAAGAGCAAGGTAGTATCTCACCTCCTATATGGAGTTGAAGTGTGGGGATGGAAGGAGGACGTCTTGTCTAGCCTTGAGGTAATTCAAAATCAACTTAAGAACATAAAGGAAGCAAATGTTGGATCAGGCCAGTGGCCCATCCGGTCCAACACTCTGTCACACAGTGGCCAAAAACACCAGGTGCCCTCAGGAGGTCCAGCAGTGGGGCCAGAACACTAGAAGCCCTCCAACTGTTGCCCCTCCCCACCCCAAGCAGCAAGAATACAGAGCATCACTTGCCCCAGATCGAGAGTTTCTACCTATACCTTGTGGCTAATAGCCACTGATGGACCTCTGCTCCATATGTTTATCTAATTCCCTCTTGAAGCTGTCCATGCTTGTAGCCGCCACCACCTCCTGTGGCAGTGAATTCCACGTGTTAATCACTCTTTGGGTGAAGAAGGACTTCCTTTTATCCATTCTAATCCAGCTGCTCAGCAAGTTCATGGAGTGCCCACGAGTTCTTGTATTGTGATAAAGGGAGAAAAGGACCTCTTTCTCTACCTGCTCTATCCCATGCATAATCTTATAAACCTCGATCATGTCACCCCTCAGCCGTTGTTTCTCCAAGTTAAAGAGCCCCAAGCGCTTCAACCTTTCTTCATAGGGAAAGTGTTCCAACCCTTTTATCATTCTAGTTGCCCTTTTCTGCACTTTTTCCAGGGCTTAGAGTCCACTAGCGCCTTAGAAGCCAAGATTTTCAGGGTATGAGCTTCGGAGAGTGAAAGCTCTCTTTGTATCTGATGAAGGAAACGTTGACTCTTCAAAGCTTATAACCCCCCTCCCCCCCAAAAACCTTGTTGGTTTTTAAGGTGCTGTTGGACTCCAGTTTAGTTAAAGATGGAGGATCAGTACCACTACAGTTTCTCCCCCAGTACCTGTAAACTGGATGGTATGGTATCTTTCTGCCCTTGCAAGTACAGGAGCTGTCCTGTCTGACGAGAATAACCACTCAGCCACCCTTACGCATGGCCAGAACAGGCCTCCTTCCACATGGTTTTCATACTCTCAGAAATGACCAATTCTCATTGCCTCAGGTCGCTTTTGTGGTGCGCAGGATCCAACGACGACAACTGCCAAGCCATTAAATGTCTCAGAGACTGCTGAAGGAATGGCAGCGACGCCTTATATAACGCCTGTGTCCAAGCGCCCCAGTCCGGTTTCAGAAGTTAAAACCATGAACCAAGACCTTCGTTCTATAGAAGTGGAACCTGTTCCTGCCTCTCACTTAACCTTCGAAGGGCATTCTACAACCCTGCAGTGCAAATTCACACGCTCGATTGTCATTGACGTCAGTTGGAGAAAATCTTGTTCCCCAAACTGCAGCCAGACCTTTACGCTTTCCAGCCGCGACAACCCAGCCGTCTCTCTGGACACTGAAAATGGAGTTTCAACCCTCTCCTTCAAACCGGCCAGGACCGGAGATTCTGGCATGTACTACTGCATTGTGGTGTCCTCTGACAACCGTGGCCAGTCGTGTGGCACGTACCTCTGGGTGCGGAGTGAGTGTGAACATTATTTATTTATTTATTTTGATTTATATCCAGCCTTGCCTGCATATTGCACTCTGCAGCAGATTATTTTGAAAAATAAGCAAAAGGAGGTGGCCTGTAAACAGCTAACACATGTCAGAATGATCAGAGGGGAATCTTAAGTGAACTTCACAAAGTCCTGGAACAGGGGGTCCCCAAAATGGTGCCCATTGTCCTTGCCAACACCTTTTTGGGTGCCCACCAAGTGTTTTTAGGAAGTGGGTGAGGGCTAGGTAGGACTTTTGAACCAGCAGTTCAGTTACTTTTATTGGCATTAACATAGAAAAAAAATATACAAATAGATAAAACATAGGAACTTATATCACCTGGGGGGGGGGGGGAACCATTCTAGAATAGTCTAAAATCCATGTTTAAAAAGTCTCAATTCCATATCTCCCAAAGACAAAATTTTGCATTACAATACTGTACTATGTCTAAAAAGAGCATCCTGAAAGAACTTTGCCACAGGGACGGTTATATTTTCATCGATTCTGTTTAGTAGCTATAGCAGTTTGCGTGAGTCAGGGAGCTCAATGATACCACCTAGTCGTGACGATAAGATGCAGTGCCGAATATTGGCATGGTAATGGCGTTCCAATAATACGTGAGTCACTGTTTCAACTGAGCCACTGGCACAGGGGCATCATCTATTAGCAAAAAGGGGTTCTATTAAACCTCCCAGTTAAGATCGCTGAAGGGAGAGCATTGGACCTGGCAGGTGAGAAGGTTCTGTGTAAAGCTGGGGTCTGAAGTTGGTAAAGATAGCCTAGCAGGATGACCCACAATGGGCAATGTCCCATGGCTTGCTTTTGACCAGCAAGGCTTCTGGTCGACTCCTGGAGATTTGATTGGCTGTGCAGAGGGTTTTTTTTAAATGTTGGTTTGGCAGCAGCTGCCTGCACAGCACAAGGGTCTAAACTGCATTACTGAAACTCAGCTGTGGCAATTGTCTTATGGCTGGCTCTACCTCCTGTGGCAGCCCCTTTGTCGCTGCGCCCACCATGCCATGCCAGGCTTAAAAAGGTGGGGGTGGTGGGGGATCCTTGCCCTAGAAGTTGCTTTGCAAGACATGGCTATCAGACAGAGCTAAGACCAAAAAGGAAGATATAAAATACCTTTGAGATTTGGTTCACATTTCGGAACACAACTTTAATTTAAAAAGAAAGAAAGAAAGAACGTTGCTTTTGAAATTCTGTTTCCAATCTGTGTTTCTGAATTTTGAAAATTTAGACAGCCTGGGTGCAATGCTCCCTCTAAGCCAGTGGTTCTTAACCTGGGTTCGATCGAACCCTAGGGGTTCGGCGAGTCAGTCTCAGGGGTTCGGTGGGGCCTCCAACTTAGTACTATTACTAAGTACTAAGAATTATTTTTCACTAAAGAAGGGTTCGGTGAATGCGCATATGTAACTGGTGGGGTTCGGTACCTCCAACAAGGTTAAGAACCACTGCTGTAAGCTGTGGAGTCTTGTGAGCAAAAATTCTACTTTGTGAGCTGCTGACCTTAGTTGTGAGCGAGCAATTTGGCTACTGCATACATTAGTTTGCTCTGGAGCCTGTCCTTCCTGAGCTAAGACAAAAATGTGTGAGCCGGAGGCTAAAAAACTGTGAGCTAGCTCACTCGAACTCAGCTTAGAGGGAACACTGTCTGGGTGGTGTACTCGATAAGCTATATGCATAGCTCCCCAGTGGGGCAAATTGCACCCCCCAGGAACATTTTGGGTTGGGAAAATAGCGCAGGAGGGAAAGCATGGAGCTTCTTCACTTCCCACTCTATGGTCCTCATCTGAATCAGGTGTCCATGGGCCAGATGTGTGATTGTTTGAGTCAGAGAAATCCAGACACCTTATGTTTAAAATGGTAATGTGTAGCAGGGGTTTTGGACTCAGGCTCAAACCCCTGATTAGCCACACATATCACACCATCTCTCATTTATCCTGCCCCACAGGGCTCTTGAGAGGAGAGCCCCACATGTAGATCTCCTTGGTGGAAGCATGGAAGGGCAAATGTATCAGTTTGGCCAGGGATCCTGGAGATTTTTTGTCATCTTCTGGGCATGGAACAATGGTCACTGTGGGTGTGGAGGGGGAAGGATTTGTGAAATTCCTGCATTGTGCAGGGGGTCGGACTAAATGACCCGGGAGGTCCCTTTCAACTCTATAATTCTATGATATACCAGAACAAACAAACACAACGTACGGCCCAACCATATGCCAATTTATTTGGAAGTAAGGACCGCTGTACTTCAGTGGGGCTGACTCCCCAATAAGTGTAGGCAGGATTGCTACCTCAGTTTAAAAGACATTTGTTTAAAAATATTTGACAATGTTAAGTAGTACTGATGTAGTCTCAGAAAAAGGTAGAAACTATTGAATCACCATATTCAATAGTTTTTTCCCCCTTGAGTATCTTTTAACCCGATGCTTGTGCATAAAGGGCTGTTTAGCCACAACCAGTGTTCCCTCTAAGCTGAGTTAGTGTGAGCTAGCTCAGTTTTTTAGCCTCCGGCTCAGACATTTTTGTCATAGCTCAGGAAGGATGGCTCCAGAGCAAACTAATCCATGCAGTAGCCAAATCGCTCACTCACAACTTTAATGCCAGTAGCTCACAAAATAGAATTTTTGCTCACAAGACTCCACAGCTTAGAGGGAGCATTGCCCACAACCGTCTTATGGCAACTCCATAGGGTTTTTAAAGCAAATGATTAAGCAGAGGTGGTTTGGCCGTTGCCTTCCTCTGCAGAGTCTTCCTTGGTGGTCTCCCATCCAAGTACCGACCCTGCTGAGCTTCCGATATCTGACAAGATCGGTCTGTACTATACCATTTCACATTCATCATAAATCCAATAGCATTCATATCTGGGAAAGCAGGAGGGAGACGTCAGATTAGGAAAACATAAATTCAAAAGTGTGTTTGAAAATTTGAGATAGAGGAAAGTTTATTGGTCATTTTTTTAACCTATTTATTATGTATTTATTTAATAAATTCACCTTGTTAGGCCTGCCTTCCCTACAAGCAGGGCGGCTTACATCAAAAACCAACATAATAATATTTCATGAAATAACATTAAAACCTACTAAAAACGATATATTTCAAACAGTATAATTTCACTGTCTGAGATGGCAAAGAACTTGTGTTCCCACCGGCCCCTTAAGTGAAGGTGGGTGGAGGGCTGGGCAGGAGGGCGTGAGAGTGCCAACTGTCGCTGCCCTCAACTGAAGGCCTGGCGGAACATCTCTGCCTTGCAAGCCCTAAAGAAAGGTAGTAAACCTTGTGATGCCTGGATGTTTTCTGGCAGAAAGTTCCACCAGGCGGGGCCAGGGCTGAAAAGGCCCTGGCCCTAGTCAAGGACAGCTGGATCTCTCTCGGGCCCGGGACCACGAGCAGTTTATTGCTGGAGCAAAACACCCTTCCAGGGACATATTGAGAGAGGCGGTCCTGAAGGTCTGTTTCAGCTACAATCTCAAAATCATATTTGCACAATGTGGTGATTCAAAGGCCACTTCTGCACTGTAATTTTTGTCATGCATTCGTCCCTATTGTTTCAGGGTCGCCCCCCCCCCCATGTGTTTTGCTGTCTCTAGTAGTCCCAGAGGGAGCAAAACACATGTGGAAAATGGGGGGGAGACCCAAAGCACATTTCCTTGCGTGAATTTGTAAAACACAAGTATGGGGAGAAAAATCAGAAGTGGCCCCTCTGAATCTGGTTAAGACAGAGCAGACCACCCTAGAAATCAACTCAAAGTTAAAGAGTAAGACATTGAATTTATTTAGTAGAATTTAAACTGAAAGTCCCAACTGGCATTTACCAGCTCTCTTTTCCTGGGTACATCACCAGTCAAGTCACCAAAATGTTCTGGAAGCTTCATGATTCCAAGGTTTGTGGAGGCCACATCTGGGTCAGGACATCTGGTGCATGTAGAAGAACGGTTTAGACCTCCCCCCCCCCCCCCCCAGCCTTGCTGGTTTGTGCACTTGAAATGGCCTCTGATAATGCTACATAGTGGGAAAGATGGTAATTTGAGAGGGCAGGAATGACTTCCCCAGTAGTCTAGAACAATTAAACAGCCTCTGGGACCGAAGCAGAGACGTGTTAGCAGGAAAGTGTCCCCTCCGCTCATTGAAGGTAATCACAGATAACCATTTCTCAAGGGGTAACTTGTCATGAATTGTATGCAAACTCTTGGTAAACTGGTTATCTGTTATCCTAACCAAGTTGTGAGTAGAATTCTACCACTGCTTTGTTTCTCCACATTTCTGAGCTGGCGTAAGTGAGGGGAAATTCTCATCACTTGGCAAGGAAATACAAACACCCAAGTTTCTAAAAGGAGATACAGTTTTATACTGGGAATTGCTGGATATTAGGAAAAACTTTTTTACAGTAAGGGTTGTGCAAGAGTGGAATCAGCTGCCTGGGGAGGTGGTGAGCTCCCCCTCAGTACTGGCAGCCTTGAAGCAGCAGCTGGACAAACCCTTGCCAGGGGATGTTCTAGGCCAGGGGTGGGCAAACTTGCTCAGCGTAAGAGCCACCTAGAACAGGGGTGGCCAAACTTGCTTAACGTAAGAGCCGCATAGAATAAATATCAGATGTTTGAGAGCCACAAGACATGAACACATATTACCTGCTTTTATTGGAAAATAAGCTAATTTGCTTTTTATTAACATTAAATGAGACTGCCAAAAATAATAACGAAAGGGGTAAAAGCAGATATTGATAATGATATTAATTTGTCCAATGATATTTGTTTGCTAATGATATTTAGCTTCCCCAGCCGCCCTGTGGAAGAGCTGCATGTGGCTCCCGAGCCTCAGTTTGCCCACCCCTGCTCTAGGCTGATCCTGCACTGAGCAGGGGGTTGGACTAGATGGCCTGTATGGCCCCTTCCAACTCTGTGATTCTATTTATTTATTTATACATTTGATTTATTGATCGCTGCTTCCCACACGCAGGCGGGCTCGCAGCGATTTACAATTTTTGTTGAAGACAAGGGACTAACAATTCAATTCAGTGGGGGAAGGGAAGACAACACATATAACTGAGTCTTTCTGTTGGCTTTTTTGACGAGTCAGGTTCCGGGCTCAGTGTTCGTTCCGTTCCTTCTCAGCTCCACCGCCACTGCCTGGCAGTCTGCTTCATTGCAGGAGATCGGGATGAATTCCTGTGCGAGATCTTCCAACTTAATTAGCCAGCGCTGACAGATGAAACTCAGATACTAACACCTAATTATCTGAGGATATGATTCTATGTATGTAGTTTTGGCTAGGTAGGGGATTTTCTGCAGATTTTCTGCACCAAATCCTCCTTAAGGGATGGAGTGTGTTTAGCTAGTATAGCACCAGGGAGACTGGCAGGTATGTTCTGAGGTGTAGATGGAAAACCTTGACATAATATTTATCTTTTATTCTGTCCTTCCTCCAAGGAAGGCATCAATGGACCTGAGCACTTTATCCTTACCACAACCCTGTGAGGTAGTGCTAGACTGAGAAACAGTGACTGGCTTAGGGTCATCCACTAAGCTTCATAAACCAAGCTAGGTTTGGTTCTCCAGTCAAATGGTATCTTGGGACAGAGCCTCCCCTGTCCCCTCCCTCTGTTAATACTCTACCACCACATATAGTCAATTGGAACTTTCATTTCTGCTCTAAAAATGCAGTTGACCTGTGGCACAAAGGACTGTCGGCTGACACAGTGTCACCTCTGAAGTCTGAAAGAGTCTCCTGAAACTTTGGACAGACTTTCAATGTGGCACATCTATGCCCTTGTGGCACTCTCAGCCTTTTAACAGAATTTCTTCTGGGAGGTTCGGTGTTGTAGTGTATACACAGGAGATGGGTCCTTTCCCTTAAGGATAGCCCTGTGCTCACAATGGAAAAGCTGACGTCGTGCCATTGACCAGGACAGACTTAAACACAAGGGCACTGAAGCAAAATATGGTCAAGTTGTGTTTAAATCCTATTGAAACTAATATGGCTAATGAATTCCAACTTCTTTCTGAGAGAGAGAGAGAGAGAGAGAGAGAGACTTGCGTTTCATCGGGAAAGAAAAGCAAGAGATAAATTACCTTAAGTCTACTCATATGTGACTAAATTCTCTGGGTCCTGACCTAAGCTAGCCTGATCTCACCTGATTTCAGAAGCTAAGCAGGGTTGCCCTGGGGAGTATTTGGATGAGAGACCACCAAGGAAAACCAGAGTCACTCTGCAGAGGCAGGCAATGGCAAACCACCTCTGAAGGTCTCCTGCCTTGAAAACCCCACAGGGCCACCATAAGTTGGCTGCGACTTGACAGCATTTTCCACTCCCACCAAGTTTCTCTGGATCAGGTCCATGTCTGTTATGGGGCTTGTATGTATCCTAAATTGTAAGTAAGGTACTCTTGGTCCCAAGTTTTTTGTCAAAGCAAAAACTGCTATCGGACAAAATTACTCAAAGTGTTACATCAGATGGACCAACATTTTCCGAACACAGAATTAGGTTTCCTTTGCATTTGTTGTTATTGCTTCCGTAGTGTTCACATGGGACTGAAGGGATGAGCAAAAGGGAGGTTAGGGGTGCTATGGGGAGTCTGGACCAACCAACCTCCCCTCTGTCTCTTGCTTCCTTTCTTCTAGGACCTCCCCCCACCTCCTTCCTGAATATAAGAGAATCCGTCAAAAACAAGATCATCACAGTTGAGGGTTTCCTCCTACTCATCTGCGCCATCGGGCCGGGTCTTTTTCTCCTGTTGAGGGTGAGCAGTTCCTTCCCAGTTTTGCATGCACATAGACACGCACACATGGTATGACCCGTTCTGAGTCTGTCTGCCTACAGTTTCCAGTCACCAGATCTTGTTCCGCTTTAGCTTGCTATATTAAAGAGCATTCTGTTCCCTTCCTCCCCAGACAGTAACAAACTGTGATGGAATCATTGGTAAAAAAGGATGGATTCATTAAACCATTTTAAGTTTCTTCCTGGTAGGCAGGCTTTTCGTTCTATCCAGTTTTGTTTCCTTTATTTTGCAGGATGGACCCTAGGGTTGGGCACAAATCCAACAGCCAGCCCACCAACCCCAATGGGAGTTTGTTGGAATCATACAGACAGGCTGCCCAAGAGCAGTGTTCCCTCTAAGCTGAGTTAGTGTGAGCTAGCTCAGTTTTTTAGCCTCGGGCTCACACATCCTTCACTCAGGAAGGATGCCTCCACAGCAAACTAGTTTACGCAGTTGCCAAATCGCTTGCTCGCATCTTTAATGCCAGTAGTTCACAAAGTAGAATTTTTGCTCACAAGACTCCACAGCTTAAAGGGAGCATTGCCCAAGAGTGCAGGCTCTCAGCGTGGAATGAGCCCGTGGAAGAGATCAGGGCCCTGCGGGACCTTTTACAGTTCCGCAGGGCCTGCAAGATGGAGCTCTTCCACCAGGCTTTCAACTAAGGAGCTGCCCTCACTAGTCCCATCAACGAGCCCGGCCCACAATTCCAACAGTGGGTCTACTCCATCATGACTCAGGAGGCCATTGAGATGGTAAAATGTCTGTAAGCACTTTGAAAGCAATATCACGCCATCTTATGGGAATATTACTAGCACCTTGATTTTATTGACCTTATGATTTTACTGTACTGAATTATTTAAATGCTTTTAATGTATCTTAATGGTACCTGTGTACCAACTTTGTAAGCCGCCCTGAGCCTGCTTGCAGGGAGGGCGGGGTATAAATTGAACCAATAAATAAATAAATATCCCACCCTTCCTGCAAGGAGTTCAAAGTGGCCTCTTTTTTATCATAACCACACTGTGTGGCAGGTTAGGCTGAGAGTGATTAGCCCAAGGTACCCTCTGGGCTTCACTGTACAGCAAGTCGTCTGAATCCAGTTTTCCCAGATCCTAGTGTGACATTCTAATCACTACACCACACCAGCTGTCAGTGCTCTGTGTTTCTAAATTTTATCGCCATTTTAAGGTTTTTATTTGACTCACGCCCGTATATGTGAAATGGGCTGCAGTCCACGAAAGCATATGCCACAATACATTTTCAGGTGCTTGAGATTATTTTGTTTTCACTGCAACAGACTAATATGGTCATCCTACCAATGTTGGCCCACTTAATCAACATGCAACTACTTTTCAACCTAATCATGGCTGGTAGTTTGGATTTGTGGAAGGTGGGAAACTGAGAAATCTCTTTTCCCCCTTCCTCCCTAAGAATTATAATCAGGGAGGAATGACAGCTAGACTATGGGTGCGATCACACGGACGTTTATTGCGGGCCTCGCGGCTGTTCCCCATCGCAATTAAAGGGGCTGACTAGACGGCCGCATCTGTCTCCCGTCTCGAAGCCGCCGCCCCCCCGCACTCGAGCCCGCTTTTCCAACCACCAGGAAAAACAAGTACCTTCCGTTTGAGCCATCGCGCTTGAAAGAGCAGCGTGGGAGAACCCGGGTTTAAATGCCGGTGTGATCGCACCCTATGTCATATACACTCATGTGAAATGTACTGGAATTTGATATTACTGGGTAGTTGGAAATAGGTCCAACTCACACTACCCACTGTGCCTCTTTGGTTGTCTGAGTGGTCCTCAGTGTCTTGCTTACTTCTTTTTACAGAAGAGATGGAAGAATGAGAGCCTGTCGCAGGCCAAGAAGAAATATGAAGAGGAGAACCTGTATGAGGTAACTCAGACAATTTGTACAATGGGATGGGGGCAGATTTCAGAGATGGGGATGATTTATTCATAAGATAATGGACACAGGAATCCCAATGAGCAGCCTCCTTCCTCTATAGCAAACTCTCCAGCATCTGACACAAAAATATATACCTACGCCATGGCCAGGGGTCCTTTCGTAGAAAAAGAGCTGCAGGAGCTCATTAGCATAACTAATTAGCATATGCCACGTCCCTTGACATCATTGGAACTGTGTCAGAAAGGGAATGTCAGTTTCAGCCCCATTATACCCTATGGGCCATTGAAATCAATGGCAAAAACGCATAGGGTATATGAGGGGCTGGAGGAAAGTGGATTTGAGGGAGAGACTCCAAACTTGCAGGGTAGCTGCTGGAGCCTCTCCTTGAAATACCCACCAAGTTTTAAGAAGATTGGACCACGGGGTCCAATTCTATGGGCCCCCAAACAGGTTGTCCCATTCCCTCCATTGTTCTCTATGGTGGGAAAAAATGTTACCTTTTTTTCTACCATAGAGAACAATGGAGGGAATGGGGCAACCTGTTTGGGGGCCTGTAGAATTGGACCCCCTGGTCCAATCTTCTTGAAACTTGGTTGGTATTTGGGGGAGAGGTCCCAGCAGCTACCCTGCAAGTTTAGAGCCTCTCCCTCAAACCCCCTCCCCTCCAGTCGCTTTTAAAGTTGCCGCCGAATTTCGGCGGCAATTCAGCAGCAGGCTGAATCAGATCAGAGAATCTGATTCGGCCCATGGCTGCCCTAGGGGCTACTCCTGAGCAGGCGGAGCTCCGGCCCCAACGGACCCCTGGCCATGGCAGTAAGCTAAATTAGCAAGCCGCAGCTATGGGAATTTCATGGCTTTCAAGAAGAATCAAATCTCTTTGATCCTGATAAAACAAAAAGTGTCCAACAATATTGGCCTTTTCTTGTTTTGTTCTTGCCATTGAGTCACTGCTGACTTATGGCAACCCTGTAGGGTTTTCAAGACAAAAGACACTCAGAGGTGGTTTGCCATTGCCTGCCTGTGTCATAACCCTGGCATTTCTTGGAAGACTCCCATAATGAGTTTCAATCCACTTCAGCGACCGTTTGCAGTTGGGTTTTGCCATTTCACACAGTAAAATTCAGTCACAAAGTGCACTGAAAGTGGATTGAAAGTGTTATTTTATGTGTGTGAATGCATCTCTTATGTCAGGGCTGCTTTCTTCTTATTTTTATTTATTGTACTTATAAGCTTCTTCTTTAGTTACCCAAAGCAGCTCATTATGTGACCTTGGGACTGTATTCTGATGTTTGCTGGGGTTCATCCCTCTTGCTCTGTGGACTGCACAAAGAGGAGAAAGTTGTCCCCCTTACAATTCAATTCTACGCATGTCTTCTGAAAATGGTCCTGCTGAGCTAGTTTAGGATCGCAGTCTAAAGACTTGCTTCTTCAGAAATGACTTGTTTCTTCCCTCCCTAGGGACTGAACCTGGATGACTGCTCCATGTATGAGGATATCTCACGGGGGCTGCAAGCCACCTACCAGGACATAGGCAACGTCAAAGTGATTGATCTGCAGTTGGAAAAGCCAGAGAAACCATGATACCTTTGCCTTGTGTTCTGTTTCCGGAAGCCTACTACAAAGAACCATTTTGATTCCCAAATCTTCTAACAGTACCCTACAGACAAAGCACGCGTGGGGGGGGGGGGGGCGGGGAATACGTATTCTTCTCTCTTGGATGCTGACAGTTTGTGTAACTATTTCAGCTGTACAATAAGGAAGCTGAGGGAAATTGTCTAATGATGCAGTATTAAAGATCTGGTATTAATAGGAGAACATAGCAGAGGGGTTTCACTAACATTCTAGTTTTCCCAGCAAAATATCCCACTATCTTGTTTGAAATGTCCCCACTGTTTTCCATTTATGTTTCCCCATGTACAGCTTCCTGATTCTGAAGAAATGGACTCCAAGCCATAAGTAATGCTGTTTTTTTCAATGATATTCAGAGGATGCATCTGCCAAGCATACAGGATTCAGACTTGTCAGTGCTTCTATCTTCCCTTCAGACATAACTTTTGCAGAGCAAGGGAAGATTTGAAAGTCCCCTTAATACTTGCACCATCCTTTTCTTTCTGTGATCATGTTAAAAAATTATCCTACAAAATTGCTGCAAAACCAAGCTATGTTTAGCACCTACTGGGTAATATCTACAATGTCATGCAGTCCCAGACCTGAATCCCCCAGTTCAGATTTTCTAACAGTTCAAAAGAATTTCATTATTGAAAGCAAAGGTTGAACAGTTAATGGATAAAGCGGCACTTTGGTTTTAAAAGGGTGGCATCTCATCTAAAACATGCAGAGAGGAGGGAAAAAAAGACCATAAACAGCTTGGTCTTGTTTCCTAGCAGAAAGCCAAAAGTGCCTCTACTTCAACATCTCTTCTGTCTTTACCCCCTTTGAGGTATTTTCATACTGTCCCAATCTGGGAGAGTTATTGTTTTAAATTTTCTGAGTAGGGCTCACTGAAGGGTTCCCCTAACATTCTTCTGAGGCCAAAGCAAGGACAGAACAAACTGGGAACACTTGAGGCAGATGGGCCTGACTTGTAGCTAAGGATGTTTATGGTTCCATGGACCAGTGGGTTTTGGTTTCCAAAGGGACCAGCAAAGAAATGACTAGGCTTTTCCTAAAAGTATTGTTCTGGTAGCTTCGTCTTCTTCCTGTGGCATGCAAAGCTCTGGATGTGCACTGTAATAGACAGAGGACAATAACAAACTATAGGAATGCCCTGGCACAGTTTTCAACTCAGTACTTAATCAGAACCCTACCTTGTGAATCATCTTGTAATCCTATATTGCTGTAACTATAGCCTACGTTTTCTTGTGTGCTTTGAGATGTCAATAAAATAATCAGATCTGACTCTCTCTCATTATGCTTGCAGATGACAAGAGGATCATTTGGCAAATAAAAATTGGGGGTGGCTTAGTCCAGAACTAAAGATGGGAACGTATAATGCAGTCCTGGTGGCTGTTTTGGAAGCAAGGCAACTATGGCAGGAGGTATTGTGAAATGGAGAAGCAGTGGAAAGATGCTTACCTCTTCCTCCAGCACTACTTTCTCTCCAGCAACTCCTTTCCAAACTGCTTCCCCATTCCTAATTTCACATTTTTTTTGCCACCTAAACAAGCAGCAGAAACTGCCCCTCAGAGTGGTATGGGAGGGGCAGGACAATAGCAGATTGGTTGAAGAGCTACATAATTCTGTAATCATTTGAAGGAAATAATTTGAGAGAATATTAAAGGTGAAGAACATTCTTAATCACAAAGAAACTGCTGGGTGAGGTTATCAGATTTGGGCTAGATTGTCACCAGTATGCAGATGACACTCAGTTCTATCTCACATTTCCAGCTGATCCCAGGGAGGCTGTAGAAAATCTGAAACCCTGAAGCAGTGCCTGGAGGCATTTCTGGAGTGGCTGCAGGCTAATAAACTGAAGTTTCATCCCAAGAAGACAAGAAGTGCTACTGGTGAATGCAAAGTCTAACCTAGGATTTAAAGTGTCAGTTGTTCTGGATGGGATTGCATGCCCCTTAAAGGAAAAGGTCTGTAGCGGGGGGGGGGGGGGGGCAGTTAGACCCAGGCCTACTGCTGGATATGCAGGTGGCAGATGTGCCCAGGAATGCCTTTCATCAGCTTCAACTGGTTAGCCAGATGTGGCCTTTCTTATACATCAAAGAACTGGCCCTGTGGTGCTTGCCCTGGTTAGATTACTGCAATGCACTCTACAAAGGATGACTTTGGAAACTTCAGTTGGTGCAGAATGCTGCCACTGGGTTGTTGACTGGAGTTACTCCAGTTTTGGCCCATCTGTACTGACTCCCTGTTTATTTCTGGGCGCAATTCAAGGTGCTGGTGGTGATGTTTAAAGCCCTATATGGGGTTTGGGACCAACATATCACCTACTCCGTATGAACCTGCTCAACCATCTTTGGTGCCAGTGCGTGAAGACTCTTCTGTTTCTTTTGGTATTCCCTCAGTGATCCCTCCTTCCTACCCAATGTTTTAATTGTTGTTCTATGCATTTGTATATATTTTGGCTTTGGTTTTAATATGTTGGTTTTAAAATGTGATTATATTATATATATGTTTTAGTTCATTATCTACCTGGATGGCCCTTGTGAGGGAAGAAAGGTGGGATATAAACTTTTGTAAAATAAAGTGGTCACAATCATACAGAATGTAAGCATTTTCCCCATGGAAGCATTTGTTACAGCATTTATTTGTTTTGTACTGAATGAAAAGTGACAGCATTTCATATACAGGCCTGCTTTAATTTTTTCTAAGTACTCACTCTCACTGTACTAATATTGGTTCTGCTTCCTATAGGAAAAATGATTTAACGCAAAGCTGAGAAAGAAAGAGGCACAGCTTTTTATCCCCCCCCCCAAATAAACACTATAAAGCCACAGTTGCTACACTGGAACTGGATCCCCTTCATTTAAGACCTGGCAACATGGCTCCTCTTCTGTGTGTGTTCGCTTGTGCTGGGCCAGGTTTGATGGTTGGGAGAAGCTTTTCCCACACACGCTACATGAATATGGCTCCTCTTCTGTGTGCGTTCGCTTGTGCCGGGCCAAGACTGATGATTGGGAGAAGTTTTTCCCACACACGCTACATGAATATGGCTTCTCTCCTGTGTGCGTTCGCTTGTGGCAGGCCAGGTGTGATGACTTGTTGAAGCTTTTCCCACACACGCTACATGAATATGGCTTCTCTCCTGTGTGCGTTCGCTTGTGCTGGGCCAGGTTTGATGGTTGGGAGAAGCTTTTCCCACACACGCTACATGAATATGGCTTCTCTCCTGTGTGCGTTCGCTTGTGGCGGGCCAAGACTGATGAGTCGCTGAAGCTTTTCCCACACACGCTACATGAATATGGCTTCTCTCCTGTGTGCGTTCGCTTGTGGTAGGCCAAGACTGATGAGTTGCTGAAGCTTTTCCCACATACGCTACATGAATATGGCTTCTCTCCTGTGTGCGTTCGCTTGTGGCAGGCCAAGACTGATGAGTTGCTGAAGCTTTTCCCACACACGCTACATGAATATGGCTTCTCTCCTGTGTGCGTTCGCTTGTGGCGGGCCAAGACTGATGAGTCGCTGAAGCTTTTCCCACACACGCTACATGAATATGGCTTCTCTCCTGTGTGCGTTCGCTTGTGGCAGGCCAGGTGTGATGACTTGTTGAAGCTTTTCCCACACACGCTACATGAATATGGCTTCTCTCCCGTGTGAGTTCGCTTGTGCTGGGCCAGGTTTGATGGTTGGGAGAAGCTTTTTCCACACACGCTACATGAGTATGGCTTCTCTCCTGTGTGCATTTGCTTGTGCCAGGCCAGGTGTGATGAGTAGCTGAAGCTTTCCTCACACATGCTACATGAATATGACTTTTCTCCTGTGTGTGTTTCGCTGGCCAAGTATAATTGTCTTAAGGTTGCCTCACCTTCACTGAATAAAGAAAGCTTTTTTCTGTGGGAAGTGTTTACAGTTCTATTCTCTGTCACTTTGTTCCTAACTTCAAAAAGTAGCTTTTCTTCTTTTTTGTTCACTCCACTAGGCATTAGGTGCTGCAATGTAATACTATAAGGAGCATTTATGATTTTGAATAGAGAGTCCTCTTCCAGTACATTTTTTGGTTCTTTACTGTATATTCCATACCCAGAATGCTTCCATTTCATATGTTGGCTGAGGTAGTGTTCAGAAGTGAAAGCCATCTCACAATTGGAGCAGTGATGACAGGCTATATTTTGCTGCGGTATCAAGTGTGAATCCTGGCAATGCGCTATTTGCAAACAAAAATCCCCCCCCCCATTTTTTTTGTAATGCACCTGGAGTCTCAGCAAGACAGGGAAAGTATAAAGTAAATAAAAAATTTAAATTCTATGTTTTCCTCAGTTTTGCTGCAATATTTTTTAAACCGCATTTGGTACAATCGCTTTGGAAATACTGCTATTGAAGCACCTTTGGATGCCAAATGGATGGGAAGGTGGGCATTCTGCAGGTCTTGCCATTTCTGTTCCATTTTTCTGGCCTCAGTCACCATGGCCATGATTTTCCCACCACCAAAAGTTTTTAAAATCAATCAATAACTGACTGATCACTATATGTTATGGTGTTTTAACCATCTATTGCTACAATCTACCAGTTCCCAGTCTTCATTCCTTTTTATGTTTTCTAATGAAAGATGGGAACTAGTAGATTACAGCAATAGATGGTTATTAGCAATCTGCCAATTACTCTTTTTTTAAGTCCCCCAAAAAAGCCTTCTGGTAGCACAGGGGGCAATTAAGAGAAGGGAAGTCTAGAGAAAACTGCCATATAAACACTGTTACCAGTGCAAATGCCTCTGCATTCACAGCAACAAGAGTTACATGGAGAACTGTTGCTGTGATGAAACAGCCGAACTACAAAAATAATGGGAGCACATTTACAGATGTTTCTTCCACAATACATGATATTTATTTGTGTTTAGAGGGCCCATAGTTCTCCAAGATAATACTTCTTGATGTATGAATGAATAATGGACTAGTGTCATGGCTATTCATGTTTAAACATATTTTACAAAATGATGCATCATTTTTCACATGTATGTGTACATGGAATAAAATACCTATTCCACTACATGAGGGCTAGCCAGTATGAAAGAAACTCATTTGTCAGTCCTTGGAAATGCCTTGAATCTGCCATAATATGACTGTTCTTCTAATGTACCAGTTTATTCACCTCTATAGCAATACTGAGCACAATCCACCTTCTGTACAAAAGGACAATACTAAATATGCTACTTTTATGGGAATATGATCTCACTCTTAAGAAAGCTCTGAGTAGTAGTAGACTCCTAATTTTGTGTTTAGGTATTTCACAAAGACTTTCCATCAGACCTGTGCTGCAGGTTTTCCTCGATCAATTTGATTCCCAGGTGCATGGGGGCCTAATTCAGATTAGGACCATAGGGAAAGGGGTCTTAAACCTCCCCCTGTGCCATTTTCCCAACCTGAAACAGCTGCTGGAGGCTACTACATGCCCCCTTGTGGAAACTTACATGCATCCAATTTTCAAAAGTTGAGAGTCAAGGGGAACAAATAGCAACTCCTAACATTAGGAAAATGGGAGTGGGTTTAAGCCCCATCTCCTCATATTCCAGTCTGAAATGAGACCCCAAGGAGCTAAGAATAGAATCCCCAGTGGGGAACACACTGTCCCCTGGTAGACCCAAACAAGATGTAAGGACTCTAGTGTGCAGGTAGGTCATGACAGTAGAAGATTCATGCACAGTTTTGGAAATGATAGAAGCTGTTATGCAATAGTTTCAGCAAGTGCCACCAAAGGACTATTGAGAAGATCAAGTTATAGCTTAGCTAAGTATGGGCTGAATTATGAACTGCTAACAACAGTACATACATATCAGTTCCATTATGTCCAAAACTTGACATCTGTTCTCTTAACTAACCATATAATTAACCACATAAAATAGTATTTTAAAAGGGCATTAGAACAAGAAATACTCTCTTTATTCATAAGATGTGGCACATTTCTCTTACCAATGCTAACCTGAAGATTACACAAAATGAACAGAAAAATATGTATCTTCTAATGAGCGGTTCTACACAGCCAGTTTTTACAATTGCATACTGACAGTATTTCGTGTTCTAAAACTACAAAAATACTGGTATGCAAAAACTAAACATAGTATCATCTGGATTGCCATTTTTTAAAAAATGAGGGAGCACATTGCGGAAACTCTAGACTAAATGCCTAGTGCAGAATCAGCATATTTTTTTTAAAAAAACCTTCATTGTATCCATTTAGCCTCAAATGAAGTATAGTTAATGTAGTACCTCTTTGTGATTTCCATCTTGATCCCCACTTGATACAAAGCTCCTTTCCATATTCTTCTCCATACCAAACCAAAAGCTCTGAATGAAGGAATAATATCTTACATGCTCGGTAGAAGATTTTTCCATGATACTGAAATGCAACAAGGTTTTGTTCTTCCTCATTCCTGGCACAGTTAACATACCTGTAAGTCCAAAGGTAACAGTGAGACTCATAGTCAGCCAAAGAAAAGTGGCAACCAGAAAAGCTCTGTGAAGACTGTAGTTCTGATTATTCTTATTGCAAGATTAATGTTCTGCTGTAATAATTAAAATTAGAATGTTTCTAGTGTTCAGATTTAAGTAAAATATTTATACCCCATCTTTCCATAATAAGCACAAAGCCAGCTTGCACTTAAAGAAAATAATGTAATAACCAACATAAAATGGTATACCATAAAACAGGGGTGGCCAACCTGTGGCTCGGGAGCCACATGCGGCTCTTTCACACATATTGTGCGGCTCCTGGCAGGGCGGCTGGGGAAGCAAAGGGGAGGCATGCTTTTTCTCTCTTTCTCCCTTCCTTCCTTCCCTCCTCCCTCCCATCTATTTGCTTTCCTAGTTTCTCTCTCTCTCTTTCTTATAACTGGTTTTCCTCATTTGTTTTCATTTTTGGCAGTCCCATTTAACGTTAATAAAAAGCAAATCTGCATATTTTTAAAAATAAAAACGTGTGTGTGATATTTGTTCCTGTCTTGCGGCTCTCAGACATCTCTATGTGGCTCTTACGTTTATTCTATGTGGCTCTTACGTTAAGCAAGGTTGGCCACCCCTGCCATAAAATAACAAGAGCAGCATAACACAGCAACAGAAAATAACAGCAACAGAAAATATTAGAAAAAATAATTTATTAATAGTATAGAAGAATATAGTCTTAACCTGCCAACTGAAAGTTAGCTGACTTACAAGAGTTCTGAATATTCCTTAAACAGGGCAGCACTACAAAGAAGGTCCCAACTATGTCATTACCCACCTAATTTCTGACGGTAGAGATACTTAAAGCTCTTTTAAAAAGAACTGCTCTGTGAGAGTTGAAAAAGTTGCTCATGGCATAACCTTCATTTAATCTATCCCACTGTTAACTCCAAACAAACCTGAAAGATTTGTTTACCAGAGGCATACACAGAAATAGCAATCTCATTTTCAAGCTACCTTCAAACTAAAGAAGCTATAATCTCTTAGCCAAAGATAATTTGACAGCACTGTTAGCCAGAGGCATTAGAATATTTTCTTACAAGCTATATGCTGGGGAGGGGGGATTACATTTGTAATGGCAATGGAACTTCCACACCACAAAGAAATTTCCCCCACACTTTCTGGGACTCAATTCTGCAGTGCCTGCCATGCTGCTCACCACCATCAGAGAGCTTTTTTTAAAGAAAGGTTTCCCTTTCATATCTGGACGCTTTCATACCTGGAAGACTACCCCTTTTCATTACATAATTATAATGAAGAGGTTATCTGGTACCTTTCTGCATATAACTCCACAACAAAAACATCTAATGACTTACTTTAAAAATTAAAGCTGGAGACCAGTACATTGTTGCAACAGATTAAGTTATAATGTTCTAGAAATTCTTTTTTTCCAAGAAGCCCTTTGTAAGGAATGGGATAATAATGAGTAGGACCTATATAAATGCACATCTTCCCATCCACACATCATCCAAAGGTATCCACAGATGTTTTGACTGTTGCCTTTCTAAAGAAGAGCATGCCATATCAGGTTTGGGAAAGACCACAGCAAAATGTGGGATAACACAGAAACAGGACAAACAGGGATGACATTATATGGATGGTCCCCAAAACAGCACTGGGGTAAGGAAAAGCAATATAAAATGTCTTTATTTATCCGGCATCTCCTCAGTAATGTCAGAACACATTTTGGCCCAGCTGAGAACCTGTTAACTGGCAACATAATTAATTGCATCATTCAGAGATCACTATTAGCACTAACATACAGCAAGGCAGACTTTGATTCAGGATTCTCTTTTATTGACCTCCAGTATGATCTTTAGTTCCAGTACTGCAAAGACACACAGCTTCCATTAGGGAACAGCCCATTTTCCCTCATAAGTATACAAGTATCAGCTTGAATGAATACTGTAACAGAATATGAATATGGATGTATTGACAAGAGTACACGTTCTATCCCTCGTACATGCTATTAATTAATTTTCTTCACAAATACACCGAAAGAGTTCATTTTTCATGTCATCAGTACTATAACCTTTAAATATTCTGCCTTTCTTTTTAAAAAGAGATTTTTTTTTCTGATGGACAAATTATTAGGACCACCCAGGATTCACAATGTGTTGTGAAAACTTCTGAGTTTGCCAAATGAATAGTTTTATTTAATCAGTTAGATTGTTCTCTATTTTGATTTTAAATTGTATAATCTGACTGACTGCAATTATAAGCATGCATACCTTGGGAAAGGCATTTAGTCAATGAGACTCATAAGTAAATATGATTAGGACTGTAATAGGATTATATTAGTTTAAAACCGTCATTCTAATTTTCTGCTATAATTTTCCCAACTGAATGAAGACACTTGATGCAACAGTCTTTTCCTTATTTAAGTTGACCAGCATCTTTACCTCATCCAATTGGAGATCATTTCATCCTTTCCATCAACATAAACATAGCAATTTTTCCCCTTAGTAATCTGTAATTAAAATCAGACATGAGACTCACTTACACAAATGCACTATTATTTCAGTGGCAGATCCAATTCTGGTTTCTGGAGACATCCATTATTACTTTGTCTAGCTTCATAAATGCATTGGTTAGAGTTTGATTTCCATGAAGAGTAGCACATTAGCATCTTGTTCATGGAAACTAACCAAATGAGAGAATTCTTAGAGTACAGTTATGAATCTTCACATGTATGGTCCCAGACAAAAATGAACTAGGCAGCATCCACACATTGCTGGATATTGTGCTATCATTGCAATATAGCAATTATTTGCACCTAGACTGGCCTGTCCAAACAGCATAATCCAGTTGGAAATTACTGCTACAGAGTAACAATGGCACATCATCCAACAAAGTGTGGATGCAGCAACAACCAAGAAGTGAGCAAGAAGATGGTAGGTGGTAGGTGAAATTAATAATGCTGTTTTCAGAATTCAGTATCACAAGAAACACAGTTTAACTACAGCAATACAGTATTTACTCAGATGCAAGACAACATTTTCCCCGGGTATGTCATCCAAAAATAAAGTGGCTGTCTTCAAGTGCATACAAATTACAATTATGTCCAGTAATTTGTTTTGTGTATTTATAATATTTTAAGGGAGTTGTCCTACATTCATGGTCATCTTCCTTTTAAGAGAATACAGTATTCTCCCTCTGAGGTGGAGGCCATCTTGTGGGTGATTCCCACCTATCACTCAGGGAGGCAGGAACAAATTAACTTCCTGTTTCCTGTGGTGGGAGTCGCCCTGGGGTCAGTTCTTTTCCTGCCTCAGTAGGGAGAGCAGCTAGGTCTAGGTCTTCTGCCTATCCTTATATAATTCTTTCCTCAGTCTACTTCCCAGATTTCTACCTGAGAAAAATTAAAGCAGAATGGGAAAGACCCATGACTAACAAACCCTTTCCTGGATTCATTAGACGGCTGTATCCTGTGTCTTTCTCTGCCTCAGCTCTCTTACAGGTTCCTTCAGTGGATGCTCCTGTGTCAGCATTACAGTCCTCTGGCCTGCTTTCAGAAGGATGGGCACAGCAATCTGCGAAACAACCTTGACAAGCGCGCAGAATTTGCACTCAGAAAGACCCATGAGGCCAACGCTATGGCAATCAAGGCATCTGCAGCAGCTTCCACTGTTTCTAGAGCCTCCATTGCATGGATGAGGAAGCTCATCCAGATGCTCCCCAACAACGATAGGAGACTCTTGGAAGGGGCCAACAGAGTCCTGAAAGCTATCTCCTACACAGCTGACGCCACCCTAAACACCATGGTCTTCTCCTCTAAAGCCATGGCCTCTACCACTGCTGTCCGTCGCATCGTGTGGCTCCGTTCATGGCCTGCAGATTATCAATCCAAAGCCATAGTTACAGCTTACCCCTTCGTGGGCGTCAAACTATTTGGAGAACCCCTTGAAAAGATCCTGGTGGAGACTCGTGATAAAAAGAAGGCGCTCCCAAAAGCGCCTTGGTGAAAGGGGAGCATCTACCTCTTCCTTTCGTACATTCCACACGCTACCTAGATTTCGTCAAGATAATAGAAGGTCGTCATGGGGCACCAACAACAGCAGTGGCAGCACAAATAGTGGAAGACAGCCCTTTTGTTGGGGAGGTTTCTCCAACAGGTTCCCAAGACCCAATAATTACAGACAAGACAAAGGAGATAAAGATCCTAAAGCCAATAGGGCATGACTTTCCCCGGCCACCGGTAGGGGGCCGCCTGACCGCCTTCAGTCAGGCATTGTTGGATTCCCGGGCAGACTCTTGGATCATGGAACTCATCTTGGAAGGATACAAAATAGAATTCCACACGCTTCCCCCCTCCAGGTTTCTGGTGTCAGCAACTCACAAAACTGCAGCAAAAAGACACAGAACCCAGGCTGCCATATCTCATTTGATAGACATTCAAGCTATAGAACCTGTACCCACACCTCAGCAAGGTCTGGGAGTGTATTCCATTTTCTTTACTGTCCCCAAAAAGAACGGGGACTGGAGGGCGATATTAGATCTAAAGTTTGTAAACAAATTTGTCGCACCCAAGCATTTTCGTATGGAGACTCTCAGAACCATAGCAGAATCCTTGCTTCCCGGGGAATACCTCACTTCCATAGATCTCACAGAGGCATATATGCACATTCCCATCTTCAAACATCACAGGCGTTATCTAAGATTCTGCATCGGGGAAGATCACTTCCAGTTCAAAGCCCTCCCGTTCGGTCTCTCGTCCGCTCCCAGGGTCTTCACAAAGGTGATGGTACACCCAGTAGTAGTACTTCGGGAACAAGGTAGTCACATTCACCCATATTTGGATGATCTTTTGATACGGTCAAGGACAAGAGAACAATCTCACATGGACACCAATAGAACACTGCAATGCTTAGAGGAGTTTGGTTTCCTGGTGAATCTTCCCAAGAGTTCTCTACTACCCAGCCAATGCTTGGAACACCTGGGTGTCCGGATAGACACATGGACCGCTTCACTGTTCCTTCCAAGGTCAAAGGCATCCAAGATCAAGACCCTCACAAATCAGATCATCCAGGCAAGAACATCCTCGCTCTCCACTATGACCAAAATGATGGGGCTCATGGTAGCAGCATTCGACACCCTACAGTGGGGGAGGCTCCATTCAAGGCAACTTCAGCTTTTCTTGCGGCCGTATCAGAATTCAATCACACTACGCATGGAACTCTCCCTGAAGATTTCTCTTCAGGTGAAATACAGTCTCCGCTGGTGGACAGACCTCAACAACCTATTCCAGGGGAAATCATTCTGGATCCCAGACAGGTCCCAGGTATATACAAACGCCAGCCTCTCCGGATGGGGAGCTACTCTTTCACATCAGCTCACACAAGGGAAGTGGTTCTCGAGCGAGCAGAGACTGCCTATAAACCTATTAGAGTTCAGAGCAATACGACTAGCCCTTGTATCCTTTGCCCAAGACATCAGGAGAACACACATCCTCATACGAACCGACAACATTTCCGCAAAGTGGAAAATGTGCAAGGGAAGATGAATGTTCAAGCGGATTGGCTGAGTCGCCAATCAGTCCAGGAGAGTGAATAGTCTCTGAACAAGGACTTATTCAACCTCATTGTGACCACTCTAGGCAACCCTCTGGTGGATCTGTTTGCATCCCCGACCAATGCACAACTACCCAGGTTCTTCACTCGGTACTATCACCACCAGGCGGAAGCTACGGACGCACTAACTTCCCCATGGCCGACGGGTCTTCTTTATGCCTTCCCTCCATTGCCGGTGTTACCCAGACTCATGCGCAAAATCAGACTTCTACAGGCGGACATCATAGTGGTGGCACCCTACTGGCCACGACGTCCCTGGTTCACTTCTCTACAGGAGATGTCGATGTGCCCCCCATTGATCCTACCCGTGTCTCCGGATATGTTAATACAGGGACCGCTCTGGCATCCCAAGCCAGAATGGTTCAATCTGACCACATGGAGGTTGAGAGGAGCAAGTTTCTGAAGCTCGGCTACCAACCACTCGTAGTGGACACAATCCTGGCATCCAGAAAACCATCTACGTCCAGGATTTACAACTACACCTGGAAAGTCTTTGTGCAATGGGCTCGAAGGAAGAAAGTCAACCCTCTTCGCCCTCCAATCAGGTCTGTACTGCATTTCTTGCAGGATGGCATTGGACACGGTCTCAAGGCAGCAACCCTCAAAAGGCAAATGGCAGCTCTTGCCTCGGTCCTTCCTCACTATAAAGGGGTACCTGTATCACAACACCCTCATATTCTCAGGTTCCTGAAGGGTGCGTCTGCAAATACACAGATTTCCAACTTGGAAACTAAATACTGTTCTCACTGCCTTAACCAAGGCCCCATTTGAACCGCTCAGCAGCATCTCTTTGAAGTTCTTAAGAATGAAGGTCTTATTCTTAGTGGCAGTAACCTCCGCAAGAAGGATTTCCGAACTAGGTGCGCTGTCTATTCGTTCTGACCTGTGCGTATTTCACAAGGACAAGGTTGTGCTTAGAACAGACCCAACCTTCTCTCCTAAGGTTAACTCAACCTTTCACAGATCTCAAGAGATCTGTCTTCCATCGTTCTCTCCACATCCAATTCATCCTATGGAGAAAAGGTGGCAAACTCTGGATGTAAGGCGAGCGCTCAAATGCTTCATCTTCAGAACAGCCTCCTTCAGGCGGACCGAAGCCATGTTTGTAAACCTTCCTCCACCGCATACAGGAAAGAAAATGTCTACTCCAGCTATAAGCTCAGCCATTAAAACCTGCATAGCGGAGGCGTATAAGAGCATGAATCAACAGGTGCCCGATGGGATCACAGCACATTCACTCCGCAGCACAGCCACCAGTGTGGCTTTTGTCAACCGCGCAACAGTGGAGGAAGTGTGCAAGGCAGCTACATGGTCTTTTTTATCCACCTTTATCAAGCACTATAAGATCAATGTGTATGACTCAGCTGATGCAGCTTTCAGAAGGAGGGTGCTGCAATCTATTCTTCCTTCCATAGACGACCCGCCTCCCAAATTTTAGGGACACTGCTCTGGGAGGTCCCACAAGATGGCCTCCACCTCAGAGGGAGAATGACCATTGGATACTTACCGTGAGGGGTCCTTCTCCTCTGAGGTCTGGAGGACATCTTGGCCCGCCCGGGTCGTATATCTGTATATATGTTTTTCTTCTTGTTTTTTGTGTCTTAATAATGCTTCCTGTTTCATACTGTTGGGTTATCATTACCTTTGTTTAGAGAACTGTTTTTTCAGAGCACTGCTTGCGGAGCACCAGAACTGAGCCCAGGGCAACTCCCACCACAGGAAACAGGAAGTTAATTTGTTCCTGCCTCCCTGAGTGATAGGTGGGAATCACCCACAAGATGTCCTCCAGACCTCAGAGGAGAAGGACCCCTCACGGTAAGTATCCAATGGTCATTTTCTCAGCTGGACATGCAAGCAAATGTAGAGTGACCAAGGAGACAAATGACAATTAAAAAAAAAACTGCGGCATGAGCTTTTCAGAGCACCAAATGCAGAAAAAAATAAGCACTGAACACAGCAAAAAGAAAGTAGCTATCAGACAAAAATCATATAAACACAGCAAAATACTCCCTGTTAAGATACTACAACAAAATAATGCTGCATAATGCAAGCATGAATACAACCAGAGTAATTTACCAAGGTACAGCTTTCTATTGTATAGGGTTTGTAACAAAATGTATTCATAAGATGGCTGCCATCTGTAGTTATTTGTTTAAAATGTTCCCTCACAAGGTTTAATTGGGCTGTAGTTCGGGGGGGGGGGGGGCTGCAGGAGTCTCACTCACTGGGCTGGATGGAGTTTCCTCATCTGCTGGTCTACAGTTTCCAGTTGGCCCAAGGCCAAAAAGTGCAGGAAATTAGAGACCATGGACTGGGGCATGAATGTAAACTTCCCCTGCTCTCTTCAGCAAGAGTGAAATTTGAAACCAGAGTGAAATGAGCTTGGGAAAAGACAGCAGTCAAACTACTTCAGAGGGGAGGTGTAAATTGGGCCAAAGTGTGTGTGTGCTCCATTATTGTGTAGTTAAATCCTTATATTTGGGCTAATAGTCTGCATCGTGCTCTGACCACATAATAATAGTCTCCCCTGCTCTGCACAGTACCAAGGGGGGGGGGGGAGACCAGGGAGGCAAGAGAAGGCCGGACCCTTGGGTTGCCAACTTTCCAGGGACCTCCCAAAGATTGGGGATTTTATATTCAGATAGGGAGATTTGGCCTCTAAAAAGGCAGTGACAATTCGGTGAGTGGTGGCAGTGAACTTAAGGACTGAGATACGCCCATGGGAGGAGGGTGGGAGGCGAACAGCCGGGTTGTAAATCACAGTGGACTGCCCAACACCCAGGGGCTGAAAACTGGTGCCCATTTTGCCACAGGATTATATAGCCCTAGCTTACGGCAGAAGTGAATGCTCATTTATAGCCTTACCTTAGAATTACCTTTTTTGCAAGGTGAAGCAGGAAGAGCAAAGCCATTAGTTAGAATACAAGAATTAAATTGCACTAATCCAATAGATCCAGGGGTCCACAATGTGGTACCCAGTGACAACCTGTTACCCACTAAGTATTTTCATACAGTGGGGAAGGCCAGGTGTTGCTTTTGCCCAGCAGGGCTTCTGATTGGCTGCACAGATTTTTAAAGAGTTGCTTCAGCAGCAGCTGCCACCACAACATAAGGATCTTCACTGTGTGACTGAAAGTAAGCTCTTTTTATGGAACAAAACATTTTTAAAAGTCATCCTGTTACAGAGCTTCTACCGCAAGTTTCAAAGAATTACTATTAGAGTTATTACCTGACTCCCTAACATTTTGTAGTTGGCTCTGCCTCCTGTGGCAGCTATTTTGTGGTTGTACCAATCAACCCGTTTCAGAATTCTGAAGCTGCCCACTGGCTCAAAAAGGTTGGGGGGCCTTGTGATAGTCCAAGAAGTGCTACAAAACCTAGCAATCATCCCCCAAATGAAATAAAACTAGGAAGATTGCTTCTCTGAATTTTAGAGGCTTTGTGGGGTCACTAATTAGGGGGTGGAGTCCACACAGTTAATTTAGAAGCAGGATAAAGATGGCTGGTTCAATTTTCAGTAGAAGGAATCCTGAGCAACCATATGAATTTTTGCAAGGAAAATCAGAGAGGTAGAATTTTGCACCCAAAAAGTTGTAAAATAGAAGCACTATGGGTAAAAAATACCAGCCAAGAATAGCCACTGTTGGCCGCTTCCTCTTCCTCTGTCATTTCCCCTTCATATGGTCCAAAGTGAATTCCTGCAGGGAGAACTTCTCCTTCATTCCAGACTCCTAGACCAGCGCTGGGGATACCAGAAGGGCCAATTCTCAAACCTGAGGGTAAAGTGAAAGCCGCTCTCTTTTCCAGTCCTATTTCTGCTGCTGCATCTTTGATGAAAACTGGAGGACCATGAACTGAACACTCATCAATAAAAAATATTGAGCAATACTCACAGTCTAGGAAATGAAAAGACAGAATTAAGTACTGACATGATTCAGCAAAAAGTCCTTCTTTCATTCCCATTTTTATAACTCTGCAACAATAATCATGATGAAAACTGGTATATAGCTCATAGCTCCTAACTGTGAAATTTGCAGTAATTCTCATACTGCCAGTAGTGATGGCAAGATGGTAAGGAATAGGTGAACTTCTGTGGCTCCTGTGTCAAAAGGTAGCACTGTCTTCTAATATCAAGAGGAAATGAGTGACCCATAGTCCCAGATTGAGAGACTTCAACTTTTTGGAAGCTGTGAAACTCTTAAACTATCAACTTTTTCCTAAAGACAACCACGTGAGCAGAGATCAGGGCACAGAGGGGGGGAAATGAAGAGTTAATAAGAGAAATGGACATCCCTAGGAGACTTTGAAGTAGAGACATTAATAATTTGCCAAATAATGATTCTAAGAGACAGTGCAGGCAACGGTGAGCAAATTAGAATCCCACAATAACAAACCATTTAGAGGGGCTGACTTTCCACCACAAAGAAATTCACCATAATTCCAATCTTCCTTTCTCATTCATTACACAAATGGAGCCATAAATGGAGCATCCCAGAGCAGCGAATTATCACCAAGGGGGTGAGATTGGAAGATCTCCAGTCATATTTGCATCACTCAACTACCAAAGATTTTTTAGTAGAAACTTCCCAGTCAATTTTGTAGAGATCTTCAGATGATTTTTTTACCTATAACTCTGCGTGGGGCAATACAAGTACAAAACAGTACGAATGTCCTTTCTTTGCTTTGAAAATGACAAAACAAAACATCCTGGAGCTGCTACGGAAATTCCCTTGAGCTCCATAAATCCTGGTATTGAATTCACCAAGGGGAACTTGTGGACTTACTCAGGGGTCCTTTCGTGGAAAAAGAGGTGCAGGAGCTCATTAGCATAACTCATTAGCATATGCCACGTCCCCTGACATCACCAGAAGTGTGTCAGAAAGGGAATGCCAGTTTCAGCCCCATTATATCCTATGGGCCATTGAAATCAATGGCAAAAACTCATAGGGTATATGAGGGACTGGAGGAAAGGGGGTTTGAGGGAGAGGCTCCAAACTTGCAGGGTAGCTGCTGGGGCCTCTCCTTGAAATACCCACTAAGTTTCAAGAAGATTGGACCACGGGGTAAAATTTTATGGGCCCCCAAACAGATTGTCCCATCCCCTCCATTGTTCTCTATGGAGGGGAAAAATGTTAACTTTTTTCCTACCATAGAGAACAATGGAGGGAATGGGGGCAACCTGTTTGGGGGCCTGTAGAATTGGATCCCCTGGTCCAATCTTCTTGAAACTTGGTGGGCATTTTGAGGAGAGACCCCAGCAGCTACCCTGCAAGTTTGGAGCCTCTCCCTCAAACCCCCTCCCCTCCACTGGCTTTTAAAGTTGCCGCCGAATTTCAGCGGCAATTCGGCGGCAAGTTGAATCAGACTAGAGAATCTGATTCAGCCCGTGGCTGCCCTACTGGCCAGTCCTGAGCTGGCAGAGCTTCGCTCCGCCTCACTCCGGCCCCAACGGACCCCTGGACTTACTTATGCAACAAAATTCCCTAAATGAAAAGAATTTTTCCACTGATTGTTCTAGCCATGTAAATACATGCATTCTTTGGCTTGTGCTTTATTTCGGTGCACTGACCTCTGGCAACAGATAATATATATCATACACCTGTGATTCTCACTCCATGTCTTGCAGAAAGTCACATTCATAATTACCATCAACCAAGACAGCCACATGACTAGTGTACACTCTGTGCACAACTGTACCCAAACATATATACAATAACATAACTACAGATAACAAATATATAGCTATAACTGGAGGTGAAGAGAAGGATGGGGGTTGTTGGAGAGAACTGACCCTTCAATTCTATGCCTGGCATGAGGCCCACAGTTCAGGAAAGCTTTTCAGCTTACCCATCCTCCAGTACTTCTAGCAGCAGTTGTTTCAGTGTGGGAACCACCTGCCAACCACAAACCCCACTAGGAAATGATATTCCCCACTTTCCCAGGACACGGGGTGAGTACCACATTAGGGAATGGTGCTCTGAAGAACCACAGATGGCATTTCAAAAAGCCACATATGGTACATGTGTGTTCTTAAAGGAATTTCAATACAACTTGTTTCAAACTTAGTTCAAAAGAACCACTGAAACCAGGCAGCTGCATCTCATGACACAATGAATTGTTATAGCCCAGGACCAATGTGTGCAGTTGAGTTTAAAGGGGTCAGGGGATAGGCAATCTGAGAATACCCATACCTTCCCAATCCTATAGTCGCTACAACTCAAGATAAGGACATATTTGTTAAAATATTTTAAGTAGTCTTAAAATGTAAATATTACTCAGTATTATAAGCTACAGAGTTACATGAATAATGCGAAAATCTGGAAAACAAGCCAGTGTGTTATAATGTGGACACTTGAAGCTGTCGTATACTAAGACATTAGTTAATTATTGTGTACTTTGTCTGGCAGTGGTTCTCCGGGGTCTCAGGTGGAGGTCTTTTACATCACCTGCTACCTCATCCCTTGAACTAAAAATGTCTGGGTCTGATCCTAGGATCTTCTCTGTGGAAAGCAAATGCTCTACCATTGAGCCATGGCCCAAACAAACATTATTTATAAACATTTTATTCAAGCAAACATAGGACTTGAATCTAGAAAATTCTGATTTAAAAGATTATATCACTTACACAAGAAATCATCATCATTTGGCTCATTTATTTCCATATATGTTTTCTTCTCTCTTGTCCGTAAACTGTATTTACTACCTGGTTTGTTCTGCTCTCTTTTCTCAGGCTCTTTTCCCTCAGAAACAATTTTCCTTGGTAAATCTGAAGATGACTATACAGATTAGTTTTTGTAATGCATAAACTCAAGGAAAACACATGCAATACATGCAAAATGGAGAGCTAAACTATTGTTTCTGTAAGATGATGTAAAAAACCAACAGAGAAGACCATATTCTGTATAAACATGAAAAATATGGACAACTGAACATGTATCTTTACATTCAAGAATATTCTCATGTGGGAAAACTTGCAAAGTGAGAGCTTCCTAGACCTGTGTACAAGGGTATTTAAAAACGTGGGTAAGTTATCCACATTTGGACTGTCTGTAATGGAAAATACCAGTGGAATACCATTATGTGATGTACAGCAGTTGAATTTGCTGGGCAAATTTTGGTGAAGCCATGGAAAAGGCAGCCCTGGACTGCCTTTCTTTTGACAAAAAAAGCTTGCAGCCTTTTCTTGATCCTTAAGATGTAGACAGATTCATGTAAAGAATTCCCAAATGGCCCTGACCTGGATAGCCCAAGCAAGCTCGATCTCATCACATCTTGGAAGCTAAGCAGGGCCATCCTGGGCTAGTATTTGGATGGAAGACCTCCAAGGAATATCAGGGTCTTGATGCAGAGGTAGGAGATGGCAAGCCACCTCTGGCTGAGGACAGACTGGCAATCTGAAGCGGAGGCAAAGCGGAGGGAACTGGAGCGGGGGAAAAAACCCACGGAGGTGGCCGTTCACACTGGCCAGAGCAATGCGGATCAGCGGTGATACGGAGCGTTCAGACTGCCGCATAGCCAGCGCGCGCGAGGCTGCACTTTTTTTTGGTTTTCCTTTGATGTTTTTCACATGTGCACACATGCGCACATGCGCAAAACTTTTTGCCGGTGCATTCACACTTCCTCCGGATGCCTCCCGCTTCTTCCGGTTCACACTGTTTGGAAGCGGGAGGCATGCGGAGGAAGGCCCCTGAACACCGGGAAAAACCGGTGTCCGGGTAAAGCAGAAGGAAAGCGACTGGGAGACGGGTAAGTACGCAACGGAGCCGACGGGCAGATGCGCATGTCTGAACGTGCTCCTTTCCTCCGTTTGCGAAGCGTGCCTGCCCCACTTTAGATTGCCAGTCTGTCCTCAGCCTCTGAATGTTCCTTGCCTTCAAGCCCCACGAGGGGTTGCCAGAAGTCAGCTTGACTTGATTTGTAAAAGAAAAAATAATAATTCCCAAATGTTGTCAAATACAATGAGCAGTTGCTATTACAGATTCCTAAATTTCTTTATACAGTAGGGTAACAGGCTTCTGATAAAGTAATTCAGATCTCACCCAGAAGTCCATATCATGGAAATGATAGGGAAGATGAGATACCTTGGAATATGGTGAGTGAACTGACATAAAGAGTTTCAGAAAGAAAAGTACCAGTAGAACATCATGGTGCTAAACAGAACATTGAAGCAGAAAGAGTTTAAACCATAGTCTTGGGAAATGCTGTTTAAATTTCACCAACTATAAAGGTCACTAAAGTTCTAAAGAGATTTGTTCCCTCATATTATAGACTTAATGGCTAAATTATTTTGAGGTGCTATAAAAACAAACACTGAATGACTTGGTAGTCAGCATTTACCAGCCTTGCATTCTGTTGCCATGTCAGTAGTGTGGACAGACATATTTGTACACATATTTTTGTGAATTTTCTTGACACTATCTTGATTTGGGGAGACAACTTCTTTAGTGAATTTCTTCATGTTTATCTGCTTATTCTGTAACAAAAATTGTTTTTGTTATAACTCAACATCTTAATTTATATCTAAAACAGGAATATTGATAAGGAATTAACAATAGTTATTAACAATAGGCTTGTGAATCAGTTATATTCCATAGCACGGGGATGTTTTCATATTTATATTGATCAGTTAAAATTTTCACAATGTCAGTAATATTTTAAATAGATTATATGCTACATTGTTAATAAAGCTACAAGACTGCCCTGCCTTTATCTAATTCTTAATTTTTCTGAAGAATCTCTATTCTACAATCAAAAATTGTTTGGCCATAATGTACAGAGTATACGTGGAATAATTATGACAATGTGACTATCAGCATAATTTTTATCATTTGGAGATACTCATCAATTTCACAGAAATAAAGTTGCATCATCCTCTCAACCACTGCTAAAATACACTAATGGCTGCATTCCTAAGTTTTCCCTTTGACTGCTTGTATGTATGAACAAGAGCAATTTTGTCAGCAACAGCATCAATATATTAATTATTTCCTTCTCAACAACCATCTTTTAAATCAATTCATGTGAGGTTCCTTTCTCAACAAGTGTTTTATTTATTTATTTATTTGATTTTTATACCCCACCCTCCCCGCGTGTTCAAAATCAACAATTTTAATAAAATAATTAGAAGCAAGCCTTTGGCTGCAGTCACACACACTAAATAATCCACTTTCAATGCACTTTCCAACTGGATTTTGACAGTTCACACTGTAAAATTCAGTTGGAAAGTGCACAGAGTGGATTTAAAGTGGATTATTTAGTGTGCATGACTGCAGCCTTCTATTCCTAGTCCTACCCATCCCCATCAAAACAGTTTTCTTTGCTGCAAATTAAAGAGCATTCAGCTGTGTAACATTAAGGGTACTTCACCTCTGAAATAACTAAGGGGAGAAAGAAACTTTGAAAACCTCATATGAAAATATACCAATCTCTAATAGGAGAAATTCTTGTGGCACCTTAAAGGCTATCTAACAAATCATTGTGTAAGCTGTCATAGGTTAGACATCACAGTGACATGCTTGAAGTGTTATCCTTAGTTTAGTCTCTGAAACATTTGATTCCCAAGTTGTCTGAAAGTTTGTGGCAACTGCAAAACCAAATAATTCCACTGAAAACTAATGATTCTGAACAATTAGCTCAGTCAAATAAAATCTTAGGATAGAAATTATATACTCCTGCCATTGTCAGTGTCTTTTTTACATGTCAGCAAATTGTTTCTCAAAACTAATTAAATCTGTGCTAGAACATAATTCATAAAAAAAACTTACAAATATCTGGGGGAAATGTTCAAAGAGATCTTACTTGGTCATGGTTCTGTTTTTTCTTTTCTTCTTTCAGGCTATTCAAATTACACGACAGTCTAAAAGGTTTTACTGGGGGTAAAATTCAAGCAAATATTTAATAAAATAAACACATTACTTACTGAGAATATAAACATATCTATGATAATCACAAAAACAAAAAAAGGAAAAACGCATTCAGATCAGATCTTCCCTCATATTTTGGTTAAAGCCAGCCAGTCATATCAACACAAATACAGTTCTATTGTTCCAAAGCTAGTGAGTTTTTAAAATACAGCAAGATCTATTCTTTGAGAGCTAAATCACATGCTATATGTGAATGCATGTAACAAAGCACCAAGTCCACTTCTTCTAAGCAGACACACTTGGAGGCAGCAGTTTCTACCAGAATAATGGGGGGGAAAGATGTTTAATTCTTTCACCACCTATCATTTCCCTCCAAATCAGTTTCCTTTGTAAGGTTCCAGATGCGTTTGCATGAATGTGTTCCACCTAGAAAAAGATGCTTAACAGAACGTGTTCATTAATAAATTCAAATAATTTGTGATTGAACTGGCATCCGGATCCCTTTCAGTTTATGGAAGTATAAAATCAATAATTATACAACTTTTCCTTGATTGTTCAAGGTGGGTATTACTGTACAGCAGCAAAATAAAACAGAAATCTAGTGACACCTTAAAGATCAACAAAATTTATGACATCATAAGCTTTCATGAGACAGAGCTATGCATCTGATAAAATGCAAGCTTATGCTGAAATAAATGGGCTCTGCTACTCTCCTGTTTTATAAATACCATTCAAAAGGAAAATAAAATTTCATATTTTTCTTCTCTAGTTCTGCATTTTCATTTACACATTTACTACTACTGTATCACAGAAATGCATCCCATGATATAGACATGCATTTGTAAAGCTGGGTTGCCTAGATAAACAGGGTGACAGAAAACATGGATGGGAATAAGGGATTCACAAATTAAGCTTTCCTTGGAAAGACAGCCACAGTTATATTAACCTCACTCCTCATACAAGCTCACTGTAATTCAGTTAAGTGTAATGTAAATTTCCAGCAGATGTCCACAGCCTTAATTTTCATGTAAAAGATTTAATTCTGTTAAAAATAATTCACCACAAGTATAACTTGATCTATGTGAAATAATGTGACAGTTAGGATATTCATGCATCCCAGTAGATGTAGACTTTCAGTGGTTATGCAAAAGGAAATATGGTATAGGGCACAAGCGACTACTAAGTAGGATCACACTCCTGTCATGGATTTTCTTCCTCAGAAAATGGCAACTGTATGCAAAAAGTTTCTTGCAGATTATGGCAGGGTGGATAACAATGGTCAGGAGAAAATAAAAAGCGACAGCTGTTTTCCTTGCAGTAGGATTTGTAAGGACGGAAACAAGGTAAGAAAAAGTGTCTTGCATAATTTATGTAAGTTTCCATTACTACCTATGGCCTAGATATTCAGTGCCCACCAGATACATTTGTAGGGTAAAACAGATTACACTGTAACTATTTAACAAACAGAATTTATTCAAACTCTCAACTGAATGACTGAAGGATACAGAATAACAATATCTATGCACTTTTTGTACATACAAGTATCTTTCAAGGGAAACTTTCAGCCAATTGCTCTATACATCTCATTATACTAGAGAAGCATTAGGATTATCATTTACCTAAAGGTTTTGGTGTCCACTCTTCATCTGACTCAGAAGACTCATTTCCTGCAGACTTTTGGGACTGCCGCACATGGTACATAAATGCTGGTTTAGGAGTAGGAAGACCTAATAAAATGGTCCGTTATGAGGAACTGTCCTGTAATTTCTGAAACTACCATACTGAAAAGAATGCTTCCACAAGGCTGTTCCTAACAGAAACTATACAGTGAATGATCACCAGCACACTGCTGGTGAAAGAAAGCCAGATGTTTGTGTGACATCATCTTTACCCAGTCTGAGAAACTTCAGGTCTATGGCAGAATACATCTACACTCAAGAACCTTTAGCTAGGTGAAATATAATATCTCTAATTATTTAAACAAAATAGAGCCAATAGTTGAACAGGGATTGTGGAAGACAAGTCTAATCACCTTAACAGCGTACTGCAAAAGCAGTTGAAGAACTGTTTTATACATCAACCTGAAGGCACAAAACATTTTTTAAAATATTATTTTACATATCCTCCTCAATGATCTATGAAATCAGTCACTAGTGCTATTATACTGATCTAGAGATGAAGCTGAAAGATAGAGGATTATCCAAGGCTACCAAGGGAATCCATGTTTGGACAGGAATTTGAATTCAGATCTACCAAGTACAATTTCAACATTCTGTTCACAAGTCCACAATTCTCAGTAAACTCCCGCTTCTTCTCCTGAGCTTGGTCTCCAGATTCTACCTAATAATAAAAACCCTGCATTTTAACGTATTTACAAATGTGATTAATATATACTAAATGGTGCAATCCAGTTAGGTAAGAGCTATAATAATGTAAGTGATTGGCATGCTTGTCTCAGCAAGTGGTAGACTAAATATATAAAGTTGGTTGTACTTCAATACATATTTGTCAAACATTACAAATGTAGATGAGCCTTTTCCAGAATAATTTTTTCACAAATAACTGTTAAAATTTTTTAGCTATGTTTAACTTCTTTTGCAATTGGCAATCTTAATTATGTCATTATTGTATTCTCCCCCCCCCCCCCTTCATTTCCAGTAATTCCTCTCACCTAGTTTAGTCATAAATTCATAGTTCTCTTTCATGTTTTTATAGCGGATTTTCTCCCATTCTCCCATTTCAACCCATTGCTCTTTGGGAAAGTAGATAGACAGCTCTTTAAAAGCATCTTCAGCCTAATGGAAGGGATGGAAAAGGGACATTATACATTTTGTGGCTAAGGATTTTGCTAAAATTATTTTGCAAGTAAGCTTTAAGAAATCAATCAGTATACCAATTATAGTTTTAAAGCACAGATTAAATGTGCAATTAACTAATAAAGGTGACAACACTCAAAAGTTGTTATGTAGGCTAAAGAACTATACCAGCTCATGTACTACTTAGCAAACTTTGATAGCTTTTCCTTCAAGTATGTACCCCAAATTAATATTCTCTATTTCATGATATAATATGAAAACTATAGCTTATTGTAGTAACTAACACGTGGAATTCACTGCCACAGGAGGTGGTGGTGGCTACAAACATGGACAGGTTCAAGAGGGAATTAGATAAACGTATGGAATAGAGGTCCATCAGTGGCTGTTAGCCACAAAGTATAGATAGGAACTCTCAGTCTGGGGCAAGTGATGCTCTGTATTCTTGGTGCTTGACGGGGCGGGGGGGGGGGCAACAGTGGGAGGGCTTCTAGTGTCCTGGCCCCACTGCTGGACCTCCTGATGGCATTTGGTATTTTTGGCCACTGTGTGCCACAGAGTGTTGGACTGGATGGGCCACTGGCCTGATCCAACATTGGCTTCTCTTATGTTATGTTCTTAATAAGAACTAAAGCAGAGTATCCAGTTGAAATTAGTGATTTTTTAAAAAAGAAAACTCCTAGATCTTCTATAACACTGAAGAAGCATGCATGCTCCTAAATTTATACTCAGAATAAAACTTGGTCTTAAAGATGCCTTTGGATTCAAACTTTGTACTTAAAGGGTTTGTTTTTAAGTCAATTTTCCTCTGGGATGTTACATTGCTCTTTATTTCAATGAACAGCCAGTTAAAAATAATTCAAAAACTTGAACTGACTAGCTGTCCTTATCTGATCCCATACTATCTGGGACTTCATTGCCCAAGTAATAATTTGCAACAGAAAATGTACCCAGATGGAGGCTTTGAGGAGTGGTGTCAATTAAAGGGGTGGGCAATGCACCTGATACATGCACAGAAATATAGTTGATCCCTGCTAGTCCAACTAGCAGACCAAAGATGAGCAGGATCAGCAGCACTGGCACAAACCAAAAGTGATTGTTGTGTGAAAACCTTATATTACTTGGCTCCACTTCTTTTTGCTATAGCATTAAACAAGCCATGGGCAAATCTACCACCTGTACAAGTCCTAAATGTTCAAACCTCCATGCCCTTTCCCTGAAGTCAGAATTTCCAGGTTTGTGTGTGTGTGTGGGGGGGGGGGGGTTCTGGCAAAAGTGACACATTAACAGTCCAGTTCTAAGAGTCCCACCCTTCTAAATCCATTGAAGTCACTGGGATTTATAAGGATGTGTTCAGGACTACATTGTGAATCTTATTTCCCTTCCTCTCAGATTCTCATTCAAATGATTTATGTCACAGCTAGTGTTCCCTCTAAGCTGAGTTAGTGTGAGTTAGCACACAGTTCTGTAGCCTCTGCCTCACACATTTTTGCCTTCACTCCAAAGGAGGGCTCCAGAGCGAACTACTTTATGCAGCAGCCAAATTGCTGGCTCACAACTTTAATGCCAGTAGCTCACAAAGTAGAATTTTTGCGCACAAGACTCCACAGTTTAGAGGGAGCATTCTTCATAAGATCCTACATCTCACACATTCCCCCTCCTCACCTTGGGTTTCTGCCCCTTTTTCTTATTTGACTGCTTTTTGCCCCTCTCTGTGGAGCTCTTGTCGCCAGAGCTGCCCTTTCTGGTACCTGCCACCATCCCACCTGCCTCGATGGCTTTTGTGGGCAGAAAATGAGGAGGAGAGGCCTCACCGGCCTCATCCTTCAAAGACTTTTCTCTCAGACCCCTTGGATCAGTCTCCACCTCCTTCTTGTCTTTAATTCCTTGACGTTCATTTTCAGTTCTCATACACCCTTGGGCTCCAGTTTTGCCTGAGGTCTCTCCCTTCAGCCCTTCAGAACTATCTGAAATGTCTTCCCTCAACCCCTGGGCTTCTGCCCCAGTGGCCATCTCACCCCCCCCAAAAAAAAATTTCTGGGTTTCAGTCCCTATTGACCCCTTCCCTCCTCCAGTTCCTAAACCTCAACCCCAGTTCAGTCAGCTATGCTGAATCCCTCAGCCATCATCCTTCCCAGCAGTCCCCACTTTGCCAACCCAAGTTGGAAACCCTCCCCTTTTAAAACTTAGGACTGCTCTGCCCTACTTTATCCCTCACTCTCAGTGCTGAAACAATCCCTAAATCCTGGTCTAGGAAACTCTGCCTCCCTCTCCCCTCAGCCTTCTCCTCCGCCTCCTCCTCTCCCAAACGCAATTCTCCCCTCAGAGCGCCCTCGGAGCCCGCCAAAAACAAACGGCCAATCAGCGACCGGGCACCGGCAGGCTACAGCCAATCATCGGGCAGCGCGGGAAAACGAGAAGCCAAACCGCGCCTCTGGTGATTATTACCTCAGCGCCAGAGAAAGGAGAATTCTTGTCAGTTTTCAGAATGGAAACGGGGAAAATATCCCCAAAGACATGGGGTTCAGCATCCTATGGCCGGGGGGGGGGGGTGGAAAGAAGAAAGAGGCAACCCCCCCCCCACGGTGTGTGAGTGAAAGGTGCCTTTAGGGCACATCTGACATGAACCTAAAGAGAGGGCAAATTTTAAAAAGGGGGCGTGTGCCTCTGAGCGTGTGCAAAGTGCGCTGCCATTCTCGCACGAACGTTGTAAAAGACGGAACAGCCTTGGACGGCAGTGGTGCAAAACTAACCTCTCCACGTGCGTTTTTGTGCGTGAAATGTCTAGGGGGAAAATAAAGGCTCTTATAGTTCTAATGGAAGGGGGATTTCGGCAGGTGCAGCTTTATTCAGCCCCGTGGTAAACTTCACCTGCCGACGTTCTGCCTTGCTTCGCCTCTGTTGCCATCAGTGGCCACTGATCGCTTTGCTTTGCCATCAGTGGCCACTGGGGGTCACCGCAGCTCCATTGGACTAATAAACCCAATATTGCTGAATTAGTACTAGAACCATTTGGGGAGGCAATTAAGCTCTTTTTCGTTATCGGTGACCTGGGCTCCAACAATAAATTAGGATAAACAACTCCCCCTCTCTCCCAACATGCTTCCAAAGCCACCTTTCCTCTTTACAATAACAGCCAGCTGCTGTCCCTAGTTCTAGCTGTGGAGCAGAATTTGTCCATCCAATTTCCCCAGTGATAAATAGGAAAACAGGATAGAAATCTAATTTAAGTCAATAAGAAAACATTGGTCTGCTCTTCCCTTTAAGTATTGGAGACCTCTCTGTTTTCCTGTTTAAAAAATTCTCCATGATTTAGAAGGTCTGGCAATGATGCCGCTTCCAAAATGTGATTAATTTTGACTGCTTGCGGTCAGGTTCATCCTGTCCCAAGGGTCCCCAAACTTTTTAGTGGGCACCTTTGGATTTCTGACTCGGGGTGGTGAGCACAACCACAAAATGGCTGCCGCAGGAGGCAGACGCAACCACAAAATTGTCAGGGTATACAGTTAGGTATAATTCTAATTGTAATTCTTCAACATTCCAGCCACGAGCTCTGTTTAACACAATGCCTTTTAAACCGCACAGCCAGACAAAAGTCCTGCTGGGTCAAGTACCTTGACCACTTTCTAAAAGCACTTTGTGATGATCACCAGAAAAGGTGTTGGTAGACACTATGGGGACCCCTCTCCTATCCCAAGGGCTTAGGGTGAGTCACAGAGTTTAGGGCAGGAAACTCCAGCTGCAACCAGAGTTCCCTCTAAGCTGAGTTAGTGTGAGCTAGCTCAGTTTTTTAGCCTCCGGCTCACACACTTTTGTCTTAGCTCAGGAAGGATGGCTCCAGAGAAAACTGATTTATGCAGTAGCCAAATCAGCCCACTCACAACTTTAATGCCAGTAGCTCACAAACTAGAATTTTTGCTCACAAGACTACACAGCTTAGAGGGGAGATTGTCTGCAACCCTAAAAATGCTTTCTTAGGAGTAAGCCCCATTGAATGAAAGGGGACTTACTCCTGAGTAGACCTCCTTAGGCTTGCTCCTAATGCATCCCTTTACTGGGAAAACTCAAATGATAAAGAAAGAAAAGAGTGAGAGTCCAGCAGCACCTTAAAGACTAACAAAATGTGTGGCACGGTATGAGCTTTCGTGAGTCACTGCTCACTATATATAGAACAGATGGATTCCCATTCTAGCTGTAACTGAAGAAGTGAGCAGTGACTCACAAAAACTCATACCCTGCCACACATTTTGTTAGTCTTTAAGGTGCTGCTGGACTGTTACTCTTTCCTACTGCTACAGGCAGACTAACACGGCTACCCATCTTGATCTATAAAAAAATAAAATACAGATATCTCTGAGAACATGACAGTATGCATTTCAAAGAGTGTATCTTGATCCCTAGTCTAAAGCAATTCCTGGTGACTTATTAATTTGTGAAAACCAACAAGTAAAACTTTTATCGTGAAAATATAGTCATAACAACCCCTGTACACCATACAGTGGACATAAGGTTGTGGTCAACGTGAGGAACCATCTATCGTGATCAGCTGTTTTCCTCAATCCTCTAAGTATGTTCTTCTAGTTAAGTACCCAGAAACAAAAGCCATGTAGTACCTTTTATTAGGACCAATCAAAATCATACACAACTATGTGCAAGATTTCAGGCTCTCCAAAACACTTCATCAAGCTTAATATTATAAAGCAAAGGGGGTGGGTGGGTTCTGATGAAGTGATCCAGAGACCTTAAAAGCTTGCACTCTGTTCTGAATTATTTTGCTTTGGACCGCTGTGTATACCCAGAAACACTGGGCTGTTTAAATGCCCTGGATCAAAAGATAACAAGGCAATCCTAAGCAGAGGTATTATTTACTTCATTTATACCCCCACTTCTCCCCCAGTGGTGGTGACCCAAGGTGGCTTACATCATTCTCCTCTTCTCCATTTTATCCTCACAGCAACAGTGAAGTAGATTTTGCTGAGAGTGTTAGCCTGGTCCAAGGTCATCCAGGAAGCTTCCAAGGCAGAATGGGGATTTGATCCTGGGTCAGTGTGACACTATACCCACTACACCACACTGCCTTTCAGAAGGTTATACCCTTCTGAGCCCATTAAGTTCAATGGAATTAGAAGTGGGTAAATACCTAAAAAACATACATCTAATATTTCTTGATCATCTTCAGATGCAACTGAGGATGGCACTGTGATTTGGTTTGGGGCATTTTCAGTTCAGGACTGCGGCACTACCAAGAGGGAAAAGATTGAAGAAGAGAAGCTAAATAGGCCTACTGAAATATTAATGGCTCTGAAAATTAATCTTAGCATCATAACCCTTTGTGGTCTCTTGAATAAAATATTTATTAAACACCGTGGACGGAGGATCTGAGTTTTTATGAGTATGGTGGTAATAAATGGTATTCATCATTGTGTGTAAACCCAACTATCTGTTCAAATATTGATATAAAAAGATTGATGACGCTCACTTGACAGGGATGTTGAATTTTTATTACTATAGAGCTGACCAAGACATCAGAGCTATGGCTAATGTGGGAATTGCATTTGTCTAAAAGTTCCAATCACTCCAGGAAATCAGTCGGTTAATAATGAAACACCTCTCCTATATGAGGACTCCTGGAGGCAGAAGTTTTCTTTCTTCCCTTTGCTCAAACCTGATCTGTTGGTCAAGATTTTGATGAAAGTGGGTAAATAAAAATCCTTTCTGAAACAGGCAGAGAATTAGATAAAAATTTACTTCCAAGGTCCTGTGTCCCAGTACAACAGGAGACTGTTAAATGTGTCTCCAAAGTAGCATCTAGTTTGATTCTAAAAATAAATATTTTCATTTGTAAGAGAAGAAATGTGCCTATAATTTTAATCTACCCACCTTCCAAGGGCCAGTCAAGCTTGACAAGTTTGGCAAACACTGAGTTAACATACTTCTGGTTCCTTTTTCCTTGCAAATAAAAATCATAGTTCCAATTACATGTCCATTTTTCCCTTTGCTAAACCGTTAAGAGTTACTAGGATGCTTCTGAATTCAGCTCAGAAGAAATTTAATCTTTGAGTGTACAGGAGATTTATTTATTTATTATTTAATGTATACCCCACCCTCCCGGTAAGGCAGGCTCAGGGCGGCTTACATTCATCAGTACATAGTACATAATACATACGTAACAGTTAGAATCCAATAAAATAATCTAAAAACAATTCAGAAAAAAATTAGGTGCCAGGATCAAACATTTCTATTTATGCAGGCTTTTAATCAAAAGTTTTATCCCATCCTTTTTGTATTTTTAAGGCCTGACTGGCCACATACAATGCTGTTTTATAAGTGCTGCTTTATGCTGAATTTTTCTTCGTATTTTTGATGCTGCTTCTTTATGCAATTTTTATGCCGTTTACATATTCCCCTGGTGTTTATTTCTAGCTTTAGTGCTGGCTTTATTATTGCTGGGTTTTTGTTTCACATTATTTTTATTATTTTATTGCTGAGCAGTTCTTTCTGTCTTTCCACTGAGCAGTTTAGTCCCACATGCACATTTTCTAAATAACTAAATGCAATAGTATATCTTGTCGCTCATGAATGCACAAGTCGATGCATGCATTTTATATGGGAGGAGGTGCTTCTAGTATCCTGCCGCCTCTGCTGGACCTCCTGGTGGCGCCTGCTGTTTTTGTCCACTGTGTGAAAGAGTGTTGGACTGGATGGGCCATTGGCCTGATCCAACGTTGGCTTCTCTTAGGTTCTTACACTGACGAGATTGTTTTTACGCTATTGAAAGACTGAAGTACAATTTTGGGTTTTTTTGTTATTTGCTAGTGTATCTTTAACCTAAAACAAAACAAAACACTTGCTTGTCATCTAAAACACTGCAGGACAGACTATTGTGGAATAAGTGAATATAGCAGACAAGAAAGAAAGCAGACCCAAGCAATAATCCTCTGTGAACTGTCGAAATGCTCGGGCAAACAGGGTTCAGATCTGTGAGGGAATACGAGCAGGACAGGCGCAACATGTAAAGTGATGAGAGAAGGTGCAGAATCTAAAATTCCCTCTTTTATACAACTATTATTTAGGCAGGAAGGCCTCCACACACACACACCCTTGAGTCAGTCGAATGCACACAGCAATAACACATGACCACAGAGGCTTTATGCATGACTGACAAAGGTTTATTTTTGTGGCTTTTCAATTTGACAGTAAACAAACTCTTTTTAAAAAAAACCCCACACTCTCTATTCATCCAAGTAGTATTTGCTCAGTTTTAGTTTATTCAGTGTCTGTTTGGCACTGTCTTTAACCAAGCATGCAGGCACAGCCACGGGTCACTACAAAGCTATCAACAAAGTGAGAGTCCAGCGGCACCTTTAAGACCAGCAAAGTTTAATTCTGGGTGTAAGCTTTCGCGTTAGAGTTACGAACTCCAGGTTGCAAAATTCCTGGAGGTATGAGGGTGGAGTTTGGGGAGAGCACGGTTTGGGAGGGGAGGGACCACAGTGGGGTAATAAGGCCATACATTCCACTCTCCAAAGTAGCCATTTTCTCCAGAGCTCTGTGATCAGGAGATCGGATGCAATTCTAGAAGATCCCCAGGCCCCACCTGGAGGTTGACAACCCTATTTCGTGTGCACGCACCCTTCCGCAAATACCTGAAGAAGTGTGCATACACACGAAGGCTTAGCCCCAGAATGAAAGTTTGCTGGTCTTAAAGACAAAACTGGACTCACACTTCGCTTTATTGCTTCACGGCTACCTGAAAAGAAATCTTTAAAACTTATCAGAAATTTAGACTACAACAATCGTTTTGGAAAATCACAGTTTCCCCACCCCAGCTGCAAGCCAAATATACGCAGCCAATGCGAATTAAACGTTGAATGCTAGCGACCAATCCCCGCCAAGTGGAGGCGGGGTCAAGTCCGTCCGAAGGCAGGGAGGCTGGATTGGAAGCGCGGGAAAGAAGCTCGCGCCGCACTCTCTCGCGCCTCGCGTTTTTAACCGGCCGGGGCAAGGTGGGACGCCCACGCGAGGGAGGGGGCGTGGCCTGGGCAGGCAGTTGGAGGGGGAGAGGTAGAGATGTGGGCTAAAATGGCGTTGGAGCGTTTTCTCCTTCCCGCCCCAGCATTTCTAAAATGAACGGTTTTGGTGTTGAGACCTGGTGCAGTATAACCTCTGATTTGGAAGCCCTGATGCAAGTGTAGGGGCTGAGTGGGCTACTCAGCGGTGAGAAGAGGGGACTGTGCACATGCTCGGCTTACCCCCTTGTAAGTTAGGGTGGGCAACCTCCAGGTGGGGGCTGGAGTTCTCCTGGAATCACAACTGATCTCCAGACTGCAGAGACCAGTTCCCCTGGAGAAAGTGGCAGCTTTGGAAGGTGGACTCTGTGGCGTCACACCCCTGCTGAGCGCCCTCCCTCAAAATCTCCAGGAATTTCCCAACCCAAAGCTGGCAACCCTTGCTTGCCAACCTCTAAGTGGGGCCTGGAGTTCGCCTGGCAAATGCAGCTGGTCTCCAGCCTACAGAGATCAGTTTCCTGGAGGAAGAGAAAGCTTTGGACTCTGGCATCAGTTCCCTGCCTAGTGCACTCCTCAGACTCAACCCTGCCCCCAAATCTCCAGGAATTTCCCATGTCAAAGTTGGGAACCCTAAACTGTTTTAAGACTGGTCATTCTAGATGGGTTGCTTCTGTGTTAGCCTGTAGCAGCAAGATAAGGCTGGAGTCCAGTTAGCATGGTAAAGATGAACAACGTTTGTTCTAGTATTGCGAGTTCTGACGTTGTGCTGGAATACATTTTTGTTAAGTCTTTAAGTTACCACTGGACTCCTATATTTTAAGAGTGGCATTCTCCCCACCCCCACTCCCAGCACCAAAATCAACTGCTAATTTGAGTATGTGCTACTGGAGAGGAAAAGTTTAACAGATAAAAAGGAAGGAGCTTGTGCAACCGGCAGCAAAACCTATTTATAAATAATTGCAGCTTCTGCATCTCACACGCGCTCCCAGGTTGCCAAAGAGACAACACCTGGATTGGATCTTGCTGGCATTTGCCAGCTTCTCGTTGCTCTTTGATTAATGAAATGTTTTCTGGTTTCCATGCACTGAGCTATAAATGTTCAACATTTTAGTGATTTGAAGGTGACACGTGCAGCTCAGTCCTGTCTCATGTTTACTGGGATGCAAGCCCCACTGCGTTCAACAGTGTTGATTACCAGAGAGTAAGGCATAGAAGTGCAGCCATAGGCTGATTTTTAAAAAGCAGCAGAAGAAAAATAGCTTTCCAAGAACATAGCTATCTTTGTCCTTTTGCATTGTGGCTGTTCTTTTGTAAAACATTGTTTTAAATTGTAAGATGTCTTCAGTATATTTAAGTTATATTTATTTATTTAAGTCTAGAGTATATTTATTTATTTAAGAGTCAGGTGGGTAGCCATGTTGGTCTGAAGCAACAGGACAAAGTTTGAGTCCAGTGGCACCTTTAAGCCCAACAAAGTTTCAGTCTCAGTTTAAGATTTTTTAGTTCCAGGTGGTCAACCGTGTTGGTCTGAAGCAGCAGAACTAATTTAGGTCAAGTTTACATCAGACTTTCCCGCTAGAATCATTCTAGTTTCAAAAAAACCTGTCTACACCTGTATCTAGTTTCAAACCATACTTGTTCTAGTTTATAAATTATTGTTTGCATTTGTTAATTGCCCTCCTGTGGTCAAGCTAGCATTATACTGCTTTAAACAAATGCTGTTGCTTAGTACTCTTCAGACCCCCTGGAGTGAAATTTGAAACCAGCGTGAAATGAGCTTGGGAAAAGACAGCTGTCAAACTACTTCAGAGGGGAGGTGTAAATTGGGCCTTAGAGTCCAGTGGCAACAGAGGTTTTATTCAAGGTATGAGCTTCCATGTGCATGCACACTTTGTCAGATACATTGGAAAGGAAGCTAGATTTCAAACTGATAGATAACAGGCTGAATTTTGTAAGAAGTGTGTGTGCACACAAATGCTTATACCCAGAATAAAACTTTTGTTGGACTTAAAAGTGCCACTGGACTCAAACTTCCTTTTATTTATTTAAGTTATCATCACTGGGACTCAAGGCAGATCACCCAGAACGAGTCAATACAATCAACAGGATGGGCCAGTCAGTAAACAATGAAATAGGATTTGGGTTGTCAAACCAACCAGAAGTTTAAAAAACAGAACTGAAGCAAAGCAAATTTATTGACATGACACATTAAATGATGCAGAATTACACGGTAGGATCCAATTTACAGCAAGCTATAAACAATAGCATAGACCACGGTCTCTAATAATGTATCCAATTAACTTTGTGAATAATTTGTACCGTGCTACCATATTATTATTTGCAGAGTGATGGTATAAAAATATAGTAATTGTTGTCTTAACCAGGTACATGTTTGGAATTACAGACTGTCCTTACTGAAGATACACAAACTCTTAGATGACAAAAAAAGAGCTAAGGTAGCTAGTCTTTTTGATCAGCACAATATCTTCACTGGTTGGTTATGGAGAGCAGAATCACACATGACATATAGCCCCTTTCTCTCCCCCCCCCCCCCCGGTGGTGACTCTTTTAAGTTATATAATATGGTCACTGGGGCTGTGATTTTTACTTGGAGGCAGTGATACTCTGTATTCTGGCCTCGCTTGGTGGACCTCCTGATGGCACCTGGGTTTTGGCCACTGTGTGACACAGAGTGATGGACTGGAGGGGCCTTTGGTCTGATCCAACATGGCTTCTCTCATGTTCTTATGTCAGGGACCGTGGTGTTCTGTATTCTTGGTGCTTGGGTGGGGGCCATGGAGGGAGGGCTTCTGGAGTTCTGGTCCCACTGGTGGACCTCCTGGTGGCCCCTGGGTTTTGGCCACTGCGTGACACAGAGTGTTGGGCTGGATGGGCCACTGGCCTGATCCAATATGGTTTCTTTTATGTTTTTATGATACGCCATTGCTCCTTGCCCCATTTCCCCATGGCACTTGCAACCCCCAGTCTGCTTTTACTCCCACCAAAGAAACACATGTGTTTCTATAATATTTTCCCCCAAAGAGGTAAAACCTGCTTGATGGGGTATAGCAGAATGTGTCGAAGCTGGCCTAAGCCTGGTAGTTTCAGAGGGGTAGCTGTGTTCAACTGTTGGGGCAAAACAAAACAGAAGTCCGGGGGCACCTTGAAGACTTTTATTCTGGTATGAGCTTTTGTGAGTTCAGAGCTCATTTCTTCTGATACAGTGGGAAGTAAGAAAAGAATGTAGAGTTAAAATTAATTCTTAAAATGAGGTAAATTATTTTCTTCCTTGCATCTGAGGAAGTGAGCTCTGAATAACGAAAGCTCATACTGGGATAAATATTGTTAGGCTTTAAGATGCCTCTGGACTTCTGTTTGGGAGTCTGGGCAGTCACCAGTTCAAATATTTTCTCCACTCCAAGTTCTTTGAATGGCCTTAGGCAAGTCATCGTGCTGTCTGTCCCCTCTCCGCCATACAGGTTCCTACCTTACAGGAATGTTGTAAGTACTGTTGATAACGTATGAAAAGCTTTGAACACAGAAGCAGTGTATCGGGTGGACAGATCTGGGTCTTTGGGGACTCAGGTTGTTGCTGTCTCTCCCACTCTGACGCTCATAATTACTTTTAGCACTTTGCGCTGTTTGCTTGTTTCTCAGGAGCATTGGCCTGATAGTCGGTATTGCAGGCTGGCTGTGAAAATACAAGTCAGAGATGCTTGAGGCTGATCCTGCATTGAGCAGGGGGTTGGACTAGATGGCCTGTCTGGCCCCACCCAACTCTATGATTCTAAAACAGCTGTAGGGCTGGATGAAAAGCTCCCTGGGGCCATTTGGGTCCCTTGGGTTACAATTTGCTCACCTCTGCACTCTCCAGTTATTCGTAAACGCTCCATTGTGTTCAGGGTGATAATGCTCTAGGAAAGCTCTCTCTGTGGAATTTGTTTTCTGCATGCAGACACAGTGAATCATTCCATAGGCTAGCAGGACTCCTTTATGCAGATATTTACCCCAGTTCTTCCCTAATGGGGGCCCAAAGCAGCGTACAACGTTCACCCACCCACCCCCAGTTTCCCCCTAGCTTTGTATCAGTCCCTTTTCCTAGGGAGAATTGGGCTGTAAAACTTAGCATAAGCTTTATCCAGCTGGACTGTCCTTAGGTAGATGGCATGAGAAACTTTAGGAGATCTATATTTTGGAGAAAATTGTGCATAGCCCCTTTTTCTGTATTCTGCAATGTAGTGCACAACGAAGTAGCTATGAAGACCCCTGGGATCCTGTCTTTGATTATTTAAAAGTCAGAGGCATCCTAGCATGGAAAAAAGATTATAGACTTTGGTTCTTTCTTTGACTGTTTTTTCCCCCCTGTGAAGCTGATATACCTTCCATCATTCCCTGGAGAACAAAATGTGTTTATATCTAGGTACCACACTGTGGTGGCTCAAGTGGTTAAGATGCTAAACTGCAGACCGGAAAGTCGGTAGTTCAGCAGTTCGAGACCCAAGTGCTGCGTGACGGAGTGAGCTCCCATCTCTGGCCCCAGTTCCTGCCACCCAAGCAGTTCGAAAGCAAGAAATTGCAAGTAGATAAATAGGTACCGCTTCGGTGGGAAGGGAACAGCATTCCATGTGCCTCGGCATCTAGTCATGCCAGCCACATGACCACAGAGAAGTCTTCGGACAGCACTGGTTCTTTGGCTTGGAAACGGAGATGAGCACCGCATCCCTAGAGTCGGATTCGACTGGCTTTCGAGCAAGGGAAACCTTTACCTTACCACACTTTACGTGATTCTTACTGCATCCAATATTTAAAATTTCTGTCCCTTCTATTGACAATGTTAAGGTTGTTTCAGTGTATAGTCTCAACCTGACTTCCACTTTTCATAGTTCTTGTATTTTTCTGACTATGATATGTTTCAGGTTGATTTTTGTTTTTGTTTTTAATAAAAATAAGAAAAAGGGGGGGGAAAACCCTTAGCATACGCTTTTTACCATTGTGTGTGCTTCTTCCTAGGATTTACCTTCAGCATGAATCCTTGCAGCAAGGGAGAAAGAAACCAACATCCCATCACCAGTGCTGGCTTACCCTGTTCTTTCCACCAGCTGAAAGCACCCCATGCTGAGCAGAACAGCTCTGGGGAGAAATCTGTCAGAGTCAAACGCCGCAGAACCAGACGGGAGCGTGATGTTGTCAAATTCGGCAGGAACGGTACTGACAATGTCCTGGAGCAAAGGCCCAGCAGCAGGGGGCTACAAAAGGCGTTGCCCCCTTTCTGGAGTTCTCAGCTGACCAACTATGCCAAGTTAGCCTCCTTCAAAGGGATCGGTGGTGCAAAGCCTGTGATTATAACCCAGAACAGACTCTCCCAGCACTTGGGCATGTTTAATAAGGAGGTGAAATCTGTGAACATAGAGAGGTTGCTGAACTCCAGATGCGAGCAAGATTTTGTGGCGGCAACCCCATTGCAAAGAGACAGTGGAGTGGATATGCAGGTGGGGGGTGAAATCCAGACTGGTAAATCTGCCGGCTCCGATCAAACATCTATTCCTCGTGAGCAGCTGGGATCCAGTGTAAACAATCTCTGTGGAACAAACAAGGACCCTCCTCTTGTTGTACCTGCTGTCTCTGCAGTGGGCACAGAACACTGTTCCACAGTTCTTATAAATGCGACAAGTCCCGGGTCCCAGTTTTCAGCGGCCCCTGCTGCTGCAGAGGTGAATCACCCGTCGGAACTTCAGACTACAGAGGCTGATCCTTGCCAGAGCGATGCCCTGGTGGTTACGGACGAAAAGGAAAACATCCCCCCTGTCTCCCCAGCTGGAGCCAAGGCCCACAAAACCAAATCTCTGGCCAGGGAACTGGCTCACGACCTGGAAAAGCGTCTCAATCTCAAGGCGATCTTCCCTGGGCGCAACTTAATCGACGAAACGCGTCAGGCTATTATCAGTGCCCTTCTGGAGCAGAAGCGGAAGTTACCCGATTTTTCTGTTTTGGCGCAGTACAAGAAGTTAGCGAGCGGTTCTAAGGGTGATGCCGCCCAGGCAGGTAAGCTGTCTCCTGAACTGTTGGAATTTCCAGACACAACGTCCCCTGTCTCAGACCTCCAGACTGACAGGCAGGAGAGGCTAGATAGCTAGACAGGCACACTGCCCTTTCTTCCCGTATCTGCTCTTCTGCCACTGTCCTCTTTGACATGCAGATTGTGTTCTCAGGGACCAATTTCCCTTCCCTGCATCTCTCTCACTCTGAATGAAGACTTGCTCTCTATCTGCATGCACCAAGAGAGGGACATGATGCGGTCCTCTCTTGGCACCATGAGGCAGATGGGCCTTTCACCATCTGCTTCCATCCTTAGGTAGTAAGTTAGTACTTTATCCCGTCTCTGCTCTTTCCTATCCAAAAGTGTACTTCTCAAATAGAGAAGTATTTCTCTTCTAAACTTGCAACGTGGCTCTGTGTAAGCTTTGTAAGCCTTGTAAGCTGAGTAACCTGGTAAAGTGACGCTCCTGCGTTTGTAGCTTTATTTAAGCACTCTGCTAACTAATGGTGACTGGACCAACCACACCAGTTAACCTCAACATGAAACATCCTCCCCCCAGGTTGTACCTTTCGCAAGGACAGTACAAAAGAACGTAAAAACAGTGCAAAAGTTTTCAAATTCTCCAGGACTCTTCCCTAACCTGAATGTCGAGGAGATGAGGCAGGGACATTTGAGGCCTTTCATCTGCATCTTCTTTAGCACGTGAAGCAGATTTGAAGAAGAAACTGATGCTGGCAGGACCTGGTGTCAGATTGTACCTTTGGTGTTCTGGGACAGAGAAGAAAACATGGCAGCGTCTGGTTAAAAACCACCCCTGATAAGAGGCTCGAAACGTGAAACTAAACTGCATTTGCTTCTTCAGTGGAAGCACCATCCCCAAGACCCACGTGGGCCTCTTTTTGCACATTATGCTTTCAGGAGAACCAAGGCCTCCAGTCCAAAAATTTCCTTGAAACCATTTGTTGCTCTCATTCAGACTGTCGCTGTACCCACGCATCATTGACTTGTGTGCTATTGCTGTGCTATAGGAATCATTTGCAACCGGATCTTCCCGTGTGGATAAGATGGTCCAGTTGCAGATGGTTGCTATATCCAGCGACATGTGTGGGTGCAGCATGTGTGAGGCCCTTTCTCAAACCCCTTCACAGACTTCTTAGCCTTCATTAATCTCAATGGGACCGCCTTTAAATTTTGCCTCAGCCTCGCCCTATCTGCCTGTGTTTCCTGATGAGTGTGTGTGTGTGCTAAGTACTGTCAAGACACTTCCAACTTTGGCGACTCCATGAATTAACGACCTGCAAAACGCCTTAGCATTAACAACCCTGCTCAGGTCTTGGAAACAGAGTGTCGTGGCTTCCTTGACTGAGTCCATCTACCTCCTGTCGGGTCTTTTCCTGCCGCCTTCCACTTTTCCTAGCATGATTGTCTTTTCCAGTGACGACTCTTCTCAGGACATGACCAAAGTACGATAGCCTCTGTTTAGTCATTTTTGCTCCTAGGGGGAGTTTTGGCTTGATTCAACCTGAAACCCACTTATTTGTCTTTTTGGCAGTCTGTGGTGTCCGTAAAACTCTCTTCCAGCACTACCATTTCAAATGAATCAACTTTGTTTCCTGATATCCCAGGTTATGACCTTAGCTTCACCATCCTCAGTGATCCCCAAAGTCTTCAAGGAATCCCGCCTATTCCCTTTAGGACCAGAGTCTCATCACCCCCTTCCCAAAACTCCCATTAAGCTTCCAGGTTTGCCCAGCCTCACATGCCATTTTGTGCTGTGTTGTGGACTTGTTGTCCAAACTGTCAGTGACTTTAGATTCAGGTGATGGGTAGCTGTGTTAGTTTGAGTCCAGTGACACCTTTAAGACCGCCAAAGTTTAATTCTGGGTGTGCATGCATGACGCTTATACCCAGAATTAAAAGCTGATACCCAGAATTAAACCTTGTTGGTCTAGAGGTACCACTGGACTCAGACTTACACCCAGAATTAAGCTTATACCCAGAATCAGTGTTTGAGCCGCTGGACTCAAACTTTGTTCTGTTAGTAGTAGAAAAGAGCAAGAGTCTAGTGGCACCTTTAAGACTAACAAAATATGTGACAGGGTATGAGCTCTCGTGAGTCACTGCTCATTTCTTCAGATACCTGAAGAATCTGATATCTGAAGAAGTGAGCAGTGACTCACAAAAGTTCATAACCCTGCCATATACTTCGTTAGTCTTTATGGTGCTACTGGACTCTTGCTCTTTTCTGCTGCTACTGACAGACTAACACAGCTACCCAACTTGATCTTTGTTCTGTTAGTAACTTTGACGGACTTCTGGTTGTAGATTTTGTGACTCCAGATGGGATGGCTCAGTTTCCTTTGTTCACTCCCTCTAGATTTCAGGACCCCAGCTGGAAGGGACCAAGAGTTGAAATCCAAATCAAAATCCAGTGGTGGCAGCAGGAACGCCAGTCAGGGTGTTTTTCCAAGAAAGAGGAGAGGCCGAGATCCGTTCTTCCTTATCAGCCCCATTCCCAGTCTCGCACATACAGCTATAAGAATGGTGAGCATCCTGGAACTTTAGACAACGTCACTCTTCATTCACTCAGACTGGTCTGAGAAGACGGTTTTGGAAAACGAGGTGTAACCAACGGGCGGAGGATGTGGTACGGTGTCTTTGCTTGCTGCTGAGACATACATGAAGATATTTTCCCTAGCCTAGAATTAAGTGGTTTCCAGTGCCACCTAGAGAGTGGCCTGCTGGGAGATTTCTCTGTGAGTTGAATGGCAGGCCCACCCCTGCAATTCATGTACTTTTCTTTGTCTCTGACGGCTCTGAAACTGGTTTTGTTCCTTTCCTCTGTACAGGATGAAAGGAGACCATCCCTGGGAGAAGACATGGACTTCTTTGTGGAGCCAGAGGGGTTTAACCAGCAGAGCTTTGGCTCAGCAGCTGTCCAGCCCCACCTTCGTCTTCTGTCTTCCCAGCATGTGAATTTGACAGCAGAAAGCTCTCTTGCTTCAGAGAGACGACAACGCCCCCTGCAGGAGGCTTTGCTCGGAACTGCGTGGCCCAGGGAACAAGGGCTGAGAGGCGCTCTCCGGGAGCCCCGAAGCAGACAAGAGAGGGGCAAGGTAGCCTACAGGCCTCCGCAAAAGAAGAGCGCATCCCAAAGGCATCGCTTGCCTTTCAGTACCTGGGATTCCTGGAGTTTGGCCAGTGTAAGAAGCACGGACGACAGACACTCCAGCCAGATTCCTGCGGCTGACTCCCAGCAGTATTCCTACATTAATGAGCTCGGATCAGAACAGTGGAGCTTACAAGAAACAGAGCCGGTTCCAGGCCATAGCCTGCATCTTTCACAGGATCAGTGGGATTCCCAGACTCTGGGCGTGGGGCTCAGATCCGCAGAGAGAGCTGCCTCTGAGTCTCAGACCTCCTTCGACGTCTTAAAAAGCATGTGGAGTCCCAACGTGCCTAGCGGCGGAGCCAGATGCCCTGCCCCGCGAGCCCTGGGCTATCCCTTTCTAGCTCACCGGCCATCCCCTTTAAGGGAGCTGAACTCTGAGCGAGAGGAGTTTCTCCAGCTGTATAGCGTCAGCCCCAAGGAGAACTGCTGCTCACACAGGCAAAACCCTCAGCAAGAAATACACGTACCCAGCAGACACCCGCTGAACGGACATCGGGTGTTCCCTGGACTGGCAAAACCAAGAACCTATTGCCAGAAAGCCGCTTTGGAGCCAGGAAGAACCTCAAACAATTACCAGCTCTGGGGACCGTTGGAGGCCTCCGTGAGAATGCAGGGGACTGCGGAGAAAGGCTGCTCCAGTTCCAGGGTCCAGGCTTGCAGTTGGGAGAGGCTAAGCCAGATGGAAGGGTGGCAGCAGTTGCGGCTGTTCCAGCAGCTGCCGATGTCATATTTCCCTCCATCAGAGGATCTAGAGGCTAAGCAGTCCCCTCTCCACACTTTACAGGGCCATCTGCTGGGGCAGTCCAGCCCTGAACCCTGGGCCTTCCCGCGCATGAAGTTATACTGAAACCACACAGACAGCTGCATCCTCGAACAGGAGATGGTCTTGCCTGAAAAATTAAGAGCCGGACAGCCAAGGTTATCATTTGCTTTCACCTCGGCCACTTGCTTTTACCTCAGCCACGACTCTTCCTTTTTCTTCTTTTCCTTCTCTGTCTCTCTTTCCGTCTTAGTTCTATAATTTCTGTCCACCCTTTCAAAGCAGTTTTCTTTGGCCCATTCATACGTGGCTGAGCTTTCCCTATGAAAAAATATTTCTGTTTTCCTGATGGAGTCATTGCTTGACAAGCAGAAGGCGTAGGCTGGCTGTCTCTCAGTACTTGCGGTGCCATTACCTGGATAATATCGCCTAACTCCATTAAATTGCCACGTTTCACAAACATAGTACCATTTTGCTGTTGTTTATTTTTTAGTTCAGTCACTGGAGTCGGAACACATCAGAATTTGAATGCGAACTTCTTCAGTAAACAGCTGTTTACAGTTCAGCTTAGGTTAGATTGTGTACGCTCCGTCCCTTGTGTCTTTTCGGTGTGTACTTGCTGCCTCCTCTCAGGGACATAGGCTGTTCTCACATTGTTTTTTAAAATGATTCTGGATGGACCCTGCATAGCACTAACTTGGGAAAGAGAGTGGTTGTGGCCAGAATGCTGATCAGTGCCAGAGATTTGTCCAAATAACAGCAAGGGACGTTGCAGCAAAGCTGTTGTTGTTCAGTTGCACAGTCAAGTCCGACTTTTCGCGACCCCATGGAACCAGGCCCTCCTGTCATGTTCCGGAGTTTGCTTAATTTCATGTTTGTTGCATCAATGACACTATCTAACCATCTCATCCTCTGCCATCCCCTTCTTTGACCTTCAATCTTTCCCAGCATCAGGGTCTTCTCCAGTGAGTGCTCCCTTCTCATTTGGGGGCCAAAGTATTTGAGCTTCAGCTTCAGTATCTGGCCTTCCAGGGAACAGTCAGGGTTGATTTCTTTTAGGATTGACTGATTTGATCTCCTTCCTTTCCAAGGGACTCTCAAGAGTCTTCTCCAGCATCATAATTCAAAAGCATCTATTCTTCGGCACTTAGCCTTCCTTATAGTCCAACTCTTGCAGCCATACATCACTACCAGGAATACCATTGTTTTGACCATACAGACTTCTGTTGTCAGGGTGATGTCTCTACTTTTTGTTACACTGTCTAGGTTTGTCATTGCTTTTCTTCCAAGGAGCAGGCGTCTTTTAATTTCATGGCTGTAGTCACCATCTGCAGTGATCTTGGATCCCAGGAAGGTGAAGTCTGTCACTGCTTCAAAGTCTGCAGCAAAGTTAGTACCTGTTTAATGAGAAATTCATGTCTGTGCTTTTGGCTGGGAGGGCAGGGTATACATTCAATAAATAAATATATGTAAGAACATAAGAAAAGCCAATGTTGGATCAGGCCAGCGGCCCATCCAGTCAAACACTCTGTCACACAGTGGCCAAAAACAGCAGGCGCCACCAGAAGGTCCACCAGTGGGGCCAGAACTCCAGAAACCCCCCACTGTTGCCCCCCCCAGCACCAAGAACACAGTGCATCACTTGCCCCAGACTAAGAGATCCTATTTGTACCTTGTGGTCAATAGCCCCTGATGGACCTCTGCTCCAGATGTTTATCCAGTTCCCTCTCAAAGCTGTCCATGCTTGTAGCCAACCGCTATCTCTTGTGGCAGTGAATTCCATGTGTGAATCACTCTTTGGGTGAAGAAGTACTTCCTTTTATCTGTTCTAACCCTGCTCAGCAATTTCATGGAGTGCCCACGAGTTCTTGTATTGAGAGAAAGGGAGAAAAGGACGTCTTTCTCTACCTGCTCTATCCCATGCATAATCTTGTAAACCTCGATCATGTCACCCCTCAGCCGTCGTTTCTCCAAGCTAAAGAGCCCCAAGCGCTTCAACCTTTCTTCGTAGGGAAAGTGTTCCAACCCTTTTATCATTCTAGTTGCCCTTTTCTGCACTTTTTCCAATGCTACAATATCCTTTCTGAGGTGTGGTGACCAGAACTGTGTGTGTGTGTGTATTTGACTGTTAACCAATAGGAATGAGGTTAGATTATTTCCAGTATTTTCATGAATAAGCCATGTGAAACAAGCAGGCTCAGATATACCCAGAGATGTAAATAGCTACCAAGGCCCTGTAGATATTAGCAACAGAAACTACTGACATTTTTGCCTCTGATTATTTTGCTTCCGTGGATAATCAGTTGCTGCTCTCTAGCCCAAAGCGAGTCCCTCTGCTGTCACAGAAGATTCTGTCTGTAGGCCATTGCTGTTCCTCTGGCTCAGATTCTCGGCTCAGTAAGATGACATCCATCTCTTGGTTTGCTGTTGTTGTTTTTAAAGTTCTTTTATTTTAAGCCCAGGATGTTCCTTGAGCGGGTTCTTTCCTAATGAAGTAGCCTGGCATGCCCTGACCTGGACAGCCCAGGCTGGCCCGATCCGATCTCAGAAGCTAAGCAGGGTTAGCCTTGGAAGGGCAACCTGCAAGGAATACCAGGGTCATGATGCAGAGGCAGGCAATAGCAAGCCACCCTTGAAACGTCTTTTGCCTTAAAAAAATAAGTGTGGCTCATCACCTAGTGGTGCATAACAGTAAAAGAGCTAGGACTTCTGGCTGCCAGACTACCTTCGGATCTCCTGGCTATACTACACACAGTGCCTTACAATATGAAGAAGAAGAGATAAGAGATAGAGATTGGATTTATACCCTGCCCTTCACTACCCAAAGGAGTCTCAGTGTGGCTTACAATCTCCTTTCCCTCCCCTCCCCACAACAGACACCCTGTAAGGTAAGTGGGGCTGAGAGAGCTCTTTCGAGGACTGCTCTTTCCAGAACAGCTCTGAGAGAACTTGTGACTGACCCAAGGTCACACCGGCAGCTGCATGTGGAGGAGTGGGGACTCAAACCCGGTTCTCCCAGATCAGAGTATAAATCCAATCTCTTCTCTTCTAACTGGCCCAAAGCCACCCAGCAAGCTTCCAGGTAGAATGAGGATCTGAATGTGGGTCTCCCAGATCGTTGTCCAGCACGCTAACCATTACATCGCACTGGCTGTCCCTAGGGTTGCCAGTCTTCAGGGGGGAGCTGGGGTTTCCCCCGGAATAACACCTCATCTGCAAACTACAGAGATCCAGTTCTCTGGACAAAATGGATGCTTTGGAGGGTGGACTCTGTGACATTGTACCACACTGAGGTTCCTGTCTTCTTCAGTCTCCACCCCCAAATTTCCAGGGATTTCTCCACCTGGATCTGGCAGCCCTACCGCTGGTGGCTGGGGGGGACGGACTTACTTGCAACCCTAGCTGTCTTTGACCTTGCAGAGGCGGCAGAAGATAAACATGCACCTATGATTTCACATGTTGGAAAGGCAAAACTAAATAACCTTTGTGGACGCTGCCCCAATTGCCTTGTCGTGAGAATGAGATGCACATATTTATTTATTATTTATTTAGATTTCTTGACCGCCCTTCCACGGGGCTCCAGGCGGTTTACAAAAGCATAACTCAGTACTTTATAAAACCAATCAGAACCATAAAAATCCAATATTAAAAACACTGAAACATAAATACTTGAAAACATCTTAAGCACCAGATGGCATATCTAGCATTTGGTTATGGGGGCAGAGCGGGAGGGTGCTGGGCAGACATAAGGAACCGTCGCTGGCCTCAGCCAAAGGCTTGACGGAACACCTCTGCCTTATATACTTTGGGAAACTTTAATAAGTCAGACAGGGCATGGATGTCATTCAGCAAACAGTTCCACCAGGCTGGGGGATATGTTCTTGAAACCCTGCCTGATTATGATCCGCAGCTGTTCTTGGAAGCCCGTCTCATAAAGTGGGAAACCTTGGCTTCGATGGGCCAACCCGTGTTTCCATTGCTAGGTCTTGGATTTATTGTTCTCTCTGAAAATTTCCAGACCCTCTTGCATCTGTCTTGCACGCTGAAGAGAGCTCAGTTGCGAGAATCGTAGTTCGCCTGGGGAATACAGGGACCAGAGCCGGAGACCAGAGTTTGTCCTTGTTTCTCTGATCCAATTACATGCCTAGGAGATTTCAGGCAGAGTAACTCTTCCTCCTGGAAGAAATAAGCTTGGAGGGGTAAGTGGAAATTAAATTTAGTTCTCCATGCCCACTTGGCTCCACATGAGTCGACCCTGACGCAACCATCCCGTTTCCCCCCCCTTTCTCACTATAATAGCCCAGACTAGCTCTGTAAAAGCTATACAGTACTCATTCATTCCCATCCTAAACCAGAAATAGCCAGTGTTACCATCACTACATCAATTAAGGGGTTGATTTCTTTTAAACAGCGTTTTGATTCTGCTTTTAGCCCGGAAATGCTCAAATCCATTCTAAGCCTCTCAGTATTTTGTGCCCCGGCTGGGCCTTTAATGCTGAATTCTAATTTAACAATTCTTAATGGATTTATACCCTGCCCTTGACTACCTGAAGGGGTCTCAGAGCGGCTTACAATCTCCTTTCCCTTCCCCTCCCCACAACAGACCTCCTGTGAGGTAGGTGGGGCTGAGAGAGATCTTTCAATGACTGCTCCTGAGAGAACAGCTTTGAAAGAACTTGTGACTGACCCAAGGTCCCATCAGCAGCTGCATGTGGAGGGGTGGGGAATCAAACCTGGTTCTCCCAGATTAGAGTCTGCGCTCCTAACTACTACACCAAACTGGCAGAGTATGGGATGCCAGTAAACATGATATGGCTCACAGAAGGAACAGCTTGTGGACTTCTAAAACATGGACCATGTAAACTTCATGTTCAAAGTTCATTATTTGGCTGTCCTGATGTTTCATTTATTCTTTCCATGGGCTGCAGAAAGACAAATCAGTGGGTTCTAGATCAAACCGAGCCTGAACTCCCTAGAAGCTAGAATGACCAAAATAAAGCTGTCATACTTTGGTCCCCTTGTGAGAGAGGACAAGACTCACTGGAAAAGACAATAACACCAGGAGAAGTTGGAAGGCAGGAGGAAGAGAGGAAGACCCCAACATGAGATTTATCTATTGATTTATTTTTGAGATTTATCTCCCGCCCTACCCCGCAAACGGGCTCAGAGCAGCTTACACCGTGTCAAACAGTTACATAAGGTATTAATAATTAAAACATAGTTCCAACAGAGTTAAACATTTAAATAACTAGTTTAAAAAACCCAACTGGCAGCTTGGTGATTAGTTACATTTTGGTGCGCACTCAAGTTCACGTCAGAGAAGGGTGGTGGATCATTCAGGTGGAATAGCTCACCCGTTCTGAGCGCTAATTAATATCAATAGCAGCATGGAGCAATGGAGGCAGTAGAAGCAACTGAGGCAGGGGAGGCCGATGCTCTTTGACGTCCGATGCTCTTTGACGTCCAGCACCTCAACCAAAGGCCCGGTGGAACAGCTCTGTTTCACAGGCCCTGCGTGATTGCAATGGATCCCACAGGGCCCAGACTCAATCAATCAAGGAAGCCATGGTCCTCAGTTTGCAAGCTCTGTCAATGTTAGGACACTTTTAAGGTCACTGATTCATGGGGTCACCAAAGTCACAAGTAGGTTTGTCAGCCTCCAGGTGGGGCCTGGAGAGCTCTCGCTTTTACAGCTGATCTCCAGCTGACGAATCAGCTCCCCTGGAGAAAAGGGTTGCTTTGAAGGATGCACTCTATGGCATCGTACCATCCTGAGGTCCCTGCCCTCGCCAAACCCCTCCCTCTCTCGGATCCACCCCCAAAGTCTCCAGGTATTTTCCAACCTAGACTTGGCAACCCTAGCCACAAGCGACTTGACATTTCTCAAACACACCTGTATGTTCTACATACTAGGCAATATTCTGTCCCAGTCCCTTAATTGCGGGGATCACTAGAGAGTACCAAAGTCATAGACCAGGATTAGCCCACATAACAATGATTTCCCAGAGTGTCACCCCTTTACTTTCTCCCACGTCAAAGAATAGATGGTTTCCATTAATTCCTATGGGAGTGAGAAGTCAAAGGCTATGCCCATAACCATTGTTGCAGTGTGGGAAATGTCTGTCTTCCATCTCTGATACTCGGGGCCATATCTGACATGAGCATGTCTTGGACTGGTGGATGCCGTCATGTCTAGTTTGGCCCCAAACCTTCACCGGGTTCTTGAAGAGGGTGCCGTGTTCCTCCAGCCAGAGCCTTTGTATTCCTACAACATGAACACATGAATCTGCCTTCTACCAAATCAGACTTTCAGTCCATCAAGGTCAGTAGTGTCTACTTAACCTGGCAGCGGCTCTCTGCGGTTCTTGGGTAAGGATGGGCACAAACCAGCTCATGAACTGAAGTTCGTGACGATTTTTTGGAGAGTTTTTGATTTTGGGAACCGAAATTCGTGGCAGGTCAACCGACAAACTATACCTGAACTTTCAAGTGGTTCGTAGCGGTTCGCGAATGGATACATTTCCAGACACTGCCTCTGCTCAATCAAAACGTTTACTGAGCTTCAAAGGCAGGGTGAAGTTCCCTGTGAGTTTGGTGTGTGTAGCTTGCCCAGAGTCCATTTGATACATTTTTGAACCTGTGCCTGACATTTCCCCTAAAAGCACTTTCCTGGGGGCATCTTCTTTGGGGGCCATAACTAAGTCCGATCTGCACATAAACTGGAGGGCATGTAGAGGAGCCTCAGGAGAAGGTCCTCAGCAAGTTTGACGTCTCTAGTTTACACAGGGTCTCTACTATTCACTCCTGAACTTCCTGACCAGCACTTGTCATTTCCCCAGAAAGTACTTTCTTAAGGGTACCTTTTTGTGGGGGGGGCATAGCTCAGACCCTATAGATCTAATCCTTACCAAACTTGGAGGGCAGGTAGAGAAGAGTCAGCCAGAAATCCCCTGTGAGTTTGGTGTCTCTAGCATGCTGGGTGTGTGTGTGTGTGTTCTACTGTGTCACAAACCACACAAACTGAACCGGTTCATTTGGCACCTATAAAAGTTTGTGACAGTTCATGGCTCATGAACCAGGCACACCACAAAACATGAACTGAAAGTAACCAAATTTTCCCAGTTTCTGACCATCCCTAGTCTCGGGTGGAGGTCCTTCATATCACCTTCTACCTGGTCCTTTCAACTAGAGAGCCTGGGGATTGAACCTAGGACCTTCTGCATGCCAAGCACATGTTCTACCACCGAGCCATGGCCCCATCAGTTACAGTGATAAGCTTCTGATTAGTAAACAAAAACATCTATCAGTATTAACATTTCCACATTGAGTTCTGCCCATTAGTGTCTTGGAGCAAAATCAACCTTCTCCATCTTGGAAGTGGATTCCAAAAGTGGCTTCCCTTCTTTATCAAACCAGTGTGTTACTTCCTCCTCGTCCGAGTGGCCACCCTTCAGAGCGAATCTCAACTTAGCCCAGAACAGTTTCTGAGCCTCGGGGTCCGTGGGCCAACTGATGTATGTTTTTTTCAACATCACCTTCCGCATCCGGTGGTAGACAGAAAGTTCCTTCTTGGGAATGTCCTCCAGGAAAATAGGAATCAGGACATCCTTTAGCTCATCAAACAGTCTATAGCTGGCCAACTGGATCTCCATAGAGCACCATTCGCTTTGTAGGTATTTATGACTAATGATACAGATGGTATGCCGGCTATTGTGGATGCTGTCCACTATATTATCTATGATGTACTTTCCTGGATGGAAGTCCCTGTGGTGAAGACATAGTCGGAAGACAGGGGCTTCTCCACCCTCCAGGCGGGGTACCAAATGCTCCAGCACCCACTTCTCGTCAGTGGAATTGTAAGAGACAAAGGCGTCAAATTTGTAATGCTTGCCCTCATCCCGCCTCCAACGGTTGTTGACCCAAGCTCTCAGGATGTATAAGTGGTATTTTAGGTGCCAGTAGGTATGCTGGTACAGTAACGGGAGTATCATGTGAAGCAGCAAGATGGGGAAGGTGATCAAGAACAGGTACTTCCCCACATCTTGGTAGCAGACCCGGGTGTCAAAACTGTAAATGTAACTGGAGTTCTGCCCGGAATTGCAGGTGTAATTGTATAGGTAGACCACCTGCACTCGGTCGTTGTTCATCCATTCCTGGAACCAAATATTATCACAGGTGCAAGCCAGTGGGCATTTGCGGAGGTCAAGGTATCTCAGTGAAGTCAGATTTCCCAAGACACTGCTGTTGACTGTCTGCATTTCGTTTTTCCCTAGCTGGAGAAAGTGGAGTCGACTGAGGTTGCCAAAGACCTCCAGAGTCAACGTGCGGATGCCCGCGTTCTCCAGGTTGAGGCTAGTCAGTCTTCTAAGGTTTTTGAATATCCCAGGGGGAAGATTCCCCATGCCGTTACTGCTGTCTGCCAAGGTTAGATATCTTAGCTTGCTTAGGTCATCAAATGCATCTGGCGAAATTGAGAGGATCTTGTTCTCTGACAGATAGAGGTTGCGCAAGGATGTAAGTCCCTGAAAGAGCTTTGGCGGAATGATTTTCAGACCGTAAGGTTGCTGAGCTTGAAGCTTAAGATCGTAGACCTTGCTCAGATTTGAGAAGGGAGGTGCATTGTGTTGCTTCATGCTGATGTAGGTTATCTGATTGCCCTTCAAGTCCAGCACCTTCAGAGTGCTCTGCACATGGATGAAATCATTCGAGTTAATGTAGTCGATGCGATTGCCATCCAGATAGAGGTTGGAGAGACTCCTCAGCCCCTCGAGTGACCTGCTGGTCAATCTGCGGATGTTGTTCCCACCCAGGTCCAAGATACGGAGCTTCCCCAAGCTGTGGAAGATTAGGGGAAAGAGGACGGAGATATGGTTGTTCCGGAGGTTGAGTGTCTGGAGACTGGTCAGGTTATCAAAGCTGAGGTAGTAGAGATCAGTTAGAAGGTTGTTATCTAAGCGCAGCTCCCGGAGTTTGTGGAGACCCTTTAGGGCCCTTCTGTCCAGATAGGCAATGTTGTTGATGTTGAGATGGAGTCTGTCCAAATTAGGCGCATAATCAAAAGCTTGAGAACTGACCAAGAGGATGCGGTTGAAGCGGAAGGAGATATTCCTTAGTTCTCCCAATTCGGTTCTGTTGCGGCAGGACCTCAATTTGTTCAGTAGGTTGTGCTCGACAATCAAGGTCTGCAGCAGGTTAGGCACTTTGCTGTTGAATAGTTCCCCTACACATCCCATGGTTTTGAGGTGGTTCCTTGAGAGATCCAGCAGCTGGATAGGTGGACAGGCAGAGAAGACTTTGCTGCTCAGGTTTCTGAGGCTGTTGCTCTGCATACTTAGGTTCAGGGAAACGTTAGATTTCCTGAGTTGCTGGCACACCCTTTGCAGTTGTGAAAAGTTATGCAAGTGCAGTCCGGAATAGTCCAAGCTAGGAGGCCATAGATCAGAAACATTCAAGAGCTGGAAAACATCTATTTTGTTTCCCGTCAGCTTCAGAGTGCTAAGATTCCGGAGGCTGACTGTATCAAAGGAAGAGGCGCTGGAGATGTTATTGTAGGAAAGGTCCAGCGTTTTCACATTCCTCAGGAATCCGCGCCCTTCTACGTCCATCCTACTCAGGGAATTTTTACAAAGCAGGAGAATAGAGAGGGGCTCAGGAAGCCTCCCGACGGACTTCAGGGAGGCCAGGTGATTGTTGCACAAATCCAGATGTTCCAGCCTTGTCAGGTTCTGAAGGCCTTGAAGCACTTCATCGAAGTTCTCCAGACGGTTAAACTGGAGCTCCAATCTCCGAAGGTTCTGTAATGGACCAAACGTATCTGGACATATCGTTTTCAGCTGGTTATTGTGTAAGAGGAGGGAGGTGAGGCTGGCCAAGCCATGGAACACATCTTTGGAGACATTTATGAGATTGTTGGAGGAGAGGTTGAGGATCTCCAAGGCCATGAGGTTTTCAAAGGCACCGCCTTCTATGCTCTGTATTTTGTTGTAGCTGAGCTGCAGGATCTGCAGCTCTGGCAGATGGCGGAAGCTCCTGTAAGGCAGGGACTGGATGGAGTTGTGGGACGCGTTGACCACCGTGGTGTTGCCGGGGAGGTCGTCCACTGCGCTGGAGATCGAATACAGGAAACGGTGCATGCACTTGAAGTTCCCCGGTTCTCTCATGGTCTGGATGCAGTTCCTGAAGCCATAGGAGCCGGCCTGCTGCGCACTGAACAGCACGAAAGCCAAGGAAAGAACGAAGAGTCCCAGTCTCCTCATCTGCATGAGCGGAATCCACAATTCCAAAGTCCTTCGATAGTCCAAGAGCCCTAGAACCAGAGAAGATTCAGCGGGGACTCGGTTATCACTTGGGAACCATAGTTTTAGTGACATCCCCAGAACCATTTCCTCCTTCCCTCTCCCCCCCCCCCCCCGTCCCCAATAAGTTCTACATCAACACAATATACAAGGAAGCTAGGAGTGGATCCACTATTAAGGTTACCAGGAAAAGAGGAGGAGGAGGAGGAGGTTGTTAAATACTGGGTTCAAGATGCACTGCAGTGACCAGCTCTACTTTATTTAGTGATTTCAGGAACACGACTAGAACAAACTCCAGGGCAGCAGCCTTACTTATATAGCATACAAACACCCAAACACACCTCACTCCCAATGACAGGCTATTTACATAACACTACTTTTCTATAGGTCTACTCCAGGATCCTGGTAAACTATTGTTCAGGAGCAACAAGCTCAGCCAGCCTCAGGTACTCGCTCAGGGGTGGCCCAGGCTCAATATACAACGAAGAAGAAGAAGAGGAGGAGAAGGAGGAGATTGGATTTACACCCCACCCTTCATTACCCAAAGGAGTCTCAGGGCAGCTTACAATCTCCTTTCTCTTCCCTTCCCCACAACAGACATCCTGTGAAGTAGGTGGGGCTGAGAGAGCTCTTTCGAGGACTGCTCTTTCCAGAACAGCTCTGAGAGAACTTGTGACTGGCCCGAGGTCACACCAGCAGCTGCATGTGGAGGAGGGGGGGATCATACCTGGTTCTCCCAGATCAGAGTCCACGCTCCTAACCACCACACCAAACTGGCTCTCAAGTCTTGGAGAGTGGGCTGCTGGCCTGAGGGGCTGCCCCACACCAGGGCCACCCTGGCCCCAAATGAGGGCTGGCCCCAGCTCTGCATGGGGCAGGCAAGACTGCCAAAAAAACAGGCACGTGGAAAGTGTCAGAAAGAGATTTCAGTTTAAAAATAATCAACTTGCTTTATGCTCTCAAGCACACACACACGTATGAAAAAAGAATGATTTCAGTATTGATTCACAAGAGCTTTTTTCCTTAAGGGCATAGTAACGTGTGCTTGGGGAAAAGCGACTGATGTTATCTAGGTGATTGCTGGGAAACCATCCTTTGTTAAGCCAGTGGCTTCTGCAATAGTCTGGAACTAATTCTTTTGATAACAGGACATTTCTCTCTCACTTCCTTGGGGATAGGACTTCCCCCTAATCCTACATTGGAGAAAGTCTGGAACTGGAACGCTTAGATCTGGAGAAGGGGGAGCCGTGAGTTAGCTGAGATGTTGATGGGGCAAGGATATCCCATTTATTACTTCTTGAAAACTTTTCAATGCCATCTTTCCACCCAGTGTAGGGTCGCTCAAGGCAGCGAACAACCAAAAACATTCAAACAAGATCTACCACGCTCACACCATCGAAACCATTACACAAAACACCAAAACACAGGAACATGAACGAGGATCAGCGAAGGAACATCAAACAACAAAGAAAAGTCTTCATCCTCAGGCAGAAAAACATGGATGAGGGAGGGAGACTAATCCCTAGTCGCCAACATCCAGGTTGGCTGGAGATCTCCCAGGATTACAACCGATCGCCAGGCGACAGAAATCAGTTCCCCTGGAGAAAATGGCCGCTTTGGGAAGGTTGACTCTATGGCATTATATCCCATTGAAGTCCCTCCCCTGCCCCAAACCCCACCCTCCCCAGGCGCCATCCCCCCCCCAAATCTCCAGGTATTTCCCAGACTGAAGCCCGCAACCCAACCAATCTCCGATTGTGGACCTGGTGCAGAATTTATGCTGTTCTATCCGTGGGAGGAATCTGTTGGCTTCTACTATTCTCTGTTCCCGTATTTGTAAATAGAAGAAATATTTTGAAGAAACAAAACTTTTGTGGCAACGTCTCTGTAGTATGCTTAGAGGGAACACTGCTATGCTTCCAACTTTGGGTTGGGAAATACATGGAGATATGGGAGTCAACTCACAGCTTATTTATTGTGACCCCATTGGAGGTCTTTGGAGGAGCTTCAGAATGGGGAAAGGGGAAGACCTGGTTGCTCACATGCAGCGAAAGGCAGTGAGGAGCAGCATCCCCTCTAAGCTGAGTTAGTACAAGCTAGCTCACAATTTCTTAGCCTCTGGCTCACACATTTTTGTCCCAGCTCAGGAAGGATGGCTCCAGAGCAAACTAATTCATGTGGTAGCCGAATCGCTCGCCCACAACTTTAATGCCAGTAGCTTACCAAGTAGAAGTTTTGCTCACAAGACTCCACAGCTTAGAGGGAGCCTTGGTGAGGAGCAGTGTCCCCTTGAAGCTGTGCGGGTGAGCAGCCGCTCATTAACACAGGAAGCCCGCTCAGCAGCAGTCTGGAACCACACAGGGACTTGCACTGCCCATTGCCCATTTGAAGATGATAGAAGGTCTATTCTGCTCAGGACGTGAACTACTCCACTCACTCTGTGTGTGTGTGTGGGGGGGCGGGTTAGAGGAACCACTGAGAACACAGAACAGCAAAGCAGTCAGGATGTTGGCTGGTGCCACACTAACCCTGCCCCCCAAAAAGAGCTTTTAAAAAATAGGCCTACGTGCCACTTCAGGACTCAGAAATGATTTTTAAAAACCAGAAACAAACAAAACCTCTGATGCAGCTTCTACTTTTCACTTCCTCCCTCAAGTGGTGTGTTGTACGAAAATGGGTAGCTGAGGCTTTTCAGGGCCTGAAATTCAGCGGCACCGCCTAATAACATCCCATGAAAGAAGGAGAATGAGGAGGAGAAGGAGAAATTGGATTTATACCCCGCCCTTCATTCGGAGTCTCAGAGCGGCTTATGAATTTGTTATTCCCCTCCTCTCCCCTCCCCTCCCCACAACAGACACCCTGTGAGATGGGTAGGGCTGAGGGAGCTCTTTCCAGAACTACTCTTTTCAAGAACAGCTCTGACAGAACTATGGCTTGCCCAAGGTCATCCAGGAGCTGCAAGTGGAGGCGTGGGGAATCAAACCCAGTTCTCCCAGATAGGCTGCCACCAGACCTGCTTTGTCCAGGAATGCAAGACACAGGCCAACCCTACTTCCTTTAGGGCTTTGAGCAGAAATCCAAACTCTCTCCAGAGTCAGGAGTTCCATACCTGAAATAGGGATAGGGCCAAAAAGGCAACTAGAAAAAACCATCTGCAAACCCCAGACAGAAACACACCAATCAGGTAGGTAACTAAAAAAGTTTATTTAAGGTGCAAAGCAATACCAACACACTGTGCATGGAAAACAAAAAAAAAAGGCTTTTAATATCTCTAGCTAAATTACCTTGGATAGACAAGCACCAGTTGTCCACAGCAATTCTTGAAGCACAAACCAAACAATCCGCTGACAACCGTTCAGCAGGGTGGACCACAAACTCAGTTCATCCAGCAGAGGTTCAGGGTTCCCCCCAAACGGAAAAACAATAGTGCCCTGTAGCATAACCAGTTAAGGGTCTAAAGTTAGCCAAAAAAGACAAGAAAAGGCTTCAGTTTTAACCACTTCTGGGAACACCCAACCCAAAGCACTATTTATCAACTGGACCTAGCAACCGGGTTCACCTGATCAAGAACTTTAACCTAGGTAAATGAAGTATTGGACAGAGGTAATTAAAGGTGGAACTGATTGAGATTCACATGCTGGGCCCTAGCATGGGAAGCTCAACCAGCGTCAGCTATCCAAGGCCATTCCTTAAAAGAACAACTACTTCAGATTGGAGGTGTAGAGTGCTAGGAACCCCAAAAGCTAATGCTCTGCAGGTGGCCTTATCAGCACTTCAGACTCAAGAACACAGAACCAAACACTGGGCTTCTGCAAGGAGCTAAATACAAATGAACAATTAAAAAAATAGCCCTAGTTACTACATATAGACATATGCTTTTTCATAAATATATGGTCTTCTATTTTTACTGGTATAATCCATGGGGTGGGTCAGAAAAGGATGGTAATAAATCAGCAAACGTGTCTTTATTTACCTACCACATGAGGGAGGGGGAAATGAAATGCCCTTTGCTGACTTCCTTTGCTGCTTCTGGTAGGGTGACCGTATTTTGGAAAGCAAAAATAGAGGACTGATTTCCCGACCAACGACTTCAAGCAAGCGATCCGCTACGACAAATCTCATTTTCAATACCCCTTCGGTTTTAGCTGTGATAACTGCGACTGACAAGGAATATTCCTAACCTTTCAACCCAGGAAAGAGGGCATTTTCATCAGTTTTTAAAAAATGAGCCCAAAAGAGGACCGACACCAAAAAAAAGAGGACGTCTCCTCTAAAAAGCGGACATCTGGTAACCCTAACTTCTGTTAATTGATCATGGATTGTGTGATCTGTTATCGTGTGATTGTATGATCTAGAACAGGGGTGGCCAACCTGTGGCTCGGGAGCCACATGCGGCTCTTTCACACATATTGTGCGGCTCCTGGCAGGGCGGCTGGGGAAGCAAAGGGGAGGCATGCTTTTTCTCTCTTTCTCCCTTCCTTCCTTCCCTCCTCCCTCCCATCTATTTGCTTTCCTAGTTTCTCTCTCTCTCTTTCTTATAACTGGTTTTCCTCGTTTGTTTTTATTTTTGGCAGTCCCATTTAACGTTAATAAAAAGCAAATTTGCATATTTTTAAAAATAAAAATGTGTGTGTGATATTTGTTCCTGTCTTGCGGCTCTCAGACATCTCTATGTGGCTCTTACGTTTATTCTATGTGGTTCTTACGTTAAGCAAGGTTGGCCACCCCTGATCTAGAACTAAAACATGTTAGCCTTTCTAGAAGCCCTGATCAATGCTCCCTCTAAGCTGTGGAGTCTTGTGATCAAAAATTTTGTGAGCTACTGGCATTAAAGTTGCAAGTGAGCGATTTGGCTCCTGCATAAATGAATTTGCTCTGGAGCCGTCCTTCCTGAGCGAAGACAAAAATGGGTGAGCCGGAGGCTAAAAAACTGTGAGCTAGCTCGCACTAATTCAGTTTAGAGGGAACATTGGCCTTGATATGGTGGCCTAGGCTAGCTTGTTCTGGTCAGATCTTGGAAGTTAAGGAGGCTCAGCCCCAGTTAGTATTTGGATGGGAGACCACTGAGGAAGTCCTTAGTTGCTACACAGAGGCAAGCGATGGCAAACCATTGCCTTTTCAAATGCCTCCATGGAACTATTTTGCAAGGGGTTTCTGGTACCCCACAAAATTGCAGAAATACTATGCAGTCACACAAACGATATTTATCCCCAAAGGTGCTATGCTTCGCCCTACCCATCACAAACAGTGGTGCCCCACATCAAACAGCAGTGCCCCAGGTTTGGAAGCAACGTATCCTGACCGGTAATCTTCACACCTTAGAAACGTCTGACTCACATCAAACTCACTCTACCGGCAACCTACAGGCAAGCATTACTCTCCATCTCTCTCATTTTAATTTCTCCTCCATGCTTCTTTCTTTCTGATTGGCCTTCCGTGAGTCCAGTTGTTCTGCAGCCCGTAGAGGATTGCTATTACCAGGAACCATAGGGTGCCAACTCCAGGATGAAAAATCCCTGGATATTTGGTGGTGGAGCCTGGGAAGGGCAGATTCTGGGAAGGGGGGGAAGCCAAGTGGGGGATAGTGCCGTGGAGCCCACCCTCCAAAGCAGCCATTTCATCCAGGGGAACTGATTTCTGCAGTCTGAAAATCAGCTGTAATTCCAAATCTCCAGGTCCCACCTGGAGGTTGGCAACTGTAAAAGTGCTGCTTCAGCAGCATGGAGTCTATGCCTTATTAGTGCTAAAGGTTCCCTCTTACCTGTTTCTTGGGTCTTCATGTCAGCCTGGCGCCGGCACAGACAGCTCCCATTTCTGACAACTTATTTGGGGAGTATTCAACGAAGTCTCTTCCTGGCTTGTGTGGGAAACTACAACAGTGGTTTTCTTTAAAGGGAAGTGAATGGTAGTTTGGTTTTCAGTTTTATTTCTGCCCCTTGAGCTAACTTCTTCTGCTTTCCAGCTGCACGTCAGAAACAGCTGTGGGGCTGGAAGAGTTTATGGGCACATCTGCCTTTGGGAGTCTGAATTCCCAGAATCCGGTCTCTCTTCACGATGCATTGGTCTGATAGACCTATTGGCTATTCCAGTCCTCATCAGGTAGTGCTCCCTCTAAGCTGTGGCGACGTATGTATATGCAGAAGTGTGCAAGGGCTGAGTCCCTGATCTCCCACGTACACAGGGTTGAGCTTGGTTTTTCCTGGGGGGGGGAACGGGGCTGCTGGACTCTAGCTTCATCCTCACGTCTTTTTGTTAACTCTTGCATTTATGTGCCAGTTTGCTACTATCCATTGATTTTAGCGACCACCTGATCCAATTTCAGCTCCGCAGAGGCATCTGGGTTCTGAGTGGCCCCTCCAAACGGATGCCCCCCCCCACCCTCTTTTTTCCTATAAGTAACCCTTGAGGAGATTCCATTCCATTTATCTGAGGAAGTATGCTTTGCACAAGAAAGCTTGCACTTTGAATAAAACTGTTCTGGTCTTAAAGGTGCTACTGGACTCAAACTTTTTTCTGCTGCTTCAGACCAACACGGCCGACCCCCTGCATTTAGCACTGGTTCCTGTTACTGTTATTATCACTCCTTCCTTCATTGTTAATTAACTGTTTTATTCACGTTCTTTAAGGAGAGGAGGAGAGAGGAGAGATTGGATTTATACCCCGCCCTTCACTCGGAGTCTGAGCGGCTTACAATCTCCTTTCCCTTCCCCTCCCCACAACAGACACCCTGGGAGGTCGGTGGGGCTGAGAGAGCTCTTTCGAGAACTTCTCCTGAGAGAACAGCTCTGACAGAATTGTGACTGACTGAAGAAGAGGAGGAGGAGACTGGAGATTTGCTTTATACCCCGCCCTTCACTCGGAGTCTCAGAGCAGCTTACAAACTCCTTTCCCTTCCCCTCCCCACAACAGACACCCTGGGAGGTCGGTGGGGCTGAGAGAGCTCTTTCGAGAACTTCTCCTGAGAGAACAGCTGTGAGAGAACTTGTGACTGACCCAAGGTCATACCAGCGGCTGCATGTGGAGGAGTGGGAAATCGAACCCGTTTCTCCCACATTAGAGTCCGCGCACTTAACCACTACACCAAACACGCATTATTACTGTCACTGTTGTCCCCATAATCCATAAATGTTGCTAATACTTTTGACTGCATCTTTTAGGATACATGTTTTTTTTTAAAAAGTGTTTTAGCAATCCTAGCTGGGGTGTGCCATGGCAGGGGTCCCCAACCTTTTTGAGCCTACCGGCACATTTGGAATTTTGACTTGGCACGGTGGGCGCAATGAAAAAACGGCTGCCACAAGATGGCTGCCACAGGCGGCGGAGCCAGCCACTAAATCACTGGCATGGCTTAACTTCCGTCACACCGTGCAGATCCTTGGGCTGTGGTGCCAGCTGCTGCCGAAGCAACGTTTTAAAAAATCTGCACCGTAATTGATTAAAATCAAATCTCCAGTCATGAATCAGAAGTCTTACTGAGCAAAACCCAACCTGGCCCTCACCTGCTTCCTAAAAACACCTGGCGGGTGCCGTAAAAGATGTTGGTGGGCACGCTGCTGGGGATCCCTGTACTATGGGTTTGCAAGCCTGGTAAGATCAGTGGGCATGGCAGTGAAAGTCCAGAGGATCGGCTCTTACTCCCAGCAGCACAAGCAGACACAGGGAAGGGGTGTAGAGTTTCCCCTTACCATCAGAGACGGCACCTGGAAGACGAAGGTGGGCACCTTGTAAGCCAACAGGTCGCCCCGTGGCACACCGCTGTAGCCTCCGGCGACGAGCAACACGGTCCCGTTCATCACAGCCGCTATGTGGGAGTACCGGCCTCGCGCCTGGGCTTGAACCTTGGCCTCACGCTCTGGTGGGAAGAGGGCAGGACAGGTTGGAGACGACCAAGAGTGGGTTAAAGGCTTCAAGAGGAGATGGCTACCAGGAAGAGGGACGTTCTGTCCAACGCTCCCTTTAAGCTGTGGAGCCCTGTGAGCAAAAATTCTACTTTGCGAGCGACTGGCATTAAAGTTGTGGGCGAGCAATTTGGCTATGGCATAAGTTTAACTTAGTCTACTCTGGAGCCATCATTCCTGAGCAAAGACAAAAATGGGTGAGCCAGAGGCTAAAAAACTGTGAGCTAGCTCACATTAACTCAGCTTAGAGGGAACACTGGTATCTAGGGCTGCCAACTGTGGATTGGGAAATTCCTGGAGATCTGGGGGAAGAACTGGGAGAAGGTGGGGTTTGAAGACACGAGGGCCCTTGGTGGGGGTATAATGCCATCAAGACTGCCCTTAGCGTTGCCAGGTTCCCCCGACCAGCGTTGCAGGATGGGGGGGAGGTAGGGTTGCCATATTCAGGCTGGGAGACTCCTGCTGGAAATTTGGGGATGGAGCCTGGGGAGGACAGGAACCTCAGTGGGGTCCAGTGCCCATAGAGTCCACCCTCCAAAGCACCCATTTTCTCCAGGGGAACTGATCTCTGTAGTCTGGAGATGAGCTGTAATTTTGGTGATCCCCAGGTCCCACCTGGAGGCTGGCATCCCAATGCTACCCTCCAAAGCAGCCATTTTCCACAGGGGAATTGAGCTCTCTCACCTGGAAAACAGTTGCAATCCTGGGCTATCTCTAGGCCCTGCCTGATAGGGTTGTCAGCTCCAGGTTGGGAAATATCTGGAGATTTGGGGGTGGACCCAGAGGAAAGCAGGGTATGGGGAGGGAAGGACCCCATCTACTCTGGGCCTCTCCAAAGAAACAATATAATTCCCCATCCCGTAAAGCCCCTCTCCCCAGGGAGGCTGGCGAGTGAGGATCCTTCCGCCATCTTATAGATGGTATAGATACTGTTTTTAATCTATCGTTCTTTATTGGATTGTTTTAAATGTTGTTGTACGAGTTTGCATGTTGTATGCCGCCCTGAGCCCTACTTGTAGGGAAGGGCAGCCTAGTGAATCCAATTAAGTAAATAAATTCATGTAGAGGATGGTGTTTTCTGTTGCCCCAGAAGTTCGGACCAGAACCAACAGGTTGGAATTAAATCAGAAGAGTTTTCGGCAAAACATTAGAAAGAACTTCCTTAAAAAAAAAAATCCCCCTGGCAGAGGCTAGAGGGCCATCTGACAGCGATGTGGATTCTGTGAACTTAGGCAGATCACAAGAGGGAGGCTTAGTTCTCATGGCGCTTAGTTCTCAGCGCTTAGTTCTCGTGGCCCTTTCTTATACGCCCAAGGAAATGCCGAGATCACCACTTTGGGGTTCAGGAATGCAATTTTTCTCCAGGCCAGTTTGGCCAAAGATCCTGAAGGTTTTTTGCCATTTTGGTCTGCTTCTTTCTAAATCGCCCCCACCTCATTTGGGGGAGGGTTGCCAACTCTGGGTGGGATGATGATGATAATTGGAGCCCCTCTCCAAAGCCTCCATTTTCTCCAGGGGAACTAATTGCTCTGGTCTGGACATGAATTGTAATAGCAGGAGATCTCCAGGCCCCACCTGGAGGTTGGCAACCCTTTTATGAGGGTCTTTTTCTTGACGGAGGGAGGGTTAGGGAATGATGAAAACTATGACCCAGAGAGGGTCAGGGTGTTTTACATATGCAAAACAGCATGGAGTAGCGGTTACGGCGTCCGACTAGGATTTCAGGGACCCAGGTTCCAATCTCTTCTCTGCCGCGGAAGCTCGCTGGGTGACCTTGGGCCAGTCACATAACCCTCTCCGCCTCACCTACCTCGCAGGGCTGTCGTGGGGATACAACGGAGGCGGGCGTCAATATCCGAAACAAGGTCCCTGCCCCTGAGCGGCCTGCAATTGAAACGGAGAAAATGCGGGGAAACAGCGGGAAGGAAAGAGGCGAGCGGCCGGAAAAGCTTGTAGCCTCACCCCGTCGCCAGGATCCCTGCTTTCCCCAGCGTGCATCCTTTGCAGTTGGAACATGCTGGATTCCCGCCCCCTCGACCCCCACCCAACAAAGACGAAACGGAGAACAGAGAGAGAGAGAGAGAGAGAGAGAGAGAGACTAGCCCCCCCCCCCCTCCAAATAGCGAGAGAGCCTGTCTCTTTAAACGGGAGCGCGCAGGGAGCTGAGCCCGGCTGCTGGAGCCGGCCATGGGGGTGAGGATGGAGCCGTCCCGGCCTCTGGCTCGCCGGCTCGTTGCCCCCCTCCCGGTCCTCCTTCTCCTGCTGCAGGCCGGGACGAGCTGGGGCAAATACGTGAAAGGCAACATCAGCACCAAAGAGGTGAGTGGCTCGGCGGGGCGGGGGGAGGGAGTGGGGCGGGGGGGGGGGACTGCCGTCTCCTGGGAGGGGGGATCGGATCCCCAGAGGGCCGCCCCCCTCGGGCCCGCCAGGCTCAGGCCTTCCTGGGCCCCCGCCCCCTTCCAGCCCCGTGCGCCCTCCGGCCCCTGCGCTTGGAGCTCTGCTGCCCCTCATGTCTCCCTCCCCCCCCCCCCCCCACGACCGAGCCTTCCCTCCCATGACCGCCCCTTCCCTCCTTGACCAGGGGGCAGCCGCCCCCCTTTTGGCTTGATCCCTCCCCCCAAAGATCCCCCCCCCCACTTGGCTTTGCTTCCCTGATGGGTATCAGCTCTATCCAGGGATTGCCGAGACACATTCCCTCCTCCGTGGGTGCCAAGGGGGAGGATTGCTTACCGGGTGCCCATTAACTGGCTGGGCTATGGGGTGGCAATGCGGGATGGGGGGGGGGGTTCCAGTTGCTTCCCCCCGGCCTTTATAACCAAGGGTTTATTCTTCTTTAATGGGGAGAAGTGAAGAAAGAAGGGCCAACCTCGGTTCATTTTGGGTTTGGCTGCAATATTGAGGGAGGAGGAAGGAGACCTCTTCTTCCTTCCCCCAGCTGTGAAAATGGGGACAAGGTTTGTGACCTCGGATGCCACACAGGCGAGACCACTGAAAACCCAAGCCTTCCCTAAGTCTGAAGCTGGACCCATTCCTGAGGTCCATGGGGTGACACCCTCGCATTCGTTTGTTTCTTCGTTTCATCCCCTGTCTCGTTGCGTGTGCTCTCAAGGCCCTGGCATGGGATCTCGTGTCCCTTAGTGTGCCTCGGAACCTGCAGTTGCTTTGCAGGGAAAAGAGGATTCCTTCCCCCATTCACAAATCCATGTTTGGCCCGAGGAAGGTGTGAGAATGCAGATACGATGCCTGCGCTTCAGGAGGACGTGGGCTGGCGTGAGCGGGAGGCTCGTGGCACTGTGAAGAGCTAACAAGATTTTATTCTAGCATAAGCATTCGTGGATTTGGTCGTAAAATCTGGAGCGAGGGACTGATGCTGTGCTGTTTTGCTGCGAGGACGGGCAGGGAGTTGTGGCTATTTGATGTCAACTGGGATTATTTGGGTGAGGATGGGAGACAAGAATGAGTGAATGAGGCTGACGGAATCATGAAAGCATGCTGTGTTAGGTACATTCTTAAGGTATTCTTTAAAAGACTAATGATCAATAATCCCTCTTGATTAACTTGTCATATTTACTGTTCAGCCGACTCCACAGCAGTTTACCTGTCAGTTTTGACTGGCAGTTGTCAACCTCACAACACGCAGTGCCAGCGATAATATTTTTTTCTGGATTAAGTAATCTGGCGCGAGAGTGTGTGCCGTCTGCATTTGTGGCACCACAAGAGTAATTGTTGAGCCTTTCAGAGCTTGGAGCCATTAACGCATTAACGCATAAATCATGCCATGCGCAACATCTGCTTTGCAAAGGGGGGGGGGTCTCTTGGTAACCCCTGGTCCACCGTTTGTGGTCTTTGAATGCTGGTGAAACTGTGTGTCCAAAAGGGTGGCTAAAGTATATTAAATGGAGGCAGCCAGTTTGCATTTGTCGATCTTGAATCTAACTATGTCTAAGGAACATAGAGGATGAGTACTAAGGAGTTGGGAGACAGAACTAGAGAGGGGCGCAGAGGGGGAATTGGTTGGCATGAACTGGGATAGAGGCCTGCTTGGCCTCTACAATCCATCCCTTTGTTCTGGATGCTGCCAGTAGAGTTTGATCTTCTTTGGCCAGAGCTAGGGATGCCAGCCTCCAGGTGTTACCTGGAGATCCACCAGAATTACAGCCCATCTCCAGACCACAGAGATCAGCTCCCCTGGACAAAATAGATGCTTTGGAGGGTAGACTCTGTGGCATTGTACCCCACATGGTCCTTGTCCTCCCCAGCCTCCACCCTAAATCTCCAGGAGTTTCCCAACCTGGATCTGGCAACCCTGTACCCCTCACTGCCTGCTGGGGGGCCAGGGGGAGCTCACAACCCTAAAGCAGAGTTGTATACTGTGCGTGTTCCAAACGCATCCTTGTGGGTTGTGCTAAACCACCTCATGCCTCAAAGCAAAGTGGAGTGCTTTCTTGTTGAATTTTTCCGCTTCCATGTAATAGAAGAAGAAGAAGAGATTGGATTCGTACCCTGCCCTTCACTCCCCGAGGGAGTCTCAGAGCAGTTTACAATCTCCTTTCCCTTCCCCTCCCCACAACAGAGTCTCTGTGAGGTAGTTGGGGCTGAGAGAGCGCTTTCGAGGACTGCTCTTGAGAGAACTTGTGACTGACCCAATGTCACACCAGCAGGTGCATGTGGAGGAGGAGTGGGGAATCAGACCCGATTCTCCCAGATTAGAGTCTGCGCTCCTAACCATTGCACCAAAGTGGCCCTAGACAGGGTTGACGTGGGTCTCGGGATATTGCCCCCAATGGTTCTATACCTTAAACAGCTGCCCAACAGGCAGAAATTCAACAAACTGAGCTGCCTCCATCACCGTATTGTCGTGCTGTGGAGAGAGCTTGTCTGTTGAATTCCTGCCTGTCACGCAGTGGCAAGGCACTAGCTAACACGGGTGGGCGTGTGGAAAAAAAGAAGCTGAGAATCCCATACCATAGTGAGGCTAGAAAGATTGCTGTCTCGGTTTGAGGCTTAGAAACGGCAGCCACACAGAAAAGAGAACCTGAAATAGTGGGCCTTTCTACACCCCTATCTTGTGGGCGGCTTTCCTGTGGGCCCTGTTGCTGCTGCCCTAGGATACATGTGGGCCAGGATACATGTGGGCCAGATTTGCAGGATACATGTGGGCCAGAAGGCCCCATAGCAACCCCCCCCCCAATTGCTTATGATGGGGTGGGAGACCCTAAGGATTGTGGGATTGCAGCAGCAGTTATTGCAGGACAGTCTAGGAGATGCTGTGAAAAAGGCCCCCCCATTTAAAAAAAAATCTTTCTTCTCCGTTTGCCCCAATTCTCAGATTTTGCTTGCTTCCTCTGCCTTCTTCAGCCTCTGGTACAGTTACCGTGGAAACCCTGAGCATGGGTTGTTGCCATGGGAACACGAGGGGATTTTGAAGGGGAAGGAAATAGGCCTCGGCCTATAAAGTAGAGGAGGAAAAGAGTGTCAGTAGGGAAAAGCTTGCTTCCTCAGAAAAGTTGGAATCCCTAAATCTGGCCCCTCATTCATTCATTCATTCATTCATATATATATATATATATATATATATATATATATATATATATATATATATATTTCCAGTTAGCTGGCTTTATGTAGCTTCTCCACACAAATCAGAACGCAGAGCTGATTCAAATGTCTCTAGCGCCAAGGATAGCTTTCTTCTTTGCACCTTGGTCTTAATGCTGAGTTATTTGAGCAAAGGCCTGCCAGAAATCAGCGGCTTTAGACCGAAGTCACTTGGCATGGGATTGGCCTGGCTTGCAACTAGAGGGAATACTGGCTGCTGGCTACTTGCTTTGGGGTGCGGTTGCTCTGGGAAACTGTTGCTGTGACTTGGTATCTTGTGCGACTTCAGGTCAGGGAGAAACAAGAGTGGCTGTATTGTAGCCGCGAGGAGATGTCTTAGCTCACTGGGAAGAGAGGGAGCAAAATTCCTGGATGAAAACCAACCAGAATTTGGAATGCAGTCTTGTGTTCGGACTACTGTAAGACACTGTACGTGGGGCTTACCCTTGAAGACAACATGGATGTTGCGGTTGGTGCAGAACGCAGAAACTGGATTGCTGACAGGAGTTTGGGGCTTTGAACATGCTACCCCAGGTTTAAGATCACTCTGTCGGCGGCCAGTCTTTTTCCATGCTCTGAAGTTGCTGATGTTAACCTTTAAAACTCCTTTGCAATGTGGAAGCCTCATATCTGTGGGATTTCCTCCCTCCGTTCACACTCTCAACAAAGGTCCAATCATCACACCAGGGAGAGATTATTAGCAGTTTCCCTCTCATATCCATGAGAATTCATTCTGCTAACTCCTGAAGTTTTTCTGGGGCCACTTCTGTGGTATAGGATGAGTTTCCTTAATATGTGAGGAGATGTAAAGATTTCAGAGGCCTTGCAACCAGAAATTCCCATGCTTTTGATGGCTTGGTCAGTTACTATGATAAAGTTATGCCTTCCTCTCTTCTTTTTTGGTGCTGCATTTCTGTGAATTAAGACTTTATTTTTAATGATGTAACCCACTTGGAGTGCTGTGGGTTGGGAGACAAGCGGGCTATATTTTAAATTAAATTAAATTGCAGCAGTTAGAATGTTAGCCTGGGTCTGGGGACATGCATATCTCCATTTGTTGTGAAACTTGTTGGGTGACCTTGGTCCAGGCATGCCTTCCCAGCCTGACCTACCTCACTGGGTTGTTGTAGAGAGGAAAAGGGCAAAGGGGTTTATTTACAGAGCCTATTTAACCATCTTTTAACCAACACAACAGGGCCCTGAAGAAAAAATCAGGTGGGTAGCCGTGTTGGTCTGAAGCAGCAGAACAAAGTTTGAGTCCAGGGGGACCTTTAAGACCAACAAAGTTTTATTCAAAGTATAAGCTTCAGTGGCACCTGGTTTACAGTGTTAGATTTAAAACATAATTATTTTTTCAAAAGTTCTAACATATCCCGGGGTGAAGCTATCTATGTCACCTCGAACTCCTCAGAGAAAGAATAGTACCAGACTATTACATTCTACACAAATTAAACAAAAATAAGTTTTAGCCCCTAATATTCTGCATTTATAATCAGTAATGTAGATTAGAATATATACCACATGAACAGAAAGAAGAAGAGAAGAAGAAGAAATTGGATTTATACCCCGCCCTTCACTCACTTGGAGTCTCAGAGCGGCTTACAGACTCCTTTCCCTTCCCCTCCCCACAACAGACACCCTGGGAGGTAGGTGGGGCGGAGAGAGCTCTTTCCCAAGCTGTCTTTGAGAGAACAGCTGGTACAGAGCTATGGCTTGCCCAAGGTCATCCAGCCAGGTGCAAGTGGAGGAGTGGGGAATCAAACCTGGTGCTCCCAGATTAGAGTCCGCGCGCTTAACCACTACACCAAACTGGCTGAAAGAGAGAGGGAGGGAGGATGAAGGGAGGCTCTGATCCGTTAGTCCTCCATAATCCTTTATTCCCCAAAAAAGATGTTGGCGTGTGGGAAGGGATATCTGCATTAAATTATCACTTGTATGCACCCCACAGAGACAACAGCCAAGACTTTCAGGTTCTGTTCACAGATCTGGATTGCTTCTATCATTTCGCATAATGTGTAATACAGAATTGTTTAGAAGGGCATTCTTATAGAAGGAGCAAAATTCAGGAGGAGACTTTTATTCGGAATAAAATCTTTCCTATACTGATTGTCTTGTTGCCTTAAGGACACCAGCCTTCAGTGGGACCTGAGGACACCTCGCTCCATAAATTACAGCTCATCTCTAGACTACAGAGATCAGTTTCTCCTGGAGAAAATGGAGATACTCTGGAGGGTGGACTCTATGGCCTTGTACTCCACTGAGGTCCCTGTCCTCCCTAAGCTCCACCCCCAAATCTCCAGGAGTTTCCCAACCTGGATATGACAATCTTACCCCCACCCAAGCCCACACTCCAGGCGGCCACGGTGAATTGGACAACCCTGCCTTACATGGATAGGTTTTCATTCATTATCATGATTCCCTCCAGCCCAACTGCATTATTTTGTCTTGTTCGATTCAAATATTGTCATATCTTGCAGCCGGCTTACTGGTTTGCCTGATGTTACCATATTTTGTAATCTGCCTCTTGACTGACTGAAGAGTTTGTCGTCCTTGTTATCCACCTTGGGTCCCAGCGAGAAAGGCAGACTACAAGTGACAAATGAACGGTTTAACAGACCAATGGAGAACTGGGTTCTATATCATTGTGATTACCCCAAATAATCCTGGCGATTGTCGTTTGTGCGGCAGCCCTCTCCGAATTACATTTCCCAGGCTTCCCTGGAGAGAAGACATAACTTAAACAGTTAACAGTCATGCCAGAGGAAATAGTGATGGTTGCAGGCATAGACAGCTTTAAAAGGGGATTAGAAAGGTTGATCCATCAGCGGCTACTAAGCTGTGGTGACTCTGTCCAACCTCTGAATCCCAGTCCAACCTCTGAATCCCAGAGCCAGGAGGCAACATCAGGGGAAGGCCTCGGCTGCTGTGCCCTGTTGTTGGACCTCCAGAGGAACTGTGTGAGACAGGATGCTGGACTAGATGGACCACTGGTCAGATCCAGCAGAGCTCTTCTAATGTTGTTATTCATGTAATGGATATACCGTGATAAATCAGTGGTATAAATATGCCGCAAACAATTCTGTCAGGAAATCCCCTTAGGCACATGCTCAGATAATTCTAGTGAGACCTAAGGTTGCCAGCTCTGGGCTGGGAAATACCTGGAGAATTTGGGGGTGGAGCCAGGAGTGGGCAGGATTTGGGGGGGGGACCTCAGCAGGGTACGATGCCCATAGAGTCCACCCTCCAAAGCACCCACTTTCTCCAGGGGAGCTGATCTTGATCGTCTGGAGGTCAGGTATAATAGCAAGAGATCCCCCGGTGCCACCGGAAGGTCGGCAACTCTAGAAGGAAGGGAGCTCAGCAGGGATATAGTGTCTTAGAGTCCACCCTCCAAAGCTGCCTTTTCCTCCAGGACAACTAATTTCTATAGTCTGGAAATCAGTTGAGATTCCAGGAGAATTCCAAGCCCCACCTGGAGGTTGGTAACCCAAAATGTTCTCATATGGGGGCTCAAGCTCAGGCCAGAACAGATATGGAGGCATTGCTGCGGGGTAAACCTTCGAGCGAGCAGTGGCTACAAACCAGCCTCGTTCTCTTTGGTTGGCGCACTGCGTTCGGGCAAATTAATGGATCTGGTACTCACTGCATAATAGATGCTATTTTATGGGGATTGTTTGGGGTTATTTATTCTTCCTGTTATTTATTCTTCCTGAAGCCAAGTAGTAAAAATTTTATTGGAACTGGTTGGAGCCTAGCTCAGGCTACTGACATTCTTATAATTTTCAAGATGGGTCACGTTTAGGGAAATGGTTCCTCGTATGTAATGTTCCAACTAGGCTGACTTCCTTTTTCAGCACGCTTAGGTTGAATTGGGCCTGCCGATTCAGGAGGCTTGGAAAATCCTGTGGCCTCCAGGGTTTGGGGTAGGGTTGCCAGCTCCAGGTTGGGAAATACCTGGATAATTTGGGGGTTGGTGCCTGAGGAGGGCAAGGTTTGGTGGGGGGCGGGACTTCAGTGGGGTATAAAGCCGCTGAGTCTACCTTTCAAAGTGGCCATGTTCTCTGGAGAACTGATCTCAGTAGCAAGAAATCTCCAGCCAGCACCTGGAGGTTGAAGTCCAATCAAAACAACATGACCAAAATGATGAAGAGTTCTTATCAATTTCCACTTATCAATTCTTGAAATAAATTCTTGATATGAGAGAGTCAACATGGGATGTTTATTTCAAGAACTGATAAGTGGACATTGATAAGAATTGTATTCACTACATGCTCGGATAAAGCAATCTATGTGAAACGGTATCTGTTATTGTGCAAAATCCGTTGTGTGTGAGCGATATAAGAAGAGATTTTTTTTAGAGAAATGCTATTATTATAGTAAACAATTTTGCAGATATATCTTTTCTGACTCTTTGTCATTTTGGTCACGGTTGTTTTGATTGGACTTCCATCTTCTGCCATGATCTACTTTTAGCACCTGGAAGTTGGCAACCCCAGTTTGGGGCCTCCAGGCAGCTTTTCTTACTTAGATCCCCCCCCCCTTTAATATGTTGCCAGCTCTGGGTTGGGAAATAACTTGGGATTTTAGGGGTGTAGCCTAGGGAAGGTGGGGTGAGGGGAGGGACTTCTGTGGGGTATAATGCCATAGAATCCACCCTCCAAAGTGGTCGTTTTCTCCAGAGAAAATGATTTGGTTGTCTGGAGATCAATTGTAATAGTGGAAGATCTCCAGGTGCCACCTGGCGGTTGGCAGCTTGGTTAATATGCAAGAGGTGGGACATGCTGAATCTAGAATTCTTGGATATCCCATGCAAAGTACGAAGTATGAAAAAGAGGGGAGTGTGCTAACACTGAGTCAAAGCGAGAAGAAAAGCGATGGTGACATGGGAAAAAACATTTTCCTGTATTCCACAAAAACGCAATGCAACATTTTCCTCACTGCACTGTCATTTTTCTTCACAGCAAAGTGCAAACAACAACCCTGGAGTGAGGGACCATTCCAGCCCTGCAGCCCCAGCAGGTGCTTGGCCTCGTGGCCCTTTAGAACCGGTCTCGGGCCCACATCAAGAGAAAGCATTCCTAACTCTGTTCCTTGGTTCTCCTTGTATGTTTGGTGTTACTGATGATGTATATAGCAGAGCTAGTCTTGAAGCTGAGGTAATTTTTCTCTCCAGGACTGGGTATTCCTGACTCGCTTCTGCTTTCTGTCTGACTATGGGCGCTTGGACTTCCGATTCCGCTACCCGGAGGTATGTCTATGGCAGGAGCCCCCAACCTTTCTGCGTCAGTGGGCACCTTTGGAATTCTGATAAAGGGCAAAAGGCTCAATCACAAAATGGCTGCCGCAGGAGGTGGAGCCAATCACAAGATGGCTGTCACAAGGGGATGGGGCCAATCACAAAATGTCAGGGATCGAGGTTATATCCAACTCTAATAGTAACTCTGCAACTTTTCAGACAGAAGCTCTGCTTGACAGGATTCCTTTTAATCTTCACAGCCAATCAGAAGCCCTGCTGGGAGAAAGACCCACTTAGCCCTGCCCACTTTCAAAAAGCACTTCAAGGGCGCCAGGAAAGGTGTCAGTGGGCGACAAGGTGCCCATCAGCATCACGCTGGGGACTCCTTGTCTATGATTTTCAGTCATGTCCCCATTTTAGCCATCTTTTTAACAAGTCTATTTTTTACTATGGAATATTTCCCCAGGAATATTTCTGAGGCCTTTGGGCTCCCATCCTAACCGCACCTTCTCTGCTTCTCTTTGAAGGCGAAATGCTGCGAGAACATCCTTCTTTATTTCGATGATCCTTCTCAATGGCCGGCAGTCTATAAAAAGGGAAATAAGGTCAGTTCTGAGTGGCCATGCAGCTGCAGAGGATCTCACCCCCCTCTCTCTCAAGGGCTGTATGGATCAATCTGTGCTGTTGCAAACCAGGACTGCTGTCAGAAGCGGCTGTTCCCAGCTGCCATTTCCCACCCCTTCGCAGTGTCCGCAACCCCCCCCCCGACCCAGAGTGGCATTAGATGCTTCCCTTCTCATTCCCTTGAAAAGCAATGTGGCTTACCGCACTGTATTTTAATTCACCCCGGCAACCAGAACAAAAGCAGTATTGGCTGCATACATTTCGGGGTAGGGTGTGAGGGGCATCCAGCAGTATGTTCGCCTGTGGTGCAGTGATGGGGAGGGCAAAGTGATCGCCACAGGCATAAACAGCTTTGAAAGGAGATTAGACAGATTTGTGGAAGATAGGTCTGTTAGTGGCTACTAACCATGGTGACTAACGGGAGGGAAGGAGGCTGAGAGGGGCCAGAGTATTTGGCAGAGGGACTGTGGAGCTGTCAGAAAGGAGCTGGAGCTTCGGATACACGCTTATGCGCATGGGTGAAAGACACAAAAAAAGAGGATGATGCAACAATCTGAACAATCGACCATGGGGTGAGCGTGCGGTGAAGCCGGTTCAGGGTAGGATGTCTGATCAAAACTTCCTGCAATTATTTAAACTGCTGCAAATAGACACATGGTCAGATCGCGCCAAGCGTCCAGTGTGACCACAGCCTGAGTCAATTCTATATCATGTTGGGTCTTTTCGGTGACTGCTGTCTTCTCATAATGTGACCAAAGTATGTCATTTTAGCTTCTAGGGAGAGTTAGCACAGGGCCAATAACACTGACTTTACCTAACAGGGTTGTTAGAATTACTGAAACCATTAAGGAATGCAGTTTGCAAACACTGAGGAAGTGCTGTATAGATGCTAAACACGGTCACACACCTGTTGATCAAATGATGGAATAATGTAAGGTGTTTCCCCCCCTCAAGCAGTGGGTTCTTCCACTGAGCAATTGCGTAGGAAAAGAAGCCACTTTTCAATTTCAAAGGCCCAAGGGGATGAGATTTCCCTCCAAGACAGCTTAAACTGGAATCGGCCAGGTTGAAGAACAGCAATTTATTCAGCACCGTGGAACGCTGGAGGAAAACATTAGTCAGAGCTACAAAGCCGCGACAGATTTTGCATATTTCTGCAGCACATAATTGACATAATTTGCATGATTATAGCCGATGTCAGGGAGCAACTGGATCTCTTTCTTGTGTGATGTAATCCCGTGTGCTTTCTGGTGTGAGATTAGATGCAGCAGTTCCCGGGAGCTGAGCATCAATTACCAGCTCAGCACCAGGCGTGTTTGCTCACAGACGTTCTCTGTGCCAGGGAAGTCAATCTGGGTTCTTCTCAGAATACAATTTTAATTCTTTCATGCTCAAAAAGTACTTATCCTTCTTACCTCCCAGAGCAAACGACAGCTTCAGGGGATGACTTAGACTATGGAAAATGGTCTAGGGGAAAGGATTAAAAGGTTGCTGCCTTGTTTTAATTCCCCTCTTTCCCAGCTGCTTTTAAATAAAATTATATTGGATCAGGGTTTTTGCCCCGAAATACTGATCTGGTTTCCATTCAGAGAATCAAAGAGTTAGAAGGGGCCATACAGGCCATCTAGACCAACCCCCTGCTCGATGCAGGATCAGCCTAGAGCATCCCTGACAAGGGTTTGTCCAGCCGCTGCTTAACAGAATCATATTAATGTGAATCATATCACAATTACTGTGTACTTGGTAATCTCCTTTAGGACTGTTTGATGAAGGAGTCCGTGATCCGCCCAGAGAACAACCAGGTGATCAACCTTACAACCCAGTATGCCTGGTCAGGATGCCAGGTAAGGGGGCTTCACGGGGGGCAAGACTAGCTACCCATCTCTGCAAACTCCATCCCCTTCTTCATTTTATTCAGTTGCAGAATAAACTATCCCAAAGACTTGGGGAAGGTAACAGCATCAGGTGCAGCTCTCAGCAGGGGTCCTTTCTGTGCCACGAAAAGCAAATTTCTTGGAAAGGGACAAAAGAAATTAGTTGTTGTAGATTTTCTGGGCTGTTTGGCCGTGGTCTTGGCATCGTAGTACCTGACGTTTTGCCAGCAGCTGTGGTTGGCATCCTCAGAGGTATAACACCGAAAGATGGAGTACTCTCTGTGTCAATGTGAGAAGAAACATAGTAGGCAGGTAATTTATATCTACTCAAGAAGGGGTGGTAGGGCTGAATCATTGTCTTGTAGGAGTTTCCCAGGCTGTGACATGCTGATGCAGGAGCTTTCCTGAGGAGGTTCTTTTGCATATGGATTGGCTGCTGAAATTCTAATCTTATCTGTAGTGTTGTTGTAAGATGTACAGCATTTTGTGTTTTTCAGGACTGGAAACCATGCCCTATTTATTTTTAAACTCTCTTCTTTGTCACACCCAGAGGCACTAATCCTCTGAATCAAGAGCCAGGAGGCAACATCAGGGAAAGACCTCGGGTTCTATGCCCTGTTGCTGGCCCTCCAGAGGAACTGGTTGGCCACTTTGAGAGTCAGGATCCTGGAGTAGATGGACCACTGGTCTGATCCAGCAAATGGATCTTCTTATGTTCTTAAATTTTGCACCAAGAACTTGGTGCTGAATTCTGCCATGTGTACAGATTATTTATACATTTGTTGCATCACCCCACTTATTTTGCTTAAGTTATTGTGGTTTGGGTGGTTGTGGTTTTTCTGCTGTCTTTCATTGTTTCTTCTGGTTTGGCTGTTCACAGCAGAAGCAGCAAAAGATCCCAAAGCCCAACGAAAATGCACATTCTGAAAGATACAAGTGGGAGTAGTAGACAAGTTGCTTGCATATGTTCTGTGCCCTGTTTGTTGTGCAGAAACTCCTGGGGTGTTCCAGTTTGTAAGAAAGGGGCACTTCCTGATGGTCAAACACGGGCAAAAGGGGGTGGGGAGGAAAGGAGGAGGCATTCGGATCAAACGTCGTTCCTCCATTCTACACCGCTCTTCTCTCTTCTGTGTTGTCTCGCCCAGCTGGTGACCGAGAGCTCCGTGAGGTACCTGAGCTGCGCAAGCGGCCGGAGCTTCCGCTCAGTCCGTGAGCGCTGGTGGTATGTGGCGCTCAGCAAGTGTGGGGTGAGTCTCTTCGTTTCCCACTGGAACTCTGACTTCATCGACCCCTTCTGGAGCACCTTCCTCGAAGTCATGGTGACTTTTCTCCTGTCCTCCCACAGGGCGACGGGCTGGAGCTGGAGTACGAGATGATCCTGACCAATGGCAAATCCTTCTGGACGCGCCACTTTTCAGCTGATGAGTTTGGTAAGTTCCCGTCCGGGTCCTAAGGAAGATGCCAGGTTTGAGTGTGATGATGCAAGATTCGCATTTTGGAAATGGTCCCTACGCATTTGTTGTTGAGATCTGGTAGAGAATGACAAGAGAAGCAACATGGTGCGGTCGCAGAGTTCCCCAGCTGTTTTGAGCTCTGATACAGGCCAATGGGAACAACCACAAAATGGCTGATGTACAGGCCCATAGCTATGGTGGGGCTTTTTGGGGGCTCCACCCCCTTTCTTAAAGGCACAGCCCCATAAAAATTTATCCTGTAGATGCTTTTTTTCAATATTTTAAAAACATTTTTTTTAAAAGGCGTGTGCTCCTTTAAGCAAAGTGGGGTGCTGTCGTTGACTAATTCCCACACTGAGCAAGGGGGTTGGAGTAGGTGACCTCTAGGATCCCTTCTGACTGTGTCAAGAAACTGGTCTCCTTTAAGAGAGTTTTTCTACCCAAGTTGAGCAGGTGGAGACCAAGTCAGCAAGCCATCGGCAACACTAGCCCCGGATCAGCCCTCCAAAGGGCAACAGCAGCCTCTTTAGAGCCGCATGTGGCATGCGGGGTGATGCCCGCCTTCCAAGGGTGAACTTTCCTCCAACAACCTTTTTCCCTTGTGCTTCCCAGGCATCCTGGAGACGGACATCACGTTCCTGCTCATCTTTATCCTGATCCTCGTCATTTCCTGCTACTTCGGCTGTGAGTGCTCCAGGGTACCCCAGTGCTGAAATGCGGGCATTCGGGGTGGCAGCCATCACTGGATAAATGATACACTTCTGCACAGTGATGCCAGCTTTCTCAAGGGAGCAGGAAGTCCTTGAGAGCCGGTTTGGTGTCGTGGTTAGGAGTGTGGACTCTAATCTCAGAGAACCGGGTTCGGTTCCCCACGCCTCCTCGTGCAGCTGCTGGTGTGGCCTTGGACCAGTCACAAGTTCTCTCAGAGCTGTTTTCTCACAAGCAGTCCTTGAAAGAGCTCTCTCAGCCCCACCGACCTCACTGGGTGTCTGCTGTGGGAAGGGGAAGGGAAAGGAGTTTGTAAGCCACTCTTAGACTCCTTCAGGTAGTGAAGGACAGGATATAAATCCAATCTCCTCTCTTCTTCTAAAAGCATTCTCAGTATTTGTGCGGGATTGAGAGTAGGGTGCAGGGTGTGGGGGTCTGCAAGGCAGACAGTGGGATCTGTGGCCCTTTGCTGGAGAAGAGAAAGGCTCCCATTCCCACAGCTTTCTGGGAATTTTGCAAAACTGAAGTATTCAGTAGGGCTTTTCTACGCAGGCAATAGACCTGCGCCGTACTAAACGATTCACAAAGTTACTTGGAGAAATTATTAGGGACTGTGGTCTATACTACCGTGTGCAGTTTGTTGGAACTAGGATCCTGCTGCGGAATTTTGCATCATTTAATGCGTCGTGTTAGAAGAAGAAGAAAAAGAGATTGGATTTATACCCGTCCCTTCCCTCGGAGTGGCTTACAAACTCCTTTCCCTTCCCCTCCCCACAACAGACACCCCCCTGTGAGGTAGGTGGGGCTGAGAGAGCTCTTTCAAGAACTGCTCTTTTTCAAGAACAGCGGTGCCAGAACTATGGCTTGCCCAAGGTCATCCAGCAGCTGCAAGTGGAGGAATGGGGAATCAAACCCGGTTCTCCCAGATTAGAGTCCACGCACTTAACCACGACACCAAACTGGCTCTCCCAGTTTGCTTTGCTTCAGTTATGTTTTTTTTTTAAAGACTTCGGGTTGGTTCTACAGCCCTAATTCCTATTGCATCGTTAATTGAATGTTCCATCCTGTCAACTGTATTGACTCCCTCTGTGTATTCTACCTTGAGTCCAAGTGAGAAAGGCGGATTATAAATAACGTAAATAAAATAAATAATGAAGTTATATGAGAACCCCCCCATGCACTGTGATTGGATTCCACAGAGAGAGAGAGAGATCTGCTTTGCAAGCTGATTTTCCTCCAATTTTTAAAAAAATTTTTTTGCAGATCTGTTGAAGGGACGGCAGCTTCTCCACACCACGTACAAGATGTTTATGACTGCAGCCGGAGTGGAGGGTGAGTCTGGGCAGGGAGGAAGCTTGCTGGATAGAAAAGGAACCTGTGAAATCCACGAGTCAATTGGGTCAGCTGGGTGTCAAAACTCTGCTACGGAGAAGGTGTGTATTCAGCACCCTCTATGAATCAAGGAAACCAGCTGGATCCGAAGGTATTTGCTTTTTTTGCAAAGTCAGAATCCTGCGGCACCTTCAGGACCGACAAAGTTTAATTCTGGGTATGAGCTTTTGTGTGCATGCCCACTTCTGCAGGTGCAGAAGTAACTGGGTGATAAGTGCAGCTAAGATTGCATTAAAGCAGTTGGGAAGAAGACAAGAAAGCAGTTGGGTACTGCGGTGGCTCAGTGGTTAAGACGTTGCACTGCAGACCAGAAGGTCGGTAGTTTGGCAGTTCAAGACCTGAGTGCTGCGTAATGGAGTGAGCTCCCGTCTCTGGCCCCAGCTCCTGCCAACCTAGCAGTTCAAAAGCAAGAAATTGCAGGTAGATAAATAAGTACCGCTTCGGTGGGAAGATAACAGCGTTCCGTGCGCCTTGGCGTCCAGTCATGCCAGCCACATGACCATGGAAATGTCTTTGGACAGCGCCGGCTCTTCGGCTTGGAAACGGAGATGAGCACCGCCCCCTAGAGTTGGATTCAACTCGCTTTCAAGCAAGGGAAAGCTTTACTTTTAAGAAAGCCTTTGCTGGTATTCACAGGTTTTACCAACTGCTTTCATGCAATCTTAGCTGTACTTAACGCCCAGTTACTTATGTATCTTGACTCTGATTAGCCCTTCCTGGCAACTAAAGTCCACCCCACCCCACCCCCCAGCCACCTATATGTCAGGCTTGAAGAACTTTGTTTCAGTGCATCTGAAGAAGTGGGCATGCACACAAAAGCCTATACTCAGAATTAAACTTTATTGGTCTTAAAGATGCCACTGGACTCAAACTTCGTTCTATTACCAAAGACCAACACAGCTACCCACCTGAATTTTGTTTATTGTGCATAATTGATTTTGCTGGTTATAGGGAAAAGACACAGAGCTATCCGTAGTACTGAATCCTGCTCCCTGAATTGTCCTCTTGTTTCCCAAGTTTTGTGGGAAATACTGATATAAAATCATTGGCTCCCCCTCACAAAGTTTTGCAATTTGGTGATAGGATTTAGGATTCCCCTTAATACCGTCGTGATCACACTGCGGAACTGCCTCAGGTGTTGAAACAAGGCTTCATTTTTGCGTCCAGTACCAAATTCCAGCTTGTGGATTTATGGGATATATAAAAGTCTGTGTATTGATAGAACACTTAGTGCTAATTTATTATACTTCTGTGATTTGGGTTTTTGGCTTTTTATAAACTGCTTTGGCAAGGAGGAAGGTGAAAGGGGAGACAAGATGGAGGGGAGAGAATTGGAGACTGTATTTTAACTGTGTTGGGACGTTTTAATCACACACGCAGCCACACGCACACACACGGAGTCCTCAGGGTAGCTTTACAATATTGAATATACGATGAAGCCAAAATGAGTTTCACTCATGCAATAATAAAATACAGGACAAAAAGACAAGTAACTTAAAAAGAATTACACACCAGCAGCTAAATGGATAGTTCAGGGTAGCCCAATTTTGCCAGATCTCAGAAGCTAAGTAGGGTCGGCCCGGGCCAGTACTCAGATGGGAGACCACCCAGAAAGTCCAGGGTCACTACACAGAGGCAGGCCAAGGCAAACCAACCTCTATATGTCTCAGCCCTGACCTGGACGGCTCAGGCTAGCCCGATCTCCTCAAATCTCAGAAACTAAGCAGGGTTGGCCCTGGTTAGTACCTGGATGGGAGACCACTGAGGAAGTCTAGGGTTGCTACGCAGAGGCAGGAAATGGCCAATTCTCTCTTAACGCCTGGTGCCTTCAAAACCCCACAGGGTCACCATAGGTCAAATGTGTCTTGATGGCAAAAAGCCCCAAAAAACTAAACATCAGCAGTAAAAAAATCAAGTAGCAAAAGAAGAGGACTGCCATCAAAGGCCTGGATAAATGAAAACTTTTCCACCCGGTCCCAAAAACTCAGCACCACAGGCCACGGGAAGGGAGTTCGATAAATAAGATGCCACCCCAGAGAAGGCCCCCAAGGCACAGACAGGGCTCTGGAGAAGATTTAATAGAGCGGACTCGTCTCCGCTGTTCTTTTTCCCTTTTCCTTTTCAGTGCTGAGCCTGATGTTCTTCTGCATCTACTGGGGCCAGTACGCAAGCGACGGTATTGGTAACGGCAGCCTCAAGATCCTGGGTAGGTGTCAGTGGAAATCTTGCCCCTCTGATGGGTGCCGTTTTGCCTGGCAGCGTAGCGTAGTGTGGTTCAGAGTGTCTTGTGGTGTGGTAGAGTGCTTAGACATGTGGGGCCCTCCCGTTTTATCCTGGCGACAGCTTTGTTGGGAGGGGGCCTGGCGGCTGTCTCTCAGCCTAACCTACGCGAGTGACCTAACCTAAGGAAGTAACCTCAGTTTCTAAGTGCACCCATTGAAGTTTTACATCTGAATAGGAATTTGGGCCCAATTCTGCTTAGTCCAGATCTGGAGGTCCAGGTGCTGCACGATGCTAACCTAGTAAAAGCCCGGACTCTGCTACGCCTAGGATTGCCGGGTCCCCCACCAGCCAATGCTCCCTCTAAACTCTATAGTCCGGTGAGCAAAAAATTCTACTTTCTGAGCTACTGGCATTAAAGTTGTGAGCAAGCGATTTGGCCACTGCATAAATTAGTTTGCTCTGGAGCCATCCTTCCTGAGCGAAGGCAAAAATGTGTGATCTGGGAGCTAAAAAACTGTGAGCTGGCTCACACTAACTCAGCATAGAGGGAACACTGCCGCCAGCCATGGGCACGGGATGGGGGCAGGGTTGTCGGATCCAGGCTGGGAAACTCCTGGGGATTTGAGGGTGGAGCCTGGGGAGGACAGGGACCTCAGTGAGGTACAGTGCCATAGAGTCTACCCTCTAGAGCATCTGTTTTCTCCAGGAGAATTGATCTCGGTAGCCTGGAGATGGGCTGTAATTCCAGGGGGATCTCCAGGCCCCCCCCCCCCCCCCCGGAGGCTGATATGATCCGCCCCAGCTAAGCATGGCGTTCCGTTCCACGCATCATGCTGAACCTTATGGTCCACACCTAAGCAGCGTTAAGCCCTTTCCAAGTCCCTCGCAGTCCATTGGCTCAGGAGGGTGTAACTCTGCTTAGGATGGCACTATTTGTCACAATTTTGGGGGGTTGTGTGTGTCAGTATATCCTGCAGTTTATTTCTCCCAGCTGTTTGGGAAGAAATCGGTGGGTTTCAATGGCCATTCCATGTCATTCTTTTTGGTATGTCCCCCCCTCCCTCCATGGGCGCAGGATGTCCTACATACGGGAGGTCCGTAGACCACCAACCCTTATCCCAGAAGGACCCAGTCGCCTAGGCTCATCCCACCCCCCTCTTTCTCTCTCTCTAGCCAAGCTCCTCTTCTCCGTCAGTTTCCTGATCTTCCTCCTGATGCTTATCCTGCTGGGAAAGGGATTTACAGTCACCAGGTACCTGCACAGCTGAAGGGGGACAGATCATTTGGTGGGATGTAGCTTTCCTTTGCTGCAGACTGCATAGTTGTGGGGCAGAGTATGCTGACAGAGAGCCATCTGGTCTGTAGCTGAAGGGCCAGCTGCGTAGTAGGTCCACGTTTGTGGCATTTTTAAAGTGAAAAAGGAGCTTCGGGAGAGGGGAATTTCAAGCGGAGAAGGGGCAAGAAGGCAAAAGGTGCGAAATTCTTTCCTTCCCACTGTTTCTCTACTGCCAGTCATTCCTTGGCAGTTACCCAGGCCCGTAGCCACTATGGGGCTTTTGGGGGCTCTGCCCCCTTTCTGAAAGGCACAGCCCCCCCGAAGAATTTCTCCTGTAAATGCTTTTTTCCAATCATTTAATTTTTTTTAAAGGTGTGCTTTCCTTTAAGCAGAGTGGGGTGCTGTCATTGACTAATTCCTGCACTGAGCAAGGGGGTTGGACTAGGTGACCTCTAGGATCCCTTCTAATTCTGTGTCAAGAAACAGGTCTCCTTTAAGAGAGTTTTCCTGCCTCAGCTTTCTTGACTATAGGAGTCATCATCCCCACCTGCCGGCTTGTTCTCAGAATTGTCGCTTAAGCCCGCAGAAGTGATTAACTTGCGGCAGCTGAGAACTGTCATGTCAAGTGGCAAACAGCTTGCAATTTAGAGATCTATCCTGGGAACAGCTTTCTATTGGCGAAATTGCTTTTCTTTCTGCACTGAGAACTTCAGCCCCACCAGGAAAAAATTTGCCCCACAAGCCACAGAATCCTGGCTATGGGGCTGCTGCTCCCCTGTCGTCCCCCCCCCTCCCGCCAACGAACAAGTTCCCAAGGCACGTTTGCTAGTGTCAGAATTCCTTTTGGAACTCTGCATGGAGATAGAGGCCGTTTGGAGTGGAGAGTCAGGCAAGGAAAGGCACTTCTCTGGTTTGAACAGCCCTTTATCCAAAGCTGTTTTCAAAAATGGGGTCGACAGTGTATCATTAGCGCCAGAAGTTCCTTCAGCAAATGTCAGATCGCAGGGCTAAGAGGACTGAGTTTTGTACTGTATAGCTGGAAACTTGCTGCGGTGGCAAGAATATTGATGGGATTATGACCAGAGTGCGGTCGGATGCATTTCATCTGGTGATGGGAGAGAGGCTTATGAGATGCGGGATTCTGCAGGCGGACAAAGAAGCTCTCTATTGAAACGCCAAACTTTTCCCTTGTCCCCTGGGTATTCTGCCGCTAGCAGGGGCTTTTGCAAAGCCAAATCCGGCATGAACTGTGGAATAAACATTGGCTCTAAAATGCAGAGCTCTGCCTGTTACACCCTTCGCCCCCGCTCCCTTAATCAAGGCCACTGAATGGTAACCTGAGTAGAAAGAACTCCTGGCTGTTCTGGAAGATGCTGAGACCCTTTAATTAAGTCTCCAGCAGAATTAAATCCCTTATCTGCCGAGCAGTCACTGATGGCTTTTCTCTGTGCGCCGTTTGGCGCTCACAAGACATTTTCAGTGCAATAACCGAGACGGCGGAGAGACAATCCCTTCGATGTGCTGTTCTTATTTCTAGAACAAAGAGTTGGGGGATTTGTCGGCAGAAAGGCTCTAGCAGGCAGGGGTTTTGTGGAGAAGCGCTGACGAGATGAGAAATGAAACAGCCGGGTTTTGTACATGGGCTTAGGAGATGCTGGGATGTCATTTCTTTGGATTCTGTTAGGGCAGAACCTCACTGAAAGGATATTGGACATTACTGGCTTGCAGTTGAGGGTTATCGGGGAGTGTACGTTAGTGGGATGGAAACTGTGTTGCGGGGCTGTTATGGACATAAGAACATTAGAGCTTTGCTGGATCAGAACAGTCATCTATCTAGTCCAGCATCCTGTCTCACACAGTGGCCAACCAGTTCTCCTGGATGGCCAACAACAGGGCATGGAGGCTGAGGCCTTCCTAAGAACCTCAGAAGAGCCCTGTTGGATCAGACCAGTGGTCCATCTAGTCTAGCATCCTGTCCCACACAGTGGCTAGCCAGTTCCTCTGGAGGGCCAACAACAGGGCAGAGAGGCCGAGGCCTTCATAAGGACCTCACAAGAGCCCAGCTGGATCAGACCGGTGGTCCATCCAGTCCAGCATCCTGTCTCACACAGTGGCCTCAACCAGTTCCTCTGGAGGGCCCACAACAGGGCAGAGAGGCCGAGGCCTTCATAAGGACCTCACAAGAGCCCAGCTGGATCAGACCGGTGGTCCATCCAGTCCAGCATCCTGTCTCACACAGTGGCCTCAACCAGTTCCTCTGGAGGGCCCACAACAGGGTGAAGAGGCCGAGGCCTTCCCCATATCCTGTCTCCTGGCTCTGGACATGGAAGTTCCCCTCAGTCCCCATGGTCGAGAAGCCACTGATAGACCTGTCCTCCACTCGTCTCTCTAATCCCCTTTTAAAGCTGTTTATTCCTGTGGGCATCGCTACATCCTCTGGTAGCAAATTGCACATTTTAATCACTCTTGGGCAAAAGGTTTGCATCAGGGCCGGTTCTGGGGTTTGGCAGGCCGTGAGCAGACACTCCCCTGGGGCCCCTTCATGCCCTCCTTTCTACCCCCCCCCCCCACTTGCCCACACCCCTTCTCCCGCTTGCAAGCCCCGCCAACCCCCATACTCAAGTCACCTGCGCCATCTGTACACCATTTCCCTGGCAGCACTAACCCATCTATGCAGCTGGGAATGCTGCTGCTGCAGCCTCCAAGAACACCACCCCGGTGCCCCACCCACTGGCCCTCCCTCCATGGGCCTTTGGGAGCATGGGTGCAGGCTGGTGGCAAGGGAAGATGTGTGGGTGGGGGTCAGCGGCAGTGGGCCCCTCCAGAAATCCTGCCCCCTGGCAGCTGCCCCACCTCAGGTTATGCACATGCCAGCCCTGGGTCGCGTGCGACAATTCTCCTCCGCCGCCGGACCCTGAGACTCTCATCCGATGTCTTCTGCCAAGTCTTCCTTCACTGGAGAAATATCTTCCTCTGTTGGAGAATGACTTTCCCCTTCCTCTACCAGAGGACTCCTTCCTTCGTTAGAGGGAAATCTGGCTTTATATGGGAGGACGACTTTGGCGTCACGGGTTCCCAATTAGTGGAAGGGAGTTACAACCCAAAATTTAGAGGAAAAGTGTTGGGGGGTTCGTGGTTCAGCCTTCCAATCCTGGCTCACGGCTCCCTGTCTTGCAGGGGTCGGATCAGCCACACGGGCTCTATCAAGCTCTCGGTGTACATGACCCTCTACACAATCACACACGTCGTGCTCTTCATCTACGAGGCAGAGGTGAGTGCTTTCCCCCGTGGCTCCTGCTGCCTTTGGGAGCCCTTCCGTTCTGCCATCGTTTTCCAGCCTGGGGAGCTTTCCGTTTGGGAGATCAGGGACTTCCACTTCTAATTATTCATTTATTTAGAATATGTCTGTGTTAACAACCTAAGAACCCTGCTGGATTAGACCAGTATCCCATCTCACACAGTGGCCAACCAATTCCTCTGGAAGGCTAACAACAGGGCATAGAGGCCGAGGCCTTCATAAGATCATAAGAAGAGCCCTGCTGGATCAGACCACTGAGGGTCCATCCAGTCCAGCATCCTGTCTCACACAGTGGTCAGCCAGTTCCTCTGAAAGGCTCACAACAGGGCATAGGGGCCGAGGCCTTTTCCTGATGTTGCCTCCTGGCTCTGGGATTCAGAGGATTAGTACCTCTGAATGTGGAGGTTCCCCCCAACCAGCATGGCTAGTAGCCACTGATAGACCTATTCTCCATGAATCTTATCTATACGAACATCAGAAGAGCCCTGCTGGATCAGACCAGTGGTCCCTCTAGACCAGGATCCTGTCTTATACGGTGGCCAGCCAGTTCCTCTGGAGGGCCAACAACAGGGCATGGAGGCCAAGGCCTCTGAACATGGCGGTTCCCTTTAGTCACCCTGGATAATTGCCATTGATTTGACCCGTCTTCCATGAACTTGTCTAATCCATTTCTCATCAGGTTCTCTTATTAATGAAATAGGAATCCCAGCTTCCCTTTGGAGGTCATTTCTCCATGGAGGAGCCTTCTCCTCCCCTCCCTAATCTAAGGGCCGGAAGAAAGTAAATCTCTCGAAGGCCTTCCCATTCACTGGCTCTCCTCTTCCCCAGGACCCTACAGGGAAGACGCTCATCCCCTGTCTCCGTGGAGAATTGTGCTTCTGCTCCCCGGCCCTAAATAGCCTGTGTTGGGGGGTGGTTTTTTTGCTTGAACCGCCACTTTTCCCATTTGCTCACCCACTTCCTTCCTTCCCGGGGCTCAGTTCTTTGACCAGGCGCAGGTGCTGTATACTTATGAGTCGCCGGCTGGGTACGGCCTGATCGCATTACAGTTTGTGGCTTACATCTGGTTCTGCTACGCCATCCTGATCACGCTCAAGCAGTTCCCAGAGAAGCAGCCCTTCTACGTCCCCTTCTTTGCGGCCTACACCCTCTGGTGAGTGAATCCAAAAAGAGTTATGGGGTGGGAGGAGGAGAAGGCGGCACACTTTCCCATCCCCTCCTGCCTGATCCTTTTAACTGGCACTGCTGGGGATCGAACCTGGGACCTTCTGCATGCCAAGCAGATGCTCTTCCACTGAGCTACAGCCCCACTTCATGGCTGTCCAGGGTCCCAGGTGGAGGTCTTTCCCATCACCTCCTGCCTGGTCCTTTCAACTGGAGATGCCGGGGATCAAACCTGGGACCTTCTGCGTGCCAAGAAGATGCTCTTCCACTGAGCTATGACCCTTCCCTTCATCCCCTCACCTCTCAGAGTATTCCATCTCAAAGATCCCCAAACAGCTGTAAGGCAATACCCAATTAATCAGCCTGTCTTATATATTTTCAAAGGGAGAACGGCCATCTTCTCCTTTCCTTTGGGGCAGCCTCAGAACAGTTCTGAACTGAGCCCGGCTGCAGCGTGGGAAGTCCAGTCGGGGACGGACTGGCTCGTTAACCGACTGGGAACTTTCCCAGTGCACGGCTGTGCCGCCAGGCGGAGAGCTGATGGCCAGGAGCCAGCTGTGCTCAGACCTGGGCAGGGGTCTGGAGGAGGTAACAGCGGCAGAGGAGGAAGCAGCTGGCAGGGAAATGGTCCCACCTGCGGCGGTGCAAGCACTGTGTGTGGTCCATTCGGCTTGTTCCAGGGCTGTTTTAACTTCTCGTTCTGCCCCCAAAACCTCTCGTCACATCACTTCTCCTCCATCTTATGATTCAGGGAAGGGCTGTGGCTCAGTGCTAGAGCACCTGCTCGGCATGCAGAAGGCCCCAGGGTCAATCTCAGGCATTCCCAGTTATAAGGAACAGGCAGGAGAGGATGGGAAAGAACCTAGAGAGCCACTGCTGGTCAGAGTAGACCAGAGACACTGCAGTTCTGTGGGCGTTCACATGAACGCAAAGGCCCAATCTGCAGTTTGTAAGACTCATTAAGGCCCCCAAATATTTTTTCCCTTTGTGTTTCTCTCAACACACACCTTGATTTATTTAAGTCCAGTGGCACCTTTAAGACCAACAAAGTTTGATTCTGGGTATGAGCTTTTGTGTGCATGCCCACTTCATCAAGCACACAAAAGCTTCTACCCAGCATGAAACTTTGTTGGTCTTAAAGGTGCTGCCGGGCTCAAACTTGGTTCTGTTGCTTCAGACCAACACAGCCACCCACCTGAATCTATCTTTAATTAGTTAGAAGAAGAAGAAGAAGAAGAAGAAGAAGAGATTGGATTTATACCCCGCCCATCACTACCCAAAGGAGACTCAGAGCGGCTTACAATCTCCTTTCCCTTCCCCTCCCCACAACAGACAACCTGTGAGGTCGGTGGGGCCGAGAGAGCTCTGACAGAAACTGCTCTTTTTCAAGAACAGCTCTGACAGAACTATGGCTTGCCCATGGTCATCCAGCAGGTGCAAGTGGAGGAGTGAGGAAATCAAACCCAGTTCTCCCAGATTAGAGTCCGCACTCCAAACCACTACGCCAAACTGTTTTTTTCTTAGCATATTTAGTCTCAAGAAGAGATACTGATGAACTTGAAAGTTTGCTCACTCTTTGATGCTTCAGTCGTTACTAATAGCAGTAATACCCTTCTGTTTTGGGACGCACGCACCCCGATTGACCAGTGTGACAGTTTTTTTATCTCCTTGAAAGATTCTGTCTTGTCTCTTTAGCCTAGGTGCTGCTAGGGAATATGGCTTAGCAGCCACAGCTGCTTTTTCCCCTCTGTCTGTCAACCGATTAATGGCCAGAAGAAATCTTCTTAATAGTCTAATGGATGACTCGGCCACAATGGACGGATAGAGATTGGAAGGAGGAGGGCAGAGGCCCCTGGTTCTGGTATAATACAATTAGGCTTGAATTCACTTATGTCACTTAAACCTCTTTTTCGGCCTTTCTCCTGTGGTTGGCAAGGCGTCTCTCAATACACAAACTTTGGGCTTCCAATCTGCAAAAGGCAGGCAGTTTTAAACATGCTTCTATCAGGGTTTTTTTTATTGATTGAGGGACATGCAGGGAGGTGCATTCAGCCTTCTTGTATGTGTGACCTTTGGTCCAGGAAGGTGCAGAGTCTGGCCCAGTGGAAACGACATCTTCTCGGGGACGAAGGGCCGAGTGGTTGTAGAAGCTGTGCTTCAAAACAGAATATACACCAGGGCTCCCCAACCTTTTTGAGCCTGTGGGTACGTCTGGGATTCTGATACTGCGTGGCGGGAGCAGCCTCAAAACAGCTGCCACAAGATGGCTGCCGCAGGAGGCGGAGCCAGCCACAAAATGGCACACAGTGAAGTTCCTCAGTGCTGCGGTGGCAGCTGCTGCCAAAGCAACGTTTTTTTAAAAATATGCATAGTCAATCAAGTCACTGATGGCCAGTCAGAAGCCTTGCTGGGCAAAAGCCCCACCTGACTATACGTGCTTTCTAAAAACACTTGGTGGGTGCTGGGGAAGCCACTCTGCTGGGGGCCCCAATATACACCAACTAGGGATGGAGATACTGTCTGGGTAGCTGGAGAGCTGACTTGAGAAAGAAGTGAGGGGGGGGAGGTGTTTTTCTGACACCTTGAAAGAAAAGTTGGGCCCTGACCAGGATAGCCCAGGCAAGCCTGATCTCGTCAGATCTCAGAAGCTAAGCAGGGTTGACTGTGGTTAGTACTTGGCGTGGAGACTTCCGTGGAATACCAGGTCGAGAGGACAGAGGCAGGCTTTCAGCCATTTCTCTGAATATCCTCCAAGCCCCCAGTAGGGGTCAGTCACCAGAGGTCAACGTGACTTCCAGGTGCATCCCCCCCCCCCCCCAAGAAATTTGGGAAGTTTATGTTGTGTTGAGATGGCTAGACAGTGTCATCGATGCAACAAACACGAAATTAAGCAAACATGAAATTAAGCAAACAACAAAAGACAGGAGGGCCTGGCGTGATGTGGTCCATGGGGTCGCGAAGAGTCGGACTCGACTGTGCAACTGAACAACAAATGTTGTGTTAGCAAAAGGAAGTGTGTGTGTGCGTGTGTGTGTGTGAAGGGGAGGGCGGCTTGTGTGTCAAGACAACCACTTTTTCTCTTGCAGGTTCTTTGCTGTCCCCGTCACAGCACTTATCGCCAACTTTGGCATCCCCAAGTGGGCGCGGGAGAAGATCGTCAATGGCATCCAGTTGGGCATCCATTTCTACGCCCACGCAGTCTTTCTGGTGAGAATCCCCACCAGCCTCCTTACTGATGAATTCAGAAAATTTGTCTGCCGTCTCTCCGGGAACCTGCCCGAGGAGGCTTCCAAAATCAAAACAAATAACAACAAAAAGATACAAATTAAAAGGCAGGGTTCCAAAGAAGCAGATATATTTTTGCATCTCCCATTACGGCACACATCTTTCTCCTAGAGAGAGGTCTCTTAGAAACACAAAAAGGTGTGTCCCATTGACTCAGCCTCGCTTTTCCGCATGACCTGTTGATTCACTTTCCTAACCCTCTGATGCAACCCAAAGTCAGTATTGTATTCTGTCATTAGAGCAAGTCCTTTATATATATATATATATATATATATATATATATATATATATATATATATATATAGGTAAAATTTATTGTAGTATAAATTCAAGTACATACATATAAGAGTCTAAGAACAGCAATCCAGTCCAAAGTAACTTGGATAAGTAGGTGTTGCAGCTAAAATTGAACAGTATTTTTTAAAAGAGTAAAAATTTAAGGGAAGTAAGAAGTCTAATACATTAAAGGCTTCTATAATGAACATAAGAACATAAGAGAAGCCAATGCTGGATCAGGCCAGTGGCCCATCCAGTCCAACACTCTGTCACACAGTGGCCAAAAACACCAGGTGCCCTCAGAAGGTCCAGCAGCAGGGCCAGGACACTAGAAGCCCTCCCGCTGCTACCCCTCCCCCCCAAGCACCAAGAATACAGAGCACCACTTGCCCCAGACCGAGAGTTCCTATCTATACCTTGTGGCTAATAGCCACAGATGGACCTCTGCTCCATATGCTTATCTAATTCCCTCTGGAAGCTGTCCACGCTTGTAGCCACCACCACCTCCTGTGGCAGCGAATTTCATGTGTTAATCAATTAATGGATTCAGATTCTCTCTTAGATGCCAGGTATTCTAAAACAGGAAGCCACACAGTCGCAAATTTCTGTGCATCAGGATCTGTTTCCCCTTGTGTCATCTTTGTCCATTATACTTTGTACAAAACTCTTGTATTTTTAAAAGCCGATCAGAGATTGTAAGTCTCTAGTGCAAGTCCTTGATAGAGCTTCTTTTTGTCAACTATTTTTTAGAAGCGACTTCCCTTTTTGGGGGGGGGCAGGGGAGTCCTATTTTGGGGGGTTGGGAACAATGCTCCAAGCTATGGAGTCTTGTGAGCAAAAATTCTACTTGGTGAGCTCCTGGCATTAAAGTTGTGAGCGAGCGACTTGCCTGCTGCAAAAATTAGTTTGCTCTGGAGCCACATCCTTCCTGAGCGAAGACAAAAATGTGTGAGCCGGAGGCTAAAAAACTGTCAGCTAGCTCACACTAACTCAGCTTAGAGGGAACACTGCTGCCAGCTTGATGCTTCTCTCGTCCCCTCAGATCATGACCCGTCCCTCAGCAGCCAACAAGAACTTCCCTTACCACGTGCGGACGTCACAGATCGGGATCGTAGAGGAGGCAGCCGCCGGGGCCAAGTTCCCGCACCACGTTTACGGCAACGTCACCTTTATCAGCGACTCCGTGCCAAACTTCACGGAACTCTTCTCCATCCCCCAGAGCACAGGGAGCAGCAGCGCCAGCAACGTGAGCCCCCTTCCAGGTTTCCCTGTCCGCTCTGGGCCCCAACTTTGCTCCGCCATCGCTTGTTTCAGAGTCCACAACACCCCAGGGAGAAGGGGACCGCGTCTCCTACCCAGACACAGGATATAAATGCTTCTTAGAAAGTCCACTGAATAAATGGAATAGCGGCTTGGCGTTCAGAGGCGGGTGTGCCAGGAAGTCGGGCATGGGCAGTCTCTAGAAAGGCACTGCTGTGTCCTTGGGGAGGCCCTGCACAGTGCTTACACACTAGGTTCAGCTCCTGGTCAGTAGCAGACCAAAGAGCGGCAGTGCCAACCCGAGCAGTGTGGTGCTGTGGATAGAGTCGTGTAGCAGATAGAGTGGCAGGCTAGGATCCTGGGCGGCCTGGGTTCGAATCCCCACCTCTGCCACAGATGCTTGCTGGGTGACCTTGGGCCCATCACAAGGTCTCAGCCTGGCCTACCGCACAGGGCTGCCATTGCGAGAGGACGGAGGTGGGGGCAATGGTGTTTTAAAAGCTGCTTCAAATCCCGACAAGGGAGAGAAGCAGGATATAAATACACACATATAAATGCAGAGTTATACCCTCGTAAGCCCTGTAGCTTCAGTGGACTTAGAAAAGTGTAAGTCTGCTTAGAACAGTCCTGGGGACAATCTAAGAACCGTCTTGTATGATCTCGGCTCCCTGTGTGAGCCTTACAAACAGCCCTGGAGCCAGAAATTTTGGGTTGGTGGGGCATGGGGAAATTTTGTGGGGCAGCAGGGAAGGAGGGAAGGAGACAGGCAGCCCCCGTTTGAAAAACACTATTTAAAGGGAAGGCATTGGAGTTCAGGGAAGGCATGTATCTGCCCCTCCTCCTCCCTTCCTGCAAGTTTTAAAGGGCTCTTGACCCGAGTGCCGCATGATGGAGTGAGCTCCTGTCTCTGGCCCCAGCTCCTGCCAACCTAGCAGTTCAAAAGCAAGAAATTGCATGTAGATAAATAGGTATCGCTTTGGTGGGAAGGTAACAGCGTTCCGTGCACCTCGGTGTCTAGTCATGCCGTCCACATGACCACGGAAACATCTTCAGACAGCGCTGGCTCTTTGGCTTTGGAAACGAAGATGAGCAACGCCCCCTAGAGTTGGAATTGACTGGCTTTCAAACAAGGGAAACCTTTACCTTTACCAGCTGATCGGTGGGCCACGTGCTCCCACAGATCAGCTGGAGGGCCCTTTTAATGTCACAGGAGGGAAAGGAGGAAGAGGGGAGGGGGGAGAGGAGCAGCAGTTGTTGTGGGGCGTGCCTCACATTTGAGGGGGCGGAGCCCCAAAATACCCCACTGTATCTCCGGGTCTATTTATAAACCCCACCTGACTTACAGCTCATCACATTGTCTCAACAGGGCTCTGGGGATCTTCACATGCTGCTTCCCTCTCTGCCTCCCCCGGTGCAGCTGATAAAAGCAGTCCCGCCTACACCCCCCCCCCCAAATCCCCTGCCGGGCCCCGAGCAAAGCAACTTATTTTGCCCCACTAGAAGCTCTTCAGGCAGCTCCCTGGGTGGAAGTTTCACTTCAGCCTCCTCCATCCACAGCTCCACTCACATTCATCTGTCCACCAGCCGAGGCAGCTGATGATCACAGGACACAATTCGCTTGTCTTAGTTCACTCCACTTTCAGATCTTCTCTAAGCATTACAGAGAAGGGCCGGTTAGATGCTCTTTCTTACATCCCGTCCACTTTTTGACCTAGATATAAGGGCTGATGGCTCTTTATTCCTGTTCGTATCTGAATAATTAATTAGTAGTTGTCGTATGGCATTGTGTGTAGAATAGCCAGGAGATCTGAAGATTGTCTGGCAGCCAGAAGGTCTAGCTCTTTTAGCACTATGCACCACTAGGTGGTGAGCGAGACTTGTTTTTGAGGCAACAAACGTTGCAGAGGTGGTCTGCCGTTGCCTGCCTCTGTGTCACGACCGTTACTCCTTGGAGGTCGCCCATCCAAATATTAGCCAGGGCCGACTCTGCTTAGCTTCTGAGATCTGAAGAGATCGGGCTAGCCTGGGCTATCCTGGTCAGTTTGGTGTAGTGGTTAAGTGTGTGGACTCTAATCTGGGAGAATCGGGTTTGATTCCCCACTCCTCCACTTGCACATGGCTGGATGACCTTGGGCAAGCCATAGCTCTGTACCAGCTGTTCCCTCAAGGACAGTTGTCTCAGAGCTCTCTCAGCCCCACCTACCTCACAGGGTGTCTGTTGTGGGGAGGGGAACGGAAAAGGAGTTTGTAAGCCGCTCTGAGACTCCCTTGGGGAGTGGAGGGCGGGATATAAATCCAATCTCCTCTTCTTCTTCTTCTTCTTCCTGGTCAGGGCGTATCTGCTTTGACTGATGAAAGCTCTTACGTGATGGATTGTAGAAGGGGCCGTAGAGGCCATCTAGTCAATGCAGGATCAGCCTAGAGCATCCCTGAGATGTGTTTGTCTAGCCACTGCTTAAAGACTGCCAGAGGGGGAGCTCACCGCCTCCCGAAGCAGCTGATTCCACTCTTGCACAACTCTGACTGTAAAAAAGTTTCCCCTAATATCCAGCCAGTACCTTCCCACTCTTATTGCAAGTCCTCTCCTCTGCTGCCAACAGGAACAGCTCCCTGCCCTCATTCTCATTTGTTTCTGATTAAGGGAACTTTACAACTGACAAAACCTGATACTCAAGAAAATGTCATTGATCTCTCAAGGTGTTCCTGGGCTCAGTTTTTGTCCCAGTCCTCCTGACTAACCCGAAATCGTCTTGTGCCTGTAATCCCAGGCAAACAGGACTTGTGCTGATCTCCCTGTGGCCGCCATACATGTTTGGCAGACGACCCTTGGTTTGAGCACGGGTCACAAACTGGATGGGTCTGGACTAGGCCTTGGGACTTCTAAGCCTCTCTTTGCCCACCTTGGTCGTCTTACTTCTGGTTTGGGGGGGGGGGCGGGGCGGGGAGATGTAGAAAGGTGGTGGTTTGGGGCATTCCCTTTTCCGTTGACAATGCTGACTGGGTCATTCTTTTTCCCCTTCCCCCATCCAGCCTCGCAAACAAGTGGAGGAGACGTCATCCGCTGACCGTACCCTGACCCCCAGCTGCGTGGTCACCACTTCGGAGCTCAGCGGGGCCCCGATGCTGTTGAAACCGTCTGCGGGGGGCGAGAGCCATCCACCCCCTTACCAGCTCCACGCGCCCCAACTCCACCAGCACAACGGCTACACCGAATATTTTAGCATGCACACAACTGGCGCGCGGCCCGTGTAGGGGGGGGTCTCCTGGATTCCCTGTTTGCAGCTTCCCCGCTTCCCATCCCTGGTTTCTCCTCCGATACCCCCCGTTTTTCCTAGCTTCCTGTATTCCCTTTTACATCCTGACATATCAGATGGGCTATTCGTCTCCAGTTCTCCTCGAAAATAGTACAGAACCACCTCTTCTCCTGAGAAATGTGGAGAAGCCGTTATCATATGTAAAGGGAATCAGTCCTTCTTTTTACAACCTCCCCGCCCACTCCACGACAGAGGGCGCGAATCCTCACCTAGTTAGTTATGTAAAGGACGCCCCGAACCATGCGTCTCTTGTCTCTCTCTCTTTTTTTTGCATGGGACAGTCAGAAGCTCCTCAGCCTTGGGGCTGGTTCCGCTGGACGGGGGAGCCAGGGACCGTGTGGAGGGGCCATGGCTCAGTGGAAGAGCCTCAGCTTTGCCCGCAGAAGGTCCCAGGTTCAATCCCCGGCATCTCCACTGAAAGGACCAGGTAGTAAGTGATGTGAAAGACCTCTCTGCCTGAGATTCCGGAGAGCCACCGCCCATCTGAGCAGACAGTACTGACCCTGATGGACTGATTCAGGATCAGGCAGCTTTGTGTGTCCAGATGAATATGGGAAGTGGGTCTGTTTCATCTCTCCCCAGCAAAGTGGGGTGGGCTCCCCCCTCCATCCCCGTTTCAGCCAGAGAGACTGAGGCCTGCTTCTCAGCTGGTGTTTCCCTGTAGCGAATCCGGCTCGACAGAAGGCCTGCGGAACCTTCACCGTGGTTGAACAATCCTCCTGTCTGAATGCAGATGGGAAGAGGAGAGATTGCAGACCCCAGATCGGCCTTGTAAAGACGTGTCCCAGGTTTTTTTGGTATCCCTCCCTTCCGTCCTCTATGACGACAGTGCCCCCAGGAATTCCCCGACCCTTTGGGTGACGGCATCGCCCTGGCCCTCTTCCCGTGACGATGCTGTGGGTTCTTTCCCCTGATGACAGTGATTTTCTGAAATCCACCAGAGTGGGTTGGGTTTTTTTTGCCAAAATAAAAGGATTCTTGTGTTTCTATCTCATTGGGAAAGCGTGCATCTCTTTGGGGGGAACAAGCGAGCTAGAGAGGAGGAAGAGATACCAGGGTTGAGGAAAGATCTTAATCATCTTTCATGCCCCTGAGCAGATAGGCTGTTAACCACAGACACCCAGCTTGGGCAGAAGAAATGTTGTGAAGCTTGTGACCGGCTAGAACGGCAGCCCGTCGTAGGGACTCCAAAACCTCTTGTCCATTCGAGTGCCACAGGGAAAGATCAGGGTGGGCTGTCAGATACCTGGCAGTCACAGTATAGGGACTAGGCTGCATTTGGTTCCATGGGACCCTGACCCAAGTTACAGAGACCTTTTCTTGTTCCCAGGTAATTCCTCCTCCAGGGTACAGAGATTAGCACCTGGCCACGCTCACAGCGAACACACACACACTTAAACTGATCCTCTCTATAGCAAACCTATTAAGGCACCTGGGTCTAGAACAAGTTGAAATTAAATGGACCAGAACCAATGGGTTGAAATCAAAGCAGAAGAGTTTTCAGCTAAACATTAGGAGGAACTTCCTGACAGAGTGGTTCCTCAGTGGAGGAGGGGGTGGGCTCTCCTTCTTGGGAGGTTTTCAAGCAGAGGCTAGATGGCCATCTGACAGCAATGCTGGTTCTGTGAACTTAGGCAGATCGTGTGAGGGTGGGCAGGAAGGGTTGCCTCAGTGCTTAGTTCTTGTGGCCCTTTCTTACATGCCCAGGGAAATGCCGATTGCCACTTTGGGGTCAGGAAGCAATTTTTCTCCAGGCCAGTTTGGCCAGAGACCCTGGAGTTTTGTTTTTCTGTCATCTTCTGGGCGTGGAACAGGGGTCACTGGGGATGTGTGGGGGAGGTATTTGTGAATTTCCTGCATTGTGCAGGGGCTTGGACTAGATACCCCGGAGGTCCCTTCCAACTCTATGATTCTAAGCTCATTAAACTCCGGTAATTCCCACAGTCCTGCATCGCTGCAAGTGAACAACATCTAGAGCAGGGGGGGGCTGTTCCTGCTGCTACTGGTAGCTGCCGCTGCTGGAGAGACTCCCGGGAAATGGGTTATTGCAGCTAAAGAGAAACATGTTGGTTGAGACTCCAGGCACTGATTTCTCCCCTTTCCCAGCTGAGCTCCTAATAATTTCTTTATTGAATTCCATCGATTTGTACGCCACAACCAGATCCCTCTCCCGGTTGTCGAGCTTTCTGCCCGGCACTGTGAATGTGACAGAGAGATGCCGTTGGTTTGCATCGAGGTAGGATAAGAGTGGGTTCTTTGGTAGACCGGTAGGACCGGAGGGGGAAAGAGATGGTTAGTAATGAGTGGGTAAAGCAGGAGAGCTTATTAACTTTTTCGGTTTGCTATTTAATATATTCGGCTGTCTGGCCTGTCAGCCCCTCAGGCAACTAACAACCGTGAAACATCAAGCCATTTAAAACAATAAAGCAAAACCTGAAGTTCCAACAGAATAGGAAAAGAAAACAAGAAAATGTGAACTAGCCAGCGTGGTGCAGTGGTTCGAATCCCCACTCTGCCATGGAAGCCTGCTGGGTCAGCTTGGCCCAGTCACACACACACATAGCCTAACCTACCTTTCAGGGTTGTTGTAAGGATAAAACGCAGGAAGGAGAACAATATAAGCTGCTACAGGCGGGGTATAAATAAAGTAAATAAAGGGCTAATCTATATAATACTAGGGGTGTAGAGCTCCAGATGTACAGTTTCCTTTCAGAAAGCAGAAAATTAGGGTCACCAGCTCCAGGTTGGGAAATCCTTGAAGATTTGGGGGTGAACATCAGTAAGGTGCAATGCCACAGAGTCCACCCTCCAAAGCATCCATTTTCTCCAGCGGAACTGATCTCTGTCGTCTGGAGACGAGCTGCAGTTCCAGGGGGATCCCCAGGCCCCACCTGGAGGATCAACAACGAACACATGGCCAACATGGCAAGGCTGCACAAACATGAAAAAACTGTTTGAACAAAACACTGTCCACTAAAATGCACTTGTGTACTTCATATATTGATTTAAATACAATAGAGACCCTAGTGTATCTTAAACACTTGCATTATAATACAAAGTCCATTATAATACAAAGATGTGTACCTTTACCTATAGTAGTAGTAATAATAATAATAATAGTATGAGAATAACAATGTGTAGTAGTAGTGGTAGTAATAAAATAGTATGAGAATAACAACAATGCGCAGTTGTAGTTGTAATAATAATAGTATGAGAATAATAACGCGTAGTAGTAATAACAGTATGAGAATCACGTGTAGTAGTAGTAGTAGTAATAGTATGAGAATAATAATATATATTAGTAGTAGGGTTGCCAAGTCTGGGTCGGAAAATACCTGGAGACTTTGGGGGTGGATCCAGGAGAGGGTGGGGTTTAAAGAGGGGAGGGGCCTCGGTGCGGTACAATTCCATAGAGTCCACGCTTCAATGCAGCCATTTTCTCCAGGCGAGCTGATCTCTCTCAGCTTGAGATCAGTTGTAAAAGTGGGGGATCCCCAGGCCCCACCTGGAGGCTGGCCTGGCAACCCTAAGTAGCAGTGATAAAAGTATGAGAATAACAACAATAACGTGTAGTAGTTGTAATAGTAATAATAATAGTATGAGAATAATAACAGCAACGTGTAGTAGTAGTAAAAATAACAATAATAATCATAACTATATGGTGTTGTTTATCATTCCCGTCATTCTGCATCATCACATGCCCTCAGGAAGGGGTCCTTTTTCCTTCCCACTCAACCGCTTGGAAGGACTCTGCACATGCTCAGGGACCCCCTCGCCCAGGGAGCCGGGACTTCTCGACGTCTTCGCTCCTCTCCCTCATCCGTCCGTCTAAAAAAAAAAAAAATCCAGCGCCGGTTGCCCTGACAACCGTACCCCCCGCTCTAGCCGCTCCTCTCGCCTCCTCCACTTCCCAGGCTCCATCGGCGGATCCCGTCTGTCTTCCCGCGGCCGCTCTGGGCCGCCGTCTCGCTGCCTCCGCCTCCCCCGGGCCTCCGGGACTGCGCCTCTCCATGGGCCGCGGGGGCCGCGGAGCCGTCGCCAGCCGCGGAGGTGGGTCGGGGGGGGGGGGGGGGTGCTCCTTTCCAACCTCTGCAGGGAAGCTCCCACGCTTCCCCCTCCTCTTATGTCCCCCCCCCCCCACTTCAGAGACTCCCACCTGGGACCCCTGGCTGCAAAACCCACCGAATTATAGGACTTTCCTCCCTATAGAATCCCCCCTCCCCTTGCCTCCGTAGTCTCCCCACTTTCAGGCTCTTTTCAATATCGGTGCATTTCTTTGCAGTAAGGATTCCACGCTGTGGTTTCCTCTGGGCATCGCTGAGGATGTTTCTTGCAAGGATGCCAGCCTCCAGGTGGGACCTGGGGATCTTCTGGAATTACAGCTCCTCTCCAGGCTACAGGGGTCAGTCCCCCTGGAGAAAATGGAGGCTTTGGCGGGTGGACTCTATGATGTTGCACCCCACTGTGGTCCCTGTCCTCCCCAGGCTCCATCCCCAAATCTCCAGGAGTTTCCCAAACTGGCCGTGGCAACCCTATTCTCCATCACCTGCTGGTGGCCGGGGGGAACTGGCCCCCCAGCTTCCTTGCATAGCCCCCAAAGTCCACATAAGAGAAAGTGTGCAAAATTTGCACTGCAAATCCATCCCTTTCCATCATCCCACTTCTCTTTAAGGATGGCTCGCAAGAGACTTTTGATTCTCTTTTCTGCCTTTGGGTTGTTGTGATTTCCTGATGTGAACCGTTCCAGGGAGTCTTACAGGGTTTCTCTTTCTTTCTCTAAAGACTTGATTCTGGTACTACTGACGGACACCTGGTACGCAGCCAGGTGGACATTGGATTGGTTTCCCAAATTATCGGGGGCTCGAAAGTTGGGAAAAGGTTCTAGAGTATGGGTGCTTGCTGAGGGTGAAGAAGAGGCACTATGTACCTGCTCAAAAGTACTGACATCTCCCTCTGCGCAAAGTGGAAAGGTGGGCTATACATATTTAAATACATAAATAAAATGCTGGATTTTTTGTTGTTGTTCATTGGTATTTCCGGTGCATATCACAGCAGCTCAGGTGAGAAGAGAAAATACAGGTGACAAAGGGGAGTCGTAGAAGAAGAAGGATGCAGCTGTGACATATACATTTGACTTCATTCTATGGGCTTAAAGTAGTCAAGGGGTTTCATCTGTTGCATTTCAAAGGACTCACAGTCTTTAGTCACTGGTGTGGATGCTGTGAGCCAACAAAAGAAGCATAAACTCAAAAAATATGCTTTCTGCTTGTGAAGTTTCAGGCCCTTGTTATTTGCCTTCTCCCAAAACGCTGTGCTTTGGAAAGAAATAATTTATTTAAGCCTTCTATCCCCTGCCCTATTCATGGGTCACATTTTTGTTGAGGGTTTTTTGCTGCAAAGCTGCAGCCGACTAATGGCAACCCTGGAGGGTTTCCAAGGCAAGAGACAAAGAGAGGTGGTTTGCCATTGCCTGCCTCTGCATAAAAACCCCAGACTTCCTTGGTGGTCTCCCATCCAAATACTGACCAGAGCCAACCCTGCTTAGCTTCCAAGATTTGCTGAGATTGGGCTAGCCAGGGCCATTCAAGTCAGAATAAAGATGGACAGAGGTGGTTTGCCATTGCCTGTCTCTGCACAGCAACCCTGGGCTTCCTTGGTGGTCTCCCATTGGTACTAACCCTTCTTGACTTCCAAGATACGACGTGATCAGACTTGCTTGGGCTACCTGGCTGTGGGCCAGGGCACAGATAGGCATATTAAAGAGAAAGAAGAGTAAGAATCCAGTAGCCCCTTAAAGACTAACAAAATATGTGGTAGGGTATGAGCTTTTGTGAGTCACTGCTCACTTTCTGAAGAAGTGAGCAGTGACTCACGAAAGCTCCTCCCCTGCCACATATTTTGTTAGTCTTTAAGGTGCTGCTGGACTCTTACTCTTTCCTACTGCTGCAGGCAGACTAACACGGCTACCCATCTTGATCCGTCGAGAGAGAGAGAGAGAGACCTAGTTCTAAAGCTTCTGTCTGGCATCCAAAATAGGTCCTGGGGCTTAGCCGGGACTCAGGTTATCAGAAGAAGGGATCACCTTACTGAATAATTTCCCTCTTTTTCTTCTAGGTGAAATTCTAGGCTCTTGTCCTTCCCTCTAAGCTGAGTTAGTGTGAGCTCACTCACAGTTTTTTAGCCTCCAGCTCTCACATTTTTGTCTTAGCTCACGAAGGATGGCTCCAGAGCCTACTGATTTATGCTGTAGCCAAATTGCTCACTCACAACTGTAATGACAGTAGCTCACAAAGTAGAATTTTTGCTCACAAGACTCCACAGCTTAGAGGGAGCCCTGGTTCTAACCCTGTTTCGCACTTATTCTTCCAGGCTGGACGATGCCACTTGCCTGCCCAACTTCTGAAGGGTAGCCCAGCTTAGCCATCCAGGAACCACCATGGACCCCCGAGCAGCCAGCTTCCCAATGTGGATGGTGACGCTGACGCTACTCCTGTATGAGGCTCGTCGAGCCAGCGGGGGAGACTGCAAGGGAGAACGGCAAGTGCTGCGCAATGCATCTGGATATGTGACCGATGGGCCAGGCAACTACTCTGTCAATGGGAACTGCGAGTGGCTGGTGGAAGGTGAGCCCTTCGGAAGGGGCCGGAACATTCTCAGTCCTGTGGGGATTGGGGGTTCAAGTGACGAGGCTCCTACTCAGAGAAGGCTCTGCTCTTTTTCTCAAGCCCAGTTCGTTGTTATGACAGAGCTCTGACGCTTCCCCACTCTTGGGCAGATTTTCCCACCAAAAATATTTTTAGTTCCCCTCAGTGACTGAACCGCCTTTCAGTGGCGTGTATTTCTTCTTTGTTTTATAAGCTTTAACTGTTCCACCCTGTCACAGGTATTAGTCTAGGCTTATGACATTGCACAGGAACTAGATGGAAGACAGGAGCTGTCTTGTTTTAAAATACCCTCATGAAATGTCATGTGAGGCAAAATTAATGTTCAAAACAGAAGATTTTAATAAACAGGCAGGGAAAATATAAATATGAGGATGCAAGATATAGAGGTTACTGAAGTAAAACTTTCAAATATATATAGAAGAAAGGTTTTAATAAACAGGCAGGGAATATTTAAATACGAGGATGCAAGATATAGAGGTTGCTGAGGTAAAACTTTCTCATATATAGAGATAATATAGCTTTTGAGGTGTCTAAGCTCCTCCCCTTTATCTCAGATTAGGTTCTCTTCCCAATGCCTTCCTACTGACTAGAAGTTATTCTTGTCCATAAGAAGCAATAACTCCTTTTCTTATTTGGCTTGTCTGGGAGTTCTCTCTAACACGACCCCATGGACCACATCATGCCAGGCACTCCTGTCTTCCACCATCCTCCAGAGTTTGCTGAAACCTCTTGCCAAATTCGTCTTCCAGTACTACATATCTAAATAAAGCAGTGTTGTAGCTTTCTTGACTGAGAATCTGAATTCTCCCTCAGATTAGTTTTTAATATATCTTAGACAATGGCGTCCCTCTTCTTCTCTCTACGGAAGTACTTTTCTGACAATTCTCTGACAGAAATCTATACAAACAAATGGGGGGGACGGGACTTGGGGCACTTCAAAGATTAACACACTTCTATTGTTGCACAGACATCAATGGATTCAGGCTCACAGCACTTGGTCATATGTGTGAGGAAGATTCCTGCATGTGATGCCTGAATAACTTATGCTAAAAGAAACTTTATGCTGGAATCCAAATATGTTTGTCTTTAAGGTGGCATGAGTCAGAGGAATGAGGGTATCCTTGGAGTCTATCTATAAACTCTTTTATGCTTCTCTGATCACCTTTGTTTCATATTCCTGTCGTAACCCTGTAGTCAGCCTCTGAGGGGTTTTTTTTGGTTGTATATGGCAGGCACACAGCAAGACCTTCTCACCCAGGGGCCACAAAACATGAGCTTAGCTATCCTCTGGAAGTAACGTGATGGTGATAAGGGCCATCAGGTTGTTGCTGATTTACGGCAACCCTGTAGGGTATTCAGCGTGAGAAATGAACAGAGGTCATTTTATGCCACTGCCTCTGCCCAGCAACCCTGGAATACTTCCTTGTTGGTCTCCCATCCAAGTACTAACCAGGGCCGATCCTGCTTAGTTTCTGAGATCTGAAGAGATTGGGCCAGCCAGGGTAATGTAGGATATTTCTGTTCAAGCCAACATCGTTTTGCTGGGAATAATCTGGCTGGTCTTTCAACAAACAAGCCTTCCCTTCCCAGATATTTTGACTGTTTTGTTTGTTTGTTTTCTAGTTGCTCTCCTCTTTAAGACTTCAGGCAGGGTGCATGACCGAAACTTAAGTGAATTAATTTTTTAGCAGAAGGAAATATTAATCACTGCAAAATGTGATGGCAGCCGTTAACTTTTAAAAAGGGTGAGATGAAATTCATAATGGATAGGTCCAGAACTGGGCATTAATGATCTAAGAATGGAACCTCCTTAATGGAACCTCCTTGTACAGAACCAGTATACTTCTGAGTATCAGCAAATAAAACAGGGAGTGGCTTGTCATCACGGCATCCTATTGGTATGCTTCCAGAAGTCTACAGGCAGCTGGGCTGAGCCAGTTAAGACGTGTCTCTTCGGGCTGTTACAGAATTGATAACCCTCAGTTCTGTCCCTGTTTGCGGTGTTTACATGTCTGGGTGCTCTGGGGACATGGTGATGGAAAGTCATGTGTTGAGCATTGCTGTCTTGGTTTCCTGAAAGAAGTCACAGTTGCATGACAGAAAGAAATACGCAGATGTGGCTTTTCGCAGAAACGGGAAGTGCAGTCTCTTGAATTTCTTCCTGTTACCCAGCTGTTAGACACATGCAATCTCTTTCCATTATTTTTTTTTGGAAAAAGTGGCAAGCCTGAGACTTCACCTTTTCACTTTCTCGTAAGACTCCCGTGTGTCCCCTGATTGGAAATGGGGGACTTGTGGGATTTGGGGCATGATAGGGATGGGTACAAGCCCCTTCAGAAGGCTTCTTTCCTAGTACTGCTTCTGGTTGAAAGGGTATTGAAATCTGCAAAACTGCCTGTGTAAATGTATGCACCATAAACCTCTTTTCTATCCTGCTCAGCCCCCAGTAGCAGCTACCGCATCCTCTTGACCTTCATGTTCATGGACACGGAATGTACCTACGACTACCTCTTCATTTACGACGGAGATTCCCCCAGCAGCCCCCTGTTGGCCAGTCTCAGTGGCAGCACCCTGCCCCCCACCATCGAGGCCACCTCTGGCAAGGTACTGGTCCTTGGCAGCGGGAATGCACAGTGGTGGGAGGTTGCAGAACTGTTCCATTTTCTCCGGAGGAAACCAGAGGATGCTGAATTTAGATCAGAATAGCCAAATCTGAGTCCAGCAGCACCTTAGAGACCAACCAGGTTAGCAGGGTATAAGTTTTTGAGAGTCAAAGATCACTTCATCAGATATCGCAGAAGCTTTTACCACCCCCCCAAATCTTATTGGTTTCTAAGTGTTACTAGACTCGAATCTAGTTCTTTTGCTGCAGACCAACGCGGCCACCCTGTGGACCTCAAATCAGAACGTTATCCTGGTTAGATGTGCCTGGTTCTCCATATCTGACAAAGAGAATATTCTGATTTAAATTCATCCTCTGCCATTTTACTCTGGTTAACAGCTGTACAGCTGTGCGAGGTCTGGGTTGGGGCCTAGCTAGGTCCTGGCTAGGTGAACGCTCCAGAAATGGAGAGAGAAGATGGGTTGCCTCTCTGTGCTCCCCCTTGAATAGGTTGGCGGGTTTCTACAGCAAACAAGACCACTTACTGTGAAGCGAGCCGAAGGAGATTGAATTAGATCACAGTATGGTTTCTGCAATTTTAAGTGTTGAGCGGATTTCCCATAGAGGCGCGTATCTGCTGGAAAGGCATCAATACCTTTGGGGATCGGTTTAGCAATCTGTCTTTTTGGGTGTGTCTATTTGTGTTTGCCTTTTTCATCTCTGGTAAGTCATAACCTCGGAAGTCCCTTATGATGTGTGGATGTGATGATTAAGGGAAATTTTAGATACTAGAAAAGATTTCTTGTTTTAATTTTGTTATAATTTTAGAGTAAGTAACCAGAATCTTAGACTGAGTATTAAGTTTGCAATTGCCGCTGTCTGTTGTTGAGAAATATGAGCGTTTCGTTGCTATGTTCTATCAATTTCTTTTTTTTTACCCTCTTTCTTATTTTTCTGTTTTAAGGAATCCTATAATAAAAAATACATTTTTTTTTTTAAAAGGAAGTCCCTGCCAAGTTTCCGCTGTGAACGTGTCTGTGTCACAATACAAACGAAAGGGGGGAAGCTAATGTTCCCTCTAAGCTGTGGAGTCTTGTGAGCAAAAATTCTACTTTGTGAGCTACTGGCATTAAAGCTGTGAGCGAGCGATTTGGCTACTGCATAAATTAGTTTGCTCTGGAGCTATCCTTCCTGAGCCAAGACAAAAATATGTGAGCCGGAGGCTAAAAAAAATGTGAGCTAGCTCACACTAACTCGGCTTAGAGGGAACACTGGTCAGCTCTGCATTTTTTAAAACTGATTACTATCATTTCTTTAAATCAAGCCAAACATTGGCTTTTGCGTATCAAAACTTCTCAAAGGGATTCTCAGCTGAGATAGATGCAGGCACTGCGGAGGTGACCCCCCCCCCCCCCAAGAGAGCATCCGTCAGAATGACCAAAGAGAATATCTGTAAAAAACCACATTACACAAAGCCCCTAGCCACTGTTTACGCATTCTTCTTTTTAAAAGTTTTTGCTCAGCTTCTTGACTGCACAAAACAGCTTATAATAGGAAAAAATCCCAAAGTTCTACTTTACACAGAGGGATTAAAATGTGGGATTTGCTGGCAGAGGGTGTAGTGATGGCCACAGGAATACACAGCTTTAAAAGGGAATTAGAAAGATTTATGGAGGATAAGTCTATCAGTGGCTACTAACCATTGTGACTGAGGGGAACTTCCATGTTCAGAGGTACTAATCCTCTGAATCCCAGAGCCAGGAGGCAACTTCAGAGGAAGGCCTCGACCTTTATGCCCTGTTGTTGGCCGTTGAGAGGGAATGGTTAGTTACTATGTGAGGCGGGATGCTGGACTAGATGGACCACTGGTCTGCCCCCAGCGGGGCTCTTCTTATGTTCTTATCTTCTGTTTCTAAACTATCAGCCATGTTCAATCTTATTTGAAACTGGACCAAGCCTGTACCAAAAGCGTTATTATATATTGAAATGGAACATAATGGGCTTGATACAAATATTTGCAAAAGCTAAACTGGTCGGTGGTCACTTTGATAACTTGTTTGGGTATCTTTGCTGTCCCAAACGATCAAGCTGTTTGTCGCCCTGTCGTGCTGTGCGTTGTCACAAAGATGCCTTGAATTCACTCTTTTGTGCTTTCATTTTTAGTGACTTTATAAACTAATAGAGGCCCGGCTTTTTGGTTTTTTGAGCCACATACTTGGAACAGAGCCACCTAAACTTGCCGTCCTCCAGCTGGGACTTGGCAATCTCCCGGATTTACAGCTGATCTCCATACTACAGAGATCAGTTCCCCTGGAGAAAATGGCCGCTTTGGAGGGTTGGTTCTATGGCATTGTACCCCCCTGAAGTCCTTCCCCTTCCCAAACTCCACCATGCACAGGCTCCCCCCCCCCCCCCAATCTCCATGTATTTCCCGAGCTGGGAACCCTAGGACCACTGCTTACGGCTTAGGTCTCTTGTTGGTGCTGTCCTGGTGCACTTCCCTTGGCATGCTCGTCATGACCCTTTCCCCTCATCAGATGCTGCTACATCTGTTCAGCGATGCCAACTACAACCTGCTAGGCTTCAACGCCACCTACACTGTTTCGCTGTGCCCAATGGGCTGCTCGGGGCACGGAACCTGCGACAATGATGGGCGCTGCACCTGCTTTCAAGATTGGGGAGGCGAAGACTGTTCGATGCCCGACTGTGCCACCTATTGTCAGAACCATGGAACTTGCGGCCAGGTAAGACTCTTTGCCCTCACTGTTTTTGTTCCATACGGGGGTCTCTGCGACCGAGGGGGCATGATTCCCCCACCACCTAGATCCAGGCTTTCTGTTGTCTTAATCTCGTAGCCTCCATACCCTGCTTTAAGGCCTGTGTGTCTTCTGTGCTAAGTAATTTTAAAATCTGCACATGAGCAACCTGAATTCTGTGCCAAGGAAGCTCGGAATTCTGCAAGCTGAATAATTATCTCAACCTAGGCTGAGGACAGACTGGGAAAAAGAAGCGCAACGGAAGCAGGGCAAAAAGCCCCGGGCCAAATTGTAGCGGGGCTTTCTGTTCGCACCTCGTAGACTGATGCGGGACCATAACAGGGAGGAGGCGGAACAGAACATTCACACTGTGGGGTGGCCCCTGGCACTGCCGCTGCAGCACTGTGTGGCTTTGGTCTATTTTGCCAACGTGCACATGAGCGTATAGGTGCATGGCTGCAGCAGCCGGATCAGCGGGTTCACATTACCGGCGCCGCGTGATGCGCAGCTTATTTGCATCCACACTGCCAGGAAGCGGGATGAACGTGCACCCAGACAGCTTGATACCGGTTTCACCAGGTGTCTTTTTAAAGCGCGATGAAAGCGCTTCAGAACCGGGTGAGTACGACATGGCAACGCCAGGCAGCTGTCTGAACGAGCTCTCTTAATCCGCCTGCAAAGCGGGCGTATATCGGGCCAAATTGCCAGTCTATCCTCAGCCCTAGTTTCTCTGATTTTTGCGTTATTGTTTTTGCTAGTCGCAGGCATTGACCCCTGGCTTTTGAAGCATGCCTTCACAACATATGTGGTTATATATGACGTGCCTATTTCTCAATTCATTTGCATAACTTCTAGTTGATATGAGATTTTATTCCATGTGCTGAGATCATCTCAGAGTTAGTGTGGGCAGTTTCTGCTTGTACTGGGGAGGAGACCCCCGTGTCTCGCCTCTCTCAGCTTGCTTGGGATCGAGTCTGGCATCAGAGCCCAGTTTTCTGGCCCTTTCCCCTCCTTTTGTTGAAAACTTGGCCAGCCAGGGCTCTGGAGGCTGGGGCTGCTCCATTCCTTTGAGACTTCTGGGAGCCAGGCATCTACATTAGGGGTTGCCAGCCTTCTTGAGGCTGTGTGCAAAACAAAGGAAACCATCTGTGCCCAACAATAAACATCCACAAGTCTTAAAACAGTTGTATCAAAATGTAATATGGATGTAATAAAGAGGACGCAGTCCAATGTAATACAGATATAATGAAATTAAATACAAACAGGTGTGTTTTACATACCACAGGATATATTTCAACTTTATCAACTCATAAGCTAGTTGAGAGCAAGCCGCAGAAGCATTTTTGCGCTTTGGCTTGAGGACTGGCAGGGACTTTGCTCAAAGAAACAGTTTGTCGGTGAAATTTTTCCCTCTGGAGCAGACCTAGAGTTGTATGAAGAAGCCTTTGGCGAAACACGTCTTGTTATCAGCTAGCTTGTGCATAAAGAAGAATATCGGAGGAACCTACATTCGTTCATCTACCAGGCTCCAGTGAATCCTTGAACTCCTGTGGGACTATTAAAACTGGGAGACTGTGTTCCATATTATTGGAATTTCTGGTGTACGAGTTGGTAAAGTTTTAATATAGCTACGTCTTGCAGTATGTGAAACACGACTTGTTACACTTAATTTAATTATATTTGCATTACATTGGACGATGTCCTCTTTATTACATTCTGATACAATTGTTTAAGACTTGTGGTTGTTCATCGTTGAGCATAGATTATTTCCTTTGCTTGCATGCCTCTTCTGTGCTGCTGTTCGGTTTTGGTTTTTGACTTCATGAGGCTGTGGGCCACTTTGGAATTCTGACACAGGGTGATGGGCGCAGCCACAAAATTGCTGATGTGGGAGGCAGAGCCAGCCACAAAATGGTGGCCGCACCTTACATTGAGTCCCACTGCAAAGATCCTTCTGCTGTTGGAGCAGCTGCTTCCAAAGCAACTTTTTAAAAACATCAGCACAACCAATCCAATCTCTGGTGGCCAGTCAGAGGCCCTGCTGGGCGAAAGCCTTACCTGATGCTGCCCACTTCCTAAAAACACTTGGCGAGCACCAAGAAAGGCTGTTGACAGGCGCCACGATGCCCATGGGCACAGTGCCGAAGACCTCTGATTTACATTCACCTTCTGAATGCAAAATTGGAAAAGCTGCAGAAGGGAAGGGCAGATTGTGAGTTTCCTTGGCTGGAAGATTACCCTGGCCTCTTAGCACTTGGTAGCGAGCCTCTTTGCCTGTCTCTGTCAGCCCTTTTCTCTTTGTGCCCCCTCGTAGGACTCTGGGCGCTGCCAGTGTGAGCCAGGTTTTGTGGGGCAGGCCTGCGACTTGGCGCTGAGCGAGAACCAAGGAGCCGGCAAGTGGTACAACGTGAGCTCCGGGGATCCCAGCTTCCGGGCCCGCACAGCTGCCGCCGGTGCCTTCCTGTCCTCTACCGGAGGACTGTATATCTTTGGAGGTCAGATGTCACCCTGTTCTGTTCTACAGAGGGGGGAAGGAAGGTGACTGCCCTGCAGGGGTGTGTGTTGAGACAGAAGTTCCTGTTCCTGAGATCTGGAAAGCATGAGCCGGAGTAGTGAACGGGGGCAACTCTTGTAGGTTTAAACCATTTCATTTTCTGGGTGTAGAGATGCCAGGCTCCAGGTGGGACCTGGGGATCCCCTGGAATTACAGGTCATCCCCAAGCTACAGAGATCAGTTCCCCTGGAGAAAACGACAGCCTTGGAAGGTGGACTCTAGTATTATACCTCACTGAAGTCACTGCCCTCCCCAGACTCCATCCCCAAACCTTCAGGAGTTTCCCAACCTGGATCTAGCAACCCTAGTGCCCCCAGCCCTAGTGCCCCCAGCCCTACTGCTGGCAGCCAGGAGGGACCTGGCAACCCTACCTGTGTGTCTGGGACTGAACAACTCCTCCAATTGAATGCTTCTGTCCTGGAGAAGAGGCATGTAAGTTTCCTAAACAAATGAAATAATTAAGGGGGGGGGGGAGAGAAGAACCCTGCATGTACAAAGCTAGCAGGTGAGGGTGAAGATTTCTAACTTCTTGCACACAAGTTGGTTCCTTGCAAGAAGTCATGGAGATTTCCCCCCCCCCCCCTCGCCCTTATGAGGGACCTTTCATACACACGATCACCCACTTGTGTGCTGAATGTTTATGAATATCCCATATCTGATTGAGTCTTCTGATCTTAAGTTTGTGGGTTTCAGTTTGTGAAATTATGTGTGGGTGGCTGTTGTGGGATCCCTTGGATGGCAGGTCTGGGGGCTTTGTGGGTCTGCTTCTGTTCCCCCCCCCTTTCAGCATTTTCCTACAGCTCTTAAAGGCTGCTATCCCGGTTGCTATTTTTTTTCTTATGATGCTGCATATATATATCATAACAAGATATGTAAAGGGAAAACTGGATTTTTTAAAAAAAAAAGTGTGGCAATCTTGAGTTCTTGAAAAAAATCCTATTATTTTTTGTTCTTTTAGAATAAGTGAAATGCCTCCGAGTTATTCAAAACGTGCAGTATGAAGACTGTCTTGCGTAAAGACGACAGCATTAGATAATTCCTGTGTATGCTCTAGACACAGGCAGCATATTTTCAAAGATATATTTGTGGTTTAAATTTTGTCCACAATTAATATAATGCGTGTGACGATAATGCAGTGTTAAAAAGTATAGAGTTTTCAGTGCTGTAAAAGTTTAACTTGGTGTCCAAATAACACTGGTAGTCTTTTACTGTGAGTATACGAGGCCTTGTCTAAATTACACACTTTCTTCTGTTAATTACAAATGTTGTTTTCTGCTTTCTACTTTTTAAAAAATACCTCCACTGGCAAAAATTATCTCTGTGTGCTTTAAGGTAGCACAGAATGCATCTGTATGCAGTACATGCGTATTCTCGTTTGCGCTCTCTCTCTCTCTCACACACACACACACACACACACAAACACACACACACGCTTGTACATGCCTAAGACTTTTATGCATCTAAATTCCTTAAGTAGCAGGACTTCCTGCACTAAAGAAATTATGCACTTTATGCAATTGAAGCCGTAAAATAAGATGTGACAAGGAAGGAAATATTGCATGTATTTCCATTTTTCCTGACGTTTGCATTAAAAAAATTGGGTCCCCTCCACCCATGCTTAAACATTTCCAGAAATTTTGCACCATAAGAGAACGTGGCGACCAGGATTGGGTGCGTGGCAGCAGATTCAATGGAGCAGCAGATTCAAAGGACTGTTTTTAATCTTCCTTTGGGACAAGCTGGTATATCCCAGCAAGTTTGGGTGGGCTGAAGCCCTGAATGGCCTTTTTGCTTCTACTCTAGGTCTGGATCTCAACACAGCCCTGGGTGACCTCGTCTTCTATAACTTCACCACGAACGTTTGGCATCAGCGCATTCTCAGTCCCTCTCCGGTAAGTGTTCCCTTTCTGCCGTCACCGAGAGCCAGTTCGCATGTGACTTGGTCATGAGATCTTGGAACCATTTCGCCGAAGAATGTCATGTGTGAACAGGACCATGGGCGTGTAATGTTAGTGCACTTGTCACGGAGGCTGAGCTGTCTGCTGTGCCCTGTTCAGCATGTTCATGTCACGACGGCAAATCTGGGTTTGCAGTCAGGTTGCCAACTTCGTCTTGGGAGATTCCAGGAGATTTGGAGGTCAGGGCCTGGGAAGGGTGGAGTTTTAGGAGCTCAGCAGGGATGTGTCCGAAGCTGTTACTTCATCCAGGGGGACCAATTTCAGAAGCCTGGAGACAAATCATAACTCTAGGAGAGCTCCAGGCCCCACTTGGAGGTTGAAAAAAAACAAGAGGCCAATATCTGTGTGGAAAATATAACAAACACTGTGACATGAATGACTAGGACATTTTATATTATTAATCAAACTTTACAAAATTACAAGGAACAGTTCATTATACTCAGTGAGCACCCGGATATAAGCTCATTTCATACCAATCTTCCTCAGGAGTAATCCTATTGTATTGAAAGGTGTCAGCCTCTTGATACAGTTCAATGTTTGTTAGGAGCAAACCAATGCGTAACTTCTTTATTTTCTGCACTGCATCCTGGAAAAAAAATCCATGGTATTTTAAATGAAAAGCAACATGGAGCTGAATGGAATATTCTTATTATTTTTGAAATAATTTCTATAAATCCTTAACTTAATTATTTATTTTTTAAATAATGGAATATTCTTATGTTCAATGGAACCAGAAGTAAGTTCTAAAAAAATTAAATGGTTTAGTAAGTTGGTTTGCTCCTAACAGACGTTGAGCTGAATCAGGAGGCTGACACCTTTCAATACAATAGGATTACTCCTGAGGAAGATTGGGATGAAATGAGCTACTATCCGGGTGCTCACTGAGTATGATGGACTTTCTTTGTAATGTTGTAAAGTTTTATTGAGAGTATAATGAACTTTTCCTTGTAATCTTGTAAAGTTTGATGGATAATATAAAATGTCCTAGTCATTCATGTCACAGTGTGTGTTTGTTTGTTTGTTTGTTGTATTTCCCACCTGGAGGTTGGCAGCCTCTGCAGACAGTGTGAAATGGACATGAAGAGGAGAGACATTTAGCTTCCTGTCCTGGCCCACCTCACGTTCCTCCCTTTGGCCTTTCTCTTGGCAGTCTGCACGTCACTCCCACACTGCCGTGGCTTGGGAGGGCTCCCTGGTTCTCTTTGGGGGCGAGCTGGCCAGCGGCTCCCTCGCCAATGATGTCTGGATGTACCGGCCGCGGGAGGGGCGCTGGGAGGAGCTGCTGCTCGCCAACACCACCTGGTCTTCCATGCCCCCTGGACTGGCTGGACATGCCTCTGCTGTGGTGGATGAATGGCTGTACGTCTTCGGAGGTGAGTTGTGGGATGAAGTGGGCAGGGCCCCTGGCGAGGAATACAGAGGCACTAAGCCTCTGAATCCCAGAGCCAGGAGGCAACATCGGGGGAAGGCCTCAGCCTTTAAACCCTCTTGTTGGCCCTCCAGAGGATCTGGTTGGCTACTGTGTGAGACAGGATGCTAGACTAGATGGACCCCTGCTCTGACCCAGCAGGACTCTTCTTACGTTCTTATGAAGGCCTCAACCTCTGTGCCCTGTGGTTGGCCTTCCAGAGGAACTGGCTGGCCACTGTGTGACAGGATGCTGGACTAGAGGGACCACTGGTCTTACACAGCAGGGCTTTTATGTTCTTATGAAGGCCTCAGCCTCTGTGCCCTGTGGTTGGCCTTCCAGAGGAACTGGCTGGCCACTGTGTGAGACAGGATGCTGGACTAGAGGGACCACTAGTCTGACCCAGCAGGGCTCTTCTGAGGTTCTTATCTGGGGAAGACCTAGGTCTCTCTGCCCTGTTGTTGGCCCTCCAGAGGAACTGGATGACCACTGTGTGAGACAGGATGCTGGACTAGGGGGACCACTGGTCTGATCCAGCAGGGCCCTTCTGATGTTCTTATGAAACGGCTGTGGAAATGTCCCAAACTGCCGAGCCTCATCTCTTCCTCCTTTGACAGGGCGCACCTCAGTAGACGTCTTCTCCTCCCAGATATACCGCTTCCACCTCCGGATGTGGCTCTGGGAACTGGTGATGCCCTCGGGGGGCAAGGCGCCCTCAGCCGCTGGCCATTCTATGGTGTTCCATCCGGCTTCCCGCACCCTCTTGGTTTATGGTGGGCACCGGCCTTCCACTGCCCGGTAAGAAATGAACTGGGAGAAAAAAGTAATGGCAGGAATTTACTTATTTAAAACACTTATTGGCCACCTTTCTCCCTTGTGGAACTCAAGGCAGCTTAGAATGTAAATAAAACAACAATTTTTTAAAAAAAAACCCCAAAAGACAACAATTTAAAAAATCAAGACTGCCAATAAATAAAAACTAAAATTAGTCAAATGCAGTCCTGAATAACACTGTCTACTATTGCCTTCTGAAGACTGAAAGTGAGTGGGCCAGGTGCACCTCCCCGGGAAGGTTGTTTCATAATCGTGGGGCTCCCACCGAAAAGGCCCTGCCCTGGGTGCTCACCAGACAAGCTGCCTTGGCTGGTGGGAGAGTCAGGAGGGCCTCTGCCAGTGATCTTAATTCCTGGGCAGGAACATATGGAAAAAAGACCATCCTTTAGACAACTTGGTCCCAAGCCATGTAGGGATTTAAAGGTCAAAACCAACACAGAGGACAAAACCCAAACGTGAATCGGATGAGAGAGGAATAACCTCCTCCCCCCCCCCCCCCGGACTCATCTCTCTCATAGGTTCAGTGTGCGAGTTAACACCACCGACCTCTTTCATGTGGACCTTCGTTACTGGAGTACATTGCGTGCCAAAGATTCACACCGGGGCCCGAGGGAGCGGGCGTTCCATTCTGCCACCGTCATTGGCAACTACATGGTCGTGTATGGTGAGTTCCACTGTGTCCCCTTGTCCTCTAATTTAATCTACAGTCTGGCGCAAAAAGAATGGGAAAATTCTCCTTTTTTGGTAGCTTAGTTTTGTGTGGGTGTGTGTACATGTGTGTGCGCCCATGCCTGGAAGTCATGGTGACCTCTGGTGACTCCTACCGGGGCCCGGAGGACATTCAGAGAAGGGTCTTGATAGCCTGCCTCTGCCTCCCGGCCCTGGTATTCCTTGGAGGTCTCCCATCCAAGTACTTGCCAGGGTCGGCCCTGCTTAGCTTCCGAGATCGGGCTAGCCTGGGCTAACCAGGCCAGGACAAGAACGGAAAAATTCTTGTTGTGTCGAAGCCTATTCCTTGTGATCCATTATTTATTTATTTACTTCTTTTATATCCCACCGTTCTCCTTCGTGGGGACCCAAAGCGGCCTACAGCATTCTCCCTTTGTCCTTGCAACAACCCTGCGGGGTAGGTTAGGCCGAGAGAATGACTGGCCCCAAGTCAGCCAGCAAGCTTCCCGGTGGAATGGGGATTTGAACCTGGGTCTCCCAGATCCTAGTCCACCACTCTAACTACTGTAGCAGTTACATTCTTTAAGGTTGCCCTCTTTTTCTCCTGGCCCCGCGCCTCTGCCTTTAGTCAGCCATCAGACGTGGGCAAACCCGGCACATGAAGCTTCTCCCCTTTGCGTTGCCTCTATGCCAGGATAAGCTTCACCCAGTCGATGCCAAGGTGGTGACCACATTACAAACAAGGTATTTGTGAAATTGACAGGGTCAGCATTTGCTTTTCCATCCCAGATTTCTGATTCTCTCCTGCAAAATTTTTAGCAGCAGCCGACAGAATTCGTAAACAATATGTAAAGGGGTGATATAGATAACAGATTGTATGATATTTCATTCCAATTACTTGTAAATGCTTCAGTTTTGTTCTGTCTCTACATCAGTACCTAAATTTTATATTATTATAGTTGTATTTTTGATACTCAGTTTTTGATATTTCTGGACTGTTTCATGCTGGTAACGAACTGTAATAAAGCAACGATGATGATGATGATTCTCTCCCCCGTCAGGAGAAGAAACCTGGGGCTGGAAGATGGAAATGAGAGCTTGGATACTGTACCAGCCCATTGACTTCTTTGGAGCTAGATGGCCGTCTGACAGCAGTGCTGGTTCTGTGAACTTAGGCAGATCACGAGGGAGGGCTGCCTCAGTGCTTAGTTCCCGCGGCCCTTTCTTACATGCCCAGGGAAACGCCAATAACCACTTTGGGGTTCAGGAAGCAATTTTTCTTCGGGCCAGTTTGGCCAGGGATCCTGGAGTTCTTTTGCTAGCTTGTGGGCATGGAGCAGGGGGTCACTGTGTGTTTGTGTGTGTGTGGGCACCCCTATTTGTGAATTTCCTGCATTGTACATGGGGTTGGACTAGATGACCCTGGAGGTCCCTTCCATCTCTGTGATTCTCGGATCCTCATGCCCTTCTTTCCCCTCCACTCCTCCAGGGGGCAACGTGCACATCCATTACCACGAAGAGAAATGCTATGAGGACGAAATCTTCTTCTACCACCTGGGCTGCCATCAGTGGGTCTCGAGCCATGAGCTGGCGCACCAGATCCCCCAGGGTGAGGGAACAGTCCGGCTTCAGGAAGCGTGGTCCTTGCGGGCGGGCGGTGTGCTCTGGTTTGTGGTCATGCTGGGAATTCCCTGGCTCTTGGCTGGTGCCTTCCCATCTACAGCAGGACTTCTGTTCCTTTAAGGATGCTGAGGAAGGGAGAAGTTCCACCGGTGCAACTTCTGCCATCACAGGGACGGGGTAACCTGCCCCTGGTGAACTTCCCCTGGTGACAGAAGCCAGTGTTCCCTCTAAGCTGAGTTAGTGCGAGCTAGCTCACAGTTTTTTAGCTTCCGGCTCGCCCATCTTTGTCTCCGCTCAGGAAGGACGGCTCCAGAGCAGACTGATTTATGCAGCGGCCCAATCGCTCGCTCGTAGCTTTTAATGCCAGTCGCTCGCAAAGTAGAATTTTTGCTCACAGGGCTCCACAGCTTAAAGGGAGCGTTGGACAGAACGTCCCTCTTCCTGGTAGCCATCTCCTCTTGAAGCCTTTAACCCACTCTTGGTCGTCTCCAACCTGTCCTGCCCTCTTCCCACCAGAGCGTGAGGCCAAGGTTCAAGCCCAGGCGCGAGGCCGGTACTCCCACATAGCGGCTGTGATGAACGGGACCGTGTTGCTCGTCGCCGGAGGCTACAGCGGTGTGCCACGGGGCGACCTGTTGGCTTACAAGGTGCCCACCTTCGTCTTCCAGGTGCCGTCTCTGATGGTAAGGGGAAACTCTACACCCCTTCCCTGTGTCTGCTTGTGCTGCTGGGAGTAAGAGCCGATCCTCTGGACTTTCACTGCCATGCCCACTGATCTTACCAGGCTTGCAAACCCATAGTACAGGGATCCCCAGCAGCGTGCCCACCAACATCTTTTACGGCACCCGCCAGGTGTTTTTAGGAAGCAGGTGAGGGCCAGGTTGGGTTTTGCTCAGTAAGGCTTCTGATTCATGACTGGAGATTTGATTTTAATCAATTACGGTGCAGATTTTTTAAAACGTTGCTTCGGCAGCAGCTGGCACCACAGCCCAAGGATCTGCACGGTGTGACGGAAGTTAAGCCATGCCAGTGATTTAGTGGCTGGCTCCGCCTCCTGTGGCAGCCATCTTGTGGCAGCCGTTTTTTCATTGCGCCCACCGTGCCAGGTCAAAATTCCAAATGTGCCGGTAGGCTCAAAAAGGTTGGGGACCCCTGCCATGGCACACCCCAGCTAGGATTGCTAATACACTTTTTTAAAAAAAACATGTATCCTAAAAGATGCAGTCAAAAGTATTAGCAACATTTATGGATTATGGGGACAACAGTGACAGTAATAATGCGTGTTTGGTGTAGTGGTTAAGTGCGCGGACTCTAATGTGGGAGAAATGAGTTCGATTTCCCACTCCTCCACATGCAGCCGCTGGTGTGACCTTGGGTCAGTCACAAGTTCTCTCACAGCTGTTCTCTCAGGAGAAGTTCTCGAAAGAGCTTTCTCAGCCCCACCGACCTCCCAGGGTGTCTGTTGTGGGGAGGGGAAGGGAAAGGAGTTTGTAAGCTGCTCTGAGACTCCGAGTGAAGGGCGGGGTATAAAGCAAATCTCCAGCCTCCTCCTCCTCTTCTTCAGTCAGTCACAATTCTGTCAGAGCTGTTCTCTCAGGAGAAGTTCTCGAAAGAGCTCTCTCAGCCCCACCGACCTCACAGGGTGTCTGTTGTGGGGAGGGGAAGGGAAAGGAGATTGTAAGCCGCTCTGAGACTCTGAGTGAAGGGCGGGGTATAAATCCAATCTCTCCTCTCTCCTCCTCTCCTTAAAGAACATGAATAAAACAGTTAATTAACAATGAAGGAAGGAGTGATAATAACAGTAACAGGAACCAGTGCTAAATGCAGGTGGTCGGCCGTGTTGGTCTGAAGCAGCAGAAAAAAGTTTGAGTCCAGTAGCACCTTTAAGACCAGAACAGTTTTATTCAAAGTGCAAGCTTTCTTGTGCAAAGCATACTTCCTCAGATAAATGGAATGGAATCTCCTCAAGGGTTACTTATAGGAAAAAAGAGGGTGGGGGGGGCATCCGTTTGGAGGGGCCACTCAGAACCCAGATGCCTCTGCGGAGCTGAAATTGGATCAGGTGGTCGCTAAAATCAATGGATAGTAGCAAACAGGCACATAAATGCAAGAGTTAACAAAAAGACGTGAGGATGAAGCTAGAGTCCAGCAGTCCCGTTCCCCCCCCCCCAGGAAAAACCAAGCTCAACCCTGTGTACGTGGGAGATCAGGGACTCAGCCCTTGCACACTTCTGCATATACATACGTGTGTTGAAACAGATTTCCTCAGAAAAGTAACCAGTGCTGTTCCACAATAGGGATATGTGGTTTCGTGAGCATTTACGTAATTACATCGTATAAAATTGGCACAGCGAGTGAAATGTTTAAAACGCTCTAGATCTGACTACTTAATAAACCGGGATAATTCTCAATAAACCAGGATAATTCTTAATAAACCAGGATTCATTTCAAAGGCTTGACAACGAAATGGAGAATCCTGAAAGGAGAGGTGGGCGGATTTGCATAGTTGTCCTTTCCCCGCCATTCTTACAGGCCCTGTTTGTGACACTATTAATGACAGATCACGTGAGCATAAACACACACTTGCAGAAAGACATAAGAAAGTTTGGCGGCCTTTAAAAGGATGTTGACTAGATCTTGGTGGTGCCAGAGAGGGGTCTGGATGAGTGTCCTGGGAACAGTGTTCCCTCTAAGCTGAGTTAGTGTGAGCTAGCTCACTGTTTTTTAGCCTCCATCTCATACATTTTTGTCTTCGCTCAGGAAGGACGGCTCCAGAGCAGACTAATTTATGCAGCCGCCAAATTGCTTGCTCACAACTTTAATGCCAGTAGCTCACAAAGTATAATTTTTGCTCACAAGACTACACAGCTTAGAGGGAGCATTGCCTGGGAAGTGCCACTTTGCGCCACCCCTGAAAAGGCCCTTGCATGCATTGCTTCCTGGCAAAGCGTGGGCTGTGCTAACTGCTCTCGAAATCCGGGTGTCTTATGGAAACCAATGAGCGGAACTCCAAGCAGAACTGGCACACCTGATCCGTGTGCTTTGGGCAGGGCAGGCAACAGGGCGGCTTTCCAGACCCACATCACCAGGCCTCCCCCACCCTTTCTTTCTCTTCTCTTGTCCCCAGTACCATCTGGATTATTGCTCCATGTACCGGGAGAAAAGCACGTGTGCCAAGGATCCCGAATGTGCCTGGTGCATGAACGTCTGTCAGAGCACCCAGCCCCACAGCATCGTGAGTGATCCCATGGGGGGGCAGGGCGGGGTGGGACGGGTGTGTCTTTCCATGGATGAGTGGCAGACAAATGGATCATCTTGTCCCAGGAGGATCACGCAGTGGCCTAGCAATGGGCTTCTCAAACTGGGACCCGACCAGGTCCCCTAAATTGAGAAATGCCTTGTTTGAGCCTCCTTGAAGGGTAGGAATATTAGGAGAGCCCTGCTGGGTCAGACCAGTGGTCCATCCAGTCCAGCATCCTGTCTTACACCATGACCAATCAGTTCCTCCGGAGGGCCAACAACAGGGCACAGAGGCTGAGGCCTTTATAAGAACGTCAGCCCTGCTGAATCAGGCCAGTGGTCCTTCTAGTCCAGCATCCATTCTCACACGGTGGCCACAGTTCATAAGAACATCAGAAGAGCCCTCCTGGATCAGACCAATGGTCCATCTAGCCCAGCATCCTGTCTCACACACTGGCCAATCAGTTCCTCTGAAGGTCCACCAATAGGGAACAGAGGTCGAGGCCTTCGCCTGATAAGAACCAAGGAGAGCCCTGCTGGGTCAGACCAGTGGTCCATCTAGTCCAGCATCCTTTCTCACACAGCAGCCAACCAGGTCCTCTGGAGGGCCAACAACAGGGCAGAGAGGCCGAGGCCTTCCCATGATGTCGCCTCCTGGCTCTGGGATTCAGAAGAGTTGTGCCTCTGAATGTGGAGGTTCCCCTCAGCCACCATGCCTAGTAGCCATTGATAGGCAGTTCTAGAGAGACAAAGATAGATGGTTTAGTTCACAACGAACAGCACAAGCAGAGCTCGTTTATATGCAAATATGCACAACGTATGCAGGTTGCAGAATTCACCTTTTCTTTGAAGCAGAATTTTCTTAATGTGGAAGGGTCTTGAAAAGGTTGGCTGGGCTCTTTAACTCTTGCAGATCGATGCCCGTTGCCTTCCTCCAAGATCTCAGGATGACCAACGTTTAATTCTCTTCCCTCCTTTTCCAACGTTATCCTCACAAAAGCTCTGCTGAGATAGTTTAAGCTGTGAGATGCTGACAGGTTCAGAGTTGCTCAGTGAGTTTGTGCGGGGATTCGAACGCAGGACTCCTCTGAGCCTTTGAAGCTCTAACCACTGCACAGCACTGTCTTTTGGGAGGAGTTTCCTGCTTTCCTCCTTGGCTCTTAGCTTCTAGTGATTCCCTCCCTGTGATTTTTTTATTTGCTAGCTTTGAGTATTCAGAGGATGTGTCAGCTGAGAATCAGAAGATTCTCTGGTAGGGTTCCCCTGAGGCAGAGCAAGGAGTCTTGTGTTCCGGTTCTGCTTCTTCTCCTTCCCCAGTGCCCCAACACCGGCTGCCGAGGATTGGCCCGCCTCTTGGTCGACTGCCAGTCCTGCCTGGCCTTTGGCAGTGCCAACGCTTCTCTGCCCCGGGCCCCGGGCCCCTTCGGCTGGTGTGTGCAGAACGAGACCTGCATGCCTCTCTCGGGTAAGTGAGCCAAACCAGATATCCTTCCTCCTGGCTCCGTCCCCAAAGTCCCCTGGTATTTCTTGAGTCGGACCTGGCAACCCTATGCCCTCCAAGTTTTTCAGAAAGTGGGAGGGGCCATTGTAAGGCCAGGCTTGTTATTGGCTGCCCTCATACAAATGAAAGAGCCTTCAGGGGGGTGCTGGTAAGCATCTGTACTTTCCTTAGGCAAGTGTGTGGGTTCCCTTTCAGGCTTTCCTTCTTTTCATTACCCATTCCCCCCCCCTCCCAATACTTTTGCAAAGAGAGGAGGGAAGTACTGCATTTGGTGCTGTCTCCTGTGGCAGCCGTTTTGGGTTTGGATCCACCTCTTGTGGCAGCCACATTGGGTTTGGCTCCGCCTCCCTTGGCAGCCATGTTGGGTTTGGCTCCGCCTCCCTTGGCAGCCACGTTGGGGTGGTGCTTACCACCCCCTCATGAAATTCCAAAGGTGCCCACAGTCTCAAAAATGCTCGGGACCCCTGCACAAGGCGAAGTCCTGGCCTCTGGCCGGGGCATTTCCCAGAACAATCCCTGTCTGGGTGGGGGAGTCACGTGACTTCAAGCGCATCACCCTCCCGCCGCTGAACCACTGTTTTCCAGGGAGACAATGGGGTCTTCTCCAGGGAGACCCTGGAAAGTGGCTTTTTACTGCTAGAGCGTCACAGGGTTGTGAGCCACCCCCTCACCTGAATGGGTCTAGTGGATCTGAAGTGTCTTTGCCTCTGAAGTGTCCCCCCTGTCCCCTCTTCTTCCTTCTCCAGAACGGGGCAGGTGCCAGGTGGGGAAGATCTCGGACACCTTCGGCTGGTGGGGGTCTCAGCCCTACTTCGTCACCTCCTTGGCCCAGTGCCAGTGGGAGAGTTTCCTGCCCGGTCTCCACCTCATCACCTACCAGCAGCCACGCAACGACTCCCAGCCTGATAAGGTAAGGGGTCCAATTGCCACATGGTCTTGTGCTAATCGATGTTTCTTGCATTGGGCAGTCAAATGCGCATGTGATTTAGGTAGCCAGCCAGGTGAGGGATCCGTCCTCCCCGAGGCCTCTAAGCTGACTCCTTCGCAAAAGCCTAGGACGTTCCAGATGCACGGTCACGAGAAACCCGCATCCAACCGACCACTAAAATGCTTGAGAATCAGGTTTGTGTGTATGCCCGGGGCCCCCCAGCATTGTGCCTGTGGGCATCGCGGCGCCCACTGACACCTTTCCTGGTGCCTGTCTGGTGTTTTTAGAAAGTGGGCGGGGCCAGGGGTGGCTATTGGCCATTGGAGATTTGATTGGCTGGACAGATTTTTAAAAACTTGCTTTGTCAGTGGTTCCCACCACAGTACAGGAACTTTCATGGTATGACTGAATGTCAGCTGCAGCAGTCATTTGTGGCGCTGCCCACTACGTTGCGCCAGAACTCCAAAGGTGCCCGCAGGCTCAGAAAGGTCAGGGACCCCGATGTATGCTATGCTTCTGCAGCGTAAGAAGAAAAGCATCAAGTACTGGTATTTGAGTGTAAAACTTAGCATTCACGTGTTCTCAGCTTTTGTTCGGTTTAAAACCAAGTTTCTAGCTCTTATGATTTCAAAGGCAGGCTTGAAAGTGGGGTGGGGCAGGGCCGGCTGAAATCTCTGAAGCCAGGAGGCATGCCGTTCCCCAATTGTGGGTGGGGGATCCCCCAGTTTTTTGGGCTCCTGTTCGAATCCCACCCCAAACGCGACATGCTGACGTCACACAGAAGTGACATCATCTCGCCGGTGACATCATGCATGACACTCTGGTTTGGGGGTAAAACTCTATGGTTTGAGTTTTTACCGTAGAGTTTTGCCCCCAAACCAGAGCATTACTGTGTGACATCAGCACGTTGCCGTGCTCTGCCCCCACTCCCAGGAAGTCCCTCTCCCTCCCCACTGGCATGATCATCAGACCCGGCAACCCTTGGAAGCCAGACCATGGGGTGGGGGACAGTGTTCCCTCTAAGCTGAGTTAGTGTGAGCTAGTGCACAGTTTTTTAGCCTCTGACTCACATATTTCTGTCTCAGCTCAGGAAGGAGGGCTCCAGAAGCAACTCATTCATGCAGGAGCCAAATCGCTCCGTCACAACATAAATGCCAGTAGCTCACAAAGTAGAGTTTTTGCTCACAAGACTCCACAGCTCAGAGGGAGCATGGGTGGGGCAGGGGTAGGACTTCTGCCTCGCTTCTCTCCATTCCTTGTTAAAACCAGAATGATGTATTGCCCTGTTAAAGGGAGCCTAAGCATATTTGCTCAAATTAGGCTGGTGAGGGTATTCCTCTGCCAAGAATCTGTGCTAATTTGTTTTCCCCCGAAGGGCACGCAGTCCCAGTGAGGATAAAGGCAGAGTCGTCTGTGAGCTACTTGGCATACAGAAGCACTCCAGGGTGGGGCTTTATTGGTCATTGGAACTGCAGGCCTGACCCATTCCTGTTTGCTGCATGGTTTGTGACCTGCCAAGCGGAACACGGCCTTCCAGTCATGTGTAGCCCTGTCAGCTGCTCAAAAAGTTCCTCTTTTTTGTGTTCTTGGCCAATCAGAGCAGCAAAAACAGCTTTTATCAAAGCATTCAGCTTCTTGGGTCCACACCCCGTGAAGTCCGGCGTTAGACTTAGTGGATCGACTCTCTTGCAGCATAATTTTTTTTTTAAATTAATTCATGTATACCCAACTTTTCTCCCCCATGGGGACCCAAAGCGGTTTAGATTTTTTCTCCTGTCCTCTGTTTTTTCCTCACAACAACCCTCTGAGGTGGGTTAGGCTGAAAGTGCGTGACTGGCACACGGCTATCTGGCAAGTTTCTGTGGTAGAGTGGGGAATTCAAACCAGAGTCTCCAGATCCTAGTCTGGCATGCTATCCACCGCACCTTGCTGGCTCCCAATAAATAAATAGAAGGGAACCCGAATTTGCGCACAAAAAAGATGTTATCAGTGCTATCCGGAAGCTGGGGGTGGGGAAGGGACCCCAGACTCCCACCAAGCTGGGAATAAATGCAACTTATTGGAAGCAGGGAGGGAAGAAGCAGGAAGTAAACACAACATGCTTACGTCACCTGGAAGAGACATAGGAATGTCAGTGAATTGGGGGGACAGTCTGGTTTTAGGGCAAAACTCTATGGTTTGAAGCCAATTTTACCATAGAGTTTTGCCCCAAAACCAGAGTGTTGCCCCTGACATCACCGACATGCTTATGTCACTTCCGGGTGACATAGGCATGTTGTGTTTATTTCTGGGTAGGTCACTTCCTGCTCTCGGAATGCTCCCACCATCCCCCCCATCTGATGGACCTGGCAACCTTATCTCCCAGTTCCTAGCCTGCCCTCTAACTGCTACAGAGAAGGGCAACCAAGATGATTAAGGGGTTGGAGCAAAGGAGGAAAGGCTGAAGAGTCTGGGAGTTTTCAGTTGAGAAAAGGAGTGACTAAAGGGCGGGGGCATGACAGAGGTTTATAAAATTATGCACAGGGTGGAGAGAGCTGGCAAAGAGAACTTTTTCTCCCTCTCCCAAAAGACTAGAACTCGAAGGCATTCAATGAAGGTGATGGGCAGTAGGTTCAGGATGGACAAAAGGAAATACTACTTTGCACAGAGAGTGATTAAAATGTGGAATTTGCTGCCAGAGAATGTAGTGATGGCCACAGGAATAAACAGCTTTAAAGGGGGATTAGATAAATTCATGGAGAATAAGTCTATCAGCGGCTACTAGCCCTGGTGACTGAAGGGAACCTCCATATTCAGAGGCACTAAACCTCTGGATCCCAGAGCCAGGAGGCGACATCCGGGGAAGGCCTCGGCCTCTCGGCCGTGTTGTCGGCCCTCCAGAGGAACTGGTTGGCCATTGTGTGAGACAGGAAGCTGGACTGGATGGACCACTGGTCTGATCCAGCATGGCTGTTTTTATGTTCTGATCAGGGGAAGGTCTCGGCCTCTTTGCCCTGTTGTTGGCCCTCTAGAGGAACTGGTTGGCCGCTGTGTGAGACATGATGTCACTAGAGGGACTGTGACGGAATGAAAATCTGGGTCACATGACTGAGTGAGGAGGGGGCCATTTAGCTCGGAACCCTCAATGATTGGCAGTTAACGGGCACACCTGACAGTTTAGAATGTTCAGGGAGTGTGAGAGAAAAAATAAGTCTGTGTGGAGAACAGTTCTGGGGAGAGCTGTGTGAGAGCTTGGAAGTGTGTCTCGGTGGCTCTGAGGGAGCAATCCAAAAAGACCAGTTTAAGCTGAGAACTGGGTGCTGGATAGTCTGGTTCACGGGAAAGCGAACAGACTAGTAAAATCAGAACACATAAGCGGTCACAAACCTAAAAAACATCACTCCTGAGGAACCTGAGATAGGCGGTTAAGGGAGGGCTGAGGCAAAGACTGGCGGAGTCTGGACAGCTGGTTGGTGGCCAGTTGGGGCTTAAGGGCCAGGAAACCAAAGCCAAAAGGCCAACCCCTAAGCAGGACAGGAGCATGTACTGAGGAAGGTGTTGAGTGAGCTTATGTACGGTTAAGGAAACGGCAAACAACATAGCCTACAGCCTAAGTATCATTTAAGCCAAATGTGTCAGCCGCTACCGAAACAACGTGTCCAATGTAAATACCTCCCCCATCCCCTCTGTTTGGTTCTGTAAATAAAGCTCTGTTTTATGTTAAAGAAAAAGCCTGAGTGAATACCTATTAAAATTAAACCCCGAAGAGACTATTTTAAGGATAGAGGGTGCTGGTCGAGTGAAGTAGAGCCAAGCCTGATCAGTCACCTCACAGAACGCCTCAAAGCGGCAGTTTATTTAGGTCACGCGCCATAGGGACCCTCACTGGTCTGATCCAGCAGGGCTCTTCTTAGGTTCTTATGAGACTGGCTTAGAGGGACTCTTTGTACCACTAAGGCAAGAATGGTCATGTGACCATCTCGGTTTCCAGGTTGCGCTCGCTTGTCTGAACGAGATGTCCTCTTGCCTGTCCACTGCCTGCGCTTTGATCCCCTCTACCTTTCTATTGCCCCGCTCTTGACTCTGTAGGAGCCAGGCCTAATGACCCATGTCCCTGCCTCAGGTCTCGATTGTCCGCAGCACCACCATTACCCTGAACCCCAGCACTGAGATGGACGTCTCCCTGGTCTACAAGGGCTTCATCCACCCGCTGGTGAACAACCTGGCTCCCGCCGAGGACATCTCCATCTGGGCACGCATCCAGCGCCTCTTTGTGGTGGCAAAGCTTGGCCGTAGCCCTGGCACGCTGGAGCTGGTAAGGGTGGGGGCAAGCACGGGAAGGTGCTGGGTTCTGAATCAGACCCTCAGTCCGTCAGATTTGGTCATAACAGAGGGAAAAGGAAGCAGTGGCCACATTTGGAATTGGGGGGAATTCTCACAGGGTCCCTCATCTGTTCAAAGGCTTTTTAGGGAGATTGCAATATCTCAAGGGTCACGCTGTGGCCGAGGAACTACTGCGGTGGATCCTACCCCTCTTCTTCCGCTCCACCGAGCAAAAGTTCTTTATTTCAGTGCGTCCATCCCATTTTTCCTTTTGGATCTAGTTTTAAGCTTTCCTCTTGGATCTAGTTTTAAGCTTTCCTCCAATCTAAGGTGCCTTCCTCCAAATTAAGCAGCTCTTTTCATCAAAGGAAGAGACACTGAAGTCAGACCAAAGCTCCTTACACTAGAGGAAGGCTCCTTGGGAAATGGTCGGATCCTCTGCATGTATGAAAGGCCCCACCAGGGCTCATTTCGTAGCAGGAGCTCCTTTGTATATTAGGCCACACACCCCTAATGTAGCCAATCCTCCAAGAGCTTACTGAGCTCTTCTTACAGGGGCTACTGTAAGCTCTTGGAGGACTGGCTACATCAGGGGTGTGTGGCCTAATATGCAAAGGAGCTCCTTCTATGGCATGAGCCCTGGGCCCCACGGTTACAAAACAGCCTCCCCAGGGAGGTGCGCCCGGCCCCCTCACTTTCGATCTTTAGGAGGCAGCTGAAGTCGGTTTTATTTAGGACCGCATCTAATTAAAGCCATCCTCAACTGCAAGTTCAAATTTTGGATCTATGTATTTTTATGTGCTCCATTTTTTCGTTCATTTCGTAAGCTGCCTTGGGCAAGAAAGGCGGCTAATAAATGGTTTTAAAGACTAAATAAATATTTTAAAAGTCTGTAGTCTCTAAAAACGTTGACTAGAATGCCTGTCCCATGCACAGGGACTTGTGTTCTAAGCAAGGGGAAACAGATCCATTACATTTTTATAAAGTTTGTTTGCCTGGTCACCTACAGGAGGTTGTTGCTTTGCCATAGGCGACCAGATAAGAAGCCATTCACCAAATTGTCTGTTTGCTTACTTGTGTTCTAAGCAAGGGGAAACAAATCCGTTACATTTTTATAAAGTTTGCCTACCTGGTCACCTGCAGGAGGTTCTCGCTTCGCCATAGGCGACCAGACAAAAAGCCATTCACCAAACCATCCATTTACTTGTTTTGCGTAATGCTGCCAAAAGCCTGCTGTGCCTCGCCCATCTTCTCTTCTGCTCCAGGAGGAGGTGGGCCGCTGGGCTGTACAACAAGACAACAGCAAGCGGTTGCTCCAGCGCCCCGGGGCTGAGCGCCTCTTCCCCAGCACCGAGAGAGGGAATAAGTACACCGTGCTGGTCGAAGGCCACCTGAATAATTCCGGCAATGGGCAGACGAGCGAGCTGACTCTCACCTGGGACCGTACAGGAGTGCCAGGGGGCAGCGTGAGTATCTTAGCGTCCCTGTGTTGGCCGCTGTGATTTGGCCGGTCTTGAACGACTCCCACTGTGGAGCCCAAAGTCTCGGCCGCCTCCTCTCAGGCACTGGTTGCAATAACTGGTATGATGGTGGGTTTGTAAGAAGGGGGCAAGCTCTGTTTGTAAACCCGTCTAATGGAGGCTGACTGTCCAGAGAAGATAGTTTCCAGCGGGTAGCTGCGCTAGTCTGTAGTAGCTGGAACAAATCAACTCGATTAAAGTCAGGAGATATGCACTTTCCAACTCTATGCATAGAGCCAGTTTGGTATACTTTCTACCTGCTCTGAAAATACCTGTTGGAATGTTGCAGCACTAGCAGTGGGGTGATGAAGTCACCCTAAGGTCAAGCAAGTGGACTGAAGAGGCGTCACTGATTCCCTGTCTCTGCACAAAACTAAGAGAGAAATCAACTGTACAGGCTAATGGATGAATTCTGATTAGATGTTGAATACTTTCCTTTTTGGAATATTTTTTTTGCTTAAATTCATTCCTGCTTGGGAATCTCTTACTTAAATGACAACTGTGAGTTTGCATTTCAGAAGAGAGTTATTGGTTACAGATATCTTGGCATCGTATGTTGGGACAGCCTCGTGGGAGACCCCCTTATCAGGGATCTGACCGCATTCACTGGCATGCATTGGTCAGTCTGTCATTAACAGGAGGCAGAGAAGGAGGCCAAGGTACGTCTCGTTTGTTTGCTTCTGAGCCATCCTAATTCTGGAGACTTCTTCTCTCCCTCCCTCTCTCCTTCCCTCTCCCTCCCTCCCTTTCCCTCCCTCCTGCTCTCCCTCTCTTTCCCTCCCTCCTGCTCTCCCTCTCTCTTCCTCTCTCTCCCTCTCTCCCCCCTCTCTCTCTCCCTCCCTCTCTCTCCCTCTCTCTCTCCTTCCCTCTCTCTCTCCCTCCCTCTCTCTCCCTCCCTCTCTCCCTCCCTCCCTCTCTCTCCCTCCCTCCCTCTCCCTCCCCCTCCCTCCCTCTCTCCTTCCCTCCCTCTCTCCTTCCCTCTCCCTCCCTCCCTCTCCCACTCCTCCCTCTCCCCCTCCCCCCCCCCGCTTTGACCACGTAGGAGATTTCCTACTTCTTCTTGGAGCCCTACCGCTCGGAGTCGTGCGCCACGTACCGCTCGTGCCTGGCTTGTTTGGCCGACCAGGGGTGCGGCTGGTGCCCGCTCAGCACCACCTGCCACCGACGCCTGGCGCAGAAGGATGACGCCGGGGCCTGCGGGCCTGACACAGTGCGCCTCATCCTGGTGCCGAGCAACTGCATCCTGTGCGAGGATTACCGCGACTGCCACGCCTGCAGCAAGGTGAGGGCCGTGTGGTGCCCTGGTGGGTTTTCACAGGGCCAAGGCTACTTCTATCGCAAGCAGAGAGGAGGAGGTTGCATAGCACAGCAATGGGTGGAATCCTGGCGTTTTAAGCAGTATGTATTATCTTCAGAGAGGATGGGTTTTCCCCAAAACTGGAATCCCTGATTTACTGCACAGTCAGACAGACAAAGAAGAAGAGGCAGAGGAGGAGATTGGACAGTTGTCTCAGAGCTCTCTCAGCCCCACCTACCTCCCAGGGTGTCTGTTGTGGGGAGGGGAAGGGAAAGGGGTTTGTAAGCCTCTCTGAGGCTCCAAGTGAGTGAAGGGCGGGATATAAATCCAATCTCCTCTTCTTCTTCCAGCTAGGCTAAGATAGTCCGGCAGTCAGAAGTTCTAGCTCTTTTAGTGTTGTGCACCACTAGGTGGCAAGCTAGACTCGTTTTAAGGCAAGGAACGTTTCAGAGGTGGTTTGCCATTGCCTGCCTCTGCGTCACAACCCTAGTATTCCTTCTCACACGACTCTCTAGGTTCGATCTTTGCCACTGGTAACGGGCTTTTTTGGGGGGGGGGGTGTATGCGGGTCAGCTGTGGCTGCCGCGGTCCCCTCACCTCCTTGCCTTGTGCTCTGCCCCAGGATCCCTTCTGCGAATGGCAAGTCAACAGCAGCAAGAAGGGGGACTTCCTCTGCAGTCGCCGAGGCCGGCTGGCCAACGCAATCCGCTCTCCGCCGGAGTGCCCTAAACTCTGCAACCAGTGAGTGACCCATAGGAGGCGGTGCCGTGCATCGGGTCGCTGTTGGCGTTGGTCAGCAGCTTCTGTGGGAAAGGGGCATGAGTCAGAGTTTGCTCTGTAGTGTAAAGGCCGGGGTTGCGCTGCGCTTGGGATCGGGTAGCCACCAGTGCCTTTAGGTTTCCCAACTGCCTGGGCCGAGTGGGGGAATCTCATTCACGCTAGGAAAAGCAGAATGCGGCGGAAAAAGAGATGGGAGCACATCCATCCTGTGCTGGTGGCACTGCACTGGCTGCCAATAGCGTACCGAATTCGCTTCAAGTTGCTGGTGCTTACCTTTAAAGCCCTAAATGGCCTGGGTCCGACCTACCTGAGGGACCGCCTTTCCCCGTATGTACCCCGGAGAGCACTACGGTCTTGGGTCCAACATTGTTTGGTTACACCGGGCCCCAGAGAAGCCAGGCTCGCTACTATGAGGGAGAGGGCCTCCCTCATAGGGAGGCCTCCCACATGCAGGCAGCCCCAGCCTGTTGGAATGAGCTCCCGGAGGAGATCAGGGCCCTGCGGGACCTGATGCAGTTCCGCAGGGCCTGCAAGACGGAGCTCTTCCGCCAGGCGTATGAATAGGGGTCACCACCTTCTCCTTTCCCTCCCCCCCATTTTCATCCACCAATGTCGACCGCTGACATTATAATCTGCCGCTGGGGATGTGGCACTTGGTTTCATCAGAGAGATGCCATCTGTTGCACTGAATGTTGAGCACTTTAATTGTTACTATGTTTTAATTATGTATGTTTTATACTGTTTTAACTATTTTAAAATGCAAAGTGAATCCTGGTCCGCCAGGTCTTGTAAGCCGCTCTAAACCTGCGAAATGTTGGGAGAGCGGCCTAGAAATCAAATCAAATCAATAAATAATAAAAAGAGGAAGACCTGACAGGAGAGGGATCAACTCTATGAAGGAAGCCAGGGCCACCAGAAATAGCTCTTCTCTCCTTTGGGGTGACCACCGGAGGGAACATAAATGAATTAAAATTGATTTCATGTCTTTTGGCAACAGCAAGGATTATAATAGAAAAAATGGAGAGAAACATCTAGCCCAACCATTCGAATGTGGCAAAATAAGCTCTGGGAACCCTTTATATTAGGCAAAAGTATGTACTGATCTTCAGAGAGCTCTATAAGAAACTATCAAAGTGTTTTCCAATCCTTTTGGTGCCACATTGTGGAATATTTGGCAAACAGAGAGATTATACCTAAAAATCCATGTCATCAAGATCTGGTTTACTTTTGAATGACAAATATAGAGGTGAAACTTTAGGTGTATTCTGTTTCTCGCAATTAGTAAAGTTCTGTTAATCATCTGTAAAGAAGAGAAATTGTTTAATATTTGTTTGACAGTGCAATAACATTATAATGTTAAGGTATGTGACTGTTACTGTTGTAAACTTGGTTAAATTATATATTTGTTACACATTATACTGGATTATAAAACAATAATTAATATATACACCCGTGCCTGCAGCTCAGTAGCTTTCAGTATGGGAAAAGCTGGCAGCCCGTGGTATCACAAGCCGGCCGTACGACATTTCTCTCTCCCTCCCCTCCCGCCCCCTTCCAGGCGCACCACCTGCTCCGAGTGCCTCTCCAACTCCAGCCAATGCGCCTGGTGCCAGTCGACACGCAACTGCTTCTTCTTCGCTGCCTACCTGGCCAAGTACCCTTACGGGGACTGCCGCGGCTGGTACGACAGGTACGTTTGAAGGGAGGGAACGGATAGTGGCTGGTGGAGGGTAGTGACAGCCGCCTCCTCCCGTCTTGGGATTCTGAGCTGCCGTTGGACAGGAAGTAGAAGGGGTGGCTGGTGCGTGTTCAGAGGAACCCCACTCTGGTGTGGCTGGGGGCACGTAGGAGAATGCCCTCAGCCAAGGCGCAACAGGTGCGCTGCAAGCTCATCTTGGGTGTGGTCCTCTCGAGGGCTTGTCTGACATGAGCAAACCCAAGAAGGGGCGCAGGTGGCAGTGGCTGATGGGGAAGAGTAGGGGGCACAGGATGTTACACAGTGACATTTTTGCAACCAAGGGGACGGCCGCTGCTTTTCTTTGACGGAGATTGAGGGGCTGCCATGCTGGGCACTTGCTCCTCCTCGGAAACCGGGGGGGGGGGGGAATGTTTTGATATATTTATTTCATTCACTGTGTTCCCCCCCTGGAATTAAACCCAAATAAATGGTGAGCATATAAACTAAGTTTACTGTTCCAGTTTGGTTCTTGCATCTGTTAAATACCTTTATTGTGCTGTATGCTAACTGTTCTTCACCCGCTACCTATATATATGGATGGACTGCGCTAAACCACTTACAACTACCACCTGGTATGCTATGCCCGGGGATTATTTTCTATTGGAGGAATGTGTGGTTTTCTTTGATCAGAGCCGTAATGAAAGGGAACTGTATAGCCCAGTGGACAAATGGTCTCTATTTTTAGAAAAAAAAGATCTTTTACTACAGTAAAGTGAAACAATAACTTAAGACAGCCTTGTTCTAAAGCCTCACAGTGTTGAACTATAATGCATAGAAGGGTAATCCAGGTTTATGAGAACAAGGGATTAAAGCTAAATTCAAAGGTAGCTGTACAAATATTGTAACTCACCAAGTGTATATATATGTATGGTACTTTTAAAAAATAATTATATATATATATAACTCGATTGGCAACTTCCACTTCAATGTATCCGAATAAGCATGCATGCACACGAAAACTTATACGTTGAATAAAACTTCGAGACTAGTGACTTGATTTGGTATTAAAGGTGCCACGGGGCTCAAACTTTGTGCAATCCGGTATCAGGGTTAAGAACGGCGGACTCTAATCTGGAGAGCTGGGTTTGATTCCTTGCCTTGCTCCTCCACATGAAGCCTGCTGGGTGACCGCGGGCCATTCACAGTTCTCTCAGCACTCTCTCAGCCCCACCTGCCCCACAAGGTGCCTGTTGTGGGATGAGGAAGGGAAGGCGATTGTAAGCCGCTTTGAGACTTCTTCGGGTAGAGAAAATCAGGATATGAAAACCTCCTCCTCTTCGTCTTCCTCCTCCTCTTCGTCTTCCTCCTCTTCTTCTTCTGTTTTGAATCTGACCTGAAGCAGTCCTGCTTTGTCTCAGCTGTTTGGACGCTGCCACCACCCCTCAGGACGGGGGAGGGTCTTTTCTAGCCAACCCCTTCTCCTTCCTTCCCAGATGGGAATACCTACAAGGGAAGAGAGTCGCCGAGTGGAATGTCCCAGGAGGCACTGGGCTTCTGGCCCTTCCATTCCGAGAAGGCAGAGAAGTGGGGAGGGGAGAGACATACAGAGGACTAGCGACTTGATTTGTTCATCGAAAGCTTCATAACCCTGTGTGATATTCGGTGCAGCTGACCTCTCTCCCTTCCTCTCTCCCTCTTCCCGTGTCCGGCGTTCTCCCTTCCTCTTGCCTCAGCGTGCATTCTGTGCCCCAGTGCCTCGACTGCACCCGTTTCAACACCTGCCGGGAATGCCTGCAGAACTTCGAGTGCGGTTGGTGCGGGAACTCGGACAACCCAAGCATCGGCAGGTGAGGCCAGTGGCGGAACTGGTGGCAGTCCTTGCCTGAGGTTGCTGGGTCTCCCCAGCTTGGGGGTGGGAGGTGGGGGGTAGGGTTGCCAGATCCAGGCTGGGAAACTCCTGGAGATTTGGGGGTGGAGCCTGGGGAGGACAGGGACCTCAGTGGGGTGTAATGCCATAGAGTCTACCCTCCAAAGCACCCATTTTCTCCAGGGGAACTGATGCCTGTAGTCTGGAGATGAGATGTGATTCCAGGGGGGTCTCCAGGTCCCACCTGGAGGTTGGCATCCCTATCTTTGCCTGCTCCAGCAGCAGTCTGGCCAGGATTCCTGAAAAATTTGACTGGGGGGGGGGCATGGAGGTGGCAGTGGTGAGATTGCCTGTGTTGGGGTCATTCGCCTGTTCCGCAAGCCCAGAAGCATGACTCTGCTCTCGTTTTTTTTAAACTGATAGTTTCCAAACCAAGTTACTAGTTCCCATGGCTCTGCCCTCACAGTGGAAAGAAAGATGTCAGCCTCCGGAGTTAGCTGCGCAAACTTAAGAGTTAGCCCTCTGAGTTAGTTCAGCCTTCGGAGTTAGCTGAGTTAGCTTCCCAATTCCTTTGCTTAGACAGGTTTCCTGGGTGGTGTGTTTTTGGTTTTTTTTAAAGTTTGTATGACAGGCTGAAATTCAACCAGTGTAGCTTTTCCCTCCACTGGAGTGTCGCCTGAGGAATTTCTCCCTTTAGTGCCAGATCAGCGTGTGGTGTCGGAGTTAGAGTGCTGGTTTGGGATCTGGGTGACCCAGAATCGAATCCACGCTTTGCCGTAGAGGAGGGGAGCATGATATTGTAAGCTGCTTTGGGTTCTTCCCAACAATGCTCCCTCTCAGCTGTGCAGTCTTGTGAGCAAGAATTCTACTTTGTGAGCCACTGGCGTTAAAGCTGTGAGTGAGAGATTTGGGCACTGCATCAGTTAGTTGGCTCTGGAGGCATCCTTCCTGAGCCAAGACAAAAATGTTTGAGCTGGGGGCTAAAAAACTGTGAGCTAGCTCACACTAACTCAGCTTAGAGGGAACACTGGTTCCCATAGCAAAAGGAAGTAGGGAATAAATAAACATGAAATAAAGACTATCTTGGGTGAGCAAATTCAAGCTCACTTTTATGTAATTATTTATTTATTAGGAGCCAGCGTGGTGGAGTGTTTAAGAGTGCTGGACTAAGATCTGGGAGACCAGCTCTGAGCCCCCACTCTGCCACAGAAGCTGGGTGACCTTGAGCAAGTCACGCTCTCTCTGCTTAACCAACCTCGCAGGCTTGTTGTGAGGATAAAATGGAGGAGAGGAGAACGACGTGAGCCACTCTGGGTCCTCACGGGGGAGAAAGGGGTCTAAACGAAGTACATCAGTCGATAAGCACTGTAGGCCCAGAAGCTTTTGCTAGAGTAGCTGGCAACCTTGACTGTCTTGTGAGGAGATTCAGCCACCTGTCTCCCTCCACAGGTGCCTCCCAGGGGATTTCTCAGGCCTGAAGTCCTTCCTGAACTGCTCGGTGGCACTCTGGGACTCACATGGCCTGCCTCCCACCCATCCCGCCCAGTGGTCCTACGGGCAGTGCCCAGACGTGGACGAGTGCCGCTTGGGCCTGGCCAACTGCCATCCTTACGCCACCTGCAAGAACACGCCAGACTCCTTTGAGTGTCACTGTAACCGAGGTTATGCGGGCGACGGCGTGACGGACTGCAACCAGACGTGAGTAGGGGAAGGCTAAGGTTGCTCCTGCGAGCATGAGGTAAAGAGCATTGCACAGTTGAGGGAAATCAGCTTTCCATACTAGCTAGGTGTCCCTGAGGAGACTCACATTCTTCGGTAACTAACACCATCCCAAGACAGTTCCAGAGGACAGCCATGTTGGTCTTGAGTAGAAAAGCCAGATTTGAGTCCAGGAGCACTTAAAGACCGAGATTTCCAGGGTGTAAGCTTTTTGATGCATTGGCTCTGATTTGATTGTGTCTTCTGGAATGCTTACCATAGTAATACTATTCAGAGCATATATACCTGACTGTGACACAAGGCGATACTCTATGAGGCCTCACCAATATTCTCAGGCATTGTGTCAATTGATTGTAACTATAAAAGTCCTTTTTTGGTCCTACATTGATGAACTTATTATCTTATTATTGTATCATTGAGCCTGTATGTACAAATATTGCTTGACCACTGGAGGAGGCCGCTTTGGCTGAAATGCATCTGGCCACATTAGGTTCTACTTTTGTATATTGCACACTTGTATTTGGTATTAAGGCTACATTCGGGCCCATAAATTGTTTTTAACTAATTGATAATAAATACATGTATTTTTGATAACATTTAACTTGTAATTGTAATTTTTAGTTATTGGCCCTTGACTTTGTATGTAACTAACCAAGTCCCCCCATTTTTTCCCCTCTTTCTGTAAGCTTTTGAGGGCCAAAGCTCCCTTTGTCAGATACAAGCAGGGTTGTTTTTATAGTCAATATATACAGACGATTAACAGTCAACAGCTTAGAATTTGTTATGGGAACTGTAACAAGAAATCAAGACGACTGAGCAGAGAGTTGTGTGTGGGAACTGCTGAATTGGTCCCTCTCCTGCTCAGGTTGCTAAAACAATATAACATTCATATGGAACAAAGTTTGAGTCCAGGGGCACCTTTAAGACCAACAAAGTTTAATTCTGGGTATAAGCTGAACGAAGTGTGCGTGCGCACGAAAGCTGATACCCAGAATTAAACTTTGTTGGTCTTAGAGGTGCCACTGGCGACTCACCTAAATCAACATCAAAGCCACCATGTTCTCCCGGGGGAACTGATCTCTGTAGTGTGGATGTTCCCCCTAAGCTGTGGAGTCTCATGAGCAAAAATCCTACTTTGTGAGCTACTGGCATTGACGTTGTGAGCGAACAGTCTGGCTGCTGCATCAATCAGTTTGCTCTGGAGCCCTTCTTCCCGAGCCAAGACAAAAATGTGTGAGCCGGAGGCTAAAAAACTGTGAGCTAGCTCACACTGACTCAGCTTAGAGGGAACACTGGTGTGGAGATGAGCTTTAATGTGGGAGACCCCCGGATCCCACGTGGAGGCTGGCATCCTTGGCTTTGCATCTGTTTTTAACGGCTCCTGTAGGTGCCCCGACCTGGGTAGCCCAAGCCAGCCTGATCTAGTCAGGTCTCGGAAGCTAAGCTGGGTCAGTCCTGGCCAGCCCTTGGAAGGGAGACCACCAAGGAAGTCCAGGGTCACTCATACAGAGGCAGGCGGTGGCCAACCACCTCTGAATGTCTCTCGCCTTAGAAAACCCCACGAGGGAGTTGCCTTAAGTCACCTGTGCCTCGATGGCAAGTGTTTTCTTTAAAAGACCCAGCAAGCTGGTGGGGAGCGATTGTGCCCTTCGGTTCTGTTCCGGAGAGGGATCTGCTGGATCAGGACGGTCCCTTGCTTAATCACCGTTGTGTCGCTCCCCTCCCTCCCCGGCAGCTGCTACGACGAATGTGCCCACGGGGAATGCAGCGGGGCCCCCAACTTCACCTGCGTGTGTGACCTGGGCTGGACCTCCGAGCTGGGCGTGGGGGCCTCCAACGACAGCTCCAGCGGGGTGCAGTGCAACGTGGACTGCGGGTGCCACTTCCACAGCAGCTGCGCAGCCCACGGACCCGGGATTTGCGATGAGTGCCAGAGTAAGTCGCTGTCCCCCCCACCTCTGGATTCAGCATTCCCGTATCGCCTCTCCTTCCCTCCCTCAGTGCTCCCTCAAAGCTATGGAGTCTTGTGAGCAAAAATTCCGCTTTGTGAGCTACTGGCATTAAAGTTGCAAGTGAGCAATTTGGCTGCTGCATAAATTAGTGTGCTCTGGAGCCATCCTTCCCGAGCCAAGACAAGAATGTGTAAGTGTGAGAGTCCTACAGCGTCAGTCAGCAACAAGTGTCCTTAAACAGGAAAGCTTTATTGAGAAAGGCCTGCAATGGTCATCTGCACTTCTTGTGTTAGTAATGATGGGCGCTATGATATCCAGTACAGTTATACAGAATTCAAGAGAGGTCAGGCAGTGTAATGTAACCAATCGTAGTATCAAGAAAAGGGCGCTTAAAATACTGGTTCTTTGTTCCCAAGGAAAACGCAGGAAGCATATGACCAGACAGAAGAAAAGATATATGGCCTGGTACTCACAGTCTCTCAAGGTCAAAGCAGTAGGGGGAGCAATGAGCATGTCTATGAGAAATATAACATAACATTCCACAGTGCTGACGTCAAGGGTCCACTCATCCTACCTCCCGAGCAGGAGATGGCAGCATTACCTGACAGTGAGCCAGAGGCTAAAAAACTGAGCTAACTCACACTGACTCAGCTTAGAGGAACATGGCTTCCTTCCCTTTCCCATGCCTGCATCTCTGACACCGTTTCTCTCTCCCTTGACGTACAGACTGGACGCATGGCGAACGCTGCCACCTTTGCCGGCCGGGCAGCTATGGGAATGCGACGCACCCAGGGGGCTGCCGGGAGTGTGCCTGCAACGGGCACGGCCTGGAGGAGGTGGGCTTCTGCCACAGGGCCACGGGGGCCTGTTACTGCACCCCTCCCACCGAGGGGCCGCACTGTGAGCGCTGCACCCCAGGCTACTACGGGGACCCAAGGTGAGAGGAACCGGCTGCTCTCGCTGGCCTGATGTCGCTCTGGGTTTCTGTATGGTGTGGCTCAGTGGAAGAGCCTCTGCTTGGCAGGCAGAAGGTCCCAGGTTTGATCCCCGGCATCTCCAGTTAAAAGGACCAGGCAGGATGGGATGGGAAAGACTTCCGCCTGAGATCCTGGAGAGCCATGAAGTGGGGCTGTGGCTCAGTGGCAGAGCCTCTACTCTGCAGGCAGAAGGTTCCAGGTTCGATCCCCGGCATCTCCAGTTAAAAGGACCAGGCAGCAGGAGATGGGAAAGACCACTGCCTGAGACCCTGGAGAGCCACAAAGTGGGGCTGTAGCTCAGTGGCAGAGCCTCTGCTTGGCGTGCAGAAGGTCCCAGGTTCAATCCCCGGAGTATCTCCAGTTAAAAGGACCAGGCAGCAGGTGATGGGAAAGACCACTGCCTGAGACCCTGGAGAGTGGCTGCCAGCCTGAGTAGACAACACTGACCTTGATGGCAGCTTGTGCGTGTCTCCCTGTAGCTCTGAAGACTCTTAGAATGTGATGGGCATCCCTGATTTCTAAATGAACACGTGGGTGTATCGAACAGTGTTTAGCCTGGCCAGCTAAATAGAACCTCCATGTTCAGAGACAGTGTACCTCTTATGAGCAGGCGCCAGGGACAAACTCTTAGAATGGCCTCCTCGTCCATGCCTGTCTTGTGAGCTACCAGAGGCCTTTGGCCACCTGCTGTCGGTTTGGTCAGTCGGACAGTTCCTTTCTTACACTTTGCAATCTGCTAATGGTCCCCCCTACACACACCATCTGTCCCGCCCACCCTCCTTTAGCTTTTGCTTGCAGTCATGCCTGTCAGAAGCCAAGTGCCTAGGGGTACCTTCCCCAAATCTTACAAATCCCCCAATCTTCCCCAGATCTTCTTTCTTGGGGGAAAAACCCACAGGTGTCCCTGAAAGGAGAGGAGGGACTCCAGAAACCATGGCGTGTCTTGCTGTCTCCCTCACCACAAAGCGATTTGGCTCTGGTTAGGCTAGAGCAGTGCCCGACTCTCGACACGGGGCTGCCGCAGAAAATGGCATCCCTGAATTCACTTCTCTCCCCCACTGCTGCCACGTCCACGATCGCTTACCACGATGCCGTCCCGTGGCCTTCCCGCCCCTCATTGGCTGCCACTGATGTCAGCATGGAAGCCCAAAATACGACAATATAGCGTCACGCTGGCTAGAGCGGTGTGTTGCTCTTGACGCGGGGCTGCCACTGAAAACGGTATCCCCGGGTCGAGTTCTCTCCCCCGCCAGTATCTCATTGAGGATCGTGTGTACCAGGTCACGATGTTGTCGCATGACCTTCCTGCTCCTCATTGGCTGCCACTGATGTTGGCACGGGAGCCCAAAGTGTGACGACATACCAGCACAGTAGCAAAAGCGCGTGAGAGGATATGGGATTATGCCGTCAGAAGCTTTGAAAATGACGTTTTCCAGGGCTGAGGCTTCAGCATCCTTCTCAGCTCCTTGCAAAAGCAGAATGAACAGGATATCTGTGCACTCGCGTGATTTCGCACAGGTTGTAGGGCTGAGCTTTTCTTGGTGCAGATTCCAGGGTTGCTTTGCACGGGATTCCAGTTGGGCTAGGGAAAGACTCGAAGGCCACGTCTGCACCAGGCCTGACGTGGCTCCCTGTGGATTTTGCTTCTCCAGAAACAAGGGCGTCTGCTACCAGGAGTGCATGGGACGCACCCTGCTCACCAACCTCTCTTCTTCGTCTTCGCTGAGCTCTCAGCGGGCCGGGGGACCCCCGCCAGGTGGGCTTTCCTACTGCGTCTGGGTGTTGTCGGCCAACGAAGGCATGGTGCCCTGTCGTCCGGAGCAGACCTGCCCGACCATCACCCTCGCTCTCCAGCCTGACACCCTCTGTATGGTGAGCACCGGGGAAGCAGGAGTGGGGGAGACACCAGCCAGCCAAGGGGGTGGTTCTGGTGGGCTCATAACATCGATGGAAGGTGGACGTTTGGCATGAATTGGTAACTTCTGGAGTAAGCAGGAAGAAAGGAGTCACTTAAGCATGATTCGGCTCTCCTCTCTGGCGTGACTTTTGACCTTTTGTTATAAAAAGGGTTTCTGGTCACTCTGGCGATGGAGAGTAGCCTAAAAGTAGGAGGATAAATTTCCTGCTTCAAGTTTTGCAAACAGCACAGGAGTCCTGGGTGGAGAAGGTGGTGTGAGCTTCCTTCCGCCTTTCCCCTGAATTGCCTCTAGGGTTGGCAACTTCCAGGTGGGGGCTGGGGTTCTCCCGGACTTACAGCTCTGATCTCCAGGCTACAAAGATCAGTTGCTCTGGAGAAAATGCCAGCTTTGGAGGGTGGTGGCCTCCCATCTCTTCTGAGCATCCTCCCTTCTCCTCTTGCTCTGTCCCTGAATGACCAGGAATTTCCCAGTCTGGAGTTGGCAACCTTACCCGCCTCCCAAATATTCCATGCCTATTGAAGTCCGCCTCCCCTCCCGATAAAAATGTGACAGCTCAGGAATTTTGAAATTCATTTCCCACTGTTGTTTTATTTTTTGAAAATACATTTTTATTTATATATATATATATATAAAAAGCCCAGACATAAACATCAAGTACATACCCCACGCCCCGTATAGAAGAACGACCGACAGTGTACACATAACAACCAAAAAAAAGTTTAAAAGGATAAAGTAAAGAGCAAGCAAATTAAGGCACTGGTAGCAAGCTCAACATTCAGCATAAATACAAAGAAAGGGAATTCTTTCCCCCTTCTTTTTTCTTTTCCTATAAACATACATAATTTCCCACTTTTATGTCATGGTGGCATCTCACAATTTTGTCCCTGCCACAAAAGACTAGTAAGAGAATAAATAGACCCCCCCTTCCCTCCCCCGGTTATGTAACAGATCTTAACCTTTCTGCTTCTGTCACGAGCTGAACCGGCGTTTACATTTTGCAGCTCCCCTACTGAAGCATTCGGTAATAAAAAAATGAATATATATATGTGTCTGAGAGCCAGTTTGGTGCAGTGGTTAGGAGCGCAGACTCTAATCTGGGAGAACTGGGTTTGATTCCCCACTCCTCCACATGCAGCTGCTGGTGTGACCTTGGGTCAGTCGCAAGTTCTCTCAGAGCTGTTCTCTCAAGGGCAGTCCTCCAAAGAGCTCTCTCAGCCCCGCCTACCTCACAGGGTGTCTGTTGTGGGGAAGGAAAGGGAAAGGAGATTGTAAGCCGCTCTGAGACTCCTTCGGGTAGTAAGTAATGGCAGGGTGTAAATCCTGTCTCTTCTCTTCTTCTTCTCTATATCACCTTTTAAAAGAACGTAACAGGGTCGCCATAAGTCGGCTGTGCCTCAGTGGCACTTTCCACCGCCCATGCAGAGGGGAGGTCAGGTCTGATTTTCTAAAAAGCAACAGAGTTCCTTTATAAGGGCAAGAATTCTAAGCCCCCGCCCTTCTCCCTTCTCCCTAGACCAGTTACGTCTATGCCTTTGACGGTCTGCCTGACTTCCTGAACACAAGCCTGATCCAGTTGGACCGCACGCTGATTGGGGCATTCTGTGGCCAGAGTCGTCCCCGACCCATCATGGTGGAAGCTCTCTCAGGTAAGGAGGATGGCGAGGGTCCCCGTGTGCAACCAGCACTGGATGGAGCTGGTGGGTTAGATCAGGGGTCCCTTCTGTGGTTAGTGGTTAAGAGCTGCAGAGTCTAATCTGGGAGAACCGGGTTGGATTCCCCACTCCTCCACATGCAGCCAGCTGGGTGACCTTGGTCCAGTCACAACTTCTCTCTGAGCTGTTCTCTCAGGAGCAGTCTTCGAAAGAGCTCTCTCAGCCCCACCAACCTCCCAGGGTGTCTGTTGTGGGGAGGGGAAGGGAAAGGAGATTGTAAACCAATTTGATACTCGGAGTGAAGGGCGGGGCATACACCCAACTCTTCTTCTTCTTCATTCTGTATCTTGACTCTGGCCGGTCAGATGTCTGGGATGGGAGGTGCTGGGTGAGGAGCATCTTCCCTCCCCTGGCGGTGAGAGAAATCTGGAAATGCACAGAATTCGAGCCCAGAATTCCCGGCATGCATCTGATTGAAAGTCCTCATGCCAGGTGTGGTGTAGTGGACAGAGGTCAGACTAGGGCTCCGGTCAGCCCAGATTCGAATCCCCACTTCTCCCATGGAAGCTTGCCAGGCAACCTTGGGCCTGTCCCAAATGCTCAGATAAGATAAGAGATAAGAACCTAAGAGAAGCCAGTGTTGGATCAGGCCAGTGGCCCATCCAGCCCAACACTCTGTGTCACACAGTGGCTAAAACCCCAGGTGCCCTCAGGAGGTCCACTGGCAGGGCCAGAAGTCCAGAAGCCCTTCCACTGTTGGGCCCCCACCTCTCAGGGTTGTTGTGAGAAAACAGAGGAGGGGAGAAAGACGTTTGAAGCTGCTTTGAGCCCCAGCTGAAAAGCGGGATAGATATAAATACTTGCATGCAAATGTCTCGTCTGGGGCCACCCACTGATCACGGCCCCACCACAAATTGGTGGCCTTCTGATTCCCTGCTGGGCCCGTCTCTGCAGGCCTTCTGGTCCTCTACTACGAGGCCAACTCCAGTGAGTCTTCGGGCTTCAACGCCACCTACATGGTCCACCGCTGCCGGCCGAGCTGCCATGCCAACCAGGAGTGCCAGGAAGAACGTTGCGTCTGCAAGGGCAGCTTCACGGGGCCCAACTGCCAGTTCCAGGTCTGCCCGGGCAACTGCAGTGCCCATGCCGGGCGAGGGGTCTGCAACAGGGTAAGTGATCCGGGGGGGGGGGCAGGTTTTATGTCAGGGGAAGAAGGGGTGGGTGGGACCAGTGTTCCCACTAAGCTGAGCTAGTGTGAGCTAGCTCCACAGTTTTTTAGCCTCACACATTTTTGTCCTATCTCAGGAAGGGTGGCTCCAGAGCAGACTTAATTTATGCTGCAGCCAAATTGCTCACTCACAACTTTAATCAGTAGTTCACCAAGCAGAATCTTTGGCTAACGAGGCTCCACAGCTTAGAGGGAGCATTGGCCTTGGGTAGTTTTTCGAGAACAGGAGCCCGCTGACCCTAGAGACCTTTTGAACCCCTACTAGATGCATTTAGAGCAGCCTCCGCAAGCTCCCGACTGGCTAGTCCAGGGCAACGCCAGCGCGGAAGGGATCCTGATTCCTCCTCCCATGTCCCACCCCTCTCTCTGACCCTCCCTCCAGAGCCTGGCGTTGTGCGTCTGCAGCGAGGGGTTTGCCGGCGCGGACTGCTCCATCCCACTAGACACCGGCAAGATCGTCTGGGAGACCCTGATCGACACCCAGCTGACGGCGGTGAGTGACGCCCCTCTCCTGGGTCCCCCTAAGCAGAGGCTGGGCATAACCTCCTGCGTGGCAGTTTCTGGGTTATCCTCTGCATTGTCTTCTCTATAGCAGCAAGACAGATTAGTGAGTCAACTCGTACGTGAGCGTGGGAATGTTTAGGGGTTGATTCCTTCCAACCCCACCCCACCCCCGAGAATGCTTACATGAATCTTACTTAAGTCCCCAACCTTTTTGAGCCTGGGGGCAGCTCTGGAATTCTGACCGGCGGTGGTGAGCATAGCCACCAAAATGGCTGCCCCAAAATAGCTTCCACAGAAGGCGGTGCCAGCCACAAAATGCCTGCAGGCAGGTGACCTTCATTTACACAGTGAAGATCCTTGTGCTGTGGTGGCAGCCACTGCCAAAGCAACATTTAAAAAATATATGCACAGCCAGTCCGATCTCCAGCGGCCAATCAGAAGCCCCCCTGGGCAAAAGCCCTCTCTCTCCTTCCTTCCTTCCTTCCTTCCTTCCTTCCTTCCTTCCTTCCTTCCTTCCTTCCTTCCTTCCTTCCTTCCTTTGACTCGTAAATATCATTAGCAAACAAATATCATTGGACAAATAAATATCGTTATCAATATCTGTTCCCCCTCCCTTTTGTTTATTTTTGGCAGTCTCGTTTAATATTAGTAAAAAAACAAATGTGCATGTTTTCCAATAAAAACGTGTGTGCAATATTTGTTCATGTCTTGTGGCTCTCAAACATCTGATGTTTATTCTGTGTGGCTCTTATGTTAAGCAAGTTTGGCTGCCCCTGCTCTTGACGGATCCTGCCTTGAGCAGGGGGTTGGACTTGATGGCCTCTCGGGCCCCTTCTAGCTCTGTGATTCTGTGATACTAATTATAGAGTTTTGGCTAGGTAGGGGATTTTCTGCAGATTTTCTGCACTGAATCCTTCTTGAGGGATGGAGTGCGTTTAGCTAGTAGAGCACCAGAAGAGATGTTGGCGGTTGCTAGGGTGCCTATGGGCGCCTCGTTGGGGGAGCCCCGTTCTGTTACCTGACTCCCCCTCCTCCTCCTCCTCCAGGACACAGCCAGCCGGTTCCTGCATCGCTTGGGTCACACCATGGTGGAGGGGCCGGATTCCACGCTTTGGATGTTTGGGGGCATGTCGCTGCGAGAGGGGATGCTGGGTAACGTGTACAGGTAAAGATGCAGGGGCACCCTTTTCCCCAGAGGAGACCGCTTCCCCGGACCCCTCCCCCTCCCTGCCTTCCCCTGTAACCACAGAGGTTACCATCTCTCCACAGATACTCCATCGCCGAACGCCGCTGGACTCAGATGCTGGCCGTAACAGAGGACCGAGGACCAGGGCCCAGTCCCCGCTACTTCCACGCGGCCGCCTACATTCCCTCCTGCAAAGCCATGTACGTGCTCGGCGGGCTGACCGCGGACGGGGTGGCCAGCAGTTTCTGGCTGCTGAATCTCACCACCTTGCAGTGGAGAGCCGTGCAGGTAACTGCCTCACTCAGGCCGCTGATGGGCCTCTGTTCACGTGAGACATCCCCCCCCCCAGCCCACTGGATCTGACCAATAGTCCAGCTGGACAGAGGTTTCTGGGAGCGTGGAACCATTTGGGAAACCAGTAACCTGTGTTTTCTGCATGGGGGTAATAGAGCTGTGTGCATTCTCTATGGCGGCTCCCATGTTACGGAACAGTCCACCTATCAGGGTTTTAGGAAGGCCCCCACGCTTCTGTCACTAAGAAGAGGAGGAGGAGGAGATGATGATGATGATTGGATTTATACTCAGCCCTTCACTACCCGAAGGAGTCTCAGAGCGGCTTACGATCTCCTTTCCCTTCCCCTCCCCTCCCCACAACAGACACCCTGTGAGCAATGCTCCCTCTAAGCTGTGGAATCTTGCGAGCAAAGAAATTCTACTTTATGAGCTGCTGGCATTAAAGTTGTGAGTGAGCGATTTGGCTACAGGTGTTCCCTCTAAGCTGAGTTAGTGTGAGCTGTCTCACAGTTTTTTAGCCTCCAGCTCATCCATTTTTGTCTTAACTCAGGAAGGAGGGCTCCAGAGCAAAGTGATTTTTGCAGCAGCCAAATAATTCGCTCACAACTTTACTGCTAGTAGCTCTCAAAGTAGAATTTTGGCTCACAAGACTCCACAGCTTAGAGGAAGCATTGGCTATGGCATAAAATTAGTTTGCTCTGATTTTATCAGTTTGCATCCTTTTATTTTATCAGTTTGCATCCTTCTGAGCTAAGACAAAAATGTGTGAGCTGGAAGCTAAAAAATGGTGAACTAGCTCACACTAACTCAGCTTAGAGGGAACACTGCCTGTGAGGTCAGTGGGGCTGAGAGTGCTCTCTCGAGGACTGCCCTTGAGAGAACAGCTCTGAGAGAACTTGTGACTGACCCAAAGCCACACCAGCAGCTGCATGTGGAGGAGTGGGGGAATAAAACCCAGTTCTCCCAGGTTAGAGTCCGCGTTCCTAACCACTACACCAAACTGGCTCTAAGCAAAACGTCCCAAAGAGAATTCTTCTGGTGGACATTCTTGTAGAGAAAGGCTGTGGTGTCGGGTCATCTCGGGAGGTGACCTCTGTTAGGGATAAAACGTTTTGTTTTTCCACTTCTTCAGTCCCAGCCCCATGGCAGTATGTTGTTTTACTAGGAATCTTTCCTTTAAGACTCAGATGTTGTTATAATCATTCATAACCCAGTGTGGTGTTGTGGTTAAGGGTGTTGGACTAGTATCTGGGAGACTCAGGTTCAAATCCCCACTCATGCCATGGGAGCCTGCTGGGTGAACTTGGGCCAGTCACACTCACACTCTCTCTGCCTGTTGTTTTTAAAATAATTTTCAAGTTTATTGAAAAGCGTTATAACAGCATAAACAGTGAGTTGAAACATTTGCCAAAGTGAGTTATATTATCAGTTCAAGTGATGTCAATACAGATCGTTAGAACGTATGACTCCGTAGATTTAGATGCCAGTGTTCACTGACAAATTCCTTTTTTTTTTATTTTATTTTTTTATAAGTTTTTTTATTAGGTTTTTAACAGTATAATAATAATAATTTAAAAAAAATTAATAATAATAATAAAAAATAAAAAAATAATTAAACAACCAAAAGTAATGTTCTTATTACATTTAAGTGAGCCATCATATCTTTTGTTCTAACCTAGCCAATCAGTAAACTTGGACCATATATACATAGGATCTGCCTTACAATCCGAGTTTAACAGATAACTCAATCTATCTAGTTCCGCCCATTCCGAAAGTTTGCCGAGAATTTCTTCTCTTCCCGGTAGCGTAGTCGATTTCCAAGCTTTTGCCCGAGTTATACGAGCCGCCGTAAGAATATAGGTTGTTAATTTCATATCTACATTTGACATGTTATCTTCCAGCATATTTAGTAAAAAAGGTTCTGGCTCCAACTCCATATCGATACCCACAATATCAAAAATCAGTTCTTTAACCATGACCCAAAACTTCTTCATTACTATACATGTCCACCACATGTGATACAATGTACCCCGGGTCCTCCCACAAGTCCAGCATAAATTTGACGCCTTTCCAAAACATTTATTCAATTTGTCTGGAGACCAATGCCACCTGTAAAATAGTTTATATATGTTTTCTTTATAGCTTACTGTTTTTAAAAATTCACTGACAAATTCCTGTACGAATGTGGTGAGGGCTCAGACTAAAAGTGTGAAATTTAAAAATGAAGAAATCGATATAAGAACATAAGAGAAGTCAATTTTGGATCAGGCCAGTGGCCCATCCAGTCCAACACTCTGTGTCACACAGTGGCCAAAAACACCAGGTGCCCTCAGAAGGTCCACTAGTAGGGCCAGGACACTAGAAGCCCTCCCACTGCCCCCCCCCCAAAGCACCAAGAATACAGAGCATCACTTGCCCCAGACTGAGAGTTCTTATCTATACCTTGTGGCTAATAGCCACTGATGGACTTCTGCTCCATATGTTGATCCAATTCCCTCTTGAAGCCGTCCATGCTTGTAGCCGCCACCACCTCCTGTGGGTGAAGAAGGACTTCCTTTTATCTGTTCTAACCTGACTGCTCAGCAATTTCATGGAGTGCCCATGAGTTCTTGTATTTTGGGAAGGTATAATATTGTTTTCTGCCATATATTGAATCAGAGGAAACCAAGTTTGAACAAACTCACAGGGTTGTTGTGAGGATAGAATGGAGGAGAGGAGAATGATGGAAGCCATCCTCATTGGGGAGTCCTCATTGGGAAGAACAGCGGGATATAGATGAGTAAAACAAAAACCCACTGTCTGATGAACTGAATAGCTTTGTTTTACTAGGAATCTTTGCTGTTAAATTCAAATGTGCAAATGTTCTCACGTTTTGTGAATTGGCTTCCCAGTTGTCCGAAGAGTTCTATCCTACTTGTAGTCTGCCTTGAGTCCCAAAGAAAAATGAAAACTGAAAAAATATAACAACAAGGGGCCAGTATACAACAATAAAATGTTTACAGATATTTAAAATAGGTCTATGTGTAATCGTTGCCTATTTTTACATTTTTCTTTCTGTTTGTGAGTTTGATTTATAATTTTTAAAAAAAGATTAGAATATTTTTGAAAAATAATCCCAACGAGAAAGGCAGACTATTTATTTATTTATTTATTTGGATTTATACCCCTCCTAGCCAGCTATAAATGAAAATAAGTAAATAAATCAATGGACCTGATCGGAGATCTAGGGGTGACAGTGGGAAGTTATCGTTGGATGCCCAATCCTTCCTGCTTACCTTTAAAGAAGCCCAGATTCTACCGCGCAGGCAGAGGGAAGGGGGGCCTACCCCTCAGTCAATTCCTCACCCCACTTATCTGGAGCCGGACAATCTTCTTGTCTTTCTTATCGCCTCAGGATCCCCTGATCCCAGCCGTGGCGGGACACACGCTCACAACCCGGCAGGGGTCTTCTTTGCTCTTGATCGGTGGCTATTCTCCGGAGAACGGCTTCAACAAGAAACTGCTGGAATATAACGTAGTGTCTGAGAGCTGGCATGCTGGAAACCAGGCTGGGACGCCCCCGACAGGTAGAGCATCTGTGAACCTCAGGTGTGGCATTCTGGGGGTAGCCAGGGGTGGGATCACAGAAGGGAACCTTGAAGTTTCACCCCTTAGCGAGCCCATGATTTCCTTGACCGCACGAATGCCGAGGGCCACAGTTGCATGGGGCATAAAGTGGAAATGTCTGCCTCTACGTTTCTTCCAGCGAGGAACTGACAGCCAGGGAAGGCCACAGATCCCAATCCCCAACACCCCTACTTCACGTGCACGGACTCGCACACAGAACCCTCCTCTGAAAGCATCTCCAGGTGTCAAACTCAGCACAGGTGCTTTGCCCATGAGCCACGGCCCACAGGTGGTCTCTCCCCCTTTCCCCCACACCCAGTTCAAAACTGAACCATTCCAGAGGGCTTTTCTGCACAAGTAACAGGGTAGGCTGTACAAAATGGGTTCACAAATTTAACCTGGATAAATGATTAGGGACTGTGGTCTGTGCCGCTGCATAGAGCAGGATCCTATTAATATGATTTCTGTGCTGCATAGTGTGTCCTGTGAATACTGGTGCCAGGCTTCTGTTTCTTTCTGTTGGTTCCAGACTTCTAAAATCCTAACGCCTTGGTTCTTGAACGTCACCCGTCTTTGGTGATCGTACTGACACAGTCTGTAATCCTGAAAGGTTAAATAAATCCTGAAAGGTTAAATAAACACAGTCTGTAATCCTGAAAGGTTAAATAAATCCAAAGCTAAGGGTCCAGTGATGAAATAACTGAACATAAAATGTCAATATTTATCACATACGTGAAAAATACATGTATTTGTTGCAAAAGGAATAAAAACAATTACAGGCCCCAATACAGCCTCAATTCAGATTAAAATCATACAATTAAAACCATGTGATATGTCAGGGTTGCATATGTGTTTCTCGCTGTCTTTTCCCCTGGAGGTCTGTACGGGCACTCAGCGGTCTACCACGAAGGCACCGACGCCATCTACGTCTTCGGCGGCCACCGCTTCCATGTGGAGATGGTTTCAGCCTCCCCGGAGCTCTATAGCCTTTATTACCCCAACCTGACTTGGAGCCTCCTGGCTCCCTCACAGGGGCCAAAGGTGAGGACGGCAGTGTCCCCTCGAAGCTGTGCAGAGTGAGTGGCCGCTCATTGACACAGGAAGCCCCGCTCAACAGCAGTCTGGAGCCACGTAGGGTCTTGCACCACCCATCGCCCATTTGAAGATGACAGCAGTTCTGTTCTGCTCGGGACATGAACAGCTCTGTTCAGTGGGGGGGGGATTAGAGGGAACATTGGTGAGGAGCTGGCAGGGGCTGAGGTCAGACTCGGGTTTGCCTGGTTTCTGGTGGGACACTTCCATCCCCCTGCTTTTTGTTTGGCAGCATGGTGCCAAGTCTGGCTCACTGCCTAATGGGATATAACGCTAAAACAGCTAGAACTTCTGGCTGCCAGACAATCTTAGGATCTCCCGGCTATTTTACATGCAATGCCTTATGATAATTAATTTTAATCTAGATTGGATGGTTCAAAATGTCAACATGGCCCCAGGGTGGGGGAACAAGTTGAGCACCCAGTTGGGAGTGTTGGCTGGCAAAGGGAGCCCAGGGCGAGAGGGTGATGTTGGGGGGGGGGGGACAGTAACCTCGGCTGGCTCTATCCCGCCACGACCTTCTCTCACTCCCTCCCCCCGCCTCTCCCCGACCCCAGCCGCTGGCTCACTTCTTCCATGTGGCCGCAGTCTTGAAGGACACCATGGTGGTGATCGGGGGCCGCACGGAGCGCGAGAACTTCACCAACCACCTCTTCTTCTACCAGCTGAACTGCAACACCTGGATCCTGCCCAACAGCACAGGTAAAGGCCGAGGCTGGAGAAGGGCCGGGTTTGGGAGCCAGGAATGCAGAGCACGCCGATCGGCAGCGCAAAGGAGCAAAGGCGATTCCCAGCTCTCCCCGAGGATCTGCGGAGGCAGGGGCAGAAGGGTCGGGACACTTGGTTAGGGCGGGTCTCTGGGGCGTCTGAAAGGGCCGTATAGTCTGCACAGGAGCAACGGACAGCAAGGCAGGGAGTGGACTCACAGGCAAGGAACAGGCCTGGAAAAGGGTGCCGCTTCCTGATCTGCCCCCAGTGAAGAGGGGAGGGGAGGGGAGAGAAGGAGGGCCTGCCCCCCCAAGGGAACGCGGAAGGGAAGGAGCAACCTCTCTGCAGCGCGTGACTCACACCGACCTGCATTATGCCGGGGGGGGGGGCTCCTGTCCCCCTTGGGTTAGCTCCTGTCCCCCTTGGGTTAGCTCCTGTCCATCTCAAGCTACTGGCAGGGGGACCCCCCCCCCCAATAACTTTTCTCTGGCAGCCTTTCGAGCCAGTCTGCCCCAGGGTGGCAGCAGCACAGGAAGCTCTGGCCTCCGTGTCCGACTGGTTGTCCAGACGGGTCGTTGGTCTGATTGGTTGTCGCTCTGATCCAGCATGGCTGCTCTTGGGTTCTAACTATGGTTCCCAGGTGTGTCCCCCCCTCGTGTGTGTGTCAGGCGGGGTTTTTGCCAGCTCCAGGATTTGTGGAGATCTTGGGGTGGACCCTGGGGAGGACAGGGACCTCAGTAGGGTACAGTGCCAGAGAGCCCACCACCCAAAGCATCCGTCTTCTGCAAGGAAACTTATCTCTGTAGTCTGCAGATGAGCTGTAATTCAAGGGTGATGGACATGTGGGATTCTCTGCTGCAGGAAGTGGTGGCGCCTACAAACATAGACAACTTCAGGAGGGGATTGGAGAAACATCTGGAGCAGAGGTCCATCAGTGGCTATTAGCCACAAGGGAGAGATGGAACAGTCTGGGGCAGTGATGCTCTGTCTTCTTGGTGCTTGGGGGACAACAGGGGGAGGGCTTCTGGAGTTCTGGCCCCGGTGGTGGATCTCCTGGGGGCACCTGGTGTTTGGGCCACTGCATAATAGAGTGTTGGACTGGATGGGCTACTGGCCTGATCCAACATGGCTTCTGTTACGTTCTTATGTCTGGGTTGGTGATGCTCCGTCTTCTTGGTGCTTGGGGGGCAGCCATGGGAGGGCTTCTGGAGTTCTGTCCCCCACCCCCAAGGGAATGCGGAAGGGAAGGCCCCTGGGTTTTGGCCACTGTGTGACACAGAGTGTTGGGCTGGATGGGCCACTGGCCTGATCCAACATGGCTTCTCTTACGTTCTTATGTTCAGGTTATCCTCAAGTCTCACCTGGAGCCTGGCATCCCAACAGCCTCTGTTCTTTTTCTTCAGGCAAACAAACCCCCTTCACTTGTCGACGTCTGCTTTTGTCTGTTCTCCTTTCTCTCCTCACCCCCATCCCCTTTAGCAGAAGCAGTGGTGGGGGAGCCCATCACGGAGTCTATCGCCCACGCCATGGCTGCCGTCGGGGGCCGGATATACCTCTCCGGGGGCTTCAACGGTGTGGCGCTGGGGCGGATGGTGGCTCTCTCGGTGCCCCCCGACCCGTGCCTCATCTTCTCCAGCCCTGAAGCCTGCAATGGGTCCGGTGCCAGCTGCACCTGGTGCCGAGCCAGCTGCCTCTCTGCGGACACTGCCGAGAGGTGTGTGGAGGGGAGGGGCAAAGATGGGGAACTTCTAGTGGTGACTGCCTTGGGGAAAACAGATGGAACTCTGTAGTTAGAGAATCTGCTGGTTCTCAGCTGGAAGGTGTTGGGAGCTAGGCTAGCGTGCGTGTCGAGCTGGTCTTTTAGTTTTTAATCTGCACTGTATAACTTTTACTAAAGCACCTCAGAAACACAGAGCTGGAAGGGAACCCCAAGGGTCATCTAGTCCAAGCCTTCCACCATTCAGAGGAGTTAGTCGTTTTAGCGTCTCTTGCTGCAAAATAGTAAAAAGCCCAGCGGGACCTTTGAGACTAACCAACTTTATTGTGGCATAAGCTGTCGAGAAACACCGCTCCCTTCGTCAGATGCGTCTGTGGTTTCTTGAAAGCCGATGCTACAATAAAGTTTGCTGGTCTCAGAAAGGTGCTACTCGGCTTTATACTATTTTACACGATTCAGGAAATTCGCAGTTAACCCCCCCCCACACACTCCCCCAGTGTCCCCTGCTCTATGCCTAGAGGACTCTCCTCCAGGTGCCTCCAGTTTTTGGAACCTTTCTCCTGAGAGAGAGAGAGATTTCAGGAAATGGGTGTTAACTTGCTTTTCAGTGCAACAGACTCCCTAACCTTCATAAAAGACCTGAAGGAGTGGTGGGTGACTCACGAAAGCTTCTACCCTGCCTCAAATTTTGTTAGTCTTTAAGAAGAAGAGAAGAAGAGATTGGATTTATACCCTGCCCTTCACTACCCACGGGAGTCTCAGAGTGGCTTACAAACTCCTTCCCCTCCCCACGACAGGCACCCCGGGAGGTTGGTGGGGCTGAGAGAGCTCTCTTGAGGACTGCCCTTGAGGGAACAGCTCTGAAATAACTTGTAACTGACCCAAGGTCACACCAGCAGCTGCACGCAGTGGAGTGGGGAATCAAACTTGGTTCTCCCAGATTAGAATCCGTGCTCCTAACCGCTACACCAAACTGGCTCTCCATACCGAATAATTGGTACCAGATCATTACATTTTGCTACAGTGACCTCCTGCTTTCCCTCAAGTATGGCTGGTGTTTGTTGTTCTTCCCAGTTTGCTAATTAGTTTTCTAGATCCTGCCATCCCACTCCCCCATCCCCCAGATATTCTTTTTCGGCCTGGTTAGATCTGCAGGCCTCCTTTCGTCTACTGGACCTAAGTCCCGTTTTGTCTTGAACTTCTGTTTTGGGGGCGGCTCAGCATGCAGGTTCCCAGGAACGATTTCTTGCGAATAACACGTCACTGATTTTTCAGAAACCTTTTCCCTGTTTTTGAGACAATACAGGCTTTTACAAGACACCCGTAATCCTCTGCCCGTTGCAATAATCTCATAATATCTTCACGTGAGCTTCCAGTTTTATAATACTCCGTGCAGGTCTGTTCACGTTTAGCCCAGATTATATTTTCCCTCCCCCTTTCCCCATTCCCCCCCCCCCCCTTCCTAGTTTGCCTCCAGGAAGATTGACACCTCTTATTTCAGGATATGGCCGGCTTTCTTTCAGGAAGGTCTCTCTTTCGTTCGAAGGTCCTCCTGCCCCGAGTTTGAAACCCAATGGAGGGTGACTGTCTCTTGCCTGGAAAGACCCTTGAAGTCGCCATAAGTCAGTTCTGAATCGGTGGCACTTTCTACCACCACTGAGAGCCACTTTGGTGTAGTGGTTAAGGGCAGCAGACTCTAATCTGGAGAACCGGGTTCGATTCCCCTCTCCTCCACATGAAGCCAGCTGGGCAACCTAGGGTCACTCACAGTTCTTTCAGCCCCCCCCCCCCCAAAACAAGTCTGGCTCGCCACCTAATGGTGCATAATGCAGAAAGCACTAGAACTTTTGGCTGCCAGACAATCTTACGATCTCCTGGCTATACTACAGACACGGACGTATGATAATTATTCGCCACCATCAGGGGAGGGCGGCAGGGATTGGTCGGTGGGGGGCAGAGGAATGGAGGAGAATGCCAGCGTTGACGTTTGTGGCTTCCCTGCCTTCCCGCCTGCAGGCTGGGCTGTTCCTTCGGGGGGGCCTCCTGCTTCCCCACCCCCAGGTCCGCGGATGAGTGTCGCCGGCTCAGAACGTGTAGTGAGTGCCTCGCCCAGCACCCCCGGGCCATGGCCCACAGCCTAGGGATTCCGGTGAGTAGTCTTTCTGTCCGGTGTTCCGGGGAGGGCCGGCGTGGCTCAGCCAGCAGGGGGCGCTGCGGAGCACCTCCTGTCTGTTTGTTGAGGGCTTTGAACTTTGCATTTCCAGAGTCCCTGGCCAGGTGTGCGTGCGTGCGTTAGGGCTTTAGGATCACAGGGCATTATATTAATTTTAAAAGGTAAAGCTGTCTTAGTAGCAACCGTTTTGTGGCCGCGCCCACTGCACTATGTCAGAATTCCAAAGGTGCCTGCAGGCTCGGAAAGGCTGGGGGACCCCCCCTCACTTAAATAAGCCAAGGAAGCAAAGGATCGTTATTTGGCGCCAGCAGCCCCGACTGAAACTCCCGAGCAGACCCCTCCCTAGGAGAGAGCTTCAATGTTCCCTCCAAGCTGTGGAGTCTTGTGAGCAAGGATTCTACTCTGTGAGCTACTGGTATTAAAGTTGTGAGCAAGCGATTTGGCTGCTGCATCAATTAGTTTGCTCTGGAGCCGTCCCTTCCTGAGCTAAGACAAGAATGTGTGAGCCGGAGGCTAAACAACTGTGAACTAGCTAACACTAACTCAGCTTAGAGGGAGCACTGCTTCTGACTCCCGCTTTCCTGCCCTGTCCCCCCCAGGCCTTGCCTCAGTGCAAATGGTGCACCAACTGCCCCGAGGGGGCCTGCATCGGCAGCGCTGGCAGCTGCACCTCGGAGAACGACTGCCGCATCAACCAGCGTGAGATCTTTGTGGCCAGCAACTGCTCGGAGATCTCCTGTGAGGCCTCGGACTGCGCCAAGTGCACAGCCTCAGGGAAGTGCATGTGGACCCGGCAGTTCAAGCGCACCGGTGAGGGGCGGCGGGGGAGATTGGGGGGAGTGCGGAGGGGAGCGGAGAGGGCAGCTAGTGGGGGAGGGCTGGGTTGGGGAAGAAGGGGGCTGTGCAGAGGGCAGGGGGGTGTCAGAGGATGAAGGGAAGGAAGGCTTTGGGGAGGGGGCAAGGAAAGAATGCCAGGCCGGGCCAGCGCTTGGTCTGCGTTGCTGACTGGAAAAGGAATGGCCAAAGAATATATTGGGAAGGTCCAGTTGCAAGGCTGGCACATGGCTTAAGGGGGGGGGCAAAGAGTGCTGGCACCGAAGAGGCCCTCAGTCAGGCCCGTAGCCAGGATTTTGTGGCTTGTGGGGCAGGATTTTCTCTGGTGGGGATGGAGTTCTCAGTGCAGAAAGAAAAGCCATTTCGCCAGTAGAAAGCTGTTACCGGGGTAGATCTCTAAACTGCAAGCTGTCGACCACTCTAAATGACAGTTCTCAGCTGCTGCAAGTTAATCACTTCTGCCAGCCTAAGCAACAGTTCTGAGAACAAGCCGGCAGATGGGGGTGATGACTTCTCTAGTCAAGAAAGCCAACACTTCGGCAGGAAAACTCTCTAAAAGGAGACCAGTTTCTTGACACAGAGTTAGAAGGGATCCTAGAGGTCACCTCCTCCAATTCCCTTGCTCAGAGCGGGAATTAGTCAACGACAGCACCCCACTCTGCTTAAAGGAGTGCATGCCTTTAAAAAAATGTTTTTAAATGATTGAAAAAAGCATTTGCAGGAGAAATTCTTGTGGGGCTGTGCCTTTCAGAAAGGGGGCAGAGCCCCCCAAAGCCCCAGCGTAGCTACAGGCTCTGCCCTCGGCACAAACGATGCCTGCCTTCCCTCTGGTATGGTTGCCAGAGTTGGGTTGGCAAACTTCTGGAGATTTGGGTGGGGGCGGAGCCTGGGGAAGGCGGGGTTTGGGGCAGGGATGGATGTCAGTGGGGTATAATTTTCTCCAGGGGAGCAGATCTTGGTGGCCTGGAGATCAATTGCAGTAGCGGGAGGTTTCCAGGTGCCACCGGGAAGCTGTCAACCCGGTTCAGGCTGCCAGGAAGCTCTCGTCTGACAGCGGAGCGGTGATCTCCGTTTCGACCAGGGGAATCTCTCGCTAGATCATGCCCCCCCCCCAATCCTTGTCCTCTGCTGTGCTGAATGCCCCCCCTTCACCGCTTCAGTCTCTCACAGTGGCTTCTCTCATTCTCTGGCCCGCAGGGGAGACACGGCGCATCCTGAGCGTCCAGCCCACCTATGACTGGACCTGCTTCAGCCACTCCCTCCTCAACGTCTCCCCGATGCCCGTGGAGTCCTCGCCCCCCCTGGCCTGCCCCACACCCTGCCACAACCACAGCACCTGCGAGGAGTGCCTCAGCTCCAAGGGGGCCGACGGCGGCTGGCAGCACTGCGTCTGGAGCGTCAGCCTGCAGCAGGTGGCTCCTCCCTTCTGCTTGGGGCTCCTTCACGGAGGACATCGGTGGCCGTGATAGTTCAGCGGAGGCTCCGCATTCAGGGGCAGTGTACCTTGGAATGTCTGTAGCCGGGGGTGGGCAATGGAAGGAGACTGTTGCTATTGTGTCCCAGTTGGGGGCTTCCAAGCAGCACCTGTCTGTCCTTGGCGTGGTCCAGGAGGGCTCTTTTTGTGTCCTGGGATTCTTCGTCCGTCCCAGGGACAGCAGGGAAGCAGAGAGTGGGGCCAGATGTGAGAGTTCTGCTCAAAGTAGTCAAGGATCAGATCTTGGTTGGTTAACCACAGTTCTTTATTACCTATTCCTACATTAGTACAGCATCTCGGGTTATTGTCAGAGATGAGGCAAATAATACAAGCGGGTCTATTATACCATTCCAAGGAGTTTGAATTACCCATAGATAGCCAATCCCCTTAAGGGAAAATTGGCGGGCTAGAAGGTGGCTTGACCGTTTGGTTCTCACAGGAAAAAAGTGAGGTGTTAAGCAGTAAATTTCCCTTCTCAAACCAGACCCCTCAGATGTAGCGAGTTCACATAACAATTCATGGCTCCAAGGTTCTTTTGCATGAGATAAGAGATGTGAAGCATCCTCCCCTTGAAGTTACTGCCGGGGCAGCTGGAATGCGGAGGCAGAGATGTGAGGCCTCCTTGTTCTGGGAATTAATGGTTGTCACCCTCCCGACCCAGACAGGATTTATACATTACGGTTACATAGGTTCTAATAAACTCTAGATACATATGAAAGATAAAGACATGCATGCAAGAATACATTGGCTGAATTGACAGATTCTGACACCCTGCCCTCCCCATAATTCTCTTCACCTAGCTTTGTCAGGGAACATTTTATGGAACAGTTTTGTTAGTTTAGGGGCATGAACGTGTTCTGAGCGAATCCATTCATTGTGTTCTGGGCCGAAATCCAACCACCTAACTAAGTAATATAACCGGCCTCTTCGCATCTTGGAGTCAAGGATTTCAGTTATCTCGAAGTGAGGGCTCCCCTCCTTCATCAGTGGAGGAGGAACTGGAGGAACTGGATGCCAAGCATTCGGCCCAGGATCTTTCTTCAACAGGCTGAAATGAAACACAGGGTGCACAGAACTCAGTGATTTAGGCAGTTCCAGTTCAAAAGACACATCAGAGATTTTGCGTAGCACTTTATAAGGTCCAACATATTTCCATCCCAGTTTCCTGCTGGGCTGCAGCCCATGGATATTTTTGGTAGAGAGATAGACAGAGTCCCCGGGCTGAAGATCCCATCCCGGTGCTCGCCCACGATCCGCATATTTTTTGTAATCCTCTTTGGCATGGTCCAATGCTTTGCCTATTAATGGCCATGAGTCTTGGAGACTGGACCACCACTTTTTAAAATCCGAGGGGGGGGCTTGAGGGACCTCCTCGATAGTAGGCAATGGCTTGCCCTCGAAACCCCCCACTGCCATGAAAGGGGAAACTCCCGTGGATGAATGCACTGCATTATTGTAACTATATTCTGCAAACGGCAGCAATTCCACCCAGTTATCCTGGTGATAATTTGTGTAACATCGCAGGAATTGCTCTAAAATTTGATTAGTTCGTTCAGATTGGCCATCGGTCTCTGGGTGGTAACCCGAGCTCAGGGCGGGTTCGATATCCATTAGTTTCAGAAGCTCCCGCCAGAAGGTGGCAACGAACTGACTACCGCGGTCGGAAACTACTCTCTTAGGAAAAGCGTGTAATTTGATCACGTGATTGAAAAAAGCTTTGGCCATCCCTTTGGCGGTGGGCAATTGCTTGAAGGGGGTGAAATGTGCTTGCTTCGAAAAAGTGTCTACCACCACCCAAATTACCGTTTTTCCCTTAGAGGGGGGCAAATTAGTGATAAAGTCCATGGCTATAGCTTCCCAGGGTCTTGATGCGGTGGGGAGGGGGTGCAATAATCCCGGAACTTTCCCCCCCCGTTTTTTACACATTAAACAGGTTTGGCATGCCGAGACGAAGTCTGAGACGTCTCGGCGCATGCGCGGCCACCAGAATTGACGCTGGATCAAATTAAGAGTCTTTAGGAACCCGAAGTGCCCAGCCAGCTTTGAGGAATGGCAATTTAACAAGATTTCCTTGCGCTTGGCCTTAGGCACCACTAGTTTGTCCCCATGTAGCCAACAGTGGTCCTCTCTCTTGGAACATTCCTCCAAAGTCTCCAGTTCCTCTATCTCTTCAGGAGCGTAATCCCCCCCCCCAATTGCATTTCCCAATGTCCAACTCGGCCTTTTTGGCTCTGCTCCGGGTGATTACCACCCCTCCTAGTTGTTGGGGGGAGAACATGGAATCAAACACCTCTTCCTTGACACTCTCGTGTTGGGGCAACCTGGACAACGCGTCTGCCAAGGAGTTAGCCTTCCCAGGAAAATGTTTAAGCACAAAGTTAAACTTGGAAAAGAAATCAGCCCATCGCAGCTGCTTAGCGTTGAGGGACCGCTGAGTGCGCAACGCCTCCAAATTCTTATGATCAGTCCATATTTCAAACGGAGTTTGCGCTCCTTCAAGCCAATGGCGCCACGTAGTGAGCGCTAACCTAATAGCTGCGGCTTCCTTGTCCCACACCGACCAATTCCTTTCCGTTTCGTTAAATTTTTTAGAAATGTAAGCCAAGGGGTGCAATTTCCCTTCCGAGTCACTTTGCAATATGGCCCCCCCCCATGGCTACATCAGAGGCATCTACATGGATTATGAAATCCTTTGTTTCGTCAGGGTGTGCTAGAATGGGCTCTGAAGTGAAAAGAGTCTTTAAAGTCTCAAACGCCCTCTGGCACTCCCCGTTCCAAGCCAACTTTTCTCCTGGCTTCCCAGCCTCGGGCCCCTTCCCCTTTGTTTTTAATAAGTCCGTTAAGGGGAGAGTGACTTTGGCAAAGTCCTTGATGAACGTTCGGTAAAAATTACAAAATCCCAAGAGGCTTTGCAATTGCTTTCTCGTTCGCGGAGCCTCCCATTGCACCACAGCCTCCACCTTCCCCGGGTCCATTTCCAAACCCTTCTGAGAAATGCGGTAGCCCAGGAAGTCCACAGACTCACAGTGAAACTCACACTTAGACAGTTTCACATATAGCTGGTTTTTGAGTAGGGTTGTGAGGACGTCCCTGACTAAAGTCACATGCGCCTTCTTATCAGTAGAATAGATCAAGATATCATCTATGTAACATAACACGCCCTTAAATAGGTGCTTGTGCAACACTTCGTTGATTAAACTCATAAAGACCCCGGGCGCGCCACTTAAGCCGAACGACATCACTAGATATTCAAATTGCCCCAAGGGGGTATTAAAGGCAGTCTTGGATTCATCCCCTTCCCTGATGCGCACCCTGAAATAGGCATCTCGTAGATCCAACTTGGTAAAAATCCTCCCCTTGGCCGCTTCCGCCAAGAGGTCCTTTATTAACGGGAGGGGGTAAGCGTTAGTGGTGGAGACTGCATTCAACCCCCGGTAGTCAGTGCATAGTCGTAAGCCTCCATCCTTTTTCTTTCGGAACAGCACTGGCGCCGCAAAGGGGGATTTGGCTGGGCGGATGAACCCCCGTGCTAAATTCTTGTCCAAAAACTTTCGCAACTCTTCCCGTTCCAACGGGCTCATGGAGTATAATTTCCCTTTTGGGAGTTTTTCCCCAGGGAGGAGTTCTATGGCACAGTCCGACAGTCGATGGGGGGGCAACTCATCCCCCTCAGTCTCGCTGAACACTTCCAGCAAGTCTCTATACTCTTTAGGGACCATGGTAGGGGTGAGAGCGAGCGCGGGAGCCGGGGGAGGAGGGGTCGGAGGTCCAGGTCCCCATTCTGGGTCCCACTTATGGCTCTGGCAGCGTTCGTCCACCCACGAGATCTTCCCTTCGCTCCATTTTATGTAAGGGTCGTGAGCCCCGAGCCAAGGGCTGCCCAACACCATAGGGAACTGGGCGTTTGGGGTGATGACGAAAGCCCGCTTCTCCCAGTGCTCCCCCGTCCCCAAAATCAAGCTCTCGGTCTCTGCTATGCATTCCTCCTTCATCTCCGACCCATCCATCTGCGTGAACTTCAGGGGTTCCAATAACGGGGTGACTTTGGGTCCCAGCCCTTCCACTACTAAGGGGCTGATCAGGTCTCGCGCACACCCAGAGTCAATTAACGCGCGAACCCGCATGTGGGTACCCGATCCCGGGGTCACCACCGTCACTACCATATACAACAGGGGGCCGGGGATGCTCACCGGAGATGGCGCTTCTTGGCGGGGGACCTGCAGCTCTGCGCCGCTCACTGCAGGCCGTTGGAGTTTCCCGACATCTGCGTTTCCATCAGCTCCAGCTCCCCTTGGTCACTGGCAACTCCTTCCAGCTGCAACGCCCGGGGTTTCATTGGTGTTTTTCCACGGCTAGGGGTGCTCCCTGCTCCGGGGGTGGAGGTCTTCGGGCCTTTCCCCCCCCCTCTTGGGCAAGCGGAGGCGAAATGGCCACTCTCCCCACACTTCATACACAACCCTTGTCGAAACCTCGCGTCTCGGACATCTTGCACACTGGATCGGGGCTTCGCTCTCGGGGCTGCTTTGCTGGCTGCCGTTACCGACGCTCCCATCTTGATCAGGGCGAATCGCTCCTCCATGTCGATGGCAGCTCTCATCCAGGTGGCTAGAGTGCCCGGGCGGCCTCCCAACAGCACGGTCTCGTAGATTTCCGGATTCAGGCCCTCCCAATACTTCTCCATAAATAGCTCCTCCGGCCATCCATGGATCTTGGCCGCGATGCGCCTGAACTTGTCAGTGTAGTCCCTCACCGACGATCTCCCCTGGAACAGCTTTCTTAGTTGATTACGGGCTTTTTCCTCACCCAGGGGGTCCTCGAACTGATGGCGGAGGGCCCACATGAAATTGTTTAGGGAACGCAATTCAGGTCCGGGGTTGTCGTGCAGGCTCACATACCAGTCGCTGGCAGTGTCTTTCAGCTTGGACCCGATGTAGCCAATCCGTTCTTTCTCGGTGGGATAGAGGTGGCCCCAACTGTCCAGGAATCTCCCTATCTCCAGCATGAAGAAACGTAGCTTCTCCGGGTCCCCATCGAAAGTGGTCGTCAAAGGGTCGGAGGGGGCTGGGCGGGCGGCCGGCGCGACCGGGACCGGGGCAGGCACTGGAACGGGCCCGGGCGCTGGAACCGGGACGACCGGCTGGGCTGGTTGCGCCGGGAGAGCGGGCGCCTGTGGCTGGACCGGGACCCCTCCGGGCGCCGCGGGTTGTAGTGGGGCTCCTACCCCTTGACCGGGGAGAGCTCCTTGTACTGCCCTCATAGCATCGCGAAATTGGTGCTGGAGATCGAGGGCCAACTCGCGAAGCTCGGCGGTGAGTTGAAGCCGCAGCTCTCCTATCATCTGATCCAAAGGGACCGTCTGCTCCTCGCGATACGGATCGGGCCCATACAGATCCATCCCCTCTCCTTCGAGAGGCGGGCGACGCGGCCCTCCACGATAGATCGGCTCGCGGTCGTCTCCTAGGTAGCTCGGTCTCCCTCGATCGAGCTGGTCTCCGGTGAGCGAAACTCTCACCCCTTTCCGGTCGTGCACCCACGAATCCACGGTACGCTGACCGAAATGGCTCCATGCATACTTGGGGGTCACGCTCTGATGAGGAACCGGGCGGCGCGGGATGTAGTAAGCCCCCTGGCTCGTGGTCACCGGCACTTCGGGATCTCCTCCGCCGCCACCACCCCCGTTCCCCGGATCCGCCGGGGTAGCGGGAGTCTCTTCTGGAGTAGTAGGCTTGAGGGGGACCGCGTCGTCGTCTGACATGGTCAGGAACGGCTGAGTCCCAATCACGGATCTCTGACAATCTGTGAGAGTTCTGCTCAAAGTAGTCAAGGATCAGATCTTGGTTGGTTAACCACAGTTCTTTATTACCTATTCCTACATTAGTACAGCATCTCGGGTTATTGTCAGAGATGAGGCAAATAATACAAGCGGGTCTATTATACCATTCCAAGGAGTTTGAATTACCCATAGATAGCCAATCCCCTTAAGGGAAAATTGGCGGGCTAGAAGGTGGCTTGACCGTTTGGTTCTCACAGGAAAAAAGTGAGGTGTTAAGCAGTAAATTTCCCTTCTCAAACCAGACCCCTCAGATGTAGCGAGTTCACATAACAATTCATGGCTCCAAGGTTCTTTTGCATGAGATAAGAGATGTGAAGCATCCTCCCCTTGAAGTTACTGCCGGGGCAGCTGGAATGCGGAGGCAGAGATGTGAGGCCTCCTTGTTCTGGGAATTAATGGTTGTCACCCTCCCGACCCAGACAGGATTTATACATTACGGTTACATAGGTTCTAATAAACTCTAGATACATATGAAAGATAAAGACATGCATGCAAGAATACATTGGCTGAATTGACAGATTCTGACACCAGACCAGCACAGAACTTGGGTTGGGGGAGGGGAGAAGCCTCGTCCTTGGCACAGTCTCCCTTCCTAGAATCGGCACTCTACGGGAATTTCCCACTCCGGGTAGAATCTTCCAGTTCTCACCCAGAATTCTATGTTCCTGGGGACTGGAGCTTGTTCTTCTTGGGCAAAGCCGTTCTCTAGCCCTTGGTGGCTGTGGACAAGAAGTTTAAGAATGTGGGAGCGGTTCATAAAACTGAAATTAAAATATGTAAGTGGCGCAAACTGCCTTAGCGTAATTTCGTTCTGGTTGCACCGCTGGAGCCTGAGCCGGACCGTTACTTTTTAAATTACTTCTTTATTTAATTTATATCCCATCTTTCTCCTTAACGGGGACTTGGGGCGGCTTAGGTTAATTCTTCTCTTCTCCTTTTAGCCCTCACAACAACCCTGTAAGGAAGGCTAGGCTGAGTGTGTCACCCAGCAAGATTCCATGTCAGAGTGGGGATTCGAACCTGGGGCTCCCTCATCCTAGTCCAGGGAGAGCCGATGTGGGAGAATGTTTGGAGAGTCAGGCTAGGCTCTGGGAGACCCGGGTTCGAATCCCCAGCCGTGCTGCGGAAGATCAGCTGGGTGACCCTGGGCCAGTCACATGCTCTCAGCCTAACCTACCTCACCGGGTTGTTGTGAGGATAAAATAGAGGTGAGGAGAAGGATGCAAGCCGTTTTGGGTCCCCATTGGGGAGAAAGGCGGGATATAAATAAAGAAAGTCAATAAAATAGTCTGAGGCTCTCACCACTCCACGACGCTGTCAGTGCCTCTCTGCTCTGCCAGGATCTCTGGTTGAGGCCTTTCCCGTCACCCACTGCTACCTGATCTTTCTGATGGGAGAAGCCAGGGACTGAATGTGCGGTGAAGACCTGTGTGTTTTCTGTGTGAAAGAGTAAGCCTTCACTGCCCATTGACCAGCGATGGCAAACGTTGGCAGGTGAGGGCTAACACTGGCGAGTGAGGGCTAACTGTCTCTTTCCTTTCCACAGTGCATGAGCCCCACGTACCTGCCCATGCGCTGCGCGGCTGGGATGTGCGGCCGGGTGCTGAGCGGGGCCGAGAGCTGTTCCCCTTCCTGCGCCCTGTTCCAGCAGTGTGCCCTCTGCATCCAGCAGCCCCGATGCGGGTGGTGCGGCCTGAGGGGCGAGAACGGCAAAGGGCGCTGCATGGAGGGCGGGCTGGGCGGCCCCCACTACGGTAGGTACCCAACAGAACCCGGGCCTGGGGTTTCTGGGGCATCTTCTTGGGTGGGAAGGAGGGCGAGTGGGAGCGTGAGTGGCCGCTTAGGAGGGCAGCAGGTTCCCCTTGCAGAGGCCAGGCATGGCTGTGGTTGTGGTTCCCCGTTGGTTTCCCATTATTTCCCGGGATGAGGATGATGATCTCCCTGTGGCGAGGCGTTATTATCACCATCATCTCTCCGTTGCGAAGATGATATCGTTGTTGTTGTTGCGGTTGTTGTTTTGTTGTTGTTATTGTATTATTATTATTATCTCCCCATTGCAAAGGGATGATGATGATTAGCAGCATACATACATATGCCTTTATTGGCATAAATCAGGTTACAGAAAGAGGCATAAACGGAAAGAGAGGCAACAAGGAAAAATAAGTTAATCCTAGGTAGCTATGCGTTGTGCAAACGATCCTTAATTACCAAACTTAGAAATAGAGCAGCCTTTTCAGTTAATTCGGGCGACAGGTTGTTCAGGAGACGGCGCACCTTCAAAACGTCTGGGCAGCCGATCACATTAGATAGAATTGGGTCTCAAAGAGTAAAACGTATATCGTCATACCAGGGGGACAGTACAGGAGGATATGGAAAACTGAATCGCCCTGGTTTAGATTAGCAGCAGCAACAGCAGCTCCCTGTTGCAAAGGCAGCAGCAGCAGCATCTCCCCGTTGCAAAGGTAATAATCATAATCATTATAATTATAATAATCATTACAATCAATTATTATATTATATTAAATATTAATGTTCAATTATAATTATAATAATAATTATTATTATAAACCACCCTTCCCCAGGCATAGAAAATGGGAATATTTTGAAAATCTGAGACTTCTCCAACCCCTGCTGGACCTGGGCCTGTGCGAACAGGAGCTCTCCTTCATCTGGGGTTAGGTGGGGGGCAACCACGGGAACGTCTCCTTTCCCTGGAGCTCCCCGTGCCCCGCATGGTTCTCACGGCCTCCTGTCCTGTCTCCCCCCACCCCACCCCCGCAGTGCAGTTGCAGCTGTGCGACATGGAGGCCGACTGGGCCTTCCTGGCATGCCCCCCGGAGAACGAGTGCCTGAACGGGCACCACGACTGCAACGAGACGCAGAACTGCAACGACCTCCCCCATGGCTACCAGTGCACCTGCAAGAACGGCTACACCCTGGACAAGTGAGTGCCTGCCGGCGCATGCATGCAAGCTCACGAGGAAGGGAGGAGAGGGCAAACATCAGCGGGGCAGTTTCAGACGTCTTGCAGCCAGGCGGGCGGGAAAGGCAGAAGTGTGGCTCTCATCCCGCAAGCACCTCTCCCTGCACCCCGTCTAGAGTTTCCAGTCAAGTCTGAACGTGAGTGTTGGGAGGAAGGGCAGGTCAAAGAGCTGCACCCCTTTGAGGTCCTGGACTACTAGAGCAGACGTGGAACGGACCGATCGTCTGGTTGACCCTCGAATACATCTTCCAGCTTTGCCCGGGATTGGCTTCCCCACTCGCTGTCGCCCATGGCTGACTCCAGGGGCTGATTGCTTCACCACGACCTCGCTCGGTCTCTGCTGTGGGATTCCTTCTGTCCGAAGGGCTCCCTTTCCCCCTGCTCTGCCCCCTGGCTCCAGCTGCCACTTACCTTCTCTCCGTGAGGTGGCTTTCTCGGAACGGCCATCCCCCCCCTTCCCTCCTGCCACCTCTCTGGACTCTACCTTCTGCTGCTTGACCCTTGGCTTCTTTGCCCCAGTGTCCCACCCAACTGTATATTCCCACTCCACTCTAGCTTGGCTCACATAAGAACCTCAGGAGAGCCCTGCTGGGTCAGACCAGTGAAGGTCCCTCTAGTCCAGCATCCTGTCTCACACAGTGGCCAGCCAGTTCCTCTGGAGGGCCAACAACAGGGCAGAGAGGCTGAGGCCTTCATAAGAACATCAGAAGATCCATCTGCTGGATCGGACCAGTGGCCCTTCTAGTCCAGCATCCTTTTTCATACCATTCCTCTGTGTGAGGCCAGTTCACAACCAGTTCCTCTGGAGGGCCAACAACAGGGCAGAGAGGCTGAGGCCTTCCCCTGATAAGAATCTCAGAAGAGCCCTGCTGGGTCAGACCAGTGAGGGTCCATCTAGTCCAGCATCCCATCTCACACAGTGGCCAGCCAGTTCCCCTGGAGGTCCAACAGCAGGGCAGAGAGGCCGAGGCCTTCATAAGAACCTCAGAAGAGCCCTGCTGGGTCAGACCAGTAAGGGTCCCTCTAGTCCAGCATCCTGTCTCACACAGTGGCCAGCCAGTTCCTCTGAAAGGCCAGCGACAGGGCAGAGAGGCTGAGGCCTTCCCCTGAGAAGAACATCAGAAGAGCCCTAAGGCTATTTTCCTTCTTGAAGAATGTATTGTTGAAATTATGTAGAGCTGTGTCATTTGCTTTGTGATTTATTCCTTGCACAAGAAATCAGATATACTTTGATATCATGGTCATCGTTCAGATGAAGTTTCCTTCGAAACGAAGATCCATTCCGGAGACTTTTGTCAACTGATGGCTTCTGTGGAACGTTCCTTTATATATTTCTACACGTATTTCTATGCATTATCTCTTTAATGTTTGTAATATATTTATATTGAATAAGATAGTGCTTTGTTTGCAGTTTCCTTTGGTCTTTGGTTCTGGCCCCTGTATGAGACAGGATGCTGGACTAGATGGACCCTCACTGGTCTGATCCACCAGGGCTCTTCTGATGTTTTTACACTCTGCCCCTGAACCACGGCCTCTTCCCTCGGGTCTCGGACTTCGGAAGGACTGAAAAGGCTTTGCTGTGACCGACCTCTCCCCCCCTTCCCCCGGGGTGTCCCTGTCTCCCTCTGCAGCGTGACAGGGCTGTGCCGGCCGGTGTGTGAGCAGGGTTGCGTGAACGGGACCTGCGTGGAGCCCAACTCCTGCCGGTGCCACTTCGGCTATGTGGGGCAGAACTGCTCGGTGGAGTGCCAGTGCAACAAGCACAGCAACTGCTGGGGCGTGGAGGCACAGGATCAGTGTCTGGCCTGCTTCAACAACACTATGGTGAGGAGGGGCGTGGGGCTGGGTGCGAGGGACGGCAGGGACGGAGGAGCCATGGTCCTCAGCCTCAGGGAGGCACTGGCCATGAACGCCGCAGGGAAAAGTCCCGGAGGGCTGCTAGACCGGCGGTCCACTGCTCAGCCCTGGGCGAGGGGCAGCCCTTACCTGGTGCAAGGTAATTAGAAAAGAGCAAGAGTCCAGTAGCACCTTAAAGACAAACCAAATTGGTGGCAGGGTAGGAGCTTTCATGGGGGGCCGTGGTGGCTCAGAGGTTAAGACGCTGAGCTGCAGACCGGAAGGTCAGCAGTTCGGCAGTTCAAGCCCCAAGTGCTGCGTGACGGAGTGAGCTCCTGTCTCTGGCCTCAGCTCCTGCCAACCTAGTGGTTTGAAAGCAAGAAATTGCAAGTAGATAAATAGGTACCACTTCCGTAGGAAGGTAACAGCATTCCGTGCGCCTCGGCATCTAGTCATGCCGGCCACACGACCACAGAAAAGTCTTTGGACAGTGATGGCTCTTCGGCTTGGAAACGGAGATGAGCACTGCCCCCTAGAGTCAGAGTCATACAGCTTTTGAGCAAGGGAAACAGTTAGCTTTACTAGGAGCTTTTGGGAGCCGCTGCTGACTTCTTCTGATACAGCTAGGTACATTCAGATACATCTTAGCTCAAATTAGATTTATTAATACAGTGCAGTTACAACAATGTACTCGAGTCTTATACATTTTAGGAAATATACAATATTAAAATTACTGAATGGCCCACGTATTCTTAAAACCACAGAACATACTGAACGAAACATCTACATTTTATGTATCTGAAGAAGTGAGCAGTGACTCCGGAAAGCTCCCGTCCTGCCACAGATTTGGTTAGTCTTTAAAATGCTACTGGACTCTTGCTCTTTTCCACTGAGAAAGAGAGAATAAAATCAACACTGTGGTTATTTTAATCCGTCCAGCCGATCAGATCTCAAAGGGCCAACACAGCAAGGGTTTCATTTGGCCCCATCCGTTTCAAAGAAAACTTGGCACCCGCGAGCACAACATCGGGGAACCCACAGTAGCCCCCAGCCCCATGCAGGATGGGTGGGAGATTGATCCCCCCCCAACGGTGAGCAAGTCCCTTTCTCAGGCCTCTTTTTGCCACCCCTGGTTAGCGTGCCGCCCTGTCGATGAGACTCCATGTCCGTAGACTGTTCAGTCTGCTTCTCACAGCCTCTGGAAGAATGGAGGGTGTTTTGCCAGTCCCTGCCTGTGTGTTCCGCCTCCCCGCAGCACCGTCCCCCCTTTCGCTGCCAGCCTCTTCAACTCTGCCCCCTCGCTCCCTCTCCTCCTTTCAGGGAGAACACTGTGAGAAGTGCCAGCCGCTCTTTGTGGGCTCTGCCTTGAACGGGGGCTCCTGCCGCCCCTGCCACGCCTTCTGCCGGGGCAACAGCAATGTCTGCATCACACAGGAGGAGTACGAGAGAGCCCGCCGGGACCCTGCCCGCTACCCACTGGACCCGGCCTTGGTGAGTTGCAGAGAGATGCGCGGTTCGGGGACCCTGGGCAAAAGTCCAGGACAGGCCCTCCCCTCCCGACACACAGTCACGTCTTTGCTTTCCCCGACTTGGGGCCAAGCATGAGGCAGCCTTTGTCTCACGCAAGCTGGGTGATAATTGCCAGCGCCGCTTCACCGAGTTGGGCCGAGCGGCCGTGAAGGTGGCCGCCCGAGATCCAGGTGTGACAGGCGCAGAGTGGCTCTTGTCCCGAGCAGGGTGGGCGGGGACAACGGTGGGAGGAGTCTGCTCTTCTCCCGCCCCTCCACTGACGGAGTGGAGCTGTAGGCGGTTAACCCTCCCAGCTTGCCCGTGTGCCCATCAACTAAGACCTCCCTTCTGTGCAGGGTGCCGGATGGGGCTGGCCCAGCGAGAATGGGAACTGAGTTTCCAGGGGGGCGCCGTCTCTCCAACTAATCCAATTTATGAACTCAAATGTCTTTCCCTTTTCTGCATGCCTTTAGCGAAACAGTGCATGAGCATTCATCACCCGTCACAGTGAATGTGCTTTAAGCACAGCGCTTATAGAAACAACATTAGAAAAAACAAAGGTTTGAAATGTCTCCCCCCACCCCATAAGTTGTCTTGCTTCCCCCCCTTTATCTTGGAGATGGGTTAAGATGAGTAGCCCTGCTAGTTTGTCTACCAATAGAGAAGAGCAAGAGTCCAGGAGCACCATAAATCTGTGGCAGGGGTTGAGCTCTTCTGAGTCACTGCTGCTTGCTTCTTCAGATAATCTTTCTTCAGATATCTGAAGAAGCGAGCAGTGACTCAAGTCATGAGAGCTCATCCCACACCATGTATTTTCTCAGTCTTTAAGGAGCTCCTGGACTCTTGCTCTTTTCTCCTTTATCTTGTCAAACATCTCTGCACCTGTGAAGACTAGTTTGGTGTCGTGGTTAAGTGCGTGGACTCTAATCTGGGAGAACCGGGTTTGATTCCCTGCTTCTCCACTTGCACCAGCTGGATGACGTTGGGCAAGCCGTAGTTCTGGCACAGCTGTTCTTGAAAAAGAGCAGTTTCTGTCAGAGCTCTCTCAGCCCCGCCCATCTCACAGGGTGTCTGTTGTGGGGAGGGGAAGGGAAAGGAGCTTGTAAGCCGCTCTGAGACTCCCAAGTGAAGGGCGAGGTATAAATCCAATCTCTTCTCTTCTTCTTCCTCCCTCTACCTCTCCCTTAAAAGGGAATGCTGGAGATTCTTAATATTACTGGGGGCTGTGAGTGGATTGCAGGTGTAGCCCGATCTCATTCAGATCTCGAAAGCTAAGCAGGGTCAGTACTTGGAAGGGAGACCACCAAGGAAGCCCCCGCAGAGGAAGGCGACTGTTAAACCACCGCTTCTTCTCCCTTGCCTTGAAAGCCTCTTGCTGGGGTTGCCATAAGCCGGCTGCGAGTTGACAGCAATTGACACACCCAAGTGGGTTGCCAGCTAAGCCGTTGGCATAGTGAATAACCATCTCTCCCCAAGGAGGGTAGTCCTGACTTTTGTGCCACATTTTGGAGCGACAGGCCACTGCATTGTAGCCTTGGAAGCTGTGACTGACCGCGGGGCAGCAGCAGGAGGGATGGAGTCGCCCGCCTCCATTCCTGACCCATTGCCTCCTCTACAGATCCCCAAGTGGGTGGCGGAGGGACCCGCCGAGGACATGGCCGTCTGCGTGAACTGCCAGAACAACAGCTTTGGGGAGAAATGCGAGAGCTGCCTGCACGGATACTTCCTGCTGGAGGGGAAATGCACCAAGTAAGACTTTTGCATGACGGAAAGAGAACACCCCCCCCCCCAAAGATACCGCTATATTTTGTTTGTTTGTTTGTTAAGATGGGGAGCCCGTGTTAGTCTTTCTGCAGCAGGAGAAAAGAGCCAGAGTCCAGGAGCACCTTCAACGCTAACAAGATGCGGTCTGAAGAAGTGAGCAGTGACTCACAAAAGCTTTTACCCTGCCACCAATTTTGTTAGTCTTTCAGGCACTCCTGGACCCTGGCTCTTTCCTACTGTCCCCCCCCCCCCCCATCTCTCTTGGCTTCCTCTAGATCAGCAGTTCCCAACCTTTTCAGTATGGTGAGCCGCAAGTCCAAATTTAGTTCGGCATTTCTATAGGGGCTGCCTAACAAAGATCACACAAAGGGTGCAGCTGCCCTCATGGTGAACCCCAAGCCAGCGGCATTGTGACACGCAGCCTTTGCTGATGGCGGTGACACTACTGTCCGCCTCTGGCCCCCCTCTCCGTCACTCCTCCGAGCCCCACTAAGATTCTATCAGAAACTCGGTCTGGTAACCATCAGGACACCTTTCACTCGATCCTCACGTCTGTGCAGCGACGGATGAATACCAACTAATGTATGACGTGGAAGTTAACTGTTCCCAGGGCCAGATCTTGGTTTTCAAAATGTGAAAGAGGAAAATGGGAAGGGCAGGGAGTGGCCATTACGGAGGGCGAGTCTGTGACCCGCTTTTAGAGGCTCCGAGACCCACTTTGGGGTCTCGACCCACAGGTTGGGAGACGCTGCTCTAGAAGATTATTCTTGTGTGAGGCAGCCGGGAGTTCTGCACCCCCAAGGATGCTCTCCTGCAAGAATCCTTCCCGCCCAAGAAGGATCCCACATCCCACCGGGCGTTTCTTGGCCCAGGGCTCCAGGTTGTGCCGTTGCCAAGAGCCCCCTTTGGTTTTCCATGCAAGAGTGCCGTCCTTCCTTCGCCCCCCTCCCTCTCAGTGTGATCCTCCAGCCGGGCTTGGAAGCTGAGGCTGCCTCGCGCTTGACCCCTCTCCCTCCCCTCCCCAAGGTGCCAGTGCAACGGCCACGCCGACTACTGCAACGAACTAGATGGGACGAACTGCCCTTGCCAGAACAACACGGAGACTGGACCGTGCCAGAACAGCGCCCAGTCCGACAAGAAAGACTGTTACAAATACCAGGTAGAGGGTGGGGCTTGGGATGCGGGGGGGGGGGGGGGGCTCGGCAGGGCTGAATGCTGGGGCGTACCAAGTAGGGGGGTGGGATGTCCTAGAACGAGCAAGGAAGAAAAGGCAAGCATCTAGGAATAGGAAAATGGGGAAATCTGGCAAGATCTAAAGAAGAGAGAAGAACTGATTGGATTTATACCCTGTCCTTCACTCGGAGTCTCAGAGCAGTTTACAATCTCCTTTCCCTTCCCCTCCCCACAACAAGCACCCTGTTAGTAGAGATCATTTGGAGCCTGAGCGAGGCCAGAAGCGGACACAAATGGTGGTGGCGGCAAGCCCCGCCCCCAGTGGGCCTTCAGAGGAGGCGAAGCGAGAAGGGATTTAAAATTAAACCCCTTCTCTCAAGAGTCGTGCTGGCAGCAATGATCTTTACATTGTATTCTACGGCCCCTCCATAATCAAACCCGGTTCTCCCAGATTAGAGTCCGTGCACTTAACTACTACACCAAACTGCCAAAGCAAAATATTTTTTTGCTGAGATTCACTGGGTCCAAATGACCAGCGTAATCCTACTACATGAGCCACATATTACGTTTCTGGGTGTTTCGAAGGAATTTTGTATGAAGAGCTCCATGGATTGATCTGGGGTTGCCTGTACTTCTTGATAGAACTGGAATGACTGAATAAAGGGGATATGGTTATCTGTGGAAGAAGTCAACAGTTGGAGGGTGGGTTTTTTTTAGCATATCTTGAGAACTTTTTACAATTGATTTTATGAGAGAGATCACAATACAGATCTCCACATAGATATGTTTTGCTATTACAAATGTCTTTCTTTCCTATACTGCTATCGCAGCTGTGTATAGAATTATTAAGGTTTTTTAAAATCACTTATGTATATTTTTTTTAAAAGAAAGATAAAGCGATGATTGCACAGCTGAATCTTTGCGTGTGATGCCTGGTGAAATCTCAGGCCCGGGATACGGAGCCTGACTCCCAGAGGGCACAGCTCTTGCTTTCTCCTCCCTGGGACGGGCAGAACAATAACTTAGAGCCCAAGGATAAAACGTTGCCGAATCAGAGACATGACGCAAAGAGATTCGAATTGCATCCTTTATAGGGCCCCATTCCGTAAGCCGATTCTTGAGTGGGTAGAAAAAAGGGCCAAGACTGTCTCTCCAGATCTGAGCTTGAGCCACCCTGAAACTGACCGTCTTTTCCCTGCTGTCCCCCCCCCCCCCAGTGCGCCAAATGTCGTGAGTTCTTCCACGGGAACCCAGTTGGCGGGCACCAGTGCTACCGGCTGATCATCGTGGACCAGGAGAGCTGCTTCGACCCCACCTCCCAAGCCAACTGCTTCCACGAGCCCAACATCAAGAACCTGCCGCTCGGCCGCACTGTCTTCTTCGGCGTCCAGCCCAAGTTCACCAACGTGGACATCCGCATCACCATCGACGTGACGTTCGGCGGCGTGGACGTCTACATCTCCACGTCCTACGAGACATTCGTCGTGGACGTGGACCCGCTCTCGGGCATGCACTCCGTGCGGGTGGTGTCGCTGGCCGACGAGGCGGCCGGGCGTGGCGGGGCCAACAATGGGAGCCAGGCCTCCCCGCCCGTGCAAGAAAAGCGCACCCGTGGCCTCATCACATACATCACCGTGCGGGCGCAGCATTCTGTGCTGATTGTCCGGGGCGTCCGAGACCGGGTCGTCATCACCTACCCCCACGAGATCCACGCCCTCAAATCCAGCCGGTTCTACATCGTCCTGCTGGGGATCAGCGGCGCCAGCCCCAACTTCACGGAGTCCCAGGGCCTGCTGTCCTTCCGGCAGGATCAGGCCCACATCGACCTCTTTGTCTTCTTCTCCGTCTTCTTCTCCTGCTTCTTCCTCTTCCTCTCGGTCTGCGTCCTCCTCTGGAAGGTCAAGCAGTTCCTGGACCTGAGGCACGAGCAGCGGCGCCACCTGCAGGAGATGACCAAGATGGCCAGCCGGCCCTTTGCCAAGGTCACCATTTACTTCGAGCCCGACGCCCTGGGGGCGGCCGCCGAGCTGATTTTCTTACCCGCCCGCCCCCACAAGCACCCGGCGCTGGCTGCTGCCCAGCCCCTGCCCAGCCGCCTGAAACCCTACCATGAGGTGCCCTACCCGGTCGCCCACTTCCGCCGCTCGGAGCCCTTCCTCTCCCACCTCATGGGCTACTCCTACTCCAGCTTTCGCGTGGGGCCCATCACCTTGGAGCCCACGGACGACGGCATGGCCGGGGTGGCCACCGTCCTCTTCCAGCTGCCGGGAGGGCCCCAGGCCCCGAACCGGGCCTGCCTCGGCTCTGCCCTCGTCACACTGCGCCACAACCTCCAGGACTACTGCAGCAGCAGCCATGGAGCCAGCAGCTCCCGCAAAGGCATCCTCAGCCACGAGAACCTCACAAGCATGTCCCTATGAACCGCTGGAGGGTGGGGGGCTTTGCAAAGGGCGGGGCTCATGGCCTCTGCTGCGCCCCTCTGCAGCACTCACTTACTCCTGGAAGGTGCCTGTGGAATGGCAGGAGGCGGCTCCTGTCGTCACGTCATGGACACAACCGCCAGCAGGGGGCGCCACCGTTCTTGTACCTCTCAAAGGCCGGGGGAGGGACTGGCGGTCCACAATTCCCAGCAGCTTCTCCTTCCCCGTTTCCTTTGGGCAGATCACAGGGCGGGCGGCCTAGAGGGGCTAGGTGGACTAGAGGTCAGCCCTGATATTGGGCAGGGAGCAGTTTCTCAGAAACTCTGAGTAGGGGGAGGGACAGGGTGAGAGAGCATCAATGCCTGCGTGCATGTGTTAGGTTGCCTTTATTTAAAAAAAAAATCAGCTCCTTCCTTGCCGTTTCCATCTGCTTTGGTCTTTTAGGCAACACTGCCTCTACCCACCACCACCAAAGGCAATAAAGACGGTTGTCCCTCTAGTCAAAAAGTGAAGCTTTAGGGCCAGCCCTGAAGCCCTCCCTGAACTGCGCCATGCTCACTGGGTGAGTTTGGGTCGGATCCGGTTTCGAGGGCTCCCTTCCGAAAAAAAAACCGAAACCAGTTCTCCCTCTAAGCTGTGGAGTCTTGTGAGCAAAGATTCTCCTCTGTGAGCTACTGGCATGAAAGTTGTGAGTGAGCGATTTGGCTATGGCAGAAATTAGTCTGCTCTGGAGCCCTCCTTCTTGAGCTAAGACAAAAAATGTCTGAGCCAGAGGCTAAAAAAATGTGATCTAGTTCACACTAGCTCAGCTTTGAGGGAACACTGAAGACAGCATCCGCAGGAGCTCCTCTCCTTGCTGACATGGCCCTTCCCGGCATAAAATGTTGTGTTTTTTGTTTCTGTAAGCATGCACACCCGTCGCCTCGAGTGGTTCAGTCCAGGAAAGGCTCCAGCGCTGGATTCCGCTGAAATAAAGCAGTCCGTCCCCTTTTTTTCTCAGCGTCTGGCAAATTGTTTCTTGCCCTCCCGCTCCCCAAGGCTGTTTACATCCTGGCACTGGGCAATCTGCCCTCTTGGAAGTGGCCCCATCACCCCGCCCTGGGAGGTTGGCAGCGGGAGCCCTGCTGCTGAATCAGAGGTGGGACGGCTTTCTTCCATCTCTCCTTTTATCTGCCTCCTAGTGTAGCTATTTCTGGGGAGAGGCTGCTGTTGCAACCCTTTCTCCACCGGTTTCAAAAGGAGATTTGTGCTTGGCTCATCAGTGAACAGAAGAGCATAAGAGAAGCCAATGTTGGATCAGGCCAGTGGCCCATCCAGTCCAACACTCTGTGTCACACAGTGGCCAAAACCACCAGGTGCCATCAGGAGGTCCAGCAGAGGACCAGGACACTAGAAGCCCTCCCACTGTTGCCCCCCCCAAGCACCAAGAATACAGGGCATCACTTGTCCCAGACCAAGAGATCCTATCTATACTTTGTGGCTAATAGCCACTGATGGACCTCTGCTCCACATGTTTATCTAATTCCCTCTTGAAGCCGTCCATGCTTGTAGCTGCCACCATCTCCTGTGGCAGTGAATTCCATCGTGTTCATCACTCTTTGGGTGAAGAAGGACTTCCTTTTATCCGTTCTAACCCAACTGCTCAACAATTTCATGGAGTGCCCACGAGTTCTTGTATTGTGAGAAAGGGAGAAAAGGACTTCTTTGTCTACCTGCTCTATCCCACGCGTAACCTTGTAAACCTCGATCATGTCGCCCCTCAGCCGTCGTTTCTCCAAGCTAAAGAGTAATAACTAAGTAACAACTAAGAAGCGGGGGGGGGGGGGGGGGGGGGGGAGAGAGAAAGAAAGAAGCTGCGTCAGTCCAAACTAAAACAGTCCCTTTGGTGTCCTGCTGAACTGCAGTTCCTGGGTCTCCGTGCAGCAGGAATATCCAGCCAGGTCCAGCTCATTCCACAGTCTCTCTCTCCTGGGGCCAGGTAACTGGAGGGTGTGTGTGTGTGTGTGTGTGAAAGTCTGTGTGTGAAAGTGTGTGAAAACAGGCTAGCAGGGGCTCTTCAGTTCCCGGGCCATCTGGCAGAGGGCGCAGGGGCAGCAGCAGCAGAAGGCGACCCAGTCGCAACAGACGCAGCCCTAGAAAGAGAAGACAGATGTCCGTCAGGGTGGGCACAGTGCCTGGAGTTTTCTCGCCATGTCTCCTAGTACCCAATTCCAAGTGCCCGCCCACAGAGCCAGATTAGATGCAAACCGCCCAGGACCACGAGCCACTGAAACCTGTAGTCCAAGGGTCCCCAACGTGGTGCGCCACATTGCCCACCAACGCTGGGATGGGTTTTTTTAGAAATCAGGCTGGGCCGTGAGCAGTGCTCCCTCCAAGCTATGGAGTGCTGTGAGCAAAAATTCTACTTTGTGAGCTACCGGCATTCAAGTTGCGAGCGAGCGATTTGGCCGCTGCATCAATCAGTTTGCTCTGGAGCCATCCTTCCTGAGCTGAGACAAAAATGGGTGAGCCGGAGGCTAAAAAACTGTGGAGCTAGCTCACAGTTACTGAGCCTGGAGGGAACACTGGTCATGAAGGGCTTTTGCCCAGAAGAGCTTCTGATCGGCCACTGGAGATTTGATTGGCCGTGCAGTGTTTTTTAAAAAACATTACTTTAGTTGCCCTCACAGCAGAAGGATCGTCTACATGTGACTGAAGGGAAGCCATGGCAGCCTTTTTGTGGTTGGCTCAGCCTCCTGCGAGCTGGTCTGCCTCTTCCCTAAAGCTTTCCCCCCGTAAAGCTCTCCTGACAAGACGTGGATGGAGCTGTTGTAACGGGGTGCGTGTGTGAGGCAGGGTGGGGGGTGCCACAGCCAGAGTTAACCGCTGCCTTTTACACTGAGGTCCCTACAACTTTTGCCTGGTTTGAGGCGACCCACTAAACTGACAAGGCAGTAAACGGCAGCTCGTTTTTTGGGAAGGGTGAGGGTGCAACTGCAGCTGCCGGGGAGGGGGAAGAGTTCTAACCTATGCCAAGTTAAATGCTGCCCCCCCCCGCCCCCGGTATGTGTTTCCCTCTCAGCCTCGTAACTCCCTGCTTCAACCTAGCTATCCTGCCTGAGCCTAGAGCCGGTTTCTCTCACAGCCTTACTAGTATGGAAACACGACACTGGAGAGAGAGAGACGGTTTTTTGCAAGGCAGACGCCTGACGCTGACCCTGCCTTCTTTGCTCTCCGCTGCCGTCTTTCGATAACCAGCTCGGGACCACCTGCTGGCCTGGGAAGCACAGGTGGATCCTGCTTATGCATCAGCCAGCTGGGAACGGTGGTTTCGTTGGCCGTGCGTCTCTCAGCCGACTGGCCTACTCTTGGAAGCCCGAAGGGGAGGGGAGCCGGGTACCTTGATGCGTAGCTGTTCCCGCAGGCCCGTCCGCATGGCCACCAGCGCCCCTGGGAGGAACGGAACGCAGCAGCACTCGCCGTACTCCACGCCCACCTTGCAAGCGAGGAAGCAGGGGAGGCAGATCCCGCAGAAACCTGGGGGAGGGAAGAGAATGTCGGAAGAGCCATGCTGGATCCGACCGAAGGCCCATCAAGTCCAGTGTTCTGTTCCCACGGTGGCTGACTAGCCCACATATAGGATGGGTGCAGGAGCCGTGCCTCCCGGCCGTCCCCCCCCTACCCCGGCACCTGATACAAAGACGCATACCGCCTCTGGTGTTGGAGGAATTAGGTAGCCCTTGTGACTGGTGGCCATTGATAGCCACATCCTCCGTGGAATTTGTCCACCCCCTCTCTTAAAACCTTCCAGGTTGGCAGCCTTCACTGCATCCTGTGGCAGTGAGTTCCACAGGTGAAGTGTGGGAAGAGAGACTTCAGTGTCTCGATGAGCCTTGGTACCTGTACCAATGCGCCCTCAAAGCTGTAGAGTCTTGTGAGCAAAAATCCTACTTGGTGAGCTCCTGGCATTAAAGCTGTGAGCGAGCGATTTGGCTGCTGCATGAATTAGTCTGCTCTGGAGCCACATCCTTCCTGAGCTGAGACAACCATCTGTGAGCCGGTGGCTTAAAAACTGAGCTGGCTCACACTAACTCAGCATAGAGGGAACACTGTTCACAACCTAGGGCCAGGAGAGTTAGTGAAGGAGAGCGTAACTGAGATAAGGGATGCCAGCCTCTGGGTGGGACCTGGGGATCCCCTGGAATTACAGCTCATCGCAAGACTCCCCTGGGGAAAATGGATGCTTTGGAAGGGGGGGAGGGACTCTGGCACTGTCCCTTGCTGGGGTCCCTGTCCTCCCCCAGGCCCCATCCCCAAATCTCCAAGAGCTTCCCAGCCTTGATCTGGCCACCCTAACCCCCTCGCCCCCTGCCGGTTGCCAGCAGGGACCGGCCAACCCTAGACTTAGAGCATGTGCCGAGTGCCGTCAGTTGCCTGCTCTGACTAACCCCTTTCAGTAAGGTGAACAAAAGAACAAAATCCCAAAGCACAACATCTGTGTTAGCCCTTGTCCCACTTGGCAAAGTTACAGAACGGGACAGGCTGGGTCAGTCCTCAATCAGTCCCCCACCCCCATGCTTCTCTTCTGCTGCAGGAAATTTCCCTTAAAAAGAATGCCAGATGGATTGGGGGTGCCTGTGTGTGCCTTGAGGCAGGTACCAGCTTGATTAGCCCCGAGTCGGCTGAGCTCCTTGGATCTCAGAAGCTGGGCAGGGGTGGTAGGTAGAAGGAATGCCACCAAGCGTGATTCCACAGAGGAAGGCAGCAGCCAACTGTCACTGCTTCTTCCTTGCCTTGAGAGCCCCTTGCTGGGGTCACTGTAAGTCAGCTGCGACTCAAAGGTTGCGGTAGATCCCCTGGACTTCCCGCCCCACCCAGGACCGTCCCCGAGACTCACAGATCATCTTGTCAGCGCAGCAGTCCAATAGATCCGTCTTCCAGGCTCTGAACGGAGACGGGCAGCACCGGCCGATGGCTGATGGCTGGGTGACCACGGGACAGGGCAGGGAAGCCATTAGGATGAGCGCCCCGGGAAGGAAGGGTCCTCGGCCAACTGGGGGAAGAGATCCAAGTCCCAGGTCCCCAAATGGCTCGATGTTCTCCGAATCCCAAAGGCGATCTTCCCAAACCGAGTATCTCCGGAGAGCTGCCTTCCCTCGGCGATGCTGTGGAACGGCTTTAAAAGCACTCGTGCCCTTTGGCACCGGGAACTCTTTGGCACCGATCGGCACCAGGAACTCTTTGGCCCTGATGGGAAACGGAGGGCATGGGTCTCGGCACGGGACGACCCAGCCTGTTGGCAGGAAGCCAGGGGCTCATCTCCAAGGTTTGCTCGGATCTCCTTTCTTTTACGGTCTGGGCTCTGGAGGGAAAGGGATAGGCTTGAATGAAGCTAGCAGGTGAGGCGAGAGGCTGGAATGATACGCCCCCGGAGAAGGTGGGTGTGTAGATGGAAAACCACTGAGTCAGAAACATCCTAGGTTAAATCCGAACCACGGCACGCTCAGTAACTGATTTGGAAATGGGATGGGGGGGGGGGAGGAAATAAGGCCTTTCCCCTAACCTAAAGGATGTCTGTGATGAGTATTGAAGAGGGGGAGGCACCTTGTATGTTCTCAGAGGCCCAATCGCTGAACGCCACACTTGTAGTATTAAATAACCAATTGTCCTGGAAACCAAGCAGAATGTTTGGGGTAAGCTGAGTGGCCAGGATGGCCAGAACACACCAGATCCTGACATCTTGCTGTCCACTGGACTTCTGGCTGTCCTTTCTGGCTTGCAGGGTTGGGGGAAGGCGTACCCCCCCCAACCATAAATAAGATGAGGGCTTTCTGTCTCTCAAGAGGTAGGGAGGAGAGCGCCGGCAAGCACGGATGCCCTGTTTCAGTCACTTTCAACTTCAGTTCCCTGGTTCTAAATGGAAATATAATACAGTGTGACCTACCTTGCAGGGGTGTTGTGAGGGCAAATACAATAAAGACTGCAGTGAGCAACACCTGTTTTGTGACGGAAGAACCCCCATAGCCAGGAATTTTTTCATGGGGGGGGGATCCTGGGTGCCCCTAATTTAATTACAGTTTAGTTTAATTAACAAAGAGGGAGGGGGGAGAGAGAAGTGGCTACTTACCAACTATGCTTGCATTGCTAGTGTGATCATGTGACCCATGAAGCAGCCACTAGCAGCGCAGGCGCAGTGGGTAAATAGGAGGGTGGAAGGCCGTGTGGCGCAGTAGCACCGTGCCCCCCAGGCTCCATCCCCCCCCCAACAGAAGGAAGGGCCGAGGTGGCACAGTTTAATAAGCCCTGCAAGGCCAGGTACTTCTCCGGGGGGGGAGTGGGGAGGTAGTGGTGGGGTTGGGGGCATTAGGGTATGTGATGGGGGCACCGCCCCCCAATGCCCCACTGCTGGCTGGTCTCGTGTGGGGAGGGAGGTTGTTTTTCGCCCTTCCTGCTGAGGTTCCAAAAAGAAGAAAGCTGTCCTTTCAAAGGTACAATTGACGTGTGGAGCAACTTCTAGCAGGACATGTTTTCTTACCGGAGCTTTTGCAAGAGACTGTGATATATAGTTTCCCATCCACTTTTATGTTTTGTTTACAAAGGCTGGGTGTGTGGTTGGCTGTCAGGCTGATTTGTGTATGGTGTGGGTGATCTGTGATTGGATCTCCTGGTGTCTATCCCTCCCTGAAGTGTATATAGCTGTATATATCCAAATGTAGCTGTACCCAAAGAAGTGAGCAGAAATGACTCACGAAAGTTCCTCCCCTCCTACATATTTTTAGTCTTTAAGGTGCTACTTGGACTCTGGCTCTTTTCTGCTCCTACAGACAGACAAACACGGCTACCCGTCTTGATCTATCCCTTTTAACTGTAAGGGGAGGGCTGCACGCAAACAGCTTTGCCCTGAAACGGATAATTTCCTGGGCCCAGCCGAGGCATCCTCCCCCAGGGGAAATGGCTGCCTACCCAAAGCACAACGCAGGGGTGAGTGGAAATGGATCGGGAGTGCCAACCACACCTGGCTGTTGGTATGCATTCAGCTTCTGGCTCGGACCCAGGTGCTCTGCTCCTGCCCAGCACCTATTCTCTGGTGCCGACTGGCCGAACTGCAGAGGTATGATGGAAGCGTGGGATCCAGTCTGCCTCTGAGGGGGAGTGCGGAAACCACACCTCTAAGCCAGAGCCAGGAACCTCCCTGCAGTCAAACCTGCCAAGCTGGCATGGTTAACGGGCAGCTGCTGCGTTTCAGCTTGCACGGCCCCCTTGGGAGTTTTAACGTTGGCTAGTTAACAGGCTCCCAAATCGCTTCTGCTGTTCTCGCTTTCATTTGGCCCTCACAACGACCCTGTGATGTAGGTCAGGTTTGAGCGGGCGTGACTGGCCCAGGGTCACCCAGTGAGCTGCTGTGGCAGGGTGGAGATTTGAACCGGAGTCTCCCAAGACCCTCTGGCCACTACTCCGCAAAGCACTGAGGAACCCTGGGGAGGGAGACACCACCTTTCCATGAGGCACCGGCCTCTTTGCACATTTTTAGGAGTGTGCCTATAATGACTTAAACGTGCACCTAAATGTAAAGTGTGAATGCCATGATCACGTGCCCCACACAGGAACAATCATTTGCAGCTCTCTAACTCAGAGGCAAAGTCCTCACCTGGGTCGCCCAGGCTAGCCTGATCTCATCACCTTTCGGAAGCTGAGCAGGCTCGGCCCTGGTGAGTCCTTGGATGGGAGACCCACCAAGGAAGCCCAGGGCTGCTACGCAGAGGCAGGCAATGGCAAATCGCCTCTGAATGCCCCTTGCCTTGAGAACCCTATGGGGTCCCCAGAAGTTGGCTGTGCCTTGACAGCGCTTTCCGGTACTCGGAGGCAAACAAGGGCCGTCTTTGTGCAGGGCATGTGTTATGTCCTAATGGAGACGGTGGTCAGAGAAACGCACGTGGCCGGGCTGGCTACTGGAGCTTCACTTCGGGCGACGATAGCCCGGGCGGATTATAAACCAGACCAATCGGCCACCCAAGATCCGCCAGGGGACCTATGCCGTAGGGTCACCTGTAATTACCCCTATCGGGGACTGGGCGAGGCCGGGGGTGTGGTTTAGATGGACCTTTAAGCAGACCCCCCGAGCCCCGTTCTCCAGTTGTGGTTTGTACCATCAATAAACTCATGAGCTGGTTTCACTGCAAGGTGTCTCTGGACCCAGTACTTTAGAGCACAGAAGAGAGCCAGCACAGTGCAGCATGATGCTCAGGAAGAGCCAGGTTCAGCGGCTCCCTCCGTCACGCCTCTCAGGCTGGGCTCCTGTTCTAGGCCTCAGCCTCACCCACCTCTCAGGCTCAGGTGCCCCGTCTGCCACCCTGGGAGGAAGGAGGAGACAAAACTGTAGCCAAGGAAAATCGCTGTGTGGAATTCGCTGACTGGGGACTGTGGGCCAGGGAGTTCCCCCCCCCCTTTGCTGAGAGTATCTCCCTCCCCCCACCTTTCTCCCCGTTTAGACTGAAAAGTAAGTGCAAAAGACGGGGACTTGGGAACTTCTCTATCCAAAGCTGATATCCCGCCATGCCCTATTCGCTTAGCCTGGTCAGATCAGCTCGCCCCACCCTCCACCAGTGTGTTGGCTTGGTCACATCGAAATCCTTTTTTCAAAGGACACTTTCACTGCGTTATCACTTGTGCAACACCTCTGTCTAAATCCCCTTGTGCATATTAACCGTGCATCATGTGAAACGCCGGCCTGGATGAATCACAAGCGGGAATTAAGATTGCTGGGGAAAACATCAACAGCCTCAGATGTGCAGATGATACTACTCTAATGGCAGAAAGCGAAGAGGACCTCAAGAGCCTCAAAAAAAAAATACAAGTTTATTAGTACGGTCAAGCGACCAGTCAAAATAAAACATTTCCAAAGGGAATATTGATATAAAATACACAATAAATACATAAAATTCAAGTAGATATTTTAAAAGGCAGTAATACAAAACGGGAGCAGCACAATGTATCATTAAAGTGGGAACAGAACGATGCTAATTTATCATTAACTTACTATCTAGGATACAAGTTTCCTCTTCTTTAATGCCAGGAAACAAAATTTTGCCACAGCTAAAGATATCCTCTCTTTCCGATCTTCCAACAAAAAAGTTAAAATCCTTGATTCCGCAAATTTCAAATGAACATCCAAAGGTTTAAATTTGGACAACAATGGGAAGATTAACAACTGTCTCTCCATAACATAAAAATTACAATGTAATAGGATATGTGAGACTGACTCTGTCTCAAGATTTGTACAAGGACAACATCTTTGAGAGATCGGCCAGCGCAAAAACCTTCCTTGTAATAGATTAGAGGGTAGGGCGTCAAAACGTGCTCTTGAAAAGGCCCATCTATAGCCGTCATATATGATGTTAGATAGATATGGAGCGGGAACAAAACCTGCCCAAGATTTCAAAGCTCCATATCTCGGAGGTAGAAGCGCTTCTTCTATCTGGGCCTCTATATCCATTAAACGTTGGAATACTATAGATTTAGCTTTAGTCAGTCCTAGATCAAAAAGACTAGCAGGGTGAAGCCCAACTGATTCAAGTTTAACCAATATTTTGGAGGACCATTCAGGATATGGAGTGGCAGCTAAAAAAGATGGCATTAGCCCTGTAGGCTTCAGATGTGTTCTTAACCAGTAAAAAACTGAAGCAATCCAGATTTTCGTTTTCACTCTTGGCACCCCGAACTCCTGCCTGAGAACTACGTTTGCTGTGCATTTAGGCGCATTAAATAATGCTCTTTTAAATACCATCGGCAAATTGTATTCTAGACATTTGCAAATTAAACTACATAATTGGCTTGAACACGATAACTATCTAAGTAAAGAACAGGCGGGCTTTACTCAGGGTCGATCAACTCTTGATCATTGTCTTGTTCTAGATTATTTCATTCAAAAATATGTTAGAGTAGCCAAAAGATCGCTTTTTGTTGCCTTTGTGGATCTGAAGGCGGCCTTTGATTCTGTTTCTCGGGGGAGACTTTGGGCTAAACTGAACTGCTCAAGAGCCTCTTGCTCAGGATGAAAGAGGACGGCGCAAAAGTTGGCTTGAAACTCAACATCAAAACAACTAAGATTGTGGCATCCGGCCCCATCACTCCTTGGCAAATAGAAGGGCAAGTTGTGGAAGCAGTGAGAGACTTCACCTTCCTGGGATTCAAGATCACTGCAGAAGGTGACTGCAGCCATGAAATTAAAAGACGCCTGCTCCTTGGGAGGAAAGCGATGGCAAATCTAGACAGCATAATAAAAAGTATAGACAACACCCTGCCAACAAAAGTCCACACAGTCAAAGCGATGGTGTTCCCAGTAGTAATGTATGGCTGCGAGAGTTGGACTATAAGGAAGACCAAGAGTCGAAGAATAGATTCTTTCAAATTATGGTGCTGGAGAAGACTCTTGAGAGTCCCGTCCCGTGGACTGCAAGGAGATCGAATCAGTGAATCCTGAAAGAAATCAACCCTGACTGTTCCCTGGAAGGCCAGATCCTGAAGCTGAAGCTCAAATACTTTGGCCACCCAATGAGAAGGGAGCACTCACTGGAGAAGAAGACCCTGATGCTGGGAAAGATGGAAGATCAAAGAAGAAGGGGGCGGCAAAGGATGAGATGGTTGGACAGTGTTTTCGATGCAACAAACATGAAATTAAGCAAACTCCGGAGCACGACGGAAGACAGGAGGGCCTGGCGTGATGTGGTCCGTGGGGTCGCGAAGAGTCGGACTCGGCTGTGCAACTGAACAACAACATTAACCGAGCAATCGCCAGCAACCCTAGAAAGCAGGTCATGCTTATTATGCCCCACACTACTGAATGGTGCTGGTTTGGACTCTGCTGTTTCTCCTGGGTGCGGCAGAGTCGCAAGAATGTTTTGGTCGGTTCATCTCCCTTGGGGACTGAGCACATGACAGGGCTAGAATTTCCTTATGCATGCGTTGGCCTGATTTGGCTGCATTTGAAATATCCAAAGCCCAATTGCCAACATAGGGTCAGATCCATGGGTCCTTTTAGGTTAGTACAGGTTCCAGCCAATGCTCCCTCTCAGCTCTGGAGTCTTGTGAGCAAAAATCCTACTTTCTGAGCTACTGACATTAAACCAGTTCCTCTGGAGAAAACAGCAGCTTTGGAGGCTGGGTTCTGTGGGATCAAATCCCAGGTGTTCCCTCCTTTCCCCAAAGCCAGCCCTTCCCTGTTTCCACCCCCCCCCCCCCAGCCCCAGGAATTTCCTAACTGGGAGCTGGCAACCCTAAACCAAGACCAACCAGCCTCCTCCCCTATTAGGCAGAGAATGGAGTTAAGCTGCCACAGGGAGGCAAAGAGACGCTTGTTTCCTTCCGTTGGCTCCCTCCGCTTTCTGGCTTCTGGTAGCCAACTGGCTAGAGCGGTCTGCCCAGTTGGGAAGGCAAAGCCACACGTGAAATTCAGCACAGACGTAAGGGAACATAAGAACATAAAGGAAGCAAATGTTGGATCAGGCCAGTGGCCCGTCCTGTTCAGCACTGTCACACAGTGGCCACAAACACCAGGTGCCCTCAGGAGGTCCAGCAGTGGGGCCAGGACACTAGAAGCCCTCCTACTGTTGCCCAACCGCAAGCACCAAGAATACAGAATACTTGCCCGAGACCAAGAGTTCCTATCTATACTTTGTGGCTAATAGCCACTGATGGACCTCTGCTCCAGATGTTGATCCAGTTCCCTCTTGAAGACGTCCATGCTTGTAGCCACCCCCTCCTGTGGCAGTGAACTGAGACCTCTTTCCCTCCGAGGAGGTGTGTGTGGCTTTACCCATCGACTGAAATTGGTTCTGCTTGCCAGGTGTCTGCTTTTTTTTACACCCTGCAATGTCCCAGAAACCCAGGGCACGTCACGGCAGGTTTCAAAGAAGAATTTGGATGCCGACAAAGTCAAAACCACAAGCTAAGTAGCTTAAGCCCTGAGATGGATGGCCTAGGCTAACCCAGTTTCATCAGACCTCGGAAGTTAAGTACAGTCAGCCCTGGTGTTTGGAAGGGAGGCTGCCAAGGAAGTCCAGGGTCACTACGCAGAGGCAGGCAATGGCAAACCACCTCTGAACGTCTCTTGCCTTGCAAACCCTAGGGGTCGCCTTGAGCCGGCTGTAACTTGAGGGCACGTTTCACCACACCAGGTTGCTTAAAGGCAAGTGTTTCAACATCTTTCGGGGCTGGTGGAGAGAAAGACAGCCCCCCTCCAGAGTTCCCTTTAAGCTGAGTTAGTGTGAGCTAGCTCACCGTTTTTTAGCCTCCGGCGCACACAGTTTTGTCTTAGCTCAGGAAGGAGGGCTCCAGAGCAAACTCATTTACGCAGTAGCCAAACTGATCACTCACAACTTTAAGGCCACCAAGTAAAATTTTTGCTCACAAGACTCCACATTGTAAACGGAGCATTGCCCCCCCAGCCCCCAATCTATCTCTTGAAAGCTCTGTTATGTCTGTTATGAAAGCCCCCACGAAGCTGCCTTATACTAAATCAGACCCTTGGTCCATCCAGGTCCATCTTCTCTACTCAGACTGGCAGCCGCTCTCCAGGGTCTTAGGCAGAAGTCTTTCACATCCCCTCCTGCCAGGTCCTTTTAACTGGAGATGCTGGGGATTGAACCTGGGACCTTCTGCGTGCCAGGCAGAGGCTCTGCCACCAAGCCCAGCAAGTGGTGGAAACTACAAGGCGGGACACTGGAGCTGCCGAAGATCTCAGCTCCGGGAGAGACACAGGGCAAAGGCAGCAGCGGACGGACACAGCCGCCCACACTACTGTGGCCATACATTCAGCAGAAGCACGTTTCTGGTGTCTCTCTGCAGAGAGCGGCTTGCTCAGAACAAATCTGCAGATTTCTGCACACAGAATCCAGAAGGCTGGCCGATCCCTTACCTCTGGCCTCCTTCCTGATTCTGCACGGAGCTCTATTTGGAGTAGTGGTTAAGAGTGCAGACTCTAATCTGGGAGGACTGGATTTGATTCCCCACTCCTCCGCGTGCAGCTGCTGATGTGACCTTGGGCCAGTCACAAGTTCTCTCAGAGCTGTTCTCTCAAGGGCAGTCCTCGAGAGAGCTCTCACCTGCACAAGTCTTCTCCTGGACACTGCCAGTTTGGTGTAGTGGTTAAGTGCACGGACTCTAATCTGGGAGAACCGGGTTTGATTCCCCACTCCGCCACTTGGCAGTTGCTGGATGACCTTGGGCAAGCCATAGTTCTGGCATAGCTGTTCTCTCACGAACATTTTCTCGAAAGAGCTCTCTCAGCCCCACCTACCTCCCAGGGTGTCTGTGGTGGGGAGGGGAAGAGAAAAGAGATTGTAAGCCCCTCTGAGACTCCTTCGGGTAGTGAAGGGCGGGGTATAAATCCAATCTCTTCTTCTATTCTGGTGCTTTGATAAAAGAGTATTCCACCAGTCAATTCCCTAATCTGGAGACTTAAACTCTGTTGGATCTACAACGTAGGAACAGAACCCAAAGGAGTCAGCGGTGGAGCTGGGAGACGGACAATAAGCTGTAGTAGACGGTGCCAGGGTGGGTGAGCAAATGCCAAGGAGAAGGAGATTGGATTTATACCCTGCCCTTCACTACCCAAAGGAGTCTCGGAGCGGCTTACAAACTCCTTTCCCTCCCCCTCCCCACAACAGACACCCTGTGAGGCAGGTGGGGCTGGGAGAGCTCTGACAGAAACTGCTCTTTTTCAAGAACAGCTGTGCCAGAACTACAGCATGCCCAAGGTCATCCAGCAGGTAGAAGTGGCGGAGTGGGGAATCAAACCTGGTTCTCCCAGATTAGAGTCCGTGCACTTAACCATGACACCAAACTGGCAGTGTCCAGGAGAAGACTCGTGCAGGTGAGAGGGAATTGGGGCAGAGGCGGCTTTCCCTCCCGCAGAGTAAGCTTGCTCCCGGTTCAGACTGCCTCGTCTGAAAGTGCTCTCTTGCCTGTATAAACCCTGGCTTCCTCTCCCCGTCCCCACTTCCTACTCTGATGTGTGTGCCCCCCCCCGCCTGCACTTCAGCTTCTCTGCCAGTGAACCAAGGCCATTAATAGTCCCAGCAAGGGAGGCACCGCTGATTAAGAGCTCTGCCACACTTTTCCACAGGCGAAACAGGCCGGGGGGGGGGGGGGATGAACCACGTGTCGGGATTACTCAGCAGCAACCGCCTCCCACGCCTACCTCTGCACCCTGGGCATAATTTGGGAAGGCTAGAAACAGGTGAACAGGGACTCAGGGGGACGGAATTAAACACGTGGAGCTAGGGCTTTCCTGGAGGTCACAGGCACGTGCCAGCTGGCCCTTGGCAGACAGCAAATTGGGGGTCATTATCAGGGCAGCCTCTGCTTTGAGGAAATCTGAGAACAGGCAGGGTGTTGGAGGAAAGGCTGGGGGCAATGCTCCCTCTAAGCTGTGGAGTCTTGTGAGCAAAAGTGCTACTTGGTGAGCTACTGGCATTAAAGCAGTGAGCGGAAGATTTGGCTGCTACATAAATTAGTATGCTCTGGAACCATCCTTCCTGAGCTAAGGCAAAAATGTGTGAGCCAGAGGCTAAAAAACTGTGAGCTAGTTCACACTAACTCAGCTTAGAGGGAACACTGGATGGGGGTCTTTCGCGGGGGCCTGTTTCTTACAAGGGCTCCCAAGCGCTGGGGAGGCCCAGACTGAGTTCTCAAAGCTGCCTCTCACTGGTACTGTCTGTCCACAGCAAGACTTTAAAGACTAATAAAACTTGCGGCAGGGGAGGATCTTTTGTGAGCCGATGCTCACTTCTTCAGATATCTGAAGTGATATCTGAAGAAGGCACTACTGGACCCTTGCTTATCTCTACTGCTGCCGGCAGTCTGACACAGCTAACCCATCTTGATCTGTCTGTCTGGACTACAGCTTCCGCTGGCATCCCCATCCCTAGAACCAAAAGGGGGTGGCACAGACCTTACAGCTGAGGAATGGCCCAGCTCTGGATTCGATTTCTACCCCGCCCTTCACTTGGGAGTCTCTGAGCAGCTTACTATCTCCTTTCCCTTCCTCTCCCTACAACAGACACCCTGTGAAGCAGGTGGGGCTGAGAAAGCTCTTTCGCGGACTGCCCTTGAGAGAACTTGTGATTGACCCAAGGTCACAGCAGCAGCTGCATGCGGAGGACAGGGGAATCAAACCTGGTTCTCCCAGATCAGAGTCTGCACTTCTAGCCACTACGCCAAACTGGCTCTGTAAGATTCCGGAACTTAATCTGAGGAGGTTTCCTAACCGCTCCTCGGCTTTACCTGGGGGATTCCTACCTGTCCCCAAAAGCGCCCCCCCCCCCCGAACTGTGGAGACACAAAGGCACTCCTTTGATGTTGGTGAGGCTGTATGGATTCCCTTCAGGGTGCTGCCAATACCCCTTTGCCAGAGATTTGTACTTTGAGGGACGAGCGGGCGGGGTAGATCTGGTAGATCTGTCCAGGTAGATCTGGGCAGGTCTCCACTTTTGCAGCAAATGTTTATCTTGTGCACAATCTGCAAAATGGGCGCTGTGTTGGCAACAGCTCGCTGCCTCTGAAACTAAAAGTGACGACCACAAAGAGACAGGGGAATCGGCTTGGTGCTCCCCAACGGGAAAAGGCCACCTAAAAATCGCAACCTGCCTGCCTCTCCCTCTGTCCTCGCCACTGGTCCCTTGGTGTCAGCACATCCTCTGGCCTGGAGTCAAAGGAGTTCCTCATGCTGACAACAGGAATGCTGTTCAGTGGGGCTCCCCCCACCCTGCCCAGAAAGAAATGCTCCCGGGCCCAGCTGAAGGGCTGCAAACAGAGCCGTGGGGCAGGTGGTACGCGAGGAAACTTGGGCAGATCCCAGGGTCTTTTATGTTTTTGACTAAATGCACCCAAACTATTAATTTTCGAGAGCTATTGGGGAAATGCACAGGGTGGGATAGTCCACATTAAAGGGAAGAGAAACACACCCCATCTAATTTTGAAAAAAGGCTGCGTTGGAGAAACAGTGCAACGGCCTGTGTCCCAAGGCAGAGAGTGTCCTGCCTGTTAAAGATGGAACACCTTTTGGATTGCAGGCTGTGATTTGATTCGGTTCATTCATTTGTGCCCTGCCTTCCTCCCCAGGGATTACCCAGGGCAGCTCAAAGTTTTCCTCTCCTCCATTTTATCCTCATGACAACGCTGTGAGATAGAGCGGTTCCTCAGTGGAACAGGCTTCCTCAGGAGGTGGTGGGCTCTCTTTTGGAGGTTCAAGCAGAGGCTGGATGGCCATCTGACAGCAATGCTGGTTCTGTGAACTCAGGCAGGCCAAGAGAGGGAGGGCAGGAAGGGTTGCCTCAGTGCTTAGTTCTCGCAGCCCTTTCTTACACACCCAGGGAACTGCTGATCGCCACTTTGGGGTCAGGAAGCAATGTTTTCCCAGGCCGGTTTGTCTGGAGATCCTGGAGGTTTTTTCCCGTCATCTTCTGGGCATGGAGCAGCGGTCCCTGGGTGGGTGTGGGGGGGGGGGAGGAATTTGTGAATTTCCCGCATTGTGCAGTGGGTTGAACTAGATGACCCTGGAGGTCCCTTCCAACCCTATGATTCTATGAGGTAGGTCAGGCTGAGAAAGTGCAACTGGTCCAAGATTACCCAGTGAGCTTCCATGGCACAAGTGGGGATTCGAACTCGGGTCCTCCAGATACTAGTTTGACCCTCGAAACCGCTATGCGACACTGGCTCTAGAAGAGCTCTGCCAAGTGAGACCAAGCCAGGGCAGCAACAGCTTGCCTGATGGTTCTGCTACAAAGCAGGGCCATCCCGTTGTCTGTCCTCGGCCTCTAGTATTCAGGGGGATGGGGTGGAAAGTGCCATCAAGTTGCAGCAGACTTACGGAGACCCCCGTAGAGGCGGTTGGCCGTTGCCTGCCTCTGCCTAGCGACCCTGGCCTTCTTCGGTGGTCTCCCATCCAAGTGCTAACCCCAGGGCCGACCCTGCTTAGCTTCCGAGATCTGATGAGATCTGCCTAGCCAGGGCCATCCAGCTCAGGGCCTTCAGGGGGGTAGCTCCTCTTATAGAGAGATTACTGCAGAAATGTAGAAAAAGCAATAGTTCAGCGGATTCAGCCCAGAGGTATCGCCTAGCTCCCTCTGAAGAACCACTTGACAGAACAGCCTTCCAGTTAAGACGTGGGATCAAACCCGGGGCCGTGTAAATGTGGCACGCGCATTGTGCTCCTAAGCTACGCTAATACCAGGCTAAGCAGCGCTTGCGCCATTCCTGCATCATTAGCTTGCTCAGGCAACCAATCATCCTTAACTGTGCTCCCCGGGCTAGTGGCTGCAATGAGTAATGTTTGCTTTGCTTACCCATGTCAGCTGCCACAAGGAGGTGTGAACACCGCTGGGTGCATCCTGAGCCACAAAGGCTTCCTGCCTCTTGTTCCAGTTTCGCTTTCCCCTGGCCCAGCCCTCGCTTGCTTTAGGTGTTTGCACATCGTTTCTCGTCCTTTGAGAGCAAAGCCCCCTTTCTTGTCTCCTCCCTGAAATCTGTGACTGGGCTAGAATGCCAGTGGTCTTTCAGTTCGATCTGCCTTCTTGGAACCCCAGTTAACTCAGAGTCAGTTTGGTGTCGTGGTTAGGAGCGCCAGGAGAACCGGGTTTGATTCCCCACTCCTCCACGTGCAGCTGCTGGCATGACCTTGGGCCAGTCACAAGTTCTCGAGAGAGTTCTCTCAGCCCCGCCTACCTCACAGGGTGTCTGTGGTGGGGAGGGGAAGAGAAAGGAGATTGTAAGCCCCCCTGAGACTCCTTCAGGTAATGAAGGGTGGGGTATAAATCCAATCTCTCTTTCTCTCTCATCCCTAGAAAGTCCAAGGTCACACCAGCAGCTGCATGTGGAGTGGGGACTTGAACCCGGTTCTCCCAGATTAGGGTCCACACACTTAACCACTTCACCACACTGGGAGTTTGCAGATTCACCCAGCAGACGCTCTTGACACAGCCCAGCCAGAGCAAGGCCAGAAGTTCATTTGCGTTAGGTCTGCATCTTTATAATGAAAGGGCCCAACCTGGGACAGCTGTTACTCCCCCCCCCCCATGGGCCAGATGGATGGTCAACCTTATCTTTGGCCAATCTTTTCTTAACAAAGAGAGTGATTCAAAAGTGGAATTTGCTGCTAGATGTTGTGAGCCAGGAGGCAACACCAGGGGAAGGCCTCGGTCTCTGTGCCGTTAGCCTTCCAGAGGAACTGGCTGGCCACTGTGTGAGACAGGATGCTGGACTAGGTGGACCACTGGCCTGATCCACCAGGGCTCTTCTTATGTCCCTAACAGGGGAAGGCCTCAGCCTCTGTGCCCTGTTGTTGGCCCTCCAGAGGAACTGGCTGGCCCCTGTGTGAGACCGGATGCTGGAGTAGATGGACCCTCACTGGTCAGACCCAGCAGGGCTCTTCTGAGGTTCTTATCAGGGGAAGGCCTTTGCCTCTCTGCCCTGTTGTTGGCCCTCCAGAGGAACTGGCTGGCCCCTGTGTGAGACAGGATGCTGGACTGGATGGACCACTGGTCTGATCCAGGAGGGCTCTTATTGAGTTCTTAAAACTCTGGGGGTTATACTTTTGAAAGTCAACTCTCCGTTCATCTAATACCAAGAAGGGAGGCTGTTGTATACAGATACAACAGATACCAAGAAGGGAGGCTGTTGTATACAGATAGGGACCTAAAGTCTCCATTGGTACTGCCACCTTTTTTAACCCCCCTGTGGTCCTCCAAGCAAAGGGAAATGGTTCCCCCATACTTTTGAAGAGGAGGGCAGCAACGGCAACAGAAGGAGTTGGGCCAAGAGGAAAAGGGAGAAAGCCAAGCGATGGGGAGGTGAGAACCAAACCAGTGAAAACACAGAGTGCGGGTGTCCAGGTCAACGTGGCTGTGGGAACGGGGTTCCTATGCAGACGACATCACAGCAGCTCAGGGGGAGGCAAGCTGGGGAAAATGACAAGCTGGCAGACCAAAGGGGACCTCGAGTCTCCCTCGGCTGGGCCTTCCTCGCTCTCTTTCGGGGCCAATGGCGGCCTGAGCACAGACAACAGAGGCACCGGAGTTTCGAAACAGAGATCTCTTTATAGGAAAGGAACTGGAGATGCCTCTCCCCGCGACAAAGTCGACTTGGTGCAGCACCTAGTCCCAAATACGAGAAGTTGCTGGTCCGGAATTCTGAGGGCAACTGGGCATCTACAGGATCCGGCCATCCTGAAGGTAGAGCCGTAGCACACCCAACATACTCTGGATGCAGGAGGCGCTGGGTGACACCTCTGGCATCTCCGGCTCAAGGACTTCAGGGAGCAAGAGCTGGGAGAGCCCTACAGAAACCTGACACCTGGAAAGCCGCTCCATGTCACAGTGGACAATATTGGGCTTGTTCGGTTCGAAGGCAAGGGGCCAATGCATCCCAGAATCACCCCGTGGAAAAAACCAGCCTGCACCGAGGCACTGGATCAAGGAAATGTGCCTCCATTCTGGACCCAAGAGATGGGAGCGCCCACTGTTGCTAAACCCTTTAGGTGCGATTCGTCACCTGTGACCAGTGCTCCTTCTAAGCTGAGTTAGTGTGAGCCAGCTCACAGTTTTTTAGCCTCCGGCTCACACATTTTTGTCTCGGCTCAGGAAGGAGGGCTCCAGAGCAAACTTAATTGATGCAGCGGCCAAATCGCTCACTCACAACTTTCATGCCAGTGGCTCGCCAAGCAGAATTTTTGCTCACAAGACTCCACAGCTTAGAGGGAGCATTGCCCGTGGATCCTTCCTCCTACGTGAAGCTTTTCCATTTCCAAATGCGGAAGGACACAGAGGGCTCCCGTTCAACAAAAGATGCCCGCCTCACACACGAGAGAGGCTCGCTAGGTCTTCTCTTCCTGGCTGGGCCAGGAACCGGAACCAGTGGATGATGAATGGCACTCTGCTCTGGGAGACAGAGGCAGGATGTGGGTCTCGCCTCCCTCCTGCCTACTCGCCGAACCCCCCCGGTGTTGTCCTATATTGTGGATGGCTGGTTAGTGGGTCCCTTGGGTCGGGGATGTTTGCTCCAACCAACTTGAGAAGGGCCGGCTGCCCACAAGTGTTGCCATCCCTGGTATTGTGGCATGGGCCCCCTCTGCCGTTCTTGGCGTGTGAGGAGTCACACGTGGGAGGAGTCACCGACTCTTGCAGAGGTAGGTGCTCTTACCCACACAACCAAACACGCCGCCTTGGATGCTTCCCCGCCGGTGGACTCAGCACATCAATCCTAGTCACGCCCACTTTCAGCTTTGCATACAGCTGAACTGCCGCCGCTTGCCACAAGACAGCCGGGGGTGGGGTGGGGTGGGGTGGGGCTAGTTAAGGCAGGAGGTTGCTCTTGCCCCATCTCTCCCCCCCCCCCCGGGGTCACTCCACAAATGCAAACAGAGGGCAGAACTACAGTTGCTGCAATATCCCCCAAGCCCAAACAATTCTCTGAGCTGGCAATTTTGGCAGAACGGACTGGATTTTTTGTCTTGCAATTTACAAACCGAGAATCTGCACACACACAGAGAGAGAGAGGGATTTCCCAAGTCGGGGCCTGAGGGAAGCCTCTGTTGCAACCACCACCACCACTGCCCCAGATGCAAAAGCTGGCCAGAGTAAGCTCTCGCGATATTATAGTGTCTGAGATAGGGAATTGAAATGGTGCCCCTTTCCCACGCCAGTTCTGTTGTGAAGCTGTCTGCAGGGACGCACGTTCTGGTCTGTCAGGCCCGAAGATATATCTGGGTGAGGGGAACACCTGATTTGATATTTTTGGACCTATTCAGGTATCAAGATCTGGGGGTTTTCTGAATATTGAAAAAAGTGGGCAGAATTTTTTTGGGGAACTATTTAGGGCTGGCATATTAGGCTCCTGAGCCTGTTTTTCTTAAATTCTAAATGTTGGTTGGGCTTGCCATGGTGGCCCTTTGGATTCTCTGCCCCAGGAGGTGGTGGCGGCTAGAAGCAATAATGGCTTCAAGAGGGAATTAGATAAACATCTGGAGCAGAGGTCCATCAGTGGCTATGAGCCACAAAGTATAGATAGGAACTCTCTGTCTGGGGCAAGGGATGCTCTGTATTCTTGGTGCGCGGGGGGGAGGGCAACAGTGGGAGGGCTTCTCGTGTCCTGGCCCCACTGCTGGACCTCCTGAGAGCACCTGGTATTTTTGGCCACTGTGTGACAGAGTGTCGGACTGGATGGGCCATTGGCCTGATCCAACACTGGCTTCTCTTATGTTCTCATGATGTGGGCTCTGCTGGGCTTGCCACGCGGGCCCTGGCTTCTGCGGTTTGAAATTGGTTCTTTTGGGCTTGTTGTTTGGTCTACATCTGCACTAGGTTTTGGCCGGTGGTTGCTTTTGTGTGTTTGGCTACTGGCTGCCTTGCCCTAGGGAAAGCACGGGGTTTTATTTTCCCCACAGGAAACGACAGAGATAAGCTGACACCAACTTGTCCAGGAGCCCATGGAACTGGGCTCCTTGATCCAATTCACTTGTGGGCAGGCAGTGCTTGCTTCCCTGTGATTTTGGCGCCGTTTGCTTCAAAGACCCCCATCCCAGCCTCCCGCTTGAAAAGAGCCCTCCATAGAGAATAACGATCAAGACGGGGAGCTGTGTTCACCTGTCAGCAGGAGTAGAAAAGAATAAAAGCCCAGGAGCACCTTCAAGACGAAAAAAGTTTGTGGCAGGGGGGGAGCTTTTGAGAGTCCCTTCTCACTTCTTCAAGATGGGTAGGCGTGTTAGTCTGTCTCTAGCAATAGAAGAGAGCAAGAGTCTAGGAGCACCTTAAAGATGAGCAAAATATGTGGCAGGGTCGGAGCTCATACCCTGCCGCAAATTTTGTTAGTCTTTAAGGCCCTATTGGACTCCTGCTCTTTTCTACTGATGGGGGGAAACGCACCTGAAAAATGTCAAAGAGTTTCAAAAATGCAAATGGGGACCAAAATAATCTAGAATATCAGTTTGGAAACCCACGTTCAAAGATTCTGATTTTTTTTTTCAAGTTTACATCACTAGTTCTCTGACACGGTCCATACGGAACTCAAAAGGCAAGGCTGCGTTCTTCCAAGCTCCCCTACATTCCAACAGGTCCCGCACAGCAGAATTTCCCAGTGGCTTCAAGATGGGTGGCCCTGTCAGTCTGCCTGCAGCAGCAGAAAAGACCAAGAGTCCAGGAGCACCTGAAAGACTAAAACAATTTGTGGCAGGGGAGGAGCCTACGTGAGTCTGGAGAAATGAGCTGTGATTGCTCACACCCTGCCACGAACTTTGCTGGCCTTTAAGGGGCTCCTGGACTCTTGCTTCTTTCCAGTGGCTCCCACACCAGGGATCGGATCTTTCCCAGCAGCTGCTCCAGTGGCACTGGAAACCTTTCCCACCGGGCGGCCATCTCCCCCAGCCTCACAACAGGGCCCCTTCTGCACTCTGCAGTGGAATCGTTTCCAAGAGAGGCCATGGTATCCTCTTGCTAACACAAAACCTGAGCCAACAGTCTTGGTCCCCATACGTACTTTGAGGTATCTCATCCTGTCTAGGAAACTGTTCAGTCCACGCCCCCCCCCCCCAGGAAACACCTGGATCACATCACTTCCCTTCCAACTAGTAAAGGAGGGCATATCCTTGTGGCACCACCAGGTCCAGTCTGTGGCCTGTTCCTTGCCTCCCTGTAGCCCCTCGTGCCCAAACGAGATACCCTGGCCTCGGCCAGAGTGCCCACTGTTCGTTTTCCAGACGCCCTCCCCTCCCTCCCTCCTGTCAATCAAAGTCAATGGTGACCTCCTCGATCTCCTCGTGGCTGTTCTCGAAGGTGCTCTTGCCGTGCATCTCCTTGAGGTGGCGCCGCAGGCCCGGCTTGTGGGTGAAGTGCATGTCGCAGTAGTTGCACCGGTGGGGCTTGAGGCCACTGTGCAGGTTGAGGTGGTCCTGCAGCGTGGCATTCTGGGTGAAGCACTTGTGGCAGATCGGGCACTGGAAGGGCTTGAAGCCGGTGTGCACCCGGATGTGCCGCGTCAGGTTGCTCTTCTGCGAGAAGACCTTGCCACAGCGTAGGCACAGGAAGAGCTTGTGCTCCTGGACGTGGCTCACGAAGTGGCCCAGCTGCTGGAAGACGCTGTGGCAGCGCGGGCACCGGTAGGGGCGCTCCAGCTCGGGCGCCTTCCAACCCGCTGCCCTGCCCCCCGGCCTCCAGTCCCTGTAGGCCGCAGCCGTGCTTCGCCGGTGACAGTGCAGGGGATAGCGTCTCCACTGGGAGCCGGGGGCGGGGACTGGGGACGGGAAAGGGAGGCCTTTGCCGCCCGTCTCATCGTCCAGGCAGCCCTGGAGGTAGCTGCGGGTGATCTCCACAGCTGAGTTGATCAGGGAGAGCGAGATCCCCGGAGAGGAGGGGCTGCGGGAGCCACAAGGGGTGAACGCGGGTCCCTCCGTTTTGCCTTCCTCGGAGTCCGCCTCCCCTTTGAACGCAGAAGGGCAATACTTCTCCTCCTCCTCCTCCTCATCCCCATCCTGCTGTAGGCCATTCCCCTCCTCTTCCTCCTCCCCCCGCAGCAGGGCGTCAGCCTTGGGGACCAAGTAGTGGGACAGGGCCTGGGCACAGCACTCCACCACGTGGCCCATCTGTAAGAAGGAGGCGGCCGTCAGGTAGTTGACGAGCTCCTTGACGGGCACCTCGAGGCACCCCATGTAGCAGGAGAGGAGGAGCTGGCGCCCGATCTCGGGGCTCTGGAAGAGTGAGACAGACACCTCCTCCGAGTCGTTGAGCAGGAACTGGTCCCGCAGGAAAGGGGAGCAGGCAGCAAAGACCACGCGGTGCCCGGGGACCCGCAGCCCATCCACCTGCACCGTCACGTCGCAGAAGCGCCGCTGCTCCCGCAGCTGGTCCATGCGGCGCAGCACCCCATCCCCATAACCGGGGAAGCGGAACTGCAGCTGCTCACAGGCCGGGGCCATCTCTGCTCTACCTGGAGGGTGGGGTGGGGTAGTGAGAAAACAGGGAAGGGAGGAAAGCTCCAGGTTACACCCAGCACACACCAAAAGGGAGTCCAGACACACTGGCATCCGATGCCACAAGAAACGGGGAGCCCCAAGAGTAAAGCGCTGCGGGCAGAAGTTTCCGAAGGGATTTCACATGGCCACATCGACACGCAATGGATCAGAGGCTTTCTTTCTGTAGTCAACAAGCTTGTGACATTGTGGCTTGTCCTAAATCACTTGCTTTGGGTGACAGTAACTAATCTGCAAAGCTACGCTAGTATTTCAACTTGTTTTTCTGAAGTGTTGACATTTCCGTCTTTTTCATTATAAAGAAAATACACATTTTGCAAAGGCTTAGAGGTGAGGTGACGCGCCCAGGAGAGTCACTCTTAATTCAGCTGATCTCTTCTTGCAGACACGCACACCGCCCCATCTGCTAATGACAACTGGGCTGGGAAACCTCCTAGGCATGCCTCAAATATATTATTCTGTCAGACTTCGTAGCTGCAGCCAGACTGGCGATAGTGACTACCTTAAAGCTAGGACAAAGCCAACCATGAAGTCAGGTTTAAGTAAGGCTTGAACTGCAAACCTTTTTATGTGTGTGTGGTTTTTTAAAACGCCCAGATGATAAGAGTTTCTGATGAACTCCAAAGCTCGTATGCTGGGTTTGTTATTTTGTTGGGTCTTAATAAAAAGTATCGTATGGCTTTTGTTTTGGGATACTGCTGTGGATCGACGCGGCTATTTTCTTTCTTCTCTTTTTCACTCGAGATTTGCAGAGTTGCCAGCTCTGGGTTGGGAAATTCCTGGAGATTTGCGAGTGGAGCCGGGGGAGGGCAGTATTTGGGAAGGGACTACAATGCCATAGACTTCACCCTCCAAAACAGCCATTTCCTCCAGGGGGAACGGATCTCTGAAGTCTGGAGATCAACTGTGATTCTGGGTGATCTCCAGGCCCCAACTGGAGGCTGGCAACCCTAGGAGGAAATGCTTTTTTTGCAGTTTTTGAAAGTATGCTTACTTGGGGGGAAAACCCACTAAAAACCTCTGCTACCAGATTAATCTGAGAGGCCTTCTTAGTCGATTGGCAGAGCAGGCCTATGCAGAATTACCCCCGTCAGAGCCCAACGAACTTAACTTGGGAGCGAGGGGCTTAGACTGGAGTAACTGTCGCAATAAGTGGCGGCAGCTACAAGCACGGACGGCTTCAAGAGGGGATTGGAGAAACATCTGGAGCGGAGGTCCATCAGTGGCTGTTAGCCACAAGGGATAGATGGAAGACTCCATCTGGGGCAATGGTGCTCTGTATTCTGGGTGCTTGGGGGGGCCACAGCGGGAGGGCTTCTGGAATTCTTGCCCCACCTGGGTTTTGGCCACTGTGTGACATAGACCATTAGGCTGGATGGGCCACTGGCCTGATCCCACATGGTTTCTCTTCTATTCTTATGTCAGGGGCAATGATGCTCTGTCTTCTTGGTACTTGGGGGGGGGCAACAGTGGGAGGGCTTCTGGAGTTCTTGCTCCGCTGGTGGTCCTCCTGACGGCCTGTGGGTTCTGACCACTGTGTGACACAGAGCGTTGACCTGGATGTGCCACTGGCCTGATCCAACGCGGCGTCTCTTATATTCTTATGTCTGGGGTAGTGATGCTCTGTATTCTTGGTGCTGGGGGGGGGCACAGTGAGAAGGCTTCTGGAGTTCTGGCCCTGCTGGTGGATCTCCTGATGGCTCCTGGGTTTTGGCTCCTGGGAGACACAGTGTTGGACTTAGGGTTGCCAGCCTCCAGGTGGGGCCTGGAGATCTGCTTTTACAACTGATCCCCAGCTGGCAGAGATCAGCTCCCCTGGAGAAAAATGGCTGCTTTGAAGGGTGGACTCTATGGCATTGTACCCAAACCATGCCCTCTCCTGGACTCCCAAAGTCTCCAGGTATTTCCCAACCCAGAGCTGGCAACCTGAGTTGGACTGGATGGGCCACTGGCCTGATGCCAGGTCTGGGTTGGAAAGTACCTGGAGACTTTGGGGGTGGATCCAGAAGACGTCGGGGGTAGGGCTGCCAAGTCCCCGGGTAGGGCGGGGGAAGCACCGATTTTTAAAGCTTTCCCCCGCTTTTTCAGAATTGGCCACCGGGGGAGGCAATGGCTGCCAGCAGGGAAACGTCGGAGCCTGGCCTGGCCTCTTAAAAGGGAAATGTCTGCAGAGAGCCTGCCCTGCAGTAAAAAGCCTCAACAGACATTTCCCCTTTAAGAAAGAGCAAGAGAGTCCCGCCCAGAGAGGCTCTTTCTGCTGAAGGGCGTGCTTTTGCATGTGGCGTGCTGCTGGAGTAAGCTGCTTGGGGTAAGCTGCTGGGGTCTGCCTGCTCTTTTCCTTCTCTCTCTCTCCCCCTCCCCCTTTCTTTCTTTTTTCTGTCTGTCTGTCTGTCTCTCTGTCCCCATCCAGCAGAGGTCTATCAGTGGCTATTATAGCCACAAGGTCTAAATGGAGCCCTTTGTCTGGGGCAGTGATGCTCTGCATTCTTGGTGCTTGGGGGGCAACAGTGGGAGGGCTTCTGGAGTTCTGGCCCCGCTGCTGGACCTCCTGAGGGCACCTGGTATTTTTGGCCACTGTGTGACACAGAGTGTTGTACTGGACGGGCTGTTGGCCTGATCCACTGTGGCTTCTCTCCTGTTCTTATGATATGAAAATCATATTTAGCACTTGTGCAGCACTTAGTGCTTCATATTCTGCCGAGATGAGGAAGGATTCAGTAGGGCCATTGCTCAGTGATAGAGCATCTGCTTGACATGCAGGAGGTATCAGCCTCTTCAGCTAAAAAAGGATCAGGTCATAGGTGACATTAAAGATCTCAGCCTGAGACCCTGGAGAGCCACTACCAGTCTGAGTAGTCAATACTGACCTTGATGGACCAATGGCCTGATTCAGTATTAAATAAAATGATTCCATGGCACTGCAGGGTTTTGAGCCAGGCTCTCCCAGATCCCAGCCAAAAAAACTGACTGCTACATAACACTGACTCTTGTTCAGCGACAAAAAACTGGCATAAAAGTCACAGTCTGGGTAATGCTGCTTGCAAGCCTATAAAGCTCAAGGCAGCAGCAGAAGCTCAGTATTAGGAAACTTCATGAGTTCATGTGTCAGCATGTGGAAGCAACATCACAGGATGTGACTTCACAAAATGATGTCACTTCCTTTCTCCTGGCTCCACCCCCAAAGTCTCCTGGCTCCACCCCCAAAGTCCTCAGATATTTCCCAAGTTGGACTTGGCAGCCCTAGTCGGGGGTTTGGAGAGGGGCCTCAGGATGGCACAATGCCACAGAGTCCACCCTCCAAAGCATCTATTTTTCTCTAGGGGATCTGATCTCTGTTGGCTGGAGACCAGCTGAAAAAGCAGGGGGTCCCCAGGACCCACCTGGAGGCTGGCGACCCTATGACATGGCTTCTCTTATGGTCTTACTATATGATTGCACTGGAAACTGACTCAGCTTTACAACCCTAAATACGCAAAGGCAGACAAGTCGAGAGGAATGTGGTTTTCTCGGGCAACATGAGGAACGAGAGGCAAAGACTGGTCGATAATGTCTAAGTGTATTGACCTTTGTTGTTCCTCTGATGAATGGAATTGTTCGGGGGGGGTTTCATGGCCCGGGGGGGGAGGATACATTGTGGATAAGACCATATACCAGAAAAGCTCAGGTTGTTTTGTGTCTGCTGTTTATGGAAAGTTGCCTTAAAACTCTCTTAAACCCAGCGAAGCCTCTGCGAAGAAGCGGAGAACTGACCATCCCCACGTGCTTCCTTGCGTTTATTCCCAGAAACGTCCTACGCCCTTAGCGCACCTCGCTTCCAGCTCCCCGCTCCCTCCCTTACGCGCTTTACGCTAGAGAACTCCTCCCCTTCTGCAACGCCGCTTTCGACCGTCCAAGCCGTTCCGGCAGCGACCCCTAGAGGCTGCTCGGAGACCTCCCCACTACTCAACTTACGCGGCTCCAGCTGGCCTCGACGGCTATTCACCAAACAGCCGCTACGCTCCGCCCCCAAGGCGTACGCCTCTCCGTTCACGCCCACAGCGTAAGTTACGTGAGCGGCGCGCTTTTGAACCACTCACCCGAAACGAGTCGCCTGGTCGGTCCCCTTCCTCGGGGGCGCCGTTGCCTTTTCTTAAAAAAAGCTCCCGAGGCGGCCACTCCGTCCATACGCAGGCCGGCGGCTCCCTTAAGGGTTCTCACGGCGGCACCGTGACTGCGCCGCCATCTTGGAATCCGCCTCTCCGTGGGCCCGGGACTTCTTCCCCCGGGCGGGCAAGGGCAGGGATTGCTCCGCCAAGCGACCCGCCGCTGGGGCGCAGTGGGAGGGGGAGGGGGGACTGCGAGGGGGAGTGAAGGGTCACGCCAAGAGACAGTATCCCTCCGCCGGGAAAGAATCCCACCCATGGCTCCCCCCTCTTTAGGCGACGTGGACCCCCCCTCCCCCGAACCTCTGGTCCCAAACCCGAACCTCCGTTGCTCCTGTGAAGGCAGCCGGCCCGTGTCTGGAGTTTCCACACAGCCCAGGACCATTTGCCTTTCTAGTCTCTCCCTCTGTATTGGCCCTTTGCAGCCAGCTTTGGGGGGGGGGGGTGTTCTTTGCCACCCCCCGCCCTGTGCCTAGAAAAGGCAGAAATCCAACAGGGACATCTCCCCGTCAATGGCCCTTTGCAGCCAGCTTGGGGGGGAGTGTTCATTGCCGCCACCCCCCCCCCCCCCTTTGCTTAGGGCAGAAATCCAACAGGGACACCAGTCTCACAGGTAGAATCAGGGCCAATGCTCCCTCTAAGCTGTGGAGTCTTGTGAGCAAAGATTCTACTTTGTAAGCTTCTGGCATTAAAGTTGTGAGCCAGCGATCTGGCTACTGCATAAATTAGTTTGCTCTGGAGCCATCCTTCCTGAGCTAAGACAAAAAGCTGAGAGCCAGAGGCTAAAAAACTGAGCTGGCTCACACTAACTCAGCTTAGAGGGAACACTGATCAGGGACCTGCGGGATTTATTATAATTCCACAGGGCCTGTAAGACAGAGCTCTTCCATCAGGTGTTTGATTGAGGCAGCAGTCCCCGTTCCCCGTCTCCCCCCCCCCCCCCCCCCTCCGATCTTCCACACAGTGGCCTGGATCTGAACAGCCATAAAGGAACCATCTAAACTGAGACATCTGGCTAAATTATACACGGCCTTTTATGATCTATGTTGTTTTAAACTGTTGTTTTAAATTGATTCTAAATTGTATTATATGTTGCCTTGAGACTGATGGAGCCTGCCCTGACCCTGCTTGCGGGGAGGCTGGGATGCAAGACCAATAAATAAAATAAAATAAAATAAAATGGAACCAGAGTAAGCTCACCTGGGAACAGTCAAAATCATTCTGATTTACACAAGTCTAGTTCAGGCCATAGTGAACTACATATGCTCTGTGGTTTTCTGCAACAGCCACTGAGATAAGAGGATCCCCACAAAACACCGTGCTCTAAATTGGGGCCCTGCGTCCTCATCTACCCTTGCAACCTGTTCTCTTTTGCAAAACACGAATGTACACAGATCAGACTTAATTCTTCGTGGAAACCCATAGTTGGGAGAGGCCAATAGCTACCCCACTGGGATCTTTGGATTCTGAGAACCCAAAACCACAAATAAATTGTCGGGCAGCTATGGGCTGTTGATAAACAAGGGACCCATGAGGTGCTGCGCACCTTCATGCGCTCCGTGGCTGAGACCTCGTGCAGGGCAGTTCCGACTTGTGAAATGCCTCCTTCCCTGAAAGGCTCTGTCATTTCCCCTGGGGAGCTCCATACGCAGTGCCTGGCCTTTCACCCCCCCTTCCCACCCTTGCAGTGGCAACCAAAGACAAACATTGCCACATCTCCCAGCTAAAGCAACATTTGGAAGGACGCAAAGGAAGTGTGCCAGTGACACCATTCCCTATGCTGCAATCCGGCACCATGCTTTTTTGCACAAAAGAGGGTCCCAACTTCAATCCCAGCCACCTCCATGTACTGGGGTCTCACATATAGCAGATCTTGGAAAGATCTCCACCTTGCTTTATATCTAGCAGCCATTGAGCCTGTTCCCCTAGGGTGACTAACAAGCCCACTCCAGGCAACTTCCCAGAGAGCCTTCACAAATATGATTTCCGCTTCCCCCATACTTTTAGGCCCATCTGTCTGCATAAGAAGGTAGGTTAAGTGAACACATGAACCTGCCTTATACTGATCAGACCTTTGGTCTTGCCTACTCAGACTCTCAGCAGCTCTCTGGGGTCTCGGGCAGAGAACCTAAGAGAAGCCAGTGTTGGATCAGGCCAATGGCCCATCCAGTCCAACACTCTGTCACACAGTGGCCAAAAATGCCAGGTGCCCTCAGGAGGTCCAGCAGTGGGGCCAGGACACTAGAAGCCCTCCCACTGTTCCCCCCCCCCCCCCCGCACCAAGCACCAAGAAGACAGAGCATTGCTTGCCCCAGACCGAGAGCTCCTATCTATACCTTGTGGCTAATACCCACTGATGGACCTCTGCTCCTTTTTTTATCTAATTCCCTCTTGAAGCCACCCATGTTTGTTGCCATCGCCACCTCCTGCGGCAGTGAATTCCATGTGTTAATCACTCTTTGGGTGAAGAAGGACTTCCTTTTATCCGTTCTAACCTGACTGAGCTCTGAGAGGCAGCAGGAGGTAGAGCTGTAAGAGGGGTGAGTGTTTTTTATTTGCTTTCAGCTGAGGTGATTTAGCTGCGGGTATTGCGTGTGGGGACTGTGTTTGGGAGTGTGTGAATTTTGAGTTGTTGCAGAGTGCTGGCTGCTTGAGATAGGATGAGACAGAGTCGTTGTTTGCCTGTAATTGAGTGCCTGGCTGGATGTGAATAGCTGCTAGCCACACCCTTTGCTGGGGGAGGCGGACTAGAGATGCCAGGGATTGAACCTGGGACCTCCTGCACGCCAAGCAGAGGCCCCGCCACTGACATACGGTTCTTCCTGGAATGCGAGATAAATGTTACGGGCTAATAACTTCTGTGTACTTACCGGCACGGCCAGCCTATTTCGGTAAGTGTGCATTAAGCCGTGGCTTTGATTTGCATAATGCTGCGGTTGCCAAGTCAAAGTCCCTGGGGGGTGGGGAGGTTTCTTGTGCATCTGGAGCAAGGCCTGCCTCCCCAGGCTGACCCAAGTTTACTCGTAAGGAAGACGCCAAGACGGCCCCCTGCTCCCAAGTACAGAACGCTCTCTCAAAATCAAACAGCTTTTTATTTTTTAAAAATCAGCTTATGTCTCCCACCCGGTGATGGGCAGAGATGGGGATATCAGAGCCCTTCATGGGAGGGGAGGAAGCCCCACCCCCACCCCCACCCCCGACCTCCCTCGCCTCCCCTTCCCCCTTTGGTACACAGCAGCAAGGACGTCAAAAGGCAAAGAGATTCCGTGGACGAAGGGCACAGTGCAATGGGTTAATACTGACAGATAGCAGTGGGGGGGGGGGGTCAGCTCGGCCAACGAAAGGGACACGGCAGTGGCTGTCATGGCTTGTTATGCGTGGGTGGGGTGCTGAAGTGGGAGGGGGCACACACAGTGCTATTTAAGGGTGTCCCCACCCTGGGCAGTGCTGGAAGAACGAACTCCCCTCCCCATAAAGGCCACGTGGTCTCCAGGGGTGGCACCTCTCTCAAAGGTGCGTGGATAACCATAGAGTGTTGTGCATCGGAGAAGTGAAGTGTTCTCGGGTAGAAAGGGGTGTGTCTGTGTGTGGGGGGGTGTCAAGAAAGGCGAGAGAAAGGAGACTGAGGAAGGCCAGTGGAGCCCACAAAGACCAGGAGGGAACGGGGGCTACAGAGTCCCACGTGGGAGTCCATTTTTTTTTTTAAAAAAGCTCCCACATATATAAAACGGCACTCCAGCGGGGGGGGTGGCAGGGATAATGGTGGGCGATTGCCCACAATGCACTCTGATGCCGGGGAGAGCCCCGGCACGACCCACGACAGAGAGGAGAAAGAGCACCAGAAAGGGAAGTTCCACCGCAAAAGGAAGCCACGCCACACCAGGGTCGTCTCGGGCCACGTGGTTCTAGTGATGGATGTGGGGAGGGGAGGGGCTCAGGCACCCACCCCCCGCCCCACCGCGCCTCCCGAAGAGCCGGTGTCTTGGCCGTTGGCGAGTTCAGGATCGGAGGGGGGCCCGGCCCCGCTTGGCTGGCCCGCTGCAGAGCTGCCCCTGGCTGGGTGCCCCTGGGTGCTGGCAGCGGCCTTGGCCTGGGTCCCGCCCTGCCCCTCCAGTCTGGTTTGGGCGCTGTCATCTTGGGTTGCCGTGTGAGGGGCGGCCCCGGCATGGACGGTCCTCTCCAGCTTGCGATGCTTGCGGAGGGAGGCGGCGGGGGCGGGTGGCGGTGGCACCGCTTCTTCCTGGGGGCGCAGGATTTCGCGGATCAGCTCCGTGCAGAGGGTGGAGGCCTGGCGGGTCTCGCGGCACAGCTGCGACAGGCTGAGGAAGCCGTGGGGCAGGTCCTGCACCACCCGCAGGGTCACCGGCTTCCCCAGGGCCCGTAGCCGCCGGGCGAACATCACCGAGTCGTCCAAGACAGGGTCCAGGGCGCAGGCCTAGGGAGAAGCGGGAGAGAGGGGTGTCATTCGGGGCTCTGCCTGCTACCCAGGAAGGCTCGAGCGGCCAAGGCCCAACCTGCCTTAGGTCCTGACCCCTCTGCGGCCTGCTAAGGGCCCCCTCTTATTAACCCACACATCAGTTTCCAACTACAAGACTACAAGACTGCAAGTTTGGTGTAGTGGTTAGGAGCAGTGGACTCTAATCAGGGAGAACCAGGTTCGATTCCCTACTTCTCCACATGCAGCTGCTGGGTGACCTTGGGTTGGTCACAAGTTCTTTCAGAGCTGTTTTCTCAAGAGCAGTCCTTGAGAGAGCTCTCTCAGTCCCACCTACCTCCCAGGGTGTCTGTTGTGGGGAGGGGAAGGGAACGGAGATCGTAAACCGCTCTGAGTGAAGGGCGGGGGTATAAATCCAATCTCTTATTCTTCTCTGATGCGGACCCTACCAGGGATGCTACTTGTTTGGGCCTGGGACTCGTCTTTGTCCCCTGACCCTGTTCCCAACACCAGCCGGCCGTGTGCCCCACTCACAGACTTCCTGAAAGCACTGAGGAAAACTCGTTTTTCTGAACGGGAAGGTTCCTTTTCCACTCTCGTGGCTAGGAAGCACCGGAAGACATATCCCTCCCGGAAGCCGCCTCATCCCCCCCAGCCCCTTAGAGCTGTCTTCTGGCACTAGGTTTCCTCTTACCTGCAAAACTGTTTTTAAAAAGCCAGCAGCCAACTTTCTGCCCTAAGGGGTGGGGGGGGGATGAGTTACCCACTGTTTTAATTTGTTGTTTTAAATATGGTTTTAATTGTTACTGTAAATTGTACTCATGTCGATGGAATCTGCCCTGAGATTGCTTGTGGGGAGGGCAGGCTAGAAGTCCAATAAAATAAAATAAAATAAAACTCCAAAGGAGGCAACCCTCCCCCATGTTTAAGATGGACAACAGAATATACAGATTTACAGAATGAATTGGCAGCTCTGATCCAGTCCGGCACCCAAACCCTTGTTCCATTGTCCTTTCTGTTGATACTCTGCTAGACAATGAAAACCTTGTTCTGTTCCGGCTGCCCTTTAGCAATGCAATGCTCATCTGACTTATGCTGCGGATTCTTCCATCGTTTTTTTCACACCCTCCCCCGCAAATATTGGCGGCTTCTGTTTGCTTTGGATACTGTGGAATTTGCAGTTATCGAAGCGATATTTTGAGGTCCTCACTCTTACTCAGAATTTTTTCAGACGACTCCTCTGCTCACGAAAACCAGGCTGGCAGATTTGGAACGTTATTAAAGTTAGCACAGTATCTGGTGCAAGGTTACCAAAAACGGGGAACTAAGTGAGCGTATCATCTCTGAAGGGGATTTGTGTTGACAGACCGGGCCCCTTGAGAGTATATTCTGTCGCTTTCTGCAGTTGGCAGGAATTCTATGGCAAAAAGCTTTAGTGGGTTTCTTAGCAATAAAACCATGAGTGGTAGAAAGAAAGAGGAAACGTAGAGTGGGGTGTAAGAGGAGGGAGGAAATATCGGAGGGGGGGGAGAAAAGCTCACAGTCATAAAATTTAAACTGATAAGCAACAGAAAAACACAAAATGCTCTACATCTTACAACCACACTACAGATAAGATTAGAATTTCAACAGCCAAAAGAACCTCCTCAGGAAAGCTCCTCCGTTAGCATGTCACAGCCTGGGAAACTCCTCCAAGATAATGACTCAGCCCTACCCCACCTTCCTGAGTAGATATAAATTACCAGCCTACCATTTCTCTTCTCACACTGACGCGGAGAGTGCTCCAGCTTTCTGTATTATACCTCTGAGGATGCCAGTCACAGCTGCTGGCAGAACGTCTGGCACTACAATGCCAAGGCCACGGCCCTACAGCCCAGAAAATCTACAACAGCTAATGAACTCTGGCCGTGAAAGCCATCAACAACATATTGTTTTCAGTCCCCTTCCTAACAATCCCCAGCACAGCATTTGCCTTTTTAAAAAATTGCAGTTGCACCCTGGGCACATTTTTCGTTAGTTATCTACCACGACTCCAAGATCTCTCCTGGTCAGTTACCACCAGATCGGATGTGTATTTATAGTTGGGCTTTCTGGCTCCGGTGTGCATTCCTTTGTCCTTCCGGTCTGCTGCCCCCGCTCTGGCCCCGTGGGCACACTCACCACGATATGGACCGGTGGCAGACCCTTCAGCATGGCATCCGGAGCCAGGAGGGGTGACATGAAGGGGTTCTTGAAGATGGGCGAGAGTTCCACGTGCAGGCGGGGGGCCGTCTGGTCAGAGCGTAGGGGTGCAAAGCCGTCCGGGAAGATCAGCCTGTTGTCGTTGTCGGGGGCCGCATCTTCCTGCTTTTCCTTGTTCAGAAAGAAGCTGGACTGGTGTTGCCCTGAGGTCCAGGAGGGGCTCGGGGGGCAGCCCAGGTCCAGGGGGGAGGGCTCGGTGATGAAGGAGAGGTTGTGGCAGGTTAGGCTCTTACGGGACTCTCTGGAGCTGGAGGAGGGCTTGGATTTCAGGGCTGCCTCCGAAATGCTCTTCCGCATGGACTCTGCAGGCCAAAGAGGGGACAAAGGGACGTGAGTGCGGAGACAACTCCTTTGGTGCTGCCTTTCCCCCTGCTGACTGCGGTGTATCCCCCCCCCTCTCTCCCGCTCCCTCTGCTAAAGCACTTCTGTTTCTGCCTCCCCACTGTGCGACTCAGTCAGGTTTTACCCCATCTTACTGTGAAAAAAGAGAGCCAGCGTGGTGGCGTGGTTCAAGTGTCAGAACCACCAGGCTCTGGGAGATTCGGGTTCGAATCCCTGCCCGTGCCACAGAAGCTCAGTGGGTGACACTGGGCCAATCATACGCTGTCCACCTAGCCTACCTCAAGACTTCAAGAGAGAAATCCTGTCCTCCCTCAACTTGTGACTGACCCAAAGTCACACCAGCAGCTGGATATGGAGGAGTGGGGAACTGAACCTGGTTCTCCCAGATTAGAGCCTGCTGCTCTTAACCACGACACCAAGCTGGCCCTCCCCACTGAGTAAAGAGTTAACCAACAATGGAAATCAAGAAAAACCTCCACGTGCCATGCCTGGAACATGTGCCAAGCAATGCCAGCCTGCTCCATGTTGTGCCCACGCACCATGCCATGCTCATCCCCTCCAAATGGCACCACAGCCACTGTGCCAAGCTGCGTAAGCAGAAAAGCTGCAACAGCTCTGCAGGGAGGAACGCGTGGCCTGAACCAGAGAATGCGGTGGCCCCTTCGACGTCCTCTCTGTTTTCACTAGAAAGGGGAGACGGAGAGAGGAAATCAAGTTTCTCGCTCTCAAGGTGGCAACAGGGGGACCTCTGGGACATGGCTGCTCTTGTTTTGAAAACCGGTAAAGTACAAGGGCATAGGAGACAAATGGTGCCGTGCCGGAAGAAAAGTTAGAAAAAGAAAAGCATGCGAGTATCGGGAAATTAAGGGAAACATCGAGATGAGGAAGTGGGAGGCCCAGGTTCGAGAGCCCTGCACTGGTTAGTTACAAGGGAGCAAAGGAAACGGAAGTCTCCACGTCCATGTTTACGGGATTCAGGACTGCCATTAGAGCTGCATGGCTTGATCGCAAGAGGCAGGCATTTTATTTGGCACAGAGCTTTGGAACCCCTGACCCGTAAAGGGCATCTAACGGTGCCCACACACAGGGCTCCCTCTAAGCTGAGTTAGTGTGAGCCAGCTCACAGTTTTTAAGTCTCCGGTGCACACATTTTCTGTCTGACTTCAGGAAGGATGTCTCCAGAGCAAACTGACTTATGGAGCGGCCAAATCGCTCGCTCACAACTTTAATGCCGGGAGCTCCCAAAGTAGAATCTCTGCTCACAAGACTCCACAGCTTAGAGGGAGCGTTGCCCATAAACCCCATGCAAAGCCAGGGCCGGGGGGCGAGGGAGACTCGCTGTCCTCTTACGGCCGTGCCCAAGCCAGAGCTGCTGCCAGTGAATGCGTGCCGAGCGGTACCAGCTGCGGCGCCCGCTCCCGGGACCGCGCAGAAAGCCGTAACAATGCCGACATCATGACTCCGACCCCTTCTCACTTCCGGCAGCCGAGCATGCTGTCGGGGACAGGGGTGGGGGGAACGGCTCCTACCAGCTGCCGAGTTAGTACGGGCCGGGTTCCGGGTTTGGAAGAGGCGCACCCGCGAGGGCATCGACAGCAGCTGGGCCAGGGGGTGCGTGAGGCAGGCCCGCAGGCCCCGGGAGAGGGGGCCGCTCCCTGCAGAGACAAGGCGGGTGAGAAGAGGACAGGAAAGAAGGAGCCGGAGGAGGACGTGGTGGCAACGGCGGCGGCAGCCCTGGGGAGGTGGCTTCTTACCGTCTGTTCCTCCCGCCCCATTGGCCTTGCCTGTATGCTCCAGCAGGGAGCTGAGAAAGGACGAGGCGCTGAGGCGCAGGTCCCGGAACAGAAGGGAGGTGTCTCGTTTCATCATGTTCATGGGGCTCAGCTTTTCCAGGGCGGAGTCTTCGGACTGCTCGGGATCCAGCCCTAGATCAGGGGGGGGGGGCAGAAAAAGAGGATAGGTATCAAAGGGCTCGAAAGAGACCCACCTAAGCCTTTTTCCCGTAGAAAAAGCCCAGCGGGAGCTCATTAGCATAACAGGCCACACCCAGCAGCAGAAAACTCATTAGCATATTAGGCCACACCCCTGACAGCACCGCTCATTAGCATATTAGGCGGGGACTGGGAAAGCAGAGGGCAGGCATGGAAGCTTGCCCCTTTCCCCCCCTCTGAGCTTCTCCGCCCCACTTCGGCATCGCCTTTCTAGTTTACTGCCCCCTCCGAACCAGACGGCCGGGGAAAGGCACTGCTGAAGTGCCAGGGAGCTGAAAGATCCCAGGAACTTCAGCTTTGCCTTTCTAGTCTCCTACCCTCCCCCCTCTGAAAGATCAGGAAGGGAAGCAGGCATGTTTGTCTGGCAGCCCTCGGTCTCCCCAGCCAGCTTGCCAAGACCGAGGGCAGCCAGGCAAACGTGCCTGCTTCCCTTCCCTGAGCCTCTTCGCTTTTGTCTTTCTTTCTGTAGGCACGGCCAGCTCAGGAGCCAGCCGGAACTCTGTTCCTGTGCATTCCTGCTCAAAAACAGCCCTGTACCCACCTCATTTCACAACTCCCGTACTTAGAAAAAGGAGAGATGTTTGTTTCTCTGAGTCCCAGCTTCACACACTCTCTCTCTCTAGAGCAAGTCTAGAAGAAGGGCCTGTGCTGGACTACTGCAGCAAAAATAATTAAGCCACCCCTTGAAGACTAACACAATTTTATTCAAGCAGAAGCTTCTGTGGGCTAGATGCCCGCTTCGGGAAGACTTGGTCTCCGGGTCACGCTATCAGAGGTGGGAATAAACTCTCACGGCAAAGGTGCCATGAGATTCCTCCTGAACCCCTTTCCTCTCTGTGCTTTCTTTCATCACCAGTCACCCATGCTTTCTCCCTCCCCCCAGCATATGGTTCAGAACAGGCCCGTAGCCATGGGGGGCATTTGGGGGCAATGCCCCCCACAGACGAGCACAGCCCCCTCAGACAAAAAATAATACAAATACGTTATTATTATTATTTTTTAGAAATGTGAGAAGCATGTGCACATTCCAAGTTAGGTAAGCTTCAGTCATTTTTCTTTTTTCCAGGCCGAAAAATAATTAATTTCATGTTCGTTTCCTTCGATAACACTGTCTAACCATCTCATCCTTTGCCCTCCCCTTCTTCTTTGACCTTCCATCTTTCCCAGAATCAGGGCCTTCTCCAGGGAGTGCTCCCTTCTCATTTGGGGGCCAAAGTATTTGAGCTTCAGCTTCAGGATCTGGCCTTCCAGGGAACAGTCAGGGTTGATTTCCTTGAGGGTTGACTGATTCGATCTCCTTGCAGTCCAAGGGACTCTCAAGAGTCTTCTCCAGCCCCATAATTCGAAAGCATCTATTCTTTGGCGCTCGGCCTTCCTTATAGTTCAGTTCTCGCAGCCATACATTACTACAGGGAATACCAATTGCTTTGACCATACGGACTTTTGTTGGCAGGGTGATGTCTCTCCTTTTCATTACGCTGCCTAGTTTCTACTGCTACAGACAAATACGGCGACCGATCTTGATCTGTCTCCACAGAAGGCACCACATTTAGCCGTACAGAATGGAAATCCATCAATCTTGTGATATATAACGACAGATGGACTCACATTCTAGCTGTATCTGGGGAAGTGAGCCGTGACTCATCCCCTGCCATGAATGGTGTTAGTCTTGAAGGTGCTCCTGGACTCTTGCTCTTTTCGACTGTCACAACAGCCTTGTTTTATCAGATTTCAAGGCTGACGGACCGACAGCTCTGTCTCTCTCTTCCCACCCACCCACCCCTCACGATCCCTGCGGTCCATCCCTTCCTCCCACCTCCACGTGTCCCCCCTCACCTGCATAGGCGCTGAGGCATTTGCACAAGACGCTGAGTGGCAAGAGCGGGTCGAGGAGGGTCAGGAGGCGGGAGGGGGAGGCCAAGGCTTGCATGAGGGTGACCGGGTAGGCCGCCATGATCCCATCCGGCATCTTGATCCCGAAGGCAGCCGCTCGCATGGAGACAGTGATGCACAGGTTCCCGCCGGCGCTGTCTCCGGCCAGGCACACCCTCTCCGCCGTGGAGCCTGCAGGTAATGCATACGTTATTACGGCACATACATGAGGACAGGCTGAAGAGTCTGGGACTTTTCAGTTTAGAAAAGATACGACCACCGGGGGTGGGGTGGGGGGGGAATGGTAGAGGTCTGTGAAATTACGCAAGGGGTGGAGAGAGCAGACAAAGAGAACTTTTCTCTCCCACTCTCAAAAGACTAGAACTCGAGGCGATTCAGTGAAGCGGATGGGCAGTAGGTTCGGGACGGAGAAACGGAAATACCACTTTACAAAGAGAGTGGTTAAAATGTGGAATTTGCTGCCAGAGAGTGTAGTGATGGCCACAGGAATAAACAGCTTTAAAAGGGGATTAGGTTGATTGGTGGAGGAGAGGTCTGTCAATGGCGACTAGCCCCGGTGGCTGAGGGGAACCTCCACATTCAGAGGCACTAATCCGCCGAATCTCAGAGCCAGGAGGCTACATCAGGGGAAGGCCTCGGCCTCTCTGCCCTGTTGCTGGCCCTCCAGAGGAACTGGTTGGCTGCTGTGTGAGACGGGATGCTGGACTAGATGGACCCTCATTGGTCTGATCCAGCAGGGCTCTTCTGATGTTCAAGGTCAGTATTGTCTACTTAGACTGGCAGCAGCTCTCCAGGGTCTCAAGCCGAGGTCTTCCCCATCACTTCCTGCCTGGTCCTTTTAACTGGAGATGCCGGGGATTGAACCTGGGACCTCCTGCATGCCAAGCAGAGGCTCTGCCACTGAGCCACAGCCCCACTTCATGGCTCTCCAGGGTCTCAGGCAGAGGTCTTTCATATCACCTCCTGCCTGGTCCTTTTAACTGGGATGCCAGGGATTGAACCCGGGACCTTCTGCCTGCCAAGCAGAGGCTCTGCCACTGAGCCACAGCCCCTTAGCAGGAGTGTGTCTCATCAGCGGGAACCTAGAACCCAAATCTTGGCCTCTCACCTAGAAGGTGGCAGTTCTTGAGGGCCCAACAGTAGGCGTAGAAGCACTCCTCCAGGGCCCGGGGGAAGGGGGCTTCGGGCGCCAGGGAGTAGTCGATGGAGAGGATGGGGGCGTCCAGCTCCTGGGCCCAGGCTTTCAGGTAGAACTCATGTGACTTGGAGGTCTGGGCCACGAAGCCACCGCCGTGGATGTGCACCACCAAGAACGGCGAGCGGGGCAGCGGCTTGGTCTTCCAACGCAGCTCCAGGGCCAGGGCTCCTTCGGGACGCACCAGGCTGGCCAGCTCCTCGCTGTCCTGGAGACGGGGGAAAGCAGCCGAGTGAGATGCTGAGGGACCCAGCTGGCGCCCACCTGCGCCTCCCGGCAGCGCCCGTCCCCCGGGGCCCCTCTGATCTCTCGAGACAAATGATCTCATGGTGGGAACTGTGCTGCTAGCAGGTGGGGAACTGCATGTGGAAAAAACACATGGCGCATGTCAAAAATGAGCACAGCCAGGAGAAGACCGGGTTAGATTCATTACCCAGGTCCATAGCCAGGGTTCTGTGGCTTGTGGGGCAATTTCTTTTGCGGCTGGGGCTGAAGTTCTCCATGCAGAAAGGAAAGCCAGAATTCTGAGGATTAGGACTCAGCTGCTCTTCACTCTCTCTCCGATTCGTCTCAAGCTGTCTAGTCTGCACAGGTGTTCTTATGCTAGCAATCACCCATTGCCTGCTAACCGTTTAGCCAAAAGAAAGCTGTTCCCAGGATCGATCTCGGAACTGCAAGCTGTCAATCGCTTGAGATGACAGTTCTCAGCTGCTGCAAGTTAATCACTTTTGCCAGCCTAAGCAACCGTTCTGATCACAAGCCTGCAGGTGGCGGTGATGACTCCTATAGTCAAGAAAGCTAGCGCTTAGGAGGCAGTGTCTTGACACAGCGTTAGAAGGGATCCTAGAGGTCACCTACTCCAACCCCACTTCCTCAGTGTGGGAATTAGTCAACAACAACACCCCACTGCTTAAAGGAGGGCACGTCTTTAAAAAAAATGTTTTAAAATGATTGAAAAAAGCATTTACAGGAGAAATGCCATCTGATTGGTTTTAATTTCTTGTTATTGTAAGTAATTTTAATAATATATCAACAGAAGAAGAAGAGGAGGAGGAGGAGGAGATTGGATTTATAGCCCCTGCCCTTCACTACCCGAAGGAGTCTCAGAGCGGCTTACAATTTCCTTTCCCTTCCCCTCCCCATAACAGACACCCTGTGAGGTAGACGGGGCCGAGAGAGCTCTTCCAAGGACTGCTCTTGAGAGAACAGCTCTGAGAGAACTTGTGACTGACCCAAGGTCACACCAGCAGCTGCATGTGGAGGAGTGGGGAATCAAACCCGGTTCTCCCAGATTACAGTCTGCGCTCCTAACCACGACACCAAATGGTATTTTTAAATGTGTACAGTGTTGTAAATCACCCAGAGCCTGCCCTGCAGGGTGGGCGATTCGTAAATTTGATAAAATACATAAATAAGTAAAATAAACACGTTTCCAGGCTAAGTCTGCCGCATCTGCTCAACCCCAGAGGAGTGCCACATGGCCGCTTTCTCCCCCTTACCTGTCCCTCGCGCAGCTCATAGGAGATCAGCCTCATCTGGATGGATCCAGGTCCAGTGTGGGCCACCGGAGGTGTGATGGTAACGGACAGCTTCGGGTCGGCGGCCAGCGGCAGCTCGAAGGAGTCAGGTGGCACGGACAGAGCCCGGGAGACCTGGACCTGGGAGGTGGTCATGCTGGCCAAGGACTGCAAGAAGGGCACAGGTGGTATTTTAACCGCTAGAGCAACAGCTTCTCAAACTTCCCCACTTCTATAGATTCAGGGAGGGCGGCCGTGTTGGTCTCAAGCAGCGGAACAAAATTTGAGTCCGGTGGCAGCTTTGAGACCAATGAAGTTTTATTTATTTATACACTTCATTTATTATTTATTTATACACTCACGCATGCCCAAGAAAGTTTAGACCTTGAATAAAATGCTTATGCCACCTGCAAAAGGAGCCCCAATCCACGGCTTCTGAGCTATTACTTTAGAATGACTATCCAGGGCACCTTCCCCTGCAAGGAATACCTAAGGCACAGTTCCCTCCGAAGGCATCAGCAAGCGAGCCACCCCCTCCCTGAGGACTGGGGCACACAGCACCCACGTCATTTTGGATTGCCCTCCATTCTTGTCCCGATGCGGGTACCCCCATCACCACCCCTGTCATTTTCTCCCCCCCAGCTCCTCCTCTCTCCTGCGCTCACGCCCAACACCTCTATTCTCTTCTCCCTCCCCCAAACGCTCTCCCAGTACTCGCAGGTAGCCCCCGTCGAGATTCCCTTCCCCAACCATCCCGATTGCCCGTGGCCTCCCCGTGGACGGGGCGACTCACGGCCAGCAGCTCCATCTCGGTGAGGTTCCAGAAGGACTTCCAGAAGTGCACGTCCAGGTTTTGCGTGATGCGCTCGAACTCCGTCCCTCGCAGCTCGGGGTCGATGGCAAACTTGCCGCTGGTAAAAAGCGAGCTGGCCGCTACGCCTGCACGGATGGGGGAAGAGGAAGAGATGGGAGACGACTGGAGCGCATGCTCCCGAATTCAAGGGAGGGGCGACCCCCCATGGTGATGGTGGAAAGTGCCGTCAAGTCGCAGCCGACTTACAGCGACCCCGTAGGGTCTTCAGTGCGGGTGGCTGTTGCCTCTGCATAGCGACCCTGGACTGCCTTGGCGGTCACACATCCAAGTACTAACCAGGGCTGAGTTGGCTTAGCTTCTGAGATCTGAGGAGATCAAGCCAGCCTGGGCCAATCAACTCGAGGCAAGTGATGGTTAGCGATTGTTTGCCATGGCCTGCCTCTGCATAGCAACCCTGGGCTTCCTTGGTGGTGTCCCGTCCAAGTCCTCGCCAGGGATGACCCTGGCTTAGCTTCTAAGATCTGAGGAGACTGGTCTAGCCCGAGCCATCAAAGTCAGGGCACGGCAGCCCCATAACAGCATTATACCTCCCTGCTCTCCAATACCGAGAAGGAGAAGGCAAAGTGAGGGGGAAACATGTCGCTGGGAGCAGACCGGGAGGTCAGCGGAACCAACTGCCACTAGATCGTGAACCTCACCGGGTCACTTTAAGGCGAACATATCTGGCCGGCTCCCCATTTTGAGAGAGTGGGCGGGTGGCCGTTCCCCGCTGGAGGCGAGCAAATGGTCTTTGGGTGCAATGCCTGATGGGAAGGGAAGGACTGATGGGCACGCCAGGGGAGGCCCTGGGCAGCGCTAGTTGGGCCCGACAAGCAGGGTGGCGTTCATGAATCGCCCGGGGCCTTTCCCGGAGCCCCGTACTCACCGAGGCCGGACTGGTGCCGTTTGTAGTTTTCCCCGAAGGAGATGAGGCTGATCGCGATGGTCTGCAGGAAGGGCCGGATGGAGGGGGCGAACTGAGGCGGAAGGATGAGGAGGGAAGGTTAGAGGAGAGACGCTGCCCCCCCCCCCCAATGCCCGGGTGGTTCGTTCTGAGCCGGAGCCGTCGGCAGCCAGGGCTGACCCATAAAGGGTCTTTTTGGAATAGGGTGGCCTGCTCCCGGTTGAGAATGTTGGGCATAGAGCCTGAAGGGAGTGGGGTTTGGGGATGGGAGGGGCTTCAGTGGGGCATAATTTGGGTTGCCAAACTCCAGATGGGGGCTGGAGATCTCCCAGCATTACAACTGATCTCCAGGTGACAGAGATCAAAACAGCCGCTTTGGAAGGCGGGCTTTATGGCGATACCCGCCGCTGAAGTCCCTCCCCTCCCCAAACCCCGCCCTCCTCAGGCTCCACCCCCAAAGTTCCCAGGTATTTCCCAAGCCATTGCTGGCAACCCTAGGTATGCTGCCATAGACTCCGCCTTCCAAAGTGGCCGTTTTTCTCCAGGGGAACTGATCTCCCTTGCCTGGAGACCAGTCATAAATCCCAGATCTCCAGCCAACACCTGGAGGTTATAAGTAAACAAACAACCCCCCCCCAACCCTGATATCATTATGCAATCTATTCCTTAATTATTATCAAGCATTTGTATTATGGTACCAATTACGAAACAAACCCCAAATCTAAATACGGTGCTCAAGAATCCCTCTGAATAATCCAGCTCAAAGTAGCTTAACACAGTCCTTTGATGTGGAGGTAAAATATTCCAGATATCTGATCGGCTGTCGTGGCTGATCAACTGTCGTGGAGCTATGGGAGTCGATGACAGTTGATCAGATACCTGGACTGCGTTAAGCTACTTTGAGCTGTATCATTCCGAGGAATTCCTGAGCACAGACAATTTGGTTTACAAGGGCACTGTAAACATTTGTATATCCTGTACTGGAATGTGTTTCGTCATTTGTACCAAAATATAAATGCTTAATAATAGTGACTGAATAGATTGCCTAATAACATCACAGTTGTTCAGTTTATCCATCTCAGCAGTTTCAAGAGTTTTGCATATCATTTCTTCTTTTGAAGGTATTTCATCTTTTTTCCAATATTTAGCATACAATATTCTCGTAGTGGTCAAGACACGTATAATAAAAGTCTTGGGGTTTTTTTACATTTTTCTGGTCTTATATTCAGTTAAAATAATTCAGGTGTAAAAGGTATAGTACAATCTAACATTTTTTTGTAACATTTCACGGATCCAAGCCTAATACTCTTTCACTCTACCACATGTCCACCACATGTGAAAAAAGGAGGACAAGAGGAAGGGAGATTCCAGACGACACGGTCAAGATTTTATAAAAGGCTGGAAGGTTACAGTAAATGAACTATACAGATTTATAAGCGCATCTGGAGATATGACAGAGCTTGGTTTTAACTATAAGGCAGAATATAGAGACGAGCCATAATGGTGTTAAGGATGGTCAATATACAATTGGCTACTGGAGGGGGTAACGTAACAGATTTATTTATCGTTTCAATTTGTTTCCCGCCTTGCCGGACGCGCTGGCTCAAGGTGGCTTAACAAGATTCAAATATTCGAAACACCACCGAGCTAAAACCATTAAAAGATTACAGTACAGAATAAAAACACAACAGTGGGCAAATAAGAGCAAACAAATGATGCTGGTATTCAGAGTTACACCCAAAGACGGAAGCAGCATCCAACGGGATCGCAGGCCAGGAGATGTTCCAGGGCATATTCATCAGTCGCGGCTCCTAATCGAAAGCCTGGTAGAAGAGCTCTGTTTTACAGGCCCTGCAGAACTGTAAAAGGTCCCGCAGGGCCCTAATGTCCTCCAGGAGCTCATTCCACCGGTACGGGGCCACCACCGAGAAGGCCCTGGTTCTGGTGGTAGTCAGCCTGGCTGCTTTTGGACCAGGGAGGGTCAGGTGGTGTTGCGATCCTGACCTCAGCGCTCTCCGAGGTAAAGATGTAAAACGGAACCTCCAAATTTGTATGCTTTTTATGTTTGTTTGTTTTGTTTGATATTAACATTAAAAACCTTTTAAAAAATAACAATATCACGGTTGTTTTTGTGTTGACTTACAACCGATCCCATGATCTCACATTTGCATAACTATCTGGAGGCTGGCTTGAAGAAGAAGAAGAAGAAGAAGAAGAGAAGAAGAGATTGGATTTATATCCCGCCCTTCACTCACTTGGAGTCTCAGAGTGGCTTACAATCTCCTTTCCCTTCCCTTCCCCTCCCCACAACAGACACCCTGCGAGGTCAGTGGGGCTGAGAGAGCTCTGACAGAAACTGCTCTTTTTCAAGAACAGCAGTGCCAGAACTACAGCTTGCCCAGGGTCATCCAGCAGCTGCACGTGGAGGAGTGGGGAATCAAACCCGGTTCTCCCAGATTAGAGTCCGCGCACTTAACCACTACACCAAACTGGCTTGAAACACACAGAGGAGGCGGCAACTAAGACCTTTCAGGGTTAAGACTGAATGTGCGGGGGTCTGACAGAGGGCAGCCCATGCCGTCTGTCACTGCTCCACAAATTTGCTCTGGCACATTCCGGCCAGCAAAGACCCTGGACCAGGCCGGAGGGTTCTGAGGCCGACCTCCCAGCTCAGCGGCTGGGCTCCCGTCCAACCCGCCCGGATGAGGGCTTGGAAGAGCCTCTGAGGGACAGTTTTGAAGGGGACGGGTGGGAGGGAGGGCGCTGCACAGCATGCCAGCTCACGGTCACGTTGCCAAGGCCGCAGCCTGCCAGTGGAGATCTGTGCCCTCCCCCCAGGCCCCTGCTGGAGATCTGTGCCGTCAACGCCTCCTCTTTCGGAAGACATCCAGATAGCTCTGCTTTCAGGTGGGGGTGGGGAGGGAATCGCACGGCCGACGGAGACTGGCACAAACCGCGCGGCATTCACACGCCTCTCCCCGCAAGGAGCACGGGGTGGAAAAGGGTTCTGCCTTTCCCAGAATGCTTTGGGAGCTCCTCGTTCTTATGTCTTTACACAGCACTGTGGCTACAGCTCACGAATGCACGTGAAACTGAATCAGACCGTCAAGATCAGTATGGCCGACTCAGACTGGCAGCCGCTCTCCAGGGTCTCAGGCCGAGGTCTTTCCCATCACTTCCTGCCTGGTCTTTTTAACTGGAGATTACGGGGATTGAATTTGGGACCATCTGCATACCAAACAGATGCTCTACCACTGAGCTGCAGCCCCACTTCATGGTTTGAGAGCCAGTGTGGTGTAGTGGCTAAGTGCGCGGACTCTCATCTGGGAGAACCGGGTTTGATTCCCCACTCCTCCACTTGCACCTGGCTGGATGACCTTGGGCAAGCCGCAGTTCTGGCACAGCTGTTCTTGAAAAAGAGCCGTTTCTGTCCGAGCTCTCTCAGCCCCACCCGCCTCACAGGGTGTCTGTTGTGGGGAGGGGAAGGGAAAGGAGTTTGTAAGCTGCTCTGAGACTCCCTTGGGTAGTGAAGGGCGGGGTATAAATCCAATCCCTTCTTCTTCTTCTTCTCTCCAGGGCCCCGGCTGTATGGGGAGGACAAGAACGCCCCCCCCCCCGGAGTCTAACCGCCCTTGCCCCTCCCGTACCTGGAAGCCCATGCAGCGGCCGTAGAAACACCCCTTGTGCATGGTGATGTACTCCTGCAGGAACTGCTCCGAGAGGCCCCCTTCCTCGTGGTGAAAGAGGCAGCCGGGGCGGTTGTAGGTCAGCAGGCGCTGGGCCAGGTAGACCAGGGCCCGCAGCTGGGTCAGGGCGGTGCAGTAGGCCTCCAGCTCGGCCAAGTTGTGCCTGCTGCGGAAGAAGATGCTGCCGCGGTTAGCGGACACGTAGCGGCTCTTGTGGACGATGTGGGCCAAGCAGCAGCGCACCGTCTGGGCCAGGCTCCGGTACCCGTTGGCCGGTGTGTGCTCGTCCAAGTCGAAGATGTGGTAGACGGTGGCGAAGTGGCCGAGGAGGGGCTCCAGGTACTGGGCGTGCTCTCGGATGGCCGTGAAAGCCGCCACAAAGCGCTGGCTCGTCTCCGTGGCCCGGTTCTGGAAGAAGGTGGCGTTGTCCTCCGCCAGGGTGTGCAGGGTCTGGAACAGCGGCCGGGAATCCATGGCGGCCACGTGAGGGGGGCCTGCAAAGGGAAAGATGGAGTTAGGGGCTGGGGGGGGGAACCCGAAAAGAAGAGGGCGATGAGATTAGGGGCAAATGGGCTGGGATTAAAATGGCCAAGGCTCAGCCTCTTGACTCACAGAACCATTGAATCCCAGAGTCGGAAGGGGGCCGTCCAGGCCATCTAGTCCAACCCCCTGCTCAGTGCAGGATCAGCCGCCCTAGAGCATCCCTGACAAGGGTTCATCCAGCTGCTGCTTCAAAACTGCCAGGGAGGGGGAGGTCTCCACCTTCCGAGGCTGCTGATTCCACTGTTGCACAACTCTGACTGTCAAAAAGTTTTCCAAGATCCAGCCGGCGCCTTCCCGCCCTTAATTTAAACCCATTCTTGCGAGTCCTCTCCTCTGCTGCCAACAGGAACAGCCTCCTGCCCTCCTCTAAGTGACACAGCCCTTCAAAGACTTCAAGACAGCCATCCTGTCCCACCCTCAACCTCCTCTTCTCCAGACTGAACACTCCCAAGTCCCTCAGCCTTTCCTCGTAGTCCTCATCGCTCTCCTCTGTGCCCGATCCATTCTGTCCACATCCTTTTTGAAGCAAGGCCTCCAGAACTGCACATAGTATTCCAAGTGCAGCCTGACCAATGCATTATACAGCAGGACTATGACATCTTGCGATTTGGATGTTATGCCTCTGTTGATATGCCTCAAGATCGTATTAGCCATTTTTGTCGCTGCATCACATCCTGGTGGGGCATTTGACGATCCCTGATTTTACTGCCTAAGTCTGCACAGGCTGGATGTCCCTGGAACGTAGCAGGTACATTGTTTAGAAGAAGAGATTGGATTTATACCCCACCCTTCACTCGGAGTCTCAGAGTGGTTTACAAACTCCTTTCCCTTCCCCTCCCCACAACAGACACCCTGTGAGGCAGGTGGGGCTGAGAGCGCTCTGACAGAAACTACCCTTTCAAGGGCAGCTCTGAGAGAACTTGTGACTGACCCAAGGTCATCCAGCAGCTGCAAGTGGAAGAGTGGGTAATCAAACCCAGTTCTCCCAGATTAGAGTCTGTGCACTTAAGCACTACACCAAACTGGCTCATAATGGGGGTCCCCAACCCTTTTGAGCCCGTGGGCGCCTCTGGAATTCTGACACAACTCGCTGGGCAGAGCTACCAAAATGGCTGCCGCAAGACAGCGGCTGCAGGAGGCAGAGCCAGCTGCAAAAGGGTTGCCCCAGCTTGCCTTTGGTCACATGGTAATGATCCTCGTGCTGTGGCAGCAACTGCTGCCAAAGCGACATTAAAAAAAAAATCTGCACAGCCAATCAGATCTCTGGCAGCCAATCTTGCAAGGTAAGAGCCCCGCCCCAAAACACGTGGAGGGTTCTAGAAATGGTGTGGGTGGGCGCCACGTTGGGGACCCATGAACGCGACCCTGCCTGACACTGAATCAGGCCCTTAGTCCGTCGAAGTCAATATTACCTGCTCAGACTGGCAGCCGCTCTCAGGGATCTCAGCTGAAGGTCTTTCCTATAACCTGCAACCCGATCCTTAACTGGAGATGCCGGGGATTGAACCTGGGACCTTTTGCAAACCAAGCGGAGGCTCTTCCACCGAGCCGCAACCCCTTCTCTTGGCTTATAAACCTTAGTTTATAACGAAATCCATGTTTATACGAGCCAGGTCCTCGGCATTCTGTCTCACTCTGGCGTGACCAACCACCATAATCCAGGATAGGGGTGTTAAGATCGGAACAGGTTTGAAACTGGGAAAGAGAACCTCAGAGGGCTTTTCTCCTGCGCAAACGCGCACCAACATTCACCACCGTGACGGCCTGGCTCTCTCTCCCTCTCCCCCACAGCGATCTGCAGGAGAGACCCAGGTTCGAATTCCCCACTCTGCCATGCCGGGCCAGTCACATACTTTCGGCCTCACCTACCTGGCAGGGCTGTTGTGAGGATAAAAACGGAGAAAGCGGTGAGCTGCTTTGGGGTCCCCATTGAGGACAAAGGTGGGGCAGAAACAAAATAAAGACATCTACATAGATCCAGGGGGTCAGCCGGGTCGGTCTGGGGCAGCAGAACAAATTTAGAGTCCAGTGCCTCCTTTAAGACCAACAAAGGTTTATTCGAGGCGTGAGCTTTTGTGTGCATGCAGTTTTTTCAAATACAATCAAAAAGTGTAACAAAAGCTCATACTTTGAATAAACCTTTGTTGGTCTTAAAGGTGCCACTGGACCAATGCTCCCTCTAAACTGTGGAGTCCTGTGAGCAAAAATTCTACTTTGTGAGCTACTGGCAATAAAGTTGTGAGTGAGTGATTCGGCTGCTGCATTAATTAGTCTGCTCTGGAGCCATCCTTCCCGAGAGGAGACAAAAATGGGTGAGCCGGAGGCTAAAAAACAGTGAGCTAGCTCACACTAACTCAGCTTAGAGGGAACACTGCACTGGGCTCTAAATTTGTTCTAAAAACATATAGATACACACACACACTGACAATCAAAGCTATTTGGCTAATTCAGAGCCTCAAGCCTTTCGACGGTGGGTCTCAAATCTCCACCCTGTTACCCCAGGAATCTTCCCAACAGCCCTGCAAGGTGGGCCAGTGTTGGGCCAGCGTTACCATCCTTGGCTGCAAGGGAGACTGAGCAAACAGGGGTTTGCCCAAAGACTACCAAGCGAGTTGGAAGCAGATATGAGATCTCCCCCCCCGCCCCATGCTGATCCAGGAGGCAACATCCCCACCCCCCCACCTGCTGGGACCAGCACGGGTAGAGAGACTCAGAGCCAGCAAAGCAAAGCAAAGCGGTACTAACCCATCCTCAGCTCTGAGACCGAGCGGCCGCTTCCTTTGATGCTGTGAGACAACCGGATGGCTTAAAAGCCTGGCTGGGGAGGCTGACGGCCCAGCTCCGCCTCGGAGGAGGTAACCGCCAGCCCTCCCTGGGGCGGAGAGACGGAGGATTTGGCCTCCAGGGGTCAGAATGCACCGGTTCTATCCCGAACAGGACTGGGGCTTGGGGGAGGAGAAGGCTTTCTGGAGCACTGTTTGCATTAAGAAGACTTTCCCTCTGGATAGATGTGTGTCGCTTTGCTGCAGGACAGCAACATTTCAGCCCAGTAGCACCTGAGAGACCAAGAAGTGGGGGGTTTTGGGGGGGGGGGGGAGGGGTATGAACAATGCTCCCTCTCAGCTGTGGAGTCTCGTGAGCACAAAAACTCTACTTTGTGAGCCACCGGCATTAAAGCTGTGAGCGAGTGATTTGGTGGCTGCCTAAATTAGTTTGCTCTGGAGCCATAGTGCTCAAAAGCGCGGACTCTAATCTGGGAGAACTGGGTCTGATTCCCCGTTCCTCCGCATGCAGCTGCTGGTGTGACCTTGGGTCAGTCGCAAGTGCTCTCAGAGCTGTTCTCTCAAGGGCAGTCCTTGAAAGAGCTCTCTCAGCCCCACCTACCTCCCAGGGTGCCTGTTGTGGGGAGGGGAAGGGGAAGGAGATTGTAAACTACTCTGAGACTCCTTTGGGTAGTGAAGGGTGGGGTATAAATCCAAACTCTTCTTCTTCTTCTAAGACAAAAATGTGTGAGTTGGAGGCTAAAAAAACGGTGAGCTAGCTCACGCTAACTCAGCTTAGAGGGAACACTGGTTATTTGCTTTCGAGAGTCTGAGCTCCTTGGAGGGCTTTGTCTCTCAAAAGCTCATCCCCCCCCCCCCCCCAAATCTTGTTGCTCTCTAAGGACTGGAATTGAGCCTTTCCTCTGGAGTATCTGATGCAAATCCTGCCATCAGACACCCACGATGGAATAACGTAGACAGGTAGGCAAAATTTCTCCCCTCCTTTTTACAAAAAAATGGAAGCCAACCTCCACCATCTGGTTTGTCCACCAGATTCTCCCTGGCACGTGAGCAACAGAATAAGGAGGGCACAGCAGACAGGCCCCCGCACCCGTCCCGGGCTCTGTTATGTTTCATTTTTTTGGCGTGACGCTGCCAGAACCCAGCTGGTCCCAGAACGGAAGATCTGGACAATTGGCACCGGCCGCCGAAACAAGACAAACAAGACTCTTCCTTCGACATGGCAGTGAGCCGGGGGCTGCTGACGGGGACCTCGTGACGGTGTTTGCCAGAAGGAGCTCTGAGAAACAATGCGGACAGCCTTTTCCCAGGAAGGGAAAGTTCACCCTGTTCCCTCTGACCCCCAAAGACTCCCCAGAGTTCATCTGGAAGTAAATAAGCACCCGGGCGTTACTGCAGAGCACTCGCCCCTGCACAGAGAGCCGGAGGAGAGGTATATAAGGAGATGCTGGTCGAAAGAGTCCTCTTGGCACAGATTAGGCAGTGTGGCATAGTGGTTAGAGCGTACGACTAGGCTCGGGTGGGGTGGGGGGGAATCCAGATTTAAATCACCATTTGGCCATGGAAGCTTGCCGGGTGACCTTGGGTCAGTCACATAGCGCCAGCCTAACCTACCTTGCAAGGTTGCTGTGAGGATCAAATGGAGGATTAGAGGAGGAAGAGGATGAAGAAGAAGGGTTGGGTTTTACACCCTGTTTTTCTCGACCCTAAAGGGTGTCAAAACAGCTTACAACCGCCTTCCCTCCCTCTCCCCACAACAGGCGTCTTGGGAGGCAGGTGAGGCTGAGAGCGCTCTGAGAGAACTGCTCTGGAGAGAACAGCTCTGAGAGAACTGTGGCTTGCCCAAGGTCACCAAGCAGGCTTCGTGTGGAGGAATGGGGAATCAGATGATGGTTTGGGGGTCCCCATTGGGGAGGAAAGCTGGGAATAAAGTAGGCAAGGCAGGTGCTTTCTCTGTCACACACCGAAAGAGGCACTTTTCAACCTAGTTCCAATGCACTTTCAATCTTTCTCTCTTTTTTTAGTGTGTGTGTGTGTGTGTGTGTGTGTGTGTGTGTGTGCCTGGAAATCATGGTGACTTCTGGCGACCCCCAGAGGGGTTTGGATGTTTCAGAGAGGCAGCTTGGTAACTGCCTGCCTCTGCGTCCCTGCCCTGGTATTCCTTGGAGGTCTCCCTTACAAGTGACGGCCCAGGCACTGGTCAATCAGTGCTGCACACAGGCGTCTTTTGATACAGCTTGGCAGGACCAGTTTTCAAAGTGCTAGACTAGGAAAGTGAACAAGGGTGCCCACACCCCATGCTGCGGAATCAGCTTCCACCCCTCAAATTAAGGTATGTCTGGATGTGTCCCAAGGAACACCATGTACTTATAAAGCCTCTTTTATCATTATTAAACTGGCAAACGCTGAGGGCGATGATGGAAAATGGGTTACGGGAAGAGAAGCCCTCTATATAGGGCAGGGAGTGCTCACACACGTGGAACACCCCTTACAGAACACCTGCCTATACCAGGGGTCCCCCAACCTTTCTGAGCCTGTGGGCACCTTTGGGATTCTGATACAGGGCGGTGGGCGTAGCCACAAAATGGCCACTACGAGAGGCAGCCCCCCCCCCCCCAGGTTTGGCAGTACTGTTGCTGTTGGACCTGTCGGCAGAGTTCAACGCGGTCGACTATCAGTTAATGATCCACCGCCTAGCTGACATAGGAGTTCAGGGGCTTGCCTTGCACTGGCTTGCCTCCTTTCTCCGTGGTTGGGGACAAAGGGTGGCATATGGGGAACAGCTCTCCCAGAGGTACCCACTGGAGTGTGGAGTGCCTCAAGGGGCGGTGCTTTCCCCGATGTTATTCAGGATCTACATGCACCCCTTTGCCCGGATTGCCTGGAGTTAGGGGCTGGGATGTCACCAGTAGGCGGACGAGACCCAGCTCTATCTGATGTTGGAAGGTCAGTCTGGCTCCAGACTGGAAGATCTGGACCGGGCGTTACAAGTCGTGGCTGGTTGGCTTAGACTGAGCTGACTGAAATAGAATCCGATGGAGATGGAGGTCCTGCTCCCGACCTTTGATGGGGCGCCACTGGTGGCAGCGCCGGAGGTGAGTAGCTTGGGAGTGCTCTTGGATGCCTCCTGAACAATGGGGGCCCGGGTAGCACCCACCGCCAGGTCGGCCTTTTATCATCTTCGGTTAATTGGGCAGTTGGTTCCCTTCCTCGAACGCAATGACTTGGCAACGGTGATCCACACAATGGATGGATCGCCTCGAGACTAGACTACTGTAACGCTCTCTCTATGGGGCTGCCCTTGTCGCAAATCTGGAAGCTGCAGCTAGTGCAAAATGCTGCGGCCAGGCTCCTGATGGGCCAACCTCGTGAGGGAGAACATCCAGCCTGTCCTGAAGGCATTGCACTGGCTGCTGATAGCATACCGGATTTGCTTCAAGGTGTTGGTTCTTACCTTTAAAGCCCTTTATGGCCTGGGTCCAACATACCTGAGGGACCACCTTTCCCCATATATACCCCAGAGAGCACTATGGTCAGGGTCACAAAACCAATTGGCCCTCTCAGGTCCAAAGGATGCCAGGCTGGTTGCAACCGGGTCCAGGGCTTTCTCGGTGGTGGCTCCATACTGGTGGAATGAGCTCCCGGAAGAGCTCAGGGCCCTGCAGGAACTTTTACAGTTCCACAGGGCCTGCAAGACAGAGCTCTTCCACCGGGCCTTCAACTAGGAGCGGCCACCATTATTAATAACAACCGAAACCTACAGAGCCTGATTCAAGGTTTGCTACTGACAGCTTGAGAAGATCAGCAAGTTGAACATTTAGACAATTCATGGTATGCACCCATGTGGTACCGACATCTTTATGATATCAAAATAACACCGCCAGCACTTTAATATTAATATTGTACTGGTTTTAATGAACTGCTTTTAGATGGTTTGTGGTGATATGCTTGTTATTTATGTATTTACCCCTATATAAGCCACCCTGAACCTGCCTGGGCGGGGAAGGCAGGGCATAAATTGAAATAAATAAAATAAAAATAAATAAAACATGAGGAATACTTAAAAAAAAATACACCGGGACAGAGGCGTGCGAGAAAGCATAAAACCAACACCGCCATGGCAGATGCTGCCGAAACAACATCCTTTTAAGCTGCACAGCCAAACCCAGTCTCCGATGGCCAGTCAGGAAGCCCCGATGGGCAGAAGCCCCACCCACTTCCTGAAAACACCGAGAAAGTGGGCGGCGACCCACAAAAGCTCCTCCCCTGCCACAAATTTTGTTGGTCTTTAAGGCACTCCTAGTCCACAGGTACCACTTTGGGGACCTGATCTGAACTCTTCGGCCCCACCCCTGACTTGTGTCATATACTTTTCACGCAGCGTATTTGCTTTATGCGCTTTTATGTCCAGGCTTGATTTTATGGGCATACTTTTAATTGACCTGCTCTGAGGGTTTTTTTGTTTTTTTTTAATTAACTTGGCTGGTTACACTGTATGTATTTTTTTAAACCTGCTGTCAACTACCAGGAACCTGCTGTCAACTACCAGGAACAACCATTTACATACAGTTAAGCAATCCCATGTAAAACGAGAGCCCCATTGAATTCCCAACATGTAGGGCATTAAGGTATAATAAATACATAATACCATTTAAAATGCACGCTAAAATCATTAATATCTTCCAAATCGCGCCACAAGGAGAAAAGAGATGGACCCCTGTGTATGTACACCTGTGTCGCTTACTATGAAAGTTTATCACATGAACACAAAACTCGGCTATTCTCTTGGCCTGGAAGATAGCTGGATTCTCATCTATTAAAAGTTTCTCCAGCTGGGCCTTATCCACAAAAACTGTTTGTCTATCTAAGAAGGGGGAAAGCCAGTTGGGTGTAGTGGTTAGGAGCATGGACCCTAATCTGGGAGACCCAGGTTTAATTCCTCATTCCTCTACATGCACCTGCTGGTGTGACCTTGGGTCAGTCACAAGTTCTCTCAAAGGTGTTCTCTCAGGAGCAGCCCTCGGAAGAGCTCTCTCAGCCCCACCCAGGGTGTCTGTTGTGGAGAGGGAAAGGGAATGGAGAGTGTAAGCCGCTCTGAGATTCCGAGTGCAGGGCAGGGTATAAATCCAGTCTCTTCTTCTAATCTTTTCCCATAGTTCTTCATAAAAGGGGTAGTGGGAAAAGACATGTCCTAGTGATTCCACTTCACCTGGTGTAGTGGTTAAGAGCGGCAAGGACTCTAATCTGGTAGAACCAGGTTTGATTCCCCTACTCCTCCACATGCAGCCAGCTGGGTGACCTTGGGTCAGTCACAGTTCTCTCAGAGCTGTTCTCTCAAGAGCAGTTCTCTCAGAGCTCTCTCAGCCCCACCTACCTCACAGGGTGTCTGTTGTGGGGAGGGGAGGGGAAAGGAAGGAGATTGTAAGCCACTCTGAGACTCGGAGTGAAGGGCGAGGTATAAATCCAATCTCTTCTTGTTCTAAAATGCAGGAGCAAAGTCTTTCTGCATATGGGATCTTTTTATATCTCACTTCTAGTACCATTGGTGGCATAGCTGCGCATCTAGCCAGGGAAAATGCTCTCCTACAAGAAGGAACATTCAACTGGCTAAGATATTGGGCCATGGACATTACATATCTCAGCTTCATGGGAGCCATAAATAATTTGGTGATTTCATTCAGTCTTCTTGGCGCTTTATGTCTCTAATCCTTTGTTTAAGAATGCACTTCGCCCGATCACTATTCTGAACCAAGAGGGCACACCACGAAAGTTCCATCTATATATCTAATAGCCAAGTGCCCCCGTGCATGCGGATATCTAAATCCGCAGATCGGGGGCACTTGGAGGGCAGAGATTTTCCTGCACACTTGGGGAACTCTCTAGGTGTGCAGAAAAATCCTAAAAGTTTAAAAAACTATATGGGGATATTTAAATCCCCGCAAAAGTAAAAGAGCGTTCCCTGCGCATGCACAGAGAACGCTCTGGGAACTTTGCAACTGGCTAGCGGCTGAGAGCCACTGCGGCCTCGCTGCCGGTGCCAGGTGGTGGGGGGGAGGGAAGAAGACTTAGCTACAGCTGCTTCCTCCTGGAGCTGCAGCCTTTTAGGAATCCTCCCCCTCCCGCGAGTCCCACCTCTTGTTCTTTCTAATTTGCTCTCAACCATTCGCACCTGCCTTGGCTGGCAGAGGCCTTGCGTTATTGGGGGAAGGAGGTCTTCTTGATTCGCAGGAACCTTAAGCCGCCGAAAAGCAGACGACGACAAAATTCTAGCTGGTTACATTGATTTGGCTGTGTCTTCGTTGTAGGCCGTGAGTAGCTGAAGCAGTGAGCCGTGACTCACAGATGCTCATACCCTACCACACATTTTCTTAGTCTTGAAGGCGCTACTGGACACATCTTCATTAAGTTGTATGCTATTTTGCCATTCACCAACGTAGAGGTATCCGTCTATATATACAAACCGGTAACTTCCATTTCAATGTCTCTGAGGAAGTGTGCGTGCACACGAAAGCTCATACCTTGAATAAAGCTTTGTTGGGCTTAAAGGTGCCACTGGACTTACACTTTGCTTTTTTCTACTGTCTTAATTGTGAGCTTCCGGGAACAGGGCCGGAGAGGAGGCCTACGGGTTTTCTAAACAAACCAACAACGAAATTCGCTGTACAACTGCTACTCCAGCAGCCTAGAACATCTGGCAAGCTTGGCCATAAGACCTTTTTCTTTTCAGGAAACAATCCCTGGATGCAGGAACTCCCAAAATCCACACAGTGTTCACACGATTTCTAAGAACTTCACTGAACTGCCACGAATCCTTTCCGATGACGAAGTCTGACACCAGCCAGGGCTCAAACTAGTCAAAACGCTGGAAGAGCTGCAGTTTATTTATACACGGACTTCATCTATACCATGCCTTCCCCCCCAATGTGGACCTCCAAGTGGCTTCCATCCTTCTCCTCCATTTTACCCTCACAACAACCCTGTGAAGTAGGTAGGGTTGCCAAGTCTTAGGGACTCACCGGCGGGGGGGAGTCCTCCTCTGGCCGGGAGTTTCTCCTGGTGCGCGCGCGCCCAGCAATGTCACCAGAAGTGACGGCAGCAAGTTGGGGGCGTTGCCAGGGCGACGCTCTGGCAATCGCCCCAAAACTCTGTGGTATCATAGAGTTTGGGGGCGATTGCCAGAGCATCGCCCTGGCAACGCCCCTAATGTGCTGACATCACGTCCGGTGACGTCATTACGTTGTCCTCGCTGGACGACTTCAGGGGTGGGGTTCCCCCCGCCGGCCAAATGCTGGCCGGCGGATCGGGAACCCCTTTAGCGGGGGATCCCCCGCCCCCCGGGCTGACTTGGCAGCCCTAGAAGTAGGTTAGGCCGAGAGTCTGTGACTGGCCCAAGGTCACCCAGCGAGCTCCCATGACTGGGGATTTAAACTCGTCTCCCCGATTATTAGTCCGACGCCACACCACACTGGCTCGCTGATCTCCAGTGCATGTTTTCCTTCGTAAATCGTGACCCTTTCGGCGGTTCGTCTGGTTTCACCCCGGGGATAACGACAGCGAGGGAATCAAAGGAGCCAGAACCACACAGAAGCAACAACAGACCAAGGCACGGGATCAAAACAGGGCACGCGAGGACGCTATGGGGAGAGGTCCGAGAACACGGAACGCAGGGGACTGGGGAAGAGGGCAGAGAAGAACCGGATGGTGCCAACAGTCAGCAGCCAGCTCTGTGGAGGGGGGACTGCGGGAGGACACCGAGTCAACTACGCCCCTCCCCTCCCCAGAGCTAGGAGCTGCATGCAGCCTTGCCCTTTGACCTCGGCTTTGCGGGGGGGGGGGGGGGGGGGAGGAGAGAGACGGGGAAACTGTGGTGCGAGAGATTAGTGGCCTCGGAGGCCTGGCCTCCAGATCAGGCTATAGCTGTTCATTCTGGGATTGGTGGAGGCTGGAGACACACCTTCGCCTGATCTACCTCTCTCAGCTCTTTGCCCAGATACTTCAGATTCCAGGACACAGAGAAAGAGAGAGAGAGAGAGAAAGAGAGAGAGAAAGAAAAGAGCCTCAACAGGCTAATGCCCACTAGAATTAAGATTAACAAGCGTCATGCGGCAAGGACGCCTGGCTGTGCCCAGAGCAACTCCTGGCAGCGCCAGGCACTCATTATTACTAATGCAGATCCCTTTGTGGCTTGCCAGCCAAGATGCCAACCACACCCTGCCCCGGGTGCTAAACGGAAGCGGCAGGAAGGCCAGCGATTTCGCCACGGAGGGAAAGCGCACGGTTGCGCAAAAGCCTCTGGTTCGGTGCTCTGGCGACGCAGGGCCATGCCACAGGTTTGGCCCACTTATTAATGATGTCTGGTGCCCGCACGAGTGTCCACGGGGGAGGCACACTCGCGGGAATCGCAGCCACAACCTCCAGTGCTTCGTGCTTCTTTGAAAACACTACGTAAGAGAGGGGCGGCATCGGTTACAATGCCAGCGCGACGGCTGCCCGTCGTTTCGGGTCCCCAGGATAAGGCGGCGCATACGTCAGTCCCCAAACTATTAAACGCCGTAAAGATTGGGGTGCAATGCTAATTCCAGGTCATTCGTCTCTAGTTTCTCGCCACTGTCCTTACTCCTCAGTATCTCCCCGGCTTCATTCAGGAGAGGAGGAAGGATAACACCTCCAGGGGTTCACGACAAGCTGCTCTCATTTCCGAGGAAAGCTTTTGTAGCTGTTAAGTCAAAATGAGTTCAGGTTCCAATGACACTCAGAGCAGCAGCAGAATAAGAGATTAGATTCATACCCCGCCCTTCACTACCCAAAGGAGTCTCAGAGCGGCTTACAACCTCCTTTTCCCTTCCCCTCCCCACAACAGGCACCCTGGGAGGTGGGCGGGGCTGAGAGAGCTCTGACAGAAACTGCTCTTTTTCAAGGACAGCTGTGCCAGAACTACGGTTTGCCCAAGGTCATCCAGCAGGTGCAAGCGGAGGAGTGGGGAATCAAACCCGGTTCTCCCAGATTAGAGTCCGCGCACTTAACCACTACACCAAACTGGCTCTTATAGATCAGGGGTGTCAGACATAAGGCCCGGGGGGGGGGGGGGGGGACTGGCCCATCTGGGTCTCTTATGTGCCCCGTGAGCAACTGATGCTGGGGGAGTGGGCGGAGCCACTCCATTGTGGCTTCAGCATGGCAGAACTACCTTGTCTGCATCAGGCAAGCAGCGTGGGAGCTGCATGGGTGCCTCGCCAGTCCGCCTATGTGGGTTTTCCTCTGCACCCCCCTCCCAGCCTATGGGGCCCTGCGGTGCGGACACACCAACTCAGAGCTGACCAGCTGCTGATTTATAAAGTTTATATCTCCAGTACCTGGCGTGATGTTTTAAGGCATACGTGGCCTGATCCGGGCCTCGTGACAAATGAGTTTGACACCCCTGTTATAAATAGTTTCCCACCCGATCCAAGGTTCAAAAGGAAGGGAAACGGAATGCGGCAAAGGTCAACCACGATTATACTTGCTCTTCCTAAACGTTTTGTACTACCTGATCAAGATATTTTTGTCTAGATAGGAAATAAGATAACAGCAATGTCCCAGTTCTTGCTAAGGCGGCGCATATGTACTTGTCACATCAGCATTACTTACAATACCCCTGCAAGGGAGGCACCGCGGTGGCGAAAAGTGAGGTCAAGTCGCAGCTGGTTTACGGTGACCCCGTAGGGTTCTCCATGTGAGAGATGTTCAGAGGTGGCTTGTCAGTTTGGTGTCGTGGTTAGAAGCGCGGACTCTGATCTGGGAGAACCGGGTTCGATTCCCCACTCCTCCACATGCAGCTGCTGGCATGACCTTGGGTCAGTCACAAGTTCTCTCAGAGCTGTTCTCTCACAAGCAGTCCTCAAAAGAGCTCTCTCAGCCCCACCTACCTCACAGGGTGTCTGCTGTGGGGAGAGGAAAGGAAGGACGCTTGCCTGCCTAAAGCAAAATTTAAAAAAACTCCACACAGCCCATCAGAAGCCTTCTGTGAGAAAAGCCCCACCTGGTCCTGCCCACGTCCTAAAAACACTCGGGGTGCTGCCAAAAAAGGTGTGGGCAGGTGCCACAGTGCCTACGGGCAACACGTTGGCGATCACTGAAACAAAACTACTAGACGGACCTCTCCTGTCCCAAATGCCTGGTTAGATAAACAAGATATGCAAACTAGTGAGAAACCATGGAGAGGATTAATTTGCGGGCACTACACCACCCACACAGACACAGCGACGAAAGTGTTTAAAGTAACCCTCATCCGAATTATCTTTTGAGTCGAAGAGACGGAATCAGGGCTGTGGAAAGACAGTTCGTTAAAAAGCAGCAAATGGAAGCTACCTGCCGGCAGGAGAGACGGCACTGCAGTGTAAGGTAGCAGAGACTGTGGCGAGGCCAAAGAACATGCGCTTGCATGCCCACAGACACCCACGGATTGATCCATGCGCACGGCCCCAGGGCTAAACAAAAGACTCCAGCGCCGAACCCTAAAGCTGTGAAAAGGTACCTTGCAGGTACTGGAGAAGACTCTCGAGAGTCCCTTGGACTGCACGGAGATCAAATCAGTCAATCCTAAAAGAAATCAACCTTGACTGTTCCCTGGAAGGCCAGATCCTGAAGCTGAAGCTCAAATACTTTGGCCCCCAAATGAGAAGGGAGCACTCCCTGGAGAAGACCCTGATGCTGGGAAAGACGGAAGGTCAAAGAAGAAGGGGGCGGCAGAGGATGAGATGGTTGGACAGTGTTTTCGATGCAACGAACATGAAATTAAGCAAACTCCGGAGCACGAGGGAAGACAGGAGGGCCTGGCGTGATGTGGTCCGTGGGGTCGCGAAGAGTCGGACTTGACTGTGGGACTGAACAGCAACAAAAAGGGGCACCCCAGCGTCATTGGCCGGGGGGGGGGGGTCTGAAGGGTGACCCTGAAGATCATAGACTGGCGGGGGTGTAAGCCCCCAAAAGTTTCGGACACCCCCTTGCCATCTTGCGGGGAGGGCGGGGTATAAGTTAATAAATAAATACGCAGCTCCCGACCAGAGTCCAGCAACCCTCAAAAACTCCAGGTTCTCCCCCATATTACTTTCTTTTCTCACCCACATAGATGCTGGGAAGCGGGAGGCAAGAGACGAGGAGCTCCCCCCCCCCACAAAACACACAGTTAGGGTTGCCATCCTCCAGGTGGGGCCTGGGGATCTCCCGCTTTTACAGCTGATTTCCCAGCTGACAGAGATCGGCTCCCCAGGAGAAAAGGGCTGCTTTGAAGGGTGGACTCTATGGCATTGTACCATCCTGAGGTCCCTCCCCTCCCCAGACCTCGCCCTCTCCTGGATCCACCCCCAAAGTCTCCAAGTATTTTCCAACCCAGACCTGGCAACCCTACACACAGTGGATTCTACACACCATCTCCTTCTCTTGGGGGGCGAGGGCGAGGCAGGGAAACCTGGGTTCGAATCCCTCCCCCCGCCACGAAACTCACGAGGGGCGCATTCTATCTGTCAGCCTACCTCAAAGGGCTGTTGTAAAAGATAAAAAGCGGGAGGGACTGCCCCCCCCCCGAGCCACCTTTAAAGACGGGAAGGGTCAGAAATAAATACCATGTATGGTTTGGGGGGGGGGGGCTGATTTAACTATTCAAGCCTCCACGACGCCTTGAAAGGAGAGAAAGGGCTGATTTAACTATTCAAGCCTCCACGACGCCTTGAAAGGAGAGAAAGGGCAAGCCCACCTTCTGCCTCCCGCCTTCTCCAATGGGATCGCCCAGTGCCCAGGGGAAGAACACACCCAGACCCCACCATCACACCTCCAGGGGGGGAGCCGCTCCCACACTCACCCAGACGGGGCTCCGTCTCCTGCTCCTGCGGCCCTCCAGCCGGCCCCCCTCCAAACCGGCTTCCGCCTGGGATCGAACGCTTGCAGGCGACACATGACCGGCGCGCACCAATGGGGAGAGGGCGGAGCTGGCGGGGCGGTCCGTTGTAACGTCATCGGAGGCAGGGTTGCCGTGGTAACCGCGTCCCGGCCCCGCTTCCGCCTTCCCTGCTGTCGGCCTTAAAGGGCCCGCGCGCTCTGGAATGCAGCCGGGGGAGAGGGGGGGGGGGGAGAAGGACAGTGGCTGCCGCTCTGCAAGTGCCACGGTGTAGATGGGACTTTCCCCCCTGGATTGGAGCAGTTTTTTCATATGCACGCATGTGTGCATGGGGTCTACTGGGAAGTAACGCCCCTTAAATGGGTATGAGGTTTCCCGTGCACGTACTCTTCCTCAGATACATTGACATGAAAAGTTGACAGTTCATATATCTAGTGTTAGTGTTATTATTATTCTTTAGTGTTATTAGTGTTATTATAATTTAGCGGTATTCTTCTTCTTCTGAAAGGTGGCTGTTTGGATGAAGTTTATCAAAGAAACGAGAACAGCATTCCAGAGAACCTCCTCATGATGTTATTTGATGATGTTATTTATGTTAATTTTGCTATTTGTGTTTATTAATCTGTATATTACTTTGACTGTATGCACTTAATTAGAATTAGTGTCATACACAGCCTTGTTTGGTTTCTCTTTTGGCTCACTTGATATATAGATATATACCTATATCACGTGTATATATATGTGTGTGTGTGTGTGGGTATATATATATATATAAAATGTATATGTATAACGTATATATACATATATATGTGACCTGTATGTACTGGAGCTGCCAGGGAAAGCTGCCAGTATAGGACACTGTGTATAATAGTCGCGGTGGCTCAGTGGTTAAGATGCTGAAGCTGACCGGAAGATCAGACTCAGTAGTTCAGCAGTTCGAGACCCGAGTGCCGCATGATGGAGTGAGCTCCCGTCTCTGGCCCCTGCTCTTGCCGACCTAGCCAGAAGCAAGAGATTGCAAGGAGATAAATTGGTACTGCTGCGATGGGAAGGGAACAGCGTTCCATGCATCTCGGTGTCTAGTCATGCCAGCCACATGACCACGGAAATGTCTTTGGACAACGCTGTCTCTTTGGCTTGGAAATGGAGTCAGATTCACCCTCTAGAGTCGGATTTGACTGGCTTTCGAGCAAGGACACAAGGCACAATAATTTCTCTTTTTCTTTGTGCACCGTTCCTGGAAGTACTGTGCCTTATGTCTTGTATATACATCACGGTCCTTGAAAAAGATTGTATTCCAAAGGGGTAAATTACTAGAGTCCCCTGGGACTAGTGATTGTGAAACTGACAAGGTACAGTTTGAAGGTTTGAACAGAGTGTAAACCTGCACTTGGGTGTATTGTTTGCGTGAAATCAATGTTTGATAATATTTGACACCAATATTTATATAACAGTATAGAAAAATAAAACGCACAAAATAGATCTACCTTAAGCATACATATACACACTGTCATATCCTTTTTGCATAACCTCCAGGTTGAGCCTGGTGATCTTTCTCCCTACATTATTACTCTCCAGAACATAGAGATTAGTTCCCCTGGAGAAAATACCTGTTCTAGGGGGTTACTCTGTTGCATCACATCCCTGCTGTGTTTGCCCCCCAAACTCTGCCCTCCCCAAGCTTCATCCCCAAATCTCAAGGAATTTCCCTATCCAGAGTTGGCAACCCAAGTGCATAGTCCCATTTTACAGATGGCAAACTGAGGCTGGGAGGTGTTAACCACAGGCCTGTGGCCAGCTACGAATGAAGTGGAGTTTAGGCATCAGTTCCAAGTTTGACAGTTGGCTGCCTGTTTGCTTTCCAGACTTAAAGGGACATGCAACCCAAAAGAAGATGGTCTCTGCACTTTCTTTATTGAGGAGCCCCAGAGAGTTATAGTGGGATCTGAAGCCCCTTCATGAGATGCCGGTGTTGGCAGTTGCTGTGGAACTTCCGGCACTTGTTCTTCTGGTGGTGAAGACGATGCTTATTCTTGGGGTGGGAATGGCGACGGTGGCGTCCTAAGAAAGGGGGAAAGAAGAAACCAACTTAGAAACTGACTGGCCCCAGACACTATCTCCTTTCCGTCTCTTATGTACCACACGGGAGCTGTGGGTCTGGGTTGCCAGGCTCCCAGTGGGGCCTGGAGATATCCTAGAATTACAATCTCCAGAAGATCGGTTTCCTTGGAGAAAACGGTGATGATTTCTGAATCGCCCAACCCCAGAGGGCAATTTACAGAATAAAAGCAGATAAAATACAACCAACATGATAAAATTGTTATTACAATGCACTAATAAAACAACCAGTCCAGATGGCGATCAACCCCCCTTTTTGGCAGGTTTTGGCAGTGCCATCTGCGTGGCAGGGCAGGGGATGCAGGGCCAAAAATAAAAAAGGAGGGTGCCAGTCTCCCGTTGCTGCCCTCAACCAAAAGCCTGGCGGAACATCTCTGCCATACAGGCCTTGCAGAATAGCACTAGGTCCCGCAGGGCCCGGATGTTATTCGGCAGAGAGTTCCACCAGGTTAAGGACTGCTGGACCTCCCTAGGACCGGGGATCACTAGCAAGTTGTTATGGCTACTTCAGAGCATTATACCTTGCTGAGGTCCTTCGCCTCCCCCGTCTCCACCCACCAAATCTCCAGGAATTTCCCATCCCAGAGTTGGCAACCCTAGAATGGGTCTTAATTCTTGGGCCTCTTCTTGAAGCCAGCTAATTCTTGTCAGCAGGGACCTTCTCAGCAGTATCGGTCACCCCAAACACGGGCAAAAAAAAATCACCCTCTGGGACGGAAGCAGAGAAAATGTACTTCCGGTGGGTTCTTCTGTGCTTGGACACCTGCCCCACAAGAGGCAGAGCTCCTTCTCCTTTTTCCCATGGGTCTCCCCCCTCCCCCCCCAATGCCTCACATCCCTGTCTCCCTCTTTGTTGCTGTGGGGCCGGTGGGAGGTCATTTGCATATGACTTCAATCGAGATTTGTCAAGAATTTGGGATGGAGCTCTGAGACCCCTGTGACCGATTTCGGTCCTTTTAGAGGATTCCAATTCAATTTATTATTACTGTCGCCGACCGGTACAATTCAATCGATTTGAAACACAATGAAAAAGAACCCCCAATTTTCCATAATAACCAGGAAAAGCTCATATTACTGTAAAAGTTTAAGGGTTACAGAAAATTATGAAAGAGACCTTTTAAACCATTTAAAGAGTCACTTTAAAATATTTTTATTTAAAATGTAAAAGTGTGGCCTATTTGCGTTCCTTATAACTCTGGACATAGAGTCTGATTGGAGCACTCGATGTGACCTTGAAGTGTTGAGGAGAGGAGAGTTTGGATTTATACCCCGCCCTTCCCTACCCGAAGGAGTCTCAGAGCGGCTTATGAACTCCTTTCCCTTCCCCTCCCCACTGTGAGATAGGTGGGGCTGAGAGAGCTCTGACAGAAACTGCTCTTTTTCAAGAACAGCTCTGACAGAACTACTTGCTTGCCCAAGGTCATCCAGCAGGTGAAAGTGGAGGAGTGGGGAATCAAACCCGGTTCTCCCAGATTAGAGTCTGCGCACTTAACCACTACACCAAACTGGCTCTCTCTTGGAGCTGGCGTCAGCATACCCTGAGGTGGGGCAGCTGTTACGGCCCCAGGCTTCTGGTGGGGCCCACTGCCGCTCGGACTCCCATCCACGCACCTCCTTTGCCAGGTGTCTGCACCTGTGTTCCCAGCTGTCATTGAGGAAGGGCATGTCAGTTGTACACTTCTAGTGGTCATGGCAGCGCCACTCTTTGCTGGATACGCTGGCCAGTGCTTTCGGGGAAAAGGTGTGGCGGTGGCGGTGGGCAGATGGGGTGCCTCGGACCAGGGACCCCAGGAAACTGGCTCTGTCAAGCATTCGTCTAGGATGCTTAACGGTATTTTTCTTACCTGACTGAGGCACGACGAATCCTTCACAGGGACACACATGCCCGAGTCTCTTCTGTGTCTGAGACCTTTGTAAACCTAAAATGACAACAGTAGTAGAAGAAGAAGAGCTGGTTTTATACCCTGCCCTTCGCTACCTGAAGGAGTCTCAAAGCGGCTTACAATCACTTTCCCTTCCTCTTCCCACCACAGATACCCTGTGAGAAAGGAGGAGGAGGAAGAGGAAGAAGAGGAGGAGGAGTTGGTTTTATACCCTGCCCTTCACTACCCAAAGGAGTCTCAGAGCGGCTTACAATCTCCTTTCCCTCCTCCCCACAACAGGCACCCTGTGAGGGAGGAAGAAGAAGAAGAGTTGGATTTATACTCCACTCTTCACTTGGAGTCTCAGAGCAGCTTACAATCTCCTTTCTCTTCCCCTCCCCACAACAGACACCCTGTGAGGTAGGTGGGGCTGAGAGAGCTCTTTCGAGAGCAGCCCTTGAGAGAACAGCTCTGAGAGAACGGTGACTGACCCAAGGTCACCCAGCCAGCTTCGTTTGGAGGAGTGGGGAATCAAACCCGGTTCTCTGGATTAGAGTCTGCCGCTCTTTTTTCTAAACTTATTTTTTATTTCCATTTTTTTCAGCAGACCAAACAAAACCAGAATCTGCCGCTCTTAACCACTACACCAAACTGGCTCTCTGCATGTTAAGCTGGGAGTGTGTCAGGATTTGGGGGATGAGATCATCGGTGGGTCCCCGTAAACAGAGCACCTGCTTGGATTGAGCCAGCGGGGGGTTTAGTGTCAGAGAAGGATCGAAGAGACTCAGGTTCGAATCCCCCACTCTACCGCAGAAGCTCCCTGGACGACCTTGCTCCAACGGCTTTCTTTCCAGGGTTGTGATGAAACAAGGAAAGAGGAAACCACGGCTGAACCCTTTGAAGGAAAGCAGGATATAAAAAATATGCCACCTAACTAGAATCAACGGTTAACCTGTATGAGGAAACATCAAACCAGAGAATGAGATAAATGCAGGACAGACACAGGGAACTTTCGAAAGGCACGCCCGGATGGCAAACAAACCCAGACTCTTTCGGCAGGGGAAAGCGAAACCAGAGTTTGCTCACCGAGGTGGTGTGGCACTCACCCGGGCAAAGGCAGAGCCCGCTTCCACTCCTGTCTGGGTCAGGTCTTGTGGGCTTCCCCTCCACGTGGCCAACATGGAATCCTCGATCTGGTCCAGAAAGAGGGGACAAATTAGCAGCGGATCGGCTCAGAAAGCAGTGCCACACGTATAAAGTGTTTTCCGGAACTGGCAGAGAACAGATGCCTGCTTAAGCTGACAAAATTTAAGTGGGGCCAGACTGGGCAGAAACCCCCCGGAAAAGAAGATAAGCCAGCCGCCGTGCCCCATGTACTCCTTGAAGTAACCGAATCTGGGAGGAGGTTGTTCGCTTTCTCATGAACCCCTGAGCCGGCCTTCTAATAGCCCCATTCACACAGTGAATGCACATTCAGTCTGGGTACAGCAGGGGTCCCCGACCTTTTGTTGTTGTTGTAGTTTTGTATTTTTCATGTGTGTGTGTGCACATGCACCTGGAAGTCATGGCGACCTCTGGTGACTGAACCCTACTGGAGGCCCGGAAGATATTCAGAGAGGTGGCTGTATGAATCCTGCCCCCGCCTCCTGGCTGCTGGTATTCCGAGGAGGTCTCCCATCCAAGTATTTGCCAGAGTCGACCCTGCTTAGTTTCCGAGATCTGACGAGATCGGGCCAGGCCCGTAGTTACAGTGGAGCATCTCGGAGCTAGGCCCCCCTAACTTATTCACAGGGCCCCCTGACTTCCCATCCAGCCCAAGGCCCCTTACAGAAAATTTCCCAGCAATTACAACTGATTTGCAGATGACCAAGATCAGTTCTCCTGGAGACAATGGCTGCTTTATAAGTGGACTCTATGGCATTATACTCTGCTGAAGTCCCTCCGCACCCCAAACCCGGCCCTCCCGAGGTTCTACCCCTCAAATCTACAGGTATTTCTCCACCCAGAGTTGGCAACCCTGTAACTGGCTATGGAACCGCTTTCCAGACCCTTGGAACCCAGAAGACATGGCATAGGAGGAGGAGGTTTTCTACCTTAGCTGCCACTGCATAACCCCAAATCAACATAAGTCAGGGGTGGAGGGAACCAAACCTGTTACCATGAGGATGTCCTCCCATGCCACCCACTTGGGGCAACAAAAGGACTTGAGACAGCCCTACCTTATAGCTCAGCAGAAGGAAATAAACATGGCTTGCCTCCCTCTATTTTCCCTCCCCTCTGCCACCCCACCAGCCACAGCTGGAACACTCGCCTGGAGCTTCCTTCTAGAGCCTGTTGTATTTCTTCCCACAACGGCCCTCACTCCTAGTTAATAATAATTGGGAGAAGTTTTTTACATTCTCTCTCCCCTCCCCGCTGCATGCCTTCACCAGTCGCTGTCCCAAGGAAAAGCCAAAAGCCAAATAGACTCTTGTGTCTGCCCAAGTGAGGGGAAAACCCACTTCCCTCTTCAAGGAAGAAATCTGATGCTACCTGGCCTTGGTTTGGAGGAGAATGCCCGTAAAGGATTTTTTTTAAACCCTCCCCCCAGTAATAACAGCTATTTTTCATACTGCTGCCTGGCAGAAGAAAGATCACATGTAGGATTCTTAAATGGTGAATAATAAATCTGCTATGGACAGCACTGCATCATGCAGCAGTGAGTTCCACAGGTTAATTTTACATTTATTCCTTCCTGGATAGCCTCTCCACAAAGGTTCAAGAACATTCCCAATAGCCCTGACCTGGATAGCCCAGGCAAGCCCAATCTCATCAGATCTCGGAAGCTAAGTGGGGTCAACTCTGGGAAGTACTTGGATGGGAGACCTCCTTGGAATACCAGCAGTCAGGAGGTGGGGGCAGGCTTTATTCAGCCACCTCTCTGAATATCCTCCAGGAGTCACCAGAGATCGCCATGACTTCCAAGTACACACACACACATACATATTTTAAAAATGCCCAAAAATACCCCCCCGCCAGAACATTCCCAATGAAATAACATGGAATACAAAAGTAGAAGACAATCCACTAATAAATTAAGGGAGGGTATTAACCACAATAATTTATTTTTAAATGCAGGGATATGAAAAGCAGCAATTAAAATGGCAACAAATGCTTGTAAAGAATGCTGGTGAAAAGACGAGCGACTAAAACAGCGACGTTAAAATGACGTTTGAAAGCCAGCAACATGAATCACCAAACTTGCAAGCCTAGATCAGAAGCGCCCTTCCCCGACTAAAATCCGAAAGAGCCTACGAGTGCCTAAAATTCAAAAGAGCGGGCAGCAGGGGAATTTCACAAGGGGGGGGGGGGTGCCGCCAGGGAAAAGGCCCTGTCGGTAGCGGAATTCTGTTCACGCAGCAGAAGGCCTTGGATGGCGACCTGAATATCCGGGGCAGCTCTGTACAGGAAAAGATTCACGTTAGGCATGACAAAGGTGCTTCCTTGGCCGGTCCCAAACCCTGCATCCAGCTTCCTCCAGTCCTGTTCTGCCTTGGTAAGCAAAGACACTGTTCATTCCCCAGCTAACTGTATGTGAGGAGGGCAGACCATAACGTGGACGGGGAATAAAGGGAGGGCAGACCCCATGGTCCTCGCTCACCTTTCTCTCCTGAGAAGCAAGAGGCAGAGAGGAACAGCGGCAGCATCCAGACCAGGAGCCTTCCCATTTTAGTGGCAGTGCCGCTGCCCGCAGGACCTTCTCCACCGACCTTTTATGATTAGGGACTTTTCCCCCTCATGCTGCTGCCTTCCCCCTTCGCCTGATGTCATTTTGGGGAAGGCTTAGAGTGGGGTAGAAAAAGGGATAATCTCAGGGCACCGGTGCGGAACAACTTCCTTGTAACAGAATCTGCTTGACTTTGTTTGGAGAGCTGTTGAAAAGCTTGTCTTCAAACAAAGGAGATTTCCCGCTGCCTCCGCCACCCCCCCACCCCCCACGCTTGGCACAGGTGGTAGTGGAAAGAAGTAGAGAAGAGCTGGAGCCGGGGGCAGGGAGGTTCAAGGGCCATCAGTCAAGCTTAAGAGAAGGGATTGCATTCCCTTCTTCTCACGCCACCCGGCAGGTGTCGGAAGGGAGGGGTCAAAACCCACAGTACTGGGTGACCGTATGCAAAGGAACAAGGTTTGAGTCCAGTGGTACCTTTAAGACCGACAAGGTTTATTCTGGGACCTGGGTCTAAGCCTGGGACCTGGGTCAGATATCTGAAGAAGTGTGCATGAACACAGAAGCTTGGGCCCAGAAGCACACTTTATGTTGACGCTTAAGGTTTACGTCCCTTCGGCATTCCAGTGAACTTGGCGATCTAACGGCCCCAAAGAAAGAGATGTTCATTGGTAAGGCAGACATTTCCCGCTTGAAATTGAAGCCTTCCACCTCGACGCAGCCTGGACCAATAAGATTAAGATCCCAATAGCGCCAGCTTGAAAATAATGGATGCAATGGAATCGTGTGGCCTATTTTGTGGGGGGTTTTTCTTAAAAGAGCCACTGGGCTCCAGCTTTGTTCTGTTGCTTCAGACCATCATGGCGACCCCTGAATACATATGCAAAGAAGAAAGGGAGTTGGGCAGGAAGGAGAGAAGCTGCCACTGTAAAGTTCCCTCCTTTATGGTGGGGGAAAGTCACAGCCCACTTAGGGCAATCCCAGAACGTTTTCAAGGGAAGGGACATTCAGGGGTGGTTTGCCATTGCCTGCCTCTGCACAGCGAGCCTGGACTTCCTTGGCAGTCTCCCATCCAAGCACCACCCAACGCCAACCCTGCTTAGCTCCTGAGATCTGAGGAGGTCAGGCTAGTCTGGGACATCCAGGTGAGTTTTTCCTCTTCCGTACCTCTGCTTAAGTCCACGGCTTTCCTTTCCAACTGGGCATCTTCTCACCAATACCATCCTGTCGCTAACTGCAGCTCTTTGCTTGCAGGCCATGGAGCTTTCGCTAGGGTTGCCAATCCTCCAGAGGGTGGCTGGAGCAGCCCCATAGCCAGAAATTTTAAAGGAACCCCTTAAGTGGTGTTTTTCTAGCGTGCGGCCACCCCTCTCCCTTGTAGGAGTGAGGGAAAGGGGCAGTTGCCGGCTGCATGCCTTCCCTGAGCTCCAAGCGGCGATTTTAATGTCACAGAAAGGGAGGGAAGAAGAAGAGGAGGAGGATTGGATTTATACCCCGCCCTTCACTACCCAAAGAAGTCTCAGAACAGCTCACAATCTCCTTCCTCTTCCCCTCCCCGCAACAGACACCCTGTGAAGTCGGTGGGGCTGAGAGAGCTCTTTCAAGAACTGGTCTTGAGAGAGCAGCTCTGAGAGAGCTATGGCTTGTCCAAGGTCACGCCAGCAGCTGCAAGTGGAGGAACGGGGAATCAAACCTGGTTCTCCCAGATTAGAGTATGCACATTTAATCACCACACCAAACTGGTGAGGGGGAGAGGGGCAGCAGCTGTTGTGGGGCACGCCTCACATTTGAGGGGGCAGAGCCCCGAAATGCCCCACCATAGCTACAGGCCTCGGCTGGAGATCTCCTGCTATTGCAACTGATCTCCAGGCAACAAGGATCACTTCATCTGGAGAAAATGGTGGCTTTGGAAGATGGACTGTATGGTATGATGTCACACTGAAGTCCCTCCCCTCCCCTCCCTACATCTTGCCCTCCTTGGGCTCCATGCCCCCCCAAATCTGCAGGTATTTCCAAACCCGGAGTGGGCAACCCTACCTTTAAAGCCAGATGCCTTCAGCAGCAGTGTGGCTCCTCAGATTCAAGTCTTACCTTGTCCACAACCTTTATTATGGTAAATTTCAGGTGGACAGCAGTAGCAAGGAAAAAACCAGAGTTCAGAGGTACCTCAAGAACCTACAAAATTTCCCAGGATATAAGCATGTGTGAGTCAAAGCTTGTATCTGATGAAGTAAGCCTCGACTCACAAAAGCTTATTGGATGGGAAATTTTGGTAGTGTCACTCGACAGGAAGGCTTATTTGTGTGGTTTTAGGCAACATACCTGCTTGCTAGTCATGAGAAGGGAGCTGCGAGTTTGTCAAGCTATTCAGGTGTGTTCAGACAAATTCAGATGGGTCCAATCTGTAGGTTTTTAATGCTAATTTCTTGAGCGGGCAGGGCAGTTTGTGACAGTTGGGCCCTGCTCTACTTATCTGCCACCCACCAATTATCAAAGGCTAATAGTTAAAAGAAAAGTCAATTGAAACTTAGGCGGTGGTCACACGGCAAGGTTTTCACGATTTGTTCCCGTGATAAATTTGATCGGGAATATTTTTTCCCAGGTTGGGATGATCACACATCCCTCCCCAGACCATAAGCATCGCGCGACAAGGCTCTGGGCACTGTCTAGATAGCCATGCCACCACTTGGGCAGCATGGCGTGAGGTTGTGTTTTTTAAAAATAGCTTTGCGCATGCGCTCATGCACATTGCCGAATCACCAGCCCCACCTGGACTCACCATACTCCCTTGTTTTTACAGGTCCCGCCCCAACAGAAAACAAAATAAACCAGTGACATACTACCAAGAGCTGGAGTCTAAATGTGCGCTTGAACGCTGAATTTATTCAGCACAGGATTGCTCAATGCCACAAAGGCGGAAGCTGGGGGGGGGGGGGAACCCTCATAGCGCAATGAACGGTCAGATGACCCTAATTGCAATCCACGCGAGAGATGGCTGTCCAGATTGGCGAAATCGCGGATTTAAAGCGCAAACACCCGGGAAGTAGTTGATTTCCCCGGTGTCGGAAAACTTGCTAGGGAACCAGGAGGATTGTGCGAGTGAGCCCACTTCAGTGCGGGAGGCGGATGTGGCTGTCTGGTCAACGATTTTAAATACGAGAGGGAACAGCGGTGGAACTCGATCAAAATGACCGTGTGACCACAGCCTTACTATGCTGGTGACTCTGAGTGCTTTCTGTGACTGTCACGTTAGTGAATCTCCTTCTGTTCATTTCCATTGGAGAAGTATAACTTTCATTCTTTTTTCTTTTCCCCCCCGTTTGAGATAGTGAGCACTAATTTATGCCACGGCACCCGGAATGTAAATGGGTTCTAGATCAAAATGAGCTTCTTCCTAGAAGCTAAAAATGACTCGACTGAGGCTATTGTACTCTGGTCACATTATGAGAAGGCAGCAGTCACCGGAAAAGACAATCATGCTAAGAAAAGCTAAAGGCAGCAGGAAAAGTCAATAATGCTAGGAGACATTGAAAGCAACAGGAAAAGAGGAAGACCCAAGATGAGATGGATTGGCTCCATTGAGGAAGCCTCGGCCCTCAGTTTGCCAGGCCTGAGTGGGGCTTTCGAGGACAGGACGTTTTGGAGGTCCACTCAAGATTTCTCCTCGCATTGGGTCAAGGGAGTTGCCCAAGGCACCTTTGGCAGGCGATTGTGTTTGAAATTTGTGGTGTGCCTGATCTGGTGCTCCAAAGTCAGCCGGAGATTGCGGCCAGTGGGGTGAAACCAGATCACCTGCTGATTGCCACCGGTCAGACTACAGAGGAAGAGACAGCGGGAACGCCCCACAAGCCTTCTGGAAACGCTCTGCGTGAACTTACTCTCCGTGTAAGCCAGGTGGCAAGATCAGACTAGTAAACTCTGGGGCTGATGCCAGCAAAACCATCAGAGCGCTCAGCCTCCGGGAGTTGTTTCGGGGATTAAGCTTTGTTCACACGGGCAGATACACTTGAAGAACAAAACCCCTTCTCATGGGAGAGGAGCTGGGCCCAAACAAATCGAGATAATGGAGCAATTGTGATCTTAGCAGCGTCTTCCCCCTCTCCCATATGAAAACCAGTTTCCGGCTTTCTGTGGCCCAGCCCGTCATGGCCTAGCGTGCCCAAAAAAACCCCTAGTCCGGGATGGGAATGCCCACTATTGGGAAATGGCTCCATTCAGTAGCTCCAGGTATGACCCCTCTGCCTGACCCCATGCGTGTCCCTGGTTACAAGGGTTACCAACCTCCAGGCGGAAGTTAGAGAAGATGAAGGAGAAAAGATTGGATTTCTACCCCGCCCTTCACAACCTGAAGGAGTCTCAGAGCGGCTTACAATCCCCTTTCCCTTCCCTTCCCCACAACAGACACCCTTTGAGGCAGGTGGAGCTTTCGAGGACTGCTCCTGAGAGAACAGCTTTGAGAGAACTGGTGGTGACTGACCCAAGGCCACTCCAACAGCTGCATGTGGAGGAGTGGGGAATCAAACCCAGTCCTCCCAGATTAGAGTCCACGTTCTTAACCACTAAACCCAACTGGCAGCTGGATCAGCCCAGTGGTTTGTCGAGTCCAGCATCCTGTCTCACATGGTGGCCGGCAAGTTCGTCCGGAGGGCTGTGCATGACCCCGGCCTCAGAGGGGAAGCACAGTCAGGACACCTTTCACGGGGATCTCAGGCCTCTGGGGATGTGCAGAGTGCATTTCAGTCCAAATATCCCTGCACTCCCAACCAATGCTCCCTCTAAGCAAAAAGTCTACTTTGTGAGTTACTGGCATTAAAGGTGTGAGCAAGCAATTTGGCTACTGCATCAGTGAGTTTGCTCTGGAGCCATCCTTCCTGAGCTAAGACAAAAATGGGTGAGCCGGAGGCTAAAAAACTGAAGTAGCTCACAGTAACTCAGCTTAGAGGGAACACTGCTCCCAACTGGGCGCTCCCTCAACCAGCCAAAGGACCACAACCTTTTTTTTTAAAAAAAAAGAATGATCAGCGGACTGCACTTCAGCAGATCACTAGGTGGCAGGATTTCTCTAGGAATCTGTCGCTTTGGCTATTTTTTCCTAAGGTCCTCTTTGGAATCGCCCGCTATTAACAAGAAGCAAGCCCCTGACGGCTATAGAGTGATCTTAAGCAGGCGAAGTTTGATCATCAAAACCATGGACCCCTGTAGAAGGAAGTCCTTGCTCTCAGTTAGAAGCCCCAGGGATCTAATGCTGGTGTACACAGCGCCTTCCCAAAACAGAAGCAGGCAAGCGGTAATAGATGATAAAAGTCACAGATGAGGCGGCCTAATACTGAATCAGACCATCGGTCTATCAAGGTTTGTTTGTTTGTTTGTTTTAAAAAAGAATATTTTTCATTTCCAATTTTTTCAACCCACAAACCGTAAACTAAGCAATAAAACCATAGAGGGGACCAGTGTTCCCACTAAGCTGAGTTAGTGTGAGCTAGATCAGTTTTTTTAGCCTCCAGCTCACATATTTTTGTCTTCGCTCGGGAAGGATGGCTCCAGAGCACACTAACTTATGCAGCGGCCAAACTGCTATTACTGACCAGACACGGTCAAAAATTAAACAGTTGCGACTTTACAGGGTGACTGTGCTGACAGCATACATTCTTGGTTACATATAACAATGCCGTGATGGCGTGCAACAGGGAAGGAAAAAATAAATTAGAACATGATAAAATCTATTTTTGGAAGGATATTGTTATCAGTTAGATAAGAGACTTTATTGGGCGGCAAAGAACAATGCATCACGGTCAGTCTCATCTACTCAGACTGCCAGCAGCTCTCCAGGGTCTCAGGCTGAGGTCTTTCCCATCACCTCCTGCCTGGTCCTTTTAACTGGAGATGCCGGGGATCGAACCTGGGACCTCCTGCATGTCAGGCAGAAGCTCTGCCACTGAGCTACAGCCCCACTTCATGGCTCTCCAGGGTCTCAGGCGGAGGTCTTTCCCATCATCTCCTGTCTGGTCCTTTTAATGGGAGATGCCAGGGATCGAACCTGGGGCCTTCTGCATGTCAAGCAGAGGTTCTGCCACTGAGCCACGGCCCATTTCAAACAGAGAAGCTGAAGAGCATGGGAGGGCTCAGGTATCGACTGTGATCCACCAGGGCAGGTTTTGGGGGCCCAAACCACATAAGGGAGGGAGGGAGGGAGGAAGTAAAGGCAGCCAGTTACACAAGCGGAGGAAGCCAAGGGAAATAAACTGAGCCAGGCACTTGTGAGTAGCCCAGAGCTCTCCGTTTGATGGAGGCAAGCCTGGCTAATGGCACTTTACTTCTCTCTGGGCCAGGAAAGGGAGAGTCTTCAACAATTAGCGAAACACTTAGAGAGGAACGCGCCGCCCGGATGGGAAGGGCAGTTTCTACACATCGGTAAACAGGGTTTTTGGCAAGAGAAAGAGAGACAGGAAATGCTTTGGCACGGAGGCAAAAATGGAGTCCGGGAACAGCTGAAGACTGGGATGCCAGCCTCCAGGTGGGACCTGGGGACCCCCTGGAATTAAAGCTCCTTTCCGGACTACAGAGATCAGTTCCCCTGGAGAAAATGGAGTAAGGGGAATAGATTGGATTTATACCCCGCCCTTCATTACCGGAAGGAGTCTCAGAGCAGCTTACAATCTCCTTTCCCTTCCCCTCCCCACAACTGACACTGTGAGGTAGGTGGGGCTGAGAGAGCTCTTTCAAGAACTGCTCGTGAGAGAACAGCTCTGAGAGAACTTGTGACTGACCCAAGGCCACACCAGCAGCTGAATGTGGAGGTGTGGGGAATCAAACCCGGTTCTCCCAGATTAGAGTCCGCACTCTTAACCACCACACCAAACTGGTGTGACCTTGGGTCAGTCACAAGTTCTCTCAGAGCTGTCCTCTCAGGAGCAGTCCTCGAGAGATCTCTCTCAGCCCCCATCTACCTCACAGAGTGTCTGTTGAGGGGAAGGGAAGGGAGATTTGTAAGCCGCTCTGAAACTCCTTCAGGTAGTGAAGGGTGGGGTATAAATCCCGTCTCTTCTCTCTTCTCTTCCTCTTCTTCCAAAGCAGCCATTTTCTCCAGGGAAATTATTACTATCTCTTATTTAATTCATTTATACTTTGCCATGAAAATCAGCTCACATCATTCTCCTCTCCTCCTCACAAGAACCCTGCGAGGTAGGTTAGGACAAGGAAGTACAAATGCCCCAAGGTCACTCACCCAAGTTTCCATGGCAGAGCAGGGATTTGAACCTGGGTCTAACCACTAGGCCGCACTGGCTCTCCTCTGACGTCTGGAGGCCAGTTGTGATTCCAGGAGCCCTCCAGGCCCCACTTGGAGACTGGCACCCCAGACCATGATTCGCCAGAACAGCTCGCAACACAGCCCCACAACCGCAGGCGGGGTTTGGGTCTCCTGGTGCAATAACTAAAAAACGGGGGGGGGGGGGGAGGAATCTGGAGGGTTTGGGTGGGGTTTTTTTGGCTATTTTTAAAAAATGAGCAATCCGGGCTTGCCCTGGCGTCGGGTCAAGGGCGCCTACGACTCTGAAGTAAGGCTGCAGAATCGAGCCCCTAACGGCTCTGGCGCGGTCGACATTCGGTTCCGTGCAGGGCACACGACCTCGCGCCAGCCCCCCCCCCCCCCCAGCCGAGGCCACGGCCCCCTCCCCGGGTGGGGTGGAGGTCTGGGGAGACCCTCCCCCTCCCCCCAGGAAGCAAACCCGCTCCCTGCCCGTCGGATCCGAGGCCCCAGCGGACGCAGAAGGACCCAGGCGTCCGGGTGGCCCCCAAGATGGGCAGGCGGGCGTCGCCTCCATCTTCTTGCAGCCGTCGATGCAGAAGCTCTTGGCGCGCAGCGCTGCTAGTAGCAGGTGAGGAGGATCGGGACCCTATTGGGGGGGGCACCCAAAAGGGCGAGGTGCCCCCCCCCCCCCCCCGAGAAACCGAAGCATCACTCCTCGGCATTTTCCTTCTCGTTCCCATTCTGACCCGCCCCGTCAGGGCGTAACTTGGACGCAGCCCAGGAGAGGCCCCCCCCCTTATCCGCCCCTTTTCTACTCCGCCTTCCTTTCCCAAGGCAGCTCAAGGGGCGTGGGGGAGACCAAACCGCCCTCCTCGCGTCCCTCCCCGCCGGTCCTGCGCCCTGGCCCTCCATTACGGGGGTGGGCGACAGTTAGGCGAGCCGCAGCGGCCCCCCCTCGGAGGAAAGAGACGGCCTCGCTCGCCCTGGGGAGAAGAACATAAGAGAAGCCAATGTTGGATCCGCCCATTGGCTCCTCCAGTCCAACAACCTGTGTCACACAGTGGCCAGAAACGCCGGGTGCCCTCAGGAGGTCCGGCAGTGGGGCCAGGACGCTCGAAGCCCTCCCACTGTTGCCCCCTTCCCCCCAAGCACCAAGAATACAGAGCGGTGCTCATCTCCGTTTCCAAGTCGAAGAACCAGTGCTGTCCAAAGACGCTTCCATGGTCATGTGACCAGCATGACTAGACGCAGAGGTGCATGGAACGCTGTTATCTTCCCACCGAAGCGGTACCTATTTATCTACGTGCAATTTCTACTGATGGCCCTCTGCTCCATATGTTGATCCAATTCCCTCTTGAAGCCGTCCATGCTTGTAGCCGCTGCCGCCTCCTGTGGCAAAGAATTCCATGTGTCAGTCACTCTTTGGATGAAGGACTTCCTTTCATCTGTTCTAATCTGACTGCTCAGCAATTTCATGGAGTGCCCCGGAGTTCTTGTATTGTGAGAAAGGGAGAAAAGGACCTCTTTCTCTACCTGCTCTATTCCATGCATAATCTTGTAAACCTCGATCATGTCACCCCTCAGCCATTGGTCGTTTCTCCAAGCTAAGGAGCCCCGAGTGAATCCCACGCCCCAAGAAGCCACAGTCCACAGTCCAGAGTAATGGCCATGAATGAGGGTTGTAGGGATGCCAGCCTCCAGGTGGGACCTGGGGATCCCCCAGAATTCCTGCTCCTCTCCAAACTACAGCTCCCCTGGAGAAAATGGATGCTTTGGAGGGGGGACTCTGTGGCATTGTGCCCCACTGTGGTCTCTCCACCCCCAAATCTCCAGGAGTTTCTCAGCCTGCATCTGGCACCACTAACCCCCATCCCCTGCTGGTGGACAGAGGGAAACTGGGAACTTGGTTGCCAGCTCTGAACTGGGAAATACTGGAGATTTGGGGGTGGAGCCTGGGGAGGGCGGGATTTGGGGAGGGGAGATTTCAGTGGGATATAATGCCATAGAGCCCCCCTTCCAAAGTGGCCATTTTTTCCAGGAAGGCTGATCTCTGTCGCCTGGAGATTAGGTGTAATAGTGGGCGATCTCCAGCCACCACCTGGAGGCTAGCAACCCTACCATGAGTCCCTTGGGACAGAACTGCCAACTCCGGTCTGGGAAATACCTGCAAATTTGAGGGCTGGAGATTGGGGAGGGCAGGGTTTGGGGAGGAAAGGGACCTCGGCGGGTCATAGGGATGCCAGCCTCCAGGTGGGATCTGGGGATCCTCTGGTATCACAGGGGTCAGGAAGCAGTTTTTCTCCAGGCCAATTTGGCTGGAGATCCTGAACGTTTTTTGCCATCTTCTGAGCATGGAACAGGGGTCACTAGGGGTGTGGGGGGGAGGTATTTGTGAATTTCATGCATTGTGCAGGGGGTTGGACTAGATGACCCTGGAGGTCCCTTCCAACTCTTATGATTCTGTGAATCTAAGACAAATATCTATTGATCTTCTTAAGGTTTTCCAGAGAGCACAGTCCCAACCAATGCTCCCTCTAAGCTTTGGAGTCTTCTGAGCCAATTTTTTACTTTGTGAGCTACTGGCATTACAGGTGGGAGCGAGCAATTTGGCTGCTGCATGGATTAGTTTGCTCTGGAGCCATGCTCCCTCTAAGCTGTGGAGTCCTGTGAGCAAAAATTCTACTTTGTGAGCTACTGGCATGAAAGTTGTGAGCGAGCAATTGGGCTACTGCATAATGTCAGCCGCCCTGAGCCTGCCTGGCAGGGAGGGCAGGATATAAATTGAATAAAATAAAATAAATCAGTTTTGCTCTGGAGCCATCCTTCCTGAGCTAATACAAAAATGTGTGAGCTGGAGGCTAAAAATCTGTGAGCTAGCTCACACTAACTCAGCTTAGAGGGAACACTGGAGCCTGGGTGACTCTGTTGTGGTGGCCTAGCGACGGATTCTCTCTCTGTTTGTCTCCGTGCAGCTGCCATCTTGAATTCCTTCTTCCTGCTCACCCAATCCCAGGGTGTCAACTGGGCCACTAAAATTCCCGTCACGTTGGAACCATTGCACCCATTCGCAGGACAGAACCTCACCCTGACCCCGGGAGGGTCGCTCAGCTTTCTTTTCTGCAACTGGTATCGCGGAGGCCAAGTGGATGAAGGGAAGTGGATCTTTATGTACCTCCCGTCTCCCGAGCAGCGGAATGGCCCGGCCCATACCGGGCGGGAGACAGGAGGGCCTAACTGTACCTTACATATCAGGAGACTGACGTCAGGGGACACCGGAAACTATACTGTGTCCAAGAAGATAAGCGGTGCTTCTTCTGAGATTGGCGGTGCATATGTAGCAGTCTTGGGTAGGGCTTGTCCACTATTTCTTATCTTTTTTTGGAGATTTAATCCTTTAACCCAGGTGTCCATGACCCTTTTGACCCTGCGGGTACTTTTGGAATTTAGACACAGGGTAGTGGGCACCACTGCAAAATGGCTGCTGTGGGAGGCAGGGCCAACTCCAAAATGGCTCCTGCAGGAGGCGGAGCTAAACACACATAGGAAGCCAAAGTGCAGGGGAGAGGAGGGGTAATTTTAAAAATACTGTTGAGAAGAGCAGTGAGAGAATAAAACCGACGTGGTGGTGGCTCCAACTGAAACAGTATTGTTGTAAGCTGTCTTAAGTTCCACAAGGGAGAAAAAAGCAAGAGTCCAGTCCTTAAAGACTAACAAAATATGTGGCAGGGTAGGAGCTTTTGGGAGTCACTCTTCACTTCTTCATATACAGCTAGAATGTGAGTCCGTCTGTCCTATTTATAGGAAAGTGGAATGATTTCAGATGCTGAAGGACAATAGCAGGCAAATGACAATAGCAGGGAATAATAATCGCAGGCGCAATTGGATTTTAGGTGAGATATGCAGAGGGGTAATAGGCATGGAGAAATCAGCGTTGGTAATGAGACAGGAAACCTAGGTCTCGATTCGGTCCAGGAGGATACATTGTCTTGCGCTTCATTATCAGTTGCAATTCAGCAGTCTCCCTTTCTAATCTCCCTCTGAAATTCCTTGGTAAGAGAACTGCTACTTTTAAGTCAGGAAACTGAATGGCCATGGTATCTGAAGAAGCGAGTGGTGACTCCTGAAAGCTCACACCCTGCCATGAAGGTTGTTAGTCTTTAAGGTGCTCCTGGACTCCTGCTCTTTTCTGCTGCTACAGACAGACTAACACAGCTACCCGGAGTTTCCCTCTCCCCTCTGCCGTCCCCAACACCCTGTATTATAATAAAGCATCCTTTTAAAAATTGGCCTGACTTCCTGGGCCTTTAATTCCAGTGCAGAAATTTAGAAGCTGAATTGTTTTCTCAGAAACTGTGTTTGCACACCGGGTGAAGCGTCACTTCTTAGGAGTCAACAAAGATGGATTCCCTCACGTCCCTAATAACACCTCTGTCTATTTATCGAGAAAGATTTGTGTCTATAGAAGGGAGGCAGTAAACTACACCTCAGTTTGGTGTCGTGGTTAAGTGCGCAGACTCTAATCTGGGAGAACCGGGTTTGATTCCCCACTCCTCCACTTGCAGCTGCTGGGTAACTTTGGGCAAGCCATAGTTCTGGCACAGTTGTTCTTGAAAAAGAGCAGTTTTTGTCAGAGTTCTCTCAGCCCCACCTACCTGTCTGTTGTGGGGAGGGGAAGGGAAAGGAATTGTAAACCGCTCTGAGACTTCGAGTGAAGGGCGGGGTATAAATCCAATCTCCTCCTCCTCCTCCTCCTCTTCTCATGTCATTCCTGTTTCAGAACAAAATTCGAGTCCAGTATCACCTCAAGAGACCGAGAAAAAATTCCAGGCTTTGAGCACAGGTATCTTCAACGAAGTGAGCGTCGACTCACAAAATCCAATATTTACTGATCTACATTTATATCCTGCCTTTCTCCCCAATCAGGACCCAAAGTGGCTTACATGACTCTCCTCTCGTCTGTTTTACCCTCACAACAACCCTGTGAGGTAGTTTAGGTCAAACGAGTGGGACCGGCTCAAGGTCACCCCCGACAAGCTTCCATGGCAGGACGGAGATCCGAACCTGGGTCTCCCATGTCTTAATCTGACTCTCCAACCACTACACCACACCAGCTCTCTTGATATGCCCTGGGGAACTGTGTCAGTCTCTAAGGTGTCGCCAGGGTCAGATTTTGCCCTGCCGCTGCCGACTGGCACAGATGCTCACCCAAAACTCTCTCCTGCTGTAGGCTCCCGTATTTTGGACAGGGGCATCGTCGCCGGGATCGCGGTCACGGCCATGTTGATGGCGGTGCTGATTGGATTCCTACTTCACTGCGCTCTTTGTGAGTAAGATGTCAAGGCCAGCCTTTGACTCCTGGGCTCTGTTTCCTGCTGACAGGACAGGAGTGGCAACTGGGTAGGGAGGGAACAGGAGACCGAGATCAGTTCCCCCAGAGAAAATGGCTGCTTGGGAAGGTGGACTTGATGTCATTCTACCCATTGAGGTCCCTCTCCTCCCCAAACCCTTTCCTCCTCAGGCTCCATGTGACGTCCTCCTTATCGGGGAGACTGTTTTTCCTTTAAAACACACTCTGTTCGCATAAACTTGGTAGATCACTGCTGCCACCAGGAATTAAAAATTCCAGATTTCTCTATTATGGTAGAATGACCCTGTGTCTGGGCACTGAGGAAGGACTGTTCTGACTGCTAGGAGAAGTTTAAATAAATAATGATTTATTTGTAAAGGAATAAAATATGTTTCTAGGTATTTTGAACTGTTGTTGAAGAAAGGAACTTATAAATGTAACTGATAAAGCTGGGCGTCACACACTGTCTCTCAAAACACCAAAACTCCACTCTGACAGCCTTAGCCACTCAGGCTAAACTCTGCCTCTCTTAACCACACAGGCTAAACTGTTTGTCTTAGCCACACAGGATAGACCCCAACTGCTTCTTATGCCACACAGGCTAAAAACTTCCTTTCCTAGTCTCTCTAAAACACACAGAATCTTCTCCGAGACACCCCACCTCTCACATTCTCTCTCATCAGCCAATCACATCACACTCATCTCCCTCTATCAGTCTCCTTACATTACTGCAGTCAAACTAAACATTTAAAGAAACACACACCCCAAAACATAAAATCATTACACTCCACCTCCCCCCAAATCTCCCGGTATTTCCGAACCTTGCTCCCAGCTGCATACACCAAGGGCCCCCAACACCTGGAACCAGCCCTGCCTGAAAAGACCACCCTGGGGATTGTGGGACATGAACAGAAGCCACATGGGATGGTGACTGTAGAGAGGAGAGGTCTTGGAAGAGATTGAGTGGGAAAAACTGGTCAGATCCAGTGCTGAGATGCCTGGTTGGGGCAGAGGATGTGTCTGCAGGCCATCCATTTGTCAGTGTAACCCGGTACTGGGAGACTTGGTGAACAGAGTTTGCCCAGGTATAGAAGCGTGATCCTGAGTGCAGGAACTCAATCTCCCAAAAGGTATATTGCAAAAAAGGTAAGCTGACATCGATTCAGATAGATCCAGTTCACATTCAGGTTGCGGTCGCAAGGAGAGAGAGAAACCTAATCTAAAGAGTTTGTTCCCTATCACAAATGGCTGGCTATGAGGGCATTGTCTCTACAGGAGAGATCTGCAGAGACATGTGTCTCCGTGGAAGGCCATGTGCAGAGAGGGAGAGAACAAAGGGACAGAAAGGAGGGGGGTCAGAGGGCAGCTCCCAGCTTAAGACAAAGAAAGGCATCCCATTCAAGAAGATAGCACCTATGCACACTTAGAGCAATATAGTGTGCACTTACACACACACACACACACACACACACACACACACACACACACACACACACACAACATCCAGGCATGCTTAATTGCTCACTCCAACACCCGAAGCATGTGTTGAAACAGTAAACAAGGTGGAGCTGCCTTCCACTGAATCAGAGCTGTGGTTCACCAAGGTCAGAGTTGTCTACTCTAACTGGCAGCAGCTTTCTGGGCCGGGGTCTTTCCCAGCACCTACCGCCTGCTGCTTTTTCACCGAGAGATGCTGGGGACTGAACCTGGGACCTTCTGCATGCCAAGTAGAAGCTGTGCCGCTGAGCCACGGCCGCTCCCTTACAAATGAACACATGAAGCTTCCTTCTGCCGAATCAGACCCTTGGTCTATCACAGTCAGTATTGTCTGCTCAGACTGGCAGCCGCTTTCCGGGGTCTCAGGCGGAGGTCTTTCCCATCCCCTCCTGCCTGGTCCTTTAAACTGGAGATGCCGGGGATTGAACCTGGGACCTTCTGCATGCCAAGCAGAGGTTTTGCCACTGAGCCATGGCCCCTCTCGGTGATATCAGCCAGTCTAGAATGGATATTCAACTCCGTTTTCTCTTTCCTCCCTCAGGTGGCTGCTGCTGCTGCTGTCGGGGCGGAACACCAAGGGGGAGGTTTCCACCGCGCCCACGCAGTCTTGCTTGGAGGAGGCATACGGTGAATGGGTCCAAGAGCTTCTATCTATATATATAAAAGAAAGTCCCTTCACCGTAAAATCAACGCCCAGGCCAAACCGCTGGACCTAGAATCACCAAAATCGGGAAGAGCGCTCCTACCATGGCGTAGCTGCTCACTAAGAAGGGGTTTTTAGAAATCCCACACTTAAGTGGGTCAAAAGGGGGAAAATGTGCTCCCTCCATTGATTCCTGTGTGTGGCTGCCAGGCTGCCGCCGTCTTGCACCCCCCACTCTCTGACTGGTCAGCTGCACAGCTCAGCCTTGTGAGGTTAAAAAAAAACAGTTACAGGAGACTCCAGACAGTTGAGGACAGTTACAGAAATCAGCAATTCAAGATTCCTGAATAGACATTTCTCATAACAGCCAGCATGGCAGTTGAGTTTCTGAATGTTCACGGGGAGATTGTAAAGGACCTTTCTGGGAGCCATTTCGGTGCACGGCTCCCTCATAAACCTGAAGAAACGTCCACCACATCACCACTGCCTCAGACCAACTCCCCCGCACGCCTCTTGCCCCTCACCACCCCCAAGAAAGCTCCTGGCAAACACGGAGCCAGATACACCAACACTACAAGGAGGAGGCAATTTAGGAATGCAGCAGAGTTCAAGAGGCGGCAGTTTCCCCTCAAGGTCTGCCAGACACTGAAGGTGGCAGGAATTAACAGACGACTGCTTCTCACGTGGACAGTTCTACGTGGCCTGCTCCAGAGTGAGCTCACCAAGCAGCCCGGAGATCCCAGCACCTGAGGGCAGAGCCTCCAATATGGTCTACAGAGAGGTCCTTCAGTGGAGAGGGGGGAAAAACAGTACCTATGTCTCACTTCATTTTTCACACTACAATCTTCTCCATTAGAATCCCTACAACAAATGTTACATTCCAAACTTCACATCATCAGTATTATAACTGGATTTACGGAACTTAAATACCGTAGCGAAGCACGGGTGTCAGGCTAGTTTTAAAATAACGCTGCACAGCCAAAAGCCACACAGGCCCAATCCATGTTCTGAAAATAATTGGTGGGCTCCAGGGACGGCGCCCATGGGCACTGCGTTGGGGACCTCAGGGACTGAGAACTGAGTGACGCGGAAAGGGATGTCTCCAAAGTCCATCCTCCTTTGGACTCGGAGGACAAGCTCAGACCCACTCTCAAAGAGGGGCGAGCCCCACATTATTATTGGGGAACGTCCCATTCATATTCATGGGGGTCTGAACTTGCTTTTCTGTCCTTTCAGGTCTGAAAGCGTTAACATAAGCCGGGAGGGAATCTCTGATATGTATCGGCCGTGGACAGCAGTGAAGAAAAGAAATTGTTTCTCTTGAAAGCAGGAAAGGATCCGAGGAATATTTCGCAAGCCGCAGGAAATTACCAAAGCGAGACTTACAAACGGCTCGTATGGTGTCCTCTCCTTTTAGGACAATATTTATTTATTTAAAACATTTTTAAGAGCCCCCCGTTTATGTTACGAGGCTGAAGAGCAGCTGTGGTATAAGGTCCCGAGGATTTGAGGATTTGTGTTAGACCGGGGGGGGGGGGGGGGGGGGTGTTTCCAGGTTTGTTTGTTTTTTAAAAAAAAGAACAAGTCCCCCTTCCAGTTGTTCAGGAAATAGACGCAAACAAGGGATCTTTTACTTTTGCAGCACTTTTTAAACAGCTAGGCAGCGTGATTAATAAATCGGTATGAATTTCGCCACTTCTGTCTCTTTGGTTTTGCAGCCACCGCAATCCTGTTAGGTCACCGCTTGCAATGCTCCCTCTAAGCTTTGGAGTCTTGTGAGCAAAAATCCTACTTTGTGAGCTCCTGGCATTAAAGTTGTGAGCGAGCGATTTGGCTCCTGCGTAAATTAGTTTGCTCTGGAGCCGTCCTTCCTGAGCTGAGACAAAAATGGGCGAGCTGGAGGCTAAAAGATGGCAAGCTAGCTCACACTAACTCACCCCAGGAGGAAAACTACCCTGAATGTAAGACAATCCCCTTAAAAATGTTTGAGACACAGAAAATTATTATCGGATGCAACAAACTTTTATGCAAATGCGAGACAACTCCCTTTTTAATTTGAGGGCATGCCTGGGGAGGGGAAACTTGGTTTGCATTGGAGGAGATGCTAAAATTGTCTAGTTCTTATAGGTAACATCATATGGGGGGGGGGGGTTGTTCCACTTATGAGAAGTCTTTTTTATATGCATACCTATGCGTTCCAGTTCATAAGTGCACAGTCAAGGAGAGGCCTTGGGATAGAATGGGATATATATTTAAATAGACAAGACCGACAGCACTAGTATTTATTGATTTCCCATTAGGTATCTGCCAAGAACAGGCTCCATCTTCAACGGATCTTGGCACGGGACTTCCAAAGCCTCTCTTCCTGCCAGGAATGATCTGACCTACCTTCGTGTCCATCCATAGCTAAGTTTTCACAGGGCCGACTGAGAAAATTATGCCAAGTGTTCAACCTGAATTCCTGAAGTTGGGGGGTGGCGGGGCCCTAAGATCCCCCCTCCCCAAAATCTAACAGTAGGAAAGTTTGGAGGCTAAACATTCCAAGAACTGCCACTAGGTGGCACCCCAACCTCAAAGGCCACAGGAGGCGGCTGGCCTGTATTCCAAATCGGCTCCATGGGGTTTGAGCCAAATCCCACAAGTGATTGCAGATCTGTAAGCCAAGAATGGGACTCAGACCCATTTCGCTCCCAGGTCCCAGGACATCCCCTCCACACCCAGCTCAACAGATGCCATCAAGTGATTATTGAGATATTTGCAAATGCAGAGCTCTGCCCAGAGGAGTTCTGCGACCAGAATGCATGGATAAGTGAAGCTAGAACTTAGGGGTGCCAACTCCAGGTTGGGAAATTCCAGAGGATTTTGGGGGGGTGGAGCTGGGGGAAGGCGTAACAGGAGATCTTCTGGCTCCACCCCTAGAGGATGGCGACCCTAGCAGAAGGGACCTCCAGGTTCATCTAGTCCAACCCCCTGCACAATGCAGGAAATTCACAAATACCTCCCCCCACACACCCCCAGTGACTGTTCTTCCTGGCCCAGAAGATGACAAAAAACCTCCAGGATCCCCGGCCAAACTGACCTGGAGAACAATTCCTTCCTGACCCCAAAGCGGCGATCAGCATTTTCCTTCCTGCCCTCCCTCTCATGAACTGAAGTTCACAGAATCCGCATTGCTGTCAGATGGCCACCTAGCCTCTGCTTGAAAACCTCCAAAGTCAGGGAGCCCACCACCTCCCGAGGAAGTCTGTTCCCCTGAGGAACCGCTCTAACTGTCAAAAAATTCTTCCTAGTGTTTAGCCGAAAACTCTTTTGATTTCATTTCAACCCATCAGTTCTGGTCCGACCTTCTGGGGCACCAGGAAACACATGATTATTTTCACGGACTGGTCGGTTGGGGCTAGAAAGGCAGACTCGTCTTGAGAGTTTGTCATAAACTCCGTACATTGTTTTAGAGCTTTCTTTTCATAAGGACTAGAAACATGAGAACTTTTAAACCTGAAAGATCAGCCTGCTACCATGCTACAACGGTTACTAGATTGCACGCCACAGATCACCTGGAGATCTGCGGATTCCTTTCTCCCACTGGTCATGAATACATCCTTCCTTCGTTTGCTGGGGATCACTTCCTAGCTATTCTTCAAAAGGTCATCAAATCCGCCCAGCCGTTAATGACGGACTAATAAGCAAGGCACAAAAGAGGCTGGCGAGGTAAGGCAATACTTCCCATTGAGGTGGCTCCCAGCGAAAGGATCGCCTTACCTCGCCTGGGTCTCCCGTTCTCTCGATGGGGGACCCCCATGGCAACAGCATTCTATACCTGCCTCGTAAGGAACACCGGCCAACCCGAGTTCAGATTCCACACCCGGTTTGAGAGTCACAAGACAGTTGGCAGAGTAACTGCGGAGGAGAAAGGGCAGAGGACAGCTTGCTATCAGTTCACTAATCTAACTTACGGCCTGCGGTGTTCAGTCTGAGGAAAGCCCCGGGGGGGGGGGGGACACATTGGAATGGGGAGCAAAGTTCCGGGATGGGAGGCAGTGCTCCCTCTAAGCTGTGGAGTCTTGTGAGCAAAAAAGTCTACTCTGTGAGCTACTACGGGCATTCAGGTTGTGAGTGAGCAATTTGGCTACCGCATAAATTAGTTTGCTCTGGGGCCATCCATTCTGAGCTGAGACAAAAATGGGTGAGCCGGAGGCTAAAAAACTGTGAGCCAGCTCACACTAACTCAGCTTAGAGGGAACACTGGTGTTGGGAGGGGGTCTCCAGAGAGACAAAGCCTTCTGCCCTCAACCGGCCAAGGAACAGATGGGTTTGAATTCTCTCTGCCCCGATCAGGAAAAACTTCTAGGTCCATCTGGAGTCGAGGGGAGAATGTCCCACGGTGAGGGGGATGTACAAGAAGGAGATGGGTATATTTATCCAGTGGATTCCGCCCTCCTCCAAAGAGGTCAGGTCGGCATGCCCAATTCTCCCTTCCGCATTTTATCCACCCTACAAGTGGCCGAAACTAAGCTAAGTTCCCCTGGAGAAAATGCCTGCATTGGAGAGTGGACTCTATGGCATTATACTATGCTGGGGTCGGTGTTCCCTCTAAGCTGAGTTAGTTCCCACAGCTTAGAGGGAATATTGCTTCCAAGCCTATCCTAGAACAAGAGTCTGGTTCCTGAATAGGGTTGCCAGCTCAAGGCTGGGAAATACCTGGAGATTTGGAGGGTGAAACCTGAGAACGGCAGGGTTTAGGGATAGGAGGGACCTCAGGAGGGTATAATGCCTTAGGGGCCGTCCTCCAAAGCAGCCATTTTCTCCATGGGAACTGATCTTGGTTGTCTGGAGATCTATGGTAAGAGTGGGAGGTCTCCAGGTGCCACCTGGAGGGTGGCAACCCTATTCCTGAATGGGGTTGTCAATTCCAGCTCGGGAGACTCCAGGAGTTTTTTTTGGGGGGGGGGGTGCCTGCGGAGACTCAAGTTTGGCACAGAGCTCAGCCAAGATGTGATGTCACTCTAGGACTTCTGTTTCTCCTAGACTCTATGGCAGGGGTGTCAAACATGCGGCCCGGGGGCTGGATCAGGCCCTTGGAAGGCCCCAATCTGGCCCCCAGGGCCCTGGCTGTTTTCAGGCCCTTCCTTTTCCAGTTCATTTGCTGTTGCCACATCACAGCTTGCTTTGCCAGTCTCTCTCAATCGCACTGGAGAGATAGATAGGCAAGCCTCTCCTGTGCGATTGAGACTTTCTGGTAAAGAACTGGCTGTGTCCCTTGTAAAGTTTATATCTCCGCTACCTGGCATTACATTTTATGACCCACATGGCCCGGCCCAACAAGGTCTCATTTATGTCAGATCCGGCCCTCCTAACAAATTAGTTCGACACCCCTGCTCTATGGTATACAATGAAGTCTGTCCTCTGGCACCATCACAAACTCCACGGGAACTGATCTCTGAAATATGGCTTCCAACTATGGGTTGGGGAATATCTGGAGATCTTGGGGGTGGAGTCTGGGGATAAAGGGGTTTGGGGAGGATTTAGAGAAGGGTAGGACCTCCAAGGGAATATAATGCCATAGAGTCCCCCCTCCAAAGTGGCCATTTACTCCAGGGGAACTGATTTCTGTAGTCGGTAGATTAGTTGCAATTCCGCCAGATCTCCGGGCCCCACCCGCAAATTGACCCTGGTCGGTCTGTATTTAGAACAGCAGTGTTGAAGCAGGAATAGTGTCCTCAATAACAGCAGTAAAACAACACGGTTTGGGTGTCCCAACACACTTTGGATAATCTCCCTCTCTAACCCCCACAACAACCCTGTAAAGTAGGCCAGTGTTAATCTTATTGCCAGGACTTTTTTCCCCCCCTTCTGGAAAAAGAGGCGCCGGAACACTCAAGAGAGAAATGAAGTTTTCAATCTGTCTGCTGAAAACTCACAAACTTTTAAGTATTTTAAAGAGAATTTTTTCGAAGAGGTTCTGGAACTCCGTCCCGGCGTGTTCCCCCAGGAAAAAAAAACCTCCTGCTTATTGCCAATCTAAATCACAGGGTTTCTCTGTTTATGGGAAAAACACCTGCCCTCAGGCGATTAATTCATGAATATCTCCTGCTATCTTATCTAGTGAGGTGAAATTTGAACTGGATTCCAAACCGGGTCTTCCAGCACAACACCCCAAGGGTTACATGATCTAGAGTCATCAAAATTCCTTCCTTGTAACAGCTATCGAAGGGTACTCTCAGGGTCAAAACTAGATTAAGATCTCCTGTAACTCTTTTTTTTAAAGTAGTAATTCCACACAGCTTCTTTGAAGATGAAGATCCTGGAAACCCGGTTCAAGTCCCCACTCTGCTACAGAAACTTGCTGAGTGACTTTGGCCCCATCATACATTCCCTGCCCAACCTACCTCACTGGGTTGTTGCGAGAATAAAAGGGAGGAGAAGGATGTAAGCTACGTTGAGCCCCCAGTTGGGGAGCAAGGATATAAATAAAGTTAAGCAGGGTGCTTTTTTTTTCTGGAAAAAGAGGTGCTGGAACTCTCAAGAGTTGTTAAGCAAGAAATATGTCAAACTAGCAGATAAATGTCTAAAGGCGTCTTTTCTAATTGTGGGAAGTGACTGGGAACCTTCATTCTCTCCTGTCAGGTGTGGAGGGTACTCAGCACTACCTCCCCCTCGATAAAAAAAGGCTGTTATGTTAGGGGAAAATGTTGTGTTACGTTAGGGAAATGAAGTTTTCAATCTGTATACTGAAAACTCATGAACTTTTAAACAGTTTTAAAAAGAATATTTGTCAAAGAGGTTCTGGAACTCCATTCCGGCGTGTTCCCCCAGAAAAGAAGAAGAAGAAGAGGAGGAGGAGGAGATTGGATTTATATCCTGCCCTTCACTTGGAGTTTCAGAGCGGCTTACAAACTTCCCCTCCCCACAACAGACACCCTGCGAAGTAGGTGTGGCTGAGAGAGCTCTTTCAAGAACAGCTCTGACAGAGCTATGGCTTGCCCAAGGTCATTCAGCAGCCACAAGTGGAGGCGTGGGGAATCACTTAACCACTACACCAAAAAGCCCTGAAGTGAAATAAAGAAATTGAGGAAGGGTCTTTGCCTCCAGGCCAGTCCCTACATTTAAAATTACCCCCTCTCTCCAGGCTACAATTAACTCCGTGAGATTTGGAGGAAGTCACCCAAGCCAAATCAGATCTTTTAAAGACGCTGCCTACGTTACATTAGTGTCTGAAACAGAATAATTTAATTCAGGCCTGTGTCTATTACATTTATATTATTGAGTTAGAACCCCAGATGGCTATACTGGAGTATCACATGTCCTTCACAACTTCTGCGGCCCATAAACTTCACATTTTCAGTGGCTGTCACTTGAGGAAGCCGAGGCAAGCGGAGATAAACGCCCTGAGCTCTTCTCCACTCTGAGCTCTTAAGCCCTGGCTTGGGAGGAGATGTGAGTTTCCAGTAAATGGTGTATCAATAATTCACCCAGAAGGAATGAGAGAAGGAAAGTGAAGGAAGCTACTCTTGGCATCTGTGGGGAGCGGCTAGGAGGGTGTGGAGGGAGGAGGTGGAAAACAAAGAGAAGAGCGGTTGTTGAAGAAAAGGGCCAGGGGCAGAATGGAGAAAAGCAAATAAAGGATGCTATGAAATAGCTGTGAATCATACTGACTGTGACATGGATCAGGAAACGGGTGTCTTGGTACAAACTGACCTGGAAGCTGAACAAATGCGCTAACAAGAGCCGTTTCAGAAGTCACCCCGCTGCCTCTCCCGTCCTCAGATCACGAGACTGATTTAAAATCATGTGGTTAAAAACCATGTACAGCACATACGATCCCAATGACAGAGCTTTACCAGCAATGGCCTTTGGTAAAACTATCCAGCCAGCACATTTTTATCCAGACATTCCACCAAGGAGACCGGGGCATCAGGCATTGCTTTCTCTTCCCCCCATTTTCTCCTTATAGCATCCCCCGTGAAGTAGGTTAGACACAGAAAGAGGGAGAGACTAACCAAGGCACAATGACCCTGTGAGGTGGGTTTAACTCAGAAAGAGGGAGAGACTAACCAAGGCGCAACGACCCTGTGAGGTGGGTTAGGCTCAGAAAGAGGGAGAGACTAACCAAGGCACAACGACCCTGTGAGGTGGGTTAGGCTCAGAAAGAGGGAGAGACTAACCAAGGCGCAACAACCCTGTGAGGTGGGTTAGGCTCAGAAAGAGGGAGAGACTAACCAAGGCACAACGACCCTGTGAGGTGGGTTAGGCTCAGAAAGAGGGAGAGACTAACCAAGGTGCAACGACCCTGTGAGGTGGGTTAGTCTCAGAGAGAGGGAAAGGGAGACTACAGCCAAGGGCCAACAACCTGTTCATCTGAGAGAGAAAGAGATCATCGCCAACATTAGTAGAGTGGAGTTTTGAACAAGGGTCTTCCATAACTACGCCACCACCCTGGCTCTCAAATCTCTGGAACCCCAATTTGAAACGTTGCTTCTAGCCCCTTAATTGCAGGTTTTTATCTAAGGGTGCCAACCTCCAGGTGGGGCCTGGAGTTCTCCTGGAATTGCAACTGATCTATCGATTTGAGAGATCAGCTCCAATTGAGAAAATGGCTGCTTTGGAGGGTGGACTTCACAGCATGATGCCCCGCTGGGAGTCCCTCCCCTCCCCAAACCCCACCCTCCCCAGGCTCCACCCCAAAACCTCCTGGAACTTCTCCAGCCAGATTCTCACACATTAGGACACATCAATTTCCAGTTCTAACATATTTATTATTTATATTGTCCCCCCCCCAGTTGAACCGAAACAGATGACAACCAGAAACTGAGCTTGTCATTCTTTTGTTCTGTTAAATCTCTCTCTCTCTCTCTCTCTCTCTCTCTCTCTCTGTATGTGTGTTCTGTTTTGCGTGCTAATTTAACAAGCCACCTGTATATACAACTATGATCTGTAATTCCATTTCAATGCCTGACGAAGCGTGGGTGCCCACGGAAGCTCACATCTTGTATAAACCTTTGGCCGATTTCCCACAAGCCACCCTTGTGCTTCCGTTTTCCCCAGTTGCATTCGTCCGATTCATGCTGTCAGCTGTGCGGCTGCCCTTTGGCCCACGTCTTCTTGATCTCAAAAAACAAGGATCGAGAAGATGTGGAGGAAATTGGGGGAAGATGCAGGTCAAAATGCGGCCACGCAGTGAAGAGTGTGACATTGACAGACGCAACTGGGGAAAGCAGAAGAGCGAGGGCAGCACAGCTGCTCGTGGGAAATCGGTCTTTGTCGGTCTTAAAGGTGCCACTGGACTCTTAACTTAGTTCTGTTGCTTCAGACCAACACCGCTGCCCACCTTGATCCAGCCAGAGTTGGCCGCCCTAAGAGGTGGAGGCAGATGCTTGGTTCTAATTTGTGTGTACCTGTGGAGACCCCATTCCCAGCTCTCCAGGTAACAGAGATCGGGCCTTGTAGCTGCCACTCTCTGTTATCAGGGTGGCCAGGGAAGGGCAGGGGTTCACTTCTCCCTGAAGCTTTGCTTGGCATTTCAGAAAGATAAACTCTTACAGCCTGAGGTCAGCTTACTCATACTATCCGAATCAACCAGCCTCTCTGTTTTGGAAACCATCTGGATGGATGGATGAGACCTTGACAGCTCCTAATCCTTATCTTCCAGACGGGAAAAGCTCCACCCAGTTGTCAGAGCTCAAGTTGCTATTTAAAGGCTCACGGCATGTCTGGCCTAGCCAACCGGGGAACCTACAAGGCCGGACAAGCGAGGACTGCTGAGATCCATTGGTTGTTAGGAGGGGAGGGGTGTCTCAGTTTGTATGCCTGAAATGCTATCAGGCAGAGGACAGAAGCTGTGGGGCCGGTGAGCTTGCAGGCAAATTCACTGCTGTCTCTGGCTCGGGGAATTCCTAGAGATCTGTGGACAGAGCTTGGTAGGGATGTGGTACCACAGAGTCCACCCTCCAAAGCAGCCATTTTCTCCAGGGGAACTGATGATCTCTGTTGCCTGGAGACCAGATGCAACCCCAGGAGATCATAGAATCATAGAGTTGGAAGGGACCTCCAGCGTCACCTAGTCCAACACCGTGCACAATGCAAGAAATTCACAAATACCTCCCTCTCCCCACCCACAGTGACCCCTGTTCCATGCCCAGAAGATGACAAAAAAAACCCTCCAGATCTCCAGCCAAACTGGCCTGGAGAAAAATGGCTTCCTGACCCCAAAGTGGCGATCAACATTTCCCTGGGCGTGTCAGAAAGGGCCATGAGATCTAAGCACTGATGCAACCAACGCTCCCTCTAAGCTGTGGAGTGCTGTGAGCAAAAATTCTGTTTTGTGAGCTACTGGGCATTGAAGCTGTGAGCAAGCGATTTGGCTACTGCATCAATGAGTTTGCTCTGGAGCCATCCTTCCTGGGCTAAGACGAGAATGTGTGAGCCAGAGGCTAAAAAACGGTGAGCTAGCTCACACTAACTCAGCTTAGAGGGGACACTGGATGCACCTCTTTTTCCCCTCCCTCTCGTGAGCTGCCTGAGTTCACCTGGAGGTTGGCAACTCTCTTCACAACAGACATTGCCTCCAAGGCAGGGAGAGACCGTGGTGTAGGAAATATCATCTGCCCGCCTCGGGAACGCTTTGGCCTGAAGGAGAAAAGAAAAGGAATCTGTTTTCCATCTCCTCTCAGTACTGCAGAGTAGAGGTCCCCCCCCCACACACACACACCCAGCACACTCTATCTTATTATTGGCTGAATCCACTTCAGCTGGTTTCTGGAAAAACGAAACCATGGTACGGAAAAGAGAGGCTCAATCAGCCAATCTCAAGGCACTTATTCTCTTTACTACCCTGTCCTCTCGGAACTGTAATCAACCTCGTGTTTCATTTATTTATTCTCTGGCTTTTAAGCTCTATTTTCATCCCACAGCAAGAAGGTTACTTGGGGAACAAAACACAAAGATAACAGAGCGTGCCAGGTCGTCATTACAGCCTCCCTTCTATCGGGGCTGTAGCCACAACAAGAAAATGGCCGTTGGAAGCCTTGCCAATTTCTCAGACCTGCTGCTGCAGCTGTGTCTTGAAGTTCAGCTCTGTCGGAAGGGCCCTGAGCCAGGTGATAATGGGGTTCCAGGCATCACCGGCTGACCGCTGCAAAGTTGGCTGCAGTTTATGGCACAGGAGCAGGCCAGGTCTGTTTTTTTCCAGTCAGTTGGCAACCATGCTATGGCCAAGACACTTGGGAGCACTCCAGGCAGCTCCATATGTTCCTTTGAAGGGCCCAGTATTGACTTCCCTTTCCTGTGCTCATCTAGATTGTGGCCAGCGTTCCCTCTAAGCTAAGTTAATGTGAGCTAGCTCACAGTTTTTTAGCCTCTGGCTCACTCATTTTTGTCTTAGTTCAGGAAGAATGGCTCCAGAGCAAACTAATTTATGCCGTAGCCAAATCACTCACTCACAGCTTTAATGCCAGTAGCTCACAAAGTAGAATTCTTGCTCACAACATTCCACAGCTTAGAGGGAGCATTGATTGCGGCCAAATGACCACGTGGCTTTCAGGGGAGGGTTCCTGCATCCCAACTGGAAAACAGTGATGCTGTAGCCGACTGGGCTACGTGGCCCCTCAGCCATGTTGCTCTGACTGCTGTACAGGGCATAGAGGCTGAGGCCTTCTTCAGAACCTAAGAAGAGCCCTGCTGGATCAGACCAGTGGTCCCTCTAGTCCAGCATCCTGTCTCACACTGTGGCCAACCAGTTCCTCTGGAGGGCCAACAGCAGGGCATAGAGGCCTTCCCCTGATAAGAACATCAGAAGAGCCCTGCTGGATCAGACCAGTGGTCCCTCTAGTCCAGCATCCTGTCTCACACTGTGGCCAACCAGTCCCTCTGGAGGTCCAGCAACAGGGCCTAGAGACTGAGGCCTTCTCTTGATGCTGCTGCCTGGCACTGAGATTCAGAGGATGACTGCCTCTGAAGCTGGAGGTTCCCTTTAGTCCCCTAGCCATTGATAGACGTACCCTCCATGAATCTGTCTAATACCCCTTAAAAGCTGTTTATTCTTGTGGCCACCGCTACATCCCCTGGCATCAAATTCTACATTTTTTTTTTAATAATTTTTTAATTATATCTCAATATTATTGTTACATTGCAATTTAATTCCAAATTTCTTTTGATACTCCTTTTACCCCCGTTTTTTCCTCCCCCCCTAAAGTGGCCACCATCATAATTTTCAAGTTACATTTTCAACCATGAGCATATTCTTTCCAACTTTTCAAATATAATTATATTGGCTTCCCCTTTATAAACCCATTCAAAATATACCGACCATTTCTTTTTTATCTCCTCCATTTTTACAGTCCATAACTTATCTTGCTTTAAACATTCCAATATGTCCGATTGTATATATTCCAAATTCTACATTTGAATCACTCTTCTATTTGGTGTAGTGGTAAAGCGCACGGACTCTAATCTGGGAGAACCGGGTTTGATTCCCCACTCCTCCCCTTGCAGCTGCTGGATGACCTTGGGCAAGCCGTAGTTCTGGCACAGCTGTTCCTGAAAAAGAGCAGTTTCTGTCAGAGCTCTCTCAGCCCCACCTGCCTCACAGGGTGTCTGTTGTGGGGAGAGGAAGGGAAAGGAGTTTGTAAGCCGCTCTGAGACTCCTTCTGGTAGTGAAGGGCGGGGTATAAATCCAACCTCTTCCTCTTCTTCTTCTTCCTCTCTCTGTAAAGCATTATTTCCTTTTGTCTGTCCTGAACCTGCTGCCCATCAGCTTCATTGGAGGCCCTCAAATTCTAATATTTGGGAAGGTGCTCCAACTCCCAAATCATCTTGGTCGCCCTCCTCTGCACTTTTCCAGCTCTGCGATGTCCTTTTCGAGACACGGTGACCAGAACTGTGCACGATATTCCAAATGAGGCTGCCCCATAGATCTATTCAGGGCACTCTTATCCCAGTAATCTGGATATGGGCAGTTTGAAGTGGGAATCCCCTGCCGAGCTGTTCCCGGGTGAACGAAACCAAATGCCCAAGAGTCCACGGTTGATTTTGCAGACCACAGACATATCCCCCGAGACATCGTTTTTAAACCTCACTGCATTTTGAATTGACCTGATTTTTAGGGCTGATTCAAATATAGCTCAGTCGGAGAACACACTGTGCGACGTGGGCCAGGCGCCAATTCTGATCCGTCGGATCACTTGTGGGAGAAATGCAGCATTTGCTGCCACCTGACATAACACATTATGGAGAGAAATGTAGGGGCGAAGGAAGAACAAGCTGGTCCCCTTTGCATGTTGGTTGGAGAACCCCTTTTCTATTGCCAAGGACAGGTTAATGGGTATTAATTCCCAGCAGGGGCGGTTCTACTATGAGACCAATGAAACCGGGCCCTTAAGCAACTTTTTAAATTTAATGAGTGAATTTTTTCCAACAAAATCGATGGACTTTTTTAAAGTGCTTGTTATTAAAATAAGGCCATGCTAGTGACGGAATCATAAGCCAATGGGTCGAAGTACTTAATATAGACCCTGGAATATGCTGTAATACCCGTTCCATATCCTTGTCGGATGTCACTCTATTGTTGCGGATTGAGAAGGAGCCCCCATAACCGTTCAAGCTTCAGGGTCCCCAAAATGTCGGTCCGCCACTGGCTCCCAGTCAGAAGCTGCGATTAGACATGCCATCTGGTGCGGAGGAGAAGTGAGCCTATTTCCCCTGGAGGAAATTGACACGGCGTTACGTGATCACACATCCTTTGTGGCTGCAGGCTCAGCCCCTCACTGTGTGCATCAGGGTGGCCTATAGGTATCTAGTGTCAAAGGGCGCTGGGGTACTTTCAATCATTGGCGCGTATGCTGAGGGAGGAGGCTCGGGCGACTCAATTTTGGCCAGATTTACCCAAAGGCCCATAGAAGTTTATGAGGCTCTAAAGGACCCCTCCTTTGAAAAAACATGCCTTCTGGGCCCCGGAAAATGCTGTAAAAAGCTTGTCACCTCCGTTCCAAATTGCAGTTGTATGGTCCCTTTAGCACACCTGGGCAAATGGCCCTGACACAAAGGCAAACAGCTCATAAAGTGGATTGCAGGGGAAGAAAGGCACCCGCAAGGAAGCTGGAGGAAAAGGTGTGGGAGGAAATGACGAAGGTGCAGGGAAGGAAAGTCATTCTGGGAGGACGGTCCCCTATCTCTCCCGCACCTGACCGCCCACCCACACAAATCTATCGAGCCCACCGTTTCTAATTTCAAGGTGGTGGAAAGTGCCCTCACGTTGCAGCTGACCTATGGTGACCAATGCTCCCTTCTAAGCTGTGGAGTCTTGTGAGCAAAGAGTCTCCTTTGTGAGCTACTGGCCTTGACGATGTGGGCGAGCGACTTGGCTACTGCATCAGTTAGTTTGCTCTGGAGCCATCCCTTCCTGAGCCAAGACAAAAAGGTATGAGCCGGTGGCTGAAAAACTGTGAGCTAGCTCACACTAACTCAGCTTAGAGGGAACACTGGGTGACCCTGTAGGCGTTCCAAGGCAAGAGGCAGACAGAATTGGTCCACCACTCCCCGCCTCTGCGTAGAAATCCTGGACTTTCTTGGTGGTCTCTTGTCCAAATATTAAACCAGGACGACCCTGCTTAGCTTCTGAGATCTGGCCAGTCTGGGCTATCCAGGTGTTGTGTCCTCTGACCGCCACGTGGTGCCAGCAAGAGGAGCCTGAGCTTGGCCCAGAGAACAATAGGGGCCAAGGATCCTAAGATCCACACAGCCTGCCAATGAGATCTAGGTGAGAAATTCAAACCCCCCAATAGGACTATAGGTGGGACTAGGGGTGTGCCTTGGGGTGTGTATATATGTTGGCCTTTTGGCCAGTTAACATCATCACTACTCCAACTAGGTCCTCGTCAATGCCGCCGAGAACTCAGTACTTTTCACTGGCGACAAAGTTGATGTAGTGATTAGCTCAAGTTTATTTAGGGAGAACAAGCAGAGGTGGGTAGCTGTGTTGGTCTGATGCAACAGAACAAAGTTTGACTACAGTGACACCTTTAAGACCAACAAAGCTTAATTCGGGGTATAAGCCGCCTATACCCAGAATTAAACTTTATTGGCCTTAAAGGTGCCACTGGATTCAAACCTTGTTAAATTGTTTTTTATCAATCAGTTGCACTGACCTATGTTTTGCCCTGGCTGTTCCAGAAATATTTTGCAAACAGGCTGTTCTCGGTTAAGCCCAGGTTGCGTCTGCTGTTCCCACAACATTGTAAAAAGCAAATGGCGTAATTCTGGATGACAATTTCAATCTCAGCTGCTTTTCCAGGTGCTTGTGTTTGTGACACATCTTCTTGTGCAGCAGTTCTGAGGAGCTGTGTTCAGGGGACATGGAGGCGGAGCCTGTAGTCTTCCCTGATTTTTGTGTCAGACTCAGTGTGGTCGGGTTCAGTCTCGGAGCTATAGGAACCAAGGACCCTTATATTCATCTACCGGCAACAGAAGGATGCCATGCTCTTCACCAAGACACATGAGGTATATGTCAGTCGTCGATGTAGGGAATTTTGGACCCAGCAACATTAAGCAGGTTGAAGTACAAAGGATTCTGGGATATATCACCCGGTATCCTTGGGAGCATGAGAGTCTGCCTTGGAACACCATTAAACAGGATGGTGGAAAATATGTGATGGGATCTTCTTTTTAAAAGGGGTGTCTCTATTAATGTACGCAGCAAGAAACACGATTGCCCAAGCCTGGAAATCATCACAACCACCTACAATCTCTCAGTGGCATCAGAAACTTTGGAAATTATACATCATGGCGAAACTCACAGATAATCTGGATAACATGCTTAAACCCTCTAGACCAGGGGTGTCAAACATGCGGCCTGGGGGCCGCATTAGGCCCCCGGAGGGCTTCTATCAAGCCCGCCCTGGAACTGGCCACCTCCTGCTTCCAGTTCTGTTGCTGCTGCTGCATCATCGCTCGCTTCGCCAGACTCTCTCAGTTGTTCAGCCATTTCACGTTTTCCCCTGGGTCCTAGACTCCGAACTTGGAGCATGAGATTTCTGTGGTGAATGTCAATAAATCAAAAGCAGGTTTGCAGCTTACAGATACACACTTGAACGGCACACTCAGGACTGCAACAGCACAGACATTTTGATGCAAAGATTCAGAGCAAGAGAGATCATATACAGTTAAATAAACACAATATTGCAAGTGCTAATGTTTTAAGCATGTTTTTCTTTTAAGTTAAAAAGAAAATCTTTGTGTTTGTGTCCTTTATAAAGTTTGTATCTCCGCTACCTGCCATTACATGTTATGACACACATGGGCCCAGCCCAACAAGATCTCATTTATGTCAGATCTGGCCCTCATAACAAATGAGTTTGACATTCCTGCTCTAGACAATCCTATTTCTCCTCTATATGGCTACCTAAACTGGAATACTTGTTGTCTCAAGGGGAAGTTCCCCAATCGGTAGTTGATCTTGGAACATAATGTTTTTATATCTTCCTAAGCAGGGCTTTTTTTGGTAGAAAAAGCCCAGCAGGAACTCGTTAACATAATAGGCCACACCCAACAGTAGAAACTCATTAGCATATTAGGCCACACCACTGGCCGCACAGCTGATTAGCCTATTAGGCCACACCCCCATGTTACCAGAAGAGTGGTCATCCAGCCACACCCACCTTTTGCTTCTTATTCTGTTTACCTTGTTTGTTGTCAAAACCCAGGGCTTTTCTTGTAGCAGGAATTAATTTGCATGTTAGGCCACACACCCCTAATGTAGCCGATCCTAATGAGTTTCTGCTGTTGGGTGTGGCCTATTATGCTAATGAGTTCCTGCTGGGTGTGGCCAACTCAGGAGCCAGCCGGAACTCCGTTCCTGTGCGTTCCTGCCCCAAAATAGCCCTGTTCCTAAGTGATTACACAGCTGCAATTCAATATAGATCAGTTAGACTTATTATTGTTTACTGACCCAGTGACCTGGTATGTTGTTCTGTGTTTTCTTTTCTTTTACACATTGTATGTATTCTATTCTGTTTGATCACACTGTATGTATGGTGTTGCTTGTTTGTTATTTCTCAATAAAATGTTAATTGTAAAAAAAAAAGTAATTGCTTGGTGCAACAATGGCCCATTCGGCATCTAATAATTCCCTCCGCTGTTCTACCAAACCCACGTTGGAGCAGAAATTCCCCTCTGCATTGCGTGCTGCTTTCACTTTGATTGGCTGTCGGATCTGATGGCAGCTCCAGACTGCCGGCTTTCACTTTGCTTGATCTCTCGGTCTACATAGATTTATGGCCGTTTTATGGCCATTCAGGGGTGACTCTGCAGTCAGGACGCCATTGGCCCAGGGTATCTGAATGTGGATACCAAATTCCATCCTCTCCAGGCCTTGCTCCCCTCAAAACTCCAGGAATTTCCCGAGCTGGAGATGGCAACCTTTCACCATCACGTCTGTTTTGGTTCTGCAGATGTGGCTGCGTGTTGCACGAGACTGGGGGCATGTGGTAACCCTGTTGTCTGGGGAAGCTCGGCTTCAGATTGAGGAACCCGTGCTCAGCAACTGAGGAACTGTCTAATTCCCTGGAGAACCGCTTGAAAGGCCACCGGTTTGTCCTGTATATAGGCATGCAAATACAGCTTGGTTTCACCACAGTTTCTGTTTGCCTGCAAAAGGGCTGATCTCAGCTTGCTGGGAGGGGAGGCGGGGGGGGGTGTCCGTTGTGGGGAGAGGAAGGGAAGGCTGCTTCGACACTCCTCTGGGTTGTTAAAAGCGGTGTACAGAAACCAACTCCTCTTCTTAGAGTATTGGAGGCGGATAAGGGAAGTCCCTCCCTTCCACTGTCCCCCAACAGACTCTGGATTTTGCCCACATTTATGAATTCACACCTTTGGTGTAGTGGTTTGGTGCAGTGGTTAGGAGTGTGGAATCTGGGAGAACCGGGCTTGATTCCCCACTCCTCCACATGCAGCCAGCTGGTGTGACCTTGGGTCAGTCACAAGTTCTCTCAGAGCTGTTCTCTCAAGAGCAGTTCTCTCAGAGCTCTCTCAGCTCCACCTACCTTGCAGAGTGTCTGTTGTGGGGAGGGGAAGGGACAGGAGATTGTAAGCCGCTCTGAGACTCCTTTGGGTAGTGAAGGGCAGGGTATAAGTCCAATCTCCTCCTCTTCCTCTTCTTCTGCACTAGCAGTGTTTCCTCTAAGCTGAGTTAGTGTGAGCTAGCTCAGTTTTTTAAGCCTCCGGCTCATACATTTTTGTCTCAGCTCAAGAAGGATGGCTCCAGAGCAAACGTAATTTAGGCAGCAGCCAAATTGCTCGCTCACAACTTTGATGCCAGTGGCTCACAAAGTAGCATTTTTGCTCACAAGACTCCACGGCTTAGAAGGAGCATCGGTTTTGAGATGTGAGAAGAGAATAAAACCCCATGAACTGGGGACAGAAAGAAACTGCGGATGACATCCTACTTTGAAGAGAGGAGGGGGGGAGACAAGGCAGTTTCTCCCCCTTTATATATATACTTTTCATATTTGCTTTAAATAATTCTCACACATAACAGATGTCTGAGATACAGGTCAGACCACTCTTTCGTTTTGGCTGCTCACACTGTGTGCCTCCCCCCACCCCCAATCGTTGCAGCCGCCTTCGCACTGCCACAGCACAGGCTATTTTGGTACTCGGATCCGAAAACCCAAATGCCGCCCGCACCCTCATCGGGCAAGAAACATATTGTGTACTAAGCAAGTGCCAAGTTATCTTGAAGGCTCCTTCATAAATAGTTGCCTGAAAATGGGACCCAAGATCGGGGATTGGAGGGGACGTGTGCCCCACCTTGCGCATCGCCAGCGCTGGCACCGGCCGTGTTACCGGCTCACTCCTGGAGCATGGCTGCATCTTAACCGGCGCATGAGAACAGAGCCACAGCCAGTCCCCCGTACCTCTCTAGATTCTACCTCTCTAGATTTCCAGAAATTCTTCCTGCCTTTGCACATGGAAGAAGAAGAAGAAGATGAAGAAGAAGAAGTAGTAGTGATTGGATTTATACCCCGCCCTTCACTACCAGAAGGAGTCTCAGAGTGGCTTACAAACTCCTTTCCCTCCCCCTCCCCACAACAGACACCCTGTGAGGTAGGCGGGGCTGAGAGAGCTCTGACAGAAGGTGCTCTTTTTCAAGGACAGCTGTGCCAGAACTATGGCTTGCCCAAAGTCATCCAGCCAGGTGCAAGTGGAGCAGTGGGGAATCAAAGATTAGAGTCTGTGCACTTAACCACTACACCAAGCTGGCCCCAAACATGGAGGTTCCATTTAGCTGGCAGGGGACCTGACAGAGTTTTATAGAATTAGGCATGGGGTGGAGAGAGTGGATGAAGAGAATGTTTTTCCCCCTCTCCCAAAATACTAGGACTCAGGGGTCATTTTGAGCAGGAGTGCGCAGGAGTGCCGTTCCAGGGGTAACAAGCACAGGAGCAGGCACATATGGTGATGCGCTGTGGAAAAAAGCAAAAGCATGCTAACTTGATCTGTATTTTCATGCTTGTTGTAGGGGAGCTTCCCTGCATGAGCAAAGGAAACCCAAAGTGTCTTTAGTCAAAGTGTAAAGCTGGCTCGCCAGTTCTGAGTTGGGCAATACCTGGAGATTTCCGGGGTGGAGCGTGAGCAGTGGGTGTTGCCTTCTGACACACTTCCGGTGATGTCAGGGGGTGTGGCATATGCAAATAAGTTATGCTAATGAGTTATGCTAATGAGCCCCTACACCTCTTTTTCTACGAAATGACCCCTGCTAGGACTTAAGGGCATCCAATGAAATTGATGAACGGTAGATTCAGGACAGACAAAAGGAAATATTTATTTACACAGAGAGTGGTTAAAATATGGGATTCGCTGCCAGAGGATGTTGTGATGGCCACAGGAATGAACAGCTTTAAAAAGGGATCAGATAGCTTCATGGCGGAGAGGTCTATCAGTGGCTGTTAGCCACGGTGACTGTGGGGAACCTCCACATTCAGAAGCACTAATCCTCTGAATCCCAGAGCCAGGAGGCAACATGAGGGGAAGGCCTCGGCCTCTCTGCCCTGTTGTTGGCCCTCCAGAGGAACTGGTTGGCCACTGTGTGAGACAGGAGGCTGGACTAGATGGACCACTGGTCTCATCCTGCTGGGCTCTTCTTGTATTCTTATTTGCTTCTCTGGTAGGGACCCAAAGAGGTTTACATTGTTCTGTTATCCTCAGTTTTATCCTCCTGACAACCCTGTGAGGTAAGTTAGACAAGAGAACATGTGACTGGCTCTAAATCACCCAGCGAGCTTCCATGTCAGACTAGCATCCAGGAGACCCAAGTTTGAATCTCCACTCTGCCACGAGAGCTTGTTGGGTGACTTTGGAGCAGTCACATACTGTCTAACCTCCCTCACAGGGTTGTTGTGAGGATAAAATGGAGGAGAATGATGTACGTTGGTTTGGGTCCTCCTTGAGGAGAAAAGTAGGTTATAAGTGTTAATGTTACACTGTATACACAAGCCAGCCAGTTTGGTGTAGCAGTTAGGAGCGTGGAGTCTAATCTGGGAGAACTGGTTTTGATTCCCCACTCTTCCACATGCAGCTGCTGGGGTGACTTTGGGCAATCCATAGTTCTGGCACAGCTGTTCTTGAAAAAGAGCCGTTTCTGTCAGAGCTCTCTCAGCCCCGCCTATCTCACAGGGTGTCTGTTGTGGGGAGGGGAAGGGAAAGGAGACTGTCAGCTGCTCTGGGACTCCTTTGGGTACTGAAGGGCGGGGTATAAATCCAATCTCTTCTTCTCTTCTCAATCTAAATGGCAAACGTCCTTGTCGTCTTTTAAAGAAAACCAGTTTTAAAATATCCCATTTTTTAATAGCAGCGTGTTGACCATCTGCAGAGCTCCTCCTGGGTTTTGGGTTATGTAGAGGGGAGGGGGGAACTTTTCAGATCTTTGTAACCACTTCTCTTCAGCAGTTTGGCAAGCAAGCAGACTAGCAGAGGGGAAGTGGCGGTAACAGTTTCCTTCCCAGGAATTGGGGTAACCTCGAGGAGGAGGGGGCTGGAAGCGGCAGCAGTCCGAGTACTCTGGATTCTGAACACAATTAACAGCCTTTTAAATCCATTCAAACCAATGGATTCAGGGAGGTGCAGCTCTGCTTAGGTTGCACTATACAGGATGGAACAAAGTCTGAGTCCAGCAGCCAAAGTTTAAGACTGCCAAAGTTTAATTCTGGGTATAAGCTTTCGTGTGCATGCCTGCTCCTTCAGAGAGTTGATAAGTTCCTGTCCAGAGGCAAAAGCGTGCCAGGGGATAGCAAGCAAAGCTCATGAGAGCTGGGTTTGAGTCCTGTTTTTGCTGCTGACTTCAGTGGGTAAATTGGGGGGGGGATGTTGGCTGAGGCAAGATGACCACATTGGATCCTAATCCCCGCTGCCACTTGGAGGGAGAGAGGTGAATGGTAGTAGCGGTTCCAGTTGGAGGAAGTGGTTAGGAGCGCGGACTCTGATCTGGGAGAACCGGGTTTGATTCCCCACTCCTCCACACGCAGCCCGCTGGGTGACCTTGGCTCAGTCACAAATTCTCTCAAAGCTGGCCTCTCACAAGTAGCCCGTCGATCCCCGTCAGGGACCCGTACTTAAAAGATAGTAGTGAAAGTCCAGTCTAAAGCTGGCCAACGGGCCAATGCCGGACTTTCCACCATCAGGTCATTCTACCAGCGTGCAATCAGCCTGTAGGGATGGTCTCCAGGCCATCCCGAACAGCTGCCATTTTAAAAAAGTCTTAGCAATGCGCGCATAACCGCTTAAACATGTGACCTCCTGCAGATAGTGAGGCACATATGCATATAAGCAGATAAGCACATAGGCACATGTGCAGATAAGCACATAGGCACATGCACAAACAGGATTTTTTAAAAATAACAACAACAACTTTTTCCTGTTTTCTCCTGGGATCAGGGAGGGAGGTGGAGGAGGAGAGAGGTCCCCACAGCCAATCACAGCCATGCATTTGCAAATTGCACCCTTGTAAGGCTGGTGTTGCTGCTGGGCTCTTGTGTGGTGGCTGCTGCTGGCCTCTAGCTTCAGGCTGTTGCTGCTCTGTGCCTGCCTTGGCCTGCCTGGCTATGTGGATCATGGTGGACTCTACCGGCATCTTTTTGTCCACTTCTTGAAGGTAGATTTCCAAGGGGGCACTGAGTAATTTTTTTTCTGAAAAGGCAGTAGGCCAAATAAGTCTGGGAACCTCTGCTCCAAAGCATCCCTTTTCTCCAGGGGAACTGATCTCTGTAGTCTGGAGATGAGCTGGAATTCCAGGGGGTCCCCAGGTCCCTCCTGGAGGGTGGCGTCCCTACTGCGGGACACTGCTGAACCTGTTGGTTTCCTGCAACCATTGCAGCCCATCTCCCCCCAAAAAACTCTAGTAAAGAATGCCACATTTTTGAGAAATATGCGTTACCTAGCCATCTGAAGGCCGGTAGTCAAATGCTGTTTCCTCTTTCTGAAGATTTGCATCAGAACTGACCCGAGGTGGAATATGCAGTACAGATAGTTCCCCGATCTTGCCGGGCAGGTGGAGGGTTATATTTTTAACAGAACACAGCTGCCGGAACTGTAGTTTCAAGGGAAAAAGAGGAGTCTCTAATTCTGTTTAATGCTTTCCCTTTACCTCTTTGGGTGGCCAGCTCTGGTTTGAGAACTTCCTGGAGATTTAGGGGTGGAGCCAGGAGACGGCAGGGTTGGGGAAAGGAAGGGCCTCCGTGGGGAATAAGTGCTGTAGTCCACCCTCCAAAGCAATCATTTTTCTCCAGGTGGACTGATCTGTCATCTGGAAATAAGTTGCAATTTCAGGAGATCTCCAGGCGAGATCACACCTGGGAATTGGCAACGTGACTTTATGAATGCCAAATAATATTATTTTTCTCTCTCCTTCCCAATCCATCACCCTTGTTCGGGAAAACTGATACATTCTCCACCCCTGGTATCAGTGCTAGGGTTGCCAACTCTGAGTTCGGAAATACCTGGGAGATTTTGGGGGTGGAGTATGAGGAAGGTGGGGCTTGGGGAGGGGAGGGGCCTCAGCAGGGTACAAGGCCACAGAGTCCACCCTCCAAAGCAGCCATTTTCTGCAGGGGAACTGATCACTGTCGTCTGGAGATCAGTTGCAAAAGCGGGAGATCTCAAGGCCCCGCCTGGAGGCTGGCAACCTTAACCACAGCCCCGAAAGCTAAAATCCTGGAGGACTGACAAGAAATTGACATGTAATGTATGATTCCACTACCAGCTGCCATGCAAAGAAAAAAAAGGGGGGGTAGGTAGAGAAGATCAACTTTCGAAGAAGAGGAGGAGATTGGATTTATACCCCACCCTTCACTACCCAAAGGAGTCTCAGAGCGGCTTACAATCTCCTTTCCCTTCCCCTCCCCACAACAGACACCCTGTGAGGCAGGTGGGGCTGAGAGAGCTCTTCCGAAGACTGCTTGTGAGAGAACAACTCTGAGAGAACTTGTGACTGACCCAAGGTCACCCCAGCAGCTGCATGTGGAGGAGTGGGGAATCAAATGTTTCTCCCAGATTAGAGTCCACGCTCCTAACCAATACACCAAACTTGCTCTGGCTTCCTAGAGAAGATAATTTAAGTGGTGATGGAAAATGCTATCGCGTCACAGCTGACTTCTGGCCACCCTGTAGGGGTTTTCAGAGCTAGAGATGCTCAGGCGTGGTTTGCCATTGCCTGCCTCCGTATCATGACCGTGGACTTCCTCGGTGGTCTCCCATCCAAGAATTAACCAGAGCTGACCCTGCCTAGCTTCTGAAATCTGACAAGATCAGACTATCCTGGGCCATCCAGGTCAGGGTTAAGATAATTTCCCCTGACTTCCCCCCCACCCCCCAAGGGCTTCTGCAAACCAGGAACTGTTGTTATTAAGGACACAGGAAGGCCCACGATCTAAAGAGCCATTCAGTACAGCACAGCTCCAGGAAAGGGCGAGTCAAAACCAGAAGCCAAACAACAGGAAATGCAACTTTTCTGCTCCTGGCCAACTATGCACCACCCTGCTTTTGAGGAAGGAGTTCTGGCTGGGCGAAGGAACCTGTCACTGGGAAGGCATGCCTGCTTGTGCTGTCCAAAGTTCAGGGGGTTTTCAAGGAGTTTAACTTCCACAGCTACCTTGCTCCTTGCAAACAAACAGCCTGAACAAGGTGGCTCGTTTCTGGGTGTGGAGATAAACATGTGGGGGAAAGCACCGCCTGTTGCACAGCTGGCTGGGCCTAGAAGAAGAAGAAGAAGAAGAAGAAGAGAAGAGATTGGATTTATACCCCACCCTTCACTACCCAAGGGAGTCTCAGAGCACCAGTGGGGATTCGAACCTGGGTCTCCGAGATCCGAGTCCAACACCCTTAACCACTTACATTGCCCTGGCTGCCAACTGCAGCTTGGGAAACTCCTGGAGATCTGGGGGCAGAGCCTGGGAAGGAGAAGTCTAGCAGTGGCTACTAGCCATGGTGCCTGAAGGGAACCTCCATGTCCCGAGGCAGCCCAGCCTATGAATCCCAGAGCCAGGAGACAACAACAGGGGAAGGCCTCAGCCTCTGTGCCCTGTTGTTGGCCATCCAGAGGAACTGGTTGACCACTGTGGGAGACAGGATGCTGGACTAGATGGCCCTCACTGGTCTGATCCAGCAGGGCTCTTCTGATGTTCTTATGAAGGCCTCGGCCTCTATGCCCTGTTGCTGGACTTCCAGAGGAACTAGATGGCCCCTGTGTGAGACGGGAGGCTGGACTAGATGGACCCTCACTGGTGTGATCCAGCAGGGCTTGTCTTATGTTCTTACAAAGGCCTCGGCCTCTCTGCCCCGTTGTTAGCCCTCCAGAGGAACTGGTTGGCCACTGTGTGAGACAGGATGTTGGACTAGACGGACCATTGATTTGATCTAGCAGGGCTGTGTTCTTAAGGATGAAGTTTGCAGAGAAGAGGAAGCTCAGAAAGGTAGAATGCAACAGACCCTCCAAAGCTGCCATTTCCTCCAGGGGAACTGATCTCTGCAGTCCAGAGATCAGTTGTAGCCGCAGGAAATCTCTGGGCACCGCTTCAAGCCCGGAAACCCTACATTTGTTGGTGGAAGCCCCATGTCTTTAACAAGATGAACAATGGGTAGAAACTGGACACGGAGATTCAGAAATGCGGACAGGTGGCCCATTGAACTTGGGACTGCAGCCAGTGTTCCCTCTTAGCTGAGTTTAGTGTGAGCTAGCTCACAGTTTTTTAGCCTCCGGCTCACACGTTTTTGTCTTGGCTCGGGAAGGAGGGCTCCAGAGCAAACTAATCTATGCAGCAGCCAAATTGCTCGCTCACACCTTTAATGCCGGTAGCTCACAAAGTAGACTTTTTGCTCACCAGGCTCCACAACTTAGCGGGAGCATGGACTGCGACATCTGAAAGAGCCACCAAGACAAGGCATGGCGGACGCAAGTGTGCGGCCAGTCACCTTGAGGACTGGGACCCTTGGGTGCGAGCTGCAGGTCTGGTGTTGCCAATCTTCAGGTGGGAGCTGGAGGTCTCCTGGGATTACAACTGATCTCCAGGCGATAGAGACCAGTTCCCCAGGAGAAAACGGCTGCTTTGGAAGGCGGACACTATGGCGTTATATCCCACTGAAGTCCCTTCCCAAACTCTGCCCCTCTCAGGCTCCACCCCCTCCAAAATCTCCTGGTATTTCCCAACCCTATGCAGGTTCCACCCGAGTTTATGAACTCTCTTTTTGGATTATGAGTTAGGAAGAAATCCAGTACAGCTACCAGGAGGTGCTTGACAATGTGGCCCCGCCCGACTATTGTCCTCTGTTTTGGTTCTCAGCCTCCGGCAGACGGAAAAGGTAGGCTTATTGCTTCGGGGCTGGTCTCCCATTCATGACTGGCGGGCTCAGGGAGGGGTGCCAGCCAGCCTGGGAAAGAAATGTCTTGGCCCCTGATCAGAGCTTTCATATGCACCAACCCAGCCGGATCCTCCTAGGTGTCTCCGAAGAAGCGAGCGGGGTGACTCAAGAAAGCTCATGCCCTGCTGCAAATTGTGTTCGTCTTTAAGGTGCTACTGGACCCTGGCTCTTACTTACTTGTAAAACCCTATATGGCCAGGGTCCAACATACTCGAGGGACCACCTTTCTCCATATATACCCCAGAGAGCACTTCGGTTGAGGTCGCAAAATTGACTGACTCTCCCGGGCCCCAAGGACACCAGGCTTACCACCACCAGGGCCAGGGCCTTCTCAGTGGCGGCCCCATCCTGGTGGAATGAGCTCCCGGAAGAGATCAGAGCCCTGTGGGATTTTTTACTGTTCTGCAGGGCTTGTAAGATGGAGCTCTTCCACCAGGCTTTCAACTAAGGAGCCGCCGCCACCACTACCCCCACTAAAGTCTATTACAGAGTTTGGCCCTGGCTCTGATATCTGGCCTGCGTCACCGCTGGTAATTGGAAGAACAGTTGAGCAGAACGATTTTAGACAGTTGTTTGCACTAGTTTTACGCTATCTTGAGTAATTAAGGAAACGTCACTAGCACCTTATGACCGTTTCAGGTACAACTGAATTGTTTTTAGATGGTTTTATGTTGGATTTTATGGTTATTCATGCATCGATCACTGTGAGCCGCTCTGAGCCTGTTTTGCGGGGAGGGCGGGACACAAACCCAATAAATAAGTAAGTAAATAAATAAAACCAGCAGATGTTCCTTTTCACAGTGTACAGCCCAACACGATCCCTGCTGCAGATAAAGGGGCTCACGATGGGATGAAGAAACAAGGCACCGGTTCAAATACTCGGCATCTGAGCTGGACTGTGTTTGAGCCTGCTGGGCCTCCGTTGTCTTCTTCCAAGCATGGCCTACAGGCAACAGTACAGTCCCTGCTGGGGTGGCCGACTTTCGAACAGCTGCCTGTTTCTCCTGTGTTTTCAGACAGGTGGCAGATTTCGGCAGGCGAAATTTCTTCTTCCCTCTGTGGCAGAAAAACCTGCGGCTGCCGAATCCGGCACCGGGCTGAAATTTCTGGAACAGCAAAACTTTCTCATTTTAAATTTGTTATTATATGCATTTATGATGTGCATTTGGTATATAATAATTTTGCTCTTTTCTCTCTCCCTTTTGATAATTCCAGAATGCAGCAGCTGGCTCTAAAGAAAAGCTTTTTCATCTATTATTTCTGGATGTGTGTTGGGTTAAAATAGTAATATTGACCGCTGAGGAAGGCCCGAAGGGGCCGAAACGCGTATGGTCTACTGGTCATAAGATATACCCATCAATTGTATATGTAAAACTATCAGCTCTCTGTGTCAAACGTTTTAAGCGTCTGATATTTGGACCATTTCTTTTAACCTATTTTATCTTTTATTAATGGGTACACCATAATAAATATTTGTATTTTTATAATAACTTATTTTGTTAGCTTGACCCTCTTAGATCACAGCCATATTTTGGGTTGAGTTCCCCCCCCCCCCTTTTCTCAGTTTTTTGGGGAGGGAAGTGCCAGCTGACTTATAGGTACCCGGTAGGGTTTTCAAGACAAGAGGCATTCAGAGATAGTTTGGCAAGGCCTGCCTCTACGCTGTGATCCTTTGTCTTCTTCGGTGGTCTCCCATCCAAATACTGACCAAGACTGACCCTGCTTGATGAGATCTGAGCTAGCCTAGGCCGTCCAAGGCAGGGCAGATATATCTTCCCCATGATCTGCTGGCAACACTACAAATTAGTGTTGCCAACCTCCAGCCGCCCCCCCCCCCCCGAAGACCTCCCACTATTACAAATGATCTCCAGGTGACGGAGGTCAGTTCCCCTGGGGAAAATGGCCACTTTGGAAGGTGGACTCTTTGGCCTTGTACCCTGACAAGGTCCCTCCCCTCCCAAATCCTCCCAAACTCCACCTTCCTCAGGATCCACCCTCCAAAACCTCCGGGAATTTCCCAACCCGGAGCGGGCAGCCCTACAAAAAACCACCCCATGAGTCATAGAAGCATTGCCAGTCCATTTTTTTTTATTAAAAACATAATTTGTTGTACAAATGCCAGAGAAACAGCTAGGATTTTTCCCCCCCACAATCAGAACCGCTTGCGTCCCAGCTGACAAAGCGCTATCTGGCGCTCTCTCCCCGTAAGCCCCGGGAAAAAAACCTTCACGAAAACACTCCACCACCACCAGGCATGCAAAACATCAGCTTTTCTGCCGGCCGGCACCAGCCCGGTGCAATGAAATGAGCCCCTTTGGCAAGTCCCTTTCCTGCAGATGGCAGGCCGCCTCCTTAAGACCTGGCAACGGATGAATTAACGCAAGCACTGGGGCCATGCCCGGCACACATTCTGGGAACACTGCCCCACTGACCATTGTCCTTCGGTTCCCCAAGCCTAGCTTGAACACAGGCTGTCTTTTTCCCCAGCCACACCCCGCAATTAGCGGGAGTGTACAAGATCCTATCATGCCTCAAGGGCACCCTGATTTCCTGGTCGAAGATTAGCAACTTGGAAGGGTAGGGGGGAAATGCCAGAGAATGTCGCCATAGCGAGTGAGCAGTGGATGCATAGAGGTTCTGCTCTTCTCTCCCCCCCCCCCCCCCCCGGGGCCCTCTGAAGCAGCCCAGCTTCAGATCAGACGAACACACGCGACATTTAGCAAATTCAGGCTGGCAAGCTGGCCCCGTTAGGTTGAAACTGGCAGGCCGGCTGCAAAATAAACGCTGGTTTCTGAAGCAGAAACACCCGGGCGTTGGCTGTCCGTTAGTCTGGCTGCACCTCACTTAATTTTGTGACGCCCCAACGCTGCTCGTTCAAGCGTTCCTTTTACGGGAGGGAGAGGAGGCAAGGAGAACAGCGACTCCCACATAGCCTTGATTTTCCCCCCCTCGATTTTCCCCCCTGCCCCACCCACAAGCTCAAAGACAGTATAACTTTTACTGGCAATCTTTCACCTCACCACGATACGGTGAGGTGGGATAGGCCGGAAGGGCGGCTCCTTGCCCAAAGCGACCATTGTGGCTGAGCTGGACTTATTAACGTGGGTGTCTTGGAGCCGAATGTGATATACTGCCCACCTGCTCTGCGGCCACCGTCCCTAGTGGTATCCTAAACCTGAGTTGTTGTGCTTTAACCACTGGGCCCCACACTTTTCCTCCACCCGGTCGACCCACATTTTTAAAGACCCAAATGTCTACATTCAAGGCAACTCTTTGTCTCTTGGCCCAGAGGGAAACCATTGCCTGCACCCTGAAATCCTTCGGCCTTCCTGTTCCGTCTGTTAGAACACTACTTGGCTAGAAAAAAACCAGGAAGGGGGGAAACTCTGTCCTACTGTCTTTTGCCTCTTCTCCTGCTCGCTCTCGCACACGTGGAATGGCTCAGGCTTTTATTGGCTCTGCGACAGCATCGCGCTGATTCTGCCCTTCGGCTGTGATCCGGACTAGATGTTTTGCTGCCGCCGCCGTGGCTCTGCTTCTGGCCCAGTTTGGCCTGGCTGCCTTCCCCAAATTGGAGAGGGAGCCCGCACACCTCGAGAGTCCACATCCACCTCTGGGACCGTGTCAAATTTGGCTAAGCAAAACCGTCGGCTGGGCGGCAAGGGAAAGGCGCAGCCGGGGGATGTCTGAGCAACGGTCTGTGTCTCAAACTAGCCTCTTTTCCGCTCCGGCTGAAGCCGGAAGACAGGCAGGAAGGCGGTCCATCAGTGCTGATCCACTGAAGGAGTCCCCTGGCATCATGTGCTTTCCTAGCAATCGTGGCTGGGAAATTCAGAAGCGGAGCTTTTGGCTGATGGAAGCAGGGCCTGAGGGAGGCGAATTCACCAGCTGCCTGGCAACCACCCTACCCAGGAGATAGCAGGCAGAGGGAGAGATTGGGGCTGCGCCAGAACTGCCACAAACGCAGTGGCGCAGAGACAGTGGCAAGCTCTCCGCCCCACACACACCTGAAACCACCTTCCTTGGCGTGCACGCAGCTCCTGGCAGGGGGAAACCCAAGGTCTGCCTTTCACAGCTGGGCTCCGGTTGCAAGCCCATTACAACAGGCAGCGGGGAGGGGAAAGAAGCTTCCGTTCAGTTCTCAGCAATGGGGGTTGGGTGCAGGTCGAAAGGAGAATCAAAACAGTGTGTGTGTGTTTGCATGTGTCATGGGCTCCCCCCCAAGAAGCAGTGCTTTCCCCTCCAAGAGTCCGGGTAGGGGAAAGCAGGGGATGGGACGTAAAGGGGGGTGGAGTGGCGGTTTGAGCATAGGGCGACCACGGTTGGGGGGGGGGGGGAATCGATCTCGCCGATCATTTCTTTTTGATTACTGAATAAATCGTGCCACTCTCCACGGGAACGGTGGGCCCCTGGCTTGGCTGAGGAGGACTGTTGGAGTTGAAGGCTAGTGTGGTATATTGTATGTCCTCTTCACCCTATTAAAAAAAAAAGACAAGAAGCAGAAGTCAAGGGAGGGATTTTTTTAAAAAAAACAACTAGGCAACCCTGGTTGCATTTGAGGAGAATTCCAAAAACGGGTAGGGTGAGGGTCCGGATGACATTTGCATGCCTCCAGGCAACCCCCTGGAGGGAGACCCACCTCCTGCCCTGAGAACCAGCAATTTAAATTCCAGACAGGTGGCTTACGGGTGACCCCCGACCCAGACGTCTGTGCTTGGTGATGGAGACCTTGGAGGATGGGTGCTGGCCCCAGCGTAGTTGGGGCGCCAGTAAGGGCAACACATCTGACTCTCCCCCTTGGGTCAGAACTCCAAATTTCTAGCCCAGGTCAGAATCCAACAGGTCTAGGCGTACCGACCAATTTGAAGGAAAACTCCAGGGCTGCCTTGTTCTTCGGCCCTTAGGAGTACAGATCAGAGAATCACAGTCTTTAAACAGCACAATACTCGATACAAAAAAAAAAAAGTTTTCCGGACTACATTTCTGTTTCGGTGATCTTCTTCCGAACTCGACCTTATAACGATTCGGGATGATACAGGTATTGTAAACTTCCTTCACAGATAGAAATCTTTAATGAAAAATCATTAACTGGCTACAGAAACCATTTCCAACGTCTCGAAGGCGTTTTAAGATGTAGTCTGGAAAACTTCGTCAAGCGTTCTACAGCATTCCAGTAGACCTATAATTTAGATAGATTTAAGCTCTTTGTAAATGTATCATTATTTTGTTTGCGTAGATCACTTATAAGAATTTGAAATACATTTATGTGCACCACAACGTATTTTTGTATCGAGTATTGTGCCTTCTGCCCTTAGGGGCAGTCCGATCTACAGAAATCAGCCAGGCAACTTTTTTTCAACGACAGGCAAGCAGGGCCGGCCCATTATTGTTAAAGTTTAGACCGTTGCCTAGGGCAATGGCTTGACGAAGGTGCCATTCTGGCTGGCCTTGTCCCCTCTTCACCCCGTACAGGAAGCCTCCCTTGCTGGCTTCTTGCTCCACCCATGGCAAGAGACTCCACTCTTTGCAGCCCCCCAGACAGGCGGGGGGGGGGGGACAGCCGCGGGGAACAGCCCGGGATGACGGGAAAGTGCCGCTCGCCCTCTGCCGCCCCCGCCCCTGCGGTCTCTTTGGAGCTCCTTTTGCAGCCTGGCACAGGTTCCCTCCCCCTCCCCTTAAGCGATCCCACCCCCTGCATGCATTTGCAGCTCGCCCCCTCTGCTGTGGCTCTAGCGCCCGCCCCCGCCCTATCCTGCCCCACCCCGTATGGGAAGGGGGGCCGCCAGAATGCATCCTCACCTAGTGGGCAGAAAACCCTGGGGCCGTCATTGCAGGCATGTCACCAGTATCACCCGCTAAGATCAAGCAGCTTATCAAAGGCACAGGAGCTGGGGCCGGTAAAATACTTTGGCCGCCCTAACCATGTCCCACTTACTTCTCACGACTGGAAAATGACTCCAGAACACCCCCTCCCCCAAGACCTTCCAGTCTGACCTGCTCTAACCACCAGACCCCGCTCCCCATCTAGAGCTGGGAGCAGACTTCTGGAGGTGGGCCAGTTGTTGGAAAGTGCCGTCAAGTCGTAGCTGAACATAGGTGGTTTTTGCCATTGCATGCCTCTGCGTGGCGACCCTGGCCTTCCTTGGCGGTCTCCCATCCAAGTACTGACCGAGTCCGACCCTGCTTAGCTTCACGAGATCTGATGAGATTGGGCTAGCCCGGCCCACCCGGGCCCGGGGCCCAGATGCTTTAGAGAACCGTAAAGCGTCCATCCTTACCGCCGTGGGTTTGGTGTCAGTGACGCCCTGAACTGAAATGACAGACAGGACAGAGAAATACAGTCAAGAATCGTGAACGGACAACTGAGTGTGCACCCCAGCCCCTAAAGAGACAAGCAGGAAGCATGGGGGGGAAACCCAACCGATCCCTGTTGGGAAATCACTCCCAACCAAAAGGGAAAACTCCCATGAGGTTAGCAGACAGACAGGGGTGTCGACAGGGCGAGCAAGCAATGTGTGTGTGTGTGGGAACTGCTTCCTAGGATCTGTCCCTTGAAGAGAAGAAGAGATTGGATTTATACCCCACCCTTCACTACCAGAAGGAGTCTCAGAGTGGCTTACCATCTCCTTTCCCTTCCCCTCTCCACAACAGACACCCTGTGAGGTAGGTGGGGCTGAGAGAGCTCTCTTGAGGACTGCTCTTGAGAGAACAGCTCTGAGAGAACTTGTGACTGACCCAAGGTCACACCAGCAGCTGCATGTGGGGGACCAGGGGATCAAACCCCATTCTCCCAGACTACACCAAACTGGCTCTCTTTAGGGCTTGTCAGACCTGAGAAAGGCCTTTAAGAGTGGTGCAGAAGAGGGGGGGGGGAATGCTGCTTTCCCCAGCTTTACAACACGGCAACAGAGGAAAAGCTGTAACGGATCAAGCTCTCTCCCCTTATGCCCCTCTTAAAGGCCCATGATCCTACTCAGGGTCAGGATCTGACCACCCCCTCTTGACATCAATACGGTGAACAGTGTGGAAGAACCTGGCAGCTTGACGAGAGGGGCGGGAAAGAGTTGAGGGAGGGAGGGAGGGAGGGTCCCCCTCCTGTGTCTCGCCTTCTGTTTCATCCCTGCCAACTTTCCTGGGTTCTGAGCACTCCCAAGGACAGTGTGAAGCGGTGGGAGGGAAGGCTTCCCCCCCACCCTGGGCTTTCCAGTGTCGTTTCAAAATGTCCCCTCGCTGGAGAGTCCTGGCTCGGCTTTGCACAACCCCCTGTCATAAGCCCCTGCTTTTCCTCTTAGAGCTGGAATGGGATGAAGGCTTTCTCTGGGGGCGGGGTGAAAGGGGAGGGGCAGACACCGACACGCTCCACAGAGAAGAGTGTCTTCTGAGATCCCAGTCGCAGTGTCGGTGGAGGGATTTCCAGCCAGGGTTCCTGGAAACGGCAGAAGGAGCCGTGGTGAAGTCCTTCCGTAGAAACTGAATTGGCGTTTCCCATGGTGCCTTTGGGTTGGGGAGGGGGTAGTCTCCTACGTTCCCCAACGTGGCGCCCATGGGCAGTACTTCCCCTGGTACCCACTAATCTTTTCAGAAAGTGGCTGGGGCCATGGTAAGGTGGGTCTTGTTATCGCTGGCCCTCATTTCAAGGACAGGGTTTTCCACTGGAGAGTGATGAGGACTGATAAGCTTTCTGAGCTTTCATTAGTCAGTGTGTCATACCATTCCCTCTCCACTATCTCTTTCTTCACAAGGAGGGAGATATTCCGTTTGGCTCCGCCTCCTGTGGCAGCCATTTTGGGTTTGGCTCTGCCTCCTGTGGCAGCCATTTTGGGTTTGGCTCTGCCTCCTGTGGCAGCCATTTTGGGTTTGGCTCCACCCCCCATGGCAGCCATTTTGGGGTGGTGAGTACCATCCCCTCTCGAAACTCCAAAGGTGTCTGCAGGATCAAAAATGATGGGGACCCCTGTCCTAGTGCGCACCGAGGGCCCCTTCTATGTTCACGTGTGACAGGCTCCCCCCCTCCAAATGACGGGGCAAGATTTGTGGGAGGTATCAGCAGGGCAGAGCAAAACACACACTTCACACAGGCCCCGGCCCAGCCCATAGGGCTGATACTTACTGTGGCCGGGTGCAGAGGGTATGTTTCCATTGGATGAGTGCTGCTCCATCCTCCTAGGTAAACAGCAGACACTGTGTGACCCTATGGCAAGCAAGCCAGCTCAACAGAGCCAGCAGACCTGACTCTCCTACACTGTTGACTCTGAGTCCCACCCTCCTTCCATTCATGAAACAGCCCGCACTGATGGTTTTCCAATCCAGTCGACTACCTGCCACGAGAGCCCTCGAAGGCCAGTTGTGGAGTCCCTGTCCACTGCAGGGGATTCTGGGATATATTTTGAGGCGTAGCAGTTGCTCAGTCAAGAGGGGAACAGTGACAACTGCTATTCTCTCCTGGTTGTTCTCGTTGGAGGGGTATGGGAATTTTTAGCAGGGGCACTGCCCCCGTTTGCTCCACTGTGGCTATGGGCCTGTGTACAAATTGGGGGGTTGATACATTGTATCCTTCCCTTGCTCGAAAGCCAGTCGAATCCGGCTCTAGGGGGCAGTGCTCATCTCCGTTTCCAAGCCGAAGAGCCAGCGCTGTCGGCAGACTTCTGTGGTCATGTGGCTGAGGTGCACAGAATGCTGTTACCTTCCCACCGAAGTGGTACCTATTTATCTACTTGCAGTTTCTTGCTTTTGAACGGCTTGGTTGGCAGGAGCTGGGGCCAGAGACGGGAGCTCACTCTGTCACGTGGCACTAGGGTCTCGAACTGCCGAGCTAGTGGCCTTCCAAAAGATATTATTGTATTTAAGGGTTCTAGAAAAATTGGACAATAAAATTTAAAATTCGGTGAGGTATTAATATTGTCGCCTTAAAATGTTTAATGTTGATAACATGGTCTTAAATGTTACCGATATTTTAACATGATTTTAATTGGCTAAATACTACACAAGAATTTGAATTGATTTGCATTAATCATGTAGTATTACCACGAGATTCAAGTCCGGTAGCATTTTAGAGACCCGTGAGATTTTGGGCATATGAGCTTTCCAGAGTCAAAGCTCATGCCCTGAAAATCTTATTGGTCCCTAAGGGGTTACTGGACTCAAATCAGCAGACCAACATGACTCCCCTCTGAAATTATGGTTTTACAATTAAAGGAAAACATTTCCCTTGCTTGAAAGCCAGTCAAATCTGACACTAGGTGGCGGTGCTCATCTCCATTTCCAAGCCGAAGAGTCAGCGCTGTCCAAAGACTTTTCCGTGGTCATGTGGCTGGCATGACTAGACGCCGAGGCACGTGGAGCGCTGTTACCTCCCCGCCGAAGCGGTACCTATTTATCTATTTGTAATTTCTCGCTTTCGAACTGCTAGGTTGGCAGGAGCTGGGGCCAGAGATGGGAGCTCACTCCGTCACGCGGCACTCGGGTCTCGAACTGCTGAGCTTCTGACCTTTTAGTCTGCAGCTCAGCGTCTTAACCTCTGAGCCACCATGGCCCCTTAGTATTACAATGTTAATAGTTAATACTGATTTTTTTTTAAAAAAAATACTTTGTTAGATTTTGAACCATTCATTTCCTTATTCCATATAATTCTATTTAATAGGGTAACTAAGGGTGACACATGGGGCCTGTGTACAAATCGGGGAATGCTGATTTTCCAGATTCAGCATTGGGAAATAGTTGGATATTTGAATACTCGAAGCTGCCTTACTTGGAGTCAGACCCTTGGGCTTCCAAGGACAGTTATCGCCTACTCTGCAGGTAGCGACTCTCCAGGGTCTCAGGTTCCCCAACAGCGACTATCTCATCCGTTTTAAACTGGAGATGCCGGGGATTGAATTTGGGATCTTCTGCACACAGAACGGATTCTCGGCCACTGAGCTTCACCCCCAGCGGAGAATTTAAACAAAACACGGTGTCTTCTGTCAAATCATTCTGAATGTGGCAGATGCTTCCTCTTCCTCATACGGAAGCTGGCAACACAAGTTAGCGTCTGCATGCTTCAGGAGGAAGAATAAATGGCAGGACGCTCAGCATTTCCAAGAGACATGTCGGGCAGGATTCCAACCCGGGGCGTAGAGAGACAGGAAAGACACCCACACCAGTGCCACGCCATGGAACCCCGAGAGTGAGCGTAGAGAGCAAACCAAACCCGGTGATCAGAGCAGAAAGGCCTTGGCAAAGGCGGGGAGAGGGCGAAGTCCAGGGCCCCCAATCCACAGGCCACCCTGTACGGGCTACTCACCCCATGGTAGTGCTCTTTAATGCAAAATACACCACCGCAACAATGAGGGCGACTCCCACCAGGCATCCAATGACAATCCCGACTATCGCCCCGGGAGAGAGGCCACCTGAAGGAGGCTCTGGAGCCGGAGCTGCAAAAGAAGGAAGGGAAAGCTCTCAAACCCATGACGTCACACAGACCCAGGATAATGACACCCCACCCCCGGGCAAAGGCCCCTCTTCTGACACCTGTAATCTGGGGAACCCTCTGTGTCTTTAACTCGGGATTTCCCAGACTTCCAATAGCCAAGATGCACCTTCATCTTCAATTATAACTAGGAGGCACAATGCACTCTCTCTTACATAGGGACGCCATTCCCCAGTTGGGAGCGGGGGATTCCCCCGATTTTTGGGCCTCTTCCCTGCTGCTGGTCACCTGGCTGGTGAGGGGAAATCCTGCCCCCAAATGTGACATAATGACGTCACACAGAAGTGGCATCATCATGTTGGCGACGCTGTGCGGCGTCAAAATACCAGAGCGGCGCCGCATGGCGTCCCTGTGATGATGTCACTTCCACGTGACATCATTACGTCGCACTCACGTCGCGCTTCCCCCCCACTCCTGGAAAGTCCCTCCCCTGCCACCGGGTCGATCCAACCTGGCAACCCTACTCTCACACCGACCCTATAACAAGACAACAATCCTTCCCCACCGAAGTCGGTTATATCCTTTCCTATAAATCGAACAACGGGAGCTTTGACTCCTGAAAGCTCGTACCCTGAAAATTTTGCTGGTCCATAAGGAGCTACTGGAGTCAAACTGAGCCGTCCTACGGCAGGCCAACATGGCTCCACTTAGAACCGAAAAGTCTTGTTTCTATAACCAAATCCAGCAGAGAACGGGGCGTTCCAAAGGAGCAGCAGAACCAAAGGTGACATAGGATAGGTTGCAGATCTTGGGAGGTTCACCGGGGCAGGCTGGGTATTTAACTTACAAGGAAGTTCCTGGCGGGCCGCTGCCTGGAGAACCCAGACTCAGTAACTCTACTAGCGTGTCCGGGACCAGACGGCTCGCTTCTCTCAGTGGCAACACTGGTCAACGCCAGCTCACCGTTGGCTTCCTCTGGCACTGCCACCAGTTGGCTGTGGGCCATTGGGGAGGTTAGCTGACACAGGAAGTTAGCACTGCTGGCTAGTCCTGAACTGAATGGCCCCCTGCAGGGCTGCCTTGTAACATCGCAATAGATGCTCACCTTGGCTGTTATAACTTCCCAGTCCACCACTGGGGTCCTCTATGCTCCAGCGCGGTCACCCAAATGCACGAAGCTGCCTTATACCGAATCAGACCACTGATCCATCAAGGTCAGTCTAGTTCAGGGGTCCCCAACGCGGCGCCCACTGGCACCTTTTCTGGCACCCAAGGGTTTTGAGGAAGTCGGTGGGGCTAGATAGGGCTTTTGCCCAGCATGGCTTCTGATTGACTATTGGAGATTTGATTGGCTGCTTAGATTTTTTAAAATGTCGCTTTGTCAGCAGCTGCCACCACAGCACAAGGATCTAGAAGAGGATATTGGATTTATACCCTGCCCTTCACTACCCGAAGGAGTCTCAGAGCGGCTGACAATCTCCTTTCCCTTCCCCTCCCCACAACAGACAGCCTGTGAGGTCGGTGGGGCTGAGAGAACGCTTTTGAGGACTGCCCTTGAGAGAACAGCTCTGAGAGAACTTGTGACTGACCCAAGGTCACACCAGCTGGCTGCATGTGGAGGAGCGGGGAATCAAACCCAGTTCTCCCGGATTAGATTCTGTGCTCCTAACCACTACACCAAACTGGCTCTCTACACTGTGTTACTTAAGATGTGGCAGTCATGCTGTGGCTAGCTCCGCCTCTTGGGGCAGCCATTTTGTGGCTGCGCCCACCATGCCATCTCAGAATTCCAAATGAGCCCACAGGCTCAAAGAAGGTTGGGGACCCCTCTCTGATCTCATCTATTCAGAGTGACAGTGGTTCTCCAAGGTCTCTTTCACATCACCTTCTACCTGATCTTTCTAACTGGAGATGCCGGGGATTGAACCTGGGACCTTCTGCATGTGGAGCAGATGCTCTGCCACTCAGCCACCATCCCCCCCCCCTTGAATGAACACACATGAAGCTGCTGTATACTGAGTCAGACCACTCGTCAGTACTCGGTCTACTCCATCAAGGCTGTGTACTTCAACTGGCAGCAGCTCTCCAGGGTCTCAGGTGGGGGTTTTTCATATCACCTCCTAACCAGTTTTCACTGGAACGGCCAGGGATTGAACCAGGGACTTGCTGTATGCCAAGCAGATGCTCTACCACTGAGCCACGGCCTGGGCATTGAGTCCCTGCAGTGGGTCATGAGGTCATAAGCCTTGCAGGCATCAATGCCTTCCACCTTGTCAGACCTCAAAGTGGATTCTTGAGATGCCTCCCCACACAGTATTATCCAAAGCTGAGCTCTAGGGGCAGAGCCCACCGTACACGCAGCGGTCGATTCGGAATCTAGAAAAGGAAGGAGGTAGACTCGTGGCATTGGGGGCATGGGGAGAGACTCACTCAATGCTCCTCCGTAATGGCAAAGCTGTTCCACAACACTCCATGGGGTATAGTATCCGGACCATGCAAAGAAGCTTGTGGTTCAGGACGACAGCTCAGCCTAAATTAGGGTCACTAGAAGGACAGCGCCAGAACCTGTTTCTAACAGTTTTGCTACACAGGCTGGATCAACCCAGAACAAGACACCCTGAGGTTCCAGAAGCATGCCTTTGCCACACCGCAAAGGTGCCAGCGCCAGCTACCTCTCATATATTTCCTGAACAAACACCATAAGCCATTTTGGCCTGTTTTACTTATATCGGCTTTTAACTGTGTTCAGTAGCATACTGGGTTTGTTAACGTGTCGGTCACTTAGGACAGGGGTGTCGAACATAAGGCCCGGGGGCCAGAACTGGCCCATCCAGGGCTCTTACGCGGCCCACAAGCAACTAGAGAGAAGAAGAGGAAGAGATTGGATTTACACCCCGCCCTTCACTACCTGAAGGAGTCTCAGAGCAGATTACAATCTCCTCTCCCCACAATAGACATCCTGTGAGGTACGTGGGGCTGAGAGAGCTCTTTCCAGAGCTGTCCTTGAGAGAACAGCTGTGCCAGAACTACGGTCATCCAGCAGGTGCAAGTGGAGGAGTGGGGAGTCAAACCCGGTTCTCCCAGATTAGAGTCCATGCACTTAACCACTATACCAAACTAGCTCAAAACCAATCGAGTGCAAGGGAGGGGACAGGAGACTGTTGGGGGGGGGGGGAAGTGGGTGGAGCCACTCCAATTGCGGCTTTAGCATGGCAGAAAAACCTAGTCTGCAGCAGTCAAGCAGCGTGGGAACATCTGCCTGGCATCTGTCCCACGGTCTCTCCAGTCCCCCCATATGGATTTCCTCTGTGCCCCCCCCAGCCCATGGGGCCTTGCAGTGAGGATACACCAAAGTGGAGCTCACCAGCTGCTGTCCTTTATACAGTTTATATCTCTGGTACCTGGCATTACATTTTATGGGAACATGGCCTGGCTCGACAAAGTGACTTTTATGCCCTCGTAACAAATGAGTCCGACGCCCCTTAGGACATCGGTGAGCCGCAGCTTTTGCTGGTTTGTTAAACCCTCGAGAGAGACGGCAGAGTCTCAATATTTTAAAGCAATAAAATTAAAGAAACTCAAGGACTAGGCAGGATAGGGGGGGTTGCAGCCTCCAGGCGAATCTGGGCCCCAGGATCCCTCCTTATGGAAACTGGGGGGAATCCTCGTTAGAAATCATGCCATGGACAGACAGCAAGAGATCAAAACAAAGGGGACATCAGCATAGAAGAAGAAGAGATTGGGTTTATACCCTGCCCTTCACTGCTGGAAGGAGTCTTAGAGCACCTTACAATCTCCTTTCCCTTACCCTCCCCACAACAGACACCCTGTGAGGTAGATGGGGCTGAGAGAGCTCTCTCGAGGACTACTCCTGAGAGAACAGCTCTGAGAGAACTTGTGACTGGTCCAAGGTCACGCCAGCAGCTGCACATGGAAGAGTGGGGAATCAAACCTGGTTCTCCCAGATGAGAGTCCACGCTCCCAACCACGACACCAAACTTAATTAGACTGATGGGTTTACTCACAGTCCAAGGCTATTTTACTAGGGTTGCTCAAGGCGTTGTTAGCCGGGTTCCAGGCCTGACATGTATACGTCCCCTCATCGTCTCGGCTGACATCAGGAATGTGGAAGGTTCGGTTCCGCTCAGAAAGGAGTGACTTAGCTGGGATGGGGTTCCTATCCTTGAACCAGAAGACAACGACACTGGAGCTTTCGGAGGTATTACAGTTTAAGGTGACGTTTGCGTGCTCTTTCACAGAGAGATCTGCAGGCCACAGAACTGGCGGGAACAGCTTTTCTGGACACAAAAGAGAAAGAGGGGTCATACTCGGTGGGCCTCGAGGCCTCTGAAGGTGGGCACAGCCAACCGATTAAGGAGCTCTACCTTTAGACTACCCGTTCGCTACCCCTAGAAATGCCTTTGAGAGCTCCTGCTTTTGAATGGACAATCAATCGTAACAGTTTTGAAAGCACAACTTGAAACTGTTCTCCTCTAACTATCTTGGGAATTCCACAGTCGCCAAGATCATGGGTTTCCTGGCTGCCCCTGCTCTGTTTGTAGTACATGTAACACGACAAAAAATTGTGTCTGCACCGGGGCACATTATAATTTTTTTCCAAGTCAAGGTGTATCAGGGTGGTGGGGGTCAGTGAGAGGCTAACATTACTGGGGGGGGGGACCACATTGTCTCCTAAGGATTCCCTCTGAAAATGTTTTCAGAGGAGTCCGTAAGGAATTCAGGTTGTGCGAGGTGTCCGGTATTGACCTGGACTGTCCTGTATTTTCACTGACTGTCCGGGGGGGGGGGGGGGGACGACACTGAAAAAATACCAGACATTTACTCTGTTTGCCCTAGGAAGAGGCGGTGGAGGCTCGCTGTGTCCCCCTTTTTTTTGGAAAATACATCTGGCGGTCCTATAAGGAATTGATCTGGAGGCGTCAGGTTTTTTTTTTTTAAAAAAGAGAGCAGTTGAGCAAGAGAAAGAGAAACACACACAGAGAGAGAACACTTTGCAAGAAAAGAGAATGAAGTGGTATCGACTGCAAATATTCTGGAGGCTCTTTGGAAAGATAAGGGTTTTTTTTTTTGTCTGCTTGCTGAACAAAGTATTACCTACTCTGAAACATCTTACTGCTCAGTCCTTCGTTTGTGAATGCAGCTAATTATCCCATGAAGTCAGATGCCAACCCCCGAGGGGAAGAACGTATTTACTGAAACGTATCATGCAAGGGAAAAGCGATGTGGGGAGCATGCTGCTTTCTAAGGAGTATGCATGTCCCGTTTTATACTACCAGTGGTTACAGTCAAGGTTTTTGGGGCTTGTGTGTGTGAAATTCCTGGACCATGTAGAAGAGAACTTCCCAGGGGATTCTAGCTCATGGGACAGAGATGAATCTCAGCCACCGGTAAGACCTCTTTTAAACAAAGCCACTCCGGCACCTCACCTTGTCCAAAGGCAGCTACAGAAATCCTGAAGCCTGAGGAGTAGGGTTGCCAGCTCCAGGCCAGGGAATTGCTGGAGATTTGGGGGTGAACCCTGGGAAGGGCAGAGTTTGGGGAGGGAGCTCAAAAAGGGACGCGATGCCGCCAAGTCCACCCTCCAATGCTCACAACTTTAACGCCAGGAGCTCACAAAGGAGAATTTTTGCTCAGAAGACTCCACAGCTTAGAGGGAGCGTTGGAGAACACCAACCCCAACCCCAACCCCCCCCCCCCCAGACTCAGCCCTACGTTCAGCACTATTTTCTTCATCTGTTTGTTTGCTCATTTCGATAATTAGGTGGCATTTCAGTCCGGGAGGGATCTCCCCGTAGGTTTACCCAGAATGATAAAATACAATTCATTGGCTTTGGATACCTTGGGCGTGGCATTTCACCCAAACCCCGGTACCAGCTCATCCCAACCTCGCTGCGTAATTCATGCGGCTTCACTGCTGCTACTTCCTGCCCGCTTTGTTACAATTCCTTATTTTGTCAACAAAAGCGAATCCCATGGAATGAGAAAGAGCCTGGTGGTTTCTGACTCACCCTGAGGGCTGTCTTGGCCAACGAGGACAGCGGCTGTGCGTGTGCATGGGGCATTGTGCCTGAAACCTGTCCCGTTGTATTCACTTTTGTTTTGTGCTAGTTCTTCCACAGCAAGTACAGCTGCCTTTCAAAACTGCCTATGTGCCTTGGTGACTCCCAAGGAGGGAACCCTGGGAATTTTACACATTCCCTTGAGAGAACAGCTCTGAGAGAACTTGTGACTGACGCAAGGTCATTTCAGCAGCTGCATGTGGAGGAGTGGGGAATCAAACCCAGCTCTCCCAGATGAGAGTCTGCGCTCCTAACCTCTACACCGAACTGGCTCTCGTCAGTTGAACCACTTAGGTCTGGCCTGTGCCTTCAGCTGAGTCAAGTTCACGAGGTTCTTCTTTCAGACACGAGTTTGGCATTTGTGCGTGATGCTGTGTGTTCAAATGTTCCCCTTGAAAGCTTCTCCCAGTGTAGTGAACAGCTACATCCTGGGAGAAACATCCAGACTCACCTCCTTCTTAGGGCTGCCAAGTCAAGGTTGGGGAATTCCTGGAGATTTGGAGTTGGAGCCCAGTGTTCCTTCTAAGCTGGGTTAGTGTGAGCTAGCTTACTGTTTTTTAGCCTCCGGCTCACACATTTTTGTCTCGGCTCAGGAAGGGTGGCTCCAGAGCAAACTAATTTATGCAGCAGCCAAAAGGCTCACTAACAACTTTAATGCCAGGAGCTCCCAAAGGGGAATTTTTGCTCACAGGACTCCACACCTTAGAGGAAACATTGGTAGCATCTGAGGAGGGCGGGGCTTGGAGAGGGGCGGGACTTCAGCAGGGTATAATGCCGCAGTCCACCCTCCAAAGCAGCCATTTTCTCCAGGGGAACTGATGAAGAAGAGTTGGTTTTTATATCCCTATTTTCTCTACCCTAGGGAGTCTTGAAGTGGCTTACAATCACCTTCCCTTCCTCTCCCCACAACAGGCAACCTGTGAGGCAGGTGGGGCTGAAAGAGCTCTGAGAGAACTGGGACTGGCCCAAGGTCACCCAGCAGGCTTCATCTGGAGGAGGAGTGGGGAATCAAATCCAGTTCTTCAGATTAGAGTCCGCTGCTCAGAACCACTAAACCACACTGGCTCCAGAGATTAGCTGTAAAGCTAGGAGAGGTTAAGAAAACATAAGCACACAGGCCAAACATAGCCAGTTTGGTGTAGAGGTCAGGAGCACGGATTCTAATCTGAGAGAACTGGGTCTGAGTCCCCACACCTCCATGTGCAGCTGCTGGTGGTCTTTGGGTCTGTCACAAGTTCTTTCAGAGTTGTTCTCTCAAGGGCAGTCCTCGAAAGAGCTCTCTCAGCCCCACCTACCTCACTGTAAGCCGCTCTGAGACTCCTTCGGGTAGCAAAAGACAGGGTATAAATCCAATCTCTTCTTCTCTTCTTCTGTTGGTCAGTTTAAAAACAGTAGATCTCCAGGCTCCAGCTGGAGGATGGCAACCCTATGCCTTCTGACTGTCATCCTAGTTTTCTGTTGAAAGGGTTCCCCCTCCCAAAAAATACTCTTTCCCCCACTTAACAGTCCAAAGCTGTATACTACAAAAAGCTAGATACCTGATTCCGCTCCATCTGCTGTTTTAATCTTTTTTTAAACTGCATTGCCAAGTTATTAGCATTCTCATTTGCTTAAAATAGTTCTCTTTTCTGGTGAGCCCTAGACGGTTTACGAACACAACCCCAGTCCAAGCAGCACAATCAAAATCAGTCTAAAATTACCCCTGTGGAAAGGTTGTGGAGCTTTTATTAACTGGTTTTCTTTTTACGGCTCAGGTTTTGTTCACATACGAGCTGCCTGGAGACCCACATTTGGTGGAGAGCTCGCAGGAACACTCAGAATAAACAAAACACCTTCCAAAAACAGGACCTTTCCCTACATTTGCCAGTTTCTGCTGGTACAATCTTGGCACAGGAGGCTTGTTACATTTACTTCCCACTCAGAACTCGGGGAGAAGAGCTTTCCATTCGAGTGCTGCCCGACGCCAGCTTAGCTTACTTGTGGGGTTGCCATCTCCGTGTTGGGAAACACCTGGAGATTTTGGGAGTGGAAAACCCCCGAGAAAAATAAAAGGGGGGGGGGACTCAACCCAAGATATAGCTTTGATCTAAGAGGGTCAAGCTAACATAATAAGTTATTAAAAATACAAATATTTATTATGGTGTGTACATATTAATAAAAGATAAAATAGGTTAGAAGAAGAGAAGAGATTGGACTTACACCCCGCCATTCACTACCCAAGGGAGTCTCGGAGTGGCTTACAAACTCATTGCCTTTCCCCTCCCCACAACAGACAGCCTGTGAGGTAGGTGGGGCTGAGAGAGCTCTTTCCCAAGCTGTCCTTGAGGGAACAGCTGGTACAGAGCTATGGTTTGCCCAGGGTCATCCAGCAGCCTCAAGTGGAGGAGCGGGGGAATCAAACCTGGTTCTCCCAGATTAGAGTCCGCACACTTAACCACTATGCCAAACTGGCTCTCACTACACCAAGCTGGCACTACACCAAACTGGTCCAAATATCAGACAAAACTTTTATTAATATGGCTGAGGAAATCCATGGTATCTCTTAAATATGAGTGAGCAGTTTGTACAAAGGGCTTAAGGAAAAGGTCCAGATACCGGGCCAAAGGTTCCAAAATGGACCCGCATCCAGAAGCAACCTTTTTCCATATATTTATTTCTGGATGTATGTTGTCTTACAATATTGACCTCTGAGGAAAGCCCTAAGGGGCCGAAATGCGTATGGCCTACTGGTCATAAGATATACCCATTAATAGTATATATAGAACTATCAGCTCCGTGTGTCAAAAGTTTCAAGAGTCTGATATCTGGATTACTGCTTTTAACCTATCTTATCTTTTATTAATGTGTAGGTAAAGGTTTTCCTTGCTCGAAAGCCAGTTGAATACAACTCTAGGGATGCAGTGCTTATCTCCGTTTCCAAGCCGAAGGGCCAGCACTGTCTGAAGACTTCTCCATGGTCATGTGGCCGGCATGACTAGATGCTGAGGTGCATGGAATGCTGTCACCTTCCCACCAAAGTGGTACCTATTTATCTACTTGCAATTCCTTGCTTTTGAACTGCTAGGTTGGCAGGAGCTGGGGCCAGAGACGGGAGCTCACTCTGTCATGCGGCACTCGGGTCTCGAACTGCTGAACTACCGACCTTCTGGTCTGCAGTTCAGTATCTTAACCACTTGAGCCAGTGCAGCCCTATTAGTGTGTACACCCCAATAAATATTTGTATTTTTATAACAACTTATTTTGTTAGCTTGACCCTTGTAGAACACAGCTTTTGGGGGTGGAGCCTGAGGAGGGCAGGGTTCGGGGAGGGGAGGGACCTTGGGAGGGTATAATGCCATAGAGCCCGCCCTCCATAGCAGCCATTTTCTCCAGGGGAACTGATCTCTCTAGTCTGGAGATCAATCATAAGAGTGAGATGTCTCCAGGTGGTGGAAACTCAATTCCTGAGCAGGGTTGTCAATTCCAGCTTGGGCGATTCCTGGAGGTTTGGGGGCAGTGCCTGCGGACAGTCAAGTTTAGCGCAGAGCTCGGCAAAGTTGTGATGTCACTCTAGGACTTCTGTTTCTCCTAGACTCTATGGTATACAGCGGAGTCTGTCCTCTGAAGCCACCATTTCCTCCACTGACCTCTGAAACAGGGTTGCCAACTGTGGGTTGGGAAATATCTGGAGATTTGGGGGGTGGAGCCAGGGGACGGAGGAAGGACCATAGACTAGAGTCCCCCTTCCCCCCAAAGCATCCATTTTTCTCCAGGGGCGTCTGGAGTTCAGTTGCAGTGCTAGGACAGTCACCTGCAGGCTGACAATCCTGAACCTATCAGCTCTTTCTGAGTTCACTGATGGCTCACTGGACAGTACACAAAGAACCGGAGTGGGAGGCAAAGGCAAACAGAAAAGAGCTGCCGATCCCAGGAGAGAAAGGACAGAATAAACAGGAAACTGGAGAAAGCCGCTTTGGGCAATTAACCCCGCTGTGTCTCAGCCGGCACATGACTGTTGCCAACGGAAGTGGCCCTCTGTCGTTCAGGTGGACACCAAAACCAGCCCGGCTCACACATTTTTTGTCTTCGCTCAGGAAAGATGGCTCCAGAGCACACTAATTTATGCAGTCGCCAAATCACTTGCTCACAACTTTAATGCCAGTAGCTCACAAATTTTTGTTCACAAGACTCCACAGCTTAGAGGGAACATTATGCCTGTGAGGTAGATGGGGCTGAGAGAGTTCTTTTGAGGACTGCCCTTGAGAGAACAGCTCTGAAAGAACTTGTATTTGACCCAAGGTCACACCAGCCGCTGAATGTGGAGGAGTGGGAATCAAACTCGGTTCTCTCAGATTAGAGTCCGCACACTTAACCACGACACCAAATTGGAAGCCACAGACACAGAGGAAGTCCAAGTGCAGGGGAGAAGAGGGGCAATTTTAAAAATACACTGGGAAATAGGAGAGAGAGAGAGAGAGCAAGAGAGAGAATAAAACTAACGCTGTGGTAGCAGCTGCCACTTAAACGTTATCTTAATCTGTACAGCCAATCAGATCTTCAATGGCCAGTCAGAAGTCCTGCTGGGCGGAGTCCCACATGACTCCACCCACTTTCTAAAAATGCTTATTGGGTGTGGCAAAAGGTGTTGGTGGGTGCCCGCGGGCATCCTGACTTAAAAGCTCCACGCGATCGTGTACTGCAAAGACTAACCCGATATTCAGCACTGATGCCCACATTCTAAATTAAATTGAAGTTCTGTACTGAGGCAATTCCTGTTCTGCATCAAGAAACGCCTGGGTTCCGCGAGCAAATTACACGAACCTCCCCAATCTTACTGCGTTTGCTGAATTTATTCTGCAGGCTTTGTCATGTCGCCATAAGGGTATTTGACCAGCCGTGAGGAACAGCAGGCCCCGGTCCCTAGAAAACCCATTTAAGCATTTTTCCGGCGTTTACATTTTCAGCCGCCATTTCTCAATCTGATTCTCATAGCCATAGGGACTAGAAACCTGACTTTTAACTACAAACAGAAAGCGTAAGCTGAGACCCTTAGGAGGCTGGTTTCTGTACCCAATAATACATGGTGTACCATTCCTACATTCCCGTAAAACTTTGTTGTGTACATAGCCCTGCCAATAACTACCCTTTTTTGGTTCATACAGCCGGATCTCATTTGTTTGCAGAATGGGATGATCCGGGTTTGGTCACAACAAGTTGACAGCTAAGACGCAACCCCCTGGCTGATTATTAGTCACTTCTGTTTCCTCTTCTAGTCTTTCAGCTGCATTTTTATGGAAAGGGGAACTCTCCATCATGGTACACAACACTGCCCGTTTCATTCTGTGCCTTCAAGCAAGACCCCGTACATACCTCACATGCCAGTTAACTTTCACATAACTTTTTAACACAACTTTTACAAAAAAGAACATGGAAGACACTGCAGACTTGGCTAACCTGAAAAATCAGGAGTGGCTGAACATAGCCTAACTCAAACAGGACACAGGATCTTATTCCAAGACACTGAAATGCGGGACAGCACATCCAGCTACCATGTCAGATTACACAGGGAAGCCACTGAAATTCATAAACATAAATACAATTTCAACAGGAAAGAAGAGAGTTTAAAAATAAATAGGGCATGCTTTCCATTCCTGAAAAACACAAAATGCTCTATATCTTACAACAGCACTACAGATAAGATTAGAATTTCGACAGCCAATCCATAAGCAAAAGAACCTCCTCAGGAAAGCTCCTCCATCAGCATGTCACAGCCTGGGAAACTCCTACAAGATAATGACTCAGCCCCACCCCACCTTCTTGAGTAGATATAAATTACCTGCCTACATTTTTCTTCTCACACTGACACAGAGAATACTCCATCTTTCTGTGTTAAACCTCTGAGGATGCCAGTCACAGCTGCTGGTGAAACGTCAGGCACTACAATACCAAGTCCATGGCCATACAGCCCGGAAAATCTACAACTAACTTTTACATAGTTTGCCAGATGTCCACAAAGGCACCTAAAACAGCATAAGCTCTCTTAAACATCACTCCGAACACCTGAAGAGGTTTACTTTTAGACTAACAGCAAGAATTGCGCACCCACACCTGTCCGTATTTCTGCATGAAATAACAGAGGTGCCCATAACAGTTACTCGTGCAGAAAAGCAACAGGCAGCCTCCTACGATACGAGGAACCCCACCACATTCCAGCCTCCAAAGCAGTTGACCAATCCGACCGTACGTAAACCACAGATGTGGGGAGCTCCACCAGAGCTCTGCAGATACACGGTAGGTATTCTTCAGGCCTCAGCCGCCTTAATGGCAGGGCATTCTGTGCGCAAACTTCTAAGAACAGGGACTTTCCCAATAAACAGCCAGTATCCAAAGAGGAATGTTTCACAGGACGGCAGCCCTGCCCTTGCATGTGTCCCTCCCTCGTTATCCTTGTCTCCTTTATTTCTTTCTTTTAGTACATTTTTATTGCCACTCTTCCCCCACGGAACTCGGGCTGGTCTCCTCTCCTCCATGTTACACTCACAACAGTCCGACAAGGTAGGTAAGGCTGAGAGAGCATGACTGAGCCAAGGTCGCCCAGCTAGCTTCCATAGCAGGGTGGGCACACGAACCCGGGTCTCACTGGCCCAAAGTCCAAAACTTTAACCACTCCCCCAAGTGTACGCTATGCTCTGGCTTCACTAAAACAATTTAGATTCGGCGTCTGCAAACGGGCTTCCCCTTGGTCAGATCTAGGCCCTTAAAATTACTTGAAGGGCTGTTGTAGAGAGGATGGAGCGGAGTTGTTTTCTGTTGCCCCAGAAGGTCGGACCAGAACCAACGAGTTGGAATTAAATCAGTTTTCGGTTAACCATTTTCGGTTAAATAAACCGCGTTTTCAGTTAAACATTTCGGCTAAGAAAGATATAGACAAGCTGGAATGTGTCCAGAGGAGGGCGATGAAGATGGCGAGGGGTCTGGAGACCAAGTACCACAAGGAAAGGTGGAAGGAGCTGGATATGTTTAGCATGGAGAGGAGATATGATGACCATCTCCAAGTACTTAAAGGGCTGTCATACAGAGGATGGAATGGAGTTGTTTTCTGTTGCCCTGGAAGGTCGGACCAGAACCAACGGGTTGAAATTAAATCGGAAGAATTTCCAGCTACACATTAGGAAGAACTTCCCGACAGTTAGAGCGGTTCCTCAGTGGAACAGGCTTCCTCAAGAGCTGGTGGGCTCTCCTTCTTTGGAGGTTTTTAAGCAGAGGCTTGATGGCCATCTGACAGCAATGCTGATTCTGTGAACTTAGGCAGATCATGAGAGGGAGGGCAGGAAGGGTCACATCAGCACTTAGTTCTCATGGCCCTTTAAACGAGGTCCCTTTAAATGTGACGGCCAGAACTCCCTTCAGACTTCGATCGCCTAGTGACATCACAAAAGTGATGTCACATCCCTGCTCCTGGCTCCACCCCCAAAGTCGTCAGATATTTCCTGAGTCTGACCTGGTAACTCTAACCACATGTGCTGGTGGCTGTGTATATATGTAGCTAACACACCCAAGCACACCCTGCTCTGAGAAACGACTTCAGGTCCCTCTTGGAAGTGCTTCTGCCTAGCATTTCCCTGCATTGGTGTGTGTGTGTGTGGGGCAGGGGATGACTAAAGTTGCCACCTCACACAGAGCTGGAAACCAACCGCAGTGGATGCTCATTCGCATATGACAATTCACACCAGGGACAATTCACACCCATCTCACCTGAGATGTGAAGGCATACTCAGGAAAAGGAGGCCTAAGAACACCAGCCTTGTGGGTTTAAAACCACCCAAGTAGCCTTGCTGTGGCGGCACATGCCCCAAAGCTGATGCAACAAACGTCGAATGGGAGTTGTGTTGGGAAAGACCGAACTCTGCTCCGAACCCTTGGTTGCTCAGCCAGTCTTTCCTCCGGGTCGTGGATCTTTTTTTCCAGATCTCTGCGTCTCCTGTTATCTCACTCCTGAAGATTCTGATCCTGTACATATTAAACTTTAATGTGCCTTCAGCTATATATATATATATTTGGCCCTGCTCCCTCAAGAGAAGGAATTTATTGGACTCCAAAATCCATAGTGAACCTGGGTTTCCCAGAACTTAGTCCAACACGCAACTGTTACATTATGATGGCTGTCCAAGGCCTCAGGCTAATTCTCAGTCCTGCTGCTGAGATGCCTAAAAACACAGCATATGAACTGTCACCCCTTTAACTGGCCGAATTTACACACACACACACACACACACACACACACACACACACACACACCAATAATCCTGGAAATTGTATGTATGTATGTATGTATGTATGTATGTATTTATTTATTTATTATTTCGGATTTATACCCCGCCCTCCCCGCAAGCGGGCTCACAAATTGTGGTAAAAGATTTCTGGTTCCTTTCACAGAACCACTGCTCCTATCTAGGGTAGCTGGGTAGAGGAAATAGGTATTTAAATCAGGTTAACTCTGTGGTCTAGATGGGCCCTATCTGGGTGTTCCAGGGTCTGAATTTTGGGCTCAAACCTTACAAAGTATCCCAGGGATTGAATTTACATATAAGCAAAGTACAAGTTCCATTACTGAGCTCTGCCAACAGGTCTTGGCCTCCATCCAATTCAGCCTGTAGAGGAGGTCTTTGTGCTAGAGGTCTACTCTAAACAACAGCCCCTGTACCGAACCAAGTTCTCTAACCTACCAAGAGGGAGCCAAGCAGGAACTGGCGTATTTGTGCTGCCAGTTTAGTTATGGAACTACTATGAGAATTCCCGCTTTTTTTCAACCTGGCAGTTTGTCCCTTCCCTGCGTCAGCAGGACAAAATTATTAAGCCACCACGGAACTTACAGTGCACCACATATAATCACAGCGATCGCATGCATTTTAATGATTTTTTGGTTATTAAAAAAGGAAGGCGGGTTGAAAAGGTCACTAATGCCTGACGGCCATTAATGGCTTCCTATTATCCAAGAGAGTAATTACAGAGTGAGCAGGATAAACAGAATGACATCTCTGCGGCATTGTCTCTCTGAAGAACAGCTCATTAAATCCTGTCACTGTTTCCCCGAAACACAGGTTTTTGAAACCGAAGGCAGAAACGAAGCGTGACCAGCCGGCACAGGTCAACCCTTGGAAGAAGAAAAATATCGACTGATTCCTTCCATAACCCATTTTTTCTGCTTATTACAGACAGAGCGACCAAAATATGCAGCATGAGGGAAGAAGATGGGAGTTTTGAGTGGCTGAAATGAAGAGTCAAATCCAATCTGAAGACGTAAGAACGGGTGTTCAGGAAGGACAGAGAAAACCGAATAAAAGCTAGAGCAAGGAGATGGTCGAGATGGTGAAAATGGCAGAGAAGATACATCCCATAAAGGCCCCCAATTTAGACACTTCGGTGGCAGGTGATTGCTCTTGATGTCCTTTTTGAGAATTGTGCTGTGCCTGACAGCGAAGTGGGACCACAGAAAGTGAAGACTGGAAGACAGGCAGATGAAGGAATAAAGTCTGCTGGGTTGGCAAAAATGATCTAATGCCAAACTTAACAGCAGATGAAGAAACTGGGATTCAGGACGGTTATGGGACAACGCCCCAGAGATAGGAAACGAGACAGTTATACAGGCGGCGGCTGTGAGGAAAGATATGGTGTCAGAGAGTGAGAAATCACTGAGGGGAAGAGTGATTTACTGAGCCTGAACACAGCAATATCACTAACAGCACTCACACGTAACTGAGTGGAAAGTGACACAATCGGCATTGATTCTAGATGGGGGAAACATAAAGGGATCAGAAAACAGATCAGAAAACAGTGGAGGCAGAAAGTTGTGAGGGAAGAGTTGATGTGAGAGGAAGGTGACAAACTATTTATGTAGGGTTGGACTCCGCTTTTCGTCACCTCACTTCATGAGATCTTCCACACAGAGAATGACAATATCTGAGGCATTTCTGTCACACCCCTTCCTGCCGGAGTGGCTAAGCACACTCTTGGTGCTCGGGGACTGCGTGACACCTGTTATAGTTCTGACATTTCAGAAATCATTTTGACTAGACAGCAGCTCACTTGTTTTATGCTCTTACTCATCTTATTTCCCCAACCTACTCCAAAATATGTTCAGTTACCCCTTTGACAATAATTCCAGAGGGGCAGCCGCAGAAGAATCAAGAGGTCCAGAGGCACCTTAAAGACATAACAACATTTGTTTCGGCACAAGCTTCTGTAAGTCAGAGCTCACTTCCTCAGACGCATCTCTGACTTACAAAAGCTAAAATAAATTTTCTTAGTCCTTTAGGCCCCACTACTCTTCTCTTCATGTGGCGTATTTATTGTATGTGTCGCAATGGAACAGTCTGCTTCACCCCCTCTGGTATTTCTCTGTCTCAGGGGGTGGAAGTCCTTGCTCATTTAGTTCTGTTTGTTAGCTAGAATTGTAGACTGCAGGAGCTCCTGTGTCCTGAACCCAGTTCCTCCCATCCCTGAATCTCCTTGTGAACAAAGAGATGTTGTCTGGAACACAGCTGCCTCTGCTGCATGGACCCGTGAGTACCCTGTTCCTGATTTGCAGGCAAAAGAAAATATATTGCAGTTTTAGCTCCCCCTTTGGTGTGTCTCATAAACCTTACATTACTGGGTACTTCACCTACTTGGACAATCCAGCCTTACTGTTGCTCACTGGGTCTTTGATGCTCAGCAGTGGTTCCATGTTAGATTAGGGCAGCAACCCTGCTGATACTTACCATGCACTCGGACCTCCCACACTGCAGCTCTGGATTTGTTAGTCTCAGCATTAGTAGCATAGCAGGTATAATCCCCAGTCTTGTCAAAAGACAAGTCAGGGATCAAGAGCTGGGAGCTGTTCCCGACTTCTTCAGTTTCATTAAAGAACCAAGTGTAGTTAGCAATCGGGTTGGAGTCAGCATGGCAGGAGATCTTGAGGCCAGAGCCCTCCACATAATCGTGCTCTATGAGGCTGAAGATGATAGGGTCATCTGGCCCATCTGGAGCAAACAGAGGAGAGTCACAAATTGGGAAAGTCCAGGAAGCATCAAGAGGGCGGCCTGTTTCCTCCAACACCCAGTATCTCTCCACAGCCTAAGAGATGGCTGCAGGTGAAAAGATCTAGCATTAAAGAAGGAAGTGTTCTTTTCCAGATGGGATCCATTCAACCATCAAAACTGGTTCTTGAAACATGGCTATTTTAGGAAAGATACGGCGTACTGGAGATGCTGGCAGACTTAAAGAAGAGCCAAAGAGACACCAAGAAGGGTTAAGGAAGTAAGACCGGAGACACACTTACAAAATACCTCCAGATGAAAGGGGTCACTGGAGTCTTCGCTGATGCTGTTGTTCCCATGGCAGGTGTAAGAACCTGTGTCGGACCGATTGACTGGGCTCAGCCTGAGGTTTTCATGACTGAGGCCCGAGAAAGAGATGTGCCCTCTGTCCTCCAAAGTTTTGTTCTCTTTAAACCAAGTGTATAAGACCTCACTGCCTTTAGAGATGCAACTCAGGGTCAGTGAACTATTCTCAGTGGTTTCGGAAGGACCTTGAATGCTTACTTGAGAAACGTTCTCTGTAGGGAAAGAAGAGTCAGGGAGGGGAGGGGGGAAATTATCAAGAGGCAACATGGCAGATTAATTTGGGGAGGCACCTTGCCTCAAGGACTCTGGTCCCCTTGGAACTTTCTGGAAGCTGAGAGATCACGTTACACGTAACTTGTTTGCACCGACTGAAAAGAACGAAGGAACTTAAAACTACAGAACGAAACTTTGAGCGAAAAGTGTTAGAGTTCCTGACAGATAAATTTCACAGAGAAGACAGATATTTTTTTTTTCATTTTGGGTGAATCCAGGAAAGAAATTGTAAGTGTCCTGAAGAGAAGACAGTGAAATAAAAGTCTGGGAACACCAAAGCTCAGAAAACAATCAAGAGTCTGAGGATATAAAAAGATGCTCCAAGGAAGAAAATGAACAGAAGCCATACAAAGTTTGCGATACAACGCAGTACCATTGATAGCCCACAAATTATTCTTATTTGGAGCCATGCAGTACTGGGGGGGGGGGCGGTAGAGGTCTGTGCAGGGCACCCAGTAATTAACATTGGAAGAGGAGTGCCAATAAGAAACAAGGAGTAGCTGGGTGGACAGAAAAAGGATTGAAATGGCAGTTGCTGGTGTCAATCGAAGGCTGGTGACGTATGGAACATCCCGCGGAGACAGTAAACAGGACAGGTATAAAGATATTCACCATTAGGTACAGATTTGCTGTGAGAACAGAAACACTTTCGGTTGTAGTTTTTGCAAAGTGTGGGGGGGGGGGGAACTTCCTTGTGAGGTCTAAGTGAATGGCAAGAGACATCCAGCTCTCGACAGGGAGACCACAAATGTGAGGAAAGGGTCGGTGTGGGAAAGCATGTTTCCTTAAAAGCTAGTTTGTAGGATTTCTTCCTGTCTTTGGATTCCACAGTGAAAACCTCATGGTCCAAAGCATTCGTGTTGCAAACACTGGTCAGTGACTGGTTGGCTCTGCCAGTACCCTAATGGTACATATGGCTTACGTATTTCTTTGTTGCTTTGACACACCAGAAATCATGCTCCTGAATGAACGTGAATTGGATGAATTCTCTCTAGACTGGGGTCCCCAGCCTTTTTTAGCCTGTGGGCAACCTTTGGAATTCTGACGCAGGGTGGTGGGAGCAACTACAAAATGGCTGCCGCCAGAGGTGGATCTGACTACAAAATGGCTGTCATGGGAGGCGGAGCCAACCACACAATACCAGGGAGTGAGGTTATGCATAACTCTAATAGTAACACTTCAACAGATTTCCAATGGCCAATCAGAAGCCCTGCTGGGTAAAAGCCCCACCCACTTTCTTAAAAAAACTTGATAGGGGCCAGAAAGTTGTCAGCAGGTGCTGTGGTGACCACAGAAACCATGTTGGGGACCCCTGCTCTAGATGAACGCGGCCAAAATGGCAGGAGAAGCCAGGATATTCCCTTTTCATTTCATTTGTTACAGTCAAGATATCCTTGGCCCACCCAACTCAATATGACCAGCAACAAGAACAAGGGTCTAAACCTTTGTCCTACATATGAGGTCACTTGATCTTTGGGCAAGTCCTCACACTTGCAGTTCTCTGTTAAATATAAGGGAATGTCTCTAAATTATACGTTCAGTCCCTGCAGGAAGTGAGAGGCATGGGGGGCAGGGATGAGGAGAGTGAATGCAGATATTAGGTGAAGTTTCCACAATGGTCAATAGCGCAGACAACTCACGGGCAAGCAGGTAAGGAAAAATGTACCCGTATGATGTTATTTGTGAATGCCGTGTTCATTTAAACGCAGGCCAGACTCCCTGCAGGCGAGGTGCCTCAGTTTAATCAGTGGCAAAGCCACACAGTCAAATTCTGCTTGGCTTTCTTATGTCTCCTTTCCACGGAGCTCCAGACGGAATCACCAACACGCCCAGGAGACTCAGTGGGAGCTCTTGGATCATAAGGCTGGGAGAGCTGAAGGCCTTATTCTGGATCCATACCAGAGTCTCTCCCTGTGTGGTCTAAGGGCTCAAGAGCTGGGACGTGTTCTAACAGCTCTGTCAACTTCAATAAAGGGCCAACCTCTCATAAGAATATAGGAAGAGCCCTGCAGGATCTATGGCTAACAAAAAGGATATTCTCAATTATAATGATTTTGAGCTCTGTAAATCAAAACCGATGTTAATAACTGGTTAAATTGAAATGTTTAATAAAATGTTTTTTTTTAAAAAAGCCCTGCTGGATCAGACCATCAAGTCCATCCAGTCCAGCATCCTGTCTTGCACAGTGGCCAACCAGTTAGGCATGGAGGCCGAGGCCTTCTCCTTACATTGCCTCCTGACACTGGTGTTCAGTGGCTGACTGCCTCTGAACATGGAGGGTCCCTTTAGTCACTATCAGGCCCATGGCCAATGATGGGGGCATCTGGGGGCAATGCCCCCCACAGATAAGTTCCACCCCCTCAGACAAAAGAATCCAAGAACTTCTCATTAAAAAATTACCAATTTTTTTTTTTAAATGTAAGATGTGTGTGGGGTTTCCCAAATGACCCCGGGGCACAGTCAGGGAAACTTCAATCTTGTTTCCTTTCTTTTCTGGGCCAAAAAATAATTAGGTGTTTAAAAATGCAAATAAAATAAAATAAAACTGCAAAATGCAAAAGGGAGTTGGAGATTCCGCCCCCCCCTTCCCTGGCAGCCCGGAATCGAGTCTCTCCAATCCAATCAGCCCGGAATCGAGTCTCTCCAATTGAAAGGACTAGAGGAGGACTAGAGGTCACAGTGGAGCTGTAGCTGCTGCTTCTACTGCTGCTCGGGTGCAGCTGGGGTGCTTCCCCCCGATTTCCCCACGCCCCACCAACCAAAACTTTCTGGCTACATCCCTGGTCACCATAGCTAGTAGCCATGGATAGACCTACCCTCCACGAATCTGTCTGATCCCCCTTTTAAAGCTGCTCATGCTTGTGGCCATCACTAATCGTACCTAATCTACCTGATCCTACTCTCAGAAAAGGACGCAACACAGCCAGGTTCCTGTCCTGATGGGTCAGTTCCCTCCAAGAACATCCAGCTCCACTGTTTGGTCCCTCTCCAAACACACACACATCTTTGGCACGCAGCAGCCCCGGGGACAGGGATCTTGCAGGATCCGTCCTGCAGATACTCACCAAGCACCCTGATCTCCCAGCTTGTAGATCTGGAAAGGCTGGTCTCATTGTTGGAAGCATTGCAGGTGTAATTCCCACTCTGGTTGAAGGACAGGCTAGGTCTCGAAAGCTGGGGACCCGTCTCGGGTAGTTCAGTCCCATTAAAGGACCAAGTGTATTGTGCTGGAGGGTGCGAGTCAGCGTGGCAGGAGAGGTTGAGGAGGGAGCCCTCTCCATAATCGTGCCTTGAGGGGCTGATTACCGGCTCATCAGGCCCATCTGGAGCAAATACAGGAGATCATATGTAGGGGGAAGGCATATAATTGTGGGGTGGGGTGGGGAGTTGAGACTTCTAGCCATCTTCCATCGAATGCATTGTAGGCTGGACTGGCAAACATCTGTGGGTTTGGCACTGGACCAATGTTCCCTCTAAGCTGTGGAGTCTTGTGAGCAAAAATTCTACTTTGTGAGCTACTGGTATTAAGGTTGTGGGCAAGCAATTTGGCTACTGCACAGATCAGTTTGCTCAGGAGCTGTCTTTCCTGAGCTAAGACAAAAATCTGTGAGCCATAGGCTAAAAAACTGTGAGCTAGCTCACACTGACTCAGCTTAGAGGGGATGCTGGACTCCTCCTCTCTTGACCTCAAAGGGAGCAAAACTGCACACGGAAGTCCCTGTTCAAACCTCCCATCTAGAGATATTTTAAGCCACACCCCTCTGCATCCATGCGGTGTTTACTTTAGGGCGTGTCGGCACTCCAAATTTCAAATCTGTTTTTATTCCCAGGAAACCCAGTGTTTGGATAAACAAAGTGGATCCGCAAGAACGAATCCTCCCAAAACTACAACAGTGAAGGAAGCCATGGCTAGTTTCAAACAAGTTAGAAACTGGGCTTTTAAAAAATTATTATTTTTAAAAAGGGGTGCCGGAACTCTCAAGAGGGAAATGAAGTTTTCGATCTGTATACTGAAAACTCATGAACTTTTAAAAAATTTTAAACGAATTTTGTCGGAGAGGTTCCGGAACTCCGTTCCAACACGTTCCCCCAGGAAAAAAGCCCTGGGAAGTCCTTTAACGCTTCCATTATTGCAGTCTTTTATTTTTAAAAAGGTATATTATTGACTCTGTCGCCACAGAGAGCGAAGCAGGAAGTAGAGGAGGTTTTCAAAGGAAGTTAAGCAAGTTAAGGAGATTTGGGGATTTATTTATACCCCATTTTTCTCCCCAAAGGGGACTCAAAGCAACTTACAACATTCTCCCCTTCCATGTTTTATCCTCACGACAACCCTGTGAGGTGGGTTAGGCTGAGGGTGTGTGACTGGGCTCAAGGTCACCCAGCAAGCTTTCATGGCAGAGTGCGGATTTGAGCTCGGATTTCTCGGATTTTAGTCCGTCACCCTTAACACCTACACCACACTAGCTTTCCAGGATGAATCTAGGATAAAATCTTTACAGGGCAATTCCCAATTTTGAGAAAGTGCTAGCTACTCTAAGGTGTTCGATTTGGGCGGAAATGGGGAGGAGAGACTGCAGTTATCAGGATATGTGTGATACGAGAAGAAACAAACAATACGCCTGCATGTTAGTATTTTCAGGCATGGCATTTGGCACCCTACGTATTTGGACCATATGGGTAGTCGCTGCCCTCTTGTTTACGAGTTAGAAGGTAAAGTTACGTCCTAAAGGTTGCAAATAAATGGGGTCAGCATTTTGATGGGGAGTTACCAGATGAAACTTGGAATGTACTCTTCGTTAAGGCAACTAGATACCTGCAATTCTTGTTAAGGCAGCCTATAGCGTCACATTCTCACACCAGTCTAAATCAGTAAATTTAATACAGGAAAACCAGATATTTCTTGGTGATGTTCAGTCTCTACTGATGTAAATATAGGATGCAAGCAAAAATCCAAGCTATTCGGAGGAAGATGGCAGCGTCTCTTACAATGGCAATTTTATATTTAATACCAGAATTCCTACTGAGATTGGGATATACAGAAGACGTCATTGGCTTTAACCAGCGAATAAATTGGTCAAAAAAATTTATCACAGGTGCTAGAAAGGAACTGGCCACGTGGAAAGGCAATGAGGTTTCACTAGCTAAAAAGATCTGGCGGCATGCGGTACCACAATCAGGTTTCCAAACATGGAGACGGACTTAGAGATAGCAGGGGGGAAACTGATAAGATTTGCGTATTAAAACTGGAACCAGGTTTTATGACGGATATTCTAACCAGGGTGGTTTTTAAGTGCTGATATTTGAAAGCAGTAATTAATGCATTTATAGAATACAAGTTTAATGTTTGTTAATTGCTGCTGATAAACAGTGTAATTTATATAAGAATGATGATTCTTCATTATTAAAAATATAAAATAGGTGTGGGGTTTTGGGTTTTTTTGTTTAAAAAACAGAAACGAATAGCTGATTATTTGGGAGGTGTGACTCCCAACTGTTCACAAAAGAAGAGGGTCTTCTATTTTTAATTGATTAATTAATTAAAAATATTTGTTAGCCACCTTTTCCCCTACAGAGTTAAAGGTGGCTGCCCTCCCCCGCCCCTTTGTGTCCGTCTGTCCGTCTATCCTTCTGTCCATCTATCCATCTATCCATCCATCTTTGGTCTTTGAAAAGCTAAGTATATACCTAAGTTATAAATCTGCACTCTCCAGGACTTGAATCCATTCCACATATGTTGTGCTCTTAGGATATTTTAAAAAACCTCCCTCAGTGATAAAGCAAAACTTACAGAAGACTTCCAGCTGGTAGATGGCGCTGGAGTTGGAGAAACTGTTACGTCCAGTGCAGGTATAGCTGCCTGTGTCATTCCGTCTGACTGAGCTGAAGGTGAGGCTGCTGTCACCCAGAGTGATGTGCCCTCCTGACTCCAGTATCTGGTCCCCTTTTGACCAGGTGTAGTTAACACCACTTCCTGCAGATCTGCAGTCAAGAACGATGACACCATTTTCAATGGCCTTGTCGGGGCGACTGGTGATGCTGACATTAGACACACGTTCTGCAGAGAAAAGAAGGAGGGAAGGCGGTGGGGAGGGATGGGAGTTATTGGAGATTAAAAAGAAAGGGTAAGTTGGGAGCTGCTGCACGGTCGGTAATTCGCTCTTGTCTTCCAAGTTCCAATCTCCCGCTGCCATTTAAGAAGCAGCTGTTGTGATCCCTTTGCTGAGGAGAGTGAAACGCCGTTCATTCATGGGACCTTGCTAGACTTTAACTCTTTCAGGAATTGATGGGCAGGAAGAGCCAGAGTAAAAGCCTTCGTCATAATAGATCGCCACACCCTCTGAGATACACAAATTTGTTTGATGTAAGGTAGATGTTCAGAGGAGGATGAAAGATAAAGTGGCGCTGGATAACAGGGAAGGACACAGAAATGATGATGAAAAATCAAGGAAGACAGCTGCTGGTCCATAAAAGGTTCCACTAGTAGTTCATGCACCACGGAAGACAGCACCAATGGTTGTAATGGAAGTGGGATGATGACATTTGAAGTCTCGGCAACAGGGAAAGAAATAACAGAGTTTGCTTCTCCATGAACAGATTTTATTTCTAGATTCAGTGTAAAGCAGTGAAGAACTTTTGGGACAGAGTAGCTTATCCACGGAAGACAGATATTCAGGGTAAAAACCAGAAGGAAGCCATAGTGACGCAAACAAGCAAGTGGAAGGAAAGAGAATTCAGGCGCTGATTCGCTGAAGTGAATGTCGACTGGTTGGACACAGTTTCTCACCCAGAGGCCAACCAACTTGAAGCACACGATGACCATCACAGCTCTGAAAGGAAAGTGTTCACTGAAGGAGGACATACAAAGGAGAATCAATGCCAGGAACTCGCACACAATGTGTACTGATTATTCCAGATTGGCAGGACACAATAGCGTACCTTTCAAGTCCAGAAGAGATGGAACTTCATAACAATGGTTGAACGAGGCAAGACAGAACAACTAAATTTGACCTGGAGAATAGAAGCTTTGTTGTACACCAGGAACTGAAGTGACTGTATTGTCATTTTAAAAAACGGAATATAGAGACAGCCAGGCAAAAGAAATGCCCAGCTGAAGTGAGTTAATGGAACGGGTGGAAAGGCAACTTGTTTTGCAGCTGACTGATGCCTACTGAGATACCAGAGTAGGAAATATCCAAGCATAAAGTCCATCTTCGGAAGAATTCGCAACCCGAGAACAAGTGGTCCAAACACCATCACCAATGTGCGGGTTGGGAAAAGAATACCTCCCAAGGAGACAGAAAACCAGAATGGCAACAGGACAGATTGAGGCCAACCAAAGGTAGATTTTAGAGATGGAACATGCTGTCTCCGTAGTCAATATAGCAGCAACACAGGAAGGCAAGTTGTCCTGGAAAGTCAAGCCGAACACTTCAGTTACTCACCCTGGATCATGATCTCGAGGCTGGTGGTATTGAATTCAAAAGTGTAGTCATTGGTGGCGTTACAAGTATAATCCCCGGCACTGCTCACCAAGAGATCCTGGATCAGGAGCTGAGAATCCTTCTGGTCTTCCAGTAGTTGATCGTTATACCACCAAGAATAGTTTGCAGGTGGGTTGGAGTCGGCAAAGCATGAGAGGTTGAGGGTGGAACCCTTGTTATAAACTGACTCTTGGGGGTCAATTACGGGGCTATCAGGACCGTCTGGAGCAAACAAAGGAAAGCTACATGTTGAAACAGGCTGGACTGTCCTAGCAGAAGTTGCAGCTACGTCAACCACTGTCGGAGTCAAAGGGCACAGCCCCTAGCTCTTTCACCACAACCATTTTCTAAGTCCTGACTGTGTGTAGCCACAACATCACGGAGACAAATCTCCGGAATTCAGTGCTCAACAAACATTAATCCTTGGGGATATTTCTTTGGAAACAGGATGACATCCTTCTGCTAGGTCTCCGGTTAACCTTTTAGGATGAGCTAATAAACATTCTCTAGCCTTTCCGTTAGTATCCATCATCTAAAGGAGAGAACACTAGCTAGGGGTGGAGATGGTTCTAGCGGACTTATCAGTGCTCTGAAAATAAACGCTTGTAGGACCTACAGTGTAGGGTTTTTAAAAAACCCATCCAGGTCATCTTTGGTCTCTACAAGCTGTACTGGGATTGGCCACAGCAAGTATGAGCCAATCGGCTTGGTCAGGAAGACAGACAGCCATGATTCTGTATCTATATATCTAATAGCTAAGGTGCCCCCTGTGTGTGTGGATATCTAAATCCGCACATTGGGGGGCAGAGAGATCTTCCTGCATGCTTAGGGGACTCCCCAGGTGTGCAGAAAAATCTGAAAAGTAAAAAAAAATATTCAGGGGATACTTAAATCCCCCCCAAAGTAAAGAGTGTTTCCTGCGTATGTGCAGGGAATGTGGTTGGAATGGCTGTCGCTGCCGGGGGAGAGGGCTTGGCGGGCCCAGCAGCTGGGAGCCACGCAGCCCTCGCTGTCACTTCTGGGGGGCAGGGAGAGAGCTTGGCAGGGGCCAGGCACGGGTAGGGAAGAAGGCTCACCTGTGGCGGCTTCCTCCTCTGTGTGGAGCTCCCCCCCGCTCCTCTGTGTGGAGCTCCCCCCCACTTTTTATGCTTATCTATCAGCCACCAGACTTCCATATATGTTCAGTAGAGAAATTCCCTCCATGGAGAGTTTTCACTCCCTAGAACTGTGGGCCACACCAGGGCTACAGCACAAGCAGAGAGGTCGAATCCCTTCCCTCTTACCCATCCGGTGCATTCAATATACCCAGACAATAGCCTGAAGACAGCTTGTCTCGAGAGGGAGGCTATGCCCCTCTCGGCCACAAAACTTGGTGGGTGGACAGTCACTTTTCCCTTTTAGTTTAAATATGCTTCGCAAGTTTGTTGTGACAATAAAACGAAAAAGGAAGAACCACATATCCCTGAGTTACTTAGACAAAGGGTGGAGTAAACGTGGACAAGAAAGGCAGACAGACAACAAACATGTGGCCAGGTCATGCTTTTCCCTCAGAGTTACCACCAGATAGCTAGACTAGACTTACAGAAAATTTCCAGCCGGTGAGGATTACTGAACGCAGAAGAGAAGCTGTTGACTCCTTGGCAGACGTATCTGGCAGTGTCGTTCCTATTGCTAGAGATGAGTGTGAGGGTCTTGTTTTGGTCTGACAGCACGACACGATCTCCTGGTTCCACTAGCTGGTTTTCCTTAAACCAGCTGTAAGAAACAAGACTACCTAGAGAGGTACACTCCAACTGGATGGTGTTGTACTCTATAGCTGTGGAAGGGCCTATGATGGTGACATTAGATACTTTACCTGTTGGGATAGAAAAATTGCAAAAGAGTTCCATGTTTGATTCCAACACAACGCCATCATCCTTTGAAGACGCCAAGGAGGACAGAACCAATATCGAGAGAACTGGGCAATCGGTATAGACAGACAGGCACAAAAGATCACCGGGGTGGGGGGAGATCAAGAATGGAACTTGGCAGCCAGCCACTAGAACCATAATTCCAAAAAAAGGAAACCCTAGGGGGAACGACAGTAAAGTACTCACAACAGGAATGATGAAGTGACCCCATGTGATCCTCTCATGATCATCAGAGAGGTGGAAAGGACCCTAGGAGAAAGCTGGGACCACAAGAACAAACAAGCCATGTCCCAGGGAGACAATGAAGCACAGAATTGGCCCAGTGGTTGATTGATGGTTGACAGTTTGTGACTTGGGATGGGTGACACCCCCATGTAGGAAAGTGGATGCAAAGGAGAGCTCAGAGACAGGTGGAGTAGGTGCTCCCAGCTCCACCCAAAATACATCAATGATGAGTCAGTTACAGGATTCTCTACTGTCCCAGAGCAGGAAATACGGAAATGTTCTACCACGGTGCATCCAAACAAGCCAGAGCTAGCCTTATACTCTGGTAAGCGAGCTATATTTAGGACAGAGCTCCCCAGTGTGGTGCCTTTCCTGGTGCCCACCGAGTCTTTTTACAAAGCGGGTCATGCCAGGTGGGGCTTTTGCCTAGCAAGGCTTCTGACTGGCTATTGCAGATTTGATTGGCTATGCAGAGTTGTTTTTTAATTGCTTTGGCAGCAACTGCCTCAACAGCACAAGGATCTGCACTGTGTGACTGAAGGTAAACTACGGCAGCCATTGTGTAGCTGGCTGCACCTCCTGCGGCGGCCATTTTGTGGCTGTGCCCACAATACTGTGTCAGAATTCCAAAGGTGGTCACAGGGTCAAAAAGGTTGGGGACCCCTAGTTGAGGGACTTCTAACAAATTACTTCAGATTGTTAAATTACCGTAGGAGTCGTCATGCTATGGGGCCTCTTAAACTTGACATCGTTCAGGGCTTCGACATGCGTTAACCTGGCCCTGAAATGAACGGTTTGTTGAACTATCCAAATACATTTCCAGGGAAGGAGGAAGCGCCGTCTGCACTGACTTCATCACATTAAAACCTCCCTGTGATAAATCTGGGCAGAAATCTTGTGCTCTTATCATCTCTCCTCATAGGGCTGCTGGGTCTTCTGCCGGCTGATGCCAAGTGACAGTGGGGGAAATTGCCATCACTCCAGTGGTGTGCTGTCACTTCCTGCGTGATACTGGAAGTGATGTTATTGCACCAGGGCAACGCTCTTGGATTCCACTTGATACTTTATGGAATCTCCCAAAGCCTTAAGAAATCAGGCTGAATTTGCAATCCCAGTTCACCAAACCAATCTTGCACATTTCTGCTGCTCATGTTGTATTTCGTTGTCCTGTCTCAAAATATTTCCCTTCGCTTATTTTTATATATATATAGATCTATTGAACAGGATCTATTAGGTTAGGCTTGGGTACACTTGTCCAGATTCAGCACTGTAAGTGGGGAATTAAGGAGTAAGCCCTTCAGTTCTGAGGAAGGGAGGTTTTGTTTATGGAAAACGTGTGAAGACCAAGGAAGGGCAAAACTGAAATGGAATTAGTGCCGGCCTGAATGCACCCTTGATGGAGAAAGTGCACGAAAATGGAACCCAACCAGAATGGAACGGAATCAGCCACTGAAAGAAAGGCACGGTGGGATCCCAGCATGACAGAGAAGAAGCGAATTCTTGAAGATCCAGATACGTGAACGGAAGGCTTCATCAAGAAAGACAGTCCAAAGTGACAGTGCGGCAAAACCAGCAAATGGAGAGCCAGTTGGAGAAATGCCACAGAACGATCATGCGGTGGGCGCGCCGGCAAGAGACAGCGATCCTTGGGCTACTCTCCGGCTACTCACCCGCCACCTCAATCTCCACGGTGGCGCTGCTACTGTGGCGAGAAAGCACATTCCTCGCTTGGCAGTCATATCTCCCAGAATCCTCTGGGGTAGCATCTCGGATCAACAATTCAGATGTTCTGCTGTGTTCCTTCCCGTTGAGGGACCAAATATAATGTGCATCAGGGAACGCATCCGCATAACAGGAGAGTCTGATTTCAGAATGGTGATTGTATGAATGTTCAGTCGGTTGGATCACAGGAGTTTCAGGTCCGTCTGGGACAGATACACAAAGCTAGGATGTTGGGATTTGAGCTGGGGACGATCCAGGGTCCCCTGCCCCCTTCCCCGTCACGCCGTAAAAGATCCCTTCACCAGACTGAGATGGAGTCAGAAAGACAGAAGGCACAAGAGCTCTGCGTTCCAGGGCTGGTAGGTAGATAAAACCGTGGAAGAAGAACATCGCTGAGATGGTCTCCTATCTCCTGATCTCTCTGTTCCTTCCAAGATAAGATGTCCTAGGGCAGGGGTGGGCAAACTTGCTCAGGGTAAGAACCACCTAGTACAGGGGTGGCCAAACTTGCTTAACGTAAAAGCTGCATAGAATAAACATCAGATGTTTGAGAGCCACAAGACATTAACAAATATTACCTGCTTTTATTGGAAAATAAGCACATTTGCTTTTTATTAACATTAAATGAGACTGCCAAAAATAATAACAAAAGGGGTAAAAGCAGATATTGATAATGATATCAATTTGTCCAGTGATATTTGTTTGCTAATGATATTTAGCTTCCCCAGCCACCCTGCCGGGAGCCACATAATATATGTGAAAAAGCCGCATGTGGCTCCAAAGCTGCAGTTTGCCCACCCCTGTCCTAGGGGACTTCTGCATCATGCTATCATATTCTGAAAATGTTCAGATAATCTTTATTTTTAAAAAATGCAGTCACTAATCATAACTACAGGTTTGTTATGTATCTGTTATTGCTTCTTTGCTGAAGAATCTTTCTCTCCATACCATCTCCTTTCAGGGTTGCCAGCTCTGAGTTGGGAAATTCCTGGAGAAGGGGCATAGAGCCTGGGGAGGGAGGGGTTTGGAGACCTCAGCAGGGTAGAGTGTTGTAGAATCCATCCTCCAAAGCAGCCATTCTCTCCAGGGGAATGTCGGAGATCAGCTATCAATTTAGGATTGTCAGTCCCCCCCTGGCCATCAGCAGGGGATAGGAGGCTAGGGTTGCCAGGTCCAGGTTTGGAAACTCCTGGAGATTTGGGGGTGGAGTCCGGGGAGGACATGGACTTCAGTGGGAACCAGTGTTTAGTTCCTGCGTCTGTCATTACGCTGTATGCTAATTCGCCCTCAACTTAAACAAATGAACTATTACCTTCCATTTCAGTGTATCTGAGGAAGTGTGGGTGCACACGAAAACTCATACCTTGAATAAAACTTTGTTGATCTTAAAAGTGCCACTGGACTCAAACGGTGGGCTGTGTGCAAATATGTTTTAATACCCTAGCTCCTCGCTAGCACCAGATGCTTTAGTACTTACTCTACTGGAATATACATATGGAATAGAAATCTGCGGAACATAAAACCAGCTGGTACTGTAGGGTGGGGCATGGGACCGCCACCCATCAGGGTCAACTCGAGTTATTCGCAGCCCTGGGCAAAAATTAATTTTGCCCTTGTTAATCTTGTTTACCCCGCTGAGTAGGCAGGGAGGGAAAATTTTACTTTCCCAGTTGCAGACCCTTTCCTCTGTAATAGCGGAACGAACGGCAGGGAAAGACCAGACTTTCATTCTATTCATAGGTGAGGAACCCAGGGCTCATTTCGTAGCAGGAGCTCCTCTGCATATTAGGCCACACACCCCTGATGTAGCCAATCCTCCAAGAGCTTACAGTAGCCCCTGTAAGAAGAGCCCTGTAAGCTCTTGGAGGATTGGCCACATTAGGGGTGTGTCAGTGAAGTGGGGGGGGGGGCGGGGCGCGGGAGTGGTATTTGGCCCCGCACATATTATTTCGAGATGGGGTGCAGACATGTTTTCTCCCCATTCAGGATTTTCCTGATTAGTCTTTGGGCATAGAATTTAAAAACATCAGAAGAGTCCTGCTGGATCAGACTAATGGTTCATCCAGTCCAGCATCCTGTCTCACACAGCGGCCAACCAGTTTCTCTGGAGGGCCAACCACAGGGCAAAGAGGCCGAGGCCTTCATAAGAACATCAGAAGAGCCCTGCTGGATCAGACCAGTGAGGGTCCATCTAGTCCAGCATCCTGCCTCACACAGTGGCCAGCCAGTTCCTCTGGAGGGCCAACAACAGGGCAGAGAGTCCGAGGCCTTTATAAAAATCTCAGAAGAGCCCTGCTGGTTCATACCTAGTCCTAGTCCTGGTTCATGTCCAGTCCAGTATCCTGTCTCACACAGTGGCCAACCAGTTCCTCTGGAGAGCCATCAACAGGGCATAGAGGCCGAAGCCTTCCCCTGATGTTGCCTCCCGGCCTGGGCTATTTTGAGGCAGGAACAACCAGGAACAGCATTCCCACTGGCTCCTGAGTTGGCCACGCCTACAGCAAAATCCTCTGCTCATGCGTGGCTACAGGGCACACTGCCCTCCCCACAGTTACACACAAGAGGGAAAGGCGGCATGTTAAAATGCCCTCTTTCCCTCTGGGGAGCCTATGGGAATTTCTTTGTCAATTTCCCTCCCCTCCAGTCAGCTGAGAGTGAAATAGACAAAGAAAAGCCTCTCTCTGCCTGCCCTTCTCTAGCTGACATGTGCCAGCTGGAAAAGGGCAGGCAGTGTGAGGTGTGGCCTAGTATGCTGATAAGTTTCTGCTGTTGGGTGTGGCCTATTATGCTAATGAGTTCCTGCTCCCGGCACTGGGATTCAGAGGTTGACTGCCTCTGAATGTGGAAGTTCCCTTAAGTCACCATGGCGAGTAGCCACTGCTAGACCTCTCCTCCAGGAATCTGTCTAATCCCCTTGTAATGCCATCTATGCCTGTGGCCATTATGACATCCTCTGGCAGTGAATTCCACATTTTAATCACTCGCTATGGAAAGAATCCTGCAGCCTACACTGCCTACAAATCAAGATGGGTAGCCATGTTAGTCTGCCTGTAGCAGCAGAAAAAAGCAAGAGTTCAGTAGCATCTTAAAGACTAACAAAATATGTGGCAGGATAGGAGCTTTTGTGAGTCACTGCTCACTTCTTCACTTCAGAAAAAGTGTGTAGTAGGGTTGCCAAGTCTTCAAAACTCACTGGTGGGGGGTGGAGTCCTCCTCTGGCTGGGAGTTTCTCCTGGTGCGCGCGCAAAGCGCGCGCGCCCAGCAACATCACCGGAAGTGACGTCAGCACGTTGGGGGCGTTGCCAGGGCGATGCTCTGGCAATCGCCCCAAAACTCTATGGTATCATAGAGTTTTGGGGCGATTGCCAGAGTGTCGCCCTGGCAACGCCCCCAACGTGCTGACGTCACTTCCGGTGACGTCATTACGTCGTCCTTGCTGGACGACATCGGGGGTGGAGTTCCCCCCGCCGGCCAAATGCTGGCTGGCGGATCGGGAACCCCTTTAGCGGGGGATCCCCTGCCCCCCAGGCTGACTTGGCAGCCCTAGTGTGTAGTGACTCACGAAAGCTCACGCCCTGCCACATATTTTGTTAGTATTTAAGGTGCTACTGGACTCTTGCTATTTTCTACTGCCTACAAAGTTAGACCAATCTGGCTACCCATTTTTTTTAAAAGTTGTGGATTGTTCATACTTAGGGAACTTTGTCCCTAAATAGAGAGAGGCCGGATTCTGAGAAGAGCTTTCCCATGTATTTGAAACTGCAAAATTGCATCTGACCAGTTTCAAAAATCTCTGTTTGGCAAAACCGCCAGAGCTTCCGGTGAGAGCCAAAAGTTATTTCTCTTTCTTTCCTTTCTTCAGCAAAAGGGCAAGTTGCGAAAAATATAATGCCCGTCGGTCTTATTTTCTTCGCCAGAACCGGCAAAATTGAAGTCCCTGTCTGGAGAAGGAATGATCATGACTGTTAAAAACAAATCCAACCTGTTCTCCCAGCCCTTTTGTTTAATAATTAAGATAATTAAAATGAAGGTTAAAAACGGCCAGGTAACCGTGGCTATACTCTGTGCCACAATGGGCCCCTTTGATGTCTGCTTCATTTAACAGAGGGGTTTTTAAGAGCCTACAAAATGCAGATTATTACTGGTTCTTTGCCTTGCCTCTCCTTCATTTCTCAGCACTGCCTTCTGAAAGGCCTCTCCTGGCCAGCTTCTGCCAGCTGTTAGCAACTGAGGTCGGTGTGGCCCTCCCCCCGTGCCATCTGAGGTGCCCTTTTATCCAAGCAAGCAACAGTGCCCGCTGGAGCCAGCAATCTGTGCCTGACGTCACCATTTTGAAAAAAACCGGCTGTCAAGTTAATGACAAACAGTCGAGGAAAGGAAAACAAAAACCTGGTGTGAGGGGAAATCCAGCTCAGGCCTCTCTGTACCACTCCGAGACCAGGCCGAAGTCCTCTGTGCTCCCCCTCTCGCTTGGCATGCCCTGCTGTGGCACCTTTGGGGCACTCCTGTTTCGGCTGGCCCCAGACAGCTCAGGCTGCCTTGTTCCTCGACTGTTTGTTAGCCCAGTGTGTCTCTGTGTGTGTGTGTGTGTGTATAGAACTTTCTACATATACTGGGGGGGAGGATATGCTTAGTTTAACTCTGTTGCCCCCCCCCCCCTCAGGTTAGTTGAATGTAACTCTTCCTCGGCTTTCTTGTTTGTTATTTCTTTCAGTAGATGGACAAGATAATTATAACGTGTTTCAAACCCTCTCGCAGTAGGGACTCCGAGCAGGCCAGGACACAAACCCGATTCGCCTGGAAAATCCCCAGGCCAGAGAGTCCCATGACATGTTTTTAAATGGCCGCTGTTTTAGGGTTCTCGGCCTAACCCATTGTGTTGCCCTGTGCTCTTAGGGAATGAATTGCAAATCGTAGTTTTTAAAATGTTAGAATATTACAAGTGGGAACCCACAGGAAACTTACGGGGAGGGTGCATCTTATCCCCTGTTTTGCTTACTACCCTCTCCTCCCTTCTTGAACAATCCTCCCACTCGTTCTCACTCCCTCCCCTTCTGTCAGTCTTCCCTACTTCTCTTTCTCCTCTTCTCCTTCTCTGACAATCTCCCCCCTTTCTCTCCCGCCCCCTCTGTCAACCTACCCCCTCTCTCTTTAGCCCCCATACTTTCTCCATCCATCTCCCCCTCCTCTTCTCTGCCAACCTACCCCCCTCTATTTTTGTTGTTCCTGCTCTCCCCCTACAAATACCCGTATCAGAAGTTGAGAGCTGCGTGGTTCCCGATCTCCAAGGCTTCCTTCCTCCACACCAGCTCCAAACCTCTGCAGCATCCTGACACAGGAAGAGGCAGTAATTGAGTTCTTTTTTTTCAATTTGGGGGGAATTTAAACCCCCAATGGATTTTTAAAAACATTTTTGATTTTTCTGCAAACCTAGGGAGTGCCCCAAGTTTGCAGAGTAATCTGTTTAGTGTCGGTGTGGCCCCGATCAGCGGATTTAGGTATCCCCAGATGAACGCCACATGTCACTATTAGACATATAGATGTTCTTTGCAAGTCACTTGGAGTGAGTGCCCTTTTGTAGAAGGGCAGGATATAAAACTTATAAATAAAATTAAAATCTCTTTTGCCTGTCCTAACAAACCATTTCAACTTCTTGTGATGCCCTCAGGAAACACCACTGCAACAAAGATCAACTGTTTCACTGGGGCGTGTGTGTGTCTGTGTTTGACCAAGTTCTTTGTCTTCTAATAGATCACCAATGGACTTTTTTTTTTTTAAGGAAGGGTGTAATCTTCAAGGCAAGTGCTCTAAAGACACAACTATTGACTTCTAAATTCCCCTTGACAGTGCAAATGAAGGGCCACACTAGATGTTTTTAAAGGGTCCGGGGAACTCAAAGCTGCTTTGGCACAGGCAAAATGGCTGGGGAGGGGAGGGAGGCAGGAACCTTCCCCCCTCCCATAGTGGAATCACCAAGCCCAAATTGGCTGTCCTTTAGTTTTTCAGCAACCAATCCCTGCAGCTGTTGTGGGACTGCAGGGAACCTGAACTCAGATCTTTAAAAACAAGCATGGCTAGTTTGGCCCTTGGGCACATCTACTCTGAAGTAAACTTTACTAAATGCAACAGGACTTTCAAGAAAGTTTACAGAGGTTTGTAGCATAAATCTAGTAGCATACTAAAGTAGCGGTTTAGGATCAAGAATCTCAAAACTGAAGTCACATTAGCCAAGCCCTGGGGGTCGGCGCATCCTGGATACTGCCCCTTGCAACCGGATTCTGCTAGCCATAAAGCAGTCCCTTTTGTTTTTATCTGACTACTCATTTGCGCTGTAGCAGCTCAAACAAGATTTAGAGCCAGGATTGCCAACTTGTTATAACAGCTGGGGATCTCTTGGAATCACAACTGATCTCTAGACTACAGAGATCCGTTTCCCCTGGAGAAAATGGCTGCTTCAGAGGGCAGAGACTATGGCATCATATTTCTACTGTGGTCCCTCCCTGCTTCAAACTCTGTCCCCCCCCCCCCCAGGCTGCCTCCCAAACATCCAGGAATTCCCCAACTTGGAGACAGCAGCCCTACCTAGAACCTCACCCGAGGGGCTGCTAAGATACACCTAGGAAGAAGTGGGCAACTGTTATATCAGTTGTTCGTCCCTCAGCTAGACGCAAATCCTTCTCCTCAAAGTAAGGTCAGGGAAATGGAGGGCAAAGAAAAAGCAAGGGACTTCCTGCCAGGTCCACAGACAATCGCAGAGCCAGCCAGGGTTCAATAACAGGGACCGAGTTCTCAAAGAGGTGGAAAGAATATTTGGATATCGAGCAGTTCAGTCAGCAGGTATTTTCACCGTCTCGCCAAGCACCCCAAAAGAGATGGTTTTACTAGAGGCAGCAAACAGAGAGAGACCAGAAGGATCAAAAAGGAAAAGGCGATTAAAAAAAAGAAACGGAGACACCTATCAAGAGGTATAAATGGAACAGGATACAACTACAGGAGAGGGAAGAAGGAAGTCACTGCGACAGACCAGGCCAAGGATGGTGAGACTCTGATACTCACAGATCACAGCAACGTATAAGGAATCACTTGTGCTATTGGAGATCGGGTTAGCCACTTCACATTGATACTCTCCAGCATCATTACGGATTGCGTCTTTGATGACAACAGTCCGATTATCCCCGGATACCTGGATCCGAGAGCTACCAACAAGTGGCTCTCCATTGTAAAACCAGCTGACAGAGACTTCATTAGAGGGGGCCTCACAGGTTAGAGTAACAGAACCTGTGGACTCTATGAGGAAGGGAGCTGGGAAGGCGGACACCCTGGGCTTGGCTAGAAGTTCTGTGGGTGGAAGAAACAGAATGTTATCATTGGAAAGCAGTGGTTTTATGGAAACAAAAACGAGAGGTAGAAGGAGAAGAGTTGGGTTGTATACAATGCTTTTCTCTACCTTAACGAGTCTCAAAGCAGCTTGCAATCACCTTCCCTTCTCCTCCCCACAACAGGCACCTTATGAGGCAAGTAGGGTTAGGAGAGTTTTGAGAGAACTGTGACTTGCCCAAGGTCACCCAACAGACTTCACGTGGAAGAGTGGGGAATCAAACCTGGTTCTCTAGATTTAAGTCCACCACTCTTAACCACTATGCCACACAGGCTCTCAGAGGTAGAACATAGCCCAAGACATGGAGAAATAATGGATCTCTGGAGGATCGCATGCTAACTGTTAAGATGTGACCACCATATTGCTGGCCGATATCAGAGAAGAAGGAACATCACCTGCCTTCACCTGCCATAATTGATAAACCAATAGTTGATTACAGAAACACCTATTTCAACTTGAACAGATAAGCAATTCTCAAGTGTAGAAGCCATAAAACAATACAACTCAACTCCATTCAGAGGCACACCCCAACCCGAGAATATTTTGGTCTAGTTCAGACGCGTTCCTCACTTGTTGACATACATTATGTGAGTGATCCCACAGGTACCACAGAGAGCTTCTGTATCACTTCAAACACATCTCAAATCTTGACCAAATCGGTTTGCACGTTTAGCTACAATGTCGCCAAGCGTTTATCCATACAGCAACGAGAAATCAAGTGATGCGCATCCAAGGGTAACATTCCCTAAGGACCGGTTCACACACATATGTTTTCCTACAGCTTCTGAAAGCACTTTTTTGGAGGCTTATTTAGGAACCCACATCTCCACTGGGTGCTGCACAAAACTCCACTCCCAAACACACAAACTTTCTGCATGTCAGAATCCATTCAATGCCAACACAAACACCAAAAACCAGAACAAGACAGTAAGACAGACAAGTATTGCTGAATGGTGGACTGCAGCAGCAGGTACACACGAGGATACCGGTGTCTGTTGCGTGCAATCGAAACGTCCACACCCATTCAACCACAGCTCTCTTCAGTCGCCAAGCCACCAAACTGTACTATGATCTCTTTAGGATATAAATACTGAACTTGTGTTTCCCAGGGTCAGATCAAGACTGGAAAGAGAAAATCCAATGGAATACTCTTCAAACAATCAACAGAAAGGTGCAACTGACAGGGAAGTTCTCCCATACAAATGTTAAAAAATGATCAAGATTTTCAGAGAGATCATTCTCTTGCACAACTCCCACTAATTTCAATGCGTCTGATGTGGGGATACTTTCTAGTGGATTGTACCCTTAATGCTCCTCAAAACTCCTGTCAGATACATTGGCTGACTTACAGTAGGGTTGCCGCTGCCTCTACCAGAGTGAGGAACTCTGCTACGTCATAGCTATAATTTGCAGCTTAGAGGGCAATTTCACACCACTTTTGGGGGGAGCTTTGTAGTGCGTGCCAAAGTATTCACAGAAAAGCTTAAAGACTGTGGCACAGTAATTCTCAAAATGGCACCCATGGGTACCATGATGCCCGTCAATATATGTCGTGGTACCCACTTGTATGTAAAATCTGAAGAGCCTTAAGTGACAGGGTGTTCCGGATGGCTATCTACCGTCCAACCGCAAACCATCAAGTAGGGCTGCCAAGTCAGCCCGGGGGGTGGGGGATCCCCCGCTACAGGGGTTCCCGATCCGCCGGCCAGCATTCGGCCAGCAGGGGGAACCCCACCCCCGAAGTCGTCCAGCCAGGACGACTTCCCCCACGTAATGACGTCACTCGGAAGGGACGTCATCATGTTGGGGGGCGTTGCCAGGGCGATGCTCTGGCAATCGCCCCAAAACTCTATGATACCATAGAGTTTTGGGGCGATTGCCAGAGCGTCACCCTGGCAACGCCCTAACGTGCTGACGTCACTTCTGATGATGTTGCTGGGCGCGCGCACAAAGCACGCGCACCAGGGAAGCTCCCGGCCGGAGGACTCCCCCCCACCGGTGAGTGCCAGAGACTTGGCAACCCTACCACCAAGCTTGCCTCAGACTAGACACAGACTTCCTTATTCTCTTTGACAACCTCAAGGCGTGGTCATGCAGGGCACAAAACCGCCCCATTCTTTGGAAACCAAAACCAAATGGCATCTCTCCCTCAAAGCCAAGAGCCAATCCACAGCAGCCATTTTGTGATTAGCCCTGCTGCCTGCCATGGCAGCCATTTTGTGGTGGCACCCGCCATCTTCCCCACAGAATTCCAAAGTGCCCCCTGGCTTCACAACACTGGGGACAACAACGTCAACACACAACTCGCTCTGTTTATCACAGTGGTTGTGTAAATTAGTCTTTGCAGGATCCTTTTTCAAGTGATGTCAACAGAGCATTTGGAAAGCTTCAGTTCTCTTGTGCGGCTACTCTCCATATCAACCCCACATCCAAATCACTGGATTTCTGTTTGTTGCAGAATATTTGGCCATTTGGGCTTGCAGTGAACTATGCGATCATTTCACTGTAGATTCAAAGCTCAATGCAGGCACAGAAATCTGTACCTCATGAATTCATAGGGATGTGTGAATTGCCCCTCTCTAGTTGCAGGGTAGGATTTTCAACCACACAGAGACCCATTCCAAATAAAACCAGGGTGCACAATTTGTCAACAATGCGGAGGCTTCTACACATGCCCACCTTCACACAGATCTACACTACCCATGTTCTTCTGCCACCTCTCATACACACACACCTCTTCAATGTTTCTTTGCATCTCGGACATCAATTTATGCTTTTGTGAGAATAAGCCTCACAGCTATAAGTGAGCCAAACTGTATGGTATAGAAATCTGGTTTAAAACTGGCATTGCCCAGGTTGGCTACCCCACCACACATGGGAATGGTCATTCATCTGGGAAATGGATTCTTTTGGGTATCACTCTCACAATCCTGCATACAGATTAGAAATACCCATTTCAGACACAAATTGGCAATGAATGCTGGGAGAAACCCTATCCTTTCTACCACTAATTCTGTGAATTGTTCACATGCCAGTTATAAGCTATGAATGCCATGGAACATATTAGTTCATGGGGAATCCCCCATATCTCAGTAGATGAGGAAGTGGACCCCTTTAGGGAGGTTATTCTTAAAAATGTTTGTACCCATATCAGGTATATCTGGCCTCCTCCCTTCCTTTGGCTGAGCCGGAGAGATTGCTCTGAATGACTTAACAGGTTAAATATATGAGAGACAATAAACAGTGCACAAACCATACCTAAGACTCCTAGATGCACATGCCCCCTTTCAGGTCCACCAGCCATATTCTTTGACACCAAATAGTCTCCAGCATCATTCAGCATCAGACTCCTGATGTACAGGGAACAGCCTGGGCCTCCGGTCTCCCGCCCAGTGAAGCCTGGACCGTTCTGCTGCTCAGGAGGTGTTGGAATATACGTAAAGATCCGGTTTGCTTCAGCTAGTCCTCCTCGAAACCACTGACATAGAATAAAGTTCGGGTTTCCTCCTGGAGTCAGAGTGATGTCCTGTCCTTCCAGTGGCCGTGATGGTTCCACCATAACAGTAATATTCTGGGCCTGGGTTAGCAGGAAGCAAGGACTCAGGATGGTGGCTGCGTGGAGAGAGAGAAAGAAAGAAGCTTTCACTAGGCAATGACAACAGTCATCCAGACTTGGGATTGTTCCCCATGGAAGACCTTGTGCGTATGTCAAGTGCCATCAAGCCACTTCTGACTAGTTGCCAGCCTCTAGGTGGGGCCTGGAGATCTCCCACTACTACAACTTATCTCCAGACAACAGAGGTCAGTTCCCCTGGAGGAAATGGCTGCTTTGGAGGGTGGACTCTATGGCATTCTCCCCAGCTGAGGTCTCCCCCTGAACCCCGCCTTCTCCAGGCTCCACCCCCAAATTCTCCAGGTATTTCCTAACCCAGAGCTGGCAACCCGACTTCTGACTTATGGCGACTCTATGAATTCATGTCTTCCATTAACAGCCAAGCTCGAGTCTTGCAGGCTTCCTTGATGAGGTCTGTCCACCTCCTGTTGGGTTCTCCTGTTTTTCCTGTTGCCTTCAAGATTTCCTAGCATCAGGGGTCATTTAGGGCTGGAGCAAGGCGGAGTGGTTCTCTGCCAGCCCAGGAGTGGTCACTAGGGCAGCCACGGGCCGAATCAGATTCTCTGATCTGATTCGGCCCCCTGCCAAATTGCCGCCGAATTTCAGCGGCAGCTTTAAAAGTGACTGGAGGGGAGGGGGTTTGAGGCAATGGCTCCAAACTTGCAGGGTAGCTTCTGGGACCTCTCTCCCAAGTACCCAACAAGTTTCAAGAAGATTGGACCAGGGGGTCCAATTCTACAGGCCCCCAAACAGGTTGCCCCATTCCCTCCATTGTTCTCTATGGTAGGGAAAAAGTAACATTTTCCCCACCATAGAGAACAATGGAGGGGATGGGGCAACCTGTTTGGGGGCCTGTAGAATTAGACCCTGTGGTCCAATCTTCTTGAAACTTGGTGGGTATTTTGAGGAGAGGCCCCAGCAGCTACCCTGCAAGTTTGGAGCCTCAAACCCCCTTTTCTCCAGCCCCTCATAAACCCTATGAGTTTTTGCCATTGATTTCAATGGCTCATAGGATATAATGGGGCTGAAACTGACATTCCCTTTCTGACACACTTCCGGTGATGTCAGGGGGCGTGGCATATGCTAATGAGTTATGCTAATGAGCTCCTGCACCTCTTTTTCTATGAAAGGACCCCTGCCTAGCATGATTGTCTTTTCCAATGCCTCTCGTCTTCTCATAACGGGACCAAAGTTTGATAGCTTCAGTTTAGCCATTTTTGCTCTAAGGGAGAAATCAGGCTTGAAGAAGATCAATAAGCCATTCCAAGAAGAGATCAGGTGCAAAAAGATCTACATCTTTTTTTGCCCATCCTAAGAAAACTGAAGCCACCGAGTTGCAGACAAACCTTGCAAACAAACAAGACTCGTCCATGAAGAGCATGAACCTGTTTTCTCCTGGGCTTCTATCCTCCTCTTTCACAAACAGCACAATTCAAGTCTTCTGGTTTCAGAAATCTTCAGATCTAACTGCAGTTTATTGCGACATCAAAATACAGTCTCTTGCCCACAATCAAGGATTGTAAACAGTGCCGATCCTTATTCAGAATCCTGGTTTGTGGGCAAGAAGCCAACTTCTGTTAATCTAAGTGCCCAGATTTTAGATACCACAGCAAACCGAAGACCTCTGCACCCAAGAATTCCACAGTTAAATCACAATTTCAGCTTTTAAGCTGATGAATTCTGTGCTAAAATCAGTTTTAATTTTAATTGAATTATCACTTCTGTGTTTGCAAGGGGGTCGCTATGTCGTTTGAGGCCTTGAGTCCAAAAAGGCGAGGCGGAGAGAAAAGTTTCAAATAAATTAATGAATAAAACAAAACACCCAGTTTGTGCTGATCGTGAGCAAACTGAGCAGTTTAAATGCCAGAATCAATCATGAAGACGAGGCAATAATCGCAGTAAGGAGAACCATCCGTTATAAAAAGAGAAGTCAAGCCAACGTCCTAGCAAACATCAGACTGGGATGTAAACAAGACACTTCTTCTGAGGAGGAATTCACAGGGTAAAAATCCACACCGCTGGAATATTCCAAGTGATTTTCAGATGGCAGATATAGTCTGTGACTCTGGATAATTAGGTCTGACAAAGTGACCAATTTCCTACGAGGCGTTGCTCTGGTGTCATCCTTCCCTTTGCCCCGAATGAGTGCTTGAATTTCCCACTATTTGCCCCGAGCGGCATTTTGACCTGCAGCTTCGCCAGAATTCCCCCAGGGCTTCAGTGATCCTGTTTTTTTGAGGATCACTGAAGCCACAGGGGAATTCAGGCGAAGCTGCAGGTCAAAATGCAGCGTGGGGCAAATAGTGGGAAATTCAAGCACGCAGTCATGGCAAAGGGAAGAATGATACCGGAGCAGCGCCTCGTGGGAAATCGGTCAGTGAGAAGACAAGAGTCATTGGAAAAGACAATCATGCTAGGAAGAGTTGAAGGCAGCAGGAAAAGAGGGAGACCCAACAGGAAATGGATCGACTCAGTCGAGGAAGCCACGGCCCTCTGGTTGCAAGACCCGAGCAAGGCTATTAGGAGGACATTCAGTCATAGGGTCACTCTAAGTTGGCAGTGATTTAACAGTACTTAACACAGAGAAAACGCAGTATCTCGGCTGGGAGATGAAGAAGCAGGAACGTTTCCCCTCGCAAAATAGAACCAAATTTATAATGGCGGTTTTGCTTCTTCGGCCATGAAGTCGCAGCTGATTTATGGTGACCCCCTCATGGGGCTCGTGAGTTAAGAGATGTTCAGAGGCAGTTTGCCGTTGCCTGCCTCTGCACAGCAACCCTGGATTTTGTTGGTGCAACCCTGGATTTCCTCGGTGGCCGACCCTGCTTAGCTTCCAAGATCTGATGAGAATGGGCTAGACTGGGATATATCCAGACCCTCCACAGCTGGGTCAGGCAGCGGCTCGGACATGTGAGAGGCAGGAAAAGCCATGAGGATAGAAAAGTGCATGCAAAATGTGCACTCGATAGAGGCGCCAATATATGGAGTTCTCCCGGATTTACACCCCATCTCCTGACTTCAGAGCTGTGTTCCCCTACAGAAAATGGCAGCTTTAGAGGTTGGACTCTCTGGTTTCACATCGCTGCCGAGCGCCCTCTGCCCTCCCCAGATACTGCCTCCAATCTCCAGGAATTTCCCAAGCTGCAGTTGGCGACCCCAGCACTCAAATACATACCCCATTCTACACACTGCATTGTGGAGAGGGTGTGTCTCCACTGGGCTGTGAATTTTTACGTGCATTCAACTGTACATCTAATCTGCCATCATTCCCAAACTCTTATTATTATAGATGAGTTATTCCTACCCAGGATAGATGGACAAGACCTATACATCCTTTTAATATTATAATAACAGATTTACTTTCTTTACACCACACTTTCCTCTTCGCAGTGGCTGTCGGAAACAACTGGACCAATGGAAACATCTCTGAAGAAGGGCTTTACGTCTCAAATTGTCATCCCCCCTCAATTAATAAGATTCTGTGTGGCAGTTTTAAATAGGCCTTCTCCAGTGTTGGGTGTAGGATGCTTGTAAGATGATCCAGTTCTACATATATGATTTGGGACTGAAGTTCCCTTCCGACACACTCCCATAATTCTTAGTATCTTACTTAGCCAAAATGAGGAGAGGTCCATCCGGGGCTATGAGCCCCAAGGTATAGATAGGAACTCTCGGTCTGGGGCAAGTGATGCTCTGTATTCTTGGTGCTGGGGGGGGGGGGGGGCAACAGTGGGAGGGCTTCTAGTGTCCTGCCCCCACTGCTGGACCTCCTGAGGGCACCTGGTGTTTTTGGCCACTGTGTGACACAGAGTGTTGGGCTGGATGGGCCATTGGCCTGATCCAACACTGGCTTCTCTTATGTTCTTAACTGGGAGGAGTGGGGATTTCAGCTCATCCGCTGAACAAACTTGCCAATAAGCATACAAATGTGACTTCTCCCAGACAGGACTCCTAAATTGTAGTGGGGTTGGGACCAAAACAAGAACCCTGAATTAGCTCCAGCTTCAGACCGCCATTTTTATACATGTCAGTGGCCCCAGAGAGGATGACGCATCCTCATCTGGGTCAAGACACAGCCCAATAGCTAGGGCTGCCAACCTCCAGGTGGGGGCTGGAGTTCTGGAATTCCATCTGATCTCCAGACTACAGAGCTCAGTTCCCCTGGAGGAAATGGCAGCTGAGACTGTGGCCTCACACCCCTGCTAGCTCCCTCCCTGACGATGAAGAAGAGATTGGATTTCTACCCTGCCCTTCACTACCCGAAGGAGCCTCAGAGTAGCTTCCAGTCTCCTTTCCCTTCCCCTCCCCACAACAGACACCCTGTGAGGTCAGTGGGGCTGAGAGAGCTCTTTCGAGGACAGCTCGTGAGAGAACAGCGCTGAGAGAACTTGTGACTGACCCAAGGTCCCACCAGCAGCTGCATGTGGAGGAGTGGAGAACCAAACCCGGTTCTCCCAGATTAGAGTCTGCGCTCCTCACCGCTACACCAAACTGCAGCTTTGTCTCTCGGAAGCTTACACTCCCAAAATGCTTGTTGGTCTCCAAGGTGCTGCTGAACTCGAATCCAGCTCTCCTACTGCAGGCCAACAGGGCGACCGTCTGAAACTTCTTGCTCCAAATTCTGACCTCTGCGGGCTCCCTCCTCAAATCTCCAGGGATTTCCCAACTTGGAGTTGGCAACCCGACCAGCAGCCCAAGGAGACTCGAAGAAGCAGAACCACAGTGTCGTGGGGGATAAATATCTAGAGGCACACTGGTCTTAGGAGAAGATGGCTTCAGTTCCTGGTTCTCCTTTGCCGGACGAAAGGAAGGAGCGGCAGTGTTCCAGCATGCAAACAGTGCTCCCTCTAAGCTGTGGATTCTTCTGAGCAAAAATTCTATTTGTGAGCTACTGGCATTAAAGTTGTGAGCAGGCGATCTGGCTGCCGCATAAATCAGTTTGCCCTGGACCCATCCTTCCTGAGCTAAGACAAAAATCTGTGAGCCGGAGGCTAAAAAACTGTGAGCTAGCTCACATGAACTCAGCTTAGAGGGCACATTGCTCGTGAGCCGCTGACACTCCACCAGACAAGACGGCAGATTTTTCTCCCCCCCCCCCCCGCCTTTGTCATGTTTTAAAAGCAGTTTCAGGGGTCCTCTTTCAAACCAGAGCCAAGATACTGGAGTAGGGAGAGCGGCCAGCACTCCAGCCATAACATCTATTTCACGCAAATACTTCCTCCCTCTTTGCCTGAAGAAGGAACCCAAATGGCTACTGCTCCATTTTCTGCCTTCCAATCATATCGGGGTGGGCAGACAGGGGGGATTGAGGCTAGGAAGATGGCCCTGGAGCAAAGGGTGAAACCTCTTTCCCCTCCATGTCTCACCTTTGCTAGAAGGTCCCCACCCCGCTGCTATCACACCCTTAAAGACATGCACAAGAAATCTGTCCCTGGGGGCTTTCTCCATTCCTTTCCCTCTGGCGTGCCCTCCCCACACTTTGAGACTGACCCAGTGCCTCCCTGACCCACTTTTTAGCGGCCAGGCCAAAAGTTTTCTTTTCAGCCTGTATGCATATGTGCTTGGGGGGGTGTTTCCCATCTTTACAAGGGGCTTTTATGACCTCCTTCCAGCCTGCGCTCTAGGAATGTCATTTTATGCCCCTGGCATGTTCTACTATCAGTAACTGAGGACGGATGAGTTCGGTCCGAGGTCATTAGCCTATTTTATTAGAATTATTTTCAGCCTCTGAAGGCAGGTGTGGCCAGAATCAGGGTCGCAGGGGGCACCGTACACCCCGCCGTCCCCATAAGCAGACCAGTTCAAAGTCAAAGGTTAAGCTCTGAAGCCCGATGCAGGCAAAGTCACAGCAGGGGTCAGTCCTCTGTAACCATTACGTGCCACAGTCCCCCAAAAGCAAAACAGTTCAAGATTCCTACAAAGAGGAGATCTGATTGACTTTAGTAATAGTGGTTATTTCCAGGGGTGGGGGGCCAGTTGGGGCCTCAGGATTATCCAGAGAACCTGATTCCGTGGGGCTAAAGACCTGGAGAGGCCCCAGGCTCAGATCTCGGAAGCTAAGCAGGGTCAGCCCTGGCTAGTATTTGGATGGGAAGAAGAAGAAGAAAAAGGATTGGATTTATACCCCACCCTTCACTACCCAAAGGAGTCTCACAACGGCTTACAATCTCCTTCCCCTTCCCCTCCCCACAACAGACACCCTGGGAGGTAGGTGGGGCTGAGAGAGCTCTCTGGAGGACTGCCCTTGAGAGAACAGCTCTGAGAGAACTTGTGACTAACCCAAGGTCACACCAGCAGCTTCGTATAGAGGAGTGGGGAATCAAACCCGGTTCTCCCAGTCTCCGCTCCTAACCATCGCCCTGGTGAGTTCTTAGATGGGAGACCACCGGGGAAGTCCAGGGTCGCTACACAGAGGCAGGCAAGGGCAAATCACCTCTGTCTGTCTCGGCGGGGACCTGGGCGGCTCAGGCTAGCGCTAGCCCGACCTCGTCAGATCTCGGAAGCCGAGCAGGGTCAGCCCAGGTTAGTCCTTGGTGGGAGACCACGCAGGCAGTCCAGAGTCGCTGCGCAGAGGCAACAGCCCCCCACCTCTGTCGGCCTCTCGCCCTGAAAACCCCACGCGGGGTGGCCCTGAGGCAGCCGTGACTCGACGGCGCTTCCCACCAGAGGCAGAGCGGGAGGGCAGCCAGCGACTCCCGCGGGATCCGAGTCCCCTTTCCGCCCTCGAAGCGGAGCCCGACGGGGCGGGGAAGGGCTGCCCTTGCGGGGAAGAGGTCAGACTCCTCAAGGGGCGACGGAAGCTGGGATTTCCCCCCCCCCCGACTCCCCAAATGCCCCCCTTTCCCCCTCCCCCGGGTCCCGATCCCTCTCACCTGCGAACAGCGCCGCCTGCCAGCCGCTCCGCCGCCCCAGCGACGCCCAAGGCGGGCAGCCCGGCCCCTCCGCCTGCCTCCCCATTGCGGGGCTGCGCTCCCGGCTAGCCACACTCCAGCGCTCTGGCCGGGCGGGCGGGCGGCGCCGCCGCCTGGCGCTGCGACGGGGTGGGGACTCCGCCTCCCTCCCGGACCCTGCCCCGTCCCCTCCCCTCGGGGAGGCCGGGCCCGGCTGGCTGGATGGATGGATGGCTGGCTGGCTGGAGCTCCCCTCCCCGGACGTAACGGGACGGCGGAGCTGCGGGCGAAGGCAGCAGAGCGCGGCCACGCCCGGCTGGGGCCGGAGGGGGAGGCGCTTCCCGGCAGGCGGCTGCAGCCAGGGAGGGGGGAGGATTGGAACCTAGGCGTCCGGTCCTATGGGACCCAAAAGTAGGGGAAAGGGGGGGGGAGGGAAAGAAAATGGTTTGCGGAGCCCTCTTTCTTTCCAAACCCGCGAGGAGTGCCAGGTCTCTGTCTGAGTCCCCGCACAGCGGCTGCCCCTGGACAGCTTAAGAATATAAGAGAAGCCAATGCTGGATCAGCCCAGTGGCCCCTCCAGTCCAACACTCTGTGTCACACAGTGGCCAAAAACACCAGGTGCCCTCGGGAGGTCCAGCAGTGGGGGCAGGACACTAGAAGCCCTCCCGCTGTTGCCCCCCTTTCCCCAAGCACCAAGAAGACAGAGCATCACTTGCCCCAGACCCAGAGTTCAAACGGAGCAGGGCTTCCCATTGTTTCTTGTGTGGACGCCTGGGTGAGAAAGCGAGGCCAACGCGGAGCGGGACCCTAGTCTAAACTGTGGAGCCCTGTGAGCAAAAATTCTACTTTTGTGAGCTTACTGGCATTAAAGCTGTGAGTGAGCCATTTGGCCGCTGCGTAAATCAGTCTGCTCTAAAGCCAGGCTTCCTGAGCGAGGGCAAAAATGGGTGAGCCGGGGGCTAAAAAATGGCGAGCTCTCTCACACTCACTCAGCTTAGAGGGAACACTGAATGGGAGTCCGGTGTCTTTCGGGGTCCAGAAGAGCGCCCCTAGCGGACGGATGCGGAGGGTCTCAAAGAGAGTTGACAGCCTCCAGGTGGGACCTGGAGATCTCCCGCTTTTACAGCTGGTCTCCAGCTGACAGAGATCAGCTCCCTGGAGAAAAGCGCTGCTGAAAAGGGTGGGCTCTGTGGCGTTGTACCATGCTGAGGCCCCTCCCCTCCCCAAACCCCACCCTCTCTTGGACCCCCCCCCCCCCAAGTCTCCAGGTATTTTCCAACCCAGAGCCAGCAACCCTAATCTCCTTTACAAGCCACCTACAGGACTCTTCTTTAGTTTGGCGGTGGCGGGGAGATAGCGTTGCCAGCTCTGGGGTGGGGAATACCTGGAGATTTTGGAAGGGGGGGGGAGGCTGGGGAGGGCAGGGTTTGGAGAAGGACCTCAGCAGGGCCATAGAGTCTACCTTCCAAAGCAGCCAAACCCCCCCCCCCCGGAAACTGATCTCTGCCATCTGGAGATCAGTTGTGCTAGTTTGAGATCTCCAGGCCCCACCTGGAGGTTGGCACCCCAGCAGGAGGACTGCCCCACGGCTCATGTCCCTTCCCCCTGCATCACCTCCATCTCTCCCCTGGTTTTACCTCTCCTCTACCCCCTGCTTGAAGCAGCCGCCTCACTTTGTCTGTCTCATTGGTAGGGTCAAGATTAAGCATTTACCAGGGTTCCCAACCTCCAGGCGGGGACGGGAGATCTGGAATCGCACCTGATCTCCAAACTGCAGAGACTGGTTCCCCCTGGAGAAAATGGCTACTCAGAAGGGCGGGCTCTGTGGTATCCTACTCCACAAAGGCCCCTCCCCTTCCCAAATCCCACCCTCCCTAGGCTCCACCCCCAAATCTCCAGGAATTTCTCCACCCAGAGCTGGCAACATCAGCGACTGGGGCAGTGGAACAAGGATCAATAGGAAGAGAGGCGTGGAGGGGTGCCTCCATATTGAAAAGTCCAAGAGAAGAGGGGGCTTTCTTTCTAAAGAGAAGAGTGTTCTTGTTCTTGTGGTTGTTCAGTTGCGCAGTCGAGTCCGACTCTTCGCAGTCCCATGGACCCCATCACGCCAGGCCCTCCTGTCTTCCGTCGTGCTCTGGAGTTTGCTCAACTTCATGTTCGTTGGACACCTTCCAAGGGGCTTATCACCCGGCGTCATTTCTTTTCGCCTTTTGTTGCTGTCCATGGGGTTTTCTTGGCAAAGGTACTGGAGTGGGTTGCCATTTCCTTCTCCAGTGGATCACACTTTGTCTGAGTTCTGTGCTGTGGCCTGTCAGTTGTGGGTGGGCCTCCATGGCATAGCCCACAGCCTCATCGAACCACGCAAGCCCCCTCGCCACCTCGAGGCAGTGATCCATGAGGAAGAAGAGAAAAGTCCCAGGGCTCAAACCTCCAGAATTGCACTTCTTGTCCTAACTGCCTGCTATCTTATCTATCTAGTGCATTTTTATCCCACCCTTCCTCCAAGGAGCATGGGACAGCATGCATAGTCCCTTCTTTATCCCCACAACTGCCCTGTGAGATTGGCCAAGCAGAGTGGCAGCAACCGGCCCAGGGTCTCTCAGCAAGCCTGAACCGGAGCTGGACCGCCCGATTTCCCTGCACCCTGCGCACCCAGGCCCCCCAGGTAAAACCTTCTTGCAAACAGGCAGTGGGATGAGAGGCCGGCTGGCGAGGTGGACAACTAACGGGAACGTTGCATTCAGCAATAGCATTCGCCCGTGGCTGAACACAATACACTAGTTACCGAACCATAAACTGAAAGCAAGCAAAAAAAAATCATTTTCTGAACGGATGATTCTGAATGAATGCAGGAACCAGCTGAGCAAACATAGGGAAAGCCCGCAAATTGGCAGCAGTCAAGCCGGTGCCTTTTACCATAGCCACGTCCCACCCAGAACAAAAGGGGGGTGGAGGGAAACCCAGTTCCTGTCCCACCCTTCCTGCAAGAACCTCCCGAGTGGTGCATTTTGAATAGGGTTGGGAAATAACTGGAGATTTGGGGGGCAGGGCCTGTGGAGGGAAGGGTTTGGGGAGGGGAAAGGCTTCAGTGGGGTCTAGTGGCCTAGAGCCATTTTTTCCAGGGTGAAGTGATCTCTGTCACCTGAAGATCTGTTTTAATTCCGGGAGATCTCCAGACCCCACCTGCAGATTGGTAGAACCTAATTGTGAATGGTCTGGGTTTCTCCTCACAGCAACCCTGTGGGGCAGGCCAGGTGAAGAGATGGAGTTGCCCAGGGGTCTTCACTGAGCCGAGGGCCAAAGGGGACGGATGGGACTGCTATCCCCTGCCTTGCTGAGTTCATGTTCAGTGGGGGTCTATTTTTATATGTGCACAAACAGGTGGGTGAGAGGCTGGCCTGACCCCACGCCACCCCCTGCCTTGTTCTGCTGCATTTTGTTGCTGCCAGCAACTTTTTAGCAAGCCCAACCAGCCCCCCAAAATCAATACTGGTTTTAAAAGTGTTAAAAAGATTTTAAGATTTGAGCCTGCCTTGATATGTAGGTCTATGTGGCCCTCTGGTGTCCATTTGGGAAATTGTAACTCCCATCAGCTGGCCTTCTCTTTCCCTGGTAAACTGGTTTTGTTGTTCAGTCGCACAGTCAAGTCCGACTCTTTGCAATCCCGTGAACCACAACACGCCAGGTCCTCCTGTCTTCCGCTGTCCTCCGGAGTTTGCTCAATTTTATGTTCGTTGCATCGATAACACTGTCTAGCCATCTCATCTTTTGCTGTCCCCTTCTTCTTTGGGTGTAGAGCTAGTTTGGTGTAGTGGTTAAGTGCATGGACTCTAATCTGGGAGAACCGGGTTTGATTCCCCCAATCCTCCACTTGCAGCCGCTGGATGACCTTGGGTCAGTCACAGTTCTCTCAGAGCTGTTCTCTCAAGGGCAATCCTCGAAAGAGCCCTCTCAGCCCAACCTGCCTCACCAGGTGTCTGTTGTGGGGTGGGGAAGGGAAAGGAGGTGGTGAAGGGCGGGGTATAAATCCAATCTCTTCTTCTTCTTACTTGTTTAGATACAGATTTCACATCTTTCTGCAGGTTCAGGGTGACTAACAAAGCAGCTGTGGCTCAGCTACATAAGTATGCATTACCCAAAGGAATCAGACTGCTGCTATCCTCAGGATATACACAAGATATATATATATATATATATGAGAACAGAGCTGGAAGGGACCCCAGGGGTCATCTAGTCCAACCACCTGCACAATGCAGGAAATTCACGGCTACCTCCCCCCCGCTCCCCCAGTGACCCCTGCTCTGGGCCCAGTGGAAGGCAAAAAACCTCCAGGATCCCAGGGCCAAACAGGCCCAGAGGAAAATTCCTTGCTGACTCCAAAGTGACTTTGCCCTGGGCATGTATCATATGTTGGTTCAGGAAACTGCCTGAGCTCTTTTTGGAAACTTCTCTAAGTGCCCAAGAACAACTCGATATTCTGCCTCAGCTCTCTCTTTGTAGTTTCCCTGGATTGCATCCAAATTACCATGCCAGCCATCCTGCCTTCCTAGCCTCGGTGGTACTGGAAAAACTGTGTCCCCCTAAACTGGTCATGCAGCAGGGTTCCACCTAGGATTGCTGGCCTCCGGGTGGGTATGCAAAAACATTTAGCACAGTGAAGGGCTGCAGTGGCTCAAGTGGTTAAGATGCTGAACTGCAGACCGGAAGATCGGTAGTTCGAGACCCGAGTGCCGTGTGAAGGAGTGAGCTCCCATCTCTGGCCCCAGCTCCTGCCAGCCTAGCAGTTCGAAAGCAAGGAACTGCAAGGAGATAAATAGGTACCGCTTCGGTGGGGAGGTAACAGCATTCCGTGCGCCTTGGCGTCTAGTCATGCTGGCCACATGACCAAGGAAAAAAGTCTTTGGACAGCGCTGGCTCTTCAGCTTGGAAACAGAGACGAGCACCGGCTCCCTAAGGTCGTGTTCGACTGGCTCTCGAGCAAGGGAAACCTTTACCTTTACCTATAATAGATGTATGTTCACTGTAGAACAATGTTGTGCTTTTTCTTTTTTTCTATACTGTTACATAAATCGGTGTCAAATGTGATCAAAAATAGGTTTTACCCAAACAAAACATCAAAGTACAGGTTTACATTTGACTCAGATATTCAGACAGCAAATATCTGAGTAGAATGTAAACCTGAACTTTGATGTTTTGTTTGGGTAAAACCTATTTTTGATCACATTTGACACCAAGTTGTATAACAGTGTAGAAAAATAACAAAAATTAAAAGCACAAAATTGTTCTACCTTGAACATACATCTAGTATACACAGTGCTATATATGTTTGCATATCTTCCTAACACTGTGACCCCCAGTTTTTGTATTATTTATAGCCTCCAGGTGCGGCTGCATTTAGAGGGTGGACTCTATGCCACTATACTTTCCTAAGGTCCCTTCCCTTCCCTCCCCAAACCCCTCCCTCTATAGGCTCCACTCCCCCCCAAAATTGCCAAGTATTTCCCAACCCAGACTTGGCAACCCTAGTTCTACCCCATAAAATCAGAGACACTGGCATGGCAGGATAACTTTTGTTCATTTAATGATGCCGACTAGAAGTTTGGAAGCACGGCAAAGTTGAAGCATCTTACCTAGGACGTTTCCTTCCCAACGATAAGGAAGTTAGTTTCCAGTGGCATAAATTGCTTTACAGAAAGTAAGGTCGCAAAGGGGGTAGGTGGGGGAGAAATGCCCAGATGCAGATCTTCCAAGGATTCTACAAAACCACCGTTCTCTTGTTTTACATTCTCCCAAAAGAATGGGATTTTATTTCAATACGCAGCTGGCGGCTGACAGCATGGAAGATGACTTTCCGGACAGTCTGGAGCCCCTCTGAGCTAGAAGGGAAAGTAGGACAGAAAACAGTTTAAAAGAAACAATATCAACCAATATCTATTTTTAAAAGCCTCAGTGTGGCTGTTCCTGTTGCCGGCAAAATATCGCTCTCCTTCCCCCCCCCCCTTTTTCCATTGCAACATTTCCCCTCCCATTACGGTCAATGGCCGGTACATATCAAGAACTCCTCGGACCTGACGGAACAGAAAAAGGAAGTTCGGGTCCTGCAGATGTGAACCTGTGATCCCCAATAATACAGTCAGGTTTGCCTTTCTTTGAAAACCAGACTCCTGAGACTCCCTAAGCCGAGGCCGAAGGAGATGGAATTTGGGAGTCATCCCTAGAAATCTACAAGTCTGCACCGGCCAGTTCGCCGTCTCTAATAGGGCTGCCGACTCCAGGTTGGGAAATACCCAAAGATTTGGTGGGCAGAGTCCAGGGAAGGAAGGGTTTGGGGAGGGAAGGGACCTCAGAAGGGTATGACGCTATAGAGCCCACCCTCCAAAGCAGCCATTTTCTCCAGGGGAACTGATCTTGATCCATTGGAGATCAGTTGCAATAGAGGGAGATCTCCTGGAGGCTGGCAGCCCTTACCACAGACCCCAATAAGACAGCCATCCCTGAGCCCAATTCGAGGTGTTGGGTTTGACCTTAAAAGCCCAACGTGGTCATCTGAAGGGCCGCCTTCTCCCCTGCATTCCTGCCCAGGAGTTAAGATCACAGGGAGAGGCCCCCCCTGACTGACCCATCCGTCAAGGAAAGTTGTCTTTTGGGCACATAAGACGGGGCCTTTTCAGTGACAGCCCCTCTTCCTTCCGTTGCCAGGGGAAAAGACCGGGGGGGGGGGAAATCCACATTCTCTGGTTCCTGCCCCAGTTGCCATTCCTGTCCCATAAGCGAGGAAGAGAACTGCCAGACCCCGACTTCTTACTCACGGGAATGGTCTTACAACAGGACTCCGGTCAGCAGAGCGCCCGCCACGGCCCCGACCGTGATGCCAGCGATTGCTCCCTCGTTTGTGTTCACGTTCGTGTGCGTACTTGTGTTCGGGTGTGTATTCGTGTTCCCAACACGACGGGCTGAAACAGGGAAGCATCTTTTCAGGACTCGGGAATGCCAGCTTCGCCTTCCTCTACCTCGCTGCGCCTCTCTCCCAAAACAGCAAGCCTTTCTCCTGTACATCTCTTTCATTTAGCATTCCAGTTTATTTAAATGTCTAATATTTATTTATTCAGACAGGTATTTCTGTTTAAAAAAGGGGAAAGCCTCAATTTCTAGGGGACGGGGCCTCATCCTTCCTTGTTCTCTCACTGCCGGGTGCTGAGATCTGGGTGTCACAGAATACCCCATCCCAGAGGGTGGCTGCGTGGGAGGGGCCTTGTGTGCTTTTGGACTGGACAGGCAGTGTCAGGGGTACTGTCTCACTGGAAAGGTTAGGGGAAATGACCAAGGCAGATCAGAGTCTGTAGGCCACAGCAGGCCTCTTCTGCCACAGCCTGTTCCAGGTTGTGAATGGTGTTCCCTCTAAGCTGAGTTAGTGTGAGCTAGCTCACAGTTTTTTAGCCTCTGGCTCACACATTCTTGTCTTAGCTCAGGAAGGATGGCTCCAGAGCAAACTCATTGATGCAGTAGCCACATCGCTCGCTCACCACTTTATTGCCAGTAGCTCACAGAGCAGAATTTTTGCTCACAAGGCTCCACTGCTTAGAGGAAGCGTCGGCTGTGAATGGACTGGAACATATTAGTTCATGGGGAACTTCCCATATCTCAGTAGATGAGGATGTGGACCCCTTTTAGGGGAACTATTCTTAGAATGTACCCATATCAGGTATCTCTTGCCTCCTTCCTTACGGATGAGCAGGAGAGATTGACTGTATGGGTGAATGACTGTAGGGGTGAAATATATGAGAGAGAATGAACAGCCGACAAATCATACCGAGGACTTCTATTTGCAGGTGCCCCCTTTCAGAACCACCACTCGCAACCTTTGACACGACATAGTCTCCGGAGTCGCCCAACACGAGATTCCTGATGTGCAGGATACAGCCACGGCTTCCAGTCTCCCGCCCGGTAAACCTTGGGCCATTCTGCTGCCTCGGAACTGATGGAATATACGTAAAGATCCGGTTTCTTTCGGCGTCTCTTTCCCGAAACCAGTTGCATAAAAGATAGTTGTGTTTTCCTCCTGGAGTCAGGGTGACGTTCTCTCCTCTCACTGGCCGCAATGGGTTCACGATGACCGGAAAATCCGGGGCCTGGGCGAGCCGGAAGCCTGAACTCAGGATGGCGGCTGCGTGGAGAGAGGGGGAGAGAGAGAGAGAGAGACTTTCATTAGGCAACAACAACAGAATCAAACAGAAACAACGTTTACAATGCCAAGACCGCGGCCATACAGCCCGGAAAAAAACAGCAACGAATGAACTCCGGGGGCGAAAGCCTACGACAACATATTAAACAATGGAATCACCTGGATTTGGGATTGTTCTCCATGGAAGACCTTGGGTGTAAGTCAAGTGCCTTCAAGCCCACCAGGGCTGCCAGCCTCCAGGTGGGGCCTGGAGATTCCCCACTGTTCACAGCTGATCTCCAGACAACAGAGGTCAGTTCACGGGAGGACTCTATGGTACTGTCCCCTGCTGAGGTCCCTCCCCAAACCGTGACTGTGTCACACAGTGGCCAAAACCCAGGGGCCATAAGGAGGTCCACTAGCGGGGCCAGAACTCCAGAAGCCCTCCCACTGTGCCCCCCCCCAAGCACCAAGAATACAGAACATCACTGCCCCAGACATAAGAACATAAGAGCAGCCATATTGAATCAGGTCAATGCCTATCTAGTCTAACACTCTGTGTCACACAGTGGCCAAAAACACCAGGGGCCATCAGAAGATCCACCAGTGGGGCCTGGACACTAGAAGCCCTCCCACTGTTGCCCCCCCCCCCACCAGCACCAAGAATACAGAGCATCACTTGCCCCAGACGGAGAGTTCCCATCTATACCTTGAGGCTAAGAGCCACTGATGGACCTCTGCTCCAGATGTTTATCTATAATAATCTATATCAACAACAGCAACTGCAATAATAATAACAGTTATTATTATTAGTAGTAGTATTACAACTTTAAATCTGTCAACATTTTATTTTCTGTTTTAGGCGAAATGTATTAGATTCCCTTGGGCTCTAAACGTTTCGGGGTGTTCTTTTTTCTGATGTGTGAAAAAAAAAATCAAAAAATTTCCTTCGACCCTAAAAGTTGATTTTTTGGCGTCCTTCTGCTCCTAAAAACGTGCAACCATTTCCTCGGGCCCTAGGAGGCGCTGCTGCGCCGACTGGAGAAAGAACCCGTCCTTCCCTTCGCAAGACCTGCGAGCGGCTGTTAACGGCGAACGTCCCTAGGCGGGGAGGGTCGCCAAGAGGGTGGGGAGCGCCTGGAGGAAGGAGCCCCCCACCCCTGGACGTGCTCAGGCGCGCCGGGAGGAGGCCCCCCCGCCCCCAGGGACTCCTTGTGGGCCCCCAAGACGACCCCTTTCCTGCCCTAGGGGCGAAGCTCGACGGGGCGGGCCAGGCTTGTTGGCCCCTGCGGGGAATCCGACGCCCAAAGAGAGGCGCCTGGAGTCCCCCCGAAGGACTCCTCGACCCGCGGCCAGGGGGGATCCCTCGCCTCCCTCGAGGGCCCTGATCCCTCTCACCCGCCAGCCCCAGCAGCGACCCCCAAGCCGCCTGCCTCCCCATCGCGGGACGGCGCTCCGCGTGCTGGCTCGGCTCCCCCCCGGCCCCCTCCGACGCCGTCTGCGCCCGCGAACGCCCGTCTCTCTCCCTTCCCCGCCCCGTCGAGGAGGCTGGGCAGCAGGGAGCGGAGAGGAGAAGGACGAGGCGCTTCCCCACCATTCGCAGCCTGGGAGGGGGAAGTCTGCAGGGCGGAGACGCACCCGAGGGGCCGGGGGAGTGTTTTTTTAAAAGACAGACCAGCATTAGTACCTGCAGGGGTCATTTCGTAGAAAAAGAGGTGCAGGAACTTATTAGCATACCTCATTAGCATAATTTATTTGCATACGCTACACCACCTGACATCATCGGAAGTATGTCAGAAGGCAAGAAAGAGAAAGAGAGAGAGAGAGAAAGGAAGAAAGGAAGAGCTGGCAGAGAGGGGACAGCTACTAATCCAAGCCTCAGAAATACCACTATTCTGGGAGGAGAGCTTCAGTGGTGGCTGAAGCCTTCAGAAGGCTGGTCGGAGGAACAAGGACCTTCCCAGGGGACAGCGGGGTCATTTTGCTGCAGCCACGACACAAGCAGGCATTACCCCGCGGGGGGGGGGGGGGGAGCTGGCACCAACTCCCGGAGCTCCTGCTCGAAATGACCCCTGAGTACCTGCAAGATAAAGAGCTCACCTTTTGAGGCAGGTTCCAGCTGACAAACACAGCAGCTGTGGCTTGGACACGTGTGTAGGCACAATAACCCCAGTGGATGGGACTGTTATCATCAGGATCTACGCTTAAGATAGAGACACAGAAACAAAGAGCTGGAAGGGACCCCAGGGGTCATCTACTCCAACCCCTTGCGCAATGCAGGAAATTCTCAACTATCTCCCCCGCCCCCCCCCCCCCCACACACCCAGTGACTTCTGCTCTGGGCCAGTGTTCCCTCTAAGCTGAGTGAGTGTGAGTGAGTTCACAGTTTTTTAGCCTCCAGCTCACACATTTCTGTCTGAGCTCAGGAAGGAGGGCTCCGGAGCAAACCCCTTTCCCTTGCATCACCTTCACCTCCCCCCTGGTTTTACTTGTCCGTGTCCCCGGCTTGAAGCAGCCACCTCACTTTCCCTGCCTCTTTAGTAGGGTCAAGAGCTAAGATTTCCAGAAAAGTGGTGGCTGAGAGCCAGTGTGGGGTAGTGGTTAGACTAGGATCTGGGAAACCCAGGTTCGAATCCCCACTCTGCCATGGAAAGGTGCCGGAGGGCCTTGCGCCATCCCCACACACTCAGCCGAGCCTCCCTCACAGGGTTGTGGTTGTGGTGAGGTTAAAATGGAGGAGAGGAGAATGATTTAAGCCACGTTGGAGTGGGGTATAAAATGAAGTCAATGAATAAAAAGAAGTAAAATAAAAACTTGGCAGCATAGCGAGAGAGAGGGCGGGGCCCTAATGTCACAGGACACAGAGTGGAAAAACTGGTATTGTGTGAAAGACATGAGAGAGAATCAGGGCGGTTTCTAGGTTTTGGGAGACCCTGGGCGCAAAGTGAGCAGTAGAACCACCGAGGTGCCCAAGAACAAGAGACCCCATATTCTGCCTCAGCCTCGGATCTCTCTTTGTCAATCCCAGATACCACGCCAGCCGTTCCACCCTCCTCACCTCTGCCTTCTGAGGTACTGAGAAAAACCTGTGTCCCCCCACAACCTAGCATCTAGCAGAGCTTGTCTACCCCGTAAAATGAGAGACACGGAAATGGCAGGATAACTTTTGTACATTTAATGAACCCGTTAGAGGTTTAAAAGCACTGCAAAGTTTAAGCATCTTACCTAGGACCGTTACTTCCAAATGAGAAGGAAGTTAATTTCCAGTGGCATAAATGGCTTTACCGAAAGTAAGGTTGCAAAAGGGGGGACAGTTCAAACACAGATCTTCAAAAGTTGGTACAAAACCCCTGTTCTCTGCTTTATATTCTCCCCAAATCCTGTCACTTTATTCCAATACTCAGCTGGTGGCTGACAGCACAGAATATGTCTTTTCAAATAATCTGGAGCCCCTCTAAAATAGAAGGAAAAGCAGTGTAGAAAACATTTTTAAGCAAACAAAACCAACCAATATCTATTTTTAAAAGCCTCAGCGTGGTCGTTCCTGTCACTGGCAAAATATTCTTCTTTTTTTCCTTTTTTCCTGTCACAACCATTCCTTTTTCATTATGGTCAGCAGCCGGTACCTATCGAGAATTCCTTCCCACGCTTTGGTCAACAATTTCAGACCTGGCGGAACAGAAAAAGGAAGTTCAGGTCCCACAACCCTTAACCTGTTATCCTCAAAACTAAGTGAAGTTTGAAAGCCAGACCTGTAAGTCTCTCCCTAAGCCGAGGCCAAAGGAGAAGGAATTTGGGCAGTATACCTAGAAATCTCTGAGACTCCCCACTGGCCAGTTCTCAGTCCCTAACAGGGTTGCCAACTCCAGGTTAAACCTTAAAAGCCCTATGTAGTTTGACACTGGAGTATCTGAAAGACTGTCTTGCCTGATGTATCCCTACCCAGGAGTTATGAGGCCCGACATCTTACTCACGGAAACAATCTTAAAACAGGACTCCAATCAGCAGAGCGCCCGCCACGGCCCCGACCGTGATGCCAGCAATCGCTCCCTTGTTCCCAACACGACGGGCTGAAACAGGAAAGCGTCTTTTCAGGACTCAGGAACACCAAGTTCCCATTCCTCTACCTTGCCGCGCCTCTCTTCCAAAACAGAAAGCCTTTCTCCTGTACATCTTATTTATTTGGGATTCCAGTTTATTTCAAGGTTTAATATTTGTTTATTTAGACAAATATTTCGGTTTAAAAAGGGGAACGCCTCAATTTCAGGGGGAGGGGGCCTCATCCTTCCTTCCTTCCTCGTTCCCTAGCTCCTCCATCCCTTGCCAGTGGCCAGGTTAGAGTCCGCTCTCAGAAAGCATCCATTTGTTTGCTCTGGAGCCATCCTTCCTCAGCCAAGACAGGAACAGGTGAGCCGGAGGCTGAAAAACTGTGAGCCAGCTCACACTAACTCAGCTTTGAGGGAACGCTGGCTGTGACTGTTAAATGTCTGAACGTGTCTAGTCAGAATTCTGTTCTAGCTTTACTTGGCAGGAGCTTTTTTAAAATGTTGCACTTTTGAACTTCTCTTTCATATTGTTCTCAGTTTCTGTTCCTGAGTTATCTTATATTTGTTATTGTGGTTCTGGTTTCTATGTTCCCTCAATGGCATTATTGCTTTGTTTGTGATTCATTAGCTGGAAAATTTGGAAATAAGACATATTTTTAAAAAATAGAATGGAGATGAGCTGCAATTCCAGGAAACGGGGAGATTAAGAAATTCATGGGGATTTGGGGGTGGAGCCTGGGGAGGTCCAGTGTCGTAGAATCCACCCTCCAAAGCCGCCATTTTTCTCCAGGGGAACTGATTTCCGTAGCCTGGAGATCCCGTGTAACAGCAGGAGATCTCCAGGCCCCACCCAGAGTTTGGCAACCCTAGGCAAAAGGATTTCCATACTGGAACGCTAAGAAACCATGAAAAGAAACCGTACCGTGGACTTTGATGTCCGCCTCCCCTGCCTCAGAATGAGAATCCGTCCTCTCCTTGTTGAACAGGTAGATTCCAGAGTCCTCCAACGTCAATTTCTTGATGTGCAGAGAGCATTTTGGACCTGCCGTCTCCCGCCCAGTATAGTCGGGGCCAGGGAATTGTTGCGTGTTGGGAGGTGGGAAATACACGAAGATGACCTTAGTTTCACCGTTGCGCCATCGACTCCAGCTGCAGGACACAATGTTGGGCTTTCCTCCAGGCGTCAGGGTGACGTCCCCGCCGACAAATGGCTCTGATGGCTCCCACGCGATGGTGATGGTGTCGGTGTTACTGGTTTGGGCTTGAGTCGGTGGGAAGCCAGAAGTCAGAACGGAGGCTGTAGGGGGTGGGGGGAGAAAGAGAGGGGGGGGTCTTCACTATGTAACAGCAACAAAGCAGCTAACCCTTGAGAGTAGGCATTCGAATCAGGATGGCCTTGTGAAGGAGATCGCCGGAATCCGATCAATATACCCATTCGCCAGTCCTGAGAAAATTTAATCAGCAGTTACAGCTGCATCCAGACACTGGACACCAAGGGGGCGGGGGGCTCCTGGCCTCTCTCCTGTGGGACTTGCATTGGTGAGTAGCTGATGGAGAATTTTTTAAATTAGGTCTTCCCCTTCCTGTTCCTCTGGCAGGCAGAGCTCAATTCAGGACTTCCTGGTCTGGGAAACTCACTCCTTCCAGTCGGGCCTTGATGCCCACATAGGGGGTACCAGGACATCCTTGGGGTGGTTTCTTCCCACAAAAACTGGGATTCAACAGCAGAGACTTTTCTGTAGTCTAAACAACACCTAGGATGAGGAGTTCTGTCGGAGGAAATGCCAGATATTGAAACAAGACATAACCCCAGTCGCCCCTAGGGATGCCAGCCTCCAGGTGGGACCTGGGGATCCCCCGGAATTCCAGCTCACCTGGAGGGGGGACTCTGTGGCATTGAACCCCACGGAGGTCCCTGCCCTCCCCAGGCTCCATCCCCAAATCTCCATGTTTTGCAACCTGGTTCTAGCAACCCTACCCCCCCCCATCCCCCACCGGTGACCAGGGGGGACCTTAGAGACCCACAAGAGTTTCAGGGTTTCAGCTCTGGAGAATCTAAGGTCTCTTGCTCAGACAGAGGTCTTTAAACATTCCCAGACCTTGCAGCAAGAAACCCAGCCTAGGGTCACCAGCTCTGGGTTGGGGGACACCTGGAGATTTGGGGGGTGGAGCCTGAGGAAGGCGGGGTCTGGGGGAGCGGAAGGACTTCCCTGGGGTACAGACAACAGTGCCACAGAGTTCACCTTCCCAAGCAGCCGTGTTCTCCAGGGGGACTCATCTCTGCTGCCCAGAGATGAGTCACAATCCCAGGAGAGTTCCAGTCACCACCTGGAGATTAATAATTTAAAAATACAAAAATTGAGGGTCACAATGTTAGGAAGACGTGCAAAAGTATATAGCACTGTGTATAATAGGTGTATGTTTAAGATTTGAGAGATATGCAACCCTAGACAGGTTATTATGCTTGCTGCAAGGGTTCCGATGGGACCCTAGAAAATATGCTGCTATCTTAAGAGTTTTGGGCTTACAAAGAGAAATTATTGTACCTTATGTCCTGTATGTAGGTCACTGTCCTTGAAAAAGATTGTAACCCAAAGGGGTCAATTACTAGCCTACTAGCGATTGTGAAACTGACAAGGTGCTGTTTGAACAGAGCCTCAACCTGCACTTCCATGTTTTGTTTGGGTGTATCCCCGTTTGGGGAGGGTGGTATATAAATCTAACAAAATAAATAAATAAACCTTATTTCGGATCATATTTGACACCAATATTTATATAACATTATAGAATCTTTAAATAAAAAGCACGAAACTAATCTACCTTAAACGTACATCTATTATACGCAGTGTTCTATACTTTTGAATAACCGCCTGGAGGTTGGCAACAGCCCTATCTCGGTCGGAGGCTCACCCAAACCTCGTCTGGTTTGACGAGGATCAGTTCACCCTCATTTAAATCCCGCCCGACCCCCACTGTCGCAGCAGGGGATTGGTGGCCATTACCTCGGGGGAATTACTCCGGAGTGGTCAGCGTGACTTCCCAGGGGAGGAGAGAGACAGACGGAGGCGCGGAGGGGCCGCCAGGGCGAACGAGACGGAAAGGGGGGGGGGGGTCTCTCCTCCCAGACGGCCTCCTTGCCAACTGTCTCCCGGCCCCCAAACGGGCGGCTGTGGGGCGAGCCGGCCGGCCGGCCAAGTGGAACTTGGGCCCAAGAGGGGATTCGGAAGTGATTCCCCGGATGGCGAGGCTAAGAAAGGCGACGATCCGCGTTGGGCGGAATAACTCCCCCCGAGGAGGACGGGAGATTCCGGGAGCCCACGCGGGACTCTCCCGCCTGCCGTTGGCCACGGGGGCGACCCTCCACTGACATCCCCCCTCCGGCTCCGTCCGCCTCTTGCAGAGTCCCGATCCACCTCAGTCACCTCCGAGGAGCGCGGCCAGCAGCCACCCGAGGGGCCCCGAACGCCTCCCCATCTTGGTCTACTCCGCCGGACGCCGGACGCCTGGGAGAACGGCGAGAGGCGGAGACCCGACGGGGCGGGGGGAACGGAACCTTCTTTCCCGGACCCTCACCTCGCCCTGCCTGTCCGTGCTGGGGGGGGGGGGCAGGGGGGTTCTCCCTGAACGCCATTGGCTTGGCCGGCTTCCAGGTTCTGCGGAGTGAATCCGGATTGGTGCCTCCGGGCTTTGGCCCGCTGAGTTCGGGAGGAGACCACCTGGACCCGCCCGGTTTCATTTTCACAGGATCAGAGACACAAACCTGGCAAAACTGATATATATAAATCACACCAGTTAGCAGTTAATAAGCACTGCCGCTTCAGAGAGCCCATTTTACTTCATGTGTACACCCCCTGCCCAATGCAGTTTGGTGTGCTGGTTAAGTGGGACTCTAATCTGGGAGAACCGGGTTTGATTCCCCACTCCTCCACTTGCACCTGCTGGATGACCTTGGGCAAGCCATAGTTCTGGCATAGCTGTTCTTGAAAAAGAGCAGTTTCTGTCAGAGCTCTCTCAGCCCCACCTACCTCACAGGGCATCTGTTGTGGGAAGGCGAAGGGAAAAGGAGTTTGTAAGCCACTCTGAGACTCCCTTGGGTAGTGAAGGGCGGAGTATAAATCCAATCTTCTCCTCCTCCTCCTCCAATGGGGTCCCAAGGCCGCTGACATCCTTCTCACCTCTGTTTTAGCCTCACAACAACTCTGCGAGGCAGGCTAGGCTGAGAGCTCACAACTGGCCCAGGGTAACCCAGCAAGCTTCCATTGCAAAAATGGGGATTCAAACCCGGCTCTCCCAGCTACTAGTCCTGAATATACAATGGAACGTATTATTTTTTTTAAAGTAAAATGACTGGGGGTGGGGGGGTTCAAGGATAAACCCTCAAAATCTTGCTCCTTAAGGGCTCCTTAAAAGAGAGGTTGAGAGGAATCCAATTCGAATTCCACCCTTCCCGCAAGAATCTCAGAGTGGTGCATTTGGAATGGGCCTGCCAGCTCTGGTTTGGGAAATACCTGGAGATTTTGGGGGGGGCGTGAAGCCTTGGGGGGGGAGGGCCTCAGGGAGGGGTTTTAGTGGGGTCTAGTGCCCTTAGAGTCCACTCTCCAAAGCAGCTGTCTTCTCCAGGGGCAAACTGGTATCTGTCACCTGAAGATTTGTTTTAATTCCGGGAGATCTCCAGACCCCACCTGAAGGCTGATAGAACCTAATTGTGAATTACCTTGGTTTCTCCTCACAACAACCCTGTGGGGCAGGCCAGGCTAGGAGGTGGCGTTGTCCAAGGGTCTCCATTGAGCTGAAGGCCAAAGTGTTTGTGTCTTTTATAAAGTTTATATCTCTGCTAACTGGCATTACATTTTATGACTCACATGGCCCGGCCTGACAAAGTCCAATTTATGTCAAATCCGGCCCTCCGTAAAAATGAGTTCGACACCCCTGCTCTAGTGTCTATTCGGGAAATTGTACCTCCATCAGTGGGCCTTCCCTTTCTCTGGTAACTGTCAGGAAATCACAATCGAACAAAATCTGAGTCCAGCGGCATCTTGAAGACCAAATTTAATTCTGGGTATCAGCTTTTGTGGGCATTGCACCTAGTTGTGAACCTCCGGCGGTGAATTCCACATTTTAATCACACTCTGTGTAAAGTAGTATTTCCTTGTTTCCGTCCTGAACCTACTGCCCATCAGTTTCACTGGATGCCCCCGAGTTTTAGCCTTTTGGGGAGAGGGAGACAAATGTCTCTTTCAGAAAAATGTCAGCTCTCTCTCCATCACACCTGGAACTTCCAACAAAGACAGTCTGACTAACCTATCCAAAACAGGAGCTAAGATTTCCAGGAAAGTGGTGGCTGAGAGTCAGTGTGGGGTAGTGGCTAGACTAGGATCTGGGAAACCCAGGTTCGAATCCCCGCTCTGCCATGGAAGCATGCCGGAGGGCCTTGCGCCAGCCCCACGCTCTCAGCCGAGCCCCCCTCCCAGGGTTATGGTTGTGGTGAGGTTAAAATGGAGGAGAGGAGAATGGTGGGATATAAAACGAAGTCAATAAATAAAAAGAAGTAAAAGAAAAACTTGGCATCTTAGCGAGAGAGAGGGCCGGGCCCTAACATCACTGGACACAGAGTGGTAAAACTGGTATTGTGTGAAAGACGTGAGAGAGCAGGGCGGGTCCCAGGTTTCGGGAGACCCTGGGCTCACAGTCAGCAGTAGAACTGCCCAGGTGCCCAAGAACAATAGACCCCATATTCTGCCTCAGCCCCGGGTCCTTCTTTGACGTTTCTGTGGATTGCATCCAAATGGCTACGCCAGCCCTTCCACCCTCCTGGCCTCTGGCTTCCGCGGTACTGAGAAAACTCTCAACCTGCCTTTTAGCAGAGTTCTTCTACCACATAAAATGAGAGTCACAGAAATGGCAGGATAACTTTTGTATATTTAATGATACCCATTAGAAGTTTAAAAGCACTGCAAAGTTTTAAGAATCTTACCTAGGACCGTTACTTCCAAATGAGAAGGAAGTTAATTTCCAGTGGCATAAATGGCCTTACCAAAAGTAAGGTTGCAAAAGGGGGGAAAGCTCAAACACAGATCTTCAAAAGTTTGATACAAAACCACCATTCTCTGCTTTATATTCTCCCTAAAGCCTGTCCCTTTGCTCCAATACTCAGCTGGTGGCTGACAGCACAAAAAGTATTTTCAAATAATCTGGAGCCCCTCTAAGATAGAAGGAAAAGCAGTGTAGAAAACATTTTAAAACAAACAAAACCAACCACTATCAATTTTTAAAAGCCTCAGTGTGGTCCTTCCTGTTGCTGGCAAAATATTCCTCTTCTTTTTTCCTTTTTTTCTGTCACAACCATTCCTTTTCCATGACGGTCAGCAGCCCGTACCTATCAAGAATTCCTTCCCAAGCTTTGGTCAACAATTTCAGACCTGGCGGAACAGAAAAAGGCAACTAGAATGATAAAAGGGTTGGAACATTTTCCCTATGAAGAAAGGTTAAAGCGCTTGGGGCTCTTTAGCTTGGGACGACTGAGGGGTGACAGAGGTTTACAAGATTATGGATGGGATAGGGCAGGTAGAGAAAGAAGTCCTTTTCTCCCTTTCTCACAATACAAGAACTCGTGGGCACTCCATGAAACTGCTGAGCAGTTGGGTGAGAACGGATGAAAGGAAGTCCTTCTTCACCCAAAGAGTGTTTAACACGTGGGATTCTCTGCCACAGGAGGTGGCGGCGGCTACAGGCAAGAGGGAACTGAATAAATATACAGAGCCGAGGTCCATCAGGGGTTATGAGCCACAAGGTATAGATAGGACCTCTCAGACTGGGGCAAGTGATGCTCTGTATTCTTGGTGCTTGGGAGAAGGGGGGCAACAGTGGGAGGGCTTCTAGTGTCCTGGCCCCACTGTTGGACCTCCTGAGGGCCCCTGGTATTTTTGGCCACTGTGTGCCACAGAGTGTTGGACTGGATGGGCCGTTGGCCTGATCCAACATTGGCTTCTTCTCTTATGTTCTTAGGTTCTTAAGTTCAGGTCCCACAAATCTGAACTTGTTATCCCCAAAACTAAGTTTGAAAAGCCTAGCCTTGTAAGTCTCTCCCTAAGCCGAGGCCAAAGGAGAAGGAATTTGGGAGGTGACCCTCGAAATCTCCGAGTCTCCACACTGGCCAGTTCTCAGTCCCTAACAGGGTTACAACTCCAGGTTAACCTTAGAAGCCCTATGTTGTTTGAGCCTGGAAAATCTGAAGAACTGCCTTCTCCCCTGTATTCCTGCCCTCGAGTTAAGATCACAGGGAGTGGCCCCCCCTGACTGACCCATCAATCACGGCAGGTTGTCTTTTGAGCACATAAGACGGGGCCTTTTCAGTGGCAGCCCCTCTTCCTTCTGTTGCCAGTGGAAAAGACCGGGGGGGGGGGGAATCCACATTCTCTGGTTCCTGCCCCAGTTGCCATTCCTGTCCCATACATTAGGAACAGAACTGCCAGGCCCCGACTTCTTACTCACAGAAACGATCTCAAAACAGGACTCCGGTCAGCAGAGCGCCCGCCACGGCCCCAACTGTGTTGCCAGCGATCACTCCCTTGTTCGCATTCACGTTTGTGTTCACAACACGACGGGCTGAAACAGGGAAGCGTCTTTTCAGGACTCGGGAACAACACCTTCACGTTCCTCTACTTTGCCACACCTCTCTTCCAAAACAGGAAGCCTTTCTCCAACACGTCTTATTCATTGAGTACCCCAGTTGATTTAAATGTTTCATATTTACTTATTTAGACGAATGTTTCTCTTTGAAAAGACAACACTTCTATCTCAAGGTGAGAGGGCCTCATCCTTCCTTGCTTGTTCTCTTGCTGTCGGGGGCTCGGGTCTGGGAGCCGGCAGGGGTGACAGCATACCCCATTCCAGAGGCATTCCCACAACCCTACTGAGGTGTTTCAATGTCTGTTTAAAACGGGGGTCTCCATCGTTGTGCCCATGGGCGTCATGGTGTTCGCTGACACCTTTCCTGACACTCCCCTCAAGCATTTTTAGAAAATGGGGCCATGCCAGGGCTTCTGAATGGCCGCTGGAGATTTGATTTGCCATGCAGATTTTTGAAAAGGTTGCCTTGGCGGCAGCTGCCACTGCAGCACAAAGATCTTCACTGTGTGAGTGATGGTAAGCTGCGGCGGCCATTTTGTGGCTGCCTCCGCTTCCTGTGGCATCCATTTTGAGGCAACCATTTGTGGTTGGGCCAATTCCAAAGGGGCCCTCAGGCTCCCAAAGGTAAGGGGACCCCCTGGTTTAAGGGACACACACATAATATCTCATGCAGTGAAGCCCCTTAGTATCCACTCCTCTGAACCTGCAAACTGGCCCGTGTGGTGTGCGCCACCTCGGCTCTGACTGACCACGTGAGGGGTGCGTGTTATGTTCCAATTGGGGTTGTGTGTTGATTTGTATCTCTTGAGAACAAGCCAAACATGAACGAAAAAACTTTTCAGAGCCAGAATCACTTTGGCGCTGAGGTCTGCTAACAGCCCTCCCTAACTACCGTTTCTGTCTTCCCCGGAGGGCTGCCTTGGTTCACTCTTAAAGGGGCAGGGCACAGAAACTGTCAGACATAAAACTCACGTCAACTGTCACTCCCTGTTACATGCGCACAGTGTGGCAACAGCACAACAGACTCCAGGGCCTGTCCTGGTTTCCCCGTGGCTCCATGCCAGCCATGTTTTCATGTCACCCATCTGGCTGTTGGCTTGCATGGTTCCACATGGCCACTTTCTACTTTAATGCCAATAGCTCACAAATTCTACTCTGTGAGCTACAGGCATTAAGGTTGTGAGCGAGGGAGTTGGCTGCTGCATAAATTAGTTGGCTCTGGAGCCATCCTTCCTGAGCTAAGACAGGAACATGTGAGCTGGAGGCTAAAAAACTGAGAGGCAGCTCACAGTAACTCAGCTTCGAGGGAACACTGGCTGTGACTGTTTAAATGTCTGAACGTGTCTAGTCAGAATTCTGTTCTAGCTTTACTTAGTAAGAGTTTTTTAAAAATGTATATTTTTGAACTCTCTTTCACATTGTTATCAGTGGCTGTGGTCACACGCACCAGTTGAAGCAAGGCTGTTTTCTCCGGAGAAATTTGACACGCAGTTGCGAGATCACACATCCCTTTGTAGCTGTGGGCTCAGCCCATCACTGTGTGATCAGAGGGAACCATGGGTGAGTTGGGGTTTTTTTGCCATTTGTTTCCCATGTGCATAAACGAGGAATTGCACCTCCACACTGAGGGCCCCCTGAGGAGTATGTGATGATGTGCATACTGCAAGGGGGGGGGCAACGGCACTGAGCTGCGATGGAATGATCAGACCATCCTTGATGGCATGAGAGTGTGCTTGAGTGATCAGACAGGGGAAAGTCCGTCCGTGGCCCATCAGAACCAGTTATAGCTGGACTTAATGGGTTGCCGACAACTGCGGGATGCTTCCCAGATGTTGCTGCCTGATTGCGCCCTTTAGATCCATCAGGAATTCACACCTATGTCGGATCTAAAGGCCCGTGTGATCGCAGCCAGTGTCTGTTTCTGAATTACCTTCTATTTGTTATTATGGTGGCGAACTGGTTTCTATGTCCCCTCAACGGCTTTATTGCTTTGTTTGTGATTTGTTTGTTGGAACATTTGGAACAAAAATATATATACTTAAAAAATAGACTGGAGATGAGATGCAATTCCAGGAGACGGGGAGATTAAGAAATTTATGGAGATTTGGGGGGTGGAGCCTGGGAGGGACCTCAGCAGGGCATGGTGCCGTAGCATCCACCCTCCAAAGCCGCCATTTTTCTCCAGGGGAACTGATTTCAGTAGTCTGGAGTTCCCTTGTAGTAGCAGGAGATTTTCAGGCCCCACCCAGCAGTTGGCAACCCTAGGCAAAAACATTTCCATACAGGAAAGCTAAGAAACAGTAAAAACAAGCCGTACCGTGGACTTTTATGTCTGCCTCCCCTGTTTCAGTATCAAAATCTGTCCCCTCCTTGCTGACCACGAAGATTCCAGAGTCCTCCAACGTCAAGTTCTTGATGTGCAGAGAGCACTGTGGACCAGCCGTCTCCCTCCCGGTATCGTAGGGGCCGGGGTATTGCTGATCAGCGGAATAGATGAAGATGAAGTCTTTTTTGTCGCCGCGCCATCGACTCCAGCTGCAGGTCCCAAAGCCGGGCTTTCCTCCAGGCGTCAGGGTGACATCCCCGCCGACAGAGGGTTCTGATGGCTCCCACGTGATGGTGATCTTGACGCTGCTGGTTTGGCCTTGGGTCGGTGGGAAGCCAGGAGTCAGAACGGAGGCTGTGGGGGGAGAAAGAGAGAGGGGTCTTCTTCACTATATAACAGCAACGGAGCAGCCAGTGCTTGAGACCATGTGCTCAAGATGGCCTTGTGAAGGAGAACGCCGGAATCCGATCAGTACACCCACTGCCAGTCCTGAGACAATTTAAGCAGCAGTTAACAGCTGCATCCAGACACTGGACACCAAAGGGCTGGGTGGGCTCCTGGCCACTTTCTTGTGGGACTCGCACTGCTGAGCAATTGAGAGTAATTTTAATGAAGTCTTCCCCTGCCTGCTTCCCTGGCAGGCAGAGCTCAGTTCAAGACTTCCTTGTTTGGGAAACGCCTTCCAGCTGGGCCTTGACGCCCAAATAGGGGTACCGGGACACCCTTGGGGTGGTTTCTTCCCACAAAACCCGGGATTCAACAGCAGAGACTTTTCTGATGCCTAAAGAATGTCTAGGAAGAGGGGTTCTTTAGGAGAAAGTGGCAAGGATGTAAACAAGATAGGATCCCAGTCGCCCCTAGGGATGCCAGCCTCAAGTGGGACCTGGGGATTCCTCGGAATTCCAGCTCATCTGGAGGGTGGACTCTGTGGCATTGAACCCCACGGAGGTCCTTGTCCTCCCCAGGCTCCATCCCCAAGTCTCTACGAGTTTTGCAACCTGGATCTGGCAACGCTTCTCCCCCCATCCCCCGCCGGTGGCCGGGGGAGAACTGGAGACCCTACAAGTAGCCCCTGAGAGACCCGCCAGAGTTTCAGGGTTTCACCTTGGGAGAGTCAGCGCTCCCTTGCGCAGATGGAGGTATTTCAACATTTCCAGCCCCTAAAGCGAGACACCCAGGTTGGGGAGCACCTGGAGATTGGGGGGTGGGGTGGGGTTGGAGCCTGAAGAAGGCGGGGTCTGGGGAGCGGAAGGACTTCCCTGGGGTACAGTGTCATAGAGTCCGCCTTCCAAAGCAGCCATTTTCTCCAGGGGGACTCATCTCTGCTGCTTGGAGACTAGATGCAATCCCAGGAGAGCTCCAGCCACCACCTGGAGGTTGGCAAACCCAACCCGGTCGGAGGCTCACCCACCCTGGTTTGACGAGGATTCGTTAACCCTCTTTTAAATCCCGCCCCCCCCCCCCCGCAGCAGGGGGTTGGTGGCCATTACCCTGGAGTAATTACTCCGGAGTAGTTATCGTGGGGAGGGTGGTGTGGGGGGGGGGGAGACAGACGGAGGCGCGGATGGGGGGGCGGTGTTCCGGCCGCCAGGGCGAGCGAGGCGGGGGGGGGTCTTTCCTCCCAGATGGCCCCCTTGCCAACTGTCTCCCGGACCCCCCCCCCCAAACGGGCGGCTATGGGGCTTGAGCCGGGTGGCGCCAAAGAGGGGATTTGGATTTGGTTCCCTGGATGGCGAGGCTAAGAAATGGGATTGATGATGATCTGCGTTGTGCGGAATAACCCCCCCCCCGAGGAGGCCGGGAGATTCCGGGAGCCCACACTGGACTCTCCCGCCGGCCGTTGGCCACGGGGGGCGACCCTCCGCTGACACCCCTCCCTCCGGCTCCCTCCGCCCCTGGCAGGGTCCCGATCCCCCTCAGTCACCTCCGAGGAGCGCGGTTAGCAGCCACCCGAGGGGCCCCCGACACCGCCTCCCCATCATGACCGCTGCGCCGGACGCCTGGGTCCCTCCTTGCCCTCCCACCCTCGGAAACTCGACGGGCGGAGAAAGGAATCTTCTTGCCCCGCCCTCGCCCCGCCCTGCCCGTCAGTGCCGGGGGGGGGGGGAGAGGAGGGGGGGTCTCCGTGAACGCCATTGGCTTGGCAGGCTTCGTGGTTTTGCGGACTGAATCCAGATTGGGGCTTTGGCCCCCTGCGTTAAGGAGGACCCGGCTGTTCTTTTCACAGGATCAGATCCATCTGGCAGGATTCCCCCTCCCCAGAACAGATACAAAACTGGCGAAACTGACATCTTCCTTTCAAAGCTCCCTCTAAGCTGTGGAGTCTCCTCAGCAGAAATTGTACTTTGTGAGCTACTGGCAGTAAAGTTGAGAGCGAGCGATTTGACTGCCGCATAAATTAAGTTTGCTCTGAAGCCATCCTTCCTGAGTGAAGACAAAAATGTGTATGCCAGAGGCTAAAAAACTGTGAGCTAGCTCACACTGACTCAGTTTAGAGGGAACACTGCTTCCTTTATATATATCTAGAAATCACACCAATTAGCAGTTAAGAAGCCCCGCGGCCTTCCAAGTGTGTGTTTTACTTCATTGGTACCTCCCTGCCCCATTGATCCCAGAGGCGGATGACATCCTTATCCTCTCCTCTGTTAGCCTCACGACAACCCTGTGAGGGAGGTTAAGGCTGAGAGGGCGTGACTGGCCCAGGGTCACCCAGCCAGCTTCCATGGCATGAGCAGGGATTCGAACCCAGCTCTCCTGGCTACTAGTCCTGAAGAATAGAACCTAAAATATACAATGGAACGTGTTCTTTTTTGAAAAGTAAAATCTTGCCCCGAAGGACCCCTTAAAAGGGAGGGTGAGAGGAACCCAATTCGAATCCCATCCTTCCCGCAATAATCTCAGGGTGGTGCGTTTGGGACGGGCTTGCCAGCTCTGGGTTGGGAAGTACCTGGAGATTTGGGGGGAGGGGGCGGAGCCTCTGGGGGGGGGGCGTGGGGAGGGGCTTCAGTGGGGTCTAATACCCTAGAGTCCACCCTCCAAAGCAGCCGTTTTCTCCAGGGGCAAACTGATCTCTGTCACGTGAAGATCTGTTTTAATTCCAGGAGATCTCCAGACCCCACCTGAAGGCTGATAAAACCTCATTTTGAATGCTCTCGGTTTCTCCTCACAGCAACCCTGTAGGGTGAGCCAGGCTAGGAGATGGAGCTGCCCAGCAGTCTCCACTGAATCGAGGGCCAAAGGGGATGTGATGGGGCAGCCATCCCCTGCCTCACTGAGTTCACATTTGGGGGAACAAGGTCTATTTTTATATGTGCATAAACAGGTGGGTGAGGGGTTGGCCTGACCCCTCCTCACCCCCTGCCTTATTCTGCTGCATTTTATTGCCACCAGCACTTTTTAAGCTAGCCCAGCCAGGTTTGCTTCCCCACTGCTCCACTTGCAGCTGCTCGATGACCTTGGACAAGCCATGATTCTTTCAGAGCTGGTCTCTCAAGGGCAGTTCTCTAGAGAGCTCTCTCAACCCCACCTACCTCACAGGGTGTCTGTTGTGGGGAGGGGAAGGGAAAGGAGTCTGTAAGCCGCTCTGGGACTCCGTGTGAAGAATGGGGTATAAATCCAATCTCTTCTCTTCTTTTTCTTCTTAAAAAAGGTTATTAAGATTTTAGCCTGCCTTGATATTTAGGTCTATGTGGCACTCTAGTGTCTATTCAGGAATTGTAACTCCATCAATTGGCCTTCCCTTACTTTGGTAACTGTCAGGAAATCACAACTGAACAAAGTCTGAGTCCAGCGGCACCTTTAAGACCAAATTTAATTCTGGGTATAAGCTTTAATGTGCATTGCACCTAATCGTGAACCTCCGGCAGCGAATGCCACATTTTAATCACTCTCTGTGTAAAGTAGTATTCCCTTGTTTCTGTCCTGAACCTACTGCCCATCAGCTTCACTGGATGCCCTCAAGTTCTAGCCTTTTTAGGAATGTCTCTTTGTCAGCTCTCACTCCGTCGCACCTGGAACTTCCAACAAAGAAAGTCTGATTTACCTATCCAAAACGGAAGCTAAGATTTCCAGGAGAGTGGTGGCTGAGAGCCAGTGTGAGGTAGTGGCTAGACTAGGATCTGGGAAACCCAGGATCGAATCCCCACTCTGCCTCAGAAGGGTACTGACCTTGTGCCAGCCCCACACTCTCAGCCTAGCCTCCCTCCCAGGGTTATGGTTGTGGTGAGGATAAAATGGAGGAAAGGAGAATGATTTCAGCCATGTTGGAATGGGGTATAAAATGAAGTAAATGAATAAAAATAAAATAAAAACTTGCAGCCTAGAGAGAGAGAGACAGAGTGCCCTGGGCTCTAATGTTGCTGGATACGAAGTGGCAAAACTGATTGTAATGATTTCATGTTTTGGTGTGTGTGTTTCTTTAAATGTTTAGTTTGACTGCAGTAATGTAAGGATAGTGATAGAGGGAGACAAGTGTGATGTGATAGGCTGATGACTGAGAGTGTGGGAGGAGAGATGTCTCTGAGGTGATTCGGACCGATTTTACACAAGCCGCTGCTCTGCCCCCTCTCTTCCCTTTCCCCCATTGCACGCATCAATTTCCCATTATGTGCTCCACGGCTGCATTTTGACCCGCAGCTTTGCCCAATTTCCTCTGCATCTTCGCGATCCTGTTTTTTTTAGGGTCTAGAAGACGCGGAGGAGATCGGGCGAAGCTGCAGGTCAAAATGTGGCCACGGAGCACATAATGGGAAATTGACGCGTGTAATTGGGGAAAAGGGAAGAGCGGGGGCAGAGCAGTGGTTGTGTGAAATCGGTCTCAGTGCTCTTGAAGAGACAGAGAGTTTAGCCCGTGTGGCTAAGAAAGGACAAACAGTTTAGCCTGTGTGGCTATATGAGAGAGAGATTAGACTGAGTGTCTAAGCCTGTCAGAGTTGAGTTTGGGGGTTTGAGAGACTGTGCGTGATGCCAAGTTTTGTCAGTTATATTTTCTTTCTTCAACAACAGTTCAAAAATACCCAGAAACCTATTTTGTTCTTTATTAAATAAATCATTATTTGTTTAAACATATCCCAGCAATCAGAACAGTCCTTCCTCAGAGCCACATAGTCCTCTGAAGCGCCCAGACACTGGGTCATTCTACCAAAATAGAGAGATTTGGAATTTTAATTCCTGGTGGCAGCAGAAATCTATCAAGTTCATGTACACAGAGTGTGTTTTAAAGGAGAAACCGACTCCCCAGTAAACAGGATCTCACACTGATGTTATGTGAATGACATGAGAGAGAATCAGGGCGGGTCCCAGGTTTCGGGAGACCCTGGGCTCACAGTCAGCAGTAGAACCACTCAGGTTTCCGAGAACAAGAGGCCACCATATTCTGCCCCAGCCTCAGATCTCTTTTTGTCGTTTCCCTGGATTGCATCCAAATGACTATGCCAGCCTGTCCGCTCTCCTAGCCTCTGGCTTCCGAGATACTGAGAAGCCTATGTCCCTCTCAACCTGCCTTTTAGGAGAGTTCTTCTACCCCATAAAATGAGGGACACGGAAATGGCAGGATAACTTTTGTACATTTAATGATACCCATTAGAAGTTTAAAAGCACTGCAAAGTTTAAGAATCTTACCTAGGACCGTTACTTTCAAATGAGAAGGAAGTTAATTTCCAGTGGCATAAATGGCTTTACAGAAAGTAAGGTCGCAAAAGGGGGGACAGTTCAAACTCAGATCTTCAGAAGCTGGTACAAAACCGCTGCTCTTTGCTTTATATTCTCCCCAAAGCCTGTCACTTTGTTCCACTGCTCAGCTGGTGGCTGACAGCACAGAATATGTCTTTTCGAATAATCCGGAGCCCCTCTAAGATAGAAGGAAAAGCAGTGTAGAAAACATTTTTAAACAAACAAAACCAACCACTCTCTGTTTTTAAAAGCCTCAGCGTGGTCATTCCTGTCACTGACAAAATATTCATCTTCTTTTCCCCCCTTTTCTGTCGCAACCATTCTTTTTCCATTATTGTCAGTGGCTGGTACCTATGAAGAATTCCTTCCCAAGCTTCAATCAACAATTTCAGACCTGGCGGAACAGAAAAATGCACCTTGAATGATAAAAGGGTTGGAACACTTTCCCTATGAAGAAAGGTTAAAGCGCTTGGGGCTCTTTAGCTTGGAGAAACGAAGGCTGAGGGGCAACATGATGGAGGTTTACGAGATTATGCATGGGATAGAGCAGGTAGAGAAAGAAGGACTTTTCTCCCTTTTTCACAATACAAGAACTCGTGGGCACTGTACGAAATTGCTGAGCAGTCGGGTTAGAACGGATAAAAGGAAGTCCTTCTTCACCCAAAGAGTGATAAACACATGGAATTCACTGCCACAGGAGGTGGTGGTGGCTACAAGCATGGACGGCTTCAAGAGGGAATTAGATAAACGTATGGAGCAGTGGTCCATCAGCAGCTGTTAGCCACAAGGTATAGATAGGAACGCTCAGTCTGGGGCAAGTGATGCTCTGTATTCTTGGTGCTTGGGGGGGGGGGCAACAGTGGGAGGGCTTCTAGTGTCCTGGTCCTCTGCTGGACCTCCTGAGGGCACCTGGATGGGCCACTGGCCTGATCCAACACTGGCTTCTCTTATGTTCTTATGCTCTTAAAAAGGAAGTTCAGGTCCCACAAACCTGAACCTGTTATCCCAAAAAACTAAGTGAAGTTTGAAAACCAGACTTGTAAGTCTCCCTAAGCTGAGGCCAAAGGAGAAGGAATTCAGGAGGCATCCCTAGAAATCTACAAGTCTCCACGCTGGCCAGTTCTCAGTCCCTAATAGGGTCAGCAACTCCAGGTTAACAGAAGAAGAAGAAGAAGAAGAAGAAGAAGAAGAAGAGATTGGATTTATACCCCACCCTTCACTTGGAGTCTCAGAGTGGCTTACAAACTCCTTTCACTTCCCCTCCCCACAACAGACACCCTGTGAGGCAGAAGCCTGTGAGGTAAAAGTCCAACATGGTTTGAGACTGGAGTATCTGAAGGTCCATCTTTTCCCATGTACTCTTTCCCAGGAGTTATGAGGGAAGGCCCTCCCTGACTGACCCATCAATCAAGGAAAGTTGTATTTTGGGTGCATAAGGCAGGGCCTTTTCAGTGGCAGCCTTTTTTCCTTCCATTGTCAGGGGAAAAGACAAGGTGGGGGGGATCCGCATTCTCTAGTTCCCCTTCCTGCCCCAGTTGCCATTCCTGTCCCATAAGTTAGAAAGGGAAGTGCCAGACCCCGACGTCTTACTCACAGAAACGATCTCAAAACAGGACGCCGATCAGCAGAGCGCCCGCCACGGCCCCAACTGTGTTGCCAGCGATCACTCCCTTGTTCGTGTTCACGTTTGTGTTTGTGTTTGTGTTTGTGTTCACAACACGATGGGCTGAAACAGGAAACCACAGGAAACCGTCTTTTCAGGACTCGGCGACACCAAGTTCGCATTCCTCTACTTTGCCACACCTCTCTTCCAAAACAGGAAGCCTTTCTCCAACACGTCTTATTGACTGAGTACTCCAATTTATTCAAATGTTTCATATTTTCTTATTTAGATGAATATTTCTGTTTAAAAAGACAATGCTTCGATTTCAAGGGGAGAAGGCCTCACCCTTCCTTGCTTGTTCTCTTGCTGTTGGGGGCTCGGGTCTGGGAGCCAGCAGGAGTGGCAGCATACCCCATTCTGAAGGCATCCCCACAACCCTGCTGAGGTATTTCAATGTGTATTTAAAACAGGGGTCTCCTACGCAGTGCCCGTGGGTGCCGTGGTGTTCGCAGACACCTTTCCTGACACCCCAGGCCCAAGCATTTTTAGAAAATAGGCAGGGCCAGGGCTTCTGATTGGCTGTTAAAGGCTGTGCAGATTTTTGAAAAGGTTGCCTCGGCGGCAGCTGCCGCCACAACATAAAGATCTTTGCTGTGTGAGTGAAAGTAAGCTGTGGCGGCCATTTTGTGGCTCCCGCCGCTTTCCGTGGCGGCCATTTTGTGGCTGTGCCAATTCCAAAGGGGCCCGCAAGCTCCAAAAGGTAAGGGGATCCATGGTTTAAGAGACCCACGTGTAATATCTCATGCAGTGGAGCCCCTTGTGTCTGCAAACTGGCCCTACGGCAGCTCAGCTGTGGTGTCTGTGGTACGTTCCAATCGGGGTGTGTGTGTGTGTTGATTTGTTATCTATTAAGAACAAACCAAACATGAACAAAAACACTTTTCGGAACCAAAATTGCTTCAGCGCTAAGGTCTGCTACTGGCTAGGGCTGCCAAGTCCCCCGGTAGGGCGGGGGAAACACTGATTTTTAGTGCTTATCTCCCGCTTTTCCAAAGTTGGCCACCGGGGGGACAAAATGGCTGCCTTAAAAGGGAAATGTCTGCAGAGAGCCTGCCCTGCAGTAAAAAGCCTCGCCAGACATTTCCCCTTTAAGAAGTCAGCAAGAGAGCTTCTTCCACAGCAAGAGAGGTCCGCCCAGAGATTAAGGAGGGACTGAAGGAGCTGCTTTTGCATGTGGCTGGCAAGGTGAGTTTCTCTTCCAGCTCTTTTCATTCTCTCTCCCTCTTTCTTTTTTCTGTCTGTCTGTCTGTCTCTCTCTCTCTCTCTCTGTCCCCATCCAGCAGAGGTCTATCAGTGGCTATTATAGCCACAAGGTCTAAATGGAAGTAAGTGCCTTTGCCAGTTTTTTTCCCTTCTCTCTCTCTCCCTCTTTCTTTCTTTTTTCTGTCTGTCTGTCTGTCTGTGTCTCTCTGTCCCCATCCAGCAGAGGTCTATCAGTGGCTATTATTAGCCACAAGGTCTAAATGGAACCCTTTGTCTGGGGCAGTGAGGCTCTGAATTCTTGGTGCTTGGGGGGCAACAGTGGGAGGGCTTCTGGAGTTCTGGCCCCGCTGCTGGACCTCCTGAGGGCACCTGGTATTTTTGGCCACTGTTGTGACACAGAGTGTTGTACTGGATGGGCTGTACTGGATGGGCCGATCCACTGTGGCTTCTCTCCTGTTCTTATGATATGAAAATCATATTTAGCACTTGTGTAGCACTTAGTGCTTCATATTCTGCCGAGATGAGGAAGGATTCCGTAGGGCCGTTGCTCAGTGATAGAGCATCTGCTTGACATGCAGGAGGTATCAGCCTCCTCAGCTAAAAAAGGATCAGGTCATAGGTGACATTAAAGATCTCAGCCTGAGACCCTGGAGAGCCACTACCAGTCTGAGTAGTCAGTACTGACCTTGATGGATCAATGGCCTGATTCAGTATTAGGAAACTTCATGAGTTCATGTGTCAGCATGTGGAAGCAACATCACAGGATGTGACATCACAAAACGATGTCACTTCCTTTCTCCTGGCTCCACCCCCAAAGTCTCCTGGCTCCGCCCCCAAAGTCCCCAGATATTTCCCAAGTTGGACTTGGCAGCCCTACTACTGGCCCTCCCTAATTGCCATTTCCATCTTTTGCCTTGGTTCAGTCTTAAAGGGGCAGGGGCAGAGAAACAGTTAAACATAAAACTTATGCCAACTGTCGCTCCCTGTTACAGGCGCACAGTGTGACAACAGCATGAGGAGCTTCAGTGCCTGTCCTGATTTCCCCGTGGCTCCAAGCCAGCCACATTCTCATGTCACCCATCTGCCTGTAGAGCTACCAGTTTCCCCATGGACACTTTCTACTCTAACGCCAATAGCTCACAAATTCTACATTGTGAGCTACGGGCATTAAAGCTGTGACTGAGCGATTTGGTTCCTGCATAAATTAGTTTGCTCTACAGCCACCCTTCCAGAGCTAAGACAAAAATCTGTGAGCCGGAGGCTAATAAACTGTGAGCCAGCTCACACTGACTCAGCTTCGAGGGAACACTGGCTACGACTGTTAAATGTCTGCACTCAGAATCCTGTTCTATCTTTACTTATCTTTTTAAAAATGTTGCACTTTTGAACTCTCTCACACTGTTCTCAGTGGCTGTGGTCACACACACCAGTTGCCTGTAGAGGGGAAGTAAGGCTATTTCCTCCAGAGGAATTTGACATGCAGTTGCGAGATCACACATCCCTTTGTAGCTGCTGGCTCTGACTCAGCCCGTCACTGTGTGATCGGACGCAAGCGTGGGTGAGTCAGGATTTTTTTTGCCATTTGTTTCCCATGCGCATAAACGATGAATCACACCTCCACACTGAGGGCCCCCTATGGAGTATGCCATGATGCGCATACTGCAAGGGAGGGGGAAACAGCACCGAGCTGGGATGGAATGATCAGACCATCTTGATGGCATGAGAGCATGCTTGAGCGATCAGACAGGGGAAAGTCCATCTGTGGCCTGTCGGAGCTGGACTTTCCCCAGTGTCTTTTAACGCCGCTTCTGTGACGGAGCAGCACGGGTTGCCGACAACTGCGGGATGCTTCCCAGATGTTGCTCTCTGATCGCACCCTTTAGATCCATCAGGAATTCACACCTATGTCGGATCTAAAGGCCTGTGTGATCGCAGCCTGTGTCTGTTCCTGAATTACCTTGTATTTGTTATTATGGTGCAGCACTGGTTTCTATGTCCCCTCAGTGGCGTTATTGCTTTGTTTGTGATTTGTTTGTTGAAAGATTTGGAACTTAATATATATATATATATATATATATATATATATATATATATATATATATATATATATATAAATAGACTGGAGATGAGCTGTTATTCCAGGAGGCTTGGAGATTAAGAAATTCATGGAGATTTGGGGGGTGGATCTTGGGAGGAACCTCAGCAGGGTAGGGTGTCGTAGAATCCACCCTCCAAAGCCGCCATTTTTCTCCAGGAGAACTGATCTCAGTCATGTGGAGATCCCTTGTAACAGGAGGCGATCTTCAGGCCCCACCCAGTGATTGACCACCTTAGGCAAAAAGGATTTCCATACTGGAACGCTAAGAGACAGTAAAAAAAAACAAAAAAACATACCGTGGACTTTGATGTCTGCCTCCCCTGCTTCAGCATCAAAATCTGTCCCCTCCTTGCTGACCATGTAGATTCCAGAGTCCTTCAATGTCAGGTTCTTGATATGCAGAGAACATTGTGGACCTCCCGTCTCCCGTTGGGTATAGTCGGGGCCAAAGTGTAGCTCCTCATTGGGAGGCGGGGTATACACAAAGATGAAGTTCTTTTTGCCGTCGCGCCATCGACTCCAGCTGCAGGTCCCAAAGCCGGGTTTTCCTCCAGGCGTCAGGGTGACATCCCCTCCAACAAATGGCTCTGATGGCTCCCACGTGATGGTGATTTTGGCGCTGCTGGTTTGGCCTTGGGTCGGTGGGAAGCCAGAAGTCAGAATGGAGGCTGTGGGGGGTGGGGGGAGAAAGAGAGAGGGGTCTTCACTATGTAACAGCAACGGAGCAGCCAATGCTTGAGACTTTGTGCTCAGGATGGCCTTGTGAAGGAGATCGCCAGAATCCGATCAGTACACCCATTCACCAGTCCTGAGAAAATTTAAGCAGCAGTTAACAGCTGCATCCAGACACTGGACACCAAGGGGCTGGGTGGGCTCCTGGCCACTTTCTTGTGGGACTTGCACTGCTGAGCAATTGATTTAGAGTAATTTTAATGAAGTCTTCCCCTTCCTGCTTCCCTGGCAGGCAGAACTCAGTTCAAGACTTCCTTGTTTGGGAAACTCCTTCCAGCAGGGCCTTGACGCTCAAACAGGGGTACCGGGACACCCTTGGGGTGGTTTCTTCCCACAAAACCCGGGATTCAACAGCAGAGACTTTTCTGATGCCTAAAGAATGCCTAGGAAGAGAGGTTCTTTAGGAGAAAGTGCCAAGTATGTAAACAAGATAGGATCCCAGTCGCCCCAAGGGATTCTAGCCTCCAGGTGGGACCTGGGGATGCTCCGGAATTTCAGCTCACCTGGAGGCGGGGGGGGGGGCACTCTGTGGCATTGTACCTCACAGAGGTCTCTGTCTTCCCCATGCTCTATCCCCAAATCTCTATGAGGTTTCCAACCTGGATCTGGCAACCCTACCCCAGCATCCCCCGTCGGTGGCCAGGGGGGAGCTGGCAATGCTGTCTCTAAGTTGTGGAGTCCTGTGAGCAAAAATTCTACTCTGTGAGCTACTGTCATTAAAGCTCTGAGCGAGCAAGTTGGCTCCTGCATAAAGCAGTTTGCTCTGGAGCCACCCTTCCTGAGCAAAGATGAAAATGTGTGAACCGGAGGCTAAAAAAAGGTGAGCTAGCTCACACTAACTCAGCTTAGGGGAAACACTAGCACCCGAGAGACTTGCCAGAGTTTCAGGATTTCAGCTTGGGAGTGTCATGAGTGCCTCTGGGGATCTGCCTTCTGCGGATCTAAGTGAGGTGGAGGATCAGCTCCCAGCTCCAGAGGAGCCTCCACCTGAGCCAGATGAGGCTCAAGCAAGCACCTCCCAGGCTTTTTGCCCCAGCAGCAGCAGCAGCTGAGCCACAGCTAAGTTCAAGCCCACCTGATTCACCTCCTCAGGTGGAACTCACTAAGCCCTGAGTTTTAGTAGGAGCCGGGACCTCTCTGCCAGCTGCTAACTAGCACAGGAAGTGGCTGGGTATTTAGGCACAGCAGAGAGACCACCAACTTGTGCTAGCAACAAGTCTTCTTGGCTAAGCTCTGCACCCATTTGGCTTGTGACTGGACCTGTTTCTGGGACCTCTGACTTTTGACTCTGGACCTGCTTGACTTCGGCTCTGTTGACTCCTTGGACTGGTTTACTTGAGAGTTTTTCCACTTTGACCCTGGCTTGGACTGACTCTGCTTCTGGCTCAGTGTTTTGGACTTGGCAATTGGTTCCTGCTTCGGTTTGACCTCGGACTGTCCCAGACTTCTGCTTGACTCCTGGCCTGCTGGCACCCAGCCCGTGACAGGGAGAGTCAATGCTCCCTTGGGCAGATGGAGGTATTTCAACATTTCCAGTTCCTACAGTGAGACCCCCAGCCTAGGGTCACTAGCTCTGGGGTGGGGAACACTTGGAGATTTGGGGGTATGGAGCCTGTGGAAGGCGGGGTCTGGGGAGCGGAAGGATTTCCCTGGGGTACACTGTCACAGAGTCCACCTTCCCAAGCAGCCATTTTCTCTAGGGGGACTCATCTCTGTTGCCTGGAGATCAGATGCAATCCCAGGAGAGCTCTAGCCACCACCTGGAGATTGGCAACCCTAACCCCAGGCCAAGGGTGCCCCACCCTGGTTCGACAAGGATCAGTTCACCCTCTTATAAATCCCACCTCCCACCACCGTTGCAGGAGGGGATTGGTGGCCATTACTCTGGAGTAATTACTCGAGAGAAGTCAAGGTGGCTTCCCAGGGTGGTGGTGGGAGACAGACAGAGGCACCGGGGGAGGGAGTGGACACTGGCCGCCAGGGCGAGCGAGGCGGGGGCGGTCTTTCCCCCCCAGAAAACCTTCTTGCCAACTGCCTCCCGCCTCCCCCCCCCCCAACGGGCGGTCATGGGGCAAGCCTGTCGGCCAAGTGGTACTTGGGCCACAGAGGTAATTGGGATTTGATTTCCATGGATGGCGTGGAGAAGAGAGGAGAGTGGTCATGATCCGTTGTGCGGAATAAATTCCCGAGGAGACCGGGAGATTCCGGGAGCCCACGCGGGAGTCTCCCGCCGGCCGTTGGCCAAGGGGTAATTCTCCGCTGACCCCCCCCCCCTTCGGCTGCTTCCGCCCCTGGCAGGGTCCCGATCCTCTTCACCTCCGAGGAGCGCGGCCAGCAGCCACCCGAGGGGCCCCCAACGACGCCCCCCCAGCCGCCTCCCCATCATGGCCCGCTCCGCCGGACACCTGAGCCCCTGCCCCCCCCCCCCCCCGGGAGAACGGCGAGAGGCGGAGACCCGACGGGCGGAGAACGGAACCTTCTTGCCCCGCCCTGCCTGGCCGTGCTGGGGGGAGCGGGGCGGGGGGGGGCGGGGGGGGGAGTCTCCCTGAACGCCATTGGCTTGGCCAGCTTCGGAGTTTTGCGGACTGAATCCGGATTGGTGCCTCCGGGCTTTGGCCCCCTGCGTTAAAGGAGGAGACCACCTCATTTTCACACGATCAGATCCACGTGGCAGGATCTTCTCCCCCTCCATCAAAGACGAAAAACTGGCAAAACCGATATCATTTTTTTAATCACACCAGTTAGCAGTTAATAAACACTGCCGACTCAGGAAGTATATTTTACTTCATTTGTAACCCCCCCTCCCGCCCAATGGGGTCCCAAGGTTTATGACCTCCTTCTCCTCACCTCTGTTTTAGCCTCGCAACAACCCTGCGAGGTAGGTTAGGCAGAGAGCTCGCCACTGGCCCAGGGTCACCCGGTGAGCTTCCATGGCACGAGCGGGGGTTCGAACCCGGCTCTCCCATCAACTAGTCATGAAGAACTGAACCTGATATACAATGGAAAGTGTTCTTTTTTTAAAAAAAAAAAATGACATGGGGGGGGGGAATTCAAGGACAATCCCTCAAAATCTTGCCCCTAAGGACCCCTTAAAAAGGAGGTTGAGAGGAACCCAATTCAAATTCCATCCTTCCAGCAACAATTGGAGTGTTGGGAAATACCTGGAGATTTGGGGGGAGGGGGGCAGAGCCTCTGGGGGGAGGGCATTGGGGAGGGGCTTCAGTGGGGTCTAATGCCCTAGAGTCCACCCTCCAAAGCAGCCGTCTTCTCCAAGGGCGAACTGATCTCTTGTCACCTGAAGATCTGTTTCAATTCCAGGAGATCTCCAGACCCCACCTGTAGATTGGTAGAACGTAATTGTGAATTACCTCGGTTTCACCTCACAGCAACCCTGTGAGGCGGGCCAGGCTAGGAGATGGAGTTGCCCTGGGGTCTCCACTGAGCTGAAGGCCAAAGTGGATGTGTTGGGACAGCTTCTCGTGCCTTGCTGGGGTTCATGTTCAGGGGGCTTGTTCTACCCCGTAAGATTAGAGACACGGAATTGGCACGATAACTTTTGTATGTTTCATGATACCAGTTAGAAGTTTAAAAGCACTGCCAAGTTTAAGAATCTTACCTAGGATCTTTATTTCCAGATGATAAGGAAGTTAATTTCCAGTGGCATGAATGGCTTCACAGAAAGTAAGGTCGCAAAGGGGGGGAAAGCTCAAACACAAATCTTCAGAAGCTGGTACAAAACCCCCATTCTCTGCTTTATATTCTCCCCAAAGCACGACACTTTATTCCAATAGTCAGTTGCTGATAGCATAGAACATGTCTTTTCGAATGATCTGGAGCCCCTCTAAGACAGAAGGAAAAACCGGGTAGAAAACACTTTTTAAATAAACAAATATCAACCAATATCTATTTTTGAACGCCTCAGTGTGGTCACTCCTGTTGCTGGCAAAATATTCCTCTTCTTCTTTTCTCCCTTTCTTCCGTAGCAACCATTCCTTTTCCATTACAGTCGGTGGCCGGTACCGATCGAGAATTCCTTCCCAGTTTTGGGCGACCATTTCAGACCTGGCGGAACAGAAAAAGGAAGTTCAGGTTCTGCAAACCTGAGCCTGTTCTCCCCCCCAAACAAAGTGAAGCTTAAAAGCTAGACTTGAGAAGGAATTTGGGAGGCATCCCTAGAAATCTCTGAGTCTTGGTTCTTATTCCCTCGTAGGGTTGCCAACTCCAGGTTGGGAAATGCCTGGAGATTTGGGGGGCAGAGTCCAGGGAGGGTGGGGTTTGGGAGGGGAGGGACCTCGGGAGGGATATAAAGCCATGGAGTCCACCCTCCAAAGCAGCCATTTTCTCCAGGGGAACTGATCTTCATCATCTGGAGATCAATTGTAATAGCAGAAGATCTCCAGGTGCCACCTGGAGGCTGACAACCCTAATCCTTAACCCATTTCCTGTCTTATATACAGAGCAAATTCTCTGGGGCTGAGCCCTGTTCCCTCTCCTTGCTGCCCCTAGTTTCGTACTGATGCTTCCAAAGCCACATTCAGCCTCCCTCTGCAGGGACTCACTCACCGTTGGCCCCTTTGCTGGAACAGATGGGAGCAGAGAAGGCTTTGACCCCCTCTGGGCCATTCTCTGACTCCAACGACCTAAAGAGGGAAAGAAAATATCAAGCCAATTTCGGGTGGCCACGGCTGTTTTGTTTACCGGCTCCAGTTTGGAGTGCTTCTGCCCAGCTTTGGCCTGAGTTGGTCAGATCTAACCACAGTGACCCATGCCTTGGTTACATCTCTACTGGACTACTGCAATGTGTTCTACTGGGGGGCTACCCTTGAAGACTGTTCAGAAGCTGTGGCTAGTGCAGAACACTGCAGCTAGGCTGCTGGCCAGGGCCAGCTATCGGGACTATTGTAGGGTTTCCAGGCTCTGGGTTGGGAAATATCTGGAGATTTTGTGGGTGGAGCCTGGGGGGGAGGGCAGAGTTTGGGGAGGGGAGGGACCTCAGCAGGGTACAATGCCCTCGAGTCCACCCTCCAAAGAAGTCATTTTTTCCAGGGGAACTGATATCGGTCCTCTGGAGATCAATTGTAATAGCAAATCTCCAGGCACTGCCTGCAGGTTGGCAGCCCTCAGCATGGGACCCCAACAATACAGCAGTTCCCAAGCCCAGTTCAAGGTTTTGACCTTAAAAGCCCTATGTGGTTTGAGACTGGAGTATCTGAAGGACTGTCTATTCCCATGCATTCCCGTCCATGAGTTAAGATCACAGGAAAGGCAGTCTTGACTGACCCATCAATCAAGAGAGGTTATCTGGTGGGTACGCGAGACGGGGCCTTTTCAGTAGCAGCCCCCCTCTTCTTTCTTCAGCCAATGGAAAAGATGGTGGGATCCACATTCTGTGGCTCCCTCTCCAGCCCCAGTTGCCATTCCTGTCCTGAAAGTTAGGAACTAAGGTTCCTAAGTCCTGCTGACCACCAGAAGGGGATGGGAGGGTAGGGTTGCCAGATCCAGATGGGGAAACTCCTGGAGATTTGAGGATGGTGGCTGGGGAGGACAGGGACCTCAGTGAGGTATGACGCCATAGCATCCACCCTCCACAGCAGCCATTTCTTCAGGAGAGCTGATCTCTGTAGTCTGGAGATGAGCTGTAATTCCAGGGGATCCCCATTAGGCCACCATCCCTATTAGGAACAGAACCACCAGGCCCCAACCTCTGACGCACGGAAACCGTAGTAAAGCAGGACTCCGATCAGCAGAGCGCCAGCCAAGGCCCCGACTGTGATGCCAGCGATCTCTCCCTCATTCAAGTTCACCACAACACGATGGGCTGAAACAAGAAAGCGTCTTTTCAGGACTCGGGAACGCCAGCTTCACATTCCTCTACCTTGCTGCGCCTCTCTTCCAAAACTGGAAGAAGACATGTTATTTATTTAGTATTCCAATTTATTTCAATTTCATTTTTTTTTATTTAGACAAATATTTCTGTTTAAAAATGAGAAGGCCTCAGTTCCAAGGGGAGGGGGCCCCTTCCTTCCTTCCTTCCTTCCTTCCTTCCTTCCTTCCTTCCTTCCTTCCTCTCTTGCTGCCAAGTGCTCAGGTCCGGGAGCCAGTGGGTGTGACAACCAATGCCCCCTCTAAGTCGTGGAGTCTTGTGAACAAAAATCCTACTCTGTGATCTCCTGGCCTTACAGTTGTGAGTGAGCGATTTGGCTGCTGCATAAATTAGTTTGTTCTGGAGCCACCCTTCCTGAGCTAAGACAAAAATGGGTAGCCGGAGGCTAAAGAACTGTGAGCTAGCTCACACTAACTCAGCTTAGAGGGAACACTGGTAACAGCATCCCCCATTCCAGAGGCATCCCCCACAACCCGACTGAGGTGTTTCAATGTGTGTTTAAAACGGGGGTCTCCAAAAGGGTTCCTATGGTCACCGTGGTGTTTGCTGACACCTTTCCTGACAACCCCCCAAGCGTTTTTAGAAAGTGGGTGTGGTCAGGAGGGCCTTTTGCCCAGCAAAGTTTCAGACTGGCCACGGGAGATTTGACCGGCCGTGTGGATCTATGAAAACATTGCCTCGGGGGCAGCTGCCAACACAACACAAAGATTGTCGCTGCGTGAGTGAAGGTAAGTGGCGGTGGCCATTTTGTGGCCGCCTCGCCTCCACATCCTGTGGCATCCATTTTGTGGCCAGGCCCGTTCCAAAGGGGCCCTCAGGCTCCCATAGGGAAGGGGACCCCTGGTTTAAAGGACCCACACGCAATATCTCGTGCAACGGAGTCCCTTTTTTTGGTGGGTTACGAACCATAAGAAATATGATTTCTGACAACAGCACCGCTGAATCTGCCACCAAACGGTGCCATTTTGTTCTCCATAACCACTTCAGATCCGGCGACAAAGCATTCCTCCAAATCCACGGGCACCCTCATGGCCCTCCAATATGCTAACCTCTTTATGGCTGACTTGGAGCAACTCTTCCTAAACTCCCACTGATTCATACCTCTCGTATACCTGGCATTACATCGATGACATTTGTATTGGTTGGACATGTGGTAAAGAAAACCTGGACTCATTCCACCAGGCATTCAGTGACTTTTTCACCCCACCACCAACCTGACAATCAACCAATCTAGGCCAGAAATGTGTTTCCGGGACACTAATTCGAGCTAAGCCGGGTCAGCCCTGGTTGGTACTTGGATGGGAGACCACCAGTGAAGACCAGGGCTGGAAGATGGGAGACCACCAGCGAAGACCAGGTAGAAGAAAGCAAAGGCGAACCACCTCTGCTCGTCTCTTGCTTTGAGCACCCAGGGAGGGGTTGCCATAAATCAACCTCCTAGGCAAGGCTCCCTGTAAGCCGTGGAGTCTTGGGAGCGAAAATTCCACTCGGTGAGCTCCTGGCTTTAAAGTTGTGAGTGAGCGATTGGGCTGCTGCCTAAATCAGTTGGCTCTGGAGCCCATCCTTCCTGAGCGAAGACAAAAATGTGCAAGCCGGAGGCTAAAAGACTGCGAGCTAGCTCACACTAACTCAGCGTAGAGGGAACACGGATCCCCAGGGTTGGATCAGGCCCGTAGCCAGAATGGGGCGTTTAGGGGCGGTGCCCCCTCACTCGTGGCCCCCCCCCCAACTTTCGCTGCCTCTGCCCTTACCTGCCGGCCAGGTTTGTTTCCTTCTACCACTACAGAAGAAGGGGAGCCAGCCAGCCGGTGCAATTAATACTCAGCAAGTATGCGCTTTTGGCTACAGTAGTGGGCCGGTGAGGCTTGGCGCTAAAGTAGCACTTGCTGAATATTTAATCAGACTGGTCAGCTGGATCTTCTTCTGTAGTGGCCAAGGCAAACGTGTGTGGCCGACAGGTAAAGAAAGACCCTCCTCTTCTTCACCTGCCTGCTGACGGGATATCTCCCTCTTCTGCCCCCCCCCTCCGATTTCCCACCACTCAAAATGTTCTGGCTACGCCCCTGCTCCAGGGAAACAGTTCTCTGTAGACTGGTGATGAGCTGCAATTCGAGGAGACCGGGAGATGAGGAAATTCATGGGGATTTGGGGGGGGGGGGGTGGAGCCTGGGGAGCGGGTTACAATGCCATAAAATCCATCCTCCAAAGCAGCCATTTTTCTCCAGGGGAATCCCAGCATTCTGGAGTTCTGTTGTAATAGCAGGAGACCTCCAGGCCCCACCCAGAGTTTGGCAACCCTAGGCAAAGGAATTTCCATGCTGGAGAGTTAAGAAACAGCAAAAAGAAGCCATACCATTGACTTTGATGTAGGCCCTCCCTATTTCAGGAGTAAAACGGCTCCCATCCTTGACGACCATATAGTGTCCAGAGTCCCGCAAGGACAAATTCTGGATGTGCAGAGAACACTTTGGACCTATCACCTCCCGCCCGGTGTACAGGGGGCCAGGGTATTGCATCTGATCGGGAGGTGGGAAATACATGAGGATCCAGTCACTTTGGACCCCATTCCGTCGATACCACATGCAGAAGCCAAAGCCGGGCTTTCCTCCTGGCGTCAAAGACATGTGGCCTCCTACGAAGGGCTCCAATGGCTCCCACATGATGGTGATGTCAGGGCTGCTGGTTTGTGCTCGAGTTGGCGGGAAGCCAGAAGTCAGAACGGAGGCTGTGGGGGGAGAAAGAGGAGGGGGGGTCTTCACTATGCAACAGCAACAAAGCAGCTAACACCTGACCATGTGCTCAGGATGGCCTTGTGAAGGAGATCGCCGGAATCCGATCAATATACCCATTCGCCAGTCCTGAGAAAATTTAATCAGCAGTTACAGCTGCATCCAGACACTGGACACCAAGGGGGCGGGGGGCTCCTGGCCTCTCTCCTGTGGGACTTGCATTGGTGAGTAGCTGATGGAGAATTTTTTAAATTAGGTCTTCCCCTTCCTGTTCCTCTGGCAGGCAGAGCTCAATTCAGGACTTCCTGGTCTGGGAAACTCACTCCTTCCAGTCGGGCCTTGATGCCCACATAGGGGGTACCAGGACATCCTCGGGGTTGTTTCTTCCCACAAAACCCAGGATACAACAGGAGAGACTTTTCTGACATCTAAAGAACGCCTAGGAAGTGGGGCTCTTTAGGAGAAAGTGCCAGGGATTGAAACCGATTCGATCCCAGTCGCCCCTAGGGATGCCAGCCTCCAGTTGGGACCTGGGGATCCCCCAGAATTCCAGCTCACGCGGAGGGGAGACTGTGGCATTGAACCTTATGCAGGTCCCTGTCCTCTCCAGGCTCCATATGCAAATCTCCCCAAATTTTGCAACCTGGATTTGGTAATCCTACCCCCCTCCCCTGCCAGTGGCCAGTTGTGACCTGGGTGGGTGACCCCACTAGTAGTGCCTGAGAGATCCACCAGAGTTTCAGGGTTTCAGCTTGGGAGAGTCAAGGCTCCCTTGCTCAGAGAGAGGAATTCAAACATTTCCAGTGCCTACAGCGAGACACCCAGCCTAGGGTTGCCAGCTCTGGGTTGGGGAACACCTGGAGATTTGGGGGGTGGGGGTGGAGCCTGAGGAAGGCGGGGTCTGGGGAGCGGAAGGACTCCCCCAGGGTACAGTGCCACAGAGTCCGCCTTCCACGGCAGCCCAATACATAGAGTCCACCTTCCCAATGCAAACTATAGTCCTATTTCTGAAGATGGATGAATACGACTGGTTTTATATTTGGACCGCATATTTTTGAGTTTCTGGCTACTATGTTGTATTTTCGAAAGACTGCTCTATTCATATAGGTTTACACTATTATACTCATTGAAAGGCTGGATTTATATTTCTCGTTATGGGCTTTGTGAGCGCCTGGCGTTCAAGTTGTGAGGGAGCGATTTGGCAGCGGCATAAATCAGTCGGCTTTGGTGCCGTCTTTGCTGAGCGAAGACAAAAGTGTGTGCACCGGAGGCTAAAAAACTGTGAGCTAGCTCACACTAACTCAGTTTAGAGGGAACACTGCTTACCAGTTGGCGGTTGGCAGCTATAACCCCGGGCTGAGGATCACCCACCCTGGTGTGACGAGGATCAGTTCACCGTCTTTTAAATCCTGCCTCCCACCATCGTCGCAGCAGGGGATTGGTGGCCATTACCCTGGAGTAATTACTCCAGAGTAGTCAACGTGGCTTCCCAGGGGAGGAGAGAGACAGAGGGAGGCACGGTGGAAAAATCTAGCTGCCAGGGCGAACGAGACGGAGGGGGGGTGTCTTTCCTCCCAGACGGCCTCCTTGCCATGCCAAGTGTCTGCCGCACCCCCCCCCCCCCCCCCCACGAGCGGTCATGGGGTGAGCCGGCCGGCCGGCCAAGTGGGACTTGGGCCCAAGAGGGAATTCGCATTTGATTCCCTGGACGGCGTGGATAAGAAATGGGTGCGGTAACGATCCGTTGCGCGGAATAACCCCTCGAGGAGGCCGGGAGATTCCGGGAGCCCACTCGGGACTCTCCCGCCGGCCGTTGGACACCCCCTCCGGCTCCCTCCGCCCCTGGCAGGGTCCCGATCCCCCTCACCTCCGAGGAACGCGGCCAGCAGCCACCCGAGGGGCCCCCAACGACGCCCCCCCAGCCGCCTCCCCATCTTGGTCTGCTCCGCCGGACGCCTGGGTCCCTGCCCCCCCCCCCGGGAAAACGGCAAGAGGCGGAGACTCGACGGGGGGAGGACGGAACCTTCGTGCCCGGACCCTCCCCCTGCCCTGCCCTGCCCGGCCGTGCTGGGGGGAGACGGGGCGGGGGTCTCCCTGACCGCCATTGGCTTGGCAGGCTTCGGGGTTTCCTGGACTGAATCCGGATTGGTGCCTGAGTAAAAAAGGAGGCCGCCTGGAGCCGGGTGTTAGTCTCGCAGGATCAGATCCGTGTGCCAGTACTCTCCACCCCCCCCCCCCCCGACACATCTTCCTTAAAAAAAAAAATCGATTTTTTTAAAACTGAAAAATAAAAACACAGAAAAAAGGGAAAAGATGTGTAAAACATCTTCCTTTAACCCCCCCCCCCAAATTAGCAGTTAATAAGCACTGCAGCGTTGAGAGTGTAATTTACTTCATTTGTGCACCCCCCCCCCCCCAATGGGGACCCAAGACTGCCGATATGGTTCTCCTCGCCTCTGTTTTAGCCTCACCACAGGCCTGCGAGGGAGGTTAGGCTGAGAGGGCGCGACTGGACCGGGGTCACCCAGTGAACTTCCATGGATGGCAGGATTCGAACCCAGCTCTCCCAGCTACTAGTCCTGAAGAACAGAACCTAATACACAATGGAACAGTGTTCTTTTTTGAAAAGTACAATGACATGTGGGGAGGACCAACCAAATTTAAGAAGAAGTCCTCAACACCTTGTTGCACTCAAGGACAGCTTTACTTTCACGCATTACAGAAGAAGAGAAGAGATTGGATTTATACCCCGCCCTTCACTACTCAAAGGCGTCTCAGAGCGGCTTACAAACTCCTTTCCCTTCCCCTCCCCACAACAGGCAGCCTGTGAGGTAGGTGGGGCTGAGAGAGCTCTTTCAAGAACCACTCTTTCAAGAACAGCTCTTGACAGAACTATGGCTTGCCCAAGGTCATCCGGCAGCTGCAAGTGGAGGAGTGGGGAACCAAACTCAGTTCTCCCAGATCAGAGTCTGCGCACTTACCCACTACACCAAATGGGCTGACCTTATTTCAAGAAACCTGTGCGCACATCCATAGAGTAGGAGATCTTATACCTGGGGATTTTGGGGGGGGGGGGTGTGCAGCCTGAGGAGGGGGGGTTGGGGAGGGACTTCAGTGGGGTCCAGTGCCATAAAGTCCACCACCCCTCAAAGCAGCCATTTGCTCTAGGGGAACTGATCTGTGTTGCCTGAAGACCAGCCATAATCTTAGGTGATCTCCAGCCACCCCAGGGAGGTTGGCAACCCCCTTTGATAAGATAAATTCGGGAGGACTCTGTTGCTAAACGTATGAATGGGAGTATCTGTGATAAGCGTCAAGTTCCGGTTTCCCGAGCTGATGCGGGAGGGAATCTCTGGCTACACTTTCCGAAATGAACTTCATGGCAGGTTTTGAGACTGGCAGCCAGCACGGTTTCCTTGGGCTCTTCCCTTAACTTAACAATGCCCAGACCCTGCTCCTCAAAGTGAGAAAACATTTCATTCCCGCTCTAGCTCTTTGGACTCCGTGGTCCCTGGGACTGGGCCCTTCCCTACAGTATGAGAGACACAGAAACCGCAGACACAGAAGAGCATTTTAATCGTACCACCGAGTAGTCGAAAATCAATGCAAGGGTTCCTTTTGATTCATGTTTCCATTCCAGGCAGCTGGAAGTTAATAAAATACAGTAGAATACATACAACAGAATGAAAAAGTAGTCGAGGCAGCGGGCCGCCGGAGGAGAGAGGTGGTCTTTTAAGGCATGCAGGATGAGAAGATCTCCTGGCCAGCCCTCGGCTGAATCTGACAGGGGTTCCGATCCAGGGGACGCGACTCTTAGGTCCTTTCCACACTTGGACCTCGCCCCGGCTTTCCTCTGTGTTCGGCTCGCGGCCATTTACCTTACCAGTTATGTCTGTTTATGTGTCGTTTTCTGCACTAGTTTGCTTGCCCGCCCCAGGGTTACACATTCTGCATGGCGAACAGGGCTGTTTGTCCTAGGTATAGGGGGGAAAGAGGCAGGGAGGATCGAAACCGAGTTAAAAATTCTACACTTAAATCTGCACCGGGGCCACTCCAGATCGAAGGAAAGCCTGCAGCGAAGCAGGATCCATATACCCCCAGGGCAAACCAGGGTGACTGCGATGTAATGCAGAATTGACCAAAAAAACCCCACACCCCAGGATAAAAGGAGGGGTGAACTCGAGTGTAGTGCAGAATAGCTAGTAGGAGACAGCACTGAACCAGGATTAAAGGTCTAATGCAGACAGGGCAGGTGCTACCATTAGGCCAACCTAGGTGGCTGCCTGGGGCGGAGACCTCAGAGGGGCGCAGAACTGACAATCTGCATTACTGTGCAGGAGACCCGCCACCAGGCCCAGCACCAGCAATTTCAAATTTTGTGGTTTGCACTCTTTCTAAAATGTATTTATGTTTGAAAATTGGTGGGCACATGGGGGGGGGGGGACCAGAAGGTAGCCTCGCCTAGTGTGCAAAAAACCCTGGCACCGGCCCTGAGTGCGGAAAGGCCCTTAGACGATTGCGGCGCTTATCGAAACAGAATTGGCAGAAGGAGCCGAAATCCTCTCCATCCTTCACCATCGGCTTCAAGACTTCATGGTGGACTCACCTGTCTGCCTATCGGTCACACAAACCTGGGACCAGTTCTCCAGTTGAGCTAGCTGAAGAAATGGTCAGGGTGGGCTCCCTTCCAGTTGGATGTCACAGTGGAGGCAGCTGGCAAACGCTGGAGAAACGCTGGGTCAAGCTGTGCCACCGAGTCTTGGCTTGGGACCAGCCTGCTGTAGGCAGAGTCTGAGGATGCCAGCTCTGGGTTGGGAGGTACCTGGAGATTTCGGGGGGTGGGTCCTGAGGAGGGCGGGGTTTAGGGAGGGGAGGGACTTCAACAGGGTATAATGTCAGAAAGTCCACCTTGCAAGGTGGCCATTTTCTCCAGGGAAACTGGCCCCAATCACCTGGAGATCAGCTGCAATCCCAGGAGATCTCCAGCCCCCACCTGGAGGTTGCAAAAATATAAACCACAAGGGCAGACCAAATTCGAAATAAAATTTGATGATAGTGGAAAATATCTGTGGTTCCATCTGAGAGATGAGCTGTGGAAATTCCATTTTCAGCTGTACAAATGAGGAAGATTGCTTTGAAACGTCTGGCATGCCTGGGAAGGACGTTTTCGGCTGTTACAAGTTTGTCTGCGCTTTGGGACATCCTCTGCCTTTTTTTTTGGTGGGCTTTGAGGTCTTTCAGACACTAGTATACTCAAAGGAGACAGAGGAGTCTCCTGCTGGATCTTTTCCACTATCATCAAATTGTACTTTGAATTTGCAAATAGTGTTTTTGAATGGTGACCACCAATTCTATTGTATTTTTAATTTACTGTTATTGTATTTCAACAGACTGATGTCTACTGTTTACTTGTGAAATCTGTGAATCTTTTTATGGTCTACCCTTGCAGTTTATATTTTTGCATACTACATACGCTTGGGGTCCCTATTGTTTCGCACCACCTGGAGGTTGGCAGCACTCACACAGACCCGTGAGGGGTGGGTGGGTATACCTGGCTTGAGATTAGGGTTTCCACTCTCCAGATGGGGCCTGGAGATCTCCAGGAATTAAGACTAATCTCCAGACCACAAAGATCAATTCCTGTGGAGAAAATGGCTGCTCTGGAGGGCGGACTCTATGGCATTCAACCATGGAGGTTTCTTCCCTCCCAAACAATGCCCTCCACAGGGTCTTCCCCCGGGGCTTTCTCCAACCAGGAGTTGTCAACCCTACTTGGTGTGGCAACATATTTTGAACTGGCCTTGTGGAAGTCATTTGGCTGTTGAAGGGAACAGGCAGTAGAGGCCAAGAGAGACCTTCCGTCAGTTGAGCCCTCAGGGCCGCCAGGGATTTCGCCTTGCCCGGCCACCTGAGGTTCTTCAGATGAGACAGCCTCGGGGATTGTTGAACCTGGAGCTGTCTCCATGTGAAAGCCAGTGCTCAGCTGCAGACCTCTCCTCCGTCTTCGACCTCACACTTTGGTTTCTGTCTCGAGAAGTCTTTCCCCGTCAACCACAGGAGCATCTTGGGTACTGAGGACGGCTTCCTAGCTCAGGGCCAGCATGGCGTAGTGGTTAAGAGTGGTGGACTCTAATGGGGAGAGCCGAGTTTGAGTCCCCACCCCTCCTCCACATGAAGCCTGCTGGGTGACCTTGGGCCAGTCCCAGTTCTCTCAGAACTCTCTCAGCCCCACGTGCCTCACAGGGTGTCTGTTGTGGGGAGAGGAAGGTGAGGCGATTGTAAGCCGCTGTGAGACACCAGGACTTCTGGGTGACCTTGAGCCAGTCCCAGTTCTCTCAGAGCTCTCTCAGCCCCACGTGCCTCACAGGGTGTCTGTTGTGGGGAGAGGAAGGCGAGGCGATTTTAAGCCACTTTGAGACTCCATCAAGTAGAGAAGTGCAGGGTGTAAAAACCTGCTCTTCTTCTTCTTCTTGGAACGTGGGCAAGGAATTTCCAAAGGACGGCTGTCATAGCTTGGTTGCTCCCTGAAACTGTTAGGCCAGTCGAAAGGCCCTGACGGAGTCCAAGGAGTTGAGGGCCAAGGAGCAGACCCAACTGGTCTGACGTGTCCACTTCTTCCCCTCACGTCAGAGGGTCCCGCCTGTTACCATCTCAGCTGATCGTACACGGCCTGGCTTTCGTGTTGTAGCTCCTGGAGAGAAAGCGGAGAGACGTCAGTGGGGAACATCCAGATGGGAACTATTCTGGGGGGTTTTGGTTTGTTTTCCTGAGCACCCTGCCTTGGGTCGCTGGCCTCCAGGTGGGGCCTGGTGATCCCCTGGAATTACAACTGACCTCCAGACAACAGGGACCACTTCCCCTAGAGCAAATGGGTGGCTTTGGAGGGTGGCATTAATTTCTAATTTTTCCCCAAAGGTGCTCTCTTGCGATTGAATCGAAAGCTTATTTTAAACCCATAAAAGCTGCAAAGAGGGTTCCCCGTTTTACTATAGGGTGGTGGCATTCTGAACCACCGAGATCCCAAACCCCTTCCCCTCCCTAGGATCCACCCCCAAATCTCCAGGAAGTCCCCAACCCAGGATTGGCAATCCTTAGGGATGCCAGCCTCCAGGTGGGACCTGGGGATCCCCTGGAATTTCAGCTCATCTCCAGACTACAGAGATCAGCTCCCCCTGGAGAAAAGGGATGCTTTGGAGGGTGGACTCTGTGGCCTTGGACCCCACAGAGGTCCCTGTCCAACCCAGGTTCCACCCCCAAATCTCCAGGAGTTCCCCAGCCTGAAGCTGGCAACCCTAACCCCCACCCCCCACCTGTGGCTGGGGATGATGACCTGACAACCCGAATCTTTCTAATAGGGCTGATGCCATTCGTACTGGAAAGCGGAGTGTGATTGTGAAAGGGGAGCAAGTACTAACGGACATTTTAAATCTGATTCCTTTGCATCAAATGCAGATCATTTACATCTCCATGCATACAGCCCCTTCCTCTGACCCTCGGGCATATTCCAGAGTGCTTTGGGGGTCTTTCTGACCTTTTTTGGGGGGAAGACTCCACTTACCTCGTACGTGTGGTTGACCTCTGAAGAATTCACTGGCACGACCTGGTTCCGACACAGAAGACAAGAACATATAAGAACATCAGGAGAGCCCTGCTGGATCAGACCAGTGGTCCATTCAGTCCAGCCTCCTGTCTCACACAGTGGCCTCAACCAGTTCCTCTGGAGGGCCAACAACAGGACAGAGCGGCTAAGGCCTTCCCCGATGCCTCCTCCTGACTCTGGGATTCAGAGGATTTGTGCCTCTGAACATGGAGGTTCCCCTCAGTCATCGTGGCTAGCAGCCACTGATCGACCCAACCTCCATGAATCTATCTAATCCCCTTTCAAAGCTATCGATTCCTGTGGCCATTACTACATCTTCTGGCAGTAAATTACTACATCATCTGACATTTGAATCATTCTCTGTGTAAGGAAGTATTTCCTTCTCTCTGCTCTCAACTTACTGTTTCACTGCGTGCCCTCAAGTTCTAGTCTTCTGGGAGAGTGAGAAAAAGTTCTCTCCACCCCGTGCATAATTTTATAAACCTCTATCATGTCCCTCCATTTATCATCAACCACATTCAGAGGCATTCCAGCCTCTGAATCCCAGAGCCAGGAGGCAGCAGCCGACTTGTGGCAGCCATTTTGTGGCTGTGGCCCCACCATCACTGTGTCGAAATTCCCAAGGTGCCTGCCGGCTGGAAAACGACTGGGGAACCCCTACTCTAGACTGTACATTCACTGGGCCGAGATCTGGGCCTCCATTTTATATACCAACACCCCACCAAGGCCAGAATTGAAAGGAGGTGTCAGTGAGGCGAAAGCACTCACCCATCTGACTTAGCACATATGCGGCATCTTAATTTTAAACTGAAGGCTATTCAGGCGAATTAGCTACAGACACAGCTGTTTCGCAGGGGGAGCAGTCCAATTTAAACAAGAAGCCACGTGCTTCCAAAGTCCCACGGCTGAGGGTTGCCGCCGCACGGCCCCAGTGTTGAAATATGCTAACTAAATAAAAAGATAGAGCCTCAGCGCTGAAAAGAAAACGTTCATTAGCTTCCATCGTTCACCCCACATCTCACCTGTGCAGAAGGGTGCGTATTCTCATATACTGGAAAAGTTGGATTCATCTGCTTGGAACTCTTATTCCTCTGCCTTCGAGCACCTGAGAAAGAGCCAGAACACGCAGAAGTTGGGCCTGGTTGGGCTTTTGCAAGCACCATCCCTTCAGTCCTGAAAGGGTTAAGCTGAAGTTTCTGGAAGCTGATAACGGCAAGATTTGCATACAACCACTTTGGTGTAGAGTAGATTCTCCCCACCAAAAAAGGGAGAGGTTTCATTCTTAATGGGGTGACCTGAAGATTGACTATTGGCGAATAAAGATACTGGAGGCAGGTCACGCTATTTGGCAAGTATACAAGGGGCAGAGCTTTTTGGGGGGGGGACGGACTTCCATTCCTTCCTTCTTAGGGTCAGAGGGAAGAAAGAAACAACTGGGAGGAGATCAGAACGAGAAAGATGAGTTTGTTTCCCTCATTTTGAAGTAAACCTTTTGCTTAGAAGCTAAACAGATATGTGTCTGTGCTGCGTTATTCCGCTGCGCTTCATTTACTCTAAACAACACGGCTGTCCTAAGCGGCATCCCATCTAAATACGAACCAGGGCCGACCTTCCTTAGCATCTGAGCTACCAAGACTGGGCTAGCCAGTGCCACCCGGGCCAGCGTTACGCACTTCTAAGCCCGTTGACGGCAGAGGTGTCACTCCCCTAAGGACTGACTGCACGACAGCTCTAACGTTTTTATAAAAATTATTAAATCCTGCCTTGGCAGCCAAAAGGGCACCACAGCCGAAAGCACACCCATGAAGGACTGTAAGGACGATATCATGCTTTGGTCCCAGGCTTCCCGGTTCTCACTTACGGAAGAAGCAGTACAGCAGAGTTCCTGCCAGAGCCGCTACAGCCAAGGACCCGAGAACGATCGCAGCAATGGTTCCAGCAGCCAACGTGAAGTGCGGTTCTGCAATAAGAAATTATCTTTTCAGGGACTCGAGGGTGGAACGGCCCAGGCAACGAGGATCTGGACTTCTACATCCATCAGCGGCTACTGGACATGGTGACGAAGGGGAACCTCCAAATACCACTGGCAGGAGGCAACATCAGGGGAAGGCCTCACTCTCTGTGCCCTGTGGTTGCCCCTCCAGAGGAACTGGTTGGCCGCTGTGCAAGATGTGATCATGATGTCACTTCCTGCGCGACGTTGGCAATGTGGCCTGGGCCTTTCTCTTCTTCCATCTCTTCCTTCACCCATCCCCTGCCGGCTATCAGGATGGACCTGGCAACCTTAGTTCCCAGTAGGGCTGCCATGCCCCAGGTCCAGGCGGGGAGTTGCCCAGTTTTGGGGGCTTCTGCCCACTGCCAGTTAGCTGGGTCAGCTGGGGTGAGCAGCATAATTCAATGAGTGGATTTACTCACCTGTCACGGCTATTTGACTAGGGTTGCTCACTATGCCACGTTGGCTCTGCCCTTCCTCCCTTGTACCCCCAATGGGCTCCAAGGGAGGGTGCGGTGAGGCTCTGCAGTCCCACTGAAGCCGGGTGTCCATGGCACAAACAGGAAGGAGACATGCATGATTCCTCCCGTGCTTCTCCAATATGCAAAGACCATCTCCCTCTCCCAAGTGGCCCCCCCTGCGGATTTCGCACCCTCCCCCAGTTTCTGCTTGGGCTACCTGGACAGCTCTAAAGGGAGGCTCCGTGTACCTATGAAGCTGCCTTATACTAAATCAGACCATCAAATTCGGTATTGCCTACTCAGACTGGCAGCAGCTCTCCAGGGTTTGGGGGAGGGGAGGGACCTCTGCAGGGGATAACACCAGAGAATCCACCCTCCAAAGTAGCTGTGTTTTCCAAGGGAACTGATCTTGGTCCTCTGGAGATCAAGACCAATTTCCCACAAGCAGCTGTGCTGCCCTCGCTCTTCTGTTTGCCCCAGTTGCATTGGTCAATTTCACACTATTTGCCGCGCAGCTGCATTTTGACCTGCAGCTTTTCCTGATTTCCCCTGCGTCTTCTTGATCCTTGTTTTTTGAGATGGAGAAGACACGGGGGGAATCAGGAGGAGCTGTGGGTCAAAATGCAGCCGCACAGCAAATAGTGTGAAATTGATCAATGCAGCCGGGACAAACGGAAGAGTGACAATGGCACAGCTGCTTGTGGGAAATCGGCCCTACTGTGATAGCAGAAGATCTTCAGGTGCTACCTGGAGGTTGGCATCCACGAGTCAGTCTCATAAAATAAAAATGGGGTTTGGGTGAAGTCACTGGACCCTCAGAGGACATGTGCTCTATGTAAGCTTGCCAGATTGATTTCAGGAAGCAGAGAGGGATTTTGATTTTTCATTCAGAACTGCCAGCTTTTGCTACGGATCTTCTCTAGCCCGCCCTGCCCACTATGCCAACCAGGGCACATTGCTGAAGCTGCAGCCAACATTTATTTCCTTGAATGCAATTTTACATTCCTTGTGCATTCATGTGCGAATAAAACCAAATCCCTCGGTTAAGCAAACACAAACAACCCAAACTGGGATGATGCCAACTAACCTCACCACATGATAAGGCGACAGACCTGTTCAGCAACGTTTTTGAACATACCTATAAAGAAGGGGGGGGGGTATTAATTCCCTATAAGACTGAAGTATTTGGGAAACCTTGTAAGCGAAACTTCAAAGTTTTGGGTGTAGGGCGGCTGAGTGCAGAATAAGATGATACAGAAAGGAATTTCAGCTCCCTGCACCGATGAGAAGTTACATACTAAAAAGCGCAGAATAAATGGTGGGGGTATTTAAGCTACTGTAATTAATTTGCACCATTTCTCCAGCTTTTCTCCAAGTGCCACACTTGAGTTGTTTTAGCATAAATGCAACCCCTTTCCTCCACTGAAGGTTTACTCTAGGCTTTCTGCTAAAGGGCTTTTCCACGTTTTCATTTTCCTTGCCTTAAATTGCCGTTTTTTCAGAGTTTTTTTTCTGTTCTGCACAATTTTTCCCTCTAGTGGTTGATTTGATATTACATCGGTTTATGTCAGGCATCTTTCCTTTTAATGCGGAACATAACCCAATGTAATATTGAGCTGACCAGAGGGAGCAAAACACGGGCAGAACAGAACCCCCCACCCCTGAGCAAACAGGAACTTACAAGCTAGGAGAATGAGACTGTGGAAGAGCCCAGAGCTAGTGACCTAAAGCTAAACTGTGAAAGCGAGCACAGGGCTACTTTTGGTTTCCCAGCTTCACCCTTCTGCTGGGGGAGGACTGGCCATTTAGGCCAACGGCAAACATTCTGCCGGGCCAGTGGCTGGGGGGCTGCCCCTCCCTGCTGCGGGCACATGAGGGGGAGGGAGCCACTTTTGACAAGACCCCTTCTCACAGACAAAAGGGGGGGGGGAGCTGCCACCATAGCTGGTGGCAGCTCCGCCCCGAACAGGACTGGGGCTGCATGGCAGATGGGTCCCACTGCTTCAAGCTTGCGGGAGCCAGAGACCCCTGCCTAACCCATGCAAGGTGCACAAGAGCAGCCCCCACCCCTTACAATGTGGCTGAGAACAAGCCAAACAGGCATCGCGGCGATTCTTCTCCTTCCCCATCCCCTCTTCCACCTGCCCTCCTTCTCTGGGGCTGTTCTGGCCTCCCAGCTGCCCCCCGCTCATTGGAAGGCCCTTCAGCCTGCTCTGGACAGGTTAAGGGGTCAGAATACCTGAAAGATAAGAAACAGTGAACAAACCAGGAGCCTGAGGGGTGAGGTTTGGGGAGGGGAGGGACTTCAGTGGGGCAGAATGCCAGAGAGTCCACCAAAGCAGCCATTTTCTCCAGGAGGGACTGATCCCTGTCGCCTGGTGATCAGTTGTCATAGCGGGAGATCTCCAGCCCCCACCTGGAGGCTGGCAACAACCCTATGTGTTCTTTCTGTCTCCCCATTCGTCAGCACTAACAATGGATGGGAGCCACAATGGATGGGTTTTCCCAGAAGCAGTGCTGCCCTTCAGTTGGCGCTTCCGAGAAATCCTCCTGAGGCCGAGCGGAGGAGAATTGCTCTGAATTAGAGGTTAAATCTACGAAAGCCAAGAAACAGTGCACAAACCATACCTAAGACTTCTAGGTGCACACGCCCCATTTCAGGACCACCAATGACACCCTTTGACACGACATAATTTCCGGAGTCGTTCAGCATCAGACTCCTGATGTGCAGGGAACAGCCTGGGCCTCCGGTCTCCCGCCCAGTGAAGCCTGGACCGTTCTGCTGCTCAGGAAGTGTTGGAATATACGTAAAGATCCGGTTTGCTTCAGCTAGTTCTCCTCGAAACCACTGACATAGAATAAAGTTCGGGTTTCCTCCTGGAGTCAGAGTGACGTCCTGTCCTTCCAGCGGCCGTGATGGTTCCACCGTAACAGTAATATTCTGGGCCTGGGTTAGCAGGAAGCCGGAACTCAGGATGGCGGCTGAGTGGAGGGGGGAGGGGAGAGAGCAATTTGATTTGCTTGTTTATTTAAAACGTCTATTAGCCACCTTGCTCCGTTGCAGAACTCAAGGCGGCTTACGATATACATAAACCAACAATTATGATCAAGAATGCCTCCCACCCCCCCTGGAGAGTTTAAAAAGAGATTCAAGCTGCAGATGGGGGGGGGGGGGGGCCTTCCCTGACTGCATCCATACAAAAATAATGCATTTTCGGCACATAGAAAACTAGCACTGCGCCTTCTTCCCTGACAACTAGTTCTCTATGTGCGGGATATCCACCATATTTCCTTCACCTCTGCTCTGCAGTGCATCAGTGCTGTTATTTTAGCTTCTTTTCACAAGACATCAAAAACATAAGAAAATCAGAACAATAGTCCATCTAGTCCAGCATCCTGTCTCACACAGTGGCTGACTAATTCCTCTGGATGGCTAACAACAGGGCATGGAGGCTGAGGCCTTCATAAGATCATAAGAAGAGCCCTGCTGGATCAGACCAGTGAGGGTCCATCCAGTCCAGCATCCTGTCTCACGCAGTGGCTAGCCAGTTCCTCTGAAAGGCTCACAACAGGGCATAGGGGCCGAGGCCTTTCCCTGATGTTGCCTCCTGGCTCTGGGATTCAGAGGCTTAGTGCCTCTGAATGTGGAGGTTCCACAGCCACCATAGCTAGTAGCCACTGATAGACTCATCCTCCATGAATCAATACCTCACCCCCTTTTAAAGCTACTTACTCCTGTGGCCATCACCATGTCCTCTGGTAGAGAATTCCAAATTTGAATCCCTCTCTGTGTAAAGTAGTATTTCCTTTTGTCTGTCCTGAACCTACGGCCCGTCGGCTTCACTGAGAGGAAGAAAAAGTTCTCTTTGTCTGCTCTCTCCACCCTGTGCCCCCCCCCCATGCATAATTTTCCCCTAGGGCTTCCTGGCAGGATTAGCTCAGTTGCCCTACACTTTCCACCTGAGGAGCAGGACACAAAAGGGGGAATCCCCTTCAGTGAAAGAGGAACCACACCCGGGGATTTCTCGGAATGGAGCAACAATGATGTTGACACCCCCAGGGTGACACCACGGATACAACCCCATCTGGGCCAGCTTTTTGCAAAAGAAATGAAAGGTCCGGCAGCACAAACACTGCCAATCCATGCTGAACCAAAGCACGAAATATCTAGCCCCTTTTCCCGCTGCTTTCTTAGAAGATTCCTTCCTTCCTTCCTTCCTTCCTTCCTTCCTTCCTTCCTTCCTTCCTTCCTTCCTTCCTTCCTTCCTTCCTTCCTCTCTTTATATTAAATATAATTATCAATATCTGTTTTTACCCCTTTCATTTTTCATTTTTGGCAGTCTGATTTAATGTTAATAAAAAGAAAATCTGCATCTTATCCAATGAAAACACGTGGGTGATATTTGTTCATGTCTTGTGGCTCTCAAACATCTGACGGTTTGTTCTAAGTGGGAGCAAGTTTGGCCACCCCTGGTTTAAAGGAACAAATAGCCGGCTATATCTCAGGCCCGTCCTAGGCCGGATCAACAGCTGGTCCGAGGCCTCAGAGCCAGGGCAAGGGACTAAGGGGTGTGTGTGGCTTCGGCCATTCCCCAACTTCATGCCCAGAGACAGGAAGAGGAAATGAGAGGACAGCAACGGGGCCTCCTGAATTGTCTCCCCTGTTCAAGTAGCCCCGGGCCATATCATAGCTGACGAGGGAACCAAAACTTGCAGCTGCAACAAGTGGAAAGGCTCAAGAGAACGGGGTAGTTCTCACGGCAGGAGATGTTCCAAACCCACGGCAGGAGATGTTCCCAGCAAGAAGTCACTCCTCTGGTTTTTGTGACGCATCCTGTGGCCTGCTTAGTCCACAGCCGTCCAGTGGAAGCCAGGTCGCTTTCATGGCTAGGATAGATTTAGAAGAACCAGGGTTGCCATCTCTCGCTTTGGAACTTCCTAGAGATTTTGGGGCAGTACTTCAGACAGGCGGAGTCTGGGGAGGGAGGCCGGTCACGGAATCTCTCCTCCAGAGGATCTGCTGCAGGGAAACTCCGGGTTTGGAGGCAGCCCACCTCCCGCAGCTGCTAGGATCCACCTGCCCTGCCTGAGGGATCCCCGAGGCATTTAGTCAGTCCCTCTGGCCAACAGGATGCTGGATTAAAAAAGACCAGCGGGTGATATCTGCAGGCCCCTCAGGGTTGCCAGCTCCAGGCTGGGGAACTCCTGGAGATTTGGGGGTGGAGCCTGGGGAGGGCAGGGACTCTCAGTGAAAGACAGGGCCCCAGAGTCCCCCCTCCTCCAAAGCAGCCCTTTCCTCCAGGGGGGCTGATCTCCGTCGTTTCGAGAGGAGCTTTAATTCCGGGGGATCCCCAGGCCCCCCCCCCCCCCGCAGGCTCCCGATCCCTCTTACCCGCGAGGAGCGCCGCCGGCCAGAAGCTCCGCCGCCCTGGGGATCCCCACGTCGGGCCCCGTTGCCGCGGCTCCTCCTGCCGCCTCCCCATCCTGGTCCCTGGGGCGGCTCTCTGCCTTCCTTCTTGGTAACCCCCGGGCGGGAGCCCCCGGTCCGATGGGCCACGACGGGAGGCGGAGGGCCTCTTCTTCTTCTTCTTCCCCGGCCCGGAAAGCCTCCCTCCCTCCCTCCCTCCCCAGGGCAGGCGAGCGGCGCCGTCGAAAGAGGAACCAGGAAAGACAGAGAGGGAGGGCGCGGCGGGAAGGGCGCGGCCCGGAGGAGCCCGGGAAGGTTGCCAACTCTGGGCCAGCGGGTTCCGGGAGATTGGGGGGGGCGGGGTGGAGCCTGAGGAGGGCAAAGTTGGGGGCGGGGGACAGAGTCTACCCTCCGAAGCAGACAAGTTCTCCAGGAGGGGGAGGGGGACGGTGGGGAGGAGGAGGAGGAGGAAGAAGAGGAGGAGGAGATGGGATTTAGACCCCGCCCTTCACTTGGAGTCTCAGAGCGGCTTACAACCTCCTTCCCCTTCCCTTCCCCTCCCCTGTGAGGGGGGGGGGCTGAGAGAGCTCTTTGGAGGACTGCCCTTGAGAGGACAGCTCTGAAAGAACTTGTGACTGACCCAAGGTCACCCCAGCAGCTGCATGTGGAGGAGTGGGGAATCGAACCCAGATTACAGTCCGCCGCTCTTAGCACAGAGGACTCCCATCCTGGCTGTATTCGAAGCAGTGAGCCCTGACTCCCGAAAGCTCCTCCCTTGCCACCAGTTGTGTTTGTCTTGAAGGTGCTCCTGGACGCTGGCTCTTTTCTTTTTATCTATATATGTAAACGGCCTGGACCTGGTCGAGGAAGAAAGGCAGCTAAGAAAGGTTTTGAATAAATAAATACGAAGAGGGGAAAAGGCAAGGCAACAAAACTAAGGCTGCACTCCCTGAGGGTCCTTTCCTGGGAGAATAAGCCCCCCTGAATCACATTAGGTGGGTCGCCCTGTTGGTCTGAAGCTGGTTTTGAGTCTGGAGCAGTGTTCCCTCTGAGCCGGACATCCTTAGGGTCGTTTCTTCCCACAAAAACCAGGATTCAACAGCAGAGACTTTTTGGACGCCTAAACAATGCCTAGGAAGAGGGGTTCTGTAGGAGAAAGATATGATCCCAGTCGCCCTTAGGGATGCCAGCCTCCAGATGGGACCTGGGGACCCCCTGGAATTCCAGCTCACCTGGAGGGGGGGCACACCCTGACACCGCCTCCCCATCTTGGGCCACTTTGCCAGATGCCTGGGTCCCTCCCTGCCCTCCCCCCCTCCTGGGAGAATGGCGACTGGGGTGGGGGGGAGTGGAGAAGGGGACCTTCTTTCCCCGGACCCTCACCCTGCCCTGCCTGTACGTGCTGGGGGGAGACGGCGTACTCCCTGACCGCCATTGGCTCGGCGGGCTTTGGAGTTTTGTGGACTGAATCCAGATTGGTGCCTCCGGGCTTCTGCCCTCTGAGTTAAGGATGAGACCACTTGGACCCGGGTGTCATTTTCACACAACCAGATCCATGTTGCAGGATTTTCTCTCCCCATCAGAGACACAAAACTGGAAAAACTCAGATCTTCCTTTTAAAAAAAAAATTATAATAGGATTTTTAAAAAACTGAAAAACCCAGAAACAACAACAAAAGGTTTTAAATAGCTTCCTTAAAAAAAATAAAACGAAATCACACCAGTTAGCAGTTAATAACCACTGCAGCCTTCAGAGAGTGTATTTTCCTTCATTTGTACCCACCCCCCCCCCGCTACCCAGTGGGCCGCTGACCTCCTTCTCCTCTCCTCTGATTTAGCCTCACAAGAACCCTGCGAGGGAGGTAAGGCTGAAAGGGCATGGCTGGCAGAGACATTTATCTTTGGTTGAGATCAGGAGATGCGTTTCTTCAGGAAGCTAGGCAGAGCGAAATATGGGCATTGAATCAGTTAATCCTACAATGACTGTGAAAATCAATGCTGAAATTTACCCAAGTACCTAGCATTGCTTATTAGCAAGTCATAGTTTTAAAGGCAAATCCCCTCTTCGGACCCCGTGGTCCGTGCGACTGGGCCCTTCCTTCAGAAGGAGAGACACAGACACGGCAGATACAGAAGAGCATTTTGATTGTACCAGCGAGTAGCTGAAAATCAATGCAAGAGTTCCTTTTGCTTCACATTTCCGTTCCGGGCAGCTGGAAGTTAATAAAATGCAATGGAATGTGTTCAATGTAATGAAAAAGTAGTCGAGGCAGCGGGCCGGAGGAGAGAGCCGGTCTTTTAGGGTATGCTGGAGGAGAAGATCTCAGGGCCTGCCCTTGGCTGAATTCGACAGGCGTTCCAATCCAGGAGATGTCAGCAACTCGTAGACAACTGCAGCGCTTATTGAAAAACAATTGGCAGACGGAGCCGAATTCCTCTCTGTCCTTCGCCATAGGCTTCAAGACTTCATGGTGGACTCACCTGTCTGCCTATCGGTCGCACAAACCCGAGGAAAGTTCTCCATGTTGTAGTGGTTAAGAGCGGCAGACCCTAATGTGGAGAGCCGGGTTTCAGTCCTCACTCCTCCTCCGAATGAAGCCTTCTGGGTGACCTTGGGCCAGTCCCAGTTCCCTCAGAACTCTCTCAGCCCCACCTGCCTCACAGGGTGTCTGTTGGGGGGAGAGGAAGGCAAGGCGATTGTAAGCCATTCTGAGACTCCTTAGAGTAGAGAAGAGGAGGGTATAAATTCCTCCTCATCTTCTCAGAACGTGGGCGAGGAATTCCCAAAGGACAACTGTCACAGCTTGGTTGCTCCCTGAAACTGTTAGGCCAGTCAAAAGGCCCTGACAGAGTCCAAGGAGTTGAGCCAAGGAGCAGACCCAACTGGTTCGAGGTGTCCACTTCTTCCCCTCACGTCAGAGGGTCCCGCCTGTTACCACCTCAGCTGATCATACATGGCCTGGCTTCCGTGTTGCAGCTCCTGGAGAGAAAGCGGAGAGACGTCAGTGGGGGGCACCCAGATGGGAACTATTCTGGGGGGTTTTGGTTTGTTTTCCTGAGCACCCTGCCTTGGGTCGCTGGCCTCCAGGTGGGGCCTGGTGATCCCCTGGAATTACAACTGAGCTCCAGACAACAGGGACCACTTCCCCTAGAGCAAATGGGTGGCTTTGGAGGGTGGCATTAATTTCTAATTTTTCCCCAAAGGCGCTCTCTTGCGATTGAATCGAAATCTTGTTTTAAACCCATAAAAGCTGCAAAGAGGGTTCCCCGTTTTACTATAGGGTGGTGGCATTCTGAACCACCGAGATCCCAAACCCCTTCCCCTCCCTAGGATCCACCCCCAAATCTCCAGGAAGTCCCCAACCCAGGATTGGCAATCCTTAGGGATGCCAGCCTCCAGGTGGGACCTGGGGATCCCCTGGAATTTCAGCTCATCTCCAGACTACAGAGATCAGCTCCCCCTGGAGAAAAGGGATGCTTTGGAGGGTGGACTCTGTGGCCTTGGACCCCACAGAGGTCCCTGTCCAACCCAGGTTCCACCCCCAAATCTCCAGGAGTTCCCCAGCCTGAAGCTGGCAACCCTAACCCCCACCCCCCACCTGTGGCTGGGGATGATGACCTGACAACCCGAATCTTTCTAATAGGGCTGATGCCATTCGTACTGGAAAGCGGAGTGTGATTGTGAAAGGGGAGCAAGTACTAACGGACATTTAAAATCTGATTCCTTTGCATCAAATGCAGATCATTTACATCTCCATGCATACAGCCCCTTCCTCTGACCCTCGGGCATATTCCAGAGTGCTTTGGGGGTCTTTCTGACCTTTTTTGGGGGGAAGACTCCACTTACCTCGTACGTGTGGTTGACCTCTGAAGAATTCACTGGCACGACCTGGTTCCGACACAGAAGACAAGAACATATAAGAACATCAGGAGAGCCCTGCTGGATCAGACCAGTGGTCCATTCAGTCCAGCCTCCTGTCTCACACAGTGGCCTCAACCAGTTCCTCTGGAGGGCCAACAACAGGACAGAGCGGCTAAGGCCTTCCCCGATGCCTCCTCCTGACTCTGGGATTCAGAGGATTTGTGCCTCTGAACATGGAGGTTCCCCTCAGTCATCGTGGCTAGCAGCCACTGATCGACCCAACCTCCATGAATCTATCTAATCCCCTTTCAAAGCTATCGATTCCTGTGGCCATTACTACATCTTCTGGCAGTAAATTACTACATCATCTGACATTTGAATCATTCTCTGTGTAAGGAAGTATTTCCTTCTCTCTGCTCTCAACTTACTGTTTCACTGCGTGCCCTCAAGTTCTAGTCTTCTGGGAGAGTGAGAAAAAGTTCTCTCCACCCCGTGCATAATTTTATAAACCTCTATCATGTCCCTCCATTTATCATCAACCACATTCAGAGGCATTCCAGCCTCTGAATCCCAGAGCCAGGAGGCAGCAGCCGACTTGTGGCAGCCATTTTGTGGCTGTGGCCCCACCATCACTGTGTCGAAATTCCCAAGGTGCCTGCCGGCTGGAAAACGACTGGGGAACCCCTACTCTAGACTGTACATTCACTGGGCCGAGATCTGGGCCTCCATTTTATATACCAACACCCCACCAAGGCCAGAATTGAAAGGAGGTGTCAGTGAGGCGAAAGCACTCACCCATCTGACTTAGCACATATGCGGCATCTTAATTTTAAACTGAAGGCTATTCAGGCGAATTAGCTACAGACACAGCTGTTTCGCAGGGGGAGCAGTCCAATTTAAACAAGAAGCCACGTGCTTCCAAAGTCCCACGGCCGAGGGTTGCCGCCGCACGGCCCCAGTGTTGAAATATGCTAACTAAATAAAAAGATAAAGCCTCAGCGCTGAAAAGAAAACGTTCATTAGCTTCCATCGTTCACCCCACATCTCACCTGTGCAGAAGGGTGCGTATTCTCATATACTGGAAAAGTTGGATTCATCTGCTTGGAACTCTTATTCCTCCGCCTTCGAGCACCTGAGAAAGAGCCAGAACACGCGGAAGTTGGGCCTGGTTGGGCTTTTGCAAGCACCATCCCTTCAGTCCTGAAAGGGTTAAGCTGAAGTTTCTGGAAGCTGATAACGGCAAGTTTTGCATAGAACCACTTTGGTGTAGAGTAGATTCTCCCCACCAAAAAAGGGAGAGGTTTCATTCTTAATGGGGATTGACTATTGAACAGACAACTGAAGATTGACTATTGGCGAATAAAGATACTGGAGGCAGGTCACGCTATTTGGCAAGTATACAAGGGGCAGAGCTTTTTGGGGGGGGGGACGGACTTCCATTCCTTCCTTCTTAGGGTCAGAGGGAAGAAAGAAACAACTGGGAGGAGATCAGAACGAGAAAGATGAGTTTGTTTCCCTCATTTTGAAGTAAACCTTTTGCTTAGAAGCTAAACAGATATGTGTCTGTGCTGCGTTATTCCGCTGCGCTTCATTTACTCTAAACAACACGGCTGTCCTAAGCGGCATCCCATCTAAATACGAACCAGGGCCGACCTTCCTTAGCATCTGAGCTACCAAGACTGGGCTAGCCAGGGCCACCCGGGCCAGCGTTACGCACTTCTAAGCCCCTTGACGGCAGAGGTGTCACTCCCCTAAGGACTGACTGCACGACAGCTCTAACGTTTTTATAAAAATTATTAAATCCTGCCTTGGCAGCCAAAAGGGCACCACAGCCGAAAGCACACCCATGAAGGACTGTAAGGACGATATCATGCTTTGGTCCCAGGCTTCCCGGTTCTCACTTACGGAAGAAGCAGTACAGCAGAGTTCCTGCCAGAGCCGCTACAGCCAAGGACCCGAGAACGATCGCAGCAATGGTTCCTGCAGCCAACGTGAAGTGCGGTTCTGCAATAAGAAATTATCTCTTCAGGGACTCGAGGGTGGAACGGCCCAGGCAACGAGGATCTGGACTTCTACATCCATCAGCGGCTACTGGACATGGTGACGAAGGGGAACCTCCAAATACCACTGGCAGGAGGCAACATCAGGGGAAGGCCTCACTCTCTGTGCCCTGTGGTTGCCCCTCCAGAGGAACTAGTTGGCTGCTGTGCAAGATGTGATCATGATGTCACTTCCTGCGCGACGTTGGCAATGTGGCCTGGGCCTTTCTCTTCTTCCATCTCTTCCTTCACCCATCCCCTGCCGGCTACCAGGATGGACCTGGCAACCTTAGTTCCCAGTAGGGCTGCCATGCCCCAGGTCCAGGCGGGGAGTTGCCCAGTTTTGGGGGCTTCTGCCCACTGCCAGTTAGCTGGGTCAGCTGGGGTGAGCAGCATAATTCAGTGAGTGGATTTACTCACCTGTCACGGCTATTTGACTAGGGTTGCTCATAGCACTGTACACCTGGTTCCTGGCCTCACATGTATATTCCCCCTCATCGTCTCTGCTGACATCAGGAATGGTGAGGGTTCGATTCTGCTCGGAAAGGACTGCCTTAGCAGGGACGGCTTTCCTATCCTTGTACCAGGAGATGGTGACCCCGGAGTGTTCAGAGGTGGTGCAGTCTAAGATGACGTCTGTGTGCTCTTCCACAAAGATCTCTGCAGGCCGCAGAATTGGTGGGAACAGCTTTTCTGGACACAGAACAGAAACGGGGGTCTGCATCCCGGTGCTTGTGTGGATGCAGGAGCTCAGCGGCGGAAGGCTTCTGTCATCCCGGGTCCACATCTGGCTTGGCATGCTTCTCAGGCACAAGGCTCCCCCTGGCCAAAGTGCCTATTCCATAGTCCAGTATAAGTGCCCTTCTCTTGGGAACACAGCTCTGTCCATAAGCATCAACTACGGGGGGGCTCAGGGGCGCAGGCCACCCCTGAAATTTCCCAGGGGGGAATGAGCCCCTTCGGCGAAATGGGGCACCCGCCCTCCACCGCCGTGCCTCCCCGCCTAGGTCCGGCTCCCCCCACCTGGCTCCTCTGAACCCACTCCCCTGAACCCACTTGCTCTCTCCTTCCCTTCCTCCCCGGGCTATCTGGGCGACTGCCGGGGCAACACTCTAGCAATCGCCCCAAAACTCTATGGCACCATAGAGTTTCGGGACGATTGCCAGAGCGTCGCCCTGGCAATGTGCTCGCCATGATGACGTCACTTCCGGGTGATGTCATCACACTGGGCAGTTGCCCAGACGGCCCTGGGAGGGCAGGAGGGAGCGAGTGGGTTCAGGGGAGCTGGGAGCCGGGCGGGGGGGAGGCTCTGGCAGTGGCGGAGACATCGTCCTGGCACGTGCCTGTGCACAAGAGCCCCCACCCCCCCGGGAAATTAAAAAGTCTACGCCCCTGGCTCTGTCTGTTGCCCTGGCACACTCTTTTCACTGCTCAGCAAGGCAGTCAGCTCTGAGAGTCTTTAATAATGCCGTCTGAAGTGGCTTCATGGCCACCCCTTTGTTTCACTGCTCTTCCACCGACCTCGTCACTGCCAGCACGACCCCATTGTCTCAGTGAGCTCAAGGGTAATGGATACTTGCTAAGCCAATGTTTCGGTTTCCCTGCCTCAGAGCGACAGTCCGCAGTTGCAAGGCGTGGCCGAGGGTTGCCAGGTCCTCCACAGCTACCGGTGGGGGGAGGGTACAGTTGCCAACTCCATGTTGGGAAATTCCTGGACATTTTGGAGTGGAGCGTGAGAAGGGCGGGGTTTGGGGAGGGGAGGGGCTTCAGTGGGGTGTAATACCACAGAGTCCACCTTCCAAAAAAAACATTTTCTCCAGGGAACTGATCTCTGTCGCCTGGGGATCGGCTGTAATCCCAGGAGATCTCCAGCCACCACCTGGAGACAGCTAGAGCTAAGAACAAAGGGGTCAGCACCATAATTCAGCTAGTGGGTTTACTCACCTGTCACGGCTATTTTACTAGGGTTGCTCAAGGCGCTGTTAGCCGGGTTCCAGGCCTGACATGTATACGTCCCCTCATCGTCTCGGCTGACGTCAGGGATGTGGAAGGTTCGGTTCCGCTCAGAAAGGAGTGACTTAGCCGGGATGGGTTTCCCATCCTTGAACCAGAAGACATCGACACTGGAGCTTTCAGAGGTATTACAGTTTAAGGTGACGTTTGCGTGCTCTTTCACAGAGAGATCTGCAGGCCACAGAACTGGCGGGAACAGCTTTTCTGGACACAAAAGAGAAAGAGGGGTCATACTCGGTGGGCCTCGAGGCCTCTGAAGGTGGGCACAGCCGCCCGATTAAGGAGCTCTACCATTAGACCACCCCTTAAGACAGGAGTTCGCTACCCCGGTCCGTTTGCTACCCCTAGAAATGCCTTCGAGAGCTCTCTGCGAGCACGCCAGGGTTGTCTAACTTAGCTCAAGGGGAAGGACAGGGGACCTTAGTGGGGGACACTGCCGTCCGGCCCACCCTCCAAAGCATCCATCTTCTCCACTATGCCACGTTGGCTCTGCCCTTCCTCCCTTGTACCCCCAATGGGCTCCAAGGGAGGGTGCGGTGAGGCTCTGCAGTCCCACTGAAGCCGGGTGTCCATGGCACAAACAGGAAGGAGACATGCATGATTCCTCCCGTGCTTCTCCAATATGCAAAGACCATCTCCCTCTCCCAAGTGGCCCCCCCTGCGGATTTCGCACCCTCCCCCAGTTTCTGCTTGGGCTACCTGGACAGCTCTAAAGGGAGGCTCCGTGTACCTATGAAGCTGCCTTATACTAAATCAGACCATCAAATTCGGTATTGCCTACTCAGACTGGCAGCAGCTCTCCAGGGTTTGGGGGAGGGGAGGGGAGGGACCTCTGCAGGGGATAACACCAGAGAATCCACCCTCCAAAGTAGCTGTGTTTTCCAAGGGAACTGATCTTGGTCCTCTGGAGATCAAGACCAATTTCCCACAAGCAGCTGTGCTGCCCTCGCTCTTCTGTTTGCCCCAGTTGCATTGGTCAATTTCACAGTATTTGCCGCGCAGCTGCATTTTGACCTGCAGCTTTTCCTGATTTCCCCTGCGTCTTCTTGATCCTTGTTTTTTGAGATGGAGAAGACACGGGGGGGAATCAGGAGGAGCTGTGGGTCAAAATGCAGCCGCACAGCAAATAGTGTGAAATTGATCAATGCAGCCGGGACAAACGGAAGAGTGACAATGGCACAGCTGCTTGTGGGAAATCGGCCCTACTGTGATAGCAGAAGATCTTCAGGTGCTACCTGGAGGTTGGCATCCATGAGTCAGTCTCATAAAATAAAAATGGGGTTTGGGTGAAGTCACTGGACCCTCAGAGGACATGTGCTCTATGTAAGCTTGCCAGATTGATTTCAGGAAGCAGAGAGGGATTTTGATTTTTCATTCAGAACTGCCAACTTTTGCTACGGATCTTCTCTAGCCCGTCCTGCCCACTATGCCAGCCAGGGCACATTGCTGAAGCTGCAGCCAACATTTATTTCCTTGAATGCAATTTTACATTCCTTGTGCATTCATGTGCGAATAAAACCAAATCCCTCGGTTAAGCAAACACAAACAACCCAAACTGGGATGATGCCAACTAACCTCACCACATGATAAGGCGACAGACCTGTTCAGCAACGTTTTTGAACATACCTATAAAGAAGGGGGGGGGTATTAATTCTCTATAAGACTGAAGTATTTGGGAAACCTTGTAAGCGAAACTTTAAAGTTTTGGGTGTAGGGCGGCTGAGTGCAGAATAAGATGATACAGAAAGGAATTTCAGCTCCCTGCACCGATGAGAAGTTACATACTAAAAAGCGCAGAATAAATGGTGGGGGTATTTAAGCTACTGTAATTAATTTGCACCATTTCTCCAGCTTTTCTCCAAGTGCCACACTTGAGTTGTTTTAGCATAAATGCAACCCCTTTCCTCCACTGAAGGTTTACTCTAGGCTTTCTGCTAAAGGGCTTTTCCACGTTTTCATTTTCCTTGCCTTAAATTGCCGTTTTTTCAGAGTTTTTTTTCTGTTCTGCACAATTTTTCCCTCTAGTGGTTGATTTGATATTACATCGGTTTATGTCAGGCATCTTTCCTTTTAATGCGGAACATAACCCAATGTAATATTGAGCTGACCAGAGGGAGCAAAACACGGGCAGAACAGAACCCCCCATCCCTGAGCAAACAGGAACTTACAAGCTAGGAGAATGAGACTGTGGAAGGGCCCAGAGCTAGTGACCTAAAGCTAAACTGTGAAAGCGAGCACAGGGCTACTTTTGGTTTCCCAGCTTCACCCTTCTGCTGGGGGAGGACTGGCCATTTAGGCCAACGGCAAACATTCTGCCGGGCCAGTGGCTGGGAGTGGAGCGTGAGAAGGGCGGGGTTTGGGGAGGGGAGGGGCTTCAGTGGGGTGTAATACCACAGAGTCCACCTTCCCAAAAAAACATTTTCTCCAGGGAACTGATCTCTGTCGCCTGGGGATCGGCTGTAATCCCAGAAGATCTCCAGCCACCACCTGGAGACAGCTAGAGCTAAGAACAAAGGGGTCAGCACCATAATTCAGCTAGTGGGTTTACTCACCTGTCACGGCTATTTTACTAGGGTTGCTCAAGGCGCTGTTAGCCGGGTTCCAGGCCTGACATGTATACGTCCCCTCATCGTCTCGGCTGACGTCAGGGATGTGGAAGGTTCGGTTCCGCTCAGAAAGGAGTGACTTAGCCGGGATGGGTTTCCCATCCTTGAACCAGAAGACATCGACACTGGAGCTTTCGGAGGTATTACAGTTTAAGGTGACGTTTGCGTGCTCTTTCACAGAGAGATCTGCAGGCCACAGAACTGGCGGGAACAGCTTTTCTGGACACAAAAGAGAAAGAGGGGTCATACTCGGTGGGCCTCGAGGCCTCTGAAGGTGGGCACAGCCGCCCGATTAAGGAGCTCTACCATTAGACCACCCCTTAAGACAGGAGTTCGCTACCCCGGTCCGTTTGCTACCCCTAGAAATGCCTTCGAGAGCTCTCTGCGAGCACGCCAGGGTTGTCTAACTTAGCTCAAGGGGAAGGACAGGGGACCTTAGTGGGGGAACAGCTTTTCTGGACACAAAACAGAAAGAGGGGTCATACTTGGTGGGCCTCGAGGCCTCTGAAGGTGGGCACAGCCGCCCGATTAAGGAGCTTTACCATTAGACCACCCCTTAAGACAGGAGTTCGCTACCCCGGTCCGTTTGCTACCCCTAGAAATGCCTTCGAGAGCTCTCTGCGAGCAAGCCAGGGTTGTCTAACTTAGCTCAAGGGGAAGGACAGGGGACCTTAGTGGGGGAACAGCTTTTCTGGACACAAAACAGAAAGAGGGGTCATACTTGGTGGGCCTCGAGGCCTCTGAAGGTGGGCACAGCCGCCCGATTAAGGAGCTCTACCATTAGACCACCCCTTAAGACAGGAGTTCGCTACCCCGGTCCGTTTGCTACCCCTAGAAATGCCTTCGAGAGCTCTCTGCGAGCACGCCAGGGTTGTCTAACTTAGCTCAAGGGGAAGGACAGGGGACCTTAGTGGGGGACACTGCCGTCCGGCCCACCCTCCAAAGCATCCATCTTCTCCACTATGCCACGTTGGCTCTGCCCTTCCTCCCTTGTACCCCCAATGGGCTCCAAGGGAGGGTGCGGTGAGGCTCTGCAGTCCCACTGAAGCCGGGTGTCCATGGCAGAAACAGGAAGGAGACATGCATGATTCCTCCCGTGCTTCTCCAATATGCAAAGACCATCTCCCTCTCCCAAGTGGCCCCCCCTGCGGATTTCGCACCCTCCCCCAGTTTCTGCTTGGGCTACCTGGACAGCTCTAAAGGGAGGCTCCGTGTACCTATGAAGCTGCCTTATACTAAATCAGACCATCAAATTCGGTATTGCCTACTCAGACTGGCAGCAGCTCTCCAGGGTTTGGGGGAGGGGAGGGGAGGGACCTCTGCAGGGGATAACACCAGAGAATCCACCCTCCAAAGTAGCTGTGTTTTCCAAGGGAACTGATCTTGGTCCTCTGGAGATCAAGACCAATTTCCCACAAGCAGCTGTGCTGCCCTCGCTCTTCTGTTTGCCCCAGTTGCATTGGTCAATTTCACAGTATTTGCCGCGCAGCTGCATTTTGACCTGCAGCTTTTCCTGATTTCCCCTGCGTCTTCTTGATCCTTGTTTTTTGAGATGGAGAAGACACGGGGGGGAATCAGGAGGAGCTGTGGGTCAAAATGCAGCCGCACAGCAAATAGTGTGAAATTGATCAATGCAGCCGGGACAAACGGAAGAGTGACAATGGCACAGCTGCTTGTGGGAAATCGGCCCTACTGTGATAGCAGAAGATCTTCAGGTGCTACCTGGAGGTTGGCATCCATGAGTCAGTCTCATAAAATAAAAATGGGGTTTGGGTGAAGTCACTGGACCCTCAGAGGACATGTGCTCTATGTAAGCTTGCCAGATTGATTTCAGGAAGCAGAGAGGGATTTTGATTTTTCATTCAGAACTGCCAACTTTTGCTACGGATCTTCTCTAGCCCGTCCTGCCCACTATGCCAGCCAGGGCACATTGCTGAAGCTGCAGCCAACATTTATTTCCTTGAATGCAATTTTACATTCCTTGTGCATTCATGTGCGAATAAAACCAAATCCCTCGGTTAAGCAAACACAAACAACCCAAACTGGGATGATGCCAACTAACCTCACCACATGATAAGGCGACAGACCTGTTCAGCAACATTTTTGAACATACCTATAAAGAAGGGGGGGGGGGTATTAATTCTCTATAAGACTGAAGTATTTGGGAAACCTTGTAAGCGAAACTTTAAAGTTTTGGGTGTAGGGCGGCTGAGTGCAGAATAAGATGATACAGAAAGGAATTTCAGCTCCCTGCACCGATGAGAAGTTACATACTAAAAAGCGCAGAATAAATGGTGGGGGTATTTAAGCTACTGTAATTAATTTGCACCATTTCTCCAGCTTTTCTCCAAGTGCCACACTTGAGTTGTTTTAGCATAAATGCAACCCCTTTCCTCCACTGAAGGTTTACTCTAGGCTTTCTGCTAAAGGGCTTTTCCACGTTTTCATTTTCCTTGCCTTAAATTGCCGTTTTTTCAGAGTTTTTTTTCTGTTCTGCACAATTTTTCCCTCTAGTGGTTGATTTGATATTACATCGGTTTATGTCAGGCATCTTTCCTTTTAATGCGGAACAAAACCCAATGTAATATTGAGCTGACCAGAGGGAGCAAAACACGGGCAGAACAGAACCCCCCACCCCTGAGCAAACAGGAACTTACAAGCTAGGAGAATGAGACTGTGGAAGAGCCCAGAGCTAGTGACCTAAAGCTAAACTGTGAAAGCGAGCACAGGGCTACTTTTGGTTTCCCAGCTTCACCCTTCTGCTGGGGGAGGACTGGCCATTTAGGCCAACGGCAAACATTCTGCCGGGCCAGTGGCTGGGGGGCTGCCCCTCCCTGCTGCGGGCACATGAGGGGGAGGGAGCCACTTTTGACAAGACCCCTTCTCACAGAGAAAAGGGGGGGGGAGCTGCCACCATAGCTGGTGGCAGCTCCGCCCCGAACAGGACTGGGGCTGCATGGCAGATGGGTCCCACTGCTTCAAGCTTGCGGGAGCCAGAGACCCCTGCCTAACCCATGCAAGGTGCACAAGAGCAGCCCCCACCCCTTACAGTGTGGCTGAGAACAAGCCAAACAGGCATCGCGGCGATTCTTCTCCTTCCCCATCCCCTCTTCCACCTGCCCTCCTTCTCTGGGGCTGTTCTGGCCTCCCAGCTGCCCCCCGCTCATTGGAAGGCCCTTCAGCCTGCTCTGGACAGGTTAAGGGGTCAGAATACCTGAAAGATAAGAAACAGTGAACAAACCAGGAGCCTGAGGGGTGAGGTTTGGGGAGGGGAGGGACTTCAGTGGGGCAGAATGCCAGAGAGTCCACCAAAGCAGCCATTTTCTCCAGGAGGGACTGATCCCTGTCGCCTGGTGATCAGTTGTCATAGCGGGAGATCTCCAGCCCCCACCTGGAGGCTGGCAACAACCCTATGTGTTCTTTCTGTCTCCCCATTCGTCAGCACTAACAATGGATGGGAGCCACAATGGATGGGTTTTCCCAGAAGCAGTGCTGCCCTTCAGTTGGCGCTTCCGAGAAATCCTCCTGAGGCCGAGCGGAGGAGAATTGCTCTGAATTAGAGGTTAAATCTACGAAAGCCAAGAAACAGTGCACAAACCATACCTAAGACTTCTAGGTGCACACGCCCCGTTTCAGGACCACCAATGACACCCTTTGACACGACATAATTTCCGGAGTCGTTCAGCATCAGACTCCTGATGTGCAGGGAACAGCCTGGGCCTCCGGTCTCCCGCCCAGTGAAGCCTGGACCGTTCTGCTGCTCAGGAAGTGTTGGAATATACGTAAAGATCCGGTTTGCTTCAGCTAGTTCTCCTCGAAACCACTGACATAGAATAAAGTTCGGGTTTCCTCCTGGAGTCAGAGTGACGTCCTGTCCTTCCAGCGGCTGTGATGGTTCCACCGTAACAGTAATATTCTGGGCCTGGGTTAGCAGGAAGCCGGAACTCAGGATGGCGGCTGAGTGGAGGGGGGAGGGGAGAGAGCAATTTGATTTGCTTGTTTATTTAAAACGTCTATTAGCCACCTTGCTCCGTTGCAGAACTCAAGGCGGCTTACGATATACATAAACCAACAATTATGATCAAGAATGCCTCCCACCCCCCCTGGAGAGTTTAAAAAGAGATTCAAGCTGCAGATGGGGGGGGGCCTTCCCTGACTGCATCCATACAAAAATAATGCATTTTCGGCACATAGAAAACTAGCACTGCGCCTTCTTCCCTGACAACTAGTTCTCTATGTGCGGGATATCCACCATATTTCCTTCACCTCTGCTCTGCAGTGCGTCAGTGCTGTTATTTTAGCTTCTTTTCACAAGACATCAAAAACATAAGAAAATCAGAACAATAGTCCATCTAGTCCAGCATCCTGTCTCACACAGTGGCTGACTAATTCCTCTGGATGGCTAACAACAGGGCATGGAGGCTGAGGCCTTCATAAGATCATAAGAAGAGCCCTGCTGGATCAGACCAGTGAGGGTCCATCCAGTCCAGCATCCTGTCTCACGCAGTGGCTAGCCAGTTCCTCTGAAAGGCTCACAACAGGGCATAGGGGCCGAGGCCTTTCCCTGATGTTGCCTCCTGGCTCTGGGATTCAGAGGCTTAGTGCCTCTGAATGTGGAGGTTCCACAGCCACCATAGCTAGTAGCCACTGATAGACTCATCCTCCATGAATCAATACCTCACCCCCTTTTAAAGCTACTTACTCCTGTGGCCATCACCATGTCCTCTGGTAGAGAATTCCAAATTTGAATCCCTCTCTGTGTAAAGTAGTATTTCCTTTTGTCTGTCCTGAACCTACGGCCCGTCGGCTTCACTGAGAGGAAGAAAAAGTTCTCTTTGTCTGCTCTCTCCACCCTGTGCCCCCCCCCCCCCCATGCATAATTTTCCCCTAGGGCTTCCTGGCAGGATTAGCTCAGTTGCCCTACACTTTCCACCTGAGGAGCAGGACACAAAAGGGGGAATCCCCTTCAGTGAAAGAGGAACCACACCCGGGGATTTCTCGGAATGGAGCAACAATGATGTTGACACCCCCAGGGTGACACCACGGATACAACCCCATCTGGGCCAGCTTTTTGCAAAAGAAATGAAAGGTCCGGCAGCACAAACACTGCCAATCCATGCTGAACCAAAGCACGAAATATCTAGCCCCTTTTCCCGCTGCTTTCTTAGAAGATTCCTTCCTTCCTTCCTTCCTTCCTTCCTTCCTCTCTTTATATTAAATATAATTATCAATATCTGTTTTTACCCCTTTCATTTTTCATTTTTGGCAGTCTGATTTAATGTTAATAAAAAGAAAATCTGCATCTTATCCAATGAAAACACGTGGGTGATATTTGTTCATGTCTTGTGGCTCTCAAACATCTGACGGTTTGTTCTAAGTGGGAGCAAGTTTGGCCACCCCTGGTTTAAAGGAACAAATAGCCGGCTATATCTCAGGCCCGTCCTAGGCCGGATCAACAGCTGGTCCGAGGCCTCAGAGCGAGGGCAAGGGACTAAGGGGTGTGTGTGGCTTCGGCCATTCCCCAACTTCATGCCCAGAGACAGGAAGAGGAAATGAGAGGACAGCAACGGGGCCTCCTGAATTGTCTCCCCTGTTCAAGTAGCCCCGGGCCATATCATAGCTGACGAGGGAACCAAAACTTGCAGCTGCAACAAGTGGAAAGGCTCAAGAGAACGGGGTAGTTCTCACGGCAGGAGATGTTCCAAACCCACGGCAGGAGATGTTCCCAGCAAGAAGTCACTCCTCTGGTTTTTGTGACGCATCCTGTGGCCTGCTTAGTCCACAGCCGTCCAGTGGAAGCCAGGTCGCTTTCATGGCTAGGATAGATTTAGAAGAACCAGGGTTGCCATCTCTCGCTTTGGAACTTCCTAGAGATTTTGGGGCAGTACTTCAGACAGGCGGAGTCTGGGGAGGGAGGCCGGTCACGGAATCTCTCCTCCAGAGGATCTGCTGCAGGGAAACTCCGGGTTTGGAGGCAGCCCACCTCCCGCAGCTGCTAGGATCCACCTGCCCTGCCTGAGGGATCCCCGAGGCATTTAGTCAGTCCCTCTGGCCAACAGGATGCTGGATTAAAAAAGACCAGCGGGTGATATCTGCAGGCCCCTCAGGGTTGCCAGCTCCAGGCTGGGAAACTGCTGGAGATTTGGGGGTGGAGCCTGGGGAGGGCAGGGACCTCGGTGAAAGACAGGGCCCCAGAGTCCCCCCTCCTCCAAAGCAGCCCTTTCCTCCAGGGGGGCTGATCTCCGTCGTTTCGAGAGGAGCTTTAATTCCGGGGGATCCCCAGGTCCCCCCCCCCCCCCGCAGGCTCCCGATCCCTCTTACCCGCGAGGAGCGCCGCCGGCCAGAAGCTCCGCCGCCCTGGGGATCCCCACGTCGGGCCCCGTTGCCGCTGCTCCTCCTGCCGCCTCCCCATCCTGGTCCCTGGGGCGGCTCTCTGCCTTCCTTCTTGCTAACCCCCGGGCGGGAGCCCCCGGTCCGATGGGCCACGACGGGAGGCGGAGGGCCTCTTCTTCTTCTTCTTCCCCGGCCCGGAAAGCCTCCCTCCCTCCCTCCCTCCCCAGGGCAGGCGAGCGGCGCCGTCGAAAGAGGAACCAGGAAAGACAGAGAGGGAGGGCGCGGCGGGAGGGGCGCGGCCCGGAGGAGCCCGGGAAGGTTGCCAACTCTGGGCCAGCGGGTTCCGGGAGATTGGGGGGGGCGGGGTGGAGCCTGAGGAGGGCAAAGTTGGGGGCGGGGGACAGAGTCTACCCTCCGAAGCAGACAAGTTCTCCAGGAGGGGGAGGGGGACGGTGGGGAGGAGGAGGAAGAGGAAGAAGAGGAGGAGGAGATGGGATTTAGACCCCGCCCTTCACTTGGAGTCTCAGAGCGGCTTACAACCTCCTTCCCCTTCCCTTCCCCTCCCCTGTGAGGGGGGGGGGCTGAGAGAGCTCTTTGGAGGACTGCCCTTGAGAGGACAGCTCTGAAAGAACTTGTGACTGACCCAAGGTCACCCCAGCAGCTGCATGTGGAGGAGTGGGGAATCGAACCCAGAATACAGTCCGCCGCTCTTAGCACAGAGGACTCCCATCCTGGCTGTATTCGAAGCAGTGAGCCCCGACTCCCGAAAGCTCCTCCCTCGCCACCAGTTGTGTTTGTCTTGAAGGTGCTCCTGGACGCTGGCTCTTTTCTTTTTATCTATATATGTAAACGGCCTGGACCTGGTCGAGGAAGAAAGGCAGCTAAGAAAGGGTTTGAATAAATAAATACGAAGAGGGGGAAAGGCAAGGCAACAAAACTAAGGCTGCACTCCCTGAGGGTCCTTTCCTGGGAGAATAAGCCCCCCTGAATCACATTAGGTGGGTCGCCCTGTTGGTCTGAAGCTGGTTTTGAGTCTGGAGCAGTGTTCCCTCTGAGCCGGACATCCTTAGGGTCGTTTCTTCCCACAAAAACCAGGATTCAACAGCAGAGACTTTTTGGACGCCTAAACAATGCCTAGGAAGAGGGGTTCTGTAGGAGAAAGATATGATCCCAGTCGCCCTTAGGGATGCCAGCCTCCAGATGGGACCTGGGGACCCCCTGGAATTCCAGCTCACCTGGAGGGGGGGCACACCCTGACACCGCCTCCCCATCTTGGGCCACTTTGCCAGATGCCTGGGTCCCTCCCTGCCCTCCCCCCCTCCTGGGAGAATGGCGACTGGGGTGGGGGGGAGTGGAGAAGGGGACCTTCTTTCCCCGGACCCTCACCCTGCCCTGCCTGTACGTGCTGGGGGGAGACGGGGTACTCCCTGACCGCCATTGGCTCGGCGGGCTTTGGAGTTTTGCCGACTGAATCCAGATTGGTGCCTCCGGGCTTCTGCCCTCTGAGTTAAGGATGAGACCACTTGGACCCGGGTGTCATTTTCACACAACCAGATCCATGTTGCAGGATTTTCTCTCCCCATCAGAGACACAAAACTGGAAAAACTCAGATCTTCCTTTTTAAAAAAAAATTACAATAGGATTTTTAAAAAACTGAAAAACCCAGAAACAACAACAAAAGGTTTTAAATAGCTTCCTTAAAAAAAATAAAACGAAATCACACCAGTTAGCAGTTAATAACCACTGCAGCCTTCAGAGAGTGTATTTTCCTTCATTTGTACCCACCACCCCCCGCCACCCAGTGCGCCACTGACCTCCTTCTCCTCTCCTCTGATTTAGCCTCACAAGAACCCTGCGAGGGAGGTAAGGCTGAAAGGGCATGGCTGGCAGAGACATTTATCTTTGGTTGAGATCAGGAGATGCGTTTCTTCAGGAAGCTAGGCAGAGCGAAATATGGGCATTGAATCAGTTAATCCTACAATGACTGTGAAAATCAATGCTGAAATTTACCCAAGTACCTAGCATTGCTTTTTAGCAAGTCATAGTTTTAAAGGCAAATCCCCTCTTCGGACCCCGTGGTCCGTGCGACTGGGCCCTTCCTTCAGAAGGAGAGACACAGACACGGCAGATACAGAAGAGCATTTTGATTGTACCAGCGAGTAGCTGAAAATCAATGCAAGAGTTCCTTTTGCTTCACATTTCCGTTCCGGGCAGCTGGAAGTTAATAAAATGCAATGGAATGTGTTCAATGTAATGAAAAAGTAGTCGAGGCAGCGGGCCGGAGGAGAGAGCCGGTCTTTTAGGGTATGCTGGAGGAGAAGATCTCAGGGCCTGCCCTTGGCTGAATTCGACAGGCGTTCCAATCCAGGAGATGTCAGCAACTCGTAGACAACTGCAGCGCTTATTGAAAAACAATTGGCAGACGGAGCCGAATTCCTCTCTGTCCTTCGCCATAGGCTTCAAGACTTCATGGTGGACTCACCTGTCTGCCTATCGGTCGCACAAACCCGAGGAAAGTTCTCCATGTTGTAGTGGTTAAGAGCGGCAGACCCTAATGTGGAGAGCCGGGTTTCAGTCCTCACTCCTCCTCCGAATGAAGCCTTCTGGGTGACCTTGGGCCAGTCCCAGTTCCCTCAGAACTCTCTCAGCCCCACCTGCCTCACAGGGTGTCTGTTGGGGGGAGAGGAAGGCGAGGCGATTGTAAGCCATTTTGAGACTCCTTAGAGTAGAGAAGAGGAGGGTATAAATTCCTCCTCATCTTCTCGGAACGTGGGCGAGGAATTCCCAAAGGACAACTGTCACAGCTTGGTTGCTCCCTGAAACTGTTAGGCCAGTCAAAAGGCCCTGACAGAGTCCAAGGAGTTGAGCCAAGGAGCAGACCCAACTGGTTCGAGGTGTCCACTTCTTCCCCTCACGTCAGAGGGTCCCGCCTGTTACCACCTCAGCTGATCATACATGGCCTGGCTTCCGTGTTGCAGCTCCTGGAGACAAAGCGGAGAGACGTCAGTGGGGGGCACCCAGATGGGAACTTTTCTGGGGGGGTTTGTTTTGTTTTCCTGAGCACCCTGCCTTGGGTCGCTGGCCTCCAGGTGGGGCCTGGTGATCCCCTGGAATTACAACTGACCTCCAGACAACAGGGACCACTTCCCCTAGAGCAAATAGGTGGCTTTGGAGGGTGGCATTAATTTCTAATTTTTCCCCAAAGGCGCTCTCTTGCGATTGAATCGAAAGCTTGTTTTAAACCCATAAAAGCTGCAAAGAGGGTTCCCCGTTTTACTATAGGGTGGTGGCATTCTGAACCACCGAGATCCCAAACCCCTTCCCCTCCCTAGGATCCACCCCCAAATCTCCAGGAAGTCCCCAACCCAGGATTGGCAATCCTTAGGGATGCCAGCCTCCAGGTGGGACCTGGGGATCCCCTGGAATTTCAGCTCATCTCCAGACTACAGAGATCAGCTCCCCCTGGAGAAAAGGGATGCTTTGGAGGGTGGACTCTATAGCACTGGACCCCACAGAGGTCCCTGTCCAACCCAGGTTCCACCCCCAAATCTCCAGGAGTTCCCCAGCCTGAAGCTGGCAACCCTAACCCCCACCCCCCACCTGTGGCTGGGGATGATGACCTGACAACCCGAATCTTTCTGATAGGGCTGATGCCATTCGTACTGGAAAGCGGAGTGTGATTGTGAAAGGGGAGCAAGTACTAACGGACATTTTAAATCTGATTCCTTTGCATCAAATGCAGATCATTTACATCTCCATGCATACAGCCCCTTCCTCTGACCCTCGGGCATATTCCAGAGTGCTTTGGGGGTCTTTCTGACCTTTTTGGGGGGGAAGACTCCACTTACCTCGTACGTGTGGTTGACCTCTGAAGAATTCACTGGCACGACCTGGTTCCGACACAGAAGACAAGAACATATAAGAACATCAGGAGAGCCCTGCTGGATCAGACCAGTGGTCCATTCAGTCCAGCCTCCTGTCTCACACAGTGGCCTCAACCAGTTCCTCTGGAGGGCCAACAACAGGACAGAGCGGCTAAGGCCTTCCCCGATGCCTCCTCCTGACTCTGGGATTCAGAGGATTTGTGCCTCTGAACATGGAGGTTCCCCTCAGTCATCGTGGCTAGCAGCCACTGATCGACCCAACCTCCATGAATCTATCTAATCCCCTTTCAAAGCTATCGATTCCTGTGGCCATTACTACATCTTCTGGCAGTAAATTACTACATCATCTGACATTTGAATCATTCTCTGTGTAAGGAAGTATTTCCTTCTCTCTGCTCTCAACTTACTGTTTCACTGCGTGCCCTCAAGTTCTAGTCTTCTGGGAGAGTGAAAAAAAGTTCTCTCCACCCCGTGCATAATTTTATAAACCTCTATCATGTCCCTCCATTTATCATCAACCACATTCAGAGGCATTCCAGCCTCTGAATCCCAGAGCCAGGAGGCAGCAGCCAACTTGTGGCAGCCATTTTGTGGCTGTGGCCCCACCATCACTGTGTCGAAATTCCCAAGGTGCCTGCCGGCTGGAAAACAACTGGGGAACCCCTACTCTAGACTGTACATTCACTGGGCCGAGATCTGGGCCTCCATTTTATATACCAACACCCCACCAAGGCCAGAATTGAAAGGAGGTGTCAGTGAGGCGAAAGCACTCACCCATCTGACTTAGCACATATGCGGCATCTTAATTTTAAACTGAAGGCTATTCAGGCGAATTAGCTACAGACACAGCTGTTTCGCAGGGGGAGCAGTCCAATTTAAACAAGAAGCCACGTGCTTCCAAAGTCCCATGGCCGAGGGTTGCCGCCGCACGGCCCCAGTGTTGAAATATGCTAACTAAATAAAAAGATAGAGCCTCAGCGCTGAAAAGAAAACGTTCATTAGCTTCCATCGTTCACCCCACATCTCACCTGTGCAGAAGGGCGTGTATTCTCATATACTGGAAAAGTTGGATTCATCTGCTTGGAACTCTTATTCCTCCGCCTTCGAGCACCTGAGAAAGAGCCAGAACACGCGGAAGTTGGGCCAGGTTGGGCTTTTGCAAGCACCATCCCTTCAGTCCTGAAAGGGTTAAGCTGAAGTTTCTGGAAGCTGATAACGGCAAGTTTTGCATAGAACCACTTTGGTGTAGAGTAGATTCTCCCCACCAAAAAAGGGAGAGGTTTCATTCTTAATGGGGTGACCTGAAGATTGACTATTGGCGAATAAAGATACTGGAGGCAGGTCACGCTATTCGGCAAGTATACAAGGGGCAGAGCTTTTTTGGGGGGGGGGCGGACTTCCATTCCTTCCTTCTTAGGGTCAGAGGGAAGAAAGAAACAACTGGGAGGAGATCAGAACGAGAAAGATGAGTTTGTTTCCCTCATTTTGAAGTAAACCTTTTGCTTAGAAGCTAAACAGATATGTGTCTGTGCTGCGTTATTCCGCTGCGCTTCATTTACTCTAAACAACACGGCTGTCCTAAGCGGCATCCCATCTAAATACGAACCAGGGCCGACCTTCCTTAGCATCTGAGCTACCAAGACTGGGCTAGCCAGGGCCACCCGGGCCAGCGTTACGCACTTCTAAGCCCGTTGACGGCAGAGGTGTCACTCCCCTAAGGACTGACTGCACGACAGCTCTAACGTTTTTATAAAAATTATTAAATCCTGCCTTGGCAGCCAAAAGGGCACCACAGCCGAAAGCACACCCATGAAGGACTGTAAGGACGATATCATGCTTTGGTCCCAGGCTTCCCGGTTCTCACTTACGGAAGAAGCAGTACAGCAGAGTTCCTGCCAGAGCCGCTACAGCCAAGGACCCGAGAACGATCGCAGCAATGGTTCCTGCAGCCAACGTGAAGTGCGGTTCTGCAATAAGAAATTATCTCTTCAGGGACTCGAGGGTGGAACGGCCCAGGCAACGAGGATCTGGACTTCTACATCCATCAGTGGCTACTGGACATGGTGACGAAGGGGAACCTCCAAATACCACTGGCAGGAGGCAACATCAGGGGAAGGCCTCACTCTCTGTGCCCTGTGGTTGCCCCTCCAGAGGAACTGGTTGGCCACTGTGCAAGATGTGATGATGATGTCACTTCCTGCGCGACGTTGGCAATGTGGCCTGGGCCTTTCTCTTCTTCCATCTCTTCCTTCACCCATCTCCTGCCGGCTACCAGGATGGACCTGGCAACCTTAGTTCCCAGTAGGGCTGCCATGCCCCAGGTCCAGGCGGGGAGTTGCCCAGTTTTGGGGGCTTCTGCCCACTGCCAGTTAGCTGGGTCAGCTGGGGTGAGCAGCATAATTCAGTGAGTGGATTTACTCACCTGTCACGGCTATTTGACTAGGGTTGCTCATAGCACTGTACACCTGGTTCCTGGCCTCACATGTATATTCCCCCTCATCGTCTCTGCTGACATCAGGAATGGTGAGGGTTCGATTCTGCTCGGAAAGGACTGCCTTAGCAGGGACGGCTTTCCTATCCTTGTACCAGGAGATGGTGACCCCGGAGTGTTCAGAGGTGGTGCAGTCTAAGGTGACGTCTGTGTGCTCTTCCACAAAGATCTCTGCAGGCCGCAGAATTGGCGGGAACAGCTTTTCTGGACACAGAACAGAAACGGGGGTCTGCATCCCGGTGCTTGTGTGGATGCAGGAGCTCAGCGGCGGAAGGCTTCTGTCGTCCCGGGTCCACATCTGGCTTGGCATGCTTCTCAGGCACAAGGCTCCCCCTGGCCAAAGTGCCTATTCCATAGTCCAGTATAAGTGCCCTTCTCTTGGGAACACAGCTCTGTCCATAAGCATCAACTACGGGGGGGCTCAGGGGCGCAGGCCACCCCTGAAATTTCCCAGGGGGGAATGAGCCCCTTCGGCGAAATGGGGCACCCGCCCTCCACCGCCGTGCCTCCCCGCCTAGGTCCGGCTCCCCCCACCCGGCTCCTCTGAACCCACTCCCCTGAACCCACTTGCTCTCTCCTTCCCTTCCTCTCCGGGCTATCTGGGCGACTGCCGGGGCAACACTCTAGCAATCGCCCCAAAACTCTATGGCACCATAGAGTTTCGGGACGATTGCCAGAGCGTCGCCCTGGCAATGTGCTCGCCATGATGACGTCACTTCCGGGTGACGTCATCACACTGGGCAGTTGCCCAGACGGCCCTGGGAGGGCAGGAGGGAGCGAGTGGGTTCAGGGGAGCTGGGAGCCGGGCGGGGGGGAGGCTCTGGCAGTGGCGGGGACATCGTCCTGGCACGTGCCTGTGCACAAGAGCCCCCACCCCCCCGGGAAATTAAAAAGTCTACGCCCCTGGCTCTGTCTGTTGCCCCGGCACACTCTTTTCACTGCTCAGCAAGGCAGTCAGATCTGAGAGTCTTTAATAATGCTTCATGGCCACCCCTTTGTTTCACTGCTCTTCCACCGACCTCGTCACTGCCAGCACGACCCCATTGTCTCAGTGAGCTCAAGGGTAATGGATACTTGCTAAGCCAATGTTTCGGTTTCCCTGCCTCAGAGCGACAGACCGCAGTTGCAAGGCGTGGCCGAGGGTTGCCAGGTCCTCCACAGCTACCGGTGGAGGGAGGGTACAGTTGCCAACTCCATGTTGGGAAATTCCTGGACATTTTGGAGTGGCCACAGAACTAGCGGGAACAGCTTTTCTGGACACAAAACAGAAAGAGGGGTCATACTTGGTGGGCCTCGAGGCCTCTGAAGGTGGGCACAGCCGCCCGATTAAGGAGCTCTACCATTAGACCACACCTTAAGACAGGAGTTCGCTACCCCGGTCCGTTTGCTACCCCTAGAAATGCCTTCGAGAGCTCTCTGCGAGCACGCCAGGGTTGTCTAACTTAGCTCAAGGGGAAGGACAGGGGACCTTAGTGGGGGACACTGCCGTCCGGCCCACCCTCCAAAGCATCCATCTTCTCCACTATGCCACGTTGGCTCTGCCCTTCCTCCCTTGTACCCCCAATGGGCTCCAAGGGAGGGTGCGGTGAGGCTCTGCAGTCCCACTGAAGCCGGGTGTCCATGGCACAAACAGGAAGGAGACATGCACGATTCCTCCCGTGCTTCTCCAATATGCAAATATGCAAAGACCATCTCCCTCTCCCAAGTGGCCCCCCCTGCGGATTTCGCACCCTCCCCCAGTTTCTGCTTGGGCTACCTGGACAGCTCTAAAGGGAGGCTCCGTGTACCTATGAAGCTGCCTTATACTAAATCAGACCATCAAATTCGGTATTGCCTACTCAGACTGGCAGCAGCTCTCCAGGGTTTGGGGGAGGGGAGGGACCTCTGCAGGGGATAACACCAGAGAATCCACCCTCCAAAGTAGCTGTGTTTTCCAAGGGAACTGATCTTGGTCCTCTGGAGATCAAGACCAATTTCCCACAAGCAGCTGTGCTGCCCTCGCTCTTCTGTTTGCCCCAGTTGCATTGGTCAATTTCACACTATTTGCCGCGCAGCTGCATTTTGACCTGCAGCTTTTCCTGATTTCCCCTGCGTCTTCTTGATCCTTGTTTTTTGAGATGGAGAAGACACGGGGGGAATCAGGAGGAGCTGTGGGTCAAAATGCAGCCGCACAGCAAATAGTGTGAAATTGATCAATGCAGCCGGGACAAACGGAAGAGTGACAATGGCACAGCTGCTTGTGGGAAATCGGCCCTACTGTGATAGCAGAAGATCTTCAGGTGCTACCTGGAGGTTGGCATCCATGAGTCAGTCTCATAAAATAAAAATGGGGTTTGGGTGAAGTCACTGGACCCTCAGAGGACATGTGCTCTATGTAAGCTTGCCAGATTGATTTCAGGAAGCAGAGAGGGATTTTGATTTTTCATTCAGAACTGCCAACTTTTGCTACGGATCTTCTCTAGCCCGCCCTGCCCACTATGCCAGCCAGGGCACATTGCTGAAGCTGCAGCCAACATTTATTTCCTTGATTGCAATTTTACATTCCTTGTGCATTCATGTGCGAATAAAACCAAATCCCTCGGTTAAGCAAACACAAACAACCCAAACTGGGATGATGCCAACTAACCTCACCACATGATAAGGCGACAGACCTGTTCAGCAACGTTTTTGAACATACCTATAAAGAAGGGGGGGGGTATTAATTCTCTATAAGACTGAAGTATTTGGGAAACCTTGTAAGGGAAACTTTAAAGTTTTGGGTGTAGGGCGGCTGAGTGCAGAATAAGATGATACAGAAAGGAATTTCAGCTCCCTGCACCGATGAGAAGTTACATACTAAAAAGCGCAGAATAAATGGTGGGGGTATTTAAGCTACTGTAATTAATTTGCACCATTTCTCCAGCTTTTCTCCAAGTGCCACATTTGAGTTGTTTTAGCATAAATGCAACCCCTTTCCTCCACTGAAGGTTTACTCTAGGCTTTCTGCTAAAGGGCTTTTCCACGTTTTCATTTTCCTTGCCTTAAATTCCCGTTTTTTCAGAGTTTTTTTTCTGTTCTGCACAATTTTTCCCTCTAGTGGTTGATTTGATATTACATCGGTTTATGTCAGGCATCTTTCCTTTTAATGCGGAACATAACCCAATGTAATATTGAGCTGACCAGAGGGAGCAAAACACGGGCAGAACAGAACCCCCCACCCCTGAGCAAACAGGAACTTACAAGCTAGGAGAATGAGACTGTGGAAGAGCCCAGAGCTAGTGACCTAAAGCTAAACTGTGAAAGCGAGCACAGGGCTACTTTTGGTTTCCCAGCTTCACCCTTCTGCTGGGGGAGGACTGGCCATTTAGGCCAACGGCAAACATTCTGCCGGGCCAGTGGCTGGGGGGCTGCCCCTCCCTGCTGCGGGCACATGAGGGGGAGGGAGCCACTTTTGACAAGACCCCTTCTCACAGACAAAGGGGGGGGGAGCTGCCACCATAGCTGCCAGGTAGCCACCTCCGCCCCGAACAGGACTGGGGCTGCATGGCAGATGGGTCCCACTGCTTCAAGCTTGCGGGAGCCAGAGACCCCTGCCTAACCCATGCAAGGTGCACAAGAGCAGCCCCCACCCCTTACAATGTGGCTGAGAACAAGCCAAACAGGCATCGCGGCGATTCTTCTCCTTCCCCATCCCCTCTTCCACCTGCCCTCCTTCTCTGGGGCTGTTCTGGCCTCCCAGCTGCCCCCCGCTCATTGGAAGGCCCTTCAGCCTGCTCTGGACAGGTTAAGGGGTCAGAATACCTGAAAGATAAGAAACAGTGAACAAACCAGGAGCCTGAGGGGTGAGGTTTGGGGAGGGGAGGGACTTCAGTGGGGCAGAATGCCAGAGAGTCCACCAAAGCAGCCATTTTCTCCAGGAGGGACTGATCCCTGTCGCCTGGTGATCAGTTGTTATAGCGGGAGATCTCCAGCCCCCACCTGGAGGCTGGCAACAACCCTATGTGTTCTTTCTGTCTCCCCATTCGTCAGCACTAACAATGGATGGGAGCCACAATGGATGGGTTTTCCCAGAAGCAGTGCTGCCCTTCAGTTGGCGCTTCCGAGAAATCCTCCTGAGGCCGAGCGGAGGAGAATTGCTCTGAATTAGAGGTTAAATCTATGAAAGCCAAGAAACAGTGCACAAACCATACCTAAGACTCCTAGGTGCACACGCCCCCTTTCACGACCACCAATGAAAACCTTTGACACGACATAATTTCCGGAGTCGTTCAGCATCAGACTCCTGATGTGCAGGGAACAGCCTGGCCCTCCAGTCTCCCGCCCAGTGAAGCCTGGACCGTTCTGCTGCTCAGGAGGTGTTGATGGAAGATACCTAAAGATCCGGCTTGCTGCACTTTCTTCTCCTCGAAACCACTCGCATAGAAAAAAGGGCAGTTTTCCTCCTGGAGTCAGAGTGACGTCCTGTCCTTCCAGCGGCTGTGATGGTTCCACCGTAACAGGAATCTCCTGGGCCTGAGTTAGCAGGAAGCCGGAACTCAGGATGGCGGCTGAGTGGAGGGGGGAGGGGAGAGAGCAATTTGATTTGCTTGTTTATTTAAAACGTCTATTAGCCACCTTGCTCCGTTGCAGAACTCAAGGCGGCTTACGATATACATAAACCAACAATTATGATCAAGAATGCCTCCCACCCCCCCTGGAGAGTTTAAAAAGAGATTCAAGCTGCAGATGGGGGGGGGGGGGCTTCCCTGACTGCATCCATACAAAAACAATGCATTTTCGGCACATAGAAAACTAGCACTGCGCCTTCTTCCCTGACAACTAGTTCTCTATGTGCGGGATATCCACCATATTTCCTTCACCTCTGCTCTGCAGTGCGTCAGTGCTGTTATTTTAGCTTCTTTTCACAAAACATCAAGAACATAAGAAAATCAGAACAATAGTCCATCTAGTCCAGCATCCTGTCTCACACAGTGGCTGACTAATTCCTCTGGATGGCTAACAACAGGGCATGGAGGCTGAGGCCTTCATAAGATCATAAGAAGAGCCCTGCTGGATCAGACCAGTGAGGGTCCATCCAGTCCAGCATCCTGTCTCACGCAGTGGCTAGCCAGTTCCTCTGAAAGGCTCACAACAGGGCATAGGGGCCGAGGCCTTTCCCTGATGTTGCCTCCTGGCTCTGGGATTCAGAGGCTTAGTGCCTCTGAATGTGGAGGTTCCACAGCCACCATAGCTAGTAGCCACTGATAGACTCATCCTCCATGAATCAATACCTCACCCCCTTTTAAAACTACTTACTCCTGTGGCCATCACCATGTCCTCTGGTAGAGAATTCCAAATTTGAATCCCTCTCTGTGTAAAGTAGTATTTCCTTTTGTCTGTCCTGAACCTACGGCCCGTCGGCTTCGTTGAGAGGAAGAAAAAGTTCTCTTTGTCTGCTCTCTCCACCCTGTGCCCCCCCCCCCCATGCATAATTTTCCCCTAGGGCTTCCTGGCAGGATTAGCTCAGTTGCCCTACACTTTCCGCCTGAGGAGCAGGACACAAAAGGGGGAATCCCCTTCAGTGAAAGAGGAACCACACCTGGGGATTTCTCGGAATGGAGCAACAATGATGTTGACACCCCCAGGGTGACACCACGGATACAACCCCATCTGGGCCAGCTTTTTGCAAAAGAAATGAAAGGTCCGGCAGCACAAACACTGCCAATCCATGCTGAACCAAAGCACGAAATATCTAGCCCCTTTTCCCGCTGCTTTCTTAGAAGATTTATTCCTTCCTTCCTTCCTTCCTTCCTTCCTCTCTTTATATTAAATATAATTATCAATATCTGTTTTTACCCCTTTCATTTTTCATTTTTGGCAGTCTGATTTAATGTTAATAAAAAGAAAATCTGCATCTTATCCAATGAAAACACGTGGGTGATATTTGTTCATGTCTCAAACATCTGACGGTTTGTTCTAAGTGGGAGCAAGTTTGGCCACCCCTGGTTTAAAGGAACAAATAGCCGGCTATATCTCAGGCCCGTCCTAGGCCGGATCAACAGCTGGTCCGAGGCCTCAGAGCGAGGGCAAGGGACTAAGGGGTGTGTGTGGCTTCGGCCATTCCCCAACTTCATGCCCAGAGACAGGAAGAGGAAATGAGAGGACAGCAACGGGGCCTCCTGAATTGTCTCCCCTGTTCAAGTAGCCCCGGGCCATATCATAGCTGACGAGGGAACCAAAACTTGCAGCTGCAACAAGTGGAAAGGCTCAAGAGAACGGGGTAGTTCTCACGGCAGGAGATGTTCCAAACCCACGGCAGGAGATGTTCCCAGCAAGAAGTCACTCCTCTGGTTTTTGTGACGCATCCTGTGGCCTGCTTAGTCCACAGCCGTCCAGTGGAAGCCAGGTCGCTTTCATGGCTACGATAGATTTAGAAGAACCAGGGTTGCCATCTCTCGCTTTGGAACTTCCTAGAGATTTTGGGGCAGTACTTCAGACAGGCGGAGTCTGGGGAGGGAGGCCGGTCACGGAATCTCTCCTCCAGAGGATCTGCTGCAGGGAAACTCCGGGTTTGGAGGCAGCCCACCTCCCGCAGCTGCTAGGATCCACCTGCCCTGCCTGAGGGATCCCCGAGGCATTTAGTCAGTCCCTCTGGCCAACAGGATGCTGGATTAAAAAAGACCAGCGGGTGATATCTGCAGGCCCTTCAGGGTTGCCAGCTCCAGGCTGGGGAACTCCTGGAGATTTGGGGGTGGAGCCTGGGGAGGGCAGGGACTCTCAGTGAAAGACAGGGCCCCAGAGTCCCCCCTCCTCCAAAGCAGCCCTTTCCTCCAGGGGGGCTGATCTCCGTCGTTTCGAGAGGAGCTTTAATTCCGGGGGATCCCCAGGTCCCCCCCCCCCCCCCCGCAGGCTCCCGATCCCTCTTACCCGCGAGGAGCGCCGCCGGCCAGAAGCTCCGCCGCCCTGGGGATCCCCACGTCGGGCCCCGTTGCCGCTGCTCCTCCTGCCGCCTCCCCATCCTGGTCCCTGGGGCGGCTCTCTGCCTTCCTTCTTGCTAACCCCCGGGCGGGAGCCCCCGGTCCGATGGGCCACGACGGGAGGCGGAGGGCCTCTTCTTCTTCTTCTTCCCCGGCCCGGAAAGCCTCCCTCCCTCCCTCCCTCCCCAGGGCAGGCGAGCGGCGCCGTCGAAAGAGGAACCAGGAAAGACAGAGAGGGAGGGCGCGGCGGGAGGGGCGCGGCCCGGAGGAGCCCGGGAAGGTTGCCAACTCTGGGCCAGCGGGTTCCGGGAGATTGGGGGGGGGCGGGGTGGAGCCTGAGGAGGGCAAAGTTGGGGGCGGGGGACAGAGTCTACCCTCCGAAAGCAGACAAGTTCTCCAGGAGGGGGAGGGGGACGGTGGGGAGGAGGAGGAGGAGGAAGAAGAGGAGGAGGAGATGGGATTTAGACCCCGCCCTTCACTTGGAGTCTCAGAGCGGCTTACAACCTCCTTCCCCTTCCCTTCCCCTGTGAGGGGGGGGGCTGAGAGAGCTCTTTGGAGGACTGCCCTTGAGAGGACAGCTCTGAAAGAACTTGTGACTGACCCAAGGTCACCCCAGCAGCTGCATGTGGAGGAGTGGGGAATCGAACCCAGATTACAGTCCGCCGCTCTTAGCACAGAGGACTCCCATCCTAGCTGTATTCGAAGCAGTGAGCCCCGACTCCCGAAAGCTCCTCCCTTGCCACCAGTTGTGCTTGTCTTCAAGGTGCTCCTGGACGCTGGCTCTTTTCTTTTTATCTATATATGTAAACGGCCTGGACCTGGTCGAGGAAGAAAGGCAGCTAAGAAAGGGTTTGAATAAATAAATACGAAGAGGGGGAAAGGCAAGGCAACAAAACTAAGGCTGCACTCCCTGAGGGTCCTTTCCTGGGAGAATAAGCCCCCCTGAATCACATTAGGTGGGTCGCCCTGTTGGTCTGAAGCTGGTTTTGAGTCTGGAGCAGTGTTCCCTCTGAGCCGGACATCCTTAGGGTCGTTTCTTCCCACAAAAACCAGGATTCAACAGCAGAGACTTTTTGGACGCCTAAACAATGCCTAGGAAGAGGGGTTCTGTAGGAGAAAGATATGATCCCAGTCGCCCTTAGGGATGCCAGCCTCCAGATGGGACCTGGGGACCCCCTGGAATTCCAGCTCACCTGGAGGGGGGGCACACCCTGACACCGCCTCCCCATCTTGGGCCACTTTGCCAGATGCCTGGGTCCCTCCCTGCCCTCCCCCCCTCCTGGGAGAATGGCGACTGGGGTGGGGGGGAGTGGAGAAGGGGACCTTCTTTCCCCGGACCCTCACCCTGCCCTGCCTGTACGTGCTGGGGGGAGACGGGGTACTCCCTGACCGCCATTGGCTCGGCGGGCTTTGGAGTTTTGTGGACTGAATCCAGATTGGTGCCTCCGGGCTTCTGCCCTCTGAGTTAAGGATCAGACCACTTGGACCCGGGTGTCATTTTCACACAACCAGATCCATGTTGCAGGATTTTCTCTCCCCATCAGAGACACAAAACTGGAAAAACTCAGATCTTCCTTTTTAAAAAAAAATTACAATAGGATTTTTAAAAAACTGAAAAACCCAGAAACAACAAAAAAAGGTTTTAAATAGCTTCCTTAAAAAAAATAAAACGAAATCACACCAGTTAGCAGTTAATAACCACTGCAGCCTTCAGAGAGTGTATTTTCCTTCATTTGTACCCCCCCCCCCCCGTCACCCAGTGGGCTGCTGACCTCCTTCTCCTCTCCTCTGATTTAGCCTCACAAGAACCCTGCGAGGGAGGTAAGGCTGAAAGGGCATGGCTGGCAGAGACATTTATCTTTGGTTGAGATCAGGAGATGCGTTTCTTCAGGAAGCTAGGCAGAGCGAAATATGGGCATTGAATCAGTTAATCCTACAATGACTGTGAAAATCAATGCTGAAATTTACCCAAGTACCTAGCATTGCTTTTTAGCAAGTCATAGTTTTAAAGGCAAATCCCCTCTTCGGACCCCGTGGTCCGTGCGACTGGGCCCTTCCTTCAGGAGAGACACAGACACGGCAGATACAGAAGAGCATTTTGATTGTACCAGCGAGTAGCTGAAAATCAATGCAAGAGTTCCTTTTGCTTCACATTTCCGTTCCGGGCAGCTGGAAGTTAATAAAATGCAATGGAATGTGTTCAATGTAATGAAAAAGTAGTCGAGGCAGCGGGCCGGAGGAGAGAGCCGGTCTTTTAGGGTATGCTGGAGGAGAAGATCTCAGGGCCTGCCCTTGGCTGAATTCGACAGGCGTTCCAATCCAGGAGATGTCAGCAACTCGTAGACAACTGCAGCGCTTATTGAAAAACAATTGGCAGACGGAGCCGAATTCCTCTCTGTCCTTCGCCATAGGCTTCAAGACTTCATGGTGGACTCACCTGTCTGCCTATCGGTCGCACAAACCCGAGGAAAGTTCTCCATGCTGTAGTGGTTAAGAGCGGCAGACCCTAATGTGGAGAGCCGGGTTTCAGTCCTCACTCCTCCTCCGAATGAAGCCTTCTGGGTGACCTTGGGCCAGTCCCAGTTCCCTCAGAACTCTCTCAGCCCCACCTGCCTCACAGGGTGTCTGTTGGGGGGAGAGGAAGGCGAGGCGATTGTAAGCCATTTTGAGACTCCTTAGAATAGAGAAGAGGAGGGTATAAATTCCTCCTCATCTTCTCGGAACGTGGGCGAGGAATTCCCAAAGGACAACTGTCACAGCTTGGTTGCTCCCTGAAACTGTTAGGCCAGTCAAAAGGCCCTGACAGAGTCCAAGGAGTTGAGCCAAGGAGCAGACCCAACTGGTTCGAGGTGTCCACTTCTTCCCCTCACGTCAGAGGGTCCCGCCTGTTACCACCTCAGCTGATCATACATGGCCTGGCTTACGTGTTGCAGCTCCTGGAGAGAAAGCGGAGAGACGTCAGTGGGGGGCACCCAGATGGGAACTATTCTGGGGGGTTTTGGTTTGTTTTCCTGAGCACCCTGCCTTGGGTCGCTGGCCTCCAGGTGGGGCCTGGTGATCCCCTGGAATTACAACTGACCTCCAGACAACAGGGACCACTTCCCCTAGAGCAAATGGGTGGCTTTGGAGGGTGGCATTAATTTCTAATTTTTCCCCAAAGGCGCTCTCTTGCGATTGAATCGAAAGCTTGTTTTAAACCCATAAAAGCTGCAAAGAGGGTTCCCCGTTTTACTATAGGGTGGTGGCATTCTGAACCACCGAGATCCCAAACCCCTTCCCCTCCCTAGGATCCACCCCCAAATCTCCAGGAAGTCCCCAACCCAGGATTGGCAATCCTTAGGGATGCCAGCCTCCAGGTGGGACCTGGGGATCCCCTGGAATTTCAGCTCATCTCCGGACTACAGACATCAGTTCCCCCTGGAGAAAAGGGATGCTTTGGAGGGTGGACTCTATAGCACTGGACCCCACAGAGGTCCCTGTCCAACCCAGGTTCCACCCCCAAATCTCCAGGAGTTCCCCAGCCTGAAGCTGGCAACCCTAACCCCCACCCCCCACCTGTGGCTGGGGATGATGACCTGACAACCCGAATCTTTCTAATAGGGCTGATGCCATTCGTACTGGAAAGCGGAGTGTGATTGTGAAAGGGGAGCAAGTACTAACGGACATTTTAAATCTGATTCCTTTGCATCAAATGCAGATCATTTACATCTCCATGCATACAGCCCCTTCCTCTGACCCTCGGGCATATTCCAGAGTGCTTTGGGGGTCTTTCTGACCTTTTTTGGGGGGAAGACTCCACTTACCTCGTACGTGTGGTTGACCTCTGAAGAATTCACTGGCACGACCTGGTTCCGACACAGAAGACAAGAACATATAAGAACATCAGGAGAGCCCTGCTGGATCAGACCAGTGGTCCATTCAGTCCAGCCTCCTGTCTCACACAGTGGCCTCAACCAGTTCCTCTGGAGGGCCAACAACAGGACAGAGCGGCTAAGGCCTTCCCCGATGCCTCCTCCTGACTCTGGGATTCAGAGGATTTGTGCCTCTGAACATGGAGGTTCCCCTCAGTCATCGTGGCTAGCAGCCACTGATCGACCCAACCTCCATGAATCTATCTAATCCCCTTTCAAAGCTATCGATTCCTGTGGCCATTACTACATCTTCTGGCAGTAAATTACTACATCATCTGACATTTGAATCATTCTCTGTGTAAGGAAGTATTTCCTTCTCTCTGCTCTCAACTTACTGCTTCACTGCGTGCCCTCAAGTTCTAGTCTTCTGGGAGAGTGAGAAAAAGTTCTCTCCACCCCGTGCATAATTTTATAAACCTCTATCATGTCCCTCCATTTATCATCAACCACATTCAGAGGCATTCCAGCCTCTGAATCCCAGAGCCAGGAGGCAGCAGCCGACTTGTGGCAGCCATTTTGTGGCTGTGGCCCCACCATCACTGTGTCGAAATTCCCAAGGTGCCTGCCGGCTGGAAAACGACTGGGGAACCCCTACTCTAGACTGTACATTCACTGGGCCGAGATCTGGGCCTCCATTTTATATACCAACACCCCACCAAGGCCAGAATTGAAAGGAGGTGTCAGTGAGGCGAAAGCACTCACCCATCTGACTTAGCACATATGCGGCATCTTAATTTTAAACTGAAGGCTATTCAGGCGAATTAGCTACAGACACAGCTGTTTCGCAGGGGGAGCAGTCCAATTTAAACAAGAAGCCACGTGCTTCCAAAGTCCCACGGCCGAGGGTTGCCGCCGCACGGCCCCAGTGTTGAAATATGCTAACTAAATAAAAAGATAGAGCCTCAGCGCTGAAAAGAAAACGTTCATTAGCTTCCATCGTTCACCCCACATCTCACCTGTGCAGAAGGGTGCGTATTCTCATATACTGGAAAAGTTGGATTCATCTGCTTGGAACTCTTATTCCTCCGCCTTCGAGCACCTGAGAAAGAGCCAGAACACGCGGAAGTTGGGCCTGGTTGGGCTTTTGCAAGCACCATCCCTTCAGTCCTGAAAGGGTTAAGCTGAAGTTTCTGGAAGCTGATAACGGCAAGTTTTGCATAGAACCACTTTGGTGTAGAGTAGATTCTCCCCACCAAAAAAGGGAGAGGTTTCATTCTTAATGGGGTGACCTGAAGATTGACTATTGGCGAATAAAGATACTGGAGGCAGGTCACGCTATTCGGCAAGTATACAAGGGGCAGAGCTTTTTGGGGGGGGGGGCGGACTTCCATTCCTTCCTTCTTAGGGTCAGAGGGAAGAAAGAAACAACTGGGAGGAGATCAGAACGAGAAAGATGAGTTTGTTTCCCTCATTTTGAAGTAAACCTTTTGCTTAGAAGCTAAACAGATATGTGTCTGTGCTGCGTTATTCCGCTGCGCTTCATTTACTCTAAACAACACGGCTGTCCTAAGCGGCATCCCATCTAAATACGAACCAGGGCCGACCTTCCTTAGCATCTGAGCTACCAAGACTGGGCTAGCCAGGGCCACCCGGGCCAGCGTTACGCACTTCTAAGCCCGTTGACGGCAGAGGTGTCACTCCCCTAAGGACTGACTGCACGACAGCTCTAACGTTTTTATAAAAATTATTAAATCCTGCCTTGGCAGCCAAAAGGGCACCACAGCCGAAAGCACACCCATGAAGGACTGTAAGGACGATATCATGCTTTGGTCCCAGGCTTCCCGGTTCTCACTTATGGAAGAAGCAGTACAGCAGAGTTCCTGCCAGAGCCGCTACAGCCAAGGACCCGAGAACGATCGCAGCAATGGTTCCTGCAGCCAACGTGAAGTGCGGTTCTGCAATAAGAAATTATCTCTTCAGGGACTCGAGGGTGGAACGGCCCAGGCAACGAGGATCTGGACTTCTACATCCATCAGCGGCTACTGGACATGGTGACGAAGGGGAACCTCCAAATACCACTGGCAGGAGGCAACATCAGGGGAAGGCCTCACTCTCTGTGCCCTGTGGTTGCCCCTCCAGAGGAACTGGTTGGCCGCTGTGCAAGATGTGATGATGATGTCACTTCCTGCGCGACGTTGGCAATGTGGCCTGGGCCTTTCTCTTCTTCCATCTCTTCCTTCACTCATCCCCTGCCGGCTACCAGGATGGACCTGGCAACCTTAGTTCCCAGTAGGGCTGCCATGCCCCAGGTCCAGGCGGGGAGTTGCCCAGTTTTGGGGGCTTCTGCCCACTGCCAGTTAGCTGGGTCAGCTGGGGTGAGCAGCATAATTCAGTGAGTGGATTTACTCACCTGTCACGGCTATTTGACTAGGGTTGCTCATAGCACTGTACACCTGGTTCCTGGCCTCACATGTATATTCCCCCTCATCGTCTCTGCTGACATCAGGAATGGTGAGGGTTCGATTCTGCTCGGAAAGGACTGCCTTAGCAGGGACGGCTTTCCTATCCTTGTACCAGGAGATGGTGACCCCGGAGTGTTCAGAGGTGGTGCAGTCTAAGGTGACGTCTGTGTGCTCTTCCACAAAGATCTCTGCAGGCCGCAGAATTGGCGGGAACAGCTTTTCTGGACACAGAACAGAAACGGGGGTCTGCATCCCGGTGCTTGTGTGGATGCAGGAGCTCAGCGGCGGAAGGCTTCTGTCGTCCCGGGTCCACATCTGGCTTGGCATGCTTCTCAGGCACAAGGCTCCCCCTGGCCAAAGTGCCTATTCCATAGTCCAGTATAAGTGCCCTTCTCTTGGGAACACAGCTCTGTCCATAAGCATCAACTACGGGGGGGCTCAGGGGCGCAGGCCACCCCTGAAATTTCCCAGGGGGGAATGAGCCCCTTCGGCGAAATGGGGCACCCGCCCTCCACCGCCGTGCCTCCCCGCCTAGGTCCGGCTCCCCCCACCCGGCTCCTCTGAACCCACTCCCCTGAACCCACTTGCTCTCTCCTTCCCTTCCTCCCCGGGCTATCTGGGCGACTGCCGGGGCAACACTCTAGCAATCGCCCCAAAACTCTATGGCACCATAGAGTTTCGGGACGATTGCCAGAGCGTCGCCCTGGCAATGTGCTCGCCATGACGACGTCACTTCCGGGTGACGTCATCACACTGGGCAGTTGCCCAGACGGCCCTGGGAGGGCAGGAGGGAGCGAGTGGGTTCAGGGGAGCTGGGAGCCGGGCGGGGGGGAGGCTCTGGCAGTGGCGGAGACATCGTCCTGGCACGTGCCTGTGCACAAGAGCCCCCACCCCCCCGGGAAATTAAAAAGTCTACGCCCCTGGCTCTGTCTGTTGCCCCGGCACACCCTTTTCACTGCTCAGCAAGGCAGTCAGATCTGAGAGTCTTTAATAATGCCGTCTGAAGTGGCTTCATGGCCACACCTTTGTTTCACTGCTCTTCCACCGACCTCGTCACTGCCAGCACGACCCCATTGTCTCAGTGAGCTCAAGGGTAATGGATACTTGCTAAGCCAATGTTTCGGTTTCCCTGCCTCAGAGCGACAGACCGCAGTTGCAAGGCGTGGCCGAGGGTTGCCAGGTCCTCCACAGCTACCGGTGGAGGGAGGGTACAGTTGCCAACTCCATGTTGGGAAATTCCTGGACATTTTGGAGTGGCCACAGAACTAGCGGGAACAGCTTTTCTGGACACAAAACAGAAAGAGGGGTCATACTTGGTGGGCCTCGAGGCCTCTGAAGGTGGGCACAGCCGCCCGATTAAGGAGCTCTACCATTAGACCACCCCTTAAGACAGGAGTTCGCTACCCCGGTCCGTTTGCTACCCCTAGAAATGCCTTCGAGAGCTCTCTGCGAGCACGCCAGGGTTGTCTAACTTAGCTCAAGGGGAAGGACAGGGGACCTTAGTGGGGGTCACTGCCGTCCGGCCCACCCTCCAAAGCATCCATCTTCTCCACTATGCCACGTTGGCTCTGCCCTTCCTCCCTTGTACCCCCAATGGGCTCCAAGGGAGGGTGCGGTGAGGCTCTGCAGTCCCACTGAAGCCGGGTGTCCATGGCACAAACAGGAAGGAGACATGCACGATTCCGCCCGTGCTTCTCCAATATGCAAATATGCAAAGACCATCTCCCTCTCCCAAGTCGCCCCCCCCTGCGGATTTCGCACCCTCCCCCAGTTTCTGCTTGGGCTACCTGGACAGCTCTAAAGGGAGGCTCCGTGTACCTATGAAGCTGCCTTATACTAAATCAGACCATCAAATTCGGTATTGCCTACTCAGACTGGCAGCAGCTCTCCAGGGTTTGGGGGAGGGGAGGGGAGGGACCTCTGCAGGGGATAACACCAGAGAATCCACCCTCCAAAGTAGCTGTGTTTTCCAAGGGAACTGATCTTGGTCCTCTGGAGATCAAGACCAATTTCCCACAAGCAGCTGTGCTGCCCTCGCTCTTCTGTTTGCCCCAGTTGCATTGGTCAATTTCACACTATTTGCCGCGCAGCTGCATTTTGACCTGCAGCTTTTCCTGATTTCCCCTGCGTCTTCTTGATCCTTGTTTTTTGAGATGGAGAAGACACGGGGGGAATCAGGAGGAGCTGTGGGTCAAAATGCAGCTGCACAGCAAATAGTGTGAAATTGATCAATGCAGCCGGGACAAACGGAAGAGTGACAATGGCACAGCTGCTTGTGGGAAATCGGCCCTACTGTGATAGCAGAAGATCTTCAGGTGCTACCTGGAGGTTGGCATCCACGAGTCAGTCTCATAAAATAAAAATGGGGTTTGGGAGAAGTCACTGGACCCTCAGAGGACATGTGCTCTATGTAAGCTTGCCAGATTGATTTCAGGAAGCAGAGAGGGATTTTGATTTTTCATTCAGAACTGCCAACTTTTGCTACGGATCTTCTCTAGCCCGCCCTGCCCACTATGCCAGCCAGGGCACATTGCTGAAGCTGCAGCCAACATTTATTTCCTTGATTGCAATTTTACATTCCTTGTGCATTCATGTGCGAATAAAACCAAATCCCTCGGTTAAGCAAACACAAACAACCCAAACTGGGATGATGCCAACTACCCTCACCACATGATAAGGCGACAGACCTGTTCAGCAACGTTTTTGAACATACCTATAAAGAAGGGGGGGGTATTAATTCTCTATAAGACTGAAGTATTTGGGAAACCTTGTAAGGGAAACTTTAAAGTTTTGGGTGTAGGGTGGCTGAGTGCAGAATAAGATGATACAGAAAGGAATTTCAGCTCCCTGCACCAATGAGAAGTTACATACTAAAAAGCGCAGAATAAATGGTGGGGGTATTTAAGCTACTGTAATTAATTTGCACCATTTCTCCAGCTTTTCTCCAAATGCCACATTTGAGTTGTTTTAGCATAAATGCAACCCCTTTCCTCCACTGAAGGTTTACTCTAGGCTTTCTGCTAAAGGGCTTTTCCACGTTTTCATTTTCCTTGCCTTAAATTCCCGTTTTTTCAGAGTTTTTTTTCTGTTCTGCACAATTTTTCCCTCTAGTGGTTGATTTGATATTACATCGGTTTATGTCAGGCATCTTTCCTTTTAATGCGGAACATAACCCAATGTAATATTGAGCTGACCAGAGGGAGCAAAACATGGGCAGAACAGAACCCCCCACCCCTGAGCAAACAGGAACTTACAAGCTAGGAGAATGAGACTGTGGAAGAGCCCAGAGCTAGTGACCTAAAGCTAAACTGTGAAAGCGAGCACAGGGCTACTTTTGGTTTCCCAGCTTCACCCTTCTGCTGGGGGAGGACTGGCCATTTAGGCCAACGGCAAACATTCTGCCGGGCCAGTGGCTGGGGGGCTGCCCCTCCCTGCTGCGGGCACATGAGGGGAGGGAGCCACTTTTGACAAGACCCCTTCTCACAGACAAAGGGGGGGGGGAGCTGCCACCATAGCTGCCAGGTAGCCACCTCCGCCCTGAACAGGACTGGGGCTGCATGGCAGATGGGTCCCACTGCTTCAAGCTTGCGGGAGCCAGAGACCCCTGCCTAACCCATGCAAGGTGCACAAGAGCAGCCCCCACCCCTTACAATGTGGCTGAGAACAAGCCAAACAGGCATCGCGGCGATTCTTCTCCTTCCCCATCCCCTCTTCCACCTGCCCTCCTTCTCTGGGGCTGTTCTGGCCTCCCAGCTGCCCCCCGCTCATTGGAAGGCCCTTCAGCCTGCTCTGGACAGGTTAAGGGGTCAGAATACCTGAAAGATAAACAGTGAACAAACCAGGAGCCTGAGGGGTGAGGTTTGGGGAGGGGAGGGACTTCAGTGGGGCAGAATGCCAGAGAGTCCACCAAAGCAGCCATTTTCTCCAGGAGGGACTGATCCCTGTCGCCTGGTGATCAGTTGTCATAGCGGGAGATCTCCAGCCCCCACCTGGAGGCTGGTAACAACCCTATGTGTTCTTTCTGTCTCCCCATTCGTCAGCACTAACAATGGATGGGAGCCACAATGGATGGGTTTTCCCAGAAGCAGTGCTGCCCTTCAGTTGGCGCTTCCGAGAAATCCTCCTGAGGCCAAGCGGAGGAGAATTGCTCTGAATTAGAGGTTAAATCTATGAAAGCCAAGAAACAGTGCACAAACCATACCTAAGACTCCTAGGTGCACACGCCCCCTTTCACGACCACCAATGAAAACCTTTGACACGACATAATTTCCGGAGTCGTTCAGCATCAGACTCCTGATGTGCAGGGAACAGCCTGGCCCTCCAGTCTCCCGCCCAGTGAAGCCTGGACTGTTCTGCTGCTCAGGAGGTGTTGATGGAAGATACCTAAAGATCCGGCTTGCTGCACTTTCTTCTCCTCGAAACCACTCGCATAGAAAAAAGGGCAGTTTTCCTCCTGGAGTCAGAGTGACGTCCTGTCCTTCCAGCGGCTGTGATGGTTCCACCGTAACAGGAATCTCCTGGGCCTGAGTTAGCAGGAAGCCGGAACTCAGGATGGCGGCTGAGTGGAGGGGGGAGGGGAGAGAGCAATTTGATTTGCTTGTTTATTTAAAACGTCTATTAGCCACCTTGCTCCGTTGCAGAACTCAAGGCGGCTTACGATATACATAAACCAACAATTATGATCAAGAATGCCTCCCACCCCCCCTGGAGAGTTTAAAAAGAGATTCAAGCTGCAGATGGGGGGGGGGGGCTTCCCTGACTGCATCCATACAAAAATAATGCATTTTCGGCACATAGAAAACTAGCACTGCGCCTTCTTCCCTGACAACTAGTTCTCTATGTGCGGGATATCCACCATATTTCCTTCACCTCTGCTCTGCAGTGCATCAGTGCTGTTATTTTAGCTTCTTTTCACAAGACATCAAAAACATAAGAAAATCAGAACAATAGTCCATCTAGTCCAGCATCCTGTCTCACACAGTGGCTGACTAATTCCTCTGGATGGCTAACAACAGGGCAAGGAGGCTGAGGCCTTCATAAGATCATAAGAAGAGCCCTGCTGGATCAGACCAGTGAGGGTCCATCCAGTCCAGCATCCTGTCTCACGCAGTGGCTAGCCAGTTCCTCTGAAAGGCTCACAACAGGGCATAGGGGCCGAGGCCTTTCCCTGATGTTGCCTCCTGGCTCTGGGATTCAGAGGCTTAGTGCCTCTGAATGTGGAGGTTCCACAGCCACCATAGCTAGTAGCCACTGATAGACTCATCCTCCATGAATCAATACCTCACCCCCTTTTAAAGCTACTTACTCCTGTGGCCATCACCATGTCCTCTGGTAGAGAATTCCAAATTTGAATCCCTCTCTGTGTAAAGTAGTATTTCCTTTTGTCTGTCCTGAATCTACGGCCCGTCGGCTTCGTTGAGAGGAAGAAAAAGTTCTCTTTGTCTGCTCTCTCCACCCTGCGCCCCCCCACCATGCATAATTTTCCCCTAGGGCTTCCTGGCAGGATTAGCTCAGTTGCCCTACACTTTCCGCCTGAGGAGCAGGACACAAAAGGGGGAATCTGTGAGACTTCTGCTCAAAGTAGTCAAGGATCAGATCTTTGTTGATGAAACACAGTTCTTTATTTCCAATCTCTACATTGGTACAGCTTCTCGGATTATTGTCAGAGATAACACATATGACAGAAGCAGGTCTATTATACCTTTCTAGGCAGTTTGAATTACCCATAGGTAGCCAATCACTACAGGGGGAAAACGGCGGGCAAAAGGGGCTCTGGCCGTTTGCTTCCCACAGGAAAGAAAGTGAGGTGTCAAGCTGTAAATTTCCTCTTCCAAACCAGACCCCTCAGATGTTACCATTTCACATAACAATCAATGGCCTCGAGGCTTTTGCACGTTGATAAGAGATGGGACTCATCCTCCCTTGGAGGCCCAGCCGGGACGAAAGGAATGCGGAGGCAGGAGTGTGAGAGGCCCATTGTTCCCATACTTTGAAGTTGTCATCCTCCCGCTCTGACAGTTACACAAACCAGGCCTGGTCAGGGTCATAAACCTGGGGTCACATATTCTACATACATACTGGCCAAAGCAAAGGTTTACCTAAGGGAGGGGCAATTACACGGCAGGTGTCAAAGAAGCATCTATCAGACATACATGGCAATATGAATATAGTATGGCATACAGACCTGACAGTAAGCAGCATAGCAATGACATAGCTGTAAGCAACAGAAATACCTTGTCTGAATCAGCAGATTCTGACACACTGGCACCCCGAAAATAAACCTACCCGGGCTTGTCCGGGAATCTTTTATGAAAAGCTTTAACTAATTTAGGAGCATGCACATGTTCAGAACGAACCCACTCGTTTTGCTCTGGGCCAAAATCAAGCCATCTAACTAAATAATATAGGTGGCCCCTACGCAGCCTAGAATCGAGAATTTCTGATATTTCAAAATGGGGTGCCTCCCCCTTCATCAGTGGAGGAGGTGTCGGAGGAACTGGATGCCATGCATTCGGCCCAGGATTCTTCTTCAGCAAGCTGAAATGAAAAACAGGATGCACAGAACTCAGTGACTTGGGCAATTCTAGTTCAAAAGACACATCAGAGATTTTGCGCAATACTTTGTAAGGGCCCACAAACTTCCATCCCAATTTCCTGCTGGGTTGTAAGCCGTGTATGTTTTTAGTGGAAAGGTAAACAGAGTCCCCAGGCTGAAGGTCCCAACCCTCAGCTCGACCACGATCAGCATACTTCTTGTAGTCCTCCTTGGCGTGATCTAGAGTTTTTGCTATCAGAGGCCATGATTCTTGCAGGGTCGCCCACCATCTTTTAAAGTCTGTGGGGGGAGCATCCGAGGCGTTTTCAATTGTGGGCAGAGGTTTCCCCTCAAAGCCTCCTACTGCCATAAATGGGGAAACGCCAGTAGAGGAATGCACAGCATTGTTGTAACTATATTCAGCGAAGGGCAGTAACTCCACCCAGTTGTCCTGGTGATAGTTAGTATAACACCTTAGAAATTGCTCCAAAATTTGATTAGTTCGTTCGGACTGTCCATTGGTCTCTGGATGGTAACCAGAGCTCAGAGCGGGCTCTATGTCCATAAATTTCAGGAGCTCCCGCCAGAAGTTGGCAACGAACTGACTGCCCCTATCGGATACCACGCGTTTGGGAAAAGCGTGTAGTTTGATCACGTGATTGAAGAAAGCCTTGGCCATCCCCTTTGCCGTGGGCAGCTGCTTGAAAGGAGTGAAGTGGGCTTGCTTAGAAAACATGTCTACCACCACCCAAATTACAGTCTTTCCCTTTGAGGGTGGTAGGTTTGTAATGAAGTCCATAGATATAGCCTCCCAAGGGCGAGAGGGAGTGGGTAGGGGGTGCAGGAGTCCCGGGACTTTCCCCCCCCTTCTTTTGCACATCAAGCAGGTCTGACAAGCAGAAACAAAGTCCGAGACATCCCTGCGCATGCGTGGCCACCAGAACTGCCTCTGAATTAAGTTGAGCGTTTTTAGAAATCCAAAATGCCCTGCTAGTTTAGAGGAGTGGCAAGCCAGCAATATGTCTTTCCTTTTGCTTCGGGGCACCACTAGTTTGTCTCCATGATACCAGCATTTATTTTCCCTGAGGGAGCAGTCTGCTAACGCTTCTAACTCCTCGATTTCTTCGGGTGCATAGTCCCCCCCCCCAGTCGCTCGCCTCCGATTCGACTGTCGTGCGCTTACTTTGACTCCTGGTGGTCACTGCACCTCCCAGTTGCTGGGGGGAGAACATGGAGTCAAACACCTCCTCCTTTAAACTCTCGTGCTGGGGCAATCGGGAGAGCGCGTCTGCTAGCGAATTGGCTTTCCCAGGGAGGTGTTTGAGCACAAAATTGAATTTTGAGAAAAAATCTGCCCAGCGGAGCTGCTTCGCATTCAGGGACCTCTGTGTGCGCAGCGCTTCTAGATTTTTGTGGTCTGTCCATATCTCAAAAGGGGTTTGAGCCCCCTCCAGCCAGTGCCGCCACGTAGTGAGGGCCAAACGAATGGCCGCGGCTTCTTTATCCCAAACTGACCAGTTTCTTTCGGTTTCATTAAATTTTTTCGAAATGTAAGCGAGGGGGTGCAGCTTTCCGTCTGGCCCCTGCTGTAAGATGGCCCCCCCATGGCCACATCGGACGCATCTACATGGATCACAAATTCCTTAGTTTCATCGGGGTGAGCCAAAATGGGCTCTGAGGTGAAGAGAGTTTTAAGAGTCTCGAACGCCTTCTGGCATTCTTCAGTCCAAGCAATTTTCTCCCCAGGCTTCCCCGCTTCCGGGCCCCTCCCTTTGGTTTTTAGCAACTCAGTCAAGGGGAGGGTGACTGTGGCAGTCTTTTATGAAGGTGCGGTAGAAATTACAAAATCCCAAGAGGCTTTGGAGTTGCTTTCTCGTTCAGGGGGCTTCCCACTGAACCACTGCCTCTACCTTGGCGGGGTCCATCTCCAGTCCCTTCTGTGAAATGCGGTACCCTAGGAAATCTACGGAGTCTCGATGGAACTCACATTTAGACAGTTTTGCATACAACTGGTTTTTCAACAGGGTGGAGAGGACTTCTCGAACCAATTTCACGTGTTCTTTCTTATCAGCAGAGTAGATCAAGATATCATCTAAGTAACATAACACCCCCTTGAATAAATGCTTGTGCAACACTTCATTTATCAAGCTCATAAAGACCCCTGGCGCGCCACTCAAACCGAACGGCATCACCAGGTATTCGAACTGTCCCAACGGGGTATTAAAGGCAGTCTTGAACTCATCCCCCTCCCTGATGCGCACCCGAAAATAAGCGTCTCGGAGATCCAACTTAGTGAACACTTTCCCCTTGGCCGCCTCCGTTAGCAAGTCTTTAATAAGGGGGAGGGGGCAGGCGTTGGAGGCAGACACCGCATTTAGTCCTCTGTAATCCGTGCACAACCGCAACCCCCCGTCTTTCTTTTTTCGAAACAAAACGGGGGCCGCAAAGGGGGATTTAGCAGGGCGGATGAAACCGCGCTCCAAGTTCTTGTCTAGGAACTTCCTCAGTTCTTCCCGCTCCGGGGGACTCATTGAGTAAAGCTTTCCTTTTGGGAGTTTCTCGCCCGGAATCAGTTCTATGGCACAATCCGATAGCCTGTGGGGGGGTAGCTCGTCCGCCTCAGTCTCACTAAACACTCCCATTAAGTCTCGATACTCCCGTGGGACAGCCGAGGGCGCCAGGGTGAGGGCCGCCGCCCGGATGGGCACTGGAGGTCCTGGTCCCCACCCCGAGTCCCATTTGTTACCCTGGCACTTCTCGTCCACCCAGGAGATCTTCCCCTCACTCCATTTGATATAAGGATCATGGGAGCTTAGCCAGGGGCTCCCCAACACCATGGGGAATTGGGTGTTTGGGGTGATGACGAAGGCTCTCTTCTCCCAATGCTCCCCCGTTCCCACAATTAGTTCCTCGGTCTCGGCCACGCACGCTTCCTTCATTTCCGAACCGTCCATTTGCGTGAACTTGAGTGGCTCCCCCAACGGGGTGACCTTGGGTCCCAGCCCTTCTACCACTAAAGGGCTAATTAAGTCCCGAGCACACCCGGAGTCAATTAGGGCGCGGACTCGGACATGGGTCCCAGTCCCGGGGGTCATCACAGTCACTACCATATACCACAAGGGGCCAGGGATGCTCACCGGAGATGGCGCCTCGTGGCTGGGGACCTGCAGTTCTGCGCCGCTCACTGCAGGCCGTTGGAGTTTCCCGACATCTGAGCCTCCGTCAGCTCCAGCTCTCCCTGCTCGCTCGCTGCCCCTTCCAGCTGTAGAGCCCGGGGTTTGAACGGGGTTTTTCCTCTGCTGGGGGTGCTCCCGGCCACCGGGGTGGAGGTCTTCGGAACTTTTCCCCCTCCTCTCGGACACGCCGAGGCGAAGTGGCCACTCTCCCCGCATCTCATGCAGAGCCCCTGTTTAAAACGGGCATCCTGAATTTCTTGCACATTGGGCTTGGGTTTCGCCTTCTGTGTTGCTTTGCTTGGGGCCGTTGATGAAGCTCCCATCTTGATGAGGGTGAAACGTTCTTCCACGTCCGCGGCTGCCCTCATCCAAGCGGCCAACGATCCTGGTCTTCCCGCCCGTAATATTGCCTCATACACCTCGTGATTTAAGCCCTCTCGATACTTCTCCATGAACAGGTCTTGCGTCCAGCCGCGAATCTTGGCTGAGATGCGCCGGAACTTATCGGTGTAGTCCCTCACCGAGGACCGCCCTTGGGTCAATCTCCGCAGATGGTTCCGGGCTTTTTCTTCTCCCAAGGGGTCCTCATAGTGGTGTCGGAGGGCCCACATGAAGTTGTTCAGCGAACGTAGCTCAGGCCCGGGGGCGTCGTACAGGCTCACATACCAATCGCTGGCGGTGTCCTTCAGCTTGGACCCGATGTAGCCAATCCGGTCCCTCTCGGTGGGGTAGAGGTGTCCCCAAGTGTCTAGGAACCGCTCGATCTCTAGCAGGAAGAAGCGCAACTTCTCGGGGTCCCCATCGAAAGTAGCTGTCAACGGATCGGCGGGGCCGGGCGAACCAGTGGCCCTGCCGGCACGGGGGCCGGCGCAGGTATGGGTGCGGGCACTTGGCGGGGAACGACGGGGGAAACCTGCTGCGGCACTTGCGGCTGCACTGGCGGCGGCACCTGGGCGGGGACTCCCCCTGGAGGCACCGCCGGCGGCTGGACTCCGATCGCGGGAGGTCCTCCCATGGCTGGTGTTGGCTGAGCCACCTGCATAGCCGTGATGGCGTCCCGGAACTGATACTGGAGATCGAGGGCCAGTTCTCGCAACTCGGTTGTAAGCTGGAACCGCAAATCTCCCATCATCCGGTCGAGGGCTTGAGTCTGGTCTTCTCGGTAGGGATCGGGCCCGTACAATCCCGGTCTCTCTCCTTCCAGGGACTGGAGACGCAAATCGCCTACGTAGGTCGTCTCGCGTTCCTCTCCCAGGAAACTCGGCTTCCCGCGGTCGAGGTGGTCTCCCTGGAACGAAACTCGGGCCCCTTTCCGATCGTGCACCCAGGAGTCTATGGTCCCGCGACCGAAATTGCTCCATGAGTACCTCGGGGTCACGCTCTGAAGAGGAGGTGGGCGCGGGATGTAGTGAGCCCCTTGAATCGTAGTCACTGGCACTTCGGGCTCCCCTCTGCCGCCTCCACCACCGGCCCCCTGATCCCCAGGGGTGGTCGGTGTGTCTTCGGGAGTAGTAGGGATGGGAAGAGTACCGTCGTCCGACATGGTCAGGAACGGCCAAGTCCCAGTTACAGATCTCTGACAATCTGTGAGACTTCTGCTCAAAGTAGTCAAGGATCAGATCTTTGTTGATGAAACACAGTTCTTTATTTCCAATCTCTACATTGGTACAGCTTCTCGGATTATTGTCAGAGATAACACATATGACAGAAGCAGGTCTATTATACCTTTCTAGGCAGTTTGAATTACCCATAGGTAGCCAATCACTACAGGGGGAAAACGGCGGGCAAAAGGGGCTCTGGCCGTTTGCTTCCCACAGGAAAGAAAGTGAGGTGTCAAGCTGTAAATTTCCTCTTCCAAACCAGACCCCTCAGATGTTACCATTTCACATAACAATCAATGGCCTCGAGGCTTTCGCACGTTGATAAGAGATGGGACTCGTCCTCCCTTGGAGGCCCAGCCGGGACGAAAGGAATGCGGAGGCAGGAGTGTGAGAGGCCCATTGTTCCCATACTTTGAAGTTGTCATCCTCCCGCTCTGACAGTTACACAAACCAGGCCTGGTCAGGGTCATAAACCTGGGGTCACATATTCTACATACATACTGGCCAAAGCAAAGGTTTACCTAAGGGAGGGGCAATTACACGGCAGGTGTCAAAGAAGCATCTATCAGACATACATGGCAATATGAATATAGTATGGCATACAGACCTGACAGTAAGCAGCATAGCAATGACATAGCTGTAAGCAACAGAAATACCTTGTCTGAATCAGAAGATTCTGACAGAATCCCCTTCAGTGAAAGAGGAACCACACCCGGGGATTTCTCGGAATGGAGCAACAATGATGTTGACACCCCCAGGGTGACACCACGGATACAACCCCATCTGGGCCAGCTTTTTGCAAAAGAAATGAAAGGTCCGGCAGCACAAACACTGCCAATCCATGCTGAGCCAAAGCACGAAATATCTAGCCCCTTTTCCCGCTGCTTTCTTAGAAGATTTATTCCTTCCTTCCTTCCTTCCTTCCTTCCTTCCTTCCTTTTCCTTCCTTCCTTCCTTCCTTCCTTCCTTCCTTCCTTCCTTCCTTCCTTCCTCTCTTTATATTAAATATAATTATCAATATCTGTTTTTACCCCTTTCATTTTTCATTTTTGGCAGTCTGATTTAATGTTAATAAAAAGAAAATCTGCATCTTATCCAATGAAAACACGTGGGTGATATTTGTTCATGTCTTGTGGCTCTCAAACATCTGACGGTTTGTTCTAAGTGGGAGCAAGTTTGGCCACCCCTGGTTTAAAGGAACAAATAGCCGGCTATATCTCAGGCCCGTCCTAGTCCGGATCAACAGCTGGTCCGAGGCCTCAGAGCGAGGGCAAGGGACTAAGGGGTGTGTGTGGCTTCAGCCATTCCCCAACTTCATGCCCAGAGACAGGAAGAGGAAATGAGAGGACAGCAACGGGGCCTCCTGAATTGTCTCCCCTGTTCAAGTAGCCCCGGGCCATATCATAGCTGACGAGGGAACCAAAACTTGCAGCTGCAACAAGTGGAAAGGCTCAAGAGAACGGGGTAGTTCTCACGGCAGGAGATGTTCCAAACCCACGGCAGGAGATGTTCCCAGCAAGAAGTCACTCCTCTGGTTTTTGTGACGCATCCTGTGGCCTGCTTAGTCCACAGCCGTCCAGTGGAAGCCAGGTCGCTTTCATGGCTAGGATAGATTTAGAAGAACCAGGGTTGCCATCTCTCGCGTTGGAACTTCCTAGAGATTTTGGGGCAGTACTTCAGACAGGCGGAGTCTGGGGAGGGAGGCCGGTCACGGAATCTCTCCTCCAGAGGATCTGCTGCAGGGAAACTCCGGGTTTGGAGGCAGCCCACCTCCCGCAGCTGCTAGGACCCACCTGCCCTGCCTGAGGGATCCCCGAGGCATTTAGTCAGTCCCTCTGGCCAACAGGATGCTGGATTAAAAAAGACCAGCGGGTGATATCTGCAGGCCCCTCAGGGTTGCCAGCTCCAGGCTGGGGAACTCCTGGAGATTTGGGGGTGGAGCCTGGGGAGGGCAGGGACCTCGGTGAAAGACAGGGCCCCAGAGTCCCCCCTCCTCCAAAGCAGCCCTTTCCTCCAGGGGGGCTGATCTCCGTCGTTTCGAGAGGAGCTTTAATTCCGGGGGATCCCCAGGCCCCCCCCCCCCGCAGGCTCCCGATCCCTCTTACCCGCGAGGAGCGCCGCCGGCCAGAAGCTCCGCCGCCCTGGGGATCCCCACGTCGGGCCCCGTTGCCGCTGCTCCTCCTGCCGCCTCCCCATCCTGGTCCCTGGGGCGGCTCTCTGCCTTCCTTCTTGATAACCCCCGGGCGGGAGCCCCCGGTCCGATGGGCCACGACGGGAGGCGGAGGGCCTCTTCTTCTTCTTCTTCCCCGGCCCGGAAAGCCTCCCTCCCTCCCTCCCCAGGGCAGGCGAGCGGCGCCGTCGAAAGAGGAACCAGGAAAGACAGAGAGGGAGGGCGCGGCGGGAGGGGCGCGGCCCGGAGGAGCCCGGGAAGGTTGCCAACTCTGGGCCAGCGGGTTCCGGGAGATTGGGGGGGGGCGGGGTGGAGCCTGAGGAGGGCAAAGTTGGGGGCGGGGGACAGAGTCTACCCTCCGAAGCAGACAAGTTCTCCAGGAGGGGGAGGGGGACGGTGGGGAGGAGGAGGAAGAGGAAGAAGAGGAGGAGGAGATGGGATTTAGACCCCGCCCTTCACTTGGAGTCTCAGAGCGGCTTACAACCTCCTTCCCCTTCCCTTCCCCTCCCCTGTGGGGGGGGGGGGCTGAGAGAGCTCTTTGGAGGCTGCACTCCCTGAGGGTCCTTTCCTGGGAGAATAAGCTCCCCTGAATCACATTAGGTGGGTCGCCCTGTTGGTCTGAAGCTGGTTTTGAGTCTGGAGCAGTGTTCCCTCTGAGCCGGACATCCTTAGGGTCGTTTCTTCCCACAAAAACCAGGATTCAACAGCAGAGACTTTTTGGATGCCTAAACAATGCCTAGGAAGAGGGGTTCTGTAGGAGAAAGATATGATCCCAGTCGCCCTTAGGGATACCAGCCTCCAGATGGGACCTGGGGACCCCCTGGAATTCCAGCTCACCTGGAGGGGGGGCACACCCTGACACCGCCTCCCCATCTTGGGCCACTTTGCCAGATGCCTGGGTCCCTCCCTGCCCTCCCCCCCTCCTGGGAGAATGGCGACTGGGGTGGGGGGGAGTGGAGAAGGGGACCTTCTTTCCCCGGACCCTCACCCTGCCCTGCCTGTATGTGCTGGGGGGAGACGGCGTACTCCCTGACCGCCATTGGCTCGGCGGGCTTTGGAGTTTTGCGGACTGAATCCAGATTGGTGCCTCCGGGCTTCTGCCCTCTGAGTTAAGGATGAGACCACTTGGACCTGGGTGTCATTTTCACACAACCAGATCCATGTTGCAGGATTTTCTCTCCCCATCAGAGACACAAAACTGGAAAAACTCAGATCTTCCTTTTTTTTAAAAAATTACAATAGGATTTTTAAAAAACTGAAAAACCCAGAAACAACAAAAAAAGGTTTTAAATAGCTTCCTTAAAAAAAATAAAACGAAATCACACCAGTTAGCAGTTAATAACCACTGCAGCCTTCAGAGAGTGTATTTTCCTTCATTTGTACCCACCCCCCCCCCGCCACCCAGTAGGCCGCTGACCTCCTTCTCCTCTCCTCTGATTTAGCCTCACAAGAACCCTGCGAGGGAGGTAAGGCTGAAAGGGCATGGCTGGCAGAGACATTTATCTTTGGTTGAGATCAGGAGATGCGTTTCTTCAGGAAGCTAGGCAGAGCGAAATATGGGCATTGAATCAGTTAATCCTACAATGACTGTGAAAATCAATGCTGAAATTTACCCAAGTACCTAGCATTGCTTTTTAGCAAGTCATAGTTTTAAAGGCAAATCCCCTCTTCGGACCCCGTGGTCCGTGCGACTGGGCCCTTCCTTCAGAAGGAGAGACACAGACACGGCAGATACAGAAGAGCATTTTGATTGTACCAGCGAGTAGCTGAAAATCAATGCAAGAGTTCCTTTTGCTTCACATTTCCGTTCCGGGCAGCTGGAAGTTAATAAAATGCAATGGAATGTGTTCAATGTAATGAAAAAGTAGTCGAGGCAGCGGGCCGGAGGAGAGAGCCGGTCTTTTAGGGTATGCTGGAGGAGAAGATCTCAGGGCCTGCCCTTGGCTGAATTCGACAGGCGTTCCAATCCAGGAGATGTCAGCAACTCGTAGACAACTGCAGCGCTTATTGAAAAACAATTGGCAGACGGAGCCGAATTCCTCTCTGTCCTTCGCCATAGGCTTCAAGACTTCATGGTGGACTCACCTGTCTGCCTATCGGTCGCACAAACCCGAGGAAAGTTCTCCATGTTGTAGTGGTTAAGAGCGGCAGACCCTAATGTGGAGAGCCGGGTTTCAGTCCTCACTCCTCCTCCGAATGAAGCCTTCTGGGTGACCTTGGGCCAGTCCCAGTTCCCTCAGAACTCTCTCAGCCCCACCTGCCTCACAGGGTGTCTGTTGGGGGGAGAGGAAGGCGAGGCGATTGTAAGCCATTTTGAGACTCCTTAGAGTAGAGAAGAGGAGGGTATAAATTCCTCCTCATCTTCTCGGAACGTGGGCGAGGAATTCCCAAAGGACAACTGTCACAGCTTGGTTGCTCCCTGAAACTGTTAGGCCAGTCAAAAGGCCCTGACAGAGTCCAAGGAGTTGAGCCAAGGAGCAGACCCAACTGGTTCGAGGTGTCCACTTCTTCCCCTCACGTCAGAGGGTCCCGCCTGTTACCACCTCAGCTGATCATACATGGCCTGGCTTCCGTGTTGCAGCTCCTGGAGAGAAAGCGGAGAGACGTCAGTGGGGGGCACCCAGATGGGAACTATTCTGGGGGGTTTTGGTTTGTTTTCCTGAGCACCCTGCCTTGGGTCGCTGGCCTCCAGGTGGGGCCTGGTGATCCCCTGGAATTACAACTGACCTCCAGACAACAGGGACCACTTCCCCTAGAGCAAATGGGTGGCTTTGGAGGGTGGCATTAATTTCTAATTTTTCCCCAAAGGCGCTCTCTTGCGATTGAATCGAAAGCTTGTTTTAAACCCATAAAAGCTGCAAAGAGGGTTCCCCGTTTTACTATAGGGTGGTGGCATTTTGAACCACCGAGATCCCAAACCCCTTCCCCTCCCTAGGATCCACCCCCAAATCTCCAGGAAGTCCCCAACCCAGGATTGGCAATCCTTAGGGATGCCAGCCTCCAGGTGGGACCTGGGGATCCCCTGGAATTTCAGCTCATCTCCAGACTACAGAGATCAGCTCCCCCTGGAGAAAAGGGATGCTTTGGAGGGAGGACTCTATGGCACTGGACCCCACAGAGGTCCCTGTCCAACCCAGGTTCCACCCCCAAATCTCCAGGAGTTCCCCAGCCTGAAGCTGGCAACCCTAACCCCCACCCCCCACCTGTGGCTGGGGATGATGACCTGACAACCCGAATCTTTCTAATAGGGCTGATGCCATTCGTACTGGAAAGCGGAGTGTGATTGTGAAAGGGGAGCAAGTACTAACGGACATTTAAAATCTGATTCCTTTGCATCAAATGCAGATCATTTACATCTCCATGCATACAGCCCCTTCCTCTGACCCTCGGGCATATTCCAGAGTGCTTTGGGGGTCTTTCTGACCTTTTTTGGGGGGAAGACTCCACTTACCTCGTACGTGTGGTTGACCTCTGAAGAATTCACTGGCACGACCTGGTTCCGACACAGAAGACAAGAACATATAAGAACATCAGGAGAGCCCTGCTGGATCAGACCAGTGGTCCATTCAGTCCAGCCTCCTGTCTCACACAGTGGCCTCAACCAGTTCCTCTGGAGGGCCAACAACAGGACAGAGCGGCTAAGGCCTTCCCCGATGCCTCCTCCTGACTCTGGGATTCAGAGGATTTGTGCCTCTGAACATGGAGGTTCCCCTCAGTCATCGTGGCTAGCAGCCACTGATCGACCCAACCTCCATGAATCTATCTAATCCCCTTTCAAAGCTATCGATTCCTGTGGCCATTACTACATCTTCTGGCAGTAAATTACTACATCATCTGACATTTGAATCATTCTCTGTGTAAGGAAGTATTTCCTTCTCTCTGCTCTCAACTTACTGTTTCACTGCGTGCCCTCAAGTTCTAGTCTTCTGGGAGAGTGAGAAAAAGTTCTCTCCACCCCGTGCATAATTTTATAAACCTCTATCATGTCCCTCCATTTATCATCAACCACATTCAGAGGCATTCCAGCCTCTGAATCCCAGAGCCAGGAGGCAGCAGCCGACTTGTGGCAGCCATTTTGTGGCTGTGGCCCCACCATCACTGTGTCGAAATTCCCAAGGTGCCTGCCGGCTGGAAAACGACTGGGGAACCCCTACTCTAGACTGTACATTCACTGGGCCGAGATCTGGGCCTCCATTTTATATACCAACACCCCACCAAGGCCAGAATTGAAAGGAGGTGTCAGTGAGGCGAAAGCACTCACCCATCTGACTTAGCACATATGCGGCATCTTAATTTTAAACTGAAGGCTATTCAGGCGAATTAGCTACAGACACAGCTGTTTCGCAGGGGGAGCAGTCCAATTTAAACAAGAAGCCACGTGCTTCCAAAGTCCCACGGCCGAGGGTTGCCGCCGCACGGCCCCAGTGTTGAAATATGCTAACTAAATAAAAAGATAGAGCCTCAGCGCTGAAAAGAAAACGTTCATTAGCTTCCATCGTTCACCCCACATCTCACCTGTGCAGAAGGGTGCGTATTCTCATATACTGGAAAAGTTGGATTCATCTGCTTGGAACTCTTATTCCTCCGCCTTCGAGCACCTGAGAAAGAGCCAGAACACGCGGAAGTTGGGCCTGGTTGGGCTTTTGCAAGCACCATCCCTTCAGTCCTGAAAGGGTTAAGCTGAAGTTTCTGGAAGCTGATAACGGCAAGATTTGCATACAACCACTTTGGTGTAGAGTAGATTCTCCCCACCAAAAAAGGGAGAGGTTTCATTCTTAATGGGGTGACCTGAAGATTGACTATTGGCGAATAAAGATACTGGAGGCAGGTCACGCTATTTGGCAAGTATACAAGGGGCAGAGCTTTTGGGGGGGGGGGGACGGACTTCCATTCCTTCCTTCTTAGGGTCAGAGGGAAGAAAGAAACAACTGGGAGGAGATCAGAACGAGAAAGATGAGTTTGTTTCCCTCATTTTGAAGTAAACCTTTTGCTTAGAAGCTAAACAGATATGTGTCTGTGCTGCGTTATTCCGCTGTGCTTCATTTACTCTAAACAACACGGCTGTCCTAAGCGGCATCCCATCTAAATACGAACCAGGGCCGACCTTCCTTAGCATCTGAGCTACCAAGACTGGGCTAGCCAGGGCCACCCGGGCCAGCGTTACGCACTTCTAAGCCCCTTGATGGCAGAGGTGTCACTCCCCTAAGGACTGACTGCACGACAGCTCTAACGTTTTTATAAAAATTATTAAATCCTGCCTTGGCAGCCAAAAGGGCACCACAGCCGAAAGCACACCCATGAAGGACTGTAAGGACGATATCATGCTTTGGTCCCAGGCTTCCCGGTTCTCACTTACGGAAGAAGCAGTACAGCAGAGTTCCTGCCAGAGCCGCTACAGCCAAGGACCCGAGAACGATCGCAGCAATGGTTCCTGCAGCCAACGTGAAGTGCGGTTCTGCAATAAGAAATTATCTCTTCAGGGACTCGAGGGTGGAACGGCCCAGGCAACGAGGATCTGGACTTCTACATCCATCAGCGGCTACTGGACATGGTGACGAAGGGGAACCTCCAAATACCACTGGCAGGAGGCAACATCAGGGGAAGGCCTCACTCTCTGTGCCCTGTGGTTGCCCCTCCAGAGGAACTGGTTGGCCGCTGTGCAAGATGTGATGATGATGTCACTTCCTGCGCGACGTTGGCAATGTGGCCTGGGCCTTTCTCTTCTTCCATCTCTTCCTTCACCCATCCCCTGCCGGCTACCAGGATGGACCTGGCAACCTTAGTTCCCAGTAGGGCTGCCATGCCCCAGGTCCAGGCGGGGAGTTGCCCAGTTTTGGGGACTTCTGCCCACTGCCAGTTAGCTGGGTCAGCTGGGGTGAGCAGCATAATTCAGTGAGTGGATTTACTCACCTGTCACGGCTATTTGACTAGGGTTGCTCATAGCACTGTACACCTGGTTCCTGGCCTCACATGTATATTCCCCCTCATCGTCTCTGCTGACATCAGGAATGGTGAGGGTTCGATTCTGCTCGGAAAGGACTGCCTTAGCAGGGACGGCTTTCCTATCCTTGTACCAGGAGATGGTGACCCCGGAGTGTTCAGAGGTGGTGCAGTCTAAGATGACGTCTGTGTGCTCTTCCACAAAGATCTCTGCAGGCAGCAGAATTGGCGGGAACAGCTTTTCTGGACACAGAACAGAAACGGGGGTCTGCATCCCGGTGCTTGTGTGGATGCAGGAGCTCAGCGGCGGAAGGCTTCTGTCGTCCCGGGTCCACATCTGGCTTGGCATGCTTCTCAGGCACAAGGCTCCCCCTGGCCAAAGTGCCTATTCCATAGTCCAGTATAAGTGCCCTTCTCTTGGGAACACAGCTCTGTCCATAAGCATCAACTACGGGGGGGCTCAGGGGCGCAGGCCACCCCTGAAATTTCCCAGGGGGGAATGAGCCCCTTCGGCGAAATGGGGCACCCGCCCTCCACCGCCGTGCCTCCCCGCCTAGGTCCGGCTCCCCCCACCTGGCTCCTCTGAACCCACTCCCCTGAACCCACTTGCTCTCTCCTTCCCTTCCTCCCCGGGCTATCTGGGCGACTGCCGGGGCAACACTCTAGCAATCGCCCCAAAACTCTATGGCACCATAGAGTTTCGGGACGATTGCCAGAGCGTCGCCCTGGCAATGTGCTCGCCATGACGACGTCACTTCCGGGTGACGTCATCACACTGGGCAGTTGCCCAGACGGCCCTGGGAGGGCAGGAGGGAGCGAGTGGGTTCAGGGGAGCTGGGAGCCGGGCGGGGGGGAGGCTCTGGCAGTGGCGGGGACATCGTCCTGGCACGTGCATGTGCACAAGAGCCCCCACCCCCCCGGGAAATTAAAAAGTCTACGCCCCTGGCTCTGTCTGTTGCCCCGGCACACCCTTTTCACTGCTCAGCAAGGCAGTCAGATCTGAGAGTCTTTAATAATGCCGTCTGAAGTGGCTTCATGGCCACACCTTTGTTTCACTGCTCTTCCACCGACCTCGTCACTGCCAGCACGACCCCATTGTCTCAGTGAGCTCAAGGGTAATGGATACTTGCTAAGCCAATGTTTCGGTTTCCCTGCCTCAGAGCGACAGACCGCAGTTGCAAGGCGTGGCCGAGGGTTGCCAGGTCCTCCACAGCTACCGGTGGGGGGAGGGTACAGTTGCCAACTCCATGTTGGGAAATTCCTGGACATTTTGGAGTGGAGCGTGAGAAGGGCGGGGTTTGGGGAGGGGAGGGGCTTCAGTGGGGTGTAATACCACAGAGTCCACCTTCCAAAAAAAACATTTTCTCCAGGGAACTGATCTCTGTCGCCTGGGGATCGGCTGTAATCCCAGGAGATCTCCAGCCACCACCTGGAGACAGCTAGAGCTAAGAACAAAGGGGTCAGCACCATAATTCAGCTAGTGGGTTTACTCACCTGTCACGGCTATTTTACTAGGGTTGCTCAAGGCGCTGTTAGCCGGGTTCCAGGCCTGACATGTATACGTCCCCTCATCGTCTCGGCTGACGTCAGGGATGTGGAAGGTTCGGTTCCGCTCAGAAAGGAGTGACTTAGCCGGGATGGGTTTCCCATCCTTGAACCAGAAGACATCGACACTGGAGCTTTCGGAGGTATTACAGTTTAAGGTGACGTTTGCGTGCTCTTTCACAGAGAGATCTGCAGGCCACAGAACTGGCGGGAACAGCTTTTCTGGACACAAAACAGAAAGAGGGGTCATACTTGGTGGGCCTCGAGGCCTCTGAAGGTGGGCACAGCCGCCCGATTAAGGAGCTCTACCATTAGACCACCCCTTAAGACAGGAGTTCGCTACCCCGGTCCGTTTGCTACCCCTAGAAATGCCTTCGAGAGCTCTCTGCGAGCACGCCAGGGTTGTCTAACTTAGCTCAAGGGGAAGGACAGGGGACCTTAGTGGGGGACTCTGCCGTCCGGCCCACCCTCCAAAGCATCCATCTTCTCCACTATGCCACGTTGGCTCTGCCCTTCCTCCCTTGTACCCCCAATGGGCTCCAAGGGAGGGTGCGGTGAGGCTCTGCAGTCCCACTGAAGCCGGGTGTCCATGGCCCAAACAGGAAGGAGACATGCACGATTCCGCCCGTGCTTCTCCAATATGCAAATATGCAAAGACCATCTCCCTCTCCCAAGTGGCCCCCCCTGCGGATTTCGCACCCTCCCCCAGTTTCTGCTTGGGCTACCTGGACAGCTCTAAAGGGAGGCTCCGTGTACCTATGAAGCTGCCTTATACTAAATCAGACCATCAAATTCGGTATTGCCTACTCAGACTGGCAGCAGCTCTCCAGGGTTTGGGGGAGGGGAGGGACCTCTGCAGGGGATAACACCAGAGAATCCACCCTCCAAAGTAGCTGTGTTTTCCAAGGGAACTGATCTTGGTCCTCTGGAGATCAAGACCAATTTCCCACAAGCAGCTGTGCTGCCCTCGCTCTTCTGTTTGCCCCAGTTGCATTGGTCAATTTCACACTATTTGCCGCGCAGCTGCATTTTGACCTGCAGCTTTTCCTGATTTCCCCTGCGTCTTCTTGATCCTTGTTTTTTGAGATGGAGAAGACACGGGGGGAATCAGGGGGAGCTGTGGGTCAAAATGCAGCCGCACAGCAAATAGTGTGAAATCGATCAATGCAGCCGGGACAAACGGAAGAGTGACAATGGCACAGCTGCTTGTGGGAAATCGGCCCTACTGTGATAGCAGAAGATCTTCAGGTGCTACCTGGAGGTTGGCATCCATGAGTCAGTCTCATAAAATAAAAATGGGGTTTGGGTGAAGTCACTGGACCCTCAGAGGACATGTGCTCTATGTAAGCTTGCCAGATTGATTTCAGGAAGCAGAGAGGGATTTTGATTTTTCATTCAGAACTGCCAACTTTTGCTACGGATCTTCTCTAGCCCGCCCTGCCCACTATGCCAGCCAGGGCACATTGCTGAAGCTGCAGCCAACATTTATTTCCTTGAATGCAATTTTACATTCCTTGTGCATTCATGTGCGAATAAAACCAAATCCCTCGGTTAAGCAAACACAAACAACCCAAACTGGGATGATGCCAACTAACCTCACCACATGATAAGGCGACAGACCTGTTCAGCAACGTTTTTGAACATACCTATAAAGAACGGGGGGGGGTATTAATTCTCTATAAGACTGAAGTATTTGGGAAACCTTGTAAGCGAAACTTTAAAGTTTTGGGTGTAGGGCGGCTGAGTGCAGAATAAGATGATACAGAAAGGAATTTCAGCTCCCTGCACCGATGAGAAGTTACATACTAAAAAGCGCAGAATAAATGGTGGGGGTATTTAAGCTACTGTAATTAATTTGCACCATTTCTCCAGCTTTTCTCCAAGTGCCACACTTGAGTTGTTTTAGCATAAATGCAACCCCTTTCCTCCACTGAAGGTTTACTCTAGGCTTTCTGCTAAAGGGCTTTTCCACGTTTTCATTTTCCTTGCCTTAAATTGCCGTTTTTTCAGAGTTTTTTTTCTGTTCTGCACAATTTTTCCCTCTAGTGGTTGATTTGATATTACATCGGTTTATGTCAGGCATCTTTCCTTTTAATGCGGAACATAACCCAATGTAATATTGAGCTGACCAGAGGGAGCAAAACACGGGCAGAACAGAACCCCCCACCCCTGAGCAAACAGGAACTTACAAGCTAGGAGAATGAGACTGTGGAAGAGCCCAGAGCTAGTGACCTAAAGCTAAACTGTGAAAGCGAGCACAGGGCTACTTTTGGTTTCCCAGCTTCACCCTTCTGCTGGGGGAGGACTGGCCATTTAGGCCAACGGCAAACATTCTGCCGGGCCAGTGGCTGGGGGGCTGCCCCTCCCTGCTGCGGGCACATGAGGGGGAGGGAGCCACTTTTGACAAGACCCCTTCTCACAGACAAAGGGGGGGGGGAGTTGCCACCATAGCTGGTGGCAGCTCCGCCCCGAACAGGACTGGGGCTGCATGGCAGATGGGTCCCACTGCTTCAAGCTTGCGGGAGCCAGAGACCCCTGCCTAACTCATGCAAGGTGCACAAGAGCAGCCCCCACCCCTTACAATGTGGCTGAGAACAAGCCAAACAGGCATCGCGGCGATTCTTCTCCTTCCCCATCCCCTCTTCCACCTGCCCTCCTTCTCTGGGGCTGTTCTGGCCTCCCAGCTGCCCCCCGCTCATTGGAAGGCCCTTCAGCCTGCTCTGGACAGGTTAAGGGGTCAGAATACCTGAAAGATAAGAAACAGTGAACAAACCAGGAGCCTGAGGGGTGAGGTTTGGGGAGGGGAGGGACTTCAGTGGGGCAGAATGCCAGAGAGTCCACCAAAGCAGCCATTTTCTCCAGGAGGGACTGATCCCTGTCGCCTGGTGATCAGTTGTCATAGCGGGAGATCTCCAGCCCCCACCTGGGGGCTGGCAACAACCCTATGTGTTCTTTCTGTCTCCCCATTCGTCAGCACTAACAATGGATGGGAGCCACAATGGATGGGTTTTCCCAGAAGCAGTGCTGCCCTTCAGTTGGCGCTTCCGAGAAATCCTCCTGAGGCCGAGCGGAGGAGAATTGCTCTGAATTAGAGGTTAAATCTACGAAAGCCAAGAAACAGTGCACAAACCATACCTAAGACTCCTAGGTGCACACGCCCCGTTTCAGGACCACCAATTGACACGACATAATTTCCGGAGTCGTTCAGCATCAGACTCCTGATGTGCAGGGAACAGCCTGGCCCTCCAGTCTCCCGCCCAGTGAAGCCTGGACCGTTCTGCTGCTCAGGAGGTGTTGATGGAAGATACCTAAAGATCCAGCTTGCTGCACTTTCTTCTCCTCGAAACCACTCGCATAGAAAAAAGGGCAGTTTTCCTCCTGGAGTCAGAGTGACGTCCTGTCCTTCCAGCGGCTGTGACGGTTCCACCGTAACAGGAATCTCCTGGGCCTGAGTTAGCAGGAAGCCGGAACTCAGGATGGCGGCTGAGTGGAGGGGGGAGGGGAGAGAGCAATTTGATTTGCTTGTTTATTTAAAACGTCTATTAGCCACCTTGCTCCGTTGCAGAACTCAAGGCGGCTTACGATATACATAAACCAACAATTATGATCAAGAATGCCTCCAACCCCCCCTGGAGAGTTTAAAAAGAGATTCAAGCTGCAGATGGGGGGGGGGGGGCTTCCCTGACTGCATCCATACAAAAACAATGCATTTTCGGCACATAGAAAACTAGCACTGCGCCTTCTTCCCTGACAACTAGTTCTCTATGTGCGGGATATCCACCATATTTCCTTCACCTCTGCTCTGCAGTGCGTCAGTGCTGTTATTTTAGCTTCTTTTCACAAGACATCAAGAACATAAGAAAATCAGAACAATAGTCCATCTAGTCCAGCATCCTGTCTCACACAGTGGCTGACTAATTCCTCTGGATGGCTAACAACAGGGCATGGAGGCTGAGGCCTTCATAAGATCATAAGAAGAGCCCTGCTGGGTCAGACCAGTGAGGGTCCATCCAGTCCAGCATCCTGTCTCACGCAGTGGCTAGCCAGTTCCTCTGAAAGGCTCACAACAGGGCATAGGGGCCGAGGCCTTTCCCTGATGTTGCCTCCTGGCTCTGGGATTCAGAGGCTTAGTGCCTCTGAATGTGGAGGTTCCACAGCCACCATAGCTAGTAGCCACTGATAGACTCATCCTCCATGAATCAATACCTCACCCCCTTTTAAAGCTACTTACTCCTGTGGCCATCACCATGTCCTCTGGTAGAGAATTCCAAATTTGAATCCCTCTCTGTGTAAAGTAGTATTTCCTTTTGTCTGTCCTGAACCTACGGCCCGTCGGCTTCGTTGAGAGGAAGAAAAAGTTCTCTTTGTCTGCTCTCTCCACCCTGCGCCCCCCCCCCATGCATAATTTTCCCCTAGGGCTTCCTGGCAGGATTAGCTCAGTTGCCCTACACTTTCCGCCTGAGGAGCAGGACACAAAAGGGGGAATCCCCTTCAGTGAAAGAGGAACCACACCCGGGGATTTCTCGGACTGGAGCAACAATGATGTTGACACCCCCAGGGTGACACCACGGATACAACCCCATCTGGGCCAGCTTTTTGCAAAAGAAATGAAAGGTCCGGCAGCACAAACACTGCCAATCCATGCTGAACCAAAGCACGAAATATCTAGCCCCTTTTCCCGCTGCTTTCTTAGAAGATTCCTTCCTTCCTTCCTTCCTTCCTTCCTTCCTTCCTTCCTTCCTTCCTTCCTTCCTTCCTTCCTTCCTCTCTTTATATTAAATATAATTATCAATATCTGTTTTTACCCCTTTCATTTTTCATTTTTGGCAGTCTGATTTAATGTTAATAAAAAGAAAATCTGCATCTTATCCAATGAAAACACGTGGGTGATATTTGTTCATGTCTTGTGGCTCTCAAACATCTGACGGTTTGTTCTAAGTGGGAGCAAGTTTGGCCACCCCTGGTTTAAAGGAACAAATAGCCGGCTATATCTCAGGCCCGTCCTAGGCCGGATCAACAGCTGGTCCGAGGCCTCAGAGCGAGGGCAAGGGACTAAGGGGTGTGTGTGGCTTCGGCCATTCCCCAACTTCATGCCCAGAGACAGGAAGAGGAAATGAGAGGACAGCAACGGGGCCTCCTGAATTGTCTCCCCTGTTCAAGTAGCCCCGGGCCATATCATAGCTGACGAGGGAACCAAAACTTGCAGCTGCAACAAGTGGAAAGGCTCAAGAGAACGGGGTAGTTCTCACGGCAGGAGATGTTCCAAACCCACGGCAGGAGATGTTCCCAGCAAGAAGTCACTCCTCTGGTTTTTGTGACGCATCCTGTGGCCTGCTTAGTCCACAGCCGTCCAGTGGAAGCCAGGTCGCTTTCATGGCTACGATAGATTTAGAAGAACCAGGGTTGCCATCTCTCGCTTTGGAACTTCCTAGAGATTTTGGGGCAGTACTTCAGACAGGCGGAGTCTGGGGAGGGAGGCCGGTCACGGAATCTCTCCTCCAGAGGATCTGCTGCAGGGAAACTCCGGGTTTGGAGGCAGCCCACCTCCCGCAGCTGCTAGGATCCACCTGCCCTGCCTGAGGGATCCCCGAGGCATTTAGTCAGTCCCTCTGGCCAACAGGATGCTGGATTAAAAAAGACCAGCGGGTGATATCTGCAGGCCCCTCAGGGTTGCCAGCTCCAGGCTGGGGAACTCCTGGAGATTTGGGGGTGGAGCCTGGGGAGGGCAGGGACTCTCAGTGAAAGACAGGGCCCCAGAGTCCCCCCTCCTCCAAAGCAGCCCTTTCCTCCAGGGGGGCTGATCTCCGTGCTTTCGAGAGGAGCTTTAATTCCGGGGGATCCCCAGGCCCCCCCCCCCCCCCCGCAGGCTCCCGATCTCTCTTACCCGCGAGGAGCGCCGCCGGCCAGAAGCTCCGCCGCCCTGGGGATCCCCACGTCGGGCCCCGTTGCCGCTGCTCCTCCTGCCGCCTCCCCATCCTGGTCCCTGGGGCGGCTCTCTGCCTTCCTTCTTGCTAACCCCCGGGCGGGAGCCCCCGGTCCGATGGGCCACGACGGGAGGCGGAGGGCCTCTTCTTCTTCTTCTTCCCCGGCCCGGAAAGCCTCCCTCCCTCCCTCCCTCCCTCCCCAGGGCAGGCGAGCGGCGCCGTCGAAAGAGGAACCAGGAAAGACAGAGAGGGAGGGCGCGGCGGGAGGGGCGCGGCCCGGAGGAGCCCGGGAAGGTTGCCAACTCTGGGCCAGCGGGTTCCGGGAGATTGGGGGGGCGGGGTGGAGCCTGAGGAGGGCAAAGTTGGGGGCGGGGGACAGAGTCTACCCTCCGAAAGCAGACAAGTTCTCCAGGAGGGGGAGGGGGACGGTGGGGAGGAGGAGGAAGAAGAGGAGGAGGAGATGGGATTTAGACCCCGCCCTTCACTTGGAGTCTCAGAGCGGCTTACAACCTCCTTCCCCTTCCCTTCCCCTCCCCTGTGAGGGGGGGGGGCTGAGAGAGCTCTTTGGAGGACTGCCCTTGAGAGGACAGCTCTGAAAGAACTTGTGACTGACCCAAGGTCACCCCAGCAGCTGCATGTGGAGGAGTGGGGAATCGAACCCAGATTACAGTCCGCCGCTCTTAGCACAGAGGACTCCCATCCTAGCTGTATTCGAAGCAGTGAGCCCCGACTCCCGAAAGCTCCTCCCTCGCCACCAGTTGTGCTTGTCTTGAAGGTGCTCCTGGACGCTGGCTCTTTTCTTTTTATCTATATATGTAAACGGCCTGGACCTGGTCGAGGAAGAAAGGCCGCTAAGAAAGGTTTTGAATAAATAAATACGAAGAGGGGAAAAGGCAAGGCAACAAAACTAAGGCTGCACTCCCTGAGGGTCCTTTCCTGGGAGAATAAGCCCCCTTGAATCACATTAGGTGGGTCGCCCTGTTGGTCTGAAGCTGGTTTTGAGTCTGGAGCAGTGTTCCCTCTGAGCCGGACATCCTTAGGGTCGTTTCTTCCCACAAAAACCAGGATTCAACAGCAGAGACTTTTTGGACGCCTAAACAATGCCTAGGAAGAGGGGTTCTGTAGGAGAAAGATATGATCCCAGTCGCCCTTAGGGATGCCAGCCTCCAGATGGGACCTGGGGACCCCCTGGAATTCCAGCTCACCTGGAGGGGGGGCACACCCTGACACCGCCTCCCCATCTTGGGCCACTTTGCCAGATGCCTGGGTCCCTCCCTGCCCTCCCCCCCTCCTGGGAGAATGGCGACTGGGGTGGGGGGGAGTGGAGAAGGGGACCTTCTTTCCCCGGACCCTCACCCTGCCCTGCCTGTATGTGCTGGGGGGAGACGGCGTACTCCCTGACCGCCATTGGCTCGGCGGGCTTTGGAGTTTTGTGGACTGAATCCAGATTGGTGCCTCCGGGCTTCTGCCCTCTGAGTTAAGGATCAGACCACTTGGACCCGGGTGTCATTTTCACACAACCAGATCCATGTTGCAGGATTTTCTCTCCCCATCAGAGACACAAAACTGGAAAAACTCAGATCTTCCTTTTTAAAAAAAAATTACAATAGGATTTTTAAAAAACTGAAAAACCCAGAAACAACAACAAAAGGTTTTTAATAGCTTCCTTAAAAAAAGTAAAACGAAATCACACCAGTTAGCAGTTAATAACCACTGCAGCCTTCAGAGAGTGTATTTTCCTTCATTTGTACCTACCACCCCCCGCCACCCAGTGCGCCACTGACCTCCTTCTCCTCTCCTCTGATTTAGCCTCACAAGAACCCTGCGAGGGAGGTAAGGCTGAAAGGGCATGGCTGGCAGAGACATTTATCTTTGGTTGAGATCAGGAGATGCGTTTCTTCAGGAAGCTAGGCAGAGCGAAATATGGGCATTGAATCAGTTAATCCTACAATGACTGTGAAAATCAATGCTGAAATTTACCCAAGTACCTAGCATTGCTTATTAGCAAGTCATAGTTTTAAAGGCAAATCCCCTCTTCGGACCCCGTGGTCCGTGCGACTGGGCCCTTCCTTCAGAAGGAGAGACACAGACACGGCAGATACAGAAGAGCATTTTGATTGTACCAGCGAGTAGCTGAAAATCAATGCAAGAGTTCCTTTTGCTTCACATTTCCGTTCCGGGCAGCTGGAAGTTAATAAAATGCAATGGAATGTGTTCAATGTAATGAAAAAGTAGTCGAGGCAGCGGGCCGGAGGAGAGAGCCGGTCTTTTAGGGTATGCTGGAGGAGAAGATCTCAGGGCCTGCCCTTGGCTGAATTCGACAGGCGTTCCAATCCAGGAGATGTCAGCAACTCGTAGACAACTGCAGCGCTTATTGAAAAACAATTGGCAGACGGAGCCGAATTCCTCTCTGTCCTTCGCCATAGGCTTCAAGACTTCATGGTGGACTCACCTGTCTGCCTATCGGTCGCACAAACCCGAGGAAAGTTCTCCATGTTGTAGTGGTTAAGAGCGGCAGACCCTAATGTGGAGAGCCGGGTTTCAGTCCTCACTCCTCCTCCGAATGAAGCCTTCTGGGTGACCTTGGGCCAGTCCCAGTTCCCTCAGAACTCTCTCAGCCCCACCTGCCTCACAGGGTGTCTGTTGGGGGGAGAGGAAGGCAAGGCGATTGTAAGCCATTCTGAGACTCCTTAGAGTAGAGAAGAGGAGGGTATAAATTCCTCCTCATCTTCTCGGAACGTGGGCGAGGAATTCCCAAAGGACAACTGTCACAGCTTGGTTGCTCCCTGAAACTGTTAGGCCAGTCAAAAGGCCCTGACAGAGTCCAAGGAGTTGAGCCAAGGAGCAGACCCAACTGGTTCGAGGTGTCCACTTCTTCCCCTCACGTCAGAGGGTCCCGCCTGTTACCACCTCAGCTGATCATACATGGCCTGGCTTCCGTGTTGCAGCTCCTGGAGAGAAAGCGGAGAGACGTCAGTGGGGGGCACCCAGATGGGAACTATTCTGGGGGGTTTTGGTTTGTTTTCCTGAGCACCCTGCCTTGGGTCGCTGGCCTCCAGGTGGGGCCTGGTGATCCCCTGGAATTACAACTGAGCTCCAGACAACAGGGACCACTTCCCCTAGAGCAAATGGGTGGCTTTGGAGGGTGGCATTAATTTCTAATTTTTCCCCAAAGGCGCTCTCTTGCGATTGAATCGAAAGCTTGTTTTAAACCCATAAAAGCTGCAAAGAGGGTTCCCCGTTTTACTATAGGGTGGTGGCATTCTGAACCACCGAGATCCCAAACCCCTTCCCCTCCCTAGGATCCACCCCCAAATCTCCAGGAAGTCCCCAACCCAGGATTGGCAATCCTTAGGGATGCCAGCCTCCAGGTGGGACCTGGGGATCCCCTGGAATTTCAGCTCATCTCCAGACTACAGAGATCAGCTCCCCCTGGAGAAAAGGGATGCTTTGGAGGGTGGACTCTGTGGCCTTGGACCCCACAGAGGTCCCTGTCCAACCCAGGTTCCACCCCCAAATCTCCAGGAGTTCCCCAGCCTGAAGCTGGCAACCCTAACCCCCACCCCCCACCTGTGGCTGGGGATGATGACCTGACAACCCGAATCTTTCTAATAGGGCTGATGCCATTCGTACTGGAAAGCGGAGTGTGATTGTGAAAGGGGAGCAAGTACTAACGGACATTTTAAATCTGATTCCTTTGCATCAAATGCAGATCATTTACATCTCCATGCATACAGCCCCTTCCTCTGACCCTCGGGCATATTCCAGAGTGCTTTGGGGGTCTTTCTGACCTTTTTTGGGGGGAAGACTCCACTTACCTCGTACGTGTGGTTGACCTCTGAAGAATTCACTGGCACGACCTGGTTCCGACACAGAAGACAAGAACATATAAGAACATCAGGAGAGCCCTGCTGGATCAGACCAGTGGTCCATTCAGTCCAGCCTCCTGTCTCACACAGTGGCCTCAACCAGTTCCTCTGGAGGGCCAACAACAGGACAGAGCGGCTAAGGCCTTCCCCGATGCCTCCTCCTGACTCTGGGATTCAGAGGATTTGTGCCTCTGAACATGGAGGTTCCCCTCAGTCATCGTGGCTAGCAGCCACTGATCGACCCAACCTCCATGAATCTATCTAATCCCCTTTCAAAGCTATCGATTCCTGTGGCCATTACTACATCTTCTGGCAGTAAATTACTACATCATCTGACATTTGAATCATTCTCTGTGTAAGGAAGTATTTCCTTCTCTCTGCTCTCAACTTACTGCTTCACTGCGTGCCCTCAAGTTCTAGTCTTCTGGGAGAGTGAGAAAAAGTTCTCTCCACCCCGTGCATAATTTTATAAACCTCTATCATGTCCCTCCATTTATCATCAACCACATTCAGAGGCATTCCAGCCTCTGAATCCCAGAGCCAGGAGGCAGCAGCCGATTTGTGGCAGCCATTTTGTGGCTGTGGCCCCACCATCACTGTGTCGAAATTCCCAAGGTGCCTGCCGGCTGGAAAACAACTGGGGAACCCCTACTCTAGACTGTACATTCACTGGGCCGAGATCTGGGCCTCCATTTTATATACCAACACCCCACCAAGGCCAGAATTGAAAGGAGGTGTCAGTGAGGCGAAAGCACTCACCCATCTGACTTAGCACATATGCGGCATCTTAATTTTAAACTGAAGGCTATTCAGGCGAATTAGCTACAGACACAGCTGTTTCGCAGGGGGAGCAGTCCAATTTAAACAAGAAGCCACGTGCTTCCAAAGTCCCACGGCCGAGGGTTGCCGCCGCACGGCCCCAGTGTTGAAATATGCTAACTAAATAAAAAGATAGAGCCTCAGCGCTGAAAAGAAAACGTTCATTAGCTTCCATCGTTCACCCCACATCTCACCTGTGCAGAAGGGTGCGTATTCTCATATACTGGAAAAGTTGGATTCATCTGCTTGGAACTCTTATTCCTCCGCCTTCGAGCACCTGAGAAAGAGCCAGAACACGCGGAAGTTGGGCCTGGTTGGGCTTTTGCAAGCACCATCCCTTCAGTCCTGAAAGGGTTAAGCTGAAGTTTCTGGAAGCTGATAACGGCAAGTTTTGCATAGAACCACTTTGGTGTAGAGTAGATTCTCCCCACCAAAAAAGGGAGAGGTTTCATTCTTAATGGGGATTGACTATTGAACAGACAACTGAAGATTGACTATTGGCGAATAAAGATACTGGAGGCAGGTCACGCTATTTGGCAAGTATACAAGGGGCAGAGCTTTTTGGGGGGGGGGACGGACTTCCATTCCTTCCTTCTTAGGGTCAGAGGGAAGAAAGAAACAACTGGGAGGAGATCAGAACGAGAAAGATGAGTTTGTTTCCCTCATTTTGAAGTAAACCTTTTGCTTAGAAGCTAAACAGATATGTGTCTGTGCTGCGTTATTCCGCTGCGCTTCATTTACTCTAAACAACACGGCTGTCCTAAGCGGCATCCCATCTAAATACGAACCAGGGCCGACCTTCCTTAGCATCTGAGCTACCAAGACTGGGCTAGCCAGGGCCACCCGGGCCAGCGTTACGCACTTCTAAGCCCCTTGACGGCAGAGGTGTCACTCCCCTAAGGACTGACTGCACGACAGCTCTAACGTTTTTATAAAAATTATTAAATCCTGCCTTGGCAGCCAAAAGGGCACCACAGCCGAAAGCACACCCATGAAGGACTGTAAGGACGATATCATGCTTTGGTCCCAGGCTTCCCGGTTCTCACTTACGGAAGAAGCAGTACAGCAGAGTTCCTGCCAGAGCCGCTACAGCCAAGGACCCGAGAACGATCGCAGCAATGGTTCCTGCAGCCAACGTGAAGTGCGGTTCTGCAATAAGAAATTATCTTTTCAGGGACTCGAGGGTGGAACGGCCCAGGCAACGAGGATCTGGACTTCTACATCCATCAGCGGCTACTGGACATGGTGACGAAGGGGAACCTCCAAATACCACTGGCAGGAGGCAACATCAGGGGAAGGCCTCACTCTCTGTGCCCTGTGGTTGCCCCTCCAGAGGAACTGGTTGGCCGCTGTGCAAGCTGTGATGATGATGTCACTTCCTGCGCGACGTTGGCAATGTGGCCTGGGCCTTTCTCTTCTTCCATCTCTTCCTTCACCCATCCCCTGCCGGCTACCAGGATGGACCTGGCAACCTTAGTTCCCAGTAGGGCTGCCATGCCCCAGGTCCAGGCGGGGAGTTGCCCAGTTTTGGGGGCTTCTGCCCACTGCCAGTTAGCTGGGTCAGCTGGGGTGAGCAGCATAATTCAATGAGTGGATTTACTCACCTGTCACGGCTATTTGACTAGGGTTGCTCATAGCACTGTACACCTGGTTCCTGGCCTCACATGTATATTCCCCCTCATCGTCTCTGCTGACATCAGGAATGGTGAGGGTTCGATTCTGCTCGGAATGGACTGCCTTAGCAGGGACGGCTTTCCTATCCTTGTACCAGGAGATGGTGACCCCGGAGTGTTCAGAGGTGGTGCAGTCTAAGATGACGTCTGTGTGCTCTTCCACAAAGATCTCTGCAGGCCGCAGAATTGGCGGGAACAGCTTTTCTGGACACAGAACAGAAACGGGGGTCTGCATCCCGGTGCTTGTGTGGATGCAGGAGCTCAGCGGCGGAAGGCTTCTGTCATCCCGGGTCCACATCTGGCTTGGCATGCTTCTCAGGCACAAGGCTCCCCCTGGCCAAAGTGCCTATTCCATAGTCCAGTATAAGTGCCCTTCTCTTGGGAACACAGCTCTGTCCATAAGCATCAACTACGGGGGGGCTCAGGGGCGCAGGCCACCCCTGAAATTTCCCAGGGGGGAATGAGCCCCTTCGGCGAAATGGGGCACCCGCCCTCCACCGCCGTGCCTCCCCGCCTAGGTCCGGCTCCCCCCACCTGGCTCCTCTGAACCCACTCCCCTGAACCCACTTGCTCTCTCCTTCCCTTCCTCCCCGGGCTATCTGGGCGACTGCCGGGGCAACACTCTAGCAATCGCCCCAAAACTCTATGGCACCATAGAGTTTCGGGACGATTGCCAGAGCGTCGCCCTGGCAATGTGCTCGCCATGATGACGTCACTTCCGGGTGACGTCATCACACTGGGCAGTTGCCCAGACGGCCCTGGGAGGGCAGGAGGGAGCGAGTGGGTTCAGGGGAGCTGGGAGCCGGGCGGGGGGGAGGCTCTGGCAGTGGCGGGGACATCGTCCTGGCACGTGCCTGTGCACAAGAGCCCCCACCCCCCCGGGAAATTAAAAAGTCTACGCCCCTGGCTCTGTCTGTTGCCCCGGCACACCCTTTTCACTGCTCAGCAAGGCAGTCAGATCTGAGAGTCTTTAATAATGCCGTCTGAAGTGGCTTCATGGCCACCCCTTTGTTTCACTGCTCTTCCACCGACCTCGTCACTGCCAGCACGACCCCATTGTCTCAGTGAGCTCAAGGGTAATGGATACTTGCTAAGCCAATGTTTCGGTTTCCCTGCCTCAGAGCGACAGACCGCAGTTGCAAGGCGTGGCCGAGGGTTGCCAGGTCCTCCACAGCTACCGGTGGGGGGAGGGTACAGTTGCCAACTCCATGTTGGGAAATTCCTGGACATTTTGGAGTGGAGCGTGAGAAGGGCGGGGTTTGGGGAGGGGAGGGGCTTCAGTGGGGTGTAATACCACAGAGTCCACCTTCCAAAAAAAACATTTTCTCCAGGGAACTGATCTCTGTCGCCTGGGGATCGGCTGTAATCCCAGGAGATCTCCAGCCACCACCTGGAGACAGCTAGAGCTAAGAACAAAGGGGTCAGCACCATAATTCAGCTAGTGGGTTTACTCACCTGTCACGGCTATTTTACTAGGGTTGCTCAAGGCGCTGTTAGCCGGGTTCCAGGCCTGACATGTATACGTCCCCTCATCATCTCGGCTGACGTCAGGGATGTGGAAGGTTCGGTTCCGCTCAGAAAGGAGTGACTTAGCTGGGATGGGTTTCCCATCCTTGAACCAGAAGACATCGACACTGGAGCTTTCGGAGGTATTACAGTTTAAGGTGACGTTTGCGTGCTCTTTCACAAAGAGATCTGCAGGCCACAGAACTGGCGGGAACAGCTTTTCTGGACACAAAACAGAAAGAGGGGTCATACTTGGTGGGCCTCGAGGCCTCTGAAGGTGGGCACAGCCAACCGATTAAGGAGCTCTACCATTAGACCACCCCTTAAGACAGGAGTTCGCTACCCCGGTCCGTTTGCTACCCCTAGAAATGCCTTCGAGAGCTCTCTGCGAGCACGCCAGGGTTGTCTAACTTAGCTCAAGGGGAAGGACAGGGGACCTTAGTGGGGGACACTGCCGTCCGGCCCACCCTCCAAAGCATCCATCTTCTCCACTATGCCACGTTGGCTCTGCCCTTCCTCCCTTGTACCCCCAATGGGCTCCAAGGGAGGGTGCGGTGAGGCTCTGCAGTCCCACTGAAGCCGGGTGTCCATGGCACAAACAGGAAGGAGACATGCACGATTCCTCCCGTGCTTCTCCAATATGCAAATATGCAAAGACCATCTCCCTCTCCCAAGTCGCCCCCCCCTGCGGATTTCGCACCCTCCCCCAGTTTCTGCTTGGGCTACCTGGACAGCTCTAAAGGGAGGCTCCGTGTACCTATGAAGCTGCCTTATACTAAATCAGACCATCAAATTCGGTATTGCCTACTCAGACTGGCAGCAGCTCTCCAGGGTTTGGGGGAGGGGAGGGACCTCTGCAGGGGATAACACCAGAGAATCCACCCTCCAAAGTAGCTGTGTTTTCCAAGGGAACTGATCTTGGTCCTCTGGAGATCAAGACCAATTTCCCACAAGCAGCTGTGCTGCCCTCACTCTTCTGTTTGCCCCAGTTGCATTGGTCAATTTCACACTATTTGCCGCGCAGCTGCATTTTGACCTGCAGCTTTTCCTGATTTCCCCTGCGTCTCCTTGATCCTTGTTTTTTGAGATGGAGAAGATACGGGGGGAATCAGGGGGAGCTGTGGGTCAAAATGCAGCCGCACAGCAAATAGTGTGAAATTGATCAATGCAGCCGGGACAAACGGAAGAGTGACAATGGCACAGCTGCTTGTGGGAAATCGGCCCTACTGTGATAGCAGAAGATCTTCAGGTGCTACCTGGAGGTTGGCATCCACGAGTCAGTCTCATAAAATAAAAATGGGGTTTGGGTGAAGTCACTGGACCCTCAGAGGACATGTGCTCTATGTAAGCTTGCCAGATTGATTTCAGGAAGCAGAGAGGGATTTTGATTTTTCATTCAGAACTGCCAACTTTTGCTACGGATCTTCTCTAGCCCGCCCTGCCCACTATGCCAGCCAGGGCACATTGCTGAAGCTGCAGCCAACATTTATTTCCTTGAATGCAATTTTACATTCCTTGTGCATTCATGTGCGAATAAAACCAAATCCCTCGGTTAAGCAAACACAAACAACCCAAACTGGGATGATGCCAACTAACCTCACCACATGATAAGGCGACAGACCTGTTCAGCAATGTTTTTGAACATACCTATAAAGAAGGGGGGGGGGGTATTAATTCTCTATAAGACTGAAGTATTTGGGAAACCTTGTAAGGGAAACTTTAAAGTTTTGGGTGTAGGGCGGCTGAGTGCAGAATAAGATGATACAGAAAGGAATTTCAGCTCCCTGCACCGATGAGAAGTTACATACTAAAAAGCGCAGAATAAATGGTGGGGGTATTTAAGCTACTGTAATTAATTTGCACCATTTCTCCAGCTTTTCTCCAAGTGCCACACTTGAGTTGTTTTAGCATAAATGCAACCCCTTTCCTCCACTGAAGGTTTACTCTAGGCTTTCTGCTAAAGGGCTTTTCCACGTTTTCATTTTCCTTGCCTTAAATTCCCGTTTTTTCAGAGTTTTTTTTCTGTTCTGCACAATTTTTCCCTCTAGTGGTTGATTTGATATTACATCGGTTTATGTCAGGCATCTTTCCTTTTAATGCGGAACATAACCCAATGTAATATTGAGCTGACCAGAGGGAGCAAAACACGGGCAGAACAGAACCCCCCACCCCTGAGCAAACAGGAACTTACAAGCTAGGAGAATGAGACTGTGGAAGAGCCCAGAGCTAGTGACCTAAAGCTAAACTGTGAAAGCGAGCACAGGGCTACTTTTGGTTTCCCAGCTTCACCCTTCTGCTGGGGGAGGACTGGCCATTTAGGCCAACGGCAAACATTCTGCCGGGCCAGTGGCTGGGGGGCTGCCCCTCCCTGCTGTGGGCACATGAGGGGGAGGGAGCCACTTTTGACAAGACCCCTTCTCACAGACAAAGGGGGGGGGGAGTTGCCACCATATCTGGTGGCAGCTCCGCCCCGAACAGGACTGGGGCTGCATGGCAGATGGGTCCCACTGCTTCAAGCTTGCGGGAGCCAGAGACCCCTGCCTAACCCATGCAAGGTGCACAAGAGCAGCCCCCACCCCTTACAATGTGGCTGAGAACAAGCCAAACAGGCATCGCGGCGATTCTTCTCCTTCCCCATCCCCTCTTCCACCTGCCCTCCTTCTCTGGGGCTGTTCTGGCCTCCCAGCTGCCCCCCGCTCATTGGAAGGCCCTTCAGCCTGCTCTGGACAGGTTAAGGGGTCAGAATACCTGAAAGATAAGAAACAGTGAACAAACCAGGAGCCTGAGGGGTGAGGTTTGGGGAGGGGAGGGACTTCAGTGGGGCAGAATGCCAGAGAGTCCACCAAAGCAGCCATTTTCTCCAGGAGGGACTGATCCCTGTCGCCTGGTGATCAGTTGTCATAGCAGGAGATCTCCAGCCCCCACCTGGAGGCTGGTAACAACCCTATGTGTTCTTTCTGTCTCCCCATTCGTCAGCACTAACAATGGATGGGAGCCACAATGGATGGGTTTTCCCAGAAGCAGTGCTGCCCTTCAGTTGGCGCTTCTGAGAAATCCTCCTGAGGCCGAGCGGAGGAGAATTGCTCTGAATTAGAGGTTAAATTTATGAAAGCCAAGAAACAGTGCACAAACCATACCTAAGACTCCTAGATGCACACGCCCCCTTTCAGGTCCACCAGCCATATTCTTTGACACCAAATAGTCTCCAGCATCATTCAGCATCAGACTCCTGATGTACAGGGAACAGCCTGGGCCTCCGGTCTCCCGCCCAGTGAAGCCTGGACCGTTCTGCTGCTCAGGAGGTGTTGTTCGAATATACGTAAAGATCCGGTTTGCTTCAGGTAGTTCTCCTCGAAACCACTGACATAGAATAAAGTTCGGGTTTCCTCCTGGAGTCAGAGTGACGTCCTGTCCTTCCAGCGGCCATGATGGTTTCACCGTAACAGTAATATTCTGGGCCTGGGTTAGCAGGAAGCCAGAACTCAGGATGGCGGCTGAGTGGAGGGGGGAGGGGAGAGAGCAATTTGATTTGCTTGTTTATTTAAAACGTCTATTAGCCACCTTACTCCGTTGCAGAACTCAAGGCGGCTTACGATATACATAAACCAACAATTATGATCAAGAATGCCTCCCACCCCCCCTGGAGAGTTTAAAAAGAGATTCAAGCTGCAGATGGGGGGGGGGCTTCCCTGACTGCATCCATACAAAAATAATGCATTTTCGGCACATAGAAAACTAGCACTGCGCCTTCTTCCCTGACAACTAGTTCTCTATGTGCGGGATATCCACCATATTTCCTTCACCTCTGCTCTGCAGTGCGTCAGTGCTGTTATTTTAGCTTCTTTTCACAAGACATCAAGAACATAAGAAAATCAGAACAATAGTCCATCTAGTCCAGCATCCTGTCTCACACAGTGGCTGACTAATTCCTCTGGATGGCTAACAACAGGGCATGGAGGCTGAGGCCTTCATAAGATCATAAGAAGAGCCCTGCTGGATCAGACCAGTGAGGGTCCATCCAGTCCAGCATCCTGTCTCACGCAGTGGCTAGCCAGTTCCTCTGAAAGGCTCACAACAGGGCATAGGGGCCGAGGCCTTTCCCTGATGTTGCCTCCTGGCTCTGGGATTCAGAGGCTTAGTGCCTCTGAATGTGGAGGTTCCACAGCCACCATAGCTAGTAGCCACTGATAGACTCATCCTCCATGAATCAATACCTCACCCCCTTTTAAAGCTACTTACTCCTGTGGCCATCACCATGTCCTCTGGTAGAGAATTCCAAATTTGAATCCCTCTCTGTGTAAAGTAGTATTTCCTTTTGTCTGTCCTGAACCTACGGCCCGTCGGCTTCGTTGAGAGGAAGAAAAAGTTCTCTTTGTCTGCTCTCTCCACCCTGCGCCCCCCCCCCATGCATAATTTTCCCCTAGGGCTTCCTGGCAGGATTAGCTCAGTTGCCCTACACTTTCCGCCTGAGGAGCAGGACACAAAAGGGGGAATCCCCTTCAGTGAAAGAGGAACCACACCCGGGGATTTCTCGGACTGGAGCAACAATGATGTTGACACCCCCAGGGTGACACCACGGATACAACCCCATCTGGGCCAGCTTTTTGCAAAAGAAATGAAAGGTCCGGCAGCACAAACACTGCCAATCCATGCTGAACCAAAGCACGAAATATCTAGCCCCTTTTCCCGCTGCTTTCTTAGAAGATTCCTTCCTTCCTTCCTTCCTTCCTTCCTTCCTTCCTTCCTTCCTTCCTTCCTTCCTTCCTTCCTCTCTTTATATTAAATATAATTATCAATATCTGTTTTTACCCCTTTCATTTTTCATTTTTGGCAGTCTGATTTAATGTTAATAAAAAGAAAATCTGCATCTTATCCAATGAAAACACGTGGGTGATATTTGTTCATGTCTTGTGGCTCTCAAACATCTGACGGTTTGTTCTAAGTGGGAGCAAGTTTGGCCACCCCTGGTTTAAAGGAACAAATAGCCGGCTATATCTCAGGCCCGTCCTAGGCCGGATCAACAGCTGGTCCGAGGCCTCAGAGCGAGGGCAAGGGACTAAGGGGTGTGTGTGGCTTCGGCCATTCCCCAACTTCATGCCCAGAGACAGGAAGAGGAAATGAGAGGACAGCAACGGGGCCTCCTGAATTGTCTCCCCTGTTCAAGTAGCCCCGGGCCATATCATAGCTGACGAGGGAACCAAAACTTGCAGCTGCAACAAGTGGAAAGGCTCAAGAGAACGGGGTAGTTCTCACGGCAGGAGATGTTCCAAACCCACGGCAGGAGATGTTCCCAGCAAGAAGTCACTCCTCTGGTTTTTGTGACGCATCCTGTGGCCTGCTTAGTCCACAGCCGTCCAGTGGAAGCCAGGTCGCTTTCATGGCTACAATAGATTTAGAAGAACCAGGGTTGCCATCTCTCGCTTTGGAACTTCCTAGAGATTTTGGGGCAGTACTTCAGACAGGCGGAGTCTGGGGAGGGAGGCCGGTCACGGAATCTCTCCTCCAGAGGATCTGCTGCAGGGAAACTCCGGGTTTGGAGGCAGCCCACCTCCCGCAGCTGCTAGGATCCACCTGCCCTGCCTGAGGGATCCCCGAGGCATTTAGTCAGTCCCTCTGGCCAACAGGATGCTGGATTAAAAAAGACCAGCGGGTGATATCTGCAGGCCCCTCAGGGTTGCCAGCTCCAAGCTGGGGAACTCCTGGAGATTTGGGGGTGGAGCCTGGGGAGGGCAGGGACTCTCAGTGAAAGACAGGGCCCCAGAGTCCCCCCTCCTCCAAAGCAGCCCTTTCCTCCAGGGGGGCTGATCTCCGTCCTTTCGAGAGGAGCTTTAATTCCGGGGGATCCCCAGGTCCCCCCCCCCCCCCGCAGGCTCCCGATCTCTCTTACCCGCGAGGAGCGCCGCCGGCCAGAAGCTCCGCCGCCCTGGGGATCCCCACGTCGGGCCCCGTTGCCGCTGCTCCTCCTGCCGCCTCCCCATCCTGGTCCCTGGGGCGGCTCTCTGCCTTCCTTCTTGCTAACCCCCGGGCGGGAGCCCCCGGTCCGATGGGCCACGACGGGAGGCGGAGGGCCTCTTCTTCTTCTTCTTCCCCGGCCCGGAAAGCCTCCCTCCCTCCCTCCCTCCCTCCCCAGGGCAGGCGAGCGGCGCCGTCGAAAGAGGAACCAGGAAAGACAGAGAGGGAGGGCGCGGCGGGAGGGGCGCGGCCCGGAGGAGCCCGGGAAGGTTGCCAACTCTGGGCCAGCGGGTTCCGGGAGATTGGGGGGGGGCGGGGTGGAGCCTGAGGAGGGCAAAGTTGGGGGCGGGGGACAGAGTCTACCCTCCGAAGCAGACAAGTTCTCCAGGAGGGGGAGGGGGACGGTGGGGAGGAGGAGGAGGAGGAAGAAGAGGAGGAGGAGATGGGATTTAGACCCCGCCCTTCACTTGGAGTCTCAGAGCGGCTTACAACCTCCTTCCCCTTCCCTTCCCCTCCCCTGTGAGGGGGGGGCTGAGAGAGCTCTTTGGAGGACTGCCCTTGAGAGGACAGCTCTGAAAGAACTTGTGACTGACCCAAGGTCACCCCAGCAGCTGCATGTGGAGGAGTGGGGAATCGAACCCAGATTACAGTCCGCCGCTCTTAGCACAGAGGACTCCCATCCTAGCTGTATTCGAAGCAGTGAGCCCCGACTCCCGAAAGCTCCTCCCTCGCCACCAGTTGTGTTTGTCTTGAAGGTGCTCCTGGACGCTGGCTCTTTTCTTTTTATCTATATATGTAAACGGCCTGGACCTGGTCGAGGAAGAAAGGCAGCTAAGAAAGGTTTTGAATAAATAAATACGAAGAGGGGAAAAGGCAAGGCAACAAAACTAAGGCTGCACTCCCTGAGGGTCCTTTCCTGGGAGAATAAGCCCCCCTGAATCACATTAGGTGGGTCGCCCTGTTGGTCTGAAGCTGGTTTTGAGTCTGGAGCAGTGTTCCCTCTGAGCCGGACATCCTTAGGGTCGTTTCTTCCCACAAAAACCAGGATTCAACAGCAGAGACTTTTTGGATGCCTAAACAATGCCTAGGAAGAGGGGTTCTGTAGGAGAAAGATATGATCCCAGTCGCCCTTAGGGATACCAGCCTCCAGATGGGACCTGGGGACCCCCTGGAATTCCAGCTCACCTGGAGGGGGGGCACACCCTGACACCGCCTCCCCATCTTGGGCCACTTTGCCAGATGCCTGGGTCCCTCCCTGCCCTCCCCCCCTCCTGGGAGAATGGCGACTGGGGTGGGGGGGAGTGGAGAAGGGGACCTTCTTTCCCCGGACCCTCACCCTGCCCTGCCTGTATGTGCTGGGGGGAGACGGGGTACTCCCTGACCGCCATTGGCTCGGCGGGCTTTGGAGTTTTGCCGACTGAATCCAGATTGGTGCCTCCGGGCTTCTGCCCTCTGAGTTAAGGATCAGACCACTTGGACCCGGGTGTCATTTTCACACAACCAGATCCATGTTGCAGGATTTTCTCTCCCCATCAGAGACACAAAACTGGAAAAACTCAGATCTTCCTTTTAAAAAAAAAATTACAATAGGATTTTTAAAAAACTGAAAAACCCAGAAACAACAAAAAAAGGTTTTAAATAGCTTCCTTAAAAAAAATAAAACGAAATCACACCAGTTAGCAGTTAATAACCACTGCAGCCTTCAGAGAGTGTATTTTCCTTCATTTGTACCCACCACCCCCCCGCCACCCAGTAGGCCGCTGACCTCCTTCTCCTCTCCTCTGATTTAGCCTCACAAGAACCCTGCGAGGGAGGTAAGGCTGAAAGGGCATGGCTGGCAGAGACATTTATCTTTGGTTGAGATCAGGAGATGCGTTTCTTCAGGAAGCTAGGCAGAGCGAAATATGGGCATTGAATCAGTTAATCCTACAATGACTGTGAAAATCAATGCTGAAATTTACCCAAGTACCTAGCATTGCTTTTTAGCAAGTCATAGTTTTAAAGGCAAATCCCCTCTTCGGACCCCGTGGTCCGTGCGACTGGGCCCTTCCTTCAGAAGGAGAGACACAGACACGGCAGATACAGAAGAGCATTTTGATTGTACCAGCGAGTAGCTGAAAATCAATGCAAGAGTTCCTTTTGCTTCACATTTCCGTTCCGGGCAGCTGGAAGTTAATAAAATGCAATGGAATGTGTTCAATGTAATGAAAAAGTAGTCGAGGCAGCGGGCCGGAGGAGAGAGCCGGTCTTTTAGGGTATGCTGGAGGAGAAGATCTCAGGGCCTGCCCTTGGCTGAATTCGACAGGCGTTCCAATCCAGGAGATGTCAGCAACTCGTAGACAACTGCAGCGCTTATTGAAAAACAATTGGCAGACGGAGCCGAATTCCTCTCTGTCCTTCGCCATAGGCTTCAAGACTTCATGGTGGACTCACCTGTCTGCCTATCGGTCGCACAAACCCGAGGAAAGTTCTCCATGTTGTAGTGGTTAAGAGCGGCAGACCCTAATGTGGAGAGCCGGGTTTCAGTCCTCACTCCTCCTCCGAATGAAGCCTTCTGGGTGACCTTGGGCCAGTCCCAGTTCCCTCAGAACTCTCTCAGCCCCACCTGCCTCACAGGGTGTCTGTTGGGGGGAGAGGAAGGCGAGGCGATTGTAAGCCATTTTGAGACTCCTTAGAGTAGAGAAGAGGAGGGTATAAATTCCTCCTCATCTTCTCGGAACGTGGGCGAGGAATTCCCAAAGGACAACTGTCACAGCTTGGTTGCTCCCTGAAACTGTTAGGCCAGTCAAAAGGCCCTGACAGAGTCCAAGGAGTTGAGCCAAGGAGCAGACCCAACTGGTTCGAGGTGTCCACTTCTTCCCCTCACGTCAGAGGGTCCCGCCTGTTACCACCTCAGCTGATCATACATGGCCTGGCTTCCGTGTTGCAGCTCCTGGAGAGAAAGCGGAGAGACGTCAGTGGGGGGCACCCAGATGGGAACTATTCTGGGGGGTTTTGGTTTGTTTTCCTGAGCACCCTGCCTTGGGTCGCTGGCCTCCAGGTGGGGCCTGGTGATCCCCTGGAATTACAACTGACCTCCAGACAACAGGGACCACTTCCCCTAGAGCAAATGGGTGGCTTTGGAGGGTGGCATTAATTTCTAATTTTTCCCCAAAGGCGCTCTCTTGTGATTGAATTGAAAGCTTGTTTTAAACCCATAAAAGCTGCAAAGAGGGTTCCCCATTTTACTATAGGGTGGTGGCCTTATGAACCACCGAGATCCCAAACCTCTTTCCCTCCCCTGTAACTACCCCCAAATCTCCAGGAATTTCCCAACCTGGAGCTGGCAACCCTACCCCCCTCCCTCATCAGTGGGCCGGGGGGGGGGGGGGAATGGGACCTGGCAACCCAAATCCTAGTCCTGCTAATCAGGTTGATGCCATTTGTGCTGGAAAACAGAGTGTGATTATGAAAGGGGAGCAAATACTAACAAACATTTTAACCCTGATTCCTTCATTCCACAGGCAAAGCTGGGCTTCCTTTCCATCAAATGCAGATCATGTACATCTCCATGCACACAGCCCCTTCCTCTGACACTCAAGCACATTTCAGAGTGCTTTTTGGGGGGGTCTCTGGCCTTTTGGGGGGGCTGGCGCCTGAGCTGCCTTCACTTACCTCATACGTGTTGTTAATCTCTGAAGAATTCAATGGCACGACCTGGATCCAACAAAGAAGATAAGAACATATAAGAGCACAGGAAGAGCTCTGCTGGATCAGACCAGTGAGGGCCCATCTAGTCCAGCATCCTGTCTCACACAGTGGCCAGTCAGTTCCTCTGGAGGGCCAACAACAGGGCAGAGAGGCTGAGGCCTCAAAGACGCATGGTCCTCCTTATGTAATTATCTGATTTGCATGCAGAAGGTCCCAGGTTCGATCCCCGGCATCTCCGAATAAAAGGACCAGGCAGGAAGTGATGGGAAAGACCTCTGCCTGAGACCCTGGAGAGCCGCTGCCAGTCTGAGTTGGCAAGACTCAGCTTCGCGTGTGTCTGTGTGCATTCATAGCCTTTTACTTGAATGCTGCAGTTAATAGCCACCGTCTTCCTTTGCAAAATGCCAGGGCAGGAGGACTGCAGGTGCGTTGCGTGCCCCAGGGCTTTACAGTGGACGATGGGGAAGTGCAACAGTCCTAGCCAGTCTCCCGTGTGTCCCAAGTTTACACCCTTAAACATGCCTCAGCATTCTCCGTGATGCACTGGAGCACCTTGGCTAACAATACGATGTGCAAAGCGGTCCCTGAAAGTGGAAGGTTTGAACTCTACCAAGCTATCACATCCTACCCTCAACCCAAAACCTAACTGTTTCTTCCTCATCTAGATCAGGGGGTACCCAATGTTATGCCCGTGGCACTCACTGACACTGTTTTTAGTAAAAATGGGCTGGGCCAGGTTGAGGCTTTTGTCCAGCAAGGCTTCTGATTGGCCACTGGAGATTTGATCAGCTGTGCAGATTTATAAACATATAGCTCTGGCAGCAGCTGCCACGGCAGCGCATGTCTCTCCACTGTGTGCCTGAAGAGAAGCTGTGGCAGCCATTTTGTGGCTGGCTCTGCCTCCTGCAACAGCCGACTTGTGGCAGCCATTTTGTGGCTGTGGACCCACCACCACTGTGTCGGAATTCCCAAGGTTCCTGCCAGCTGGAAAAGAGCTGGGGAACCCCTACTCTAGATTGTACATTCACTGAGCCAAGATCTTGGCCTCCATTTTATATACCAACACCTCACCAAGGCCAGAATTGAAAGGAGGTGTCAGTCGTGAGGCGAAAGCACTCAGCCGTCAGACTTAGCACATACGCAGCATCTTAATTTAAAACGGACAACTATTTGGGCAAATCAGCTACAGACACAGCTGTTTCGAACGGGGAGCTGTCCAATTTAAACGAGAAGCCATGTCCTTCCAAAGTCCACACAGCCCTAGCGTTGAAATATGCTAACTAAATATATAGATTGAGCCTCGGTGTTGAAAAGAAAACGTTCAGTGACTTCCATCATTCATCCCACAGTCTCACCTGCACAGAAGGGTGCGTATTCTCATATACTGGAGAAGCTGGATTCATCTGCTTGGAACTCTCATTCCTCCGCCTTCGAGCACCTGAGAAAGAGCCAGAACATGCGGAAGTTGGGCCTGGTTGGGCTTTTGCAGTCACCATCCCTTCAGTCCTGAAAGGGTTAAGCTGAAGTTTCTGGAAGCTGAAGGCAAGTTTAGAACAGAACCACTCCTCGTTCCTTCCACCTTGCCCGCTTCGGCCTTCACCTGCCCGTGAGACAGAAGACCAGTCCAGAGCAGGGTTTAGATTAAATTATAGACGCCATCGGGAGATTGTGAAATTAGGACTAATTGATTTGTTGATATCAGTTTGTATTTTTGTATGTTTTAATCTGTTGTAAATCACCAGAGCCCTGTGCACTCAGGGATGGGGGGGCAATTCAGAAATATTATTATTATTATTATTATTATTATTATTATTATTATTATTATTATTATTATTACAGAGTAGATTCTTCCCACCGAAAAAGGGAGAGGCTTCATTCTTAATGGGGTGACCCTAAGATCGACTATTGGCGAATCAAGATATTGGAGCCAGATCATGCTATTCGGCAAGTACGCAAGGGGCAGAGCTTTTGGGGGTAAACCTTCCATTCCTTCCTTCTTAGGGTCAGAGGAAAGAAAGAAACTAGAAGGAGGCGATTAGAGCGAGAAAGATGAGTGAGTTAGACTGTTGTTGTTTTCTTTCCGTGGGATCCTTTCCCTAATTCTGAAGTCAACGTTTTCTTAGAAACATAAACACACCTGTGTCTGTGCTGCATTATTCCGCTGCGCTTCATTTACTCTGCTAAATAACAGTGCTGCCCTAAGTGGTGTCAGTGGTGGAAAGGGATGTCAAGTTGCCGCCGGAGACCTTCAGAGGTGGTTTGCCGTGGCCTGCCTCTGCGTAGCAACCCTGGACTTCCTCAGTAGGCTCCCATCCAAGTGCTAACCGGGGCTGATCTTGCTTAGCTTCTGAAATTTGATGAGATCTGGCTAGAATGGGCCATCCAGGGCAGGGCAGAGACAAACAAAGGGGGTTTGCCATTACCTGTTTTTGTGTAGTGACCCGGGGCTTTGCCAGTGGTCTCCCATCTAAATACTAATGAGGGCCAATCTTGCTTAGCGTCTGAGCTATGGAGACTGGGCTAGCTGCTAGAAGTGGAGGATTTGGCGCTATCTCTTGTCTCAGACTTGAGAAGATGGCACCAGAGAGTTTAGACAGATAGAGAGGTCAGGACACACAGAGAATCCTTTCCTTCCTGCTATCTGATCCTTTCTTTTGAAGTAGAATGCTACTCTTAGGGGCAATTTCCTCTGCTTCCATTCCCCCCCCCCTCTCTCTTTCCTCTCTCTCTCTTACGCAAGAAGAAGGTGCTTGATCTTCGTCTTGCACCACGGAGGCTAGACATGCGTCCAGCAACCAACACCATCTAGCTAGTTAGAATAGGTAATCTATATCTATCTCTTACCTGCGCTCTCAAGCATGTATTTCCTTTAATAAAAGTTACTTAGGTATTAGTTTTTAGACTGACTGCTGACTCCGTGTGCCTTTGTAAATCTGTTGCCGCACCAAGCCCCAAGCTTTGCTGCGTTTAAGCCTTTGAGCACCCTGCTATTTTTCTGTGGTTCCCTGGCACTACTTAGTCCAGAGACTCCAACACTAGCCAGGACCATCCAAGCCAGCGTTACACACTTCTAAGTCTGCTGGCGTCAGTGGCGTCACTCCCCTACGGACTGACTGCATGGCAGCTTTAATATTCTTAACAAAATTAATCTCCCGCCTTTGCAGCCAATTAAGGCCCGCAGCCAAGAGTGCACCAATGACGGACTGAAAGGACAATTTAATGCTTCGGTCCCAGGAACTCCGGTCCTCACTTACGGAAGATGCGGTACAGCAGCGTTCCTGCCAGAGCCGCTACAGCCAAGGCCCCGAGAACGATCGCAGCAATGGCTCCTGCAGCCAACGTGGAGCGCAGTCCTGCAACAAGAAATAATCTTTTCAGGGACTCGAGGGTGGAACTGAAAACTGGCTGGAAACAGCCCAGGCAAAGAGGATCTGGACTTACACACCCATCAGTGGTGCCTGGACATGGTGACGAAGGGGAACCTCCATGTTCAGAGGCAGTCAGCCTACGAATACCACTGGCAGGAGGCAACATCTGTGCCCTGCAGTTGGCCCTCCAGAGGAACTGGTTGGCCACTGTGCGAGACAGGACGCTGGATGAGAACGTCGCCCCAGAAGTTGCTGGTGTGATGATGTCACTTCCTGTGCGATGTTGACCATGTGGCCTGGGCCTTTCTCTTTCTCCTCGTAAGCCCCCCCATCCCCCACTGGTTGCCAGGGTGGACCTTGCAACCTTAGTCCGCCTTAGGGTTGCCATTCCCCAGGTCCAGGCAGGAATCCCCCAGTCTTGGGAGTTTCTGCCCACCGCCAGCTAGCTGGTTGGTGGGGGAAACCCCGCCTCCAGATGGCGATGTCACACAATGACATCATGCAGAAGTGATGTGATCACATCTGGTATGTTGCACAGCGACATTCTGGTTTGAGGGCAAAACTCTATGGTAAAAACATAGAGTTTTGCCCTCAAACTGGAGCATTGCCGCACAATGTCCCCATAGAGTTTTGCCCTCAAACTAGAGCATTGCTGCACAATGTCCCCATAGAGTTTTGCCCTCAAATGAGCATTGCCACACAATGTCCCCATAGAGTTTTGCTTTCAAACTAGAGCATTGCTGCAGTGTCTCCATAGAGTTTTGCCCTCAAACTGGAGCATTGCCACACAATGTCCCCATAGAGTTTTGCCCTCAAACCAGAGTGTCACTGCGCCACATCCCAGATGTGACGACATTACTTCCACATGATGTCACTGTGTCAGCAATGTTACACTGCGATGTTGCTGTTTGGAGGCGGAATCCCGCCCCACTTCCAGAAGGCTCCCTCCCACCCTCCGCCGGCACGTGGCGAGTATCTGACAACCCTGGTTTGCCTGGAGGGCAGGGTGTAAATATTTTAAATTAAGTTAAATTAAATGGAACCAAATGAAGGGGTCGGTAGGGAACGTCAGCATGGAAGCCTCCCGGCAGGTTAGAGCCCCAGTCTCTTCGCTGTACGGAAACGAGGGGAATTCTCACTAGAAAACCATTCCTGCTCCTCCTTGCCATGGACGGCCAATAGGGTTGCCATCTCCAGGTTGGGAAACTCCGGGAGATTTGGGGGGTGGAGCCTGAGGAGGGTGGGGTTTGGGGAGGGGAGGGGCTTCAGTGGGGTATAATACCACAGAGTCCACCCTCCAAAGGAACCGTTTTCTCCAGGGGAACTGATCTCTGTCACCTGGGGATCAGCTGTAGTCTCAGTAGATCTCCAGCCACCACCTGGAGACAGCTAGAGCTAAGAGCAAAGGGGTCAGCAGCATAATTCAGCTAGTGGGTTTACTCACCTGTCACGGCTATTTTACTAGGGTTGCTCATGGGACTGTACCCCCAGTTCCAGACCTGGCATGTATACGTCCCCTCATCATCTCTGCTGATGTCAGGAATGGTGAGGGCTCGGTTCCTCTTGGAAAAGACCACCTTAGCGGGGATGGCTTTCCCATCCTTGAACCAGAGTACACTGACCCTGAAGCGTTCGGAGGTGGTGCAGCTTAAGGTGACGTCCGCGTGCTCTTCCACAAAGATCTCTGTAGGCCACAGAACTGGCGGGAACAGCTTTTCTGGACACAGAACGGAAACGGGGATCAAACCCTTTGTTTCACCGCTCTTCCCCCGTCCTCGTCACTGCAAGCATGACCCTGCTGTCTCAGTGAGCTCAAGGGTAACGAATACTCGCTAAGCCAGCTTTTCGGTTTCCCTGCCTCACAGTGATAGACTGAAGTTGCAAGGCATGGCCGAGGGTCGCCGGGTCCTCCCCAGCCACCAGTGGGGGGATGGGAGTAGGGTTGCCATCTCCAGGTTGGGAACCTCCTGAAGATTTGGGGGTGGAGGCTGGGAAGGACAGGGGAGCACTGACATAGAGCCCACCCTCCAAAGCACCCACGTTTCCCACTACGCCATGTTGGCTCTGCCCTTTCTCCCTTGCGCCCCCAACGGGCTCCAAGATATGGTGTAGAGAGGCTCTGCAGTCCCACTGATGGTGGCATAAACAGGAAGGAAACAGGCACGATTCCTCCTGTGCTCCGATATTCTCCAAGTACTGTCTCTCTCTCCTGAGTGGCACCCCCTGTGGATCTGGCAGCATCCCCCAGTTTCTGCTTGGGCTGCCTGGACAGCCCTAAAGGGAGGCTCCGTGTACCTGTGAAGCTGCCTTATACAGAATCAAACCCTTGGTCCATCAAGGTCAGTCTCTTCTATTCAGACTGGCAGCGGCTCTCCAGGGGTTTGGGAAGGGGAGGGACTTCTGCAGGGTACAATGCCAGAGAGTCCACCCTCCAAAGTAGCCGTTTTCTCCAGGGGAACTGATCCTATGGAGATCGTCTCTAATGGCAGGAGATCTCCAGGTGCCACCTGGAGGATGGCATCCATAAGTCAGTCTCGGACAAGAAAAGTGGGGTTTGGGTGAAGTCACCGGACCCTCTGAGGACATGTGCTCAAGATAAGCTTGGCAGGTGGAGTTCAGGAAGCAGAGAGGGACTCCGATTTTTCATTCAGAACTGCTAACTTTTGCTACAGATCTTCTCCAACCCTTGGGCAACCTGGTAAGGGAATCCTTAAAGCTTTGTGTGTAGGGCGGCTGAGTGCAGAACAAGATGATACAGAAAGGAATTTCAGCTCCCTGCACCGATGAGAAGTTACATACTAAAAAGCGCAGAATAAATGGTGGGGGTATTTAAGCTACTGTAATTAATTTGCACCATTTCTCCAGCTTTTCTCCAAGTGCCACATTTGAGTTGTTTTAGCATAAATGCAACCCCTGTCCTCCACGGGAGGCTTATTCTAGGCTTTCTGCTAAAGGGCTTTTCCACCTTTTCATTTTCCTCACCTTAAATTCCTGTTTTTTGGGGGGTTTTTTCCCCTGTTCTGCACAATTTCCCCCCTCTAGTGGTCACTTTGATATTACACCGGGTTATGTCAGGCGTATCTTCTTTTAATGCTGGACATACAGCCACTGTAATATCAAATCCACCACTAGAGGGGGCAAAACGTGTGTGAAAAAGAACCCTCCACCCCTGAAGAAACAGGAACTTACAAGCGAGGAGAATGACAGTGTGGAAGAGCCCAATTGCTAACAAAGACTAAACTGCAAACGCGAGAACAATGCTACTTTCGCTTTCCCAACCCCATCCTTGTTGCCGGGGAAGGATTGGCCATTTAGGCCACTGGGAAACATTCTGCCGGGCCAAAGGCTGGGGGGGCTGCCCCTCCCTGCTGGGGCCACATGAGGGGGAGGGAGCCACTGATGACAAGACCCCTTTTCACAGACAAAGGGGGGGCAGGAGTTGCCACCGCAGCCGCCAGCTAGCTCCCTCTGCCCCAGACAGAGCTAGGGCCGCAAGGCAGATGGGATGGACTGCTGCAAGCTTGCAGGAGCCTGAGACCCCTCCCTAACCCATGAAAGGTGGGCGAGAGCAAGGATTCCGCTCCGTCCCCACCCCCTCCACAGGGGGGCAGGCCCTCTTTCTCTTGATCTCCTTCTCTGAGGCCGTTCTGACCTCCCAGCTGCCCCCCACTCATCGGATAGCCCTTCAGCCTGCTCTGGACAGATTAAGGGGTCAAAATACCTGAAAGATAAGAAACCGTGAACAAACCAGGCCTGGGGGTGGAGCCTGAGAAGGGCGGGGTTGCGGGAGGGGGAGGGGGAGGGACTTCAGTGGGGCAGAATGCCAGAGAGTCCACCTTCCAAAACAGCCATTTTCTCCAGAGCAACTGATGTCTGTTGCCTGGAGATCAGTTGTCATAGCGGGAGATACCCAGACCCCACCTGGAGGCTGGCAACAACCCTACGTGTTCTTTCTGTCTCCCCCATTCATCATGATTGACCTGTTAACCATGGATGAGAGCCACAGCGGGGTGTTCCCGGAAGCAGCTCTGCCCTTCAGCTGGTGCATCCGAGAAACCCTCCTGAGGCGGAGTGGAGGAGAATTGCTCTGAATGAGGGGCTAAATCCATGATGAGAAATAGTGCACAAACCATACCTAAGACTCGTATAATCCCTCGCCCCATTTCAGGACCACCAGTCACAGCACTTGACACTGTATAGATTCCAGAGTCGTTCCGCATCAGACGCCTGATGTGCAGGGAACATCCTGGGCCCCCGGTCTCCTGCCCAGTGAAACCTGGACCGTTCTGCTGCTCAGGAGGTGAGGATGATGAGAAATATGTAAAGATCAGTGATTCTGCTTCAGCTTGTCGTCCTCGAAACCACTTGCATACAGTAAAGTTCAGTTCTTCTGTCGGAGTCAGAGTGACGTCCTGCCCTTCCACTGGCTGTAATGGTTCCACCCTAACACGGATCAGTTGGGTCTGGGCGAGCGGGAAGCCAGAACTCAGGACGGCGGCTGCAAAGTGAAGGGGACAGAGAGCACTTTGGTTTGTTTAATTAGAACATCTATTAGCCAGCTTTCTCCCTTGCGGAACTCAAGGCGGCTGACGATCGAAATAAAATATTATGAAAAACACAATAATAGCAACAATTTCAAAACCCATAAAAAGGCCACAATTTGAAAAACCCCTAGTTAAGAGTGCCAGTAATAAAAACCAAATCAATCAAATGCAGTCCTAAATAGAACGGTCTTCGACTGCCTCCCGAAGACCGAAAGTGAGGGGGCCAGGCCCACCTTCCTGGGGAGGGTGCTCCATAATGGTAGGGCTGTCACCGAAAAGGCCCTGTCTTGTGCGCCCACCAGATGAGCTTCTTTGATTGGTGGGGCAGTCAGGAGGGCCTCCCCCTGTTATCTTAATTCCTGGGCAGAGTCATATAGGAGAAGATGGTCCTTTAAAACCACGTAGGGCTTTAAAGGTCAAAGCAACCCCTTGATTTGGACTTGGGAGCAGATTGGGAGCCAGTGTAATTGCTGAAATATTGGGGATACGTGCTACCGGTGGCCGGCCCTGACCATCAGTCTAGCCTCACTGTTCTGAACTAGCTGCAGCTTCTGAACACTCTTCAAGGGCAGCCCCAATTAGAGCAAATTGCAGTAGTCCAGTCTAGATATAACTAAGGCATGGATCGCTGTGGCTCGATCTAATTGGACCAGGAATGGACACAGCTGACACACCAGCCGGAGCTGGGCAAATACTCTCTAAGCCACTGCTGCCTACCTGGTTTTCTCAGGTGACTGCTCTGTCAAGCAGCAGTCCTAAGGGTCGCACCTGGCTTTTCAAGGGAGCATAACCACATCCAATACAGGAGAGATCTCAAGTCCCTGGCCAGCCTTTCCACTAGCACAGAGAACCCCTTTCCCCCCCACTGGGGAAAGATCCGATCCAGCAGGGCTCTTCTGGCATTCTTCTGAAGGCCTCGGCCTCTCTGCCCAGTTGTTGGCCCTCCAGAGGAAGTGGCTGGCCCCTGTGTGAGACAGGACTAGATGGACTATTGGTCTGATCCAGCGGGGTTCTTCTTATGTAATCCTAACATCTCGTGAAAAGAAGCTAAAGCAATAACACTGAAACACGACAGAGTGGAGGTGGGGGATACATGGTTGAAAATCCTGCACGTTGAGAACCCCACCTTTCTGTCTGTCCTGAACCGACTGCCCATCAGCCTCGCTGGGTGCCCTGGAGGTCCAGTCTTTTGGGGGAGGGAGAAAAGGCTCTCCACCCCCCCCCCCATGCATAATTTTACTGGAGGGCTTCCCCGCAGGATTTGCTCAGTCGCCAGACACTCTCTGAGAGAGCCAGTTTGGTGTAGTGGTTAAGTGCATGGACTCTATTCTGGGAGAACCGGGTTTGATTCCCCACTCCTCCACTTGCACCTGGCTGGATGACCTTGGGCAAGCCATAGCTCTGTACCAGCTGTTCTCTCAAAGACAGCTTGGGAAAGAGCTCTCTCAGCCCCACCTACCTCACAGGGTGTCTGTTGTGGGGAGGGGAAGGGAAAAGGAGTTTGTAAGCCGCTCTGAGACTCCCTTGGGGAGTGGAGGGCGGGGTATAAATCCAATCTCTTCTCTTCTTCTTCTTCTTCTCTGCCCAAGAAGCAGGAGGACACGAAAGAGGAAATTCCCTTCTCAAAAGGGGAACCAAGCCTGGGGTTTCTCGGCATGCAGCAGCGATGGTGTCGACATCCCCGTGCTGGAACCGGAGACACGACCCCGTCCAGGCCAGCTTTTTGCAAGAGAACCGAGACTCCTCCAAACGCCCCTCTCCCGGCAGCACCAACAGCATCAATCCATGCTGAGCCAAGGCGCGAAATATCTAGCCCCTGTTCCCGCAGCTTCCTCAGGAGGTCTATTCCTTGCTTTGCTCGCTGAAGGGAACCCACAGCAGCCCCCGCCTGGTGGAACTCTCTGCTGGAGAACATTGTGCCCTACAAGACTGACTACCTCTCGTTGGGCTCGCCAGGCAAAGATGTCCGGCCATGCTTTTAATGTCCCCTCTAAGCTGTGGAGTCTTGTGAGCAAACATTCTACTTGGTGAGCTCCTGGCATTAAAGCGGTGAGCGAGCAATTTGGCTCCTGCATGAACTAGTTGGCTCTGGAGCCATCCCTTCCTGAGCTGGGACAAAAATGTGTGAGCTGGAGGCTAAAAAACGGTGAGCTAGCTCACACTGACTCAGCTCAGAGGGAACACTGTTGAGGACAGCGCCGGTCCTCCGGCACTCTCTTACTTTAACCTCCCCTTTGATTCCTGCAGATCCCCTCCACCCAGGGGGCCCGTTGGAAAATTTCCGTCCTCTTGGCGCTTTCTTGTTCTTCCGACTGTTTTTAAAGAAACGTTGATGTTGTTTTAATTCGATTACATGGCGTTTCTCTCTGAGGTAAGCCGCCCTGAGCCCTGCTTGCAGGGAAGGGCGGCCGATAAATCGGATATAATAAATAAATAACTACAATTTATGGAGTGGAGTGTGGGGAGGGAGCTGGGTGGATGGAATGGGTCTTGTCCTCCAAACAGGGGTGCGTTTTTCACGGGCATGACGCTGCAACAGGGATCCCCCGGGAAAGCAGGCAGGAGGGAATGGGGCCCGGTTGCCAGCTCCAGGGTGGGAAATACCTGGAGAGTTTGGGGCGGAGCCTGCTGAAGGCGGGGTCTGTGGAGGGGGGAACTTCAGTGGGGTAGAATGCCACAGAGTCCACCTTCTAAAGCAGCCATTGTCTCCAGGGGAGCTGAGCTCTGTCACCTAGCAATCAGTGGTGATAGTGGGAGATCTCCAGTCACCACCTGGAGGCTGGCAACCCAAGACATGGAGGATCTGCTAAAGGGAAACTCCATGTTTCGTGACAGCTAGGAACCAAAGGAGAACGCTTGGTGCCAGTGTGGTGTCGTGGTTAAGAGCAGTGGACTTTAGCCTGGAGAACTGAGTTTGATTCCCCACTCCTCTACTTGCAGCCAGCTGGGTGACCTTGGGTCAGTCACAAGTTCTCTCAAGAGCTGTTCTCTCACTCCCACCTACCTCCCAGGGTGTCTGGTGCGGGGAGAGGAAGGGAAGGAGACTGTAAGCCACTCTGAGACTCCGAGTGAAGGACGGTGTATAAATCCAAACTCTTCTGCCTGAGGGATCCCCGAAACATTTAGTAGGTCGCTCTGGCCAACAGGATGCTGGACTAAAACAGGCCCGCAGGGCTCTTCTTTGGTGACAACTGCCTGCCCCGCAGGGCCCCCAGCTCCAGGTCGGGAAAGTTCTGGAGATTTGGGGGTGGAGCCTGGGGAGGCCAGGGACCTCAGTGAGGCAGAATGCCCTAGAATCTACAAAAAAAACCCCCAAGCATCCCTCTTCTCCGGGGGAACTGGTCTCTGTAGTCTGAAGAGGAGCTGTAATTCTGGGGGATCCCCAGGTCCCACCTGGAGGCTGGCATCCCTGCTGACATGCCTTGTACAAAGAGGTAGGTTTCTAGTCCTCAGAAGGACCCCAGAGGGTTGTGGAGCCGGGGGGGGGGGGCGCTCTAGTGCACGGACTCTAATCTGGGAGAACCGGGTTGGATTCCCCACTCCTCCACTTCCAGCTGCTGGTGTGACCTTGGGTCAGTCACAAGTTCTCTTGGAGCTGTTCTCCCAAGGGCAGTCCTCCAGAGAGCTCTCTCAGGCCCAATGACCTCGCAGGATGTCTGTTGTGGGGAGGGGAAGGAGATTGTCAGCCGCTCTGAGACGCCTCTGGGTTGTGAAGGGCGGGGTATGAATCCAGTCTCTTTTCTTCTTTTTCGTGCTCTGGGGGGGGGGGGGATGGAGGGCCAGGCCAGGGAAGCTCCCCCCCTTCCCCCTCTGCTCCCCCAGGTCCCCCCCCCCCCGCAGGCTCCCGATCCCTCTTACCCGCGAGGAGCGCCGCCGGCCAGGAGCTCCGCCGCCCTGAGGATCCCCGCGTCGGGCCCCGCTGCCGCTTCTCCTCCTGCCGCCTCCCCATCCTGGGTCCCCGGGGCGGCTCTGCCCTCCTTATTGTTAACCCCCGGGCGGGAGCCTCCGGCCCGCGGCAGGAGGGCCTCTTCTCCCCCGGCACGGAAGGCCTTTCCAGGGGAGGCAAGCGGAGCCGTCGGAAGAGGAACCGGCGCCCCAGCGCGGCAGTTAGGGGGGAACTACGGCGGAGAGGAAGGGAGGGAGGGCGCGGCCTGGAGGAGCCTGGGAAGGATGCCAAGTCTGGGCGAGAGGATTCCGGGAGATTGGGGGGAAGAGGTGGCGTCTGAGGAGGGCAGAGTTGGGGGAGGGGGCCAGTCCACCCTCCGAAGCAGACAGTTTCTCCAGGAGGAGAAGGAGGCGATTGGATTTATACCCTGGTCTTCCCTCAAGAGTCTCAGAGTGGCTTACAACTGTGGATCAGTTGGGGGGGGGGGTTGTCCCGTTTCTCCCCCATGTCCTTAAAGGAGGGATCGCTGAATCCTCTGCACTGAGGGCTCCCTATGGAGTTTGCGATGATGCGCGGGGATGGCATGGAGTCGGGATGGCCTGATCAGACCATCCCAACGCCATGAGAGCGTGCTGGAGTGATCAGACAGGGGAAAGTCTGCCCTTGGCCCCTCGCAACCCGTCTACTACCGGTTTCTCCCTGGTGTCTTTTAATTCCGCTTCTGCGGTGGAGCAAAACCGGTTGCCAACGGCTCCGCGGGGGGGGGGGGGGGGCTTCTCAGATGTTGTCTGATCATGCCCTTTAAATCTGCCTGGCCTTCGCACCGATGTCAGGTGTAATTGTGTGTATGATCGCAACCAAAGTTTATTAAAACAGTAATAAAGCAGCAGTGCTGCAAGATTACTGAAAGCAAGAAAAGTATAAAATTGTCAGAGAGGCAAACCCCAGCAAGATGTTAACCTGCCCCCCCCCCCCCGCCCCCGCCCAACATCCCAGTATAGCAGGATTCATAAGGACATAAAATTCTTCTGTTAGGCCCTTTGAATAATAAAATTTTTAAAGATCTTGGTAATTTAAAAAAACCCTCCACTTTGCGTCTAAGACTATAAAGGCATCTCTTTGCTGAGTGTGTTCCGTCACTGAGGTGCTGATGATGATGGGGGAGGATTTAGGAAATGAGGAACTCCGCGTCACGTCTGACTTGCAAAAGTTGACACACACATCTGTTTTGGCAACAGCACTTGGAGACTCTCAGCTGGCCTGCTGGTCTTTTTAGATGCCTGCAGATAACAGACGGCCAGAGTTCTATTGTTATACTTAGATTCAGGTGGGCGGCCATGTTGGTCTGAAGCAACGGAACAATGTTTGAGTCCAGTGGCAGATGCTAAGCAGTTCTTGTCAGTTTGGTGTAGTGGTTAAGAGCGCGGACTCTAATCTGGGAGAACCGGGTTTGGTTCCCCACTCCTCCACATGCAGCTGCTGGTGTGGCCTTGGGTCAGTCACAAGTTCACTCAGAGCTATTCTCTCATGGGCAGTTCTCGAGAGAGCTCTCTCAGCTCCACCTACCTCACAAGGTTTCTGTTGTGGGGAGGGGAGGGGAATGGAGATTGTAAGCCGCTCTGAGACTCCGAGTGAAGGGCAGGGTATAAATCCAATCTCCTCCTCCTCCTGGACTGTAATATAGTTCTCACATCTGTTGTTGTTTTATTATCTGTATGCTAATTTGTCACTAACCACAAGCCTTACCAACTGTGTAAATCCAATTTTAGCTATACTTATCACTCAGTTACTTATGCATCTTGGCTCTAACTAGCCCTTCCTGACAACTAATCCCTCCACCTATATGTAAAGCCTGAGGAAGCGTGTTTCAGCGTACCGGAAGAAGTGTGTCTTTATACCTCCTAAATCACCCAGGTCTTGCTCATACCCAGAATTAAACTTTGTTGGCCTTATAGGTACTGCGGGAGTCAAACTTTGTTCTACTGTTATACCTATTTGCTGCTGTTGCATTCCCCCCCCCCCCCTTCTAGCCTGAGGGACCAAACAGAAGCACTGCAGGAGTAAAACCTTTACCTGGTTCTGCATTCCGCAAATTGCTCACGAGGAACACAAACCACATCACAAGAAAAACCAAATTCCGCGGCTACAGCTCACTTTAGAAATTCTTCCCCAAGGGGGCGTTCAGACAGCTCTTTTGAGCTGCGCCAGGCATGAGCGCCTGGTGGATTTAAAGTGCATGTCCAGATTACAACATCTGGGAATCATGCCGCTTCCGTGATCAGCCCCTGGATCCCCACTGGGGATCCGTACTTAAAAGATAGTGGTGAAAGTCCGGTCTAAAGTTGGCTGACGGGCCAATGGCGGACTTTCCCCCATCAGGTCATTCCACCAGCGTGCAATCAGCCCGTAGGGGTGGTCCCCAGACCATCCCGAACGGCCACCATTTAAAAAAAGTCTTAGCGATGCGCGCATAACCGCTTAAACATGCAACGTCTGCAGAGCTCTGCTCAAACGATCCGAACAATTTAATGTTTCTGACGGTCCCGTGATATTTATGCACTTTGTTAAGTGAAGTGGTATTTAGAGAAAGATACTGCTGCTGGTGCTCTTAGTATTTTAGTCCGTGCACGTGTGGAAAAAACAAGTCAATGGTGAGGCATATATGCGCATGCGCAAACAGGATTTTTAAAAAAACAGATGACCACACGGCTCCTTAAGCTGGATGCGTGATTCAAGGGGGAGCTGTCTGGTGCAGACAAGTTTTCTATTGGCACGCAACGCACTCTGGTATCTCTTTAAAGACCACGCACTCTGGCATCTCTTTAAAGACCAGGAAACTTTGGGGGCAGCCATATGGGTGTCACGTCAGGATGCCTAGTTGATGCCCCTCCTCCTTGGCCACTGCAGAAAGATATTCCCATCATGCACTTGTCCCGGGCTTTGCCATCCTTTGTGGGACTGAGCCTAGCTGAAATGTTCAAAACCGGGGCTGGGAATTCCAGATGGGCAGAGGATGTGGGGGTCTCTAGCACCAACAGACCACGTGAGATGGTCAGAAGGTCACGGATGGTCAAGAGGAAGACCCAGGAGGCGGAGAAGATGGTTTCCTCAGGTCATGGTAGACATCCTGGCTTCCGTCTGGCACTTGAAGGATCTGGAAAGAGAATCGAGACACAGCCATGGGAAACCATTCAAAATCCCGCTCAAATGCAGGGCTGTCACTTAGAGGAGGGCAGGGAGCTGTTCCTGTTGGCAGCAGAGGAGAGGACTGGCAAGAATGAGTTTAAATTAAGGGCAGGAAGGTACCGGCTGGATCTAAGGAAAACCTTTTTGACACTCAGAGTTGTGCAACAGGGAAATCAGCTGCCTAGGGAGGTGGTGAGCTCCCCCTCCCTGGCAGTCTTCAAGCAGCGGCTGGACAAACCCTTGTCAGGGATGCTCTAGGGCTGATCCTGCACTGAGCAGGGGGTTGGACTAGATGGCCTGTAGGACCCCTCCCAACTCTGTGAGTGTATGATTCCATCCCTTTAACAGCTGTCTGGCAGGTGGAAATCAAACAGGCAGAGCTTTCGCCATGATCTGACCTCCCCCGATGGAGAAGTGTCACCTGTTGAATGCCTCCCATCTGGGGTTCCAGGTTCCTCCCTTGCCAAAACAATCCATATATTTTAAGCGGTGGGCGGGACCTGGATTCAGATCTGTATGCAGCTATGAAAGTCCCCTAGCCAGGCCCACCCCATTGTCCTCTCCGAGCTTCAGTGACTCTGATGAGGATAAAACAGGACCATTCCGAGCTCGGGGGGGGGGGGGGGGGAGATTGTATCGAAAGGATCACGATCTGAGGAAACACCCCAGCCCTTAGAGTCGAGATGGTCTTGAAGAAGAAGCAAAGAGATGCCGGTTTTTCCTTATCCGTGGCAGGCTGGACAACACAGGTGTCCTCGGCATCACCATCTGTAAGATTTGTGGCACGCAGATTCTCCAATTCCAAGCCCTTCCCCCTCCCCCGGAGAGGTGGGGGGGCCTCCCCTTACCTGGTACCTCTGGCTAGTATCAAAGGCATTGCTGGACTCAACCTGGGTCTGAAAGAGAGGCAGAAAGAGAAAGAGAAGGTTGCTAATCAGTGGTTATTTGGAAGCAGGAAGGTTTCCATCAGTGCTTCGTTCCTGTGGCCCTTTCGTACACGCCCAGGGAAATGCTGATCACCAGGAAGCAAGTGTTCTCCAAACCAGTTTGGCTGGAGATCCTGGAGGGTTTGTTTTTTTTCTTTTGGTCATCTTCTGGGCATGAAACAGCGGTATTTGTGCTGGCGGTATTTGCGCATTTCCTGCATTGTGCAGGGGGTTGGACTAGATGACCCTGGAGGTCCCTCACAACTCCATGATTCTAAAACTCTGTTTGTGGTCGTATGCAGCAAGTGTGTTGAACTCTGCACAGTTCACCCCCTGGTTAGAATCCTCGCCAGTAGCAGGGTTGGGAAAGACCCTGGGGAGCTCTTGCCAGTCAGAGTAAACTCGAGGGCTGCCAACTTCCAGGTGGTGGCTGGAGACCCCCTGGGCTGACAACCAGTGTTCCCTCTAAGCTGAGTTAGTGTGAGCTAGCTCACAATTTTTTAGCCTCCGGCGCACACGTTTCCGTCTTAGCTCGGGAAGGCTGGCTCCAGAGCAAACTCATTTATGCAGGAGCCAAATCACCTGTTCACAATTTGAATGCCGGTAGCTCACAAAGTAGATTTTTTGCTCACGAGACTCCACAGCTTAGAAGGAGCATTGATTGCAACTGAGGTGCAGATGATGGGAGATCAGCCCCCCCACGGAGAAAATGGCAGCCACTTTGGAAGGTGGAAGGCATTCTACCCCAGTGAAGACCCTTCCCTCCCTAAATCCTGCCCCCCTTAGGCTCCACTCCCCAAATCTTCCGGTATTTCCCAACCTAGAGCTGGCAACCCTCGGTCTCACTTGGTATAAGGCAGCTCAGCTTTGCGTGCAGAAGGTCTCAGGTTCAATCCCTGGCATCTCCCATTTAAGTATCTATGACCACAGGTGTTTGAAAAGGCCTTCGTGTGCCAGGTAATTCCCATACGGGACAGGAAACAGCAGCGGGCGAACGGATCGGTGCATTCATGTTTCCCAGTCAGCCCTTAAGGAGTTAAGTAACACCTAACAAACGGGGGGGGGGGCTTTCCTCACTCACCCACGGCTCCTCTTGGGTGGAGGGCAAAACGTACTCGTCTGCCAAACAAGCTGAAACGGACCTCTCGACACTTTGATAAAGATTGCTCACGGGCTGGGCCGGAGCCCGGATGGGGCTGTTTGGTCCGATGTTCCACCAGGAGGTGCGCTGCCTCCCACCTGGGAATGTTCAAAACACAGTCTTGTTAATTCACAACAGGGCAGCTTCGGATTCTGGAACAGGCGATTGGGTTTAGAATGCTTGGGGGTTTATTTATTTGTTTGATTTATATACCCCCCCCACCCCACAAGTTAAAACACTTTGAAGGTAAAGGTTTCCCTTGCTTGAAAGCCAGTCAAATCTGACTCTAGGGATGTGGTGCTCGTCTCCGTTTCCAAGCCGAAGAGCCAGCGCTGTCCAAAGACTTCTCCGTGGTCATGTGGCCGGCATGACTAGATGCCGAGGCGCACGGAACGCTGTTCCCTTCCCACTGAAGTGGTACCTATTTCTCTACTTGCAATTTCTCGCTTTCGAACTGCTAGGCTGGCAGGAGCTGGGGCCAGAGATGGGCGCTCACTCCGCCACGCGGCACTCGGGTCTCGAACTGCCAAACTTCCGACCTTCCGGTCTGCAGTCCAGTGTCTTAACCCTTTGAGCCGCTGCAGCCCCTTAAAAACACTTCAAAACAACATTCTAAAAACAGAATACAATCATGAATGCCATGCAAACAGTTTGGATCAGATGCCAATCAGGTTAACTAAAATGTAACAGTGGGCCTCCCAGGCTACTGATGGGGGGGGGGGGAGGGTTTGACCATGTAAAGTAAAGAAACAAAAAAAAAGAAGTATATCCGTGGACTGTAATTGGACTAGAAGCATTTTTGCACAGTGATTATTGGTGGGGTACCACCCAGAGGCTGGCAAATGAATCAAGGAGACAAGCACACCATGGTTTTCCCTGTCCCCTTGCTAGCCACAGAACAAAACGGCTCCCAAGCTCCCGGCTGCCCTGCGCTACTCACGGAGGAAGAAGTACAGGAGGGCCCCAATCCCTGACGTCACGGCCAATAACAATCCAAGAACGATCCCAGAAACGATGCCGGGAGACAGAAGAGAAGGCTCTGGTACAAGAAAATACATTTTTTAGGGGATTATTCAAAGCCCACATTGATCTACGTAGTCGGGTGCCTCTTTTCTTACGGAACGGGCACCAGAGAGAGAACAAACAACAATTCAGGGTTATCAACGGCTTTTTTTTGTAGGAAAAGCCCAGCAGGAACTCATTAGCATAATAGGTCACACCCAACTGCAGAAACTCATTGGCATATTGGGCCACACCCCCTGACAGCACAGCTCCCTCCCAGGATCGGCTTCCCCAGGTGAACCACGGCTTGCGGGGCGCATGGGGAACCCGAGGGAGGGAAGGCAGTTTCTGGATCGGCTCCCCCAGAAAGGGAGGCAGTTTAAACTGCCTTCCCTCCCTGGATCGGCTTGGCTTCCCCAGGCGCCCCGCGGCTTGCGAGGCGCCTGGGGAACGGGGGGGGGGGGGGAGGCTGTAGGTGTGGCCAACTTGGAAGCCAGCCGGAACTCCGTTCCTGCGCGTTCCTGCCCCAAAATAGCCCTGGGGTTATCTCTGTAGCTCCTTAGGGCGGGGACTGACCACTTCTGAACAAAACTCATTCCTATTTGTGAAGCGTGTTACCCAACTTTCTTTTCAGTGAATAACATTTTTATTAACGAAAGAAAATTATGATGAAACTCATTTTCCCCCCCCCGGTGCCAAGATTTCTTCTCTCCAGTTAGCCCAGAGTCGCTTTCAAATGGACTTGGGACTAAGACTGGATTAAAGCCCTTGGTAAGCCCTGTCACGCAGTTCTCGTTTCTCCCCAGAATGAAACTTTGTCGGTCTTAAATGTGCCATACCTGTTTGTTAACTCTTTTATGATCTTTATGCTAGTTTGCTGCTATTCTCCGGTCTTACCCACGGCTTTAATTCAATCTTCGTTATACTTATCGCTCAGTTAGTTATACAGCTTGACTTTAATTAGCCCTGCCTGCCAACTAACCGCCTGCCCTCTCTTGACCTATAAGTAAGGCTTGAGGAAGTCTTCTTTCAGTGTATCTGAAGAAGTGTGCACGCACACAAAATCTTATACCCAGAATGAAACTTCGTCGGTCTTAAAGGTGCCACAGGATTCACGCGTTTATTTCAAGAGGAACTTTTGTGAGTCGCTCACAGCTCACCTCCTCTGATACGTGGAGGGACGTCAAACTGGGAGTTCCACTAAAAGGGGAGATTTCGAGGTGGAAGAAAGGGGTGGAGACCAAGAGGCTGGCTGTGAATTCCGTCCTGAGACTTTCAAGTGTAGATTCTCTGTGTAAGTGACTAGAAGTAGACTAGAAAAGAGCAAGAGTCCAGGAGCACTTTAAAGACTAACGTATTTTGTGGCAGGGGAGGAGCTTTTGTGAGTCACTTCCCACTTCTTCAAGACAGGTAGCCATGTTAGTCTCTCTGTAGCAGTAGAAAAGAGCAAGTGTCCAGGAGCACCTTCGAGAATAATAAAATTTGTGGCAGGGTAGGAACTGTTGTGAGTCACTGCTCACTTCTTCAGAACTTCAGTGACTCCCGAAAGCTCCTACTCTGCCGTGTATTTTGTTAGTCTTTAAGGTGCTATGGGACTCTTGCTACAGACAAAGTAACAGGGCTATCTATCTAGAAGCAGACTAGCAGAGACAAACACATAGGCAAGGCCAGAGGTCCTCAATGTAGCCCCCGTAGGCGTCTTTCCTGGTGCCCGCCAAGAATATTTAGAAAGTGGGAAGGGCCAGGTGGGGCTTTTGCCCAACAAGACTTCAGATTGGTCACAGGAGATTTGATTGGCTGTGCAGCTTTTTAAAGCCCCCCCCCCCCAAGGATCTTCACTTTGTGTCTGAAGGGAAGCTGCGGCAGCCATTTTGCGCCTGGCTTCATCTCTCGGGGCAGCCATTTTGTGAAAATCTTTTTGTGCCCTCACGCTCAGAAAGATTGGGGAACTGGGAGCAAGGTGACAAAGTCAGCTCGCAGGGAGAAGGGCTCTGACACTGAAGTGAACACTGACTGATATTGGGAAGAAGGTTCTCTGATAAAACTCGCCAACAGCAGCCCACTGAGATTTCTAAAAAGCTGATCCCAGGAGAGAGCAGTTAAGAGAATGGAGCGAATAAGGAAACCCATGTCTCTGTTTAAGCCAGGATGACTTGGCGTCTTTAGTTTCTTGCGTTCTAATTTAGCAGCTTCCTACCTGAGATCTCCACATAAGCGTGCCCGATTTCCACACGAAAGTATCCCTTCTTTTTCACAGTGTAATTTCCAGAATCCAGGGCTGTGAGATTACTGATGTGAAGGGAGCAGTTCGGCCTGGCCGTCTCCCTTCCTGTGTGGGCTTTTCCTTTGTTATGTTGGACGAACAGAAAGAAGGAAGTGGAAATGATCTTCTTCTCCTTGGCTGTTGTCCCTCCTCGGTACCAGCTGCAGGACTGCAGTGTCCTGTGGGCTCCCCCAGGTGTCAGGGTGAGGTTGTCTCTGGTTCGAGGCCGGGAAGGTTCCCAGATGACCGGGATTTCCGTTTCAGGCCAGATGGCAGCTTGCGTCAGGAGGACGTGAGGGTGCAAGATGGAAGCTGTGGGGAGGGGAGATGGGAAAACTTCACATGCCTGGACTTGTTTGTTTGTTTATAAGGTTTCTATGCTAATTCTCAACAGTCTGTTCCAGGTTGCTACTTATCAAGACTGTACCACTTTCTCTTGCTGGGCTATACCACTTCAGACAAACAAATGAACAAAAATGCCCATTGGACTGTACCAGTTTCTCTTGCTGGACTATACCACTTAAGACAAACATTCAAAAATGTCTATTGGACTATACCACTTCTGACAACAAAGAATGCCCATGGACTGTACCATTTTCTCTTGTTGGACTATACCACTTCAGATAAACAAACAAATAATGTTTGTTGGCCTGTACCACTTTCTCCTGCTGGACTATACCACTTCTGACAACAAACAAAGAATGTGTATTGGACTATACCACTTCTGGCATACAACCAACCAACCATGGCTCTTGGACTATACCCCTTCTGACAGCGAACAACGAAAGCGTATTGGACTTCTACAACTTTCTCCTGCTGGACTATACCACTTGGGACAAACCAACGAAACAAAATTGCCTGTTGGAGGGGCAGAATGGTTTGGGGCGTTACTAGACGTCGGGGGAAGAGGCCAGCTAACCCACCAGCCACGCTTTTCCCTGGCCATCTGGATCGGCTCCCGCCCCAATGTTGTTCTCTCTTTTTTATTTATGGAAGTTCCTCAATCCATATATATAAATCTGTGTCCCTCTGAGTCAGACCAGCTGCCTCTAGGCAGGACTAGAATGTTTGCCTTGGTGGAAACAAACAAATCTGCCCCCTGCTGTCATGGGGAGGGGAGTTCCCCCGGCTTCCCAAGGGAGGGTCTAGGACAGGTTTGCAGCAGGGGGCAGAAATCTTAACAGCCCAGCACGAAACACCCACCCTGGCCTGGGTGTCCCAGGTAGTGTTCCCTCTAAGCTGAGTTAGTATGAGGTAGCTCTCAGTTTTCTAGTCCGTGGCTCGCACATTTTTGTCTCAGCTCAGGAAGGAGGGCTCCAGAGAGCAAGCTAATTTATGCAGCAGCCAAATTGCTCGCTCACAACTTTCATGCCAGTAGCTCACAAAGTAGGATTTTTGCCCACAAGACCCCACAGCTTAGCGGGAGCATTGGGGCTAGCCTGATCTCGTCAGATCTCAGAAGCTAAGGAGGATCGGCCCTGGCTCGTATTTGGAGGGGAGACCTCCAAGGAAATCCAGGGTGGCTGTGCAGAGGCAGGCAATGGCCAACCAACTCTGCCCGTCTCTCGCCTTGAAAAACAATAATAGCAAAACAGACGGGCAGATCTTAGGGACTCCAGACCATCAGCTCCTCTAGAGCGGGAGAGAAATCCCCAGGGGGGGAAGGCTGGGAGACTCCCCCGCCCCACCCCCCACCCCGGCAGTGCTCCCTCTAAGCTGAGTTAATGTGAGCCGGCGCACAGTCTCGTAGCCTACGGCGCACACCTTTTTGTCTCCGCTCGAGAAGCCTGGCTCCATTGCCGGCTCACAACTTGAATGCCAGGAGCTCACAAAGTAGGATTTTTGCTCACAGGACTCCGGATCTTAGAGGGAGCATTGCCCACCGGGCCCCCCCCCCCCCACTTCTCTGGCCGCTGTGGAGGGTCCCTCGCAGCCCTCCCTCACCTGCCAAGAGCACCGCCCGCAGGGAGCTCTTCCAAGGCCGGCCCGGCTCCTCTGCCTGCCTCTCCATGGCCGGACGCCTGGGTCCCCTGCTGGGCTGCTCTCTCCGGGGATCCGTGCTGGGTCCGGATCCGAGGCCCGGCGCGGCTCTGGCAGATGGGAAGGGGGGAGGGAGCGGCCTGCCCCCAGGCGGGGGCGAGGAAGGGACGGTCAGCTCCGGGCTAGCCCCCCCCACCCCCACCCCCCAGGCGGAGGGAGAGGAAACAAAGGAAGGAAGTTAGAAAGAACCAAGCCTTTTTATCTTTCGAGACTGGGTGTGTATGGGGGGGGGGGGGGGAGGGGGAGCTGTTGTTCTGCCTGCAGCAGGAGAAAAGCGCAAGAGCCCAGGGGCACCTTAAAAGACGAACAAGATTTGCGGCAGGGTGGCGGAGCTCTCCGGACTCCCTGCTCACTTCTTTGGCTCCAGCTCGAGTGTGAGTCCCTCCTTCGGTCCTTGCATCTTGGAGAGTGGCGCTGCATTGCAGCAGTCTCTCTTTCTAAGAAATTTCATCGGGAGATTAGAAAGTGAGACTGATGAATTCGCAACTGGCGAATTGCTCAAGACAGTGCATCCTCCTGGAGTCCTGGACTGGATCCAGACCGAGGTTTCCTGCCCCGTGACCTCTGCCGATTTCTCCGCGCCTCTTACCCCTCTGCATAGCTCACCTAATTCCAGCCACGCCTGCTACTGTCATTCACCGGCTCCCGTCATTCGGCGCCTGAAAGCACTTCACTCCCCAAGATATTAGGACAGAGGGTCTTCCATTCGAAGCAGTGAGCCTGATTCCCCAACCCCCCCCCCCCCCCCCCGCCGCCAGTTGTGTCAGTCTTCAAGGTGCTCCTGGACTCTGGCTCTTTTTAAAAACCTCTGTTTGTAAGCCGCCTGGGGTCAGTCCAAGAAGAAAGGCAGCTAATCAAGGTTTTCAATAAATAAAGATGAAAAGGAAAAAAAAGCAATGAACAAAACGAAGGTTGCAGACCCTGAGGGTCCCTTCCTGGGAGTAAGCACCGCTGAATAACACGGGACTTACTTCTGAGTAGACCATCCGGGGCTTGTTTCCCGGAGACTTTTTAAAAAAAGAAATCTATGTTTGCAAGTCGCTAAGAAAGGTTTCCAATAAATTAACATGAAAAGGAAAAAGGAAAGTCAACAAGACGAAGGCTGCACTCCCTGCGGGTCCTTTCCTGGCAGAATAAGCCTCCCCCCTCCCGAATCTCATTAGGTGGGTCGCCTTGTTGGTCTGAAGAACCAGAACAAATTCGGAGTCCAGGGGCGCCTTTGAGACCTCGGGGGTCTCAAATCTTGGGGGTCAGCTTTCGTGCGCACGCGCACTTCTCCAGACGCGCATGAAAGCTTGCCCCCAGAATTAAACTTAGCTGGTCTTAAAGGTGCCCCTGGACTCACGCTTGGTTCCACTGACTTACTTCTGAGTAGACCTTCTCAAGCGTGTCTCCCCGAAGTCTTTTCTCTCTCTCTCTCTTTTTAAAAAATCTCTGTTTTGCATCCCCGCCTGTAGCTAGGCAAGGGAGAATGAACAGAAATGTTAAGAATCATAAATCAGTCAATAGATAAATAAATGACAAGCAATAAATAGAGAGAGAGGTCGAGATGGGGAGCCCTGCGAGGCTGTCTGCAGCAGGAGAAAAGAGCCAGCGTCCAGGAGCTCCTTCAAGACTCACAGAATTTGGGGCCGGGCAGGAGCTTCTGGGACTCCCCGCTCCCTTCTTCAGACACCGCTAGAATGGGAGTTCATCTTGTAGGACAAGGGGGGAAAGAATGTGAGTTTTGACTGTGATTTCTGACCCTTTCTCCTCGATACATATTGACCGCTGTCACCGTGGCCCAGTGACAGCTGTCAATATATATCAAGGAGAAAGGGTCAGATATCACCAATGCTTCCTCTAAGCTGTGGAAACTTGTGAGCGAAAATTCTACCTTGCGAGCTACTGGCATTAAAGTTGCGAGCGGGCGATCTGGCTGCTGCATCAATTAGTCTGCTCTGGAGCCACATCCTTCCTGAGCTGAAACAAAAATGGGTGAGCCGGAGGCTAAAAAACTGTGAGCTGGCTCACACTCACTCAGCTTAGAGGGAACACTGGAAATCACAGTCAGAAATCGCATTCTTTCCCCCTTGTCCTACAATCGGAAGAAGCGACTCACGAAAGCTCCTACCCCCCCCCCCGCCACATCTTTTGTTAAGCAATAAAGAAGTCATAATAAACAAACGAAGAAAACCCAACGAAAAGCTGCGGTCAGCGGGAGGGAGGGAGAGGGAGAGGGAGGCGCCAGCCCCGGGGAGTCTCGAACCCGTGGCAAGGAGGGACGGAGACGGAGGAATTGGCAGAGACGCGTACGGAGAGGGGTGGATCAGGCCCAAGAGACAGTCCTGGCAAAATACTGATGGGGAAATCTTGGCGGCCCCTGCAAGACGAACCGTGCAATCCGGAGTGACTCCGGTTTGGACCCCGTGCAAAGGCGCGGCCCAGAGTCGCTCCGCAGAGGATCGAACCGCAGCGGAATTTTGTCCCGGAGTCGTCCCGACTCAGAAGACCCGACTTGTCAGGGAATTGCAGGAGAAAGGAAACCCCGGGTGAAGTCTTCAGAGGTGACACCCCCTCCACCACCAGCGCCCTTACCCCGGGGCAGAAGCAATCCCATTGAAATGAATGGGACTCAGTTGCAGCCGCCGTTCAGCGCGGCGGCGGCGGCGGGGGCGGGGGGGAGGGAGAGTCTCACGTGGATGGCGCCCTGTGGGTCTCTTATTCTGCTGCCCGGGAAAGTGCCCCAAAGCGTGCCCATCGAGGCAACCCCTGGCCGCGATGCCTCCAAGGCAAGGGAGGGTGGGAGGGACGGGCCTTGGGAATGAGGTAGGATTATGCGGCCCTCTAGTGGCCGTTTGCAAAACTGCGAAATCTTCCACAGGCTCTCCTTTGGGGCATCTAATGGGGGGGCACCCTCTGATCTTTTGGGGCGGGTGGGTGGGTGGGAATAGATCTTTGTGCAACTTCTTTCGCCTGGCTAGTCCGATCTTGCTAGATCTCAGAAGCTAGAAAACCATACAAACAACTCCTGCGATATAAATGGCATTTAGTAAGAATTCTATTACTTTCAAAACTTAACAAGATTGCAATTTGTCCAACATTCTCAACTTTACAATATTACCAGAATAGTCCAACGGTGAGCTAGCTCACACTAACACCTCTGGCGGCTCCTACTGGGGCACAGGGGCCGTTCAGAGAAGTGGCTTGATAGCCTGCCTGTGCCTCCCGAACCTGGTATTCTTTGGAGGTCTCCCTTCCAAATACTTGCAAGGGTTGGCCCTGCTTAGCTTCCGAGATCGGGCTTGCCTGGGCTATCCAGGTCAGGGCATATCCAGGTGTTTCTTGAGACTTCTTATTATTTTGTGCATCTTTTGTGCAGGTGGGAAACCCCCCCCCCCCCACACTTCTACTTTGTGTTTGTGACTTCTAGGAAGCGCAAGGCAGGTGTCGGAATCTCCAGACCCGGAGGCCTCTTTCTTCACTTCCTGACTTGCGGACTTCCCTTCCCTAGAAGCGTTTTGAAATGTCCTTGGCCTGTTCTGTAGAAATGACTGTGACCTGAGACAGGAGAGACTGCGACCAATGCTTCCTCTAAGCTGTGGAGTCTTGTGAGCCAAAATTCTACTTGGTGAGCTACTGCCATTTAAGTTGTGAGCCAGCATAACTTAATTTGCTCTGGAGCCCTCCTTCCTGAGCTACGACAAAAATGTGTGAGCCATAGGCTAAGGAACTGTGAGCTAGCTCACGCTAACTCAGCTTAGAGGGAATACACTGGCTACGGGCCGGCCAAGTCCTGTCATCTAGCCTCACTGAAAAAACGTTGGCCCCTGTTCTTCACATGGCATCCCTTTGGGTCATTGACAGGATCTTTAGGTAATTGACAGAGCCAGAATGGTGTAGAGATTAAAGTGTTGGAGACCCGGGTTCGAATCCCCACTCTGCCATGGAAGTTCGCTGGGTGACCTTGAGCCACTCACTCACTCTCAGCCTAACCTGCCTGGCAGGGTTGTTATGAGGACAAAACAGAGGAGGGGGGAATGATGTAAGCTGCTTTGTTTATATTAATGTGTGTGTGTGTGTGTGTGTGTGTCCAAAAGAAAAACCTATTTCCATTCCAGATTTTACACCAACAGAATTTATTACATGGAAGTGTACTTTCTCATCTGAAACAAAAAGGGCAGGCTCCCCTCCCAATGACAGCCTAGGATTGTCACCTCCAGGTGAAGAAATTCCTGGAGATTTGGGGGTGGCGCCTGGGGAGGGGAGAGACCTTAGCAGGGTACGATGTCAGAGCACCCACCCTCCAAAGGGGCTGTTTCCTCCCAGAGAAGTGATCCTGGTCATCCGGAGGTCGGTTGCAATGCTGGGAGAGCTCCAGGACCCACCTGGAGGTTGGCAGCACCACAAAAGCTATGGTTTATATACAGATACTGGAGGCCATTTCAAACTGAGCTGGGCTAGCCCTTCTAAAGCAGCAGGTGTCAAAAGGAGAAGAATCCAGGCGGGATATTGCAGGGCAGGGAAAGCAGGCGCCTCTCACTCTGACACGGCTCAGGGGAAGTCACCTGGAAAAGAGTTTTCATTTTATTTATTATTTCTTTCTCTCCTGCCTTCCTCTCCAAGGGGGACTCAGAGCAGCGTACATCATTCTCCTCTGTTTTACCCTCACAACAACCCTGCGAGGTAGGTGAGGCTGAGAGGGAATGACTGGCCCAAGGTCACCCAGCAAGCTTCCATGGCATGAGTGGGGATTCGAACCTGGGTCTCTTAGATCCTCGTCCCTCACTTTAATCACTACACCATTCTGGCTCTGCCAATTACCTGTCAGTTACCCAAAGATCCTGTCAGTTACCCAAAGAGATGTCATGAGGAGAACAGGAGCCAACCTGTTTTCAGTGAGTCTGGATGACAGGACTCGGCAAGCCCATAGCTGCAGTGTGGCATTTTGGGGCCCTGCCCCCACAGCTTCTGGCCAAGGCCCCACAGCTTCCATCCAGCCCCCAGGCCCCCTGACTCTCTGGGCTATTCAGAGGACTCCCAACTGCAGCGAAGGAGGTTTCATCTAAATTTGAGGAAGAACTTCCTGACTGTGAGATTCATCCGATGCCAGAACAGTCATCCTCATGGGGTAGTGGATTCTTCATCACTGGAGGTTTTAATTGGATATTTACTTCTCAGGGATACTACAGTTCTAGTTCCTGCATTGGCAGAGGGTTGGACTAGATGACCCTGGGGGGTCCCTTCCAACTTTGAGGTTAAATCAATTAATCCATCCAAGGGACGGTAGGGGTGATGCTGGGAATCAGGGCTTAGCCTGAATCAGGGTCAGTGCCAGAACCTGTTTCCAACACTGCTGTGGAAATGGAGGGCTCCTCTGGGCACACACAGAGTGCCTCCCCCTCTGGGTAGCAGCAACGAACTCTCCTCTAGCTGGGACTGAAGGGCAGGGTGTTTGGGGCAGCAGGTACACCTTTGAGACACAGTCAAGATCCATCATCTCCCCTGTCCAGAAATCAAATATGGGGAAGGGTTCGTACTGCCAGGGAGAAAGCAGTGATGGTTTCATTTACCTTTCCAGCTCTTGGTATACGGCCTCATCCCCACACTGGAGCTCCTGAAGAGAAAATGGAAGACACTTCAGCCTGGAAACTGGGATATATTAAACCTCACTTTAAAGCCTGGCTGTTGAAAATCACTCCGAAATAGCACAGTAATTGAGGCAGGCCTTGGCGCATGCAGCGGCCATTTTCTTGGATGCTCTTCCTGTCAGAATTTGGCCATCCCGAGCGATGCAGAACTGGCACTGTGCTGTGTTAGTCAGGTGGCATTGCTGGAGGGCTATTCTGAGGAGGGGGAGTTGGTGGAGTGTGTCCTCCCAAGCTCCCCCCCCCAATACCCACCTTCTCCTCCATAGCCTTCACTTGCCTCTGGCCCTGGAAACCAGGAGGTGAAATTAGCCCCCCTGGGTGACATAAATTTGGCCTGCTTGCTAATCCCTGTCATATTTTGACCAAGGTTTAAAACCTCAAAATCTGTAGGGTTCTGTCTTTTCGCTCCCACCGTCCATATTTAACCGCAAGTAAGTTTTGATAGGGGGGAATAGTCACCCTCCAATCTTCGTGGCTCCCACTTTCCTGCCTTTTGTGAGATCCAGGCTCTGGAGTTGGGCCATATCCTGTCACTGAACAGAATTTACGCCATACTTTCTCCGTCCCTGATGGCCGTAATCCATCAGACCCTGAGTAAAAGACAAACGCCTCAGATCTGAGTCATCGGCACCCTTTGCATCAATCCTGGCTCATACGACGACACTTGGGGAAAACACGGCCTTACACAACAGCCATGAGAAACGTCACCATAGCAACACCCTCTCACCTCAGAAACCTTCCCATGCCTGGAGACTCTCTAAGCCAGCACAAGGATGTTCATGGTCTGACTGGAGGTAAGTGGCAACAGCCATTTGTTGGCTGGCTCCTCCTCCGGTGGCAGCCATTTTGTGGCTGGCTCCGCCTCCTGTGGCAGCCATTTTGTGGCCGGCTCCATCTCCGGTGGCACCCACTTTGTGGCCGGCTCCACCTCCCGTGGCAGCCATTTTGTGGCTGGCTCTGCCTCCTGTTGCAGCCATTTTGTGGCCGGCTCCACCTCCTGAGGCAGCCACTTTGTGGCCAGCTCCATCTCCCATGGCAGCCATTTTATGGCTGGCTCTGTCTCCTGTGGCAGCCATTTTGTGGCTGGCTCCACTTTCTGTGGCAGCCATTTTGTAGCTGGCTCTGCCTCCTGTGACAGCCATTTTGTGGCTGGCTCCACCCCCCGTGGCAGCCAGTTTGTGGCTGCAGCCACCATACTGTGTCAGAATTCCAAAGACACCCACAGGCTCAAAAAGGTTGGGGACCCCTGCCCTAAGCATACTAGTCTCTGCTACTGCCCAAAGGGGAAACCACACATCCCAAGCCCAGCTGAATCATTCAAAATAATTTCTGGCATGTTACAGGCTCAGCCGTGGGTGGCCAGGTTGTGGTGCGGATGCCAAAATTGGCACCGGCAAGTAGAGATCAGGGTACCTTTGGAGTGAGGGAAGGCCTTCATTCTGAATCATGGCACAGAACCGGGTTTGTACCCAACTCTCCCCTTGTTGTGTTACTGCCAGGTCAACAATGAATGGCGAGAGAGAAATTTTCACCTTCTCTCATCGCGCCAGGGGACAGCTCAGGGGCCGCAGATATACAACAGAAAGCCGCCTTCTATCCAAATGAGCTCTGCATCATTGTTTTTGAGATCCAGGTTTGATCCTTGCTTTCCAAGCACAGTAAAATGAGTTGGTCAAAGTACCAATACTTAGTTTATGCAAACTGTGGTTTTCACTCCTGCTAGGCTTCTACGTCCAAGCCATATCTAGAACATCACAGAACTCGTAATCCATGAACAGAGATCATTGCCAAATGATATGTTGATGGCTACCGGCTTTAAAAGGGGGGATTCAATAAATGTATGGAGAATGGATCTGTTCTTGGGCCTTAGCCACCGTTGCTAAATGGAGCCTCCAAGATCAGAGGCAGACTACCAGATGCGGGAAGCAAATGGGGAATGGCTCCTGATCTTTGTGCCATAAATTAGGAACTTCATAAGAGAAACATTTGGATGCCCATCTTTGGAAACAAGAGGGAAAAAGACCACTGGAAGAATTTCAGCAGAAATGGCAAGCCAATTACCCATTTTATGGAAGTAGTTACATTTCTTGGAAATTCTTGAATTTATCTGAATATTTCATAAAAGGCGATGATGGTATTGATTACAGTTTAAATCTCTTTATTTAATATGCCGTTAAGTATTTAAGATATTTAGTAAAAACAAGACTTATAATGTGATAAACGATTAAGATAATATCCAGGTCTTAAGGGTGGTTTAAGCTTAGAGTAGAAATTTGTTAAATGGCTAAAGAGGTAATCTCGTTTATTTTTATTGGACTATCACTGACTATTCAGAAATATTCTGTTTCTTATTCCAAAGGGAGAACCTATTCCTGACTACTGTAATAATGATGTTTTTATTTGCTGCTTCTATATCTGAAGGGGCTGCGGTGGCTCAGAGGTTAAGACGCTGAGCTGCAGACCAGAAGGTCGGTAGTTCGGCAGTTCGAGACCCCACTTCCGCATGACGGAGTGAGCTCCCGTCTCTAGCCCCAGCTTCTGCCAACCTAGCAGTTTGAAAGCAAGAAATTGCAAGTAGATAAATAGGTACCACTTCGGCGGGAAGGTAACAGCGTCCTGTGCGCCTTGGCATTTAGTCATGCTGGCCACATGACCACGGAAACGTCTTTGGACAGTGTTGGCTCTTCGGCTTGGAAATGGAGATGAGCACCGCCCCCTAGAGTCGGATTCGACTGGCTTTCGAGCAAGGGGGAACCTTTACCTTTACTCTATATCTGAATAGTCTATTTTTATTAATACAGTTGATTCTACTTGTTGTACACAACTATTCATGATATTTGATAGCTTTTGACGAATTTACAATTTCCCTTACCCTTTTTCCCTTTTGTATCCCACTTAAAAAAAAAAAAATTAACCTGGAGAAATAAGAGGCTAAACCCTCCATAGAGGGTGAATGGTTGCAGATATACTTTGGTGGTAGAAAGATATCCTGGGCTATCCAGGTCAAGTACAACTCAACAGTTTGGACATGACTTGTGGCACGCCCCACCTTCGGCTTGGCCTCTCCCTCCCTTACCCGGTCCTCTGGTGGGGAGGGAGAATACGTATTTACCTGGTATGTGGCGTTCGGATCAGGGGGGTTCTCCAGCTTTGGCTGGGGACAAAGAGAAACAGAAATGTCAATTGCTCGGTAGGTCTCTTGCACAATTAGCTACAAACCCGTTGCGTATAGCACTCAGGAAAAAGCAATCCATGATCTGTATAAATTTAAATAGGTTCTCCCCTATGGACTCACAAGAATTTATTCTAGGAGCTCTCCAGGGTGCTGAATTCCTGCCCACTGACCCCTGGAAGTCTGCCTTAGCTTTTTAGGGCCATTCTACTTTTAAGGGCCAATCTACCCCCCACCCCCGTGGGTTTTCTGACCTTGAGAAGAAGGGGGTGGATTTGAGATTTAAGTCTTTCCCGCACACTCTGTGTGAATTTGGACTGGGGGAAATAGTATAAGTAACCACATTAGTCCCCCAAAGAAGCCAAAAACTTAAAAGCAGCGTAACGCCTTATATTAGGACAGAGACAACACTTCTGATGTAGAATCATAGAATTGCAGAGTTGGAGGGGGCCATACAGGCCATCTAGTCCAACCTTCTGCTCAGTGCAGAATCAGCCTAGACTAGAGTATCCCTGGCAAGTGTTTGTCCATCCGCTGCTTGAAGACGGCCAGGGAGGGGGAGCTCACCACCTCTCTAGGCAGCTGATTCCAGTCTTGCACAACTCTGACTGTAAAAGAGTTCTTCCTTAGATCCAGCTGGTACCTTCCTGCCCTTAATTTAAACCCATTCTTGCAAGTCTTCTCCTCTGCTTCCAATAGGAACAGCTCCCTGCCTTTCTCTAAGTGACAGCCCTTCAAATACCTAAAGAGAGCCATCATGACCCCCCTCAACCCCCTCTTCTCCAGACTGGACATTCCCAAGTCCCTCAGCCTTTCCTCACACGGCTTCTTGGTCTCCAGGCCCCCAATTATCCTCATCGCTCCAGAACTCTGTGTCAAGCTGGATGTTCAATACAAACCAAAATATGGAAAGCGGGTGGAGAGTTCCAAGGGGCTAAAGTTTGCTAATGATTTCCTGGCAGAGGCCAAATTTGAATTGGGGGCCGCCTTAGTCTTATCGCTGCCCCTTGGCTGTCGTGCTCCACCAATTCCCGAGAAAAAAGGGGGGAATAGTCGAATCAGCAGCAGACACCCGATACTCACTCCAGGTTTCGCTTGCATGCCAGGGTGGCGGTTGTCACACTGGGACACTGTTGGCGTGACCTGTGGAGACTTCTCACTCCGAACGCGGGCACCTGGGAACAAGGGAACCATGCTTAACAGGATGCCAGCCATTCTGTCGTGATAACTTTTAAAGTGTAGAACACTTTGTCTGCAGCAGAGCCGCTGGCTATCTGGCGAAGGGAGCGTTGACTCTGAAAGGCTGTCCCCTGAAAATCTGTCTCTAAGGTGACGCTGAACTTGAATTTACCTGTCCTGGTAAGAGTGCCTTTTAAAAACAATTTCCCATGGTTTAAAGCAGGGATCCCCAACGCAGTGCCCATGTTGACACCTTTCCTGGCACCTGGCAAGTGTTTTTAGAAAGTGGGCGGGGCCAGGTGGGACTTCTGCCCAGCAAGGCATCTGATTGGCCATTGGAGATTTGATTAGCTGAACAGACATTTTAAGAATTTTGCTTTGGCTAAAGCCGTACCTACAACACAAGGATCTTCACTGGGTGACTGAAGTAAGCTGCGGCAGCCATTTTGTGGCTGGCTTCGCCTCTTCCGGCAGCTCTTTCATGGCAGCCATTTTGTGGCTGGCTTGGCCTCCCGCGGCAGCCATGTTGGAGTGGCCATTTTGCGGTTGGGCCCACTACACCACATCAGAATTCCAAAGTTGCCCGCTGGCCCCAAAAGGCCAGGGAACCCCTAGTTTAGAGGTTTTCTCTTCTGTTGTTTCTCCGGCTTAGGGCCTGAGGCCTGTCAGTGACAACAGGACTCCAAATGAGCAGCAACGCTCGAAGGAATGCTGCGAAGGAGCCATTAAAAGCAGAAGAACAAGACTTTCCTGTTCTGAGTTATTGCTTCTGATTCCACTCGGTTTAAGAGACACAGAACCCAGGCGCCCGGATGTTACTCACAGAAACAGTACACGGGGATCACAATCAAAACCAACCCAGCCAGCAATCCAACGACAAGGCCCGAAATGATTCTTGGGATTAATACCAGCTCATCAGAAGGGGTTTCTGGAAGAGAGACACAGAGAAATCTGGCAATGAAGAATGACAGTGATTGATTGACAACACCCCCCCTCTTCCCCGCTTTATCCAGCCATTTCTCTCAGGAGATCAAGGCGATGTCCAAAGATGGTGTTGTTTTTCACCTCGGCAACACCCCTGTGAGGTAGACTGAGCCGACAGAGATTGATTGGATCTCTCAGAGGCCTTAGTGGGGAATTCCCCCCGCCCCTTTATTTCTGGACCAAAAAGGGGAGACCATCTAGAAATTCACCTTGGCCTGTTACTGTCATCACAGATACTGTAACCGAGGCCCGGCCTGTGAGGTTGGTTAGAGCGTTGTACGCCCAGCATTCAAAAGTCCCCTTATGTTCCCAGGCTGTGGCATTAATAGTCATGAGGCTCCCACTCTGATCCACAGGGGTGTTATTGAAAAACCAGCTGTACTGGGCGGCAGGGACCGAATTGGCACTGCAGGTTAGATTCAGAGGGGAACCAAAGAGCCGGGTTACGTTTCCGGAGGGGCTTATTTCAACGGCGTCCGGTCCATCTGTAAAGAACAAAAACAGACAAAAAAAAAAAAAGGAAGATCAATCATAAGGGGGCCACCCTAAGACCTGGTTCTGGGCTGGATAATCTCCCTGGATGGCAACTGGTTCATAAGGCTGCCAACCTCCAGGTGGGGGCTGGAGATCTCCCACTACTACACCTGATCTCCATATGACAGTTCCCCTAGAGAAAATGGCTTCTTTGGAAGGTGGGCTCTATGGCATTATACTCATAAGTCCCTCCCCTCTTCAAACCCCACCCTCCTCAGGCTCCACCCTCAAAATATCCAGGCATTTCACAACCTCAAGCTGGGAGCCCTAGTTCCTAATATTTTATCATAAACTGGCATCTTTCTTCAGCAAGAGAAATGTTTGGTAGTCATGTTTTGATAACCAGGCAGTGAATTAGGTAACAACTGTGGGCTCAGGTGGCTTAGTTTTGTTTTGCAGTGTTTTGCTGCCATACCACTGCACCCACCTCAAAAAAGAAAGAAAGAAAATGCTGTTAAGTTACCTCCACGCCTGAGAGGAGAGGAGACAAACGGAGAGTCTCAATTTACTTTCCACAATGCGAGAAAATACCTTTACACATTTATCTCCTATTTTGACATATTTATTGCTTTACTGTCCTTTCCCCCCGTAATTAAATCAAGAAGACTAGCATTTGAGGGAGGGACACTAGACTAGAACCCTTCTTGCTGACATCTAGTTTCTCAGGATCCAGGGTCAGGAGGCCATAGCAGCCAGAGGAGAAAGTTCAATCAATGATGGCTTGGTACAGGGGTCCCCAACGGGGGGGTCTGTGGGCACCACAGTGCCAACCAACGTATTTCTTGGTGCCCACCAACAATGCGCCCTCTAAGCTGTGGAGTCTTGTGAGCAAAAATTCTACTTTGTGAGCTGCTGGCATTAAAGCTGTGAGTGAGCGATTTGGCTGCTGCATGAATTAGTTTGTCTCTGGAGCCATCCTTCCTGAGCTAAGACCAAAATGTGTGAGCCGGAGGCTGTGAACTAGCTCGCACTAACTCAGCTTAGAGGGAACACTGAGTATTTTTAGAAGGTGGGTGAGGACACCATGTAGGGATCTTGCCCAGCAGGGTTTCGGAGCCACCCCTGAAGATCCGATCGATTACACAGATTAAAATAACGTCGTTTTGGCACAGTGACTACCACAGCGTTGGGTTTTTTTAAAGTTAACTCTCTTCTCCCCTGCACTTGGCAGCCGTTTTGTGATTGTGCCCACCGCCCTGCGTTAGAATTCCTTCCAAAGGGGCCCGCAGGCTGAAAAAGGTTGGGGACCCCTAGCTTAGTGGGTTCGTGTGACTTACAGGCTACAGAGACGGACGCAGCATCACTCCTACTGCAGTTGGCCAAGTCCCTGACTTCACACTGATAGTCGCCCATGTCGGTTTGGGTGACCCTTGTATGGATGAGAGTCTGGTTGTCATCTGAGAGATGCAGTTGATGGTCGGGCTGAAGATAATGGCCATCCTGTAGCCACCGGATGCTGGTGAAATTCCCCTGGGGCAGGCAGGTGAGATTAAGAGTCCAGTTCGCTAGTAGCAGAGACTGCGAGACCATTAGGGTCGGTTTTGGCAGACTTTCTGTGGGTCAAAATATATATATATATAATCAGGGATTACCCCGCTGAACTCCACAGAGGAAGGGCAGAGTGAAAATATGATTCAGGGGCACGTGGCAGGAAATGATTCACCCTGAATCCTTTCACCCCAAGAGGCCTGACTGCCCCCCCGCCGCCGCCGCCGCCATCTGGCTAGGATTGCTCAGCAAAAGAAATCCCGACACAATGAACTCAGAGGCGCTCAGTCCTTGCACAACTTTGTCCATCCCACATCGCCCCCTGCAAGCGGGAGGCAAGCCCAAGCAGTTCTACTCAGAAGCAAGGGTCATGTTCTTCAGTGGGGCTTGCTCCCAGAAAAATGGCCTGAGGATTTGCGGCCACAGCGGCCTATAAATAGGGTTGCCATCTTCCAGGTGGTAAAATGCAAGGGAAAAAATGAACAAATGACAAGAAATCAATATATTATCAATATTCAGCACTTATTAAAGATACTAATATCCATGGCCTCGATTCGTACAGCAGTTCCAAAGTCCAATACGGATCTGTTCGGTCCATAATAATTTCTATTCTCATCCAATATATCTAAAGCAGTAGTGTTCCGAACAGTTTAATTTCAAAGCACGTGCCGTTCCGCCTTTCTACAGTCTTATCTGCTATACTGAAAGCAGATATGAAAGTCCTTGAAAGACTTCTCTGCTACACTTTGGAAACAACAAGCTGACAACGATTTTTTGACGCTGGCACTTTATTCCTTTAGATTTACTGGATGATAATGGAAATGATTGTGGACTGAAAATATACATATTAGATGTTGGAACTGTTGTATGAACAGAGGAGGAAGAAGAGGAAGTGGAGGAGGAGGAGGAGGAGATTGGATTTATACCCCACCCTTCACTACCCAAGGGAGTCTCAGAGCGGCTTACAGTCTCCTTTCCCTTCCCCTCCCCACAACAGACACCCTGTGAGGTAGGCGGGGCTGAGAGAGCTCTGACAGACACTGCCCTTGAGAGAACAACCCTGAAAGAACTTATGACTGACCCAAGGTCAAACCAGCAGCTGCATGTGGATGTGTGGGGAATCAAACCTGGTTCTCCTAGATTAGAATCCGTGCTCCTAACCACAACAGCAAAGTGGCTCTCATGTTGGTATAAATACCTTTGATAAGTGTCAAATATTTATAATATATTGATTTCTTGTAATTTGTTTACAGTTTTTTCTTGCATTTATCCTCTTTCCGTGAAGCTCTCTTTGACTATTAACCTCCAGGTGGTGGCTGGAGATCTGGGATTACAACTGATCTCCAGGCAAAAAAGACCAGTTCCCCTGGAGAAGATGGCTGCCTTGGAAGGGGGACTCTGGCAGTCTACCACATTGAAGTCCTTCCTCTCCCCAAACCCTGCCCTCTTCAGGCTCCACCTCCCAAATCTCCAGGTATTTCCCATCCCGGAGCTGGCAATCTGTCTGAACTCTAGCAAGGAAGATCATTTGCGGAAAGGGGCATCCATCCTGGGAAATTTCATCCAAACTGGGCGGCATACCAAAACAGGGTTTCAATTCAAATCAACAAAAAAATAAAACAGTCAAAAGCCCAGTAGCACCTTTAAGACTAACAAACTTTCTTGCAGCAGAAGCTTTCGAGAAACACAGCTCTCTTCATCAGATGCATGGAGGGTATGAAGAAACTGGCCAGAGATATATAGGTGGTAAGGGGAGGGGGGAGAGGAGAGGGGGTACATGGCACTTTCTACATCCTTACCCCCCCCTCCCCTTACCACCTATATATCTCTGGCCAGTTTCTTCATACCCTCCATGCATCTGATGAAGAGAGCTGTGTTTCTTGAAAGCTTCCTCTGCAAGAAAGTTTGTTAGTCTTAAAGGTGCTACTGGGGCTTTTGACTGTTTTTCAGCAACAGACTAACACAGCTAACTCCTTTGGATCTAAAAAAAATGTTATTGATGTTATTAATGAAAGTCGAAGTCATTAGTGAAAAGGAAGGACGTTTTTGGAAAAATTGAGAGAAATTCCCCACCTGTACAATCTTGTCGCAGAGCCAGACCTGTCGGGAAGGAACAGCTCAGAATGGTTGAAACTGCAAGAATATGAGAAAAATTGGATGAAAGAAAGGTATTTAATGATTCATACCTTGGAAGGCACTGACCTGGACCGCCCAGGCTGGTCTGATCTCCTCGGATCTCAGAAGCTGAGCAGGGTTGGTCCTGGTAAGCACTTGGATGGGAGACCACTAAGGAAGGCCAGGGTTGCTATGCAGAGGCAGGCAAAGAATGAAAGGAAGGAAGGAAGGAAGGAAGGAAGGAAGGAAGGAAGGAAGGAAGAAAGAAAGAAGGTTTAAAGAGAGAGAGAAAGAACTAAAGAAATGAAGCAAGTGAGAGAAAGATAGAAAGAAGGAAGGAAGGAAGGAAAGAAAAGTGAGTGAGAGAGAGAAAGATAGAAAGAAAGAAGGAAGGAAGGAAAAGAGACAGAGAAAGAAAAAAGAAAGAAAAGAGAGAGAAAGTGGGTTTAAAGAGAGAGTCAGAGAAAGAACGAAGGAAGGAAGGAAAGGAAGAGAGAGAAAGAGAAGAAAAGAAAGAAAGAAAGAAAGAAAGAAAGAAAGAAAGAAAGAAAGAAAGAAAGAAAGAAAGAAAGAGAGAGAGAGAGACCCTGAAGAGCCATGAAGCGGGGCTGTGGCTCAGTGGCAGAGCGTCTGCTTGGCATGCAGAAGGTCCCAGGTTCGATCCCCGGCATCTCCAGTTAGGACGACCAGGCAGGAGGTGATGGGAAAGACCTCCGCCTGAGACTCTGGAGAGCCATGAAGTGGGGCTGTGGCTCAGTGGCAGAGCGTCTGCTTGGCAGGCAGAAGGTCCCAGGGTCGATCCCCAGCATCTCTAGTTGAAAGGACCAGGCAGTAAGTGTTGGGAAAGACCTCATCCTGAGACCTTGGAGAGCATCTGCCAGTCTGAGTAGACAATACTGACTTTGATGGACCAAGGAGCTGATTTAGTAGAAGTCAGTGTCATGTGTGACCAATAGTGTGGGAAGCTACACAGATGCATGCCATTAAGGGGGGACCGTTTCCCCCCATAAAAAAAAAGCAGAAGGGCTTTCATTTGCCTGCTAGCTGAACCCAAACACGTGCAGCCAAAATGTTGAGCTTTGACTGCGAAACTTGAATCCAACAAGACATCTGACTGTCAAAAATCCCAAGGGCTTACTGAGATCTCTGGACCGGATTCTGAACAGACACCAAGACTTCGAGTCTTGTATTTCAGATGCTTGTATTTTAGAGGCGCATCCAGTCCAACACCCTGTGCCACACAGTGGCCAAAACCGAGGTGCCATCAGGAGGTCCACCGGTGGGGCCAGGACACTAGAAGCCCTCCCACTGTTGCCTCCCCCAAGCACCAAGAAGACAGAGCATCACTGCCCCAGACAGAGTGTTCCGTCTATCCCTTGTGGCCGATAGCCACTGATGGACCTCTGCTTCAGGAATTTTTGTCCAAATCCCTCTTGAAGCTGTCTGTGTTTGTAGCTGCCACCACTTCCTGCGACAGTGAATTCCACATGTTCATTACTCTTTGGGTGAAGAAGGATTTCCTTTTTATCTGTTCTATGCCTACTGCTCATTCATTTCACTGAGCGCCCAACCCCTCTTGTCCTGCGAGAAAGGGAGAAAAGTACTTCTTTCTCTGCCTTCTCTATCCCATGCATAATTTTTAAACCTCTATCATGCCACCTATCGATTGTCATTCCTCCAAACTAAAGAGCCCTAACCTCTTTAACTGTTCTCAGAGGGAAAACGTTCCATCCCCTCAATTATTTCCTTGCCCTTTTCTGCACCTTTTCCAATGCTGTGACATCTTTCTGGAGGTGCGGTGACCAGAACTGCACACATTATTCCAAATGAGGCCGCACCATCGATCTATACAGGAGCAGAGGTTAAGACGCTGAACTGCAGACCGGAAGGTCGCTAGCTCGGCAGTTCGAGACCCGAGTGCCACCTCTGGCCCCAGCTCCTGCCAACCTAGCAGTTTGAAAGCAAGAAATTGCAAGTAGATAAATAGGTGCCACTTTGGTGGGAAGGTAACAGCGTTCTGCGCGCCTTGGCGTCTAGTCATGCCGGTCAAATGACCACAGGAAAAGTCTTCGGACAGCGCTGGCTCTTCGGCTTGGAAACGGAGATGAGCAGCACCCCCTAGAGTCGGCTTCGACTGGCTTTCGAATAAGGGAAACCTTCACCTTTATTTTATTGTGACACAGGCTGATTTGTTTTCCACTCCCCTTCCTCGTAATCTTCAGCTTTGTCCACCGGGATCGCACACCCCCTTTACCTGCAAAGAGGACCTTTAGCCAAGGATTCTTCCTTAGGTGATGGAGGAGACGCTTCTTCGCCATCCTGCCCGTTGCCTGAGGATTCTGGTTAGAGCAGAAGGGATTCGGATCCAGCAAGGATGGGTTCCAGTTGGCGAAACCCGCTGCAGAAGCCACTGTGCCCAGTTTCCCTTCCTCTCGTCTCTCATCCCCAAGGGTGAGACGTGGTGTGGCCGTTCATCTCCCAGGTCTCCACCCTGGGACATTAGCATGCGATAGAATTTCAAAGTCCATTTCACTTCATCTCACCTGGTTTGTTGAGAGACACAGCTATGGTGTGTGGGGCGGGTTTGCTCGGGGAAGGGGAGCATGACAGATGAGGGAATAAGATATCCCGGGTCCCGGCCCAGCTGTCCGCCAAAAGCCCTAAGCAAACCCACTCGTCCTGTCCTCTCTATGCAAAGCGAAAACCTCCAGCACAAAAAGGGGCTTTTGCAAAGCAAAGAGACAGGCGGGCCACACCCTGGCAGACAGGGCTCATAAAAGGCCATCCTTCAACACTGTCCAAATTTGCCAAGATGGAGCATTTGTGTACGGTTTGCTTTGCATACTTTCTCCATCGTTCAGAAACGCAAGTGCCGTGGCATTCCACCGAGAGCCAGCTGTGAGGAACTTGTTTTGAATGCGGGGTTGCCAACTCTGGATTGGAGATTTGGGGGGGGGGGCGGTGCCTGGGGAGGATGATGCTTGTGGAGGGGAGGAGAGGGGAGGGAACTCAGGGGGGTGGTGCAAGGCCAAAGAGCCCACCCTCCAAAGGAGCCCTTTGCTCCAAGGGAACTGATCTCTGTAGTCTGGAAATGAGCTGTGATGAGGAGAGGGCTCCGGGCCCAACCTGGAGGTTGGCAACGCTATCCAGGAATGCAAGAAGCTGCAGCTGTAAAGTGGTGCCTCCCTCTGGGCATGTGCAAAGTGTATTTCCCTTGCCACTAACCCCACTCACCCCACACATATAGAATCCTAGAATCACAGAGCTGGAAGGGGCCATACAGGCCATCTAGTCCAACCCCCGGCTCAATGCAGGATCAGCCTAGAGCATCCCTGATAAGTGTTTGTCCAGCCGCTGCTTAAAGACTATGGAAGGCTATGGAAGGGCGCTAAGTATAATTATGTAAACTGAAGAATTAGAAATAAATATACTACAAAAATACAATATAATATACAAAATCCAGACAGTCCAAAGAAAGCTGTCGTCGTACAAATTACAAAAGGTCCAAAGAAAGCTTGTTGTTGACGCGATTCTCCGGAATAAAACTCGTTTTGGCAGGCTTCATCCGAGCAGGGCCACGTAATCTTACAGAAATATTAACAACAACACATTCAATCAAAGGCTTGATCAACGAAATGCAAAGCCTTATAACAAGCTATAAAAGTTATATACACACAATTACGTAGAAGACTCATATTCACGAGAGAAGGTAAGTAACCAGGATGCACAATGTGTCACAATACTTTCCGTTCCGGGTAATTTGCCAATTGAAATAATTTGCAAAAGCTGGAATCTACAAATCCACAGACAAATATCATTAGAACTTAGCAATACATGATTTTTTAAAATAATATAAAATATATCAAAAGCTTAAAACTCACCACTTCTCTAGAAGTCATTTTCAAAATACATTTTCAAAGGTGAAGGTTAACCCCCATGTGGAAACCCTTAGGAGCCTTCCCACGGGTTGGACGATAACAGTTTTTAAGCCATATACACGCCCCGCCATATGCATGACTTAAAGAGACCATAACTGTGTTAACTGCGCCATAAAGATCATTGTAGGCTAAGATCTACTGGAACCCTACATAAAATGCAACTTCCAAAAGAACAAGAAGGATCTATGAGGAGGCTAAAGATCTATTGTAATCTGAGAAAACCAGGTTTGATTCCACACTCTTCCACATGCAGCTGCTGTTGTGACGTTCTGTATTCTTGGTGCTGGGGGGGGGGGCAACAGTGGGAGGGCTTCTAGTGTCCTGCCCCCACTGCTGGACCTTCTGAGGGCACCTGGTATATTTGGCCACTGTGGCTGTGTTCACACTGGAGTGCTGGAGCCTGCTGGAGCTGGCTGCAAACGGCTGGTTCCTTAAAATCACGATCACACTAACCTCTCCTCGTGTCTCCTTCAAGCAGCTCCCCCACGTTCACACTAACGACGGGGGTGTGTGGGGGGTTTCGGGTTTTTTTTATTTTTTTTCGCTGCTTGCGCATGCGCATAAGCGCTCATGCAGGCGGATGGGGAAAAAATTTTCGCGCATGCGCAGCACCATCGGATTGAATCACTGCTTCCTTTAGACACTTGAAAACGCTGTGATATTTCAACCCGAAAATAGCCTCGTTGTGACCGCAAACTCATGTACACGGTAGAACTAGCCTCCATTTGCACATCTGTCCTTTAAATGTAGGTTCGTATGGGTGCTCATGCGAATCTCGCTAAATGCAAAAAAAAATGGCGGACGGAAAGCGGAAGCCAGAGGCTTCCGCGGGGAGGGGAGGGGGGTTACTCAGAAGTGCCTCGGAGACAGCTCGTTTACACAGCACACAAATGCGGCTGCAGGCAGAAGAGGACAGCTGAGACCAGCAGGGGAGCTGGTCTCGGATTTCAGACACTTTATCGCACCTGAGTGATGGCTGAGGATGAGAGCCAGCTGTTACAGTGTAAACGTGCAGATTGGAGCCAGATGGGCCACTGGCCTGACCCAACCCTGGCTTCTCTTATGTTCTCGTGACCATACCGAGGCCATCGTACTTTGGCTTTATTATGAAAAGACAAAAGAGTCCCTGACAGAGACAGGGAAAGCGGAGGGCAGCAGGGAAAGAGGAAGGCCCAGCAGGAGAGGGACTGACTCCGTGAAGGAAGCCACAAGGGCCCTCCGTCGGCACGACCTGAGCATGGCTGTTAAGGAGAGGAGGTTTCGGAGGCCGTGAATTCATAGTGTCGGCGTAACTCAGAAGTGATCTGGCAGCATCTCACACACACGCACACAACCATGGTAAGCGGCGCTCGTGAAGCTGGAGGCAGAGAGCGCTGGGATCCCGGTGATCCCCTCCCCAGGTTCCCAACACCGCTTTGCCCCCCCCCCTTTATTTCCGCTACTTCAGTCACCGGGTTGTTGCTACATTTCGGACCTGCTGGCTGATGTCGAGATGGAGCAACAGGCGGACAAAAGTGTCCCAATCCCTGCCCGTCGGGATATTGCCCCATGGATGCATTGCTACCGTTTCACAAGTTGCTACAACAGGAAAGCGAACTGGAGAGGGGGGGGGGGGAAGGGTTGGTTTGGGCACGAAGAGGGGTCCAGGCCGGTTTCCTCCCCTCCCTGTCCCTTTTTCTCAGGCGCGGGCTCGTCCTGCTGCTCCAGGGTGCGCGTGTCGTTCCGTGGCTCCATTTTTATTCTCACAACAACCCTGCAGAGTAGGTGAGGCTGAGTGAGGGTGACCGGCCCAAGGCTGCCCAGAGAGCCAGTTTGGAGTGGTGGTTAGGAGCGCGGACTCTAATCTGGGAGAACCGGGTTTGATCCCCCGTTCTTCCATGTGCAGCGGCTGGTGTGACCTTGGGTCAGTCAGAGGTTCTCTCAGAGCTGTTCTCTCAAGACCAGTCCTCGAAAGAGCTCTCTCAGCCCCACCGTCCTCACAGGGTGTCTGTTGTGGGGAGGGGAAGGGAAAGGAAAGGAGTTTGTAAGCCGCTCTGAGACGCCTTCAGGTAGTGAAGGGCGAGGTATAAATCCAATCTCTTCTTCTTCTTCTTCACTGCTCACACCTTCAAGGCGAACTTGGAGTGAGAAGACTCGAGTTCAAATCCCCCCTCTACCACACAGAGCGCACAGCACCTGTCTTTTCCCCAGCCCAACCAGCCTCACAGGATAATTGTGGGAGTGGGGGATGGGGGACAAATCCTTTGCATGGGGAGCGGGCGCTGCAATCGCTCTGTGCCCCAGAAAACCCGGGGAACCTGTCGTGACCACTTCCCCATTAGGACTCCTTCCTCCTCCACCGCCATTGTTGTCTCCACCACTCCGCCATTGCCACTTTAGCGTGGTGTAACCTCTAATACACCGAGAGGCCCAAAGAAGGCAAAAGGCTGTGGGGCTTTGTGCCCACTGACACGTCACGTGTGAGATCTGGCTTCCTGTGTGCCAGAAAAGGGGAAGCTGAAAGAACAAAGAGGTTGACACACACCAGACCTCTACCCAGAGGAACTCAGGTCTCAGGAAGAAAGGCGGATCCAGCCGGCCTATCCCTCCGCAGGCATCGCAGGCTAGGTTTGCACCACCGAGATGACAGAGCTACCCAAAGGATGGCGGGGATCCCCGAAAGCTGTCATCCTGGCAGGTGAGTTGGGAGAACCGGTGCCAGCTGCAGGCCAGAGGTCTGCTTTCTAACTGCCATGCGAAGCAATGCTCCCTCTAAGCCGTGGCGTCCTGTGAGCAAAAATTCTACTTTGTGAGCTACTGGCATTAAAGTTGCGAGCGAGCGATTTGGCCGCTGCCTGGATTAGTTTGCTCCGGAGCCCTCCTTCCTGAGTGAAGACAAAAATGGGTGAGCCGGGGGCTAAAAAAACCTGTGAGCCAGCTCACACTAACTCAGCTTAGAGGGAACAGGAGCTGCTTCTATCTATATTAACTTGGTCCCCCCCCCCCTTTTCTCTCTGGACGTAGCCACACCACAGATTTAAAACCAGCTTAACCATTAGCGATGTTTCCAGCACAGGGTTTGGGGTGGTTTCAAAACAGCCGCTTGCAAGACTTGAATTCGGTACCCGGTGCCAGAAGCAGCCGCTATCTCAAATTTTCACAGGAATGAATGGCATGTAATATATTTTTTTAAAAAATCTTGAAATGCAGCCCCGGGGAAGACTGCTTTGGTTCAGGGCAGTAAGAATATGGCAGGAGAGGATTAAATCCTCTTTCCCCGGGTCGATCCAAAGCTGGACCCTCCTCCACGTGGCTTTTTTTAACATTAAAAAAATGGAAGATCTGATCAAAGATTGCCCATATAACAGACTTGCCTTTAATTCTTTTTTACACAACTGGGGGGGGGGGAAGGTCTGTGGGCAGCAATGCAAGTCTGCAACCATGGGGGGGGGGGGGGAGAGAGAGCTGTGGCTTAGTGGAAGAGCCTCTGCTTGGCAGGCAGAAGGTCCCAGGTTCAATCCCCGGCATCTCCAGTTAGGAAGACCAGGCAGGAGGGGATGGGAAAGACCACCACCTGAGACCCTGGAGAGCCATGAAGTGGGGCTGTGGCTCAGTGGCAGAGCCTCTGCTTGGCTTGCAGAAGGTCCCAGGTTCAATCCCCGGCATCTCCAGTTAAAAGGACCAGGCAGGAGGGGATGGGAAAGACCTCCGCCTGAGACCCTGGAGAGCCATGAAGTGGGGCTGTGGCTCAGTGGCAGAGCCTCTGCCTGGCATGCAGGAGGTCCCAGGTTCAATCCTCGGCATCTCCAGTTAAAAAGGACCAGGCAGGAGGTGATGGGAAAGACCTCCACCTGAGACCCTGGAGAGCCATGAAGTGGGGCTGTGGCTCAGTGGCAGAGCCTCTGCTTGGCAGGCAGAAGGTCCCAGGTTCAATCCCCGGCATCTCCAGTTAGGAAGACCAGGCAGGAGGGGATGGGAAAGACCACCACCTGAGACCCTGGAGAGCCATGAAGTGGGGCTGTGGCTCAGTGGCAGAGCCTCTGCTTGGCTTGCAGAAGGTCCCAGGTTCAATCCCCGGCATCTCCAGTTAAAAGGACCAGGCAGGAGGGGATGGGAAAGACCTCCGCCTGAGACCCTGGAGAGCTGCTGCCAATCTCAATAGACAATACTGAGCGTCACGTACTGATGGTCTGATTCAGTATAAGGCCCACTCATGTCTGGTCATGTGCATGTGTGGCAGAAGAGGATCTTTAGAGATCGAGGGAGGAACCAGACTGTGTTTCATGACTAGATGAGAGAAAAACTAGGAGCCCTCGGCTGGCTGCCTCGTGCCCGACAGCAGAAGAAAGGCACCCACCAACCAAAACATCCTTTGCAGAATTAAAAGATGATGGGATTGAACCCAAGTCTTTTTTCTCATGGCAGGCATCCTTTTGAGCTGCGCTTTGCACCTGGGAGCAGCCCAGAGAAAGGTTTCCGTGATCCTGGAACCATCCAACCCTCAAGTGGGGCGGGACGTCACCCTGACCGTGCGGGGAGGCCCCCAGCGGTTCGGCCTGTGTGAGTGGTCCCGGGAGGTCCGTAAGGGGGAACCGGAAGTCATCCTCGAATATTTCCCAGGCTCGTCCCCCCAGGAGAAAAAAGGCACAGGCCACAGCGGGCGGGAAACAGTGAGACCTGACTGCTCCTTGCATATCACCAATCTGAGACCGTCTGACACGGGGAACTATTCCATCATCTTCGAAAGCCAGCAAGAATCGGATAAGAGGCCAACCCAACAGCCAGATGCGTTCTACGAAGGCTCTGTTTATCTAGACATGTCCGGTAAGCATGAATCCCCTTTGAGGACTTCCACCAGGACTGGGAAATAGTATTTTCGCTGAGACCGCAGCTTCCTGTGGGGGTGGGGATTGTGCCATCAAATCACTTCTGATTTATGGCGACCCTAGGAATTTTTGACCTCCAAAAAGTCCTGTTGTGGTCAGCCATCCTCAGGTCTTGCAGACTGGGGGCCGGGGGTTCCTTGATGAAGTCTAGAGTGATTAACAAGTGGAATTCACTGCCACAGGAGGTGGCAGCGGCTACAAGCATGGACGGCTTCAAGAGGGAACTGGTTAAACAAATGGAGCAGAGGTCCATCAGTGGCTATGAGCCACAAGGTATAGATAGGAACTCTCGATCTGGGGCAAGTGATGCTCTGTATTCTTGGTGCTTGGGCAGGGGGCAACAGTGGGAGGGCTTCTAGTGTCCTGGCCCCACTGCTGGACCTCCTGATGGCACCTGGGTTCTGGCCGCTGTGTGACCGAATGTTGGACTGGATGGGCCACTGGCCTGATCCAACATTGGCTTCTCTTATGTTCTTAAGAGCAGAGGTCCATCAGTGGCTAATAACCATGAGGTATAGATGGAGCACTCAGTCTGGGGCAAGTGATGCTCTGTGTTCTTGGAGCTTCTGGGGGGCCACAGTGGGAGGGCTTCTGGAGTTCTGGCCCTGCTGGTGGACCTCCTGGTGGCACCTGGGTTTTGGCCACTGCGTAACACAAGAGTGTTGGACTGGATAGGCCACTGGCCTGATCCAATATGGCTTCTCTTACGTTCTTATGCTGAGGTCCCTCCCCTCCCCTGGCTCCAGCCCCAAATCTCCAGGCATTTCACAACCCAGAGCTGGCCACCCACCTGTCAGTCCCAAACCCCAACGGTTGTATTGTTTGGTTTGTGTGAAATACTGATCCGACCCTAAGCTACATGAAATCCTTCTCGATCTTCTTTGAAGCCTCCAAGCAGATCACCGTTCCCGTCGTGTCTGAACCACAAAGACCCCACCAAGGGGAGGACGTCACCCTGACCCCACAAGAAACTCCCGATGAGATAGTGTTCTGCGAATGGTTCAAAGTGGGATCTTCTGGGGACAGCCAGTCCCTCATCTGGTACGAGCAGAGAGAGCAGGAGTTCCCCCAGGGTGAGGACACCAGCAGCAGCAAGAGGTTGACTGTGGGACCGCGTTGCTCTTTGCGCATGAGGAAAGTCACCACCACTGACTCAGGAACTTACACGGTGAAGATGCAGGTTCTTTGGGACCGGCAGCAGCAACAGCCGGGCCAGGGGACCAGGACCCAAGAGCCCAGCAAAATCCAGGAGTACTGGGGCCAGATCAAACTACAGGTCAACCAAGACTCTAGTAAGTACCCAGGCCCATCTGGGACCTTCTGCATTTTAGGAAAAGGTCAGGGGGGCATGCAGCCATGGTTTGGGGGGAAGGGGCGTTCCCAAATTCAGTTTGCCTTCCCAAATCACAGCGTTTCTGTCAGAAATACAATGCAGGGTAAAACAATAATGCAACCCACCGCGTGCAAATGGACTAGAAGAAAGTTGACTAAGGCAACTTAGGAAGGGTACAAGAGTGGAAAAGAACAATAGACCAGGGGGTCATTTCGAGCCGGAGCGTGCAGGAATGCCGTTCTGGGAGTAACAAGCCTAGAAGTGGGCACATAGGGTGATGTGCCGTGGAAAAAAGCAAAAGCAGACTAACTCAATCTGTATTTTCATGCTTGTTGTAGGGTAGCTTCCCTGTAAGAGCAAAGGAAACCCAAAGAGTCTTTAGTCAAAGTGTAAAGCTGGCTTGCCAGCTCTGAGTTGGGAAAGACCTGGAGATTTTTGGGGTGGAGCCTGAGCGGTGGGTGTGGCCTTCTGACACACTTCCAGTAATGTCAGGGGGTGTGGCATATACTAATGAGCTATGCTAATGAGCTCCTGCGCCTCTTTTTCTACAAAATGACCCCTGCAATAGACAGTAAAGCGTCCTATCTGACTAAGCTACATGTTGCTAGCATAATATCTTCAAGATAAGAGAACATAAGAGCATAAGAGAAGCCAATGCTGGATCAGGCCAGTGGCCCCTCCAGTCCAACACTCTGTGGCCCATCCAGTGGCCAGAAACACCAGGGGTCCTCAGGAGGTCCAGCAGTGGGGCAGGGACACTAGAAGCCCTCCCACTGTCCCCCCTCCCCCCCCCAGCAGCACCAAGATGAAGCTTCACGGTCTGGTCTTAGAACAAAGAAGGGATATGAAGGTCCCATAATGCACAGGTGCAAACCTCTCACGTTACATCACCTAGCTACTGACTGACCAGTGACCAGGTCACGTCCAACCCACCCATTGGTTCAAAGCAGTGTTCCCTCTCAGCTGAGTTAACGTGAGCCAGTTCACCATTTTTTAGCCTCCGGCTCACCCATTTTGCCTTCGCTTAGGAAGGAAGGCTCCAGAGCCAATTAACTGATGCAGCAGCCGCATCACGCGCTTGCAACTTAAACGCCAGGAGCTCACAAAGTAGAATTTTTGCTCACGAGACGCCACAGCTTAGAGGGAGCATTGGTTCTAAGCTCAACTAAGTTTTAGCATGCCTAAACACAAGCAGGCTAACTCTTTCATGAGAGAAAGAAATGAACTTCCATTTAGCCCAATGGTTTCCTTAGGTAAGTGAAGCCCTGGGATGCCAACTTCCAGGTGGCGCCTGGAGATCCCTTGCTATTATGATTAATCTCCGGACAACCAAGATCAGTTCCCCTGGGAGAAAATGGCCACCTTGGAGGGTGGGCTCGATGGCATCGTACCCTCCTGAGGTCCCCCCCTCCCCAACCCCCCCCCTCCCCAGGCTCCAGCCCCAAATCTCTAGGCAACCCAGAGTGTTTCCCAACCTACAGCAGCCCCTTCGGGCAAAAGTTAGCCGGCTACTTTCACACTTTCCAAAAAAGGCCAGCGATGGTGTCAGAAGTGAACCATGGATGGATGGATGGGCCTGAGGGCAGGGGGAAATCCCCAAGCAGGGTTGCCAGCTGGGGAGCTGGAAAATTCCTGGAGATTTGAGGGTGGTTCTCAGGGAAGGTGGGGTTTGGGAAAGAGAGGAGAGGGATCCCGGTGAGGTATGATGCCATCGACTCCACCCTCCAAAGCAGCCATTTCCCCCAGGGGGGAACTGAGCGTTGTTGCCGGGGGATCAGGTTCAAGTCCAGGAGATCTCCAGGCCCCACCTGGAGGTTGGTAACCCTGCAGAGGCAAGTCATACACCCAGACTTGGAATTTAGGCAAAGCATGGGGTCCACTGAAATGGAAAGTCTTGGGGAGACAGATCCTGAGCCACGTGCCCTCGAAGCTGTGGCGTCTTGAGAGCAAAAATTCTACTTTGTGAGCTGCCGGCCTCAAAGCTGTGAGCGGGCGATTTGGCTGCTGCGTAAATGAGTTTGCTCTGGAGCCGTCCTTCCAGAGCGAAGACAGAAACGTGAGAGCCGGAGGCTTAAAAAGCTGTGAGCTAGCTCACACTAGCTCAGCTTAGAGGGAACACTGGCAGTGTAGTTATGAGACAGTTAAGAAGAGTGAGTTCTCGTGAGCAAGGACAAAGACCCATTTCCCCGGGGAATGGGGAGAGTCGGCTGGGGAGGGGCGGGTGAGGCAAGACTACAGCGCCGACCTCTGCGCTCTAGACTAACAAAGGGAACCATCCTGAGCCGGATCCACCCAGAAGTGAGCCCCCTGTGATCGAGTGGGGCTTCCTCTAAGGACAGTGCCCGAAGGACAGCAGCCCGAGCCCTTTGTGTCGCTCTGAAAACTCCCGTAGTCCGTCCCCAGTTTTGCGCAGGATTCAGGAGCGCGCCCACGGCGGAATGTCACCGTGCACCAATACTGGGAGAGATCTTGAGAAACCAGCAGGGTGTAGTGGTTAGAGCAGGGGTCCCCCTCTAATGTTTTTGAACCCATGGGCACCTTTGGAACTTTGATAGTGTAGCAGGCGCAGGCCCAAAATGGCTGCTTCAGAAGGCAGAATCAGCCACAAAACAGCTGCTTCGGGAGGTGGAGTCAACCATAAAATGGCTGTTTTGGGACATGGAGTCAGCAGCAAAACGGCTGCTTCGGGAGGCGGGGTCAGCCACAAAAAGGCTGCTTTGGAGGCGGGGTCAGCCACAAAATGGCTGGTTTGAGAGGCGGAGTCAACTGCAAAATGGCTGCTTCGGGAGGCGGGGTCAGCCACAAAATGGCTGCTTCAAAAGGCAGAGTCAGCCACAAAACGGCTGCCACGGCTTACCTTCATTCACACAGCAAAGATCCTTGTGCTGTGGCGGCAGCCACTGTCCAAGCAATGTTTTTTTTAAAAAAAAATCTCCACAGCCAATCAGATTTCCAGCAGCCAGTGAGAACCCTTGCTGGACAAAAGCCCCACCTGGCCCTGCCTACTTTCTAAAAACCCACAGCAGGCACAAGGAGAAGTGTCAGTGGTGTGGGCACCACATTGGGCACCCCAAGGTTAGGATCAGGAGACCCTGGTTCGAATCCCCACTCTCCTCATGGAAGTGATCTCGGGCCAGCCACGTTCTGTCTGCCTGACCTACCTCGCAGGGTTGTTGTGAGGCTAAAACGAAAACAATGTCGGCCCCTTTGCGTCCCCACTGGGGAGAAAGGCTGGGTTCCAATGAAGCAAAGACATACATAAATACTGGCTGCTGCAGATAAGGACTCCATCGCTCTCCTTTCCTCTCACAGGTAAAGACTCCCAGAAAGGTGGAGCTGCCAAGTTGGCCGGCTTGAGTTACTCAGCGGGGATGGCTGCCTTGCTGGTCTTTTTCGCCTGGACAGACACCTTTGCCTCCCTCTTCCACGCGCTCTGCTGTGAGTATCACCCCCACCACAGGAGACACCAAACAGCCAGCTTAGCCCAAGGCCGAGGGCTCGTATAAGGAGCAGGGGGTTGCCAACTTCCAGGTGGAACCTGGCCATCTCCTGGAATTACAAGTGAGCGCCAGATGACAGAGAGCAGTTCCCCTGGAGGAAATGGCTGCATGGGAGGGAGGGCACTAGGGCATCGTATCCTGCTGAGGTCCCCCCCCCCTCCTCAAACCCCGCCTTCCCATAGAAACTCACCTGGATAGCCCCGGATAGCCTGATCTGGTCAGGTCTCGGAAGCTAAGCAGGGTTCGGCCCTGGTCAGAACTTGGATGGGAGACCACTGAGGAAGTCCAGGGTCGCTCCGCAGAGGCAGGCGAGGGCAAACCACCACTGAATGCCTCTCCCCTTGGAAAATTATTTTATTTTCTTCAATTTTTAGGCTGCCTTTCCCTGTGAGCAGGGCTTAGAGCGGCTCCCCACAAGGGGAAACGGACAATAAATAACGTAGATTAAAAACCTACAATAAAACACATCCAGTGTTCCCTCTAAGCTGAGTTAGTGTGAGCTAGCTCACCATTTTTTAGCCTCCAGCGCACACATTTTTGTCTTCGCCCAGAGCAAACTAATTTATGCAGCAGCCAAATCGCTCGCTCAGTACTTTAATGCCAGTAGCTCACAAAGTAGAATTTTTGCTCACAAGACTCCACAGCCTAGAGGGAGCATTGACACATCATGTATCAAAAATAAGTAATCCATTCCAAGATGGCGAAGAAAAATGTCAGATTTCACAAGCCGGGGTGGGAGGGTGGGCCTTATGGATGGAGAACGGAGAGTATGAGAGGGCCGGAGGATAGGCTGTGCCAACGCTGTTCTCAACCAAATGCCTGGCGGAATGTCTCTGCCTCGCATGCCCTGTGGAAAGGGGAAACGGCTGCTTTGGAGGGTGGGCTCTCTGGCATTGCACCCTGTTTGGCGCCAGATGGTTTGGAGCACGGACTTTAATCCGGGAGAACCGGGTTTGATTCCCCATGCCTCCACATGCAGCTGCTGGTGCGACCTTGGGGCACTTATCAGTTCTCTCGGAGCTGTTCTCTCAAGGGCAGTCCTTGAAAGAGCTCTCTCGGCCCCGCCTACCTCACAAGGTGTCTGTGGTGGGGAGGGGAAGGGAAAGGAGTTTGTAAGCCACTCTGAGACTCCTTTGGGTAGTGAAGGGCGGGGTATACATCCAATCTCCTCCTCCTCCTCCTCTTCTTTCTTCTTTACCTCCTCTCTCCAAACTCTGCCCTCCTCAGGCTCCCTGCCCTCCAAAATCTCCAGGTATTTCCCAACCCGGAGTTTGTGTGTCTCTTGAGCAAGGGGAAATTCTCCTGCAATGTTTTGCCATTTCCTTCAAATGTCATTGCAGAAGAGTTACCTCCCCCCCCCCCCCCAACAGACACCCAACCCAGGGGAAACTACGCCAAGATTTCACACAGCACCTCGCAAGCATTCTCTCGACCCGGGCAACTTTGCATTGTGCAGCCTTGGAAAGCCATCCACGAACACCAACTTGCACACAAAACAAACGCAGGATAGAGCATTGGACACAGGATATAAAGGATAGAGCACTGGACATAGCCCGGGGAGAGCTAAATTCAAATCTCCAGTTTGCTGTGAAGTTCTTTGGGGGGGGAGGCCTACCTCGAAAGGCAGTTGTGAAGATGCAAATAGCATCAGAATCCCCCTAGGCCATTGCTCCTCAGAGAGAGGGAAGAATCCGAGCGAGGCACATGAACCCCATTTCCCCTGCTTTTTATAGCCTCTTCCCCTCAGCCTGGGCATCTCCCATGAAGGCCAAAGGCGAAGATCAACAGCCTCACTCTGGAAAGGTGTGTTGCCGGGTGGAGCCAGTCTGAAGAGACAACCAGGCTAGGAAAAGTGGAAGGCAGTGGGGAAAGAGGGAAGACCCGACAGGAGAGGGATGGAGTCCACCGAGGAAGCAGCCGCCCTCCGTATGCAAGACCTGAGCAAAGCTGTTAAGGATGGGACATTTGGGGGGGTCATTAATTCATAGGGTCCAGGAGCTCCTTAAAAATTAACAAGATATGTGGCCGGGGATGAGCTTTCGGGAGTCACTGCTCACTTCTTCAAGATGAGTTGCCATGTTAGTCTGTCTGTAGCAGCAGAAAAAAGCAGGAGTACAGGAGCACCTTAAAAACGAACAAGATGCGTGGCAGGGGAGGAACTTTCAGCAGTCACCGATCACTTCTTCAGGTATCTGAAGAAGTGAGCAGTGATTCACAAAAGCTCCCGGTATCTGAAGAAGTGAGCAGTGACTAGGGAAAGCTCCTCCCCTGCTGCATATTTTGTTAGTCTTTAAGGTTCCACTGGACTCTTGCTCTTTCCTGCTGCTATGACAGTTCGCTCTGGGTCAGACTCAGGCCGGAGCCCCCAATACCCTGGAACACATAATGATGCAGGTCCTCTGAGCATGTACAGAGTGCAACAGCAAAGAACACACCTGGGATTGTGGGGCCAAACATCTGCATGACAAGAAGAGCGCAAACTCTGTCCAGCTGGCATTATAGAAATCAGGTCACTGCATCCAGCAGCAGGTCCTACAATAGCCACCAGGGGGCAGCCTTGTCCCTCCAACCCCAAACGCTGCTGGTGCTTGCCAGCGAGTTAGAAAAAACCGGATCTTTTGCCGATAGAGGTCAGTTCTCCTGGAGAAAAATGGCCACTTTGGAAGATGGACTCTATGGTATTATACCCCACTCGGCTCCCAAATCCCTCCGTCCCCAGGCTCCACCCCCCAAAACCTGCATATGTTTCCCAACCAGGACTTGGCAACCCTACTGTCTTTTAAAGACATTATCCCATGCTGATATCCGCAGAACTGGCTGCTGTTAAAGGCGCAGCAGCAGAAACTGGTCAAGAAAGGGAACGTTGGCGACTCTGTGTCTCCTGCAATGAATTTCTCCTGCTAGCATTGATTTGTGACTGATAGATCCTAATATTAGCCCACCCCCAATTAAAATCAGCATTGTTTCATTCCACGTTACTCCTGCTTCTCCCCTCTGCACCAGATTTGAGATTTTAAGTTCCTTGGGGCAGGGGTCTTAAGAAACACACACCCACAACACACATACACTTATGTTGTAGAATATTATCTGGATTGCCAGTTTGGTGTCGTGGTTGGGAGCGCAGACTTTAATCTGGGAGAACCGGGTTTGATTTCCCACTTCTCCACAGGCAGCTGCTGGGGTGGCCTTGGGTCAGTCATAAATTCTCTCAGAGGTGTTCTCTCAAGGGCAGTCCTCGAAAGAGCTCTCTCAGTCCCACCTACCTCACAGGGCGTCTGTTGTGGGGAAGGGAAGGGAAAGGAGATTGAAAGCCGCTCTGAGACTCCTTCAGGTAGTGAAGGGCGAGTATAAATCCAATCTCCTCCTCCTCTTCTTCATTACACAATTCATAATTTCTGCCTTCTAATCTCCGCATTTCCCCCACAGCCGCTTCTCCCACCTAAGATGCCTGAATCAAGTGGAAGAAGTTTCGCCCTGTCTTTATTTATGAGCCGAAATGAAGCAAGGACAGAGAGCCGGAGCTGGGCGGTTGTTGGTGTCGTTTTGCCGTGTCCTGATCTTTCCCCCCAAAATAAAGAGCTTTTGCCCAATTAAACTCGTGATCTGCAAAGTCTTATCTGGGGCTGGTAACCCTAAGAACAGTGTCGCCGGCTCCCTGCCCGGCAAAAAGTTGTGGATATTTTTGAAAAAGTCTCAAGGCAAAGTGGGGAAGGGCTTCCTGGCCTGTCCCTCCCCCCGGTCCTTTGCCTCAGTTTCCTCCCTTGCCCAGGTTGCCGGCTCAGAGCCCTGTGAGTCACTGATGGCCCAACCTTTCCCCGGCCTGCTGCCTGAGACATCTGGACTTCTGTGGCAGATCACAAATATGGGAGGGAGGTCGGCATCGCTTGAGCGATCTAGGCATGAATTAGAGTCAGCGGCTCTGGGTTGGGAAAGATCTGGAAATTTTTTGGGGGGTGGAGCCTGGGGGGGGGTTGGGGGAGGGGAGGGGAGGGACTCAGAGGGGTGCAACGCCATAGAGGCCACCCTTCAAAAGCAGCCGTTTTCTCCAGGGGAATCAATCTCTATTGCCTGGAGATCTGAACATAAGAACGTAAGAACATCAGAGAAGCCAGTGTTGGATCAGGCCGGTGGCCCCTCCAGTCCAACACTCTGTCACACAGTGGCCAAAAACACCAGGTGCCATCAGGAGGTCCAGCAGTGGGGCCAGGACACCAGAAGCCCTCCCACTGTTGCCCCCTCCCCAATCACCACGGGACCGGGGGGTTCTCTCGTCAAAAAAGCCCTCCCCTACTTTTCTGTTGTAATAGCAGGAGATCTCCAGGCCCCGCCTGGAGGCTGCCGACCAGTGTTCCCTCTAAGCTTAGTGTGAGCTAGCGCACAGGTTTTTTTAGCCTCCGGCTCGCTCCTTTTTTGTCTTCGCCCAGGAAGGAGGGCTCCAGAGCAAACTGATTTATGCAGCAGCCAAGTCGCTCGCTCACGACTTTCATTCCGGTAGCTCACCAAGTGAATTTTGGCTCACAGGACTCCACAGCTTAGAGGGAGCACTGCACGGAGGTAAAAAACAATCAGCAGGTAAATATCTTCCCGCTAAGCATCTGTGAAAGGGGAAAGAGACAGTTGGCAACCCTGTTTTTGTATCCCTTCTCTTGTCCCTGGCTCTGCCTTCAGCAGCATCCCGGACCTATGAAAGTCTACAAAGCATAGCTTTTCCCAGCCTGTCTCCAGGCCCAAGAAGAAAAAGGGGCCTTGCAAACCAATTTCCTGCTACTGAGCTGCCCATGCGCCAGAATAACCTTTCCTTCTCTCCTCCTGAGAACTGGAAGATCAGCGTGCGAAACGTGTCTGCCTGACCCCACTTCTCGGCTTTGCAGCAGCGAGGAAGAGCTTTGTTGCGGGGAGGAGTTTCGAACTCAAGACCGCCTGGAAGTTTCCCCACTGCCGGGAGGCGTTGATCATTAGCTGAGCTGGTTAATAAATTTCCGAAGCAAAGCTCTGGAGGGTGGCGGAGGTTGCTTAACCCGAGATGAGGAATGCAGGAAATGCTGGGCCTTGGATGGAGATTTATTCCTTAATGGACATTATGACCTCAGCTCGCTGGACTTTGCCATCTTGGAAGAAGATAACAGTGTAATTTGGGGCGGGGTGGGGTGGGGTGGGGGGCCTTTCTGCTGCAAAAAATCCCACAGGCAAGAAAGCTTTTCCCAGCAGGTAGGAGTTGACCCTTCGCCTGCTGGATTTTTGCAATGGGCAGCCACCAATAAAATTGGTAGATTAATTGAACAATTGTTTGCATATTTGAGCAGATGTTTCTGTAATAATAAACGACAAGAGTACAAAAGCATTTTGTACTACATTTAAGCGCAGTCTGGCTTTTGTTCAACCCTCCCTCCTTCAAACTGAGACCACCATGGTTCCCTGAACAGATGGAATGTTTGTGCGCATTCCTCCATCCCGTCCTCCCCACCAATCAGCAACAGAGTCATTCCAGTCTGTCTCTGGAGAGCCTTCTCAAAATGATCTTGGCCTTTGAGCAGGTGTATATTTTCTTATTCCTGCCAACCTAGCAGTTCGGAAGCAAGAAATTGCAAGTAGATAAATAGGTACCGCTTCAGTGGGAAGGGAACAGCATTCCGTGTGCCTTGGTGTCTAGTCACGCCGGCCACATGGCCACGGAGCAGTGTTCAGACAACGCTGGCTCTTTGGCGGGGAAATGGAGATGAGCACTGCCCCCTAAAGTTGGATTCGACTGGCTTTCAAGCAAGGGAAACCTTTACCTTTGCCTTAACCTTATATTTCTTATGGGATGAAAAGCCTCAAACTCAGACCTAAAAACAACCTGCGGAGTATCCCTCAGTCCTCCACCTGTCCCTCTGTCTTCTCTACGGCCTGCGGGAAGGAATCGCCTTTCTTTGCACACTAAAAAAAGATATTTCCAAATGAATCATTCTCTGACATTTGGTGAACCTGTGGAAACACTCCTTATCTCTGAATCAGCTGTGCCAAATTCCACAGCTAATACCACTGTTTTTAAGGCGGTTGATTACCCATAATAGCAGATCTCATTGACTTCCAAATCATCTTTGTAAACTTCTGTATGCAAATTCCAGAGAGGGCAGCCCAGTTAGCTTATCTGCGGGCATCAAAACTGAAGAGGCGGCTGGTGGCGCTTGAAAAGTCGAAATATTTATCAGGGCAGAAACACCTGTGAACTACAAATGCCTCTTTGGCAGCTGCATGAAGTGGATCCTCAGTGAGCGGACATAGATATGCCATAGTAGACTCAAGCTGTCCATTCTACACAAGTGTTCTTCTGCTAGCAATCACCCCTAGCCTATTAACCACTGAGCCAAAAGAAAGCTGTTCCCAGGATAGATCTCTAAATTGCAAGCTATCGACCACTTTAGATGACAGTTCTCAGCCACTGCAAGTTAATCACTTCTGCCAGCTGAAGCAACAATTCTGAGAACAAGTCAGCAGGTGGGGTTTTTTTTAATGACTTCTATAAAGAAAGCTAACACTTAGGCAGAAAAAACCTCTCAAAGGAGACCAGTTTCTTGACACAGAGTTAGAAGGGATCCTAGAGGTCACCTACTCCAACCCCCTTGCTCAGTGCGGGAATCCGTCAACGACAGCACCCCACTCTGCTTAAAGGAGTGCACGCCTTTTTAAAAAATGTTTTAAAATGATCAGGAAAAGCATTTGTGGGAGAAATTCTTGTGAGGCTGTGCCTTTAAGAAAGGAGGCAGAGCCCCCAAAACATGGTAGCTACGGACCTGGGTTCGGGACCCCCTGATATAGACTAAAGCAGGCTGAAGAGTCATTGTTCTCCCACCTCGCCCTGGGAATTGCAGTTCCGCCATGCTCAAAGGCACCATTAAACTACAGCTCCCAAGATTCCTTGGGGGCAGTCATGCCGGCGACCCCAATAGAAAATGACGTTACAGTTGCAGATGTGAAAAGGAAGGCAAGCTGCAGCTAGAACCAGAGAAAAGGTGCTACACGGTAAGGGAGAGCTAGCCTGGATGCTGCTGCGCAGATCCTGGCGACCAGAGCCTGAAGCAAGTTTTCGGGGAAGAGAGAAGGTTTTAAGGTCAGCGTCTGTTGACACTGCAAGCTGAGATGGTCTCTGGCGGTGGAAACTGCCCTCGAGTCTCAGCCGACTTACGGCGACCTTGTAGGGTTTTCAAGGCAAGAGACGAGCAGAGGAGGTTGGCCGTTGCCTGCCTCTGTCGGGCGACCCTGGAGTTCCTTGCTGGTCTCCCATCCAAGGACTGACCCTGCTAAGCTTCCCGGAGCCACCGCTGGTGAGATCAGGTTAAGCCAGGGACATCTGCGGAGCGTCCTGGCCTACGGTGTCATGAGTGCCTCTGGGCATCTGCCTCCTGCGGGTCTAAGTGAGGGGGAGGATCAGCTCCCAGCTCCAGAGGAGCCTCCACCTGAGCCAGATGAGGCTCCAGCAAGCACCTCCCAGGCTTCTGCCCCAGCACCACCAGCAGCTGAGCCACAGCTAAGCTCAAGCCCACCTGATTCACCTCCTCAGGTGGAATGTCTAAGTTCCCGATGCAGGCAAGACTTAGCTGTGAGAAGGAAAGAGGCACGCCTGCCTGGTCACAGATCACTAAGCCCTGAGTTTTAGAGGGAGCCGGGACCTCACTGCCAGCTGCTAACTAGCACAGGAAGTGGTTGGGTATTTAGGCACAGCAGAGAGGCTACCAACTTGTGCTAGCAACAAGTCTTCTTGGCTAAGCTCTGCACCCATTCGGCTTGTGACTGGACCTGTTTCTGGGACCTCTGACTTTTGACTCTGGACCTGCTTGACTTCGGCTCTGTTGGCTCCTTGGACTGGTTTACTTGTGAGTTTTCCCGCTTTGACCCTGGCTTGGACTGACTCTGCTTCTAGCTCAGTGTTTTGGACTTGGCAATTGGTTCCTGCTTCGGTTTGACCTCCGACTGTCCTGGACTTCTGCTTGACTCCTGGCCTGTTGGCACCCAGCCCCTGACATACAGCTACAGTTGGGGCTACTGGGGGCTATGCCCCCTTCCGGAAGGGCCCCCTGCTTCTTCCCAAAAGCATTTAAAGAGATACTTCAGATGCTTTTGAGAAGAAGTGGGTGGTGGCACACACCCCTCTCCCTTCCCTCCTGCAAGGTTTAAAGGGCCCTTCAGCTGACTGGCGGGCTACGAGCTCCCCGCCAATCAGCTGAAGGGCCCTTTAAATCTTGCAGGAGGGGAGGGAGAGGGGCAGGCGCCGCCACCCCTTCATTACGGAAACTAATGGCAGCCCCACCAGAAATTTTTTTGCCCCATAAGCCACAAAATCCTGGTTACAGGACTGGGTGTGTTGCCAGCTCTGGGTTACGAAACTCCAGGAGATTTGAAGGGTGGAGTCTGAGGAGGATAGAGTTTGGGGTGGGACAGGGACCTCAGTGGGGTAGAATGCCATAGAGGCCATCCTCCAGAGCAGCTATTTTCTCCAGGGGAACTGATCTCTGTCATCTGGACATCAGCTCTGGCTTGAGCCACCCCCCCCCCCTTTTTCCTTCTCTGCCAGTTGTAATAGCAGAAGGTCTCCAGGCGGTTGGTGACCCTGCATCCAGGACCGGGCCCTCTGGCCTCTACTGCGTCCAAAATCCTGGCGCTTTCCCAAAGAATCCCAGGAACTGTTGCTTCTCGCCCATTTCGTGCAAACGTTAACGCAGGAAAGGAGGGCCGAAAACAAAAGGTATGTCTCTCTCTGCATATATATTTTTTTCACATTTCTGTTATATACGTTGATTCCAGGAGAAAGCTGGTCTTTAAACTTCGTCTGCAACCCCTCCTCCCACAACACTTGACACTGAAATTCAGCCACGACAGGCCCTTCTGCCAAATCCGCTCGCCCACCGCCCCCAGAGGTTGGTACAGTTGCCACAGAGGCAGAAGAACTGTAGCGGAAGTGGTGCTCAAGGCAGCAGAATTCACACTCGGGGCAGAGACTGAGAGGTGCTGTTGGCCCTGTCGCTTCTCTGAGTACCCCTCCAGGAAAACGAGCGGCCGGAGAGTGGCGTTGGCCCCGGATTCGCTCACAAGGAACAAGAACCTTGAACTTGTCCGGTGTGGGTGATTCGGGACCCAGAATGATCATCTACGGTCACATTTCAAGAGATCAGACTCGCTCTTCCCCTTCCCCATGGCATCCCCAAATTAGAAAGCCCCCTACCCTTCCCAGGGCAGAGGAGACAGCTGCCCCACACCAGAAGAAGTCCCATTCAGCTCTTCCGTTCCATTAGCAGACGATGACAGGCTGGGCGGCCTTTGGTCTTGTCATATTTCTCAGCGCATTTCACTGTCTTAAGGGGGAAAAGGTGATCCTGGGAGACTCTCAGTAAGGGAAACACTCAAGAAAACAAGTAGGAGATGGATCAGAATTCGCAGCCCAAGATTCTAAAATGGGTCATTTCCTGGATGGGGGAGGAGAGTGGGGAATGGAGCATCTTCCAAGCTGCAGCGTCACCTCTTCATCTCGGAGTAAATCGATTCTGCCCTGCGCAGGAGGTCCTTTAATAGACAAAGAGATAAGAAAGGGTTTTGTGATTAGGAAGCAGCAATGGAGAAAGGGCATTTCAGGAGGAAGGGAGAGATTGGCTGCCCACAATGAACTTCCTACCCCAGCCCGTTGGTGAAGGCCCAATGGAGAACCCAATTAAGAGTCTCTTCCATTGGACACGCGAAACGGGGAGAGAGAAACAGAGCAGGGCCTTTTTAGTAGCGGCCCCCTGTGTCAGGGATCTGTCACTCAGAGAGCCCCAGTTCATGCATGTTGGAAATTAAAATTCAAGAAGCCTGCCTTTATTCTTTGCCACTTTCACAGTTTCACACAAGGCGGGCTTCACTCATTCGAAAACACACATATAATGTAACAAAGTGACCAAATTCTCACGCACAGAAAACAGGCCTTGGCCCAGGGGAAATACTGGAATAGATTTTAAAGGGATCGATCAGTGAGCATCTAAAGGACAACTTGGTGATCGGGGGCAGGGGGGAGTCAGCACAGACTTGTCTTCAACAGATCCTGCCAGACCAACCTCATTTCCTTCTATGATCGAGTGACAAGCTTACTGGGTCGAGGGAATGCTGTTGATGTCGTTTACCTGGATTTCAGTAAAGCTTTTGATAGGGTTCCCCATGATGTTGTGACGGGTAAACCAGAGGACGGTGGACTGGACTCTAGGATAGTTAGGTGGATAGGGAACTGGTTGAAGACCTGCACTCAAAGAGTAGTTCATTTCATCTGAATGGAGGGAGGTGTCCGGTGGGGTGCCATGAGGCTTGGTTCTGGGCCCGGTATTTTTCAATATTTTTTATAAATGATCTGGATGAGGGTGTGGAGGGGCTACTCATTAAATCTGCAGATGACACCAAATTGGGAGGAGCAGCAAACACCCCAGAAGATGGAGACAGAATTCAATGAGATCTGAACACACTGGAGAAGTGGGCGGATGGGAACAAGATGCAATTTAACAAGGATAAGAGCCGAGTTCTACATCTGGGTAACAAAAATGAGGAGCACACATACTGGATGGGGGGGGGTGGAATACACTTCTGGATAGCAACGTGTATGGACAAGATCTTGGTGTACGGGTGGACCGTAAGTTAAAAGTGAGCAGCCAGTGTGATGCAGCAACAAAAAAGGCCAATGCGATCATGGAGTGTATCAACACAGGCATAACATCCAAATCGCAAGATGTCATAGGCCCACTGTAAACTGCATTGGTCAAGGCGCTCCTGGAGTATTGTGTGCAGTTCTGGAGGCCTCACTTCAAAAAGGGTGTGGACAGAATGGAGCGGGTGCAGAGGAGAGCAACGAGGACGATCGGGGGCCTGGGGACCAAGAAGCCCTCTGAGGAAAGGCTGAGGGACTTGGGAGTGTTCAGATTGGCGAAGAGGAGGCTGAGGGGGGACAGGGTGGCTCTCTTGAAGTATCTGAAGGGCTGTGTCACTTAGAGGAGGAGGGCCGGGAGCTGTTCCTGTGGGCAGCAGAGGAGAGAACTGGCAATAATGGGTTTAAATTAAGGGCGGGACGGCACCGGCTGGATATTAGGAGAAACATTTTTACAGTAAGAGTTGTGCAGCAATGAAATCAGCTGCCTCGGGAGGTGGTGAGCTCCCCCTCAGTCCTGGCAGCGGCTGGACGAACCCTCGTCAGGGATGCTATAGGCTGATTCTGCATTGAGCAGGGGGCTGGACTAGATGCCCTGTATGGCCCCGCCCAACTCTAGGATTCAGGGATTCTATGACTAAAACCACAACAGCGGTATTACTAGGATTGCCAACTCTGTATTGGGAAAAAACCTAGAGATTTTGGGGGTGGAAGCAGGCAGAGGTTGGGGAGAGGAGGGACTTCAGTGGGCCATGATGCCGTAGAGTCCACCTTCCAAAGCAGCCATTTTCTCCAGGTGATTTGCAGCCACCATCTGGAGCTCGGTGAGGGTACGCGGAAGCTGCTCAGAACTCTCCAGGGCATTATTAACTTCCCAGCTCACCTCTGTCTGGGCGTGCGGGTGGGCCTGGCCGACGGTGCCCATTCAAATGGGAACAGACGGTTCCTGCAGCTTCCGGGTACTAATCCGGTTAGGGATTTACAGGCAGTGGCCGTGGCCTTTAATTGGGCTGTGGAAGGGAATCGGCGGCCAGTCACCCTTTTGAGGCGGGTGGGAAGGGGCACTCCCTTTTAACTTTGCATGACCGGTTAAGATTTACTGCGCCCGTGTTAGGGAGTCGCTAAAAGCAGCAGCCAGGGGAAGTGGCGTGTTCAGATCTTGCTCAACTGTGAGAACTCAGGGTGGCCTTTAGTCTAAGAACATAGGATGGGCTCTTCCCGTCTGTTCCCAGTAGCAGCTGGCTTCTGGGAAGGCACATTTTTTGGGAAATAGCCGTGCCTTATTGCGTGTGCTCAGCATCCCGCAATCACAGCTAGACTGCTACTGACCATGGAAGCTCCTCCATTTGGCTGGCCACAGCTAACCAACATTTCCTTGGTGTGGTTTTTTTTTTATCCCACCCTTGCTTCAAAGAGCTTGGGGAAGCAACCATCCTTCCCCCTTGCTCTGTTTTTATCCTCGCAACAACCCTGTGGGGTAGGTAAAGCCAAGAGACTGGTCCAAGTTCAACCAGTGAATGTCTGCGGCATTTGAACCCGGGGCTGCCAGGACCTAATCTAGCACTAACTGCTACCCCGGGCATTCAACAAATCAAGTAGCTCTCTCATAGACTCATATAAGAGATTGTGGAAATTATTTATCTATGTTATTTAGAGTCCGCCTTTCTCACTGAGACTAACGGTAAAATTACACCGTGTAAGTCAATGCAATCAATAGAGTCTACCGAGGTTCCGTGTTGATTCAGTGACAAGTATTTGTATATGTATTTTAATTGGAGATCGTATACATGTTCTCGTAGCCGCTCTGTCCATGTACGTTTCACTTTGCTAGTCTGTGGCCGTAACAAACGATGAATTGATTGATTGATTGAATGCAATCAGCAGGATGAGGCATCTAATAAGCAATGCAATAGGACTAGAGTTCCGGGAATGTGAAATAAACACGGATCTACCTTGCAAGGTTGTTGTGTGGTGGGCGAAGGTCACTTCTGTGTTTTCGGTACTCTACATGCCTATATCAAATTCATTCTCTCTACATAGCAAACTCAGCTGTCGTACTGAGTTTTATTTAGGCACTTAATAAGTGTTCCTATTAAAGTATGAATCCTGAACACACTCGACACATTACAAAGTGACTTGTTTCGGGTCATTATTTTTTCCTGTTCAGATTTTTGACACCCATTATTTCATGCAGATTAATGGCATGACAGGTACGTGCAATTCCTTGGACATTTGCAAGCTGCGTTGCACTTTTAAAGGAAGAGATGCTTGAATCAGCCAGACTCAAACAGGCAACACCAGCCGTGCCAATGACCCTCCCCGCCCTGGCAGAGAGGCATCTCGGTATGTTAGCAGGAGGAAGCTTTGGGGTCAGGAGTAAACAGTAATATCCAATTCTAATGATTTCCTGTTCAGAAGCCATCCAGAGCAGAGGTGTGAAACTCATTTGGATCTCTCTATATTATAAAGCCAATTTGGAGTGGCCACATACCATGTGCTCCCTCAGCCGTAGGCTGATGCCACTCAGCCTGGGGAGCCTGGCCACTGGCTGACACAGTGCCGGCCCAAGCGTGCCCCGCAATTCGTCCATGCCGTGCCGTAGTCCCGCCCACCCGCCCACAGGACTGCTGCCCAGCCTCAGTAGGCTGCAAGCCTACTCAGTAGGTGCACACTCTGCCGGCAGCTGAAAGAGGCGGCCGCCAATGGCTGGACGTCGCAGGACAACAGAGCCGTCCGGACGCCAAACTTCAGCCCACTGCTGCCGCCTCCACCACCTGTGAGGACCCGCCAGCGAGTGCAGGCGCCCACACGCAGGGTCTCAGGCCGCTCCTGACGGTGCCGCAACCAATGCCCACAGGTACCCGGGTGGGTGGTGGGCCGCCAAGGGGGGAATACCAGCGGGTACAGGCGGGGGGTCCCGCGAGCCCTGGCGGCTGCTAGAGCTTGTTGTATTGCTCTACAATGGGCCTTGCTCCTAGTCTAACATAAATGTCACTTTGTCAGGCTGGGCCACGCATGCCATAAAAGGTAACGCCAGGTTCCAGAGACAAACTTTATAAAGCACCCAGGCAAATTAATGATATTATTTTGTACTCAAAATACAAACACGCTTGAAACATGAACAGTTTTGCAGTATTTCCTTAAAGTATCTCCCTGATGCTTACCTTCCCACTTCCACTGCCTGTTACTCATAAGTACTGGGACAGTAGACAGGGACATCGTGCACAGCCTCTGTCATCTGGCAATAAAGGTAATGGCCAGTTGCTCGCAGACCGGATAAGAGCCCTGGACAGGCCCGCGGGCCGTATGTTTGACACCCCAGCTCTAGAGTGTGAACTTACCATATAGTTTGAGTCTAGGTTGGGGCAGGTTTCGGCATGAGGCTATAAAAACACAGAGAGAGAGATTAATATTGTAAGTCAAGAAATAGGGCAGAGAGATACACGAAAGGCAAGAATGAGCTTGGACCCATCTTTCTCCGAAGCGTCCTTACACGGGTGAAAATAAGTGGCGATGACCTGCAGACAGGGTCGCCGAGAGCTACCATGGGCCCCTGGACAAAGATCCCACCTGGACCCCTCCATATGACCCTGATGAAATCCGTGTTGTCTAATTTTGTAATTTTACCTTTGTGCCGATATACGTCTGTGTACCAATATAGGATGAAGTGGACTGTAGTTCACAGAAAACTTCATATCAGAAGAAATCTTTAGTCAGCAACCTATTTCTGTTTACCTTTTTACCTTTATCTAGCACAAAAGCTGGGGCAAACTTATTATGTAGTGGTGCTGGATGAGAAGTACAATAGTAAAGCAGTATTTATAAAGAGGTATTAGATGTCCCACCAATACGACAGCAACTCACTGTTCCGTGTTTAAAATGTAATTAAATCTAATTAAGGGGGAGAGAAGGAGTTCTGACTTCTGTTCCACAAGTGTAACCACTGAAACAGATTAACTTTCCATTATCATTCATGTAAGGGGGATATCCCTTTACTAGTTTGACAGATTATGGGGAAATATTAACACGCACCTCCTCCCATGCATAAGATTAAAAATGGTTTGCTACTCTAGTACCATTAAGTGTAGTCTACGTAGCCAACCAGGTGATAAGGATGCCAGCCTCCAGGTGGGACCTGGGGGTTCCCCCAGAATTACAGCTCATCTCCAGACTACAGAGATCAGTTCCCCTGGAGAAAATGGAAGCTCTGGAGGGTGGGCTCTGTGGCATTATACCCCAATGAGGTCCTTGCGCTCCCCAGGCTCCACCCCCAAATCTCTTGGAGTTTCCGAACCTGGATCGGTGGCCAAGGGGGATCTGGTAACTCTAAACAGGGATGAGAAAGAGTTGCGATCAAGACTGACAAAGGGGGAATTGGAAGGGGGGATAGGGAAATGAAGGCATATCATGAAAGGAAGTGCACAAAAGGAAGGAAGGAGAAATGTGTGGAAAAGAAGGAGAGAAGAAGAAAGGAAAGGTTCTTGTTTTCAAAAATACACTAACAGGGAAGATCTGGCTGAGCAGACAAACCTATGGAGCTGGGTGGAAGGAAAGGAAGAGGGAAACAGACAACTGGAAACAATAACCTTGTTAGGTGGGTGCAGCCTGGCTATGACTGTAACAGCCAGGGTACGCCTTACAGTAATCCTGGCAGGGAGGCATAGCCAGCAGAAAGCAGAGCTGCGGCTGTTTACTCTGGTCGGCCTCCCTTACGCCCCTAGTGACTGCAGTGCGGAACCGCATCACAAATAAAATAAATCCAAGAAGCGTTTCTAAATGGAGCATAAGGCTGGCTTCGGGGGCACGACAGCTGACTTGGGACCTGGAATTTCGTTCCCTCCCCCTGCCCTTCCCTCTTGGCGACAGACAGTACACGGACTTACAGGGAGGGGTCCTGGAATGGGGGGAGGAGGCTTTCCCGCCACCTGTGGCGATTCCACCGGTGAATCCATCACCTCATATATGGGCTCTGTGTCATCTGAAAAGCGGAGGGCGCAAGTGTTAAAATTTTCTCCCACTGCCTTCCTTGGTTATATTTGGACCCCGTCCTTTCTCCAGGGAGACCTGGAAGGGCTGCCTTCACAACCACCATTTGCGGTAGGCCAGGCCAAGAGAGGGCAGTCGACTCTAGATGTCTCCGAGAGCTTCCTTGGGGATTCAATTGGAACCTGGCCCAGAGCAAAACCCGTTCTCTGTCCACTACACAACACACTTGTCTTGATCTTTGGGATCGCTGGAGTTGTGCAATTTATGATCTACCAAAGGTGGCCCAGAGGGGACTTGAAAGACTGGTTGGGGCTTGTTTTTCACACCAGCTTGGCGTTGTCGTCAAGAGCGCGGACTTTAATCTGGGAGAACTGGGTTTGATTCCCCACTCCTCCACATGCAGCTGCTGGTGTGACCTTGGGTCAGTCACAAGTTCTCTCAAAGCTGTTCTCTCGAAGACAGTTCTCAGAAGAGCTCTCTCAGCCCCACCTACCTCACAGGGTGTCTGTTTGGATTTATACCCCACCCTTCACTACCTGAAGGCGTCTCAGAGCGGCTTACAGTCCCTTTCCCTTCCCCTCCCCACAATCTCTTCTCTTCTTCTCTTCTCTCTAGATGGCCCTCACACTTGGCTGGTGAGCTGCATTCCGTTCAACCGATCACAGCTGGTGCCAGCTCTCCTAAATACTGGTATGCTTCTGGAAGCACAGACTTCCCAGAATCCTTTGTTTCTTTACTCCCAGAATCCTTTGCTCTGAGGTCATGGTCACTCGTAGCTTGTTACTAGATTGGATCTTCTGATGCCAGGGCATCAAGCTCTGCAAGTAGGGTTGACCCTGGCTAGTATTCAGATGGGAGACCACCAAGGAATACCAGTGTCTTTATGCAGAGGCAGGCAATGGAAAACCACTGCAAGCTGAGTCAGTGTGAGCTAGCTCACAGTTTTTTAGCCTCCGGCTCACACCTTTTCATCTTTGCTCAGGAAGGATGTGGCTCCAGAGCAAACTGATTTACGCAGCAGCCAAATGGCTCGTTCACAACTTTAATGCCAGTAGCTCACAAAGTAGAATTTTTGCTCACGAGACTCCACAGCTTAGAGGGAACGTTGGTCGGCTGTGATTCAATGACACTGCCCACCACCACAAAGGGTCAGGAAACTTTTCTTCAGGCCTGTTGGCATCCCTATTTGCTAACCTCTTAGTCACTGTAATATTTATGGTTTTCCCGGTGGTTTAAAAGCAAGTTTCATTGACTTACCACGTTTGGATGCCGGGGGTTTCTTCCCCCTCGGATCCAGTTTCATCGCCACCCTAAAGAGAAATTGGAATGGGTGAGTTGTCCTTAAAGCTTTTAGGAGATCCATTTATATATACATTTGACACACACTCTCACATACAACCACACACACACACACACACACACACATTCAGGTAAGAATGCTTCAACAGCTAAATAAAAATGTACAGCTCCATACTACAGTGACATATTCAAAACGTCGAGAGTTCAGATAATTAAAAAACCTGTATTTACACTGATGAAAACTTCATGGGGGGGGGGGGGGGGGCAGAAGGTAAAAGCTGGAATTCCTGCAGCTCTTAATAAGCCCCAAGGTCAAGATTACTAACCACATTTTGGAATGCAACTTCAAAATGTGAGTTTTCATTTGCAATGATTTCTCATGCATGTGTGTACAAGTTTTAGTCTCTCTAAAGCAAAAAAGCTAGACTTGCCCCAGCCACCTCTCTGCAAAATGTCCGAGGCCCCAGTAGGGGTCGCCAGAAGTCACCATGAAACAGAGAGAGAGAGAGTTGCCAACCTCCAGGTAAGTGGCTGGAGATCTCCCACATATTACAACATATCTCCAGACAACAGAGATCAGTTCGCCTGGAGAAAATGGCTGCTTTGGGACGTGGACTCTCCCCCACTGAAGTCTCTCCCCTCTCCAAACCCCGCCGCCTTCAGGCTCCACCTCCAAAATCTCCAGGTATTTCCCAAACCAGCTGGCAACCCTTTAAAAAACCTTCTTGTCATTGTGATTAGAACTACGCCTAAGAGCAGAACAGCATTACAAAAATTATATTTTCATTGATTGATTGAATTATTTTAATCTGTTAAAGATCCCCTAGACTTTCTCCAAACTACAGTTCCCAAGGTTCCCTGGGAAGATAGCATAATTATTAAACCAGTTTTAAAATATCTAATAGTGATAGATAGATATAGTGGATGATAGATAGATATCCATCTCATAGTGATAGATAGATAGATGATGGATGGATGGATGGACAGACAGACAGACAGATATCTTATAGTGATAGATAGATGATAGACAGAGAGAGAGAGAGAGATGATAGATAAATAGATAGAGAGAGATGATAGATGATAAAGATATGTAGACAGATGATAGATATCTTATAGTGCTAGATGATAGATAGATGATCGATAACAAGATAGATGATAGGTGTGTGTATGTGTGTTTGTGTTTGTGAGAGGGAGAGTGGGGGGGGGGAGAGAGAGAGAGATTAGCACCAAGACTTCTGGATCCTGCTTAGAGATCCCTCTTTGACCACCCCAAACAATTCCCCTTCGCCCCCATTACCCGGTGCCGGGCTCTGCCTTCTGTAAGACAAATCGGTATACAAGGATGGCCCCCAGCGCCCCAGCCAGCAGGATCCCGACCAGGACTCCAGCCACGATCCATCCCAGCATCTGAGGGGCCTTTGCCGGCAGCGTTGTCATAGGTGGGGTTGTCGGAGGGGCATCAGTTGCAGAGCCTATTTTTAAAAAAGAAAGAGGAAAATGGGCGTTAGGATTTGGCAAAACGTGGAGAGGATCAGAATCCCAAGACGTGACGCTGGAAGTCTGCATGAAGTTGCCACGGCAAAAACAATTTTCGAGAAAACTCAGGAATTTCCAAGATTGACACAGTGACCAGTCACAAGAGTAGCCACTGAGGGGATCACAAGAGTCGCCACTGAGGGGATCAGTGCAGTGACCCTTCACAAGAGCCACTGCTGAGGAAATCAGCACCCTGACCCATCACAAGACCCACCACTGAGGGGATTGGCAGCGTGATTCCTACAAGACCCATCACTAAGGGGATTGGGGCAGTGACCCTTCACAAGAGCTGCCACTGAGGGCGTCAATACAATGATTCCTCACTGGAACTGTCACTGAGGGGATTGGCGCAATGACCCCTCACAAGAGCTGCCACTGAGGGGATTGGCGCAGTGACCCCTCACAAGAGTCGGTACTGAGGGGAACTACACAGTGATTCCTCACTGGAGCTGCCACTCAGGGGATCAGCACAGTGACTCTTCACAAGAGTCAGTATTGAGGGGATCTGCTCAGTGACCATTCACAAGAGGTGGTATTGAGGGGATCTGCACAGTGACCATTCACAAGAGTCGGTATTGAGGGGATCTGCGCAGTGACCATTCACAAGAGTCGGTATTGAGGGGATCTGCGCAGTGACCATTCACAAGAGCCACCTCTGAGGGGATGGGCACAGTGACCCCACACAAGAGCTGGTATTGAGGGGATCTGCGCAGTGACCATTCACAAGAGGTGGTATTGAGGGGATCTGCACAGTGACCATTCACAAGAGTCGGTATTGAGGGGATCTGCGCAGTGACCATTCACAAGAGTCGGTATTGAGGGGATCTGCGCAGTGACCATTCACAAGAGCCACCTCTGAGGGGATGGGCACAGTGACCCCACACAAGAGCTGGTATTGAGGGGATCTGCGCAGTGACCATTCACAAGAGCCGCCCCTGAGGGGATGGGCACAGTGACTCTTCACAAGAGCTGCAGCTGACCAGAACACAGTTGGCCCTTGTTTTATCGAGCCAGCTTCAAGCGCCAGTCACAGACAGGAGTCACGCGAAGCGGCCTTCAACTGAGTCAGGTCCTCAACCAGCTCAGTCTTGTCTGCTCTGACTGGCAGCCACTCTCTAGGGAGGCTCTAGTGGTGTATTTCTAAACAATAGGAAATATATAACTAATATGGCATCATTTTCCAGCGCTGTCTCGCCCCACACAAATCAAATGTGGAAACCTTTCCAGGAAATTGTTCTCCACTCAGGGAAATGGGGATTGCGGGACATCACTGTCAGTACCCAGCTCAAGTATCTGGGTGGGGACAATAATACCCTTGTTGAACTCTCAAATGAGGACAGACTCCACCTTAAGAGTTACAGGAAGCCCTTTCCCTCCAGCCCAGGTATATGCAGAGAAGAAGGAGACAAGAGATTGAATCTATACCTTGCCCTTCACTACCCGAAGGAGTCTCAGAGTGGCTTACAATCTCCTTTCCCTTCCCCTCCCCACAACAGGCATCCTGTGAGGTAGGTGGGGCAGAGAGAGCTCTTTCGAGGACTGCTCCTGAGAGAACACCTGTGAGAGAACTTGTGACTGACCCAAGGTCACACCAGCAGCTGCATGTGAAGGAGTGGGGAATCAAACCCGGCTTTCCCAGATTAGAGTCTGCACTCTTAACCAATTCTCCATCTAAGCTGTGGAGTCCTGTGAGCAAAAATTCTACTTTGTGAGTTACTGGCATTGAAGCTGTGAGTGAGCGATTTGGCTGCTGCATAAATCAGTTTGCTCTGGAGCCATCCTTCCTGAGCGAAGACAGAAATAAGTGAGCCGGAGGCTCAAAACCTGTGAGCTAGTTCACACTAACTCAGCTTAGAGGAAACATGGCTCTTAACCACTACACCAAACTGGAGCACAACAATAATAAGAAGGCACTCTGTACATGCTCAGAAGTACACATTATATTTCACTTTGGGCTGAGTCCAGATGCTGATGAGGCTATCTGGGACTACATGGTGGAGAACCCTGGATTGCAGTGAAAATTATCACTTTAGGCTACGGGACAGAGTGAAGCAATACGAGGCAAGGAAGGGAGAGGGGCACGGAATCTCAGGCAGGCAATTAAGCAGGGGGGGAAACCACTTGCCTGCCAGCTGAAGCACCGTAGTGCCCTTGAAGGTTCCCTTTGGACGGACCAAAACAATGACCGTGTAGGCCCCGCTGTCGTTCTGTTGGACCCCCTGGATGAGGAGCGACCCGTTGGGATAGCCAAACTGCCGGTTGGTGAAGCGGACCCCATTCCGCTGTGGGCGCTTGTTCCCTCCGGTAAAGTAGCTGAAGATCCTGCTTTCCCCGTTCGTCACCGACCCGCGATACCAGTCGAACTGACGAGCGCTGCCCGTCACGTTTTCCACGGACAATGTGACATTCTGACCTTCGGCTGGGTTCTCGGGGAAAGATATGATGGGCAGGTTCTCGGCCGCTCGCGTGGGCGGAAGACAGAAGCACAGGAGGAGGGCTGTGGAGGAGAGAGAAGGTAGCTTCAGGGAAGGTTTCTGTTTCCAGAGCTGGCCACTGCTGGTATGCTTGATCCTGTACGCCCAGTTCTCCCTGACCCACTGGGAGGGCTTCTGGATACCGCAGGCCTACACTGCAACATGGAACCGGTTTCAGAGCAGTTTATTATGGCTTCCCAACAAGGGTTCCTGGGAACTGTAGTCCTATGGATTGTAGTCCTGTGGATTCGCTTCTCCGGGGTACCCAGCCTTTTGGAACCCAGCGGCAACTATGGAATTCTGGCACAGGGCAGGGGGCACAATTACAAAATGGCTGCCGAAGGAGGCAGAGCCAACCACAAAATGTCAGGGAGCCAGTTATCTATAACTGTAATAGTATCTCTTCAACATTTCAGGCAGAAACTCTGTTTAGCGGGATGCCTTCTAATCTGTGCAGCCAATCAGAAGCCCTGCTGGGCAAGCACCCCACCCGGCCCCTCCCACTTTCTAAAAACACTTGGCGGGCACGAGAAAAGGTGTCAACGGATGCCGTGGTGCCCCCGCTCCTCTGTTTCTCAGATAAAAGGAAGATTTGCTGACATTTTACTGATGTAAATTATCACACATGCAAGGCCATTGATCCTACAGGGGAGTGCCACCAACCCTGCTGCCAACACCCCGTACACTGAGCCCAGAAACAGGAGTAACTACATGACCAAGTTAGAAAGTATTTCCCACAACCTCCATACCATAACCCCAGAGGTATCTCATCCCTTCATACTTACTACTAATTTGTAGAGCAAGATTCAAGTCCAGTAGCACCTTAAAGGGACCAAAAAAACCCTGAAGGACCTCCTTCCTCCTTATCAACCTGCCCGACAACAATGGGCATCTTTGGAGACCTGGCTTCAAGCCCCCCTGCCTTCTGAGATTCAGCGCTAGCCCACGACAGGGCCTTCTCAGTCGTGGCACCAAAGCTCTGGAACTTTTCTGTTGCCACCGTCTGCCATCAGGTGAAGACTTTTCTGTTTCATTCAGCACTCCCTTAGTAATCCTTCCTCCTTGGCCAGTGCTATAACTGCTGTTTTTTATGTCTTTGTCCATATTTTATCTCACTTTTTAATTGTTTTAAACTATGCCTGTTGGGAAGTGTTGATCTAAATCATTCCAAAACGTGTTTTTGTTATGGAAGTTTTTAATTGTTAGCCACCTCGGTAGACCTTATAATGGCAGAAAGGCGGGATACAAACCATAACTGAACAAAGAAAGACCAAAAAGATTTCCAGGGTAGAGGCGTCCGAGAGTCAAAACTTTTCCTTCCCCTGATAACTTTGACTCTCAGACAGTGTCGACTCTTGAAAACTCTGACCCTGAAAGTCTTTCTGGTCTCTAAGGTGCTGCAGGACTTAAACTGCACTCTGCTACTGAACCCTACATGGAACTATTAATTAGAGTGGACGTTTAACTCCACGCCATGAAAATTTGCCCTGACAGACGTCAATACGACAAGCTCAAAGCACTGGAGCTGTCCCAGCTATTTGGCGAGGGACCGTTGTCCATCCTGCCGATCCCCTCCCCTCCCGTAAGCTCAACCCGTATGACTTACCTGCTAGGAGAAGCCCCGTATCAAAGAGGTGCCCGCTCCGAAATCCTCGCATGGTCCTTGTTAGAGGTAAATCTGGGCACACCTTTGGTGCGAGGCGAGGGAGGAAGGAGGCCCTATGGATAAGAGTGCTCCTGCACAGCCAGCCAGACGGCTGGGTCCCTTCCTTCTCCCATCCTACCGGGAAATCCAGCGCTCTTGCACTTCCAATGGGATGGGTCCCGATCCCGGACGGCCACGCTGTCTCTGATTCCCGAGCTGCTTCCTCCTGAGCTGGTCTGGTGGTGGGTTATTTGCCAGGCTGCGTGAGAAAAGCATCTGTCGCGTCAACCGAGGCCGTCAAACTCGTTCAAGCTTGACTCATCGGCTGCCAGGAACATCCTGGAATATTTAAGCGGTCGGCTGCCCTGGCGAAGAGGCCGGGTGTACTGGCCTCCATGCCCTGGGGTGAGCGAAGGAGCCGGGGGGAGGCAGAATTGCCGGAAAGTTTCTTTTTCAGAGATGGAATTCAAGATTCCTCCTGGCCCCTTAGATTCCAGGCCCAAATTCCCTCTTCTGTATGTTTACACCCTCTGGGCTGTAGCCACTAGACTCTCCTACCCTTCCCCCAGTTATAGGGCAGTAAACACCAGGAGGTCATTAGGATCTGACCGTGGTTTCTACCCTAGCCTGGGCCTCTCTCCTCTTTTGCTTTAGGAAGGAAAGGAGACGGTGGCTTGTGGGGGGAAAACAAGCCATCTGAACTTGCTTTGGGGCCCTGCTGTACGTCAATCCCTCACATAAGCAGGAGCCTGGACCACAATCATGTCTGTTCAGAGAGGGAGGGGGGAGGAAGGATAAAGAAAGGAGGTAAGAAAAAAAGGAAAGAAGGAAGAGAGAGAGAGAGAGAAGAAAGAGTGCGAAAGAAAGAGAAAGAAAGAAAGGGAGGGAGGGGGAGAGAGAGAGAAGGAAAGAGGGAGAGTAGAAAGAAAAGGAAGGAAGGAAAAGAAAAGAGAAAGATAGAAAGAAGGAAAGAAAGACAGACAGAAAGAAAGAAAGAGAAAGGAAAGAAAGAGAGAAAGAAAGAGAGAGAAAGAAAGAAAGAAAAAGAAAGAGGAAGGAAGGAAGGAAGAAGGAAAGAGAGAGAAAGAGGGTATAAAGAGAGAGAGAAAAACAAAGAAAGGAAAGAGAGAAAAAGGAAGGAAGGAAGGAAGACAGAAAGACAGACGGAGGGTTTAAGGAGAGGAAGGAAGGAGAGAGAGAGAGAGAGAGAAAGAAAGAAAGAAAGAGAGGGTGGGGAGAGAGAGAACAAATGAATAAATGAACGGACTGGGGTATTTTGGATGCCCAGGGTAATATCACCACTTTGGGGTCAGGAAGGAATTTTCCTCCTGGCCACATCAGCCCAGGGATACCGGAGGTTCTTTACTTTCCTCTGGGCATAGAGCAGGCGTCACTGGGGGGATGAAGGGGAAGGTAGCTATGAATTTCCTGCATCGTGCAAGGGGTTGAACTAGATGACCCTTGGGGAACCCTTCCAGCTCTGTGTTGAGAGAGAGAGATTTTAAATTCAGACATTTCTGTGTCCTCCAACCGCTAGGAAGTGTTTGAAGAGGAAAGACATTGTCTGATCTGATCTGCCCCCTGCTAGACGTCCTGCCCAGTCACTTCCTGGACTGTGGGACAGGAGCTTCTGGCTTTCAGGGACAGAACAGAACCCCGGTGTCCCAGAAATTCACCTCTTGGGTATCGGGCCAGCCACCCCCCCCCCTTCTCTCCACTGACATCTCTGCAGCCCAGCACCTTAGATCTTGGAAATAGGCGTCAGCCCCAACTTTCCTCATATCAGAATCGGAAACCACCACTCTTTCTCCCCCGCCCTTTTCCCACGAACGTCCAACCCGAAGATTCATTCTGGAGAACTCGAAAGCTCGCCTGCTCTTTGCTGGTATTTTCATCAGTCCTCATAAAAGATTAATACACGACTTCTGCTGTTTGGGATGCTTCTGTGGGCTGCTTTGGCTCTCTTTGCCCCATAAAATGCAGGGATCTGACCCCCAGGATGGGGGAGGAGGACAAGAGGGGGCTAGAAAGCTAATGGGGGGAGCTCATGGGCATGGGCAAAGAGCTCCTCACAGCTGCTGAGGTTTGAAAAAAGGGAAAGGTTTAGACGTCTTCGCTCAGAAGATTATATTCCCTCGTCCCCAACATAGAAAACATGACCCAGAAGTCCTTGCTTCCAAATGCAGCAAGATTTTACTCCTAAGAAGAAGAAGAGAAGAATAGACTAGATTTCTACCCCTCCCTTCACTATCCAAAGGAGTCTCAGAGCGGCTTACAATCTCCTTCCCCTTCCCTTCCCCATGACGGGCACTCTGTGAGGTAGGTGGGGCTGAGAGAGCTCTCCCAAGAGCTGCCCTTGAGAGAACAGCTCCAAGAGAACTTGTGACGGACCCAAGGTCACACCAGCAGCAGCTGCATGTGGAGGAGCGGGGAATCAAACCCGCTACTCCCAGATTAGAGTCCGCATTCGTAACCACTACACCAAACTGGCTAAGGAAAACAGAGGGTTGGATTGCACTATGGAGACACCCCCCCCCTGCTATAACCGCTATGTCTCACGCCCCTTCGCCCTCCCTAGCTCCCTCTCTCACCTGCACGACGGCTGCTGGCTCGGCTGCCTCCCTTCCTCCAGTCTCCTTCCCGTTTTCCTCTCCCTGGCGCGCTTCACCCACACATCCAAAACCTGACCCAACTGGTCAGACCGTGGGAAGGCAGAGGGACAGGATAGGCGGGGCGCCACACGCATCGAGGTGCAGGAGGACGTGAGCTGGGGTGTTTGGAGACACGGGGAGCTCACTTCCCGCCACCGCGGCATGCCGTTAAAAAGGCGGCACCTGTTGGATTTCAGCCTGCCGGGCAGAAAGGCCTGGCCGAGTGGACTGTACCACTCCAGGCGGCCGATGAAGGATATAATTCCTTGGTGTTCCCCTTCGAGAATAATTCCGTATTAACGAGCAACCGGTTTGAGGTCCGGCAGCACAGGACGAGAAACACCCAACCACAAAACAGAATTTTAAAAACTTGTTTCCCTGTTTATACCCCATTTCCCTCCCCAGTGGAGACCCAAAGCAGCTTATAACGTTGTTCTCCCTCATGCCTCTTTTAGCCCCCACAATGACCCTGCGAGGTAGGTTAGGCCGAGGGAGAGACTGGCCCGAGGACACCAAGTGAGCTTTATGGAGATTCGAACCCAAGTCTCCCAGGTCTTTATCCACCATGTTAAGTGCTACGCCACACTGGCTGTATGCCAGGTGGAAGAGTTGCCAACATCTTTCCCAGGCTGGGCTCCTGTGCCTTTGACCTCAGCTGGATCTGGCAGACCTCAGCTAACCTTGGCAGAGCCAGTGTGGGGTTCAGTGGTTACAGCGTGGTTCTTGGAAGACCCAGGTTCCATTCCCAGCTCACCATGAAAGTTTCCCGGATGGCTTTGGGCCCGTCATTCTCACCCAGACCAGCCTTCAAAAGGCCAGGAGGAAGCCAATCCCTGGTCAGTTGGCTTCTCTAACAAGAACGTTTACATTTCCCCTTGCTCTCTGTGGGTTGACAAAGTTGTGTTTTTGAATGCACCGCGGGTGCCCTGATTTAGTGCGGGCTTCCTGCGAGTGACTGGCTCTTCAATGCAGGTATGCGCAGGCTGGCTTGTTTGTGATTTGTGTTTCACGCCACACTGCCTGGCTTCAACACCCAGAGAACAACAGAAGAAACACACCCTGTGCCTATTCAGGGGCAATCTTGTCGAATCTCACTTTGGAGGTCCCAGATCTGCCTGAATATTTGTTTTGTTGACTTCGTTCATACCCCAGAGTGGCTTACACCATTCTTCTCCATTTATTCTCACGACAACCCTGTGAGGTGGGTTAGGCTGAGTGTGTGACTGACCCAAAGTCACCCAGCGAGCTTCCATGGCAGAGGATGGATCTGAGCCAGGATTGAAAGTGGGCAGGGCCAGGTGGGGCTTTTGCTCAGCAGGGCTACTGATTGGCTGTTGGAGAATTGATTGGCTGCGTGGGTTTTTAAAAGCATTGCTTGGCAGGGGTGGCCACCACAGCTCAAGGATTGTCACTATGTGACTGAAGGGAAGTTGTGGCAGCCATTTTGTGGCTGGCTCCACCTCCTGTGGCAGCCATTTTGCGGTAGCCATTTTGTGGCTGCGCCCACCGTGCAACACCAAAGGTGCCCACAGGCTCGAAGTATTTGGGGACAACTGCCCTCGTTCCTTATCTGGAGAAGTAGCAGAATACACTGTACCCCTTCCAGATCCAGTTGAGGCAGGGCGTCAGCCAGGGAAGAGTGGTTAGAGCACCTCTCTTGGAAGGCCCAGCTCCAGTTCCTAGCTTGCCGTGAAACCTGCCGAGCAAAGGAGCTTTGAGTCTCCAGCTGCCAGGGGGAAGCGGGGAATCTCCCGATTTCATGGGCTCCTGCCTGCCGCCAGCCAACTGGCCGGTGGGGAAAGCCCCACCCCTAATAGCCATATCCCAGTGTGAGTCCCCAACGTGATGACATCCCCCGGAAGTGACATCATCACACAGGGGACATAACGTGGGGACACTCCGGTATTTTGGGCAAAACTCTATGGTAACCATAGAGTTTCCCCCCCCCCAAACCAGAACCACGCCACATAACGTCCCCAGCTTGATGACGTCACTTCTGCCTGACCTCATCATGTCGGGGGCTTCACACTGGGGCGACATCACCCCGCCCCCCACTCCTGGAAAGCTCCCTTCCACCCACCACCAGCGAGGAGGTAAGATCCGGCAACCCGACTTGTTGGTCTCTAAGGGGCAACTGGGGACTTGAATCCAGCGACTGCAAACCAACGCGACTCCCCTCTGACTTTGAGCCTAACTTTTAAAAGGATCTTAATTTACGGGACACCCACTTCTATTTACAGCAAGCACGCCTGTGTTTAGAAGACAAAGATTCCTGGGTTTAGTTCAACCGGTGAAGCTCTTGCCGGCGTAGAGGTTCAAACAACAGCCAGGGGGAAAAAACCAGCTGGGCCGTTCTCTCCAACCGCACTAGGAATGCGCAATGTGTTTACATCCACACCTCCGAGCGGTGAAGAATGAAACCAGTTCAGCCGGGGCCGAAACCAGTCTAGGCTGCTCCCAGCACGGACAAGGAATGCTGAGGAAGAGGCCGGGTTTTGCTGTGCCGCGCACCGATTTGGATACCCGAGAAGGGGCTGTTTTGATATCACCGGCACTGCTAGTGCATTTTGCTTCGCCACCCGAATTTTTTAATCTGTGCATCGAAAAACAAAGACTGAACGCCAGCCTCCCTGCTTGCCTGGGAAATGAGAACAGTGCAGGTTCTAGAAAGAGGTCAGTCTCAAGGAGGGGAGGTGGTTTAGACAGTCAGTGCCAAGAAACCTGGAGGCGAACCTTTTCGATCTCTTGGGATAGCTGCTGTATCCAGAGGTTGCCAGCTTCAGGTTGGGGAAAGTCCTGGAGATTTGGCGGTGGGGCCTGAGGAGGACAGGGTTTGGGGAAGGGAAGGACCCCAAGTGGGGTAGAATGCCATAGGGTCCACCCTCCAGAGCAGCCATTTTCTCCAAGGGAACCGATCTCTATCATCTGAGAATTTGTTCTAATTCCAAGAGATCTACATTCCCCCACATGGAGGTTGGCAACGCTCTGAGATCTCTCAACTCAACAATCCAAGAGTAGTATCAGTAACAACAAAGAAGAGGAGGAGGAGGAGGAGATTCGATGTATGCCCCGCCCTTCACTTGGAGTTGCAAAGTGACTTACAAACTCCTTTCCCTTCCCGTCCCCTGTAAGGCAGGTGCGGCTGAGAGAGCTCTTTCGAAGACTGCTCATGAGAGAACAGCTCTGAGAGAACTGTGGCTTGCCCAAGGTCACCCAGCAGCTGCATGTGGAGGAGTGGAGAATCAAACCCGGTTCTCCCAGATTAGAGCCTGTGCTCCTAACTACTATACCAGACTTCTCGGCAGAAACCCAACAGGTCCTGCTTATAGGTCTGTCGGTGTCGCCTTTGAACTAGAATTTCCAGATGCATTTTTTTTCCCTGACAGGGTTTTCGTGCCTTTGACTCAGAGGTCCCCAACCTTTTTGAGCCTGCAGGCACCTTTGGAATTCCAACATGGCATGGTGGGCGCAGCCACTAAATGGCTGCCACAAAATGGCTGACCCGGGAGGCGGAGCCAGCCACAAAATGGCTCCCACAGGAGGCGGAGCCAGCCACAAAATGACTGCCGCTGCTTACCTTCAGTTACACACTGAAGATCTTTGGGCTGTGGCGGCAGCTGCTACCTAAGCACCATTTAAAAAAAAAAATACTGCACAGCCAAACAAATCTCCAATGGCCAGTCAGAAGCCTTGCTGGGCAGGACCCCAACCGCTGTCTAAGGACACCTGGCGGGCACTAGGACAGGTGTTAAAGGGCGCTATCATGCCCCGGGGAACCACATTGGGGGATTTTGTTTTAACCACTGCTCAGGAGGCAGAAATCCAGGTTATGGACTACCCTTCTTCTTCTTCTTCTTCTTTTTTTTTTAAACCATTTATTTATAACCAAGAATACATGAAAGAACATTGGTAACCAGATAAAAACAGAGACTATCAAGGTAAGTATAGCTAAATGGTACAGTGAAAAGGTATGCATCCTCATTTAGGTTCAGACTACCACAGAAAAGAGAGATAAACATATGTCAGCATAATATCAGTTCAAACATTAGGTTAGAAATATAACAGATTATGGTACTATTTGTTTGATGGCAAAAACCCGTCAGATGATAAGTATTCTACTATTGGGGACCAAACTGCCTGGGAAAATCTCAAATTGCTATTAGAGTTGATGGCAATGTTTTTGTGTAATGGACTACCCTTCTTCATAGACAACGCATGCTGGGGACACTTCCCCACTTGGGCATCTTCTAGGCAGGGAGCTGTTAAACACAGAGAGGCCCTGATTCGGGCGGGGGGGGGGGGGGGGGGAGATAGGGATTACAGTCAGGACTGAAGTTAATCCTCATTGGTTGCCTTTGTGATCCTGTGGTTTCTCTCGCCACCTCATGGCCGGCACTGGAACATCTGCGCGCCAAGCTTTCAGAAACTGATCTAGATTCAGGCGGGTGGCCGGGTTGGTCTGAAGCAGCGGAACGACGTCTGAGTCCTGCGGCACCTTTAAGACCAACAAAGTTTTATTCAGGGTGCAAGCTTTCACGCGCATCCACACTTGTGCCCGCACACCAACGCGCACAGCTTGAACGGAACGCCTGTGCCCGCGCAGGAAATCAGCTGTAAAAGTTCCAGGCCCCGCCCAGAAGCTGGCAACCCGACAAGCAGACGAGCCAATCAGGGATGGCTTCTGTTTTGACTCTGAAGTGTCCGCTTGCGACAGAGACCGCAAAAGGACAGGCGATCAAAAGGACAGGCAGAAATTATACGGACAGAGTAATGATAGGGAGGCGAGCTGTGTGAGAACCTCCCACGTCACCCAGCCTGCCAAATATTGGGTGAGGTAGTTTTTAGGGCGTGCGGGGAAATCCCCGACCAAAGTTCAAGTCCAGGGGCACCTTTAACCAAGGTGTGAGCATGCACAGGCGTTTCGTTCAAGCTGTGAGCTTCCCTGTGCGTGCACAAGTGTGGATACGCAGGAAAGCTTGCACCCTGAATAAAACTTTGTTGGTCTTAAAGGTTCCAAAGGACTTAGACTTCTCCAGAGAGCTCTCTCAGCCCCACCCGCCTCACAGGGTGTCTGTTGTGGGGAGAGGCTGGGAAGGAGATTCTAAACTGCTCTGGGACTCCTTCGTGTAGTGAAGGGCCGGGTATACATCCAATCTCCTCCTCCTCCTCCTTCGGCGGATGGACTCTGCATGAATACCCTGCTGAGGTCCCACCCCTCCCCAATCCCCACCCACCCTAGGCTCCACCCCTCCGAATCTCCAGATATTTCCCAGCCTGGGACTCACACAACTCCAGGCTCCATAGAGGCCAACCTGCTATTGCACGATTTCGCCACTAGATGTCACCAGAGCTGTTTTCAACCCGAGGTTCCCTCGACAGGAACAGTTGCCAACGCTCTTCGTTGGCTCCTGCTCCGGCGCCTCTTCAAACAGATACGCGGAGATTAGCGGGCGATAATCCATGTCTTGGAAAGGCTCCTCTCCTGATTTCAGGCAGTTTAAACTGCTCCTATGGGCGCAAAAGCAGCCCCGGCTGGCTCTCTCCTGATCAGTTGGCAATCTCACCCAACCTTCCTCCCCCCCCCCCCCCCGTGAACTCTTTTTTTTATGGGAGAGGAGACGCTCAGAAGGCTGGTGTTGTTCACCCCCCCCCCCCATGCACGCGCGTGCACACACGCACACACACAGACACACACACACACACAGACACACACACAGGAGAGGTTTCCTGGCAGGGGGTGTGGAAGTGTGAAACGGGACTTTCCAAACTTTTCAGTTTCTGGGAAACCTGCGAGTTGGATGCAGGGCTGGGAAGAAAACAATTGCAGGAACTTGCTGCAGAGATGAGAGAGAGTCAGAGATCTGGTATCAACTGGCCCTTCTTGCTCATGTTTTGGATGGACAGCGGGGATTTGGGGAGAGAAAGGTATTTTCCCGCAACAATAAGAGGCCTGCGGAATCAGAGCAATGGTCTGTCTAGTCCAGCAGCCTGTTTCCAGCAACAGCCAGCCAAGCTGGGCCTGTCGGCAATAGCTATCCCCGGCAGACTGCTCCCCCAGCATCTGACAACTGAAGGAAATCTCTGAACCCAGAAGGCCTCATGGCTAATGGCCCACGATAGATCTAACCTCCATAAACCTGTCCTAGTAAAAGGTAAAGGTTTCTGTTGCTCAAAAGCCAGTTGAATACGACTCTAGGGATGCGGTGCTCATCTCCGTTTCCAAGCCAAAGAGCCAGCGCTGTCTGAAGATGTTTCTGTGGTCATGTGGCCAGAATGACTAGACACCGAGATGCACGGAACGCTGTTTCCTCCCCACTGAAGTGGTTCCCTTCCCACTGAGGTGGTACCTCTTTATCTACTTGCAATTTCTTGCTTTCGAACGGCTAGGTTGGCAGGAGCTGGGGACAGGAGCTCACTCCGTCACACAGCACTCGGGTCTCGAACTGCTAAACTACCAACCTTCCGGTCTGCAGTTTAGCGTCTTGAAACCCACCTAAGCCGGCATCCATATCTGTGGTGGTGAGTTCCACAAGCCAATCCCCCCCCCCCCGGGTGTGAAAATTGCACCTGGGGCGGCGGTCTCACACCACACTAAATAATCCACTTTCAATGCACTTTCCAACTGGATGTTGCCAGTTCCCACAGTAAATCCAGTTGGAAAGTCACTGAAAGTGGATTGAAAGGGGATTATTTGGGGTGTGTGAGTCCACAGCCTGGGTTTTGGCCACTGTGTGAGACAGAGTGTTGGACTGGACAGGCCATTGGCCTGATCCAACATGGCTTTTCTCTCTCCCTCTCTCTTTGGTATGGGGTGTGTGTGCCTGGAAGTCATGGTTGACGTCTGGTGACCCCTAGTGGGGCTTAGACGTTTCAAAGAGGTGGCTTGCTATTGCCTGCCTCTGTGTTCTGGCCCTGGTCTTCCTTGGAGGTCGCCCGTCCAAGTACTTGCCAGGGTCGGCCCTGCTCTGTTTCCGAGATTTGACGAGATGGAGCTTGCCCTGGGCTCCTCGGGTCAGGGCTGCTTCTCTTGCGTTCATAAGGCATGCTTCTTTTTGTCTGTTTTGAACTCTGGCCATCGAGGGTTGCTAATTTTCAGGCGAGGCCTGGAGACCTTCCGCTACTACACCTGACCTCCAGGCGGAAAAGATCGGCTCCCTTGCAGAAAACAGCAGTTTTGGGAGGTGGGCTCTATGGCGTTATACCCTGCCGGTGACCCTCCCCTCCCGAAACCCTCCCTTAGCCTCCAGCCTCCAAATCTCCAGGTCTTTCCCCACCGGTAGCTGGCAACTTCATGCCTATCAGTTATGTAGGGTGTCCCCAAGTTCAGGCATTACGGAGGAGGGAGCAAAGAGCCTCTCTATCCGCCTGTTCGGTCGACCTGCCTCCTGCCGCCTGAATTCCTGAACTAAAACGCCCAATGTGTCTTGCCTCGTAGGGTCAGGAACTCCAACCCCAGGATATTTTTCTTCCCCACCCGCCCTCTTTGACATCCCTTTTTAAATAAAATTATTTTTATTTAATTCATTTATACGTCGCCTTCCTCTCCAATGAGCCCCCGAAATGGCATATGTCACTTTCCTCCAATGTTCCCTCTAAGCTGAGTCAGTGTGGGCTGGCGGACAGTGCTTTAGCCTCCGGTTCGCACGTTTTCATCTCCGCTCAGGCAGGATGGTGCCAAAGGAAACTAATTTCTGCAGTCGCCAAACCGCCTGCTCACAACTTTAATGCTGGGGGCTCACAAAGTAGAATTTTTGCTCACAGGGACTCCACAGTGTCGAGGGAGCATCTTAGCCTTCATTTTAATTCCATTTTATCCTCATAGCGACCCTGCGAGGTAGGTCCCACTGTCCCAAACGGCACACAGGGTTCCAAACCCAGCTGCAGTGTAGATCTAGACCACGCCTCCACTTCTCTTCTGTCCTTATGAGCCCTAGCTGGGAGATCCCTTGGGAAATGCCGCAGACGGATACCGGGATCTGTACCCTGCCCGCTCCAGTAAATGCAAAAAAACAACAACCAAGCTCTTCCCGTCTGCCCTCCCCGCCCCCGCTCCTTTCCCCTCTGCCGTTTCACGGTAGATATTTTCATATTTCCCATCATATTTGTGGGCCCAGACACAAAGGCGGGGACCCTTAACCCCTGGGTGTCTGTACGGAAGCAAGCAAGGCAGAACTTGCAAGAGGCGAGGGCGGGTGGGGGAAAGGTGCCTTTAGGACTAAGTAGGATTGCCAGCTCCAGGCGGGGAATTTTCTGGAGATTTTGGGGGGTGGAGCCCGAGGAGGGCAGGGTTTGGGGAAGGGACAGACCTCGGCTGGGTAAAATGCCATAGAGTCCACCTTCCAAATGTTGGCGTGAGCGACTCAGCATGCCTGGACATTGGGGGAAGGGGGGTGATACATATAAGTGTGTGTATATGTTATCTCCTTGAATGGGATGCCTCTGTTTGTCTTAAGCTGGGAGCTACCCTCTGATCCCTTTGTCTCTCCCTTTGCCCTCTCCCTCGCTGCACATGGCCTTCCATGGAGACACACATTTTTCTGGAGGTCTCTCCTGTAGAGACAATTCGACATGCACGATGCTGAACAAGCTGGCCCTTTGTGATAGGGAAAGTCCTCTACGGATTAGGCGCCTCTCTCTGCTTTCGGCCGCAACCTGAATGTGAATGGGATCGAATTGAATAGATGTACATTTACCATTTTTTGCAATAAATGTCTTGGGAGATTTGTTTCCTGCACTCGGGATCACGCTTCTATGACTGGGCAAAACTCTGCGGTATTAACCAAATAGCCCAACACCAAAGTGGCCATTTTCTCCAGGGGAACTGATCTATGTCCCCTGGAGATAACTGGTGATAGCGGGAGATCTCCAGCCGCCACCTGGAGATTGGGAACCCTAGTACTAAGCTGGGGCCTGCATGCCTATCTTACCAGCTGGGGTTGTGTGGGGCAGAGGTTCTTCTCAGGGCAGTGATTCAGTTTTCAACTTTGTAGCCAGCCCCAACCATTAAAAATACGCCAGAAATGTTTGTTTTTGGCGAGCTTTTACTTTGGATCCTGGCCCAGCTGCAGTCCCTTGCTTTCTGCTTCCACCCCCACCCCACCCCTTTTTCATTTTCCTGTCTTGTGAGAACACAAGCAGAGAAATCACAGTCCCGGGGGTGGGGGGGTCACCTCCAGCTGACAAGAACTTTGAATCAAGACCTTTGTGGCTTGTCCGGAACATCGGCCTACCATGTCTGGGGCAGTGATGCTCGGTCTTCTTGGTGCTTGGGGGGTGACCGTGGGAGGACTTCTGGAGTTCTGGCCCTGCTGGTGGACCTCCTGAGGGCACCTGGTGTTTTTGGCCACTGTGTGACACAGAGTGCTGGACTGGACGGGCCATTGGGCTGATCCAGCATGGCTTCTCTTCTGTTCTTATGTCTGGGGGAGTGATGCTCTGTGTTCTTGGAGCTTCTGGGGGGCGACGGTGGGAGGGCTTCTGGAGTTCTGGCCCTGCTGGTGGACCTCCTGGTGGCCCCTGGGTTTTGGCCACTGTGTGACACAGAGTGTTGGGCTGGAGGGGCCACTGGCCTGATCCAACTTGGCTTCTCTCACGTTCTCATGATCTTACGGAGGCTAGTGAGCCAATGGTGTCTCCCAAAAACTGTTTGAAGGCCCTTCACGGTAGCAGAGTAAGAGGGCCACATCTGCACAGGCAGCCCTGGAAACAGGAAGAAGGGTTGCCAACCCTGGGTTGGGAGATTCCTGGAGATTTGGGGGTGGGGCCTGTGGAAGGTGGAGTTTGGGAAGAGGAGGGGGCTCAGCCATGATGCCATAGAGTCACCATAGAGTCCACCATCCCAGGCAGCCATTTTCTGTGGGGGAATTGATTAATGTCAACCAGAAATCAGTTCTAATCTCAGGAGATCTCCAGCCCCCACCTGGGGATTGGCAACCAGACTTCAGGCAGATGTTCAAGGTTGTGGTGAGCTCTAGCAGAACCAAAAAAGTTGGATGCCTTAATGGCAGAAGAGCAGAGTCCAAAGGATTTGTGGCCCAAACAAAGACCAGGGTCTGGAGGTTGGCAACCTGTGATCGGATCCACAGCAGAAACTTTCCCCCCAGAGCGATTTGGTTCCTGCCACTTTAGCATTAATCAGTGATTGCATCTGTATTCTTTTGGGGTATTGTTAGAGTTGCCAACTCCAAATTGGGAAATTCCTGGAGATTTTGGGGTGGAGTTCGGGGAAGGCAGGGTTTGCAGAAGAGAAGGATCTCAACTGGGTATAATGCCACAGAGTCCACCCTCCAAAGCAACTGTTTTCTCCGGGGGAACTGATCTCTGTCATCTGGAAATTAGTTGCAATTCCTGGAAATCGCCAGGCCCCACCTGGAGGTTGGCAACCTGTGATCGGATCCACAGCAGAAACTTTCCCCCCAGAGCGATTTGGTTCCTGCCACTTTAGCATTAATCAGTGATGGCATCTGTATTCTTTTGGGGTATTGTTAGAGTTGCCAACTCCAAATTGGGAAATCCCTGGAGATTTTGGGGTGGAGCCCAGGGAGGGTGGAATTTGAGAAGGGGAGGGACCCCAGCGGGGGGGGGCATGATGCCATAGAGTCCACCCCCAAAGCTGCCATTTCCCTCCCAAGATCTCCCCATCACATTTCTACCCCACCCTTCCACGACGGAGCAAATGGTTCCGTCCCTTCCCTTTTATCGTCACAAGCACCCTGCAAGGTAGGTTAGGATGGGAGGGAGGGAGGGAGAGGCCCAAGGTCTCTCAGTCAAGCTTCATGGCTGAGAGGAGATTCAAACCCAGCTCTTCCACAGCGGAATCGGACACTCTAACCATGATACCCGAATATGGTCTATAGTGGTATGTAACGGTACACCACAGCTGCCTCTCCAACCACGGTATCTTGGCGCAACGGATGCATCTTAACTTCCCAGACAGAAAACAGATCTTTCACAGACAGGCTAGCTGGGAATGCGAGAGTGGGCTGGGATGGGGCAGAGCCCAGTGAAGATGCCTGAACTCTTTGCAAATGTTGTACATGCCGTGACAATGAGGCAGGATATTTATTTAGAGCTTCTTGACGTCGCCTTTCTTCCACGGAACTCTGTGTTACGTAACAACGGCCTCTTGGGACTGGAGCTACGCCAGACTTCCTGAGGTGCTTCGGCTCGGGTTGACAGGTCTGAGTTGGGAGATACCTGGAGGCTTTGGGGGTGGATCCGGGAGAGGGGAACTAGCCAAGGGGAAAGAGGGTTGCCAGTTGCCAGGTGAGACCTGGAGATCTCCCGGAATTACCATAGATCTCCAGATGACAGAGATCGGCTCCCCTTGGAGAAGGTGGGCATGTTGGGGACCCCAGATCTAGCCCTACTTCAGAAGAACATCAGAAGATCCATCTGCTGTATCAGACCAGTGGTCCCTCTAGTCCAGCATCCTGTCTCACACAGAGGCCAACCAGTTCCTCCAGAGGGCCAACAACAGGGCAGAGAGGTCGAGGCCTTCCCCTGATAAGAAGAGCCCTGCTGGATCAGGCCAGTGGTCCATCTAGTCCAGCATCCCGTCTCACACAGTGGCCAACCAGTTCCTCTGGACGGCCAACAACAGGGCATGGAGGCCTTCCCCTGATCAGAACATCAGAAGAGCCCAGCTGGATCAGACCAGTGGTCCCTCTAGTCCAGCATCCTGTCTTGCACAGGGGCCAGCCAGTTCCTCTGGCTGGCCAGCAACAGGGCACAGAGGATTCTCCTCAAGAGAGCTCTCTCAGCCCCATTTACCTCACAGGGTGTCTGTTGTGGGGAGAAGAAGGGAACAGAGATTGTAAGCCACTCCTGGCTCTGGGATTCAGATATTTAGTGCCTCTGAACATGGAGGTTCGCCATGGCTAGCAGCCATTGATAGGCCTACCCTCCATGAATCTATCTAATCCCCTTTTAAAGCTGTGTATTCCTGTAGCCATCACTATATCCTCTGGCAGCAAAATCCACATTTGAATCACTTTCTGTGTAAAGTAGTATTCCCTTTTGTCTGTCCTGAACCTACTGCCCGTCAGTTTCACGGGATACCCCCGAGTTCTAGTATTCCTCTCATTCTATCTCATCAGCTAAGCAGGGTCAGTACTGGGAAGGGAGGCCACCAAGGAAGGCTCTGTAGAGGAAATCCCCCTCTAGTCCTTAGACAGGGAGTCCTCCATAGAAGGCTCTGCAGAGAAAGGCCAGGGCAAACCACCTCTGCTTCTCCTTTGCCTTGAAAGCCCCTTACTGAGGTCGCCGGAAGTCATCTGCCTCTTGACTCGCGACTTGATGGGGATGGGTACCCATGGAGAAGTAATTTTGGGGTGACGGGCACCGCAGCAGGGCCAAGACGATGAAGACGGAACTCCAGAATCTTCACCATGCATTTGGACAGGTGGCAGGCATTCACCTGCCCTGGATGGCCAGGGTGAGCTCTTGGAAGCTAAGCAGAGTCGGCCCTGGATAGCACCTGGATGGGAGACCACTAAGGAAGTCCAGGGTTGCTATGCAGAGGCAGGCAATGGCAAACCGCCTCTGTTTGTCTCTGCCTTGTCCCGGATAGCCCAGGCTAGCCCAGTCTTCTCAGATCTCAGGAGCTCAGCAGGGCCGGATGGGAGACCACCAAGGAAATCCAGGGTTGCTATGCAGAGGCAGGCAGTGGCAAACCACCTTGACCTGGATGGCCCAGTCTATACTGATCTTGCCAGATCTCAGAAGCTAAGTAGGGTCAGCCTTGGTTAGGTCTTGTAGGGGAGACCACAAAGGAATACCAGGGCCGAGATGCAGAGGAAGTCAATGGCAAACCACCTCTGAAGATCTCTTCCTTGGAAAGCCAACAGGGTTGCCAGAAGTTGGTTGTGACTTGATTGCCATTTCCATCACTATTCTCTTCATGGCTAGGCCCTCACATTCTCCCTGGCATCTGGACTGGTAGGAAAACAGGAGTGGGGGGCAGAAATGATGTCACTTCCAGGCAAAAACCTGGATATGACATCAGCGTTTCAGCTGACCCTCTGGAACTTACCATAGAGTGGTCACGTCCACCCCTTGTCCTGCCCCCAAAATACCCAGGGCCGCCAGCCAATGGCCTCACATCTCTGACACAGCCACGTTAGCCCACCTCCGTACAACGAGGCAGCTGATTGGTCTGTTTAGCTCAGTATCATCTGCTTGGACTGGTGGGGACTCTCCACGGGTTCTCTTCCAACTCTGGTTCCTCTTGAACTGGGACTGTCTGGACTTCCCCACTCAATCTCTGCTTGCCAGGCCACAGTTAAAGGCCGAACGGCAGAGCCAGTCAAAACACAAGCAGCTCTGCAAGTCCAGGCATGCTCTCAAACCGGAGCCCTGGGTTCGATTCCTGCTGGATGAGTCGGCAGTGACTCACCCCCTGGGATCTCCAGAGTCATGCTGCAGAGAAAGAGGGAGAGAGGCAAGACCTTGAGTCATTGTAGCTCCTGTTTGTGATCTGCAGCATCGCCATAGGAACGACATGGGCAAAACCCGATGGAACTGGACTTTGCTCACAAGCTCACCCCAGAGGAAGGAGCAAACTGCAGGCTGAGTGAGAGCCATCTTTCGTCAGGGCGCGAGCCTTCGTCAGAAGGGCAACTGGACAGTGGCCACCAGAGCAAACTGGGAGCAACTGGTTGGCTGTGGAGGCGAGGTGGACCAAGGAAATGCCTGGTGGTTTGCAGGCGGCAGTGCGCCGAACTGTGGGTGACCGATTTTGCAAAGCCCCATGACAGACAGCCACGGCAGGCATATCTTTTGGCCTGATGGTTGTATCTGGGCCTATAACCTCAGCCAACTTGAAGCGCCCTCCAAGATAGAGAAAGCCCCAGACGTACTGGCAGTTGATTGCCAGCCCCACGAGCCCTTGTGGGGAAAGGTGGGATAGAAGAAATATTTCAGCTGTGAAGGAGCCGTGAAACAATAGATTCCCCCAATTATTTCAGTGCAGAGTTCTTCTTCTTCATGAATGGCGTGTGGTTCTACATGGCATTGCCGTCACTTTATCAGAAATTGATCGTCATCGCAGATGAATCGTCCCGCCAACATGATTTGGCGGATCTGAACAAAAGCTGTATCGTGGCAGTTTCCAAACTGAGAACTCCAGCACCCCGAGAACTGCTGGCAAAGTAAACTGAGGCGAGCCTCAGTTACACACGCCTGCACGCACACACTCCAAACTGAAGCACTCGATTCAAGCCCAGGAGCACTTTAGAGTACAACCAGATTTTGAGTGTATTTTTGTTGGTCTCTAAGTTTCAAAGGAAACCACCACCTTGGCCTGCAGCACAAGAGCTGCATTCGAGTCCAGCAGCATGCATTTTCCAATATTATACCTAAAGCCCTGGGAATTAAGAATCCGCTACAATCCACTTACCTTATGAACTATGCAGAAAAGCTGTGCCTCACGTTCTCCAGTATTTCAAAAAGTGTGCCTGCACACGAAAGCTCATACCTTGAATCAACCTAAACTGGTTCTGCGGCAGAACAGCGTTTGAGTCCAGTGGCACCTGAACGTCAAAGTTCAATTCTGGGGATAAGCTTTCGCGGGCATGCACACTTCTTCAGGAAGCATATCCCCAGAATTAAACTTTGTTAAACTTCCCCTGTATCTGAGGAAGTGTGCATGCCTTGAATAAAACTTTGTTCGACTTAAAGGTGCCCCTGGACTCAAACTTTGTTTCCCCAGAGAAAGAAACCGGCTGCAATTCTCATCTTGCCAGCAGGGGTCCCCGTGGAGCAGCCCAGCCTGGGCTCTTTGGGTTCGTTACGGGGAATCCCGTTTCGTTCTCCCTTCGTGTAAACCCAAACGTCACCTGCTCGCCCGTCCTACGCCGCCCGGACACCCCCTCCCCCCCAAGAGGAGAACCGGCTAGGCCGGCTTCCTTTCTGCCGCTCTCAGGCAATGCCGGCCGGAAGAAGCCAATTGCACGCCACTTGTTTCTGCAGAATCTAGATTTAGGTTGGGGGGTGGAATTCGCCCTTCGCGAATTCCCAATTGGGTGACTTTAACATGACAGGCTGACATCTAACAGGTGAAGCTTCCGGCGTGAAAATCAAAGGGATGGAAACTTCACGGAGTAGATGTATTATTATTATTATTATTATTATTATTATTATTCCCTGGTTAGGCCGCTGTTAGCAGCCCAAGAAGAACTCGATCGAACCCCTTTACGCAATCTGCTGCAATCGCGGGCAGTCTTACTCGGGAGCAGGCCTGAGCCCGGACGAAAACAGGAACGGGACCGCCCTGCTAAAACGCTACCGATCCAAAGCATGTTGACCAAGGGAACCACTGGACCCAGGGGCCCGGATTTCCCAACCAGCTTGACCCTCAGCGGGGGTTTGCCGGAGCGTTAATAGTTCGCTGACTGGCAGAATCCCAACCGGTCAGGAAGCCATTTTTCCCCAGGCCAGTTTGGCTGGAGATCCAATTTCCTGCATTGTGCATGGGGTTGGACTAGACGACCCTGGAGGTCCCTTCCAACTCTCTAGGCGGGAGAGGCTTGCTGCAGCCGATCGATGCGCCGGAGCGGTTTTTTTTGGGGGGGGGGGGGGAGTTCTCCGGGACAAAGCTGGAAGCGGGGAAAGAGTTAAGTGTCTCCAGACTGCGCCCTGATTCGGGGAGGGGCCGTCGCCCTCGTTGCCGGGAAAAGGGCAGCAGAAGAGCGAAGTGCCTCCCTTTCTCCTCGGCTGGGAGTTGGCCGTGCGCCCAGGGCGCACCCGGCACGCTTGGCAACGCGCCCAGGGCGCACGGAGCGGGGCTCCCCTTGGCGCTTTTGCGGTCGCCGCGGCCGAGGGAGGAGGCGGAGCAGGAGGCGGAACTGCCCCCCCGCGCCGGGGGAGGAGAGGGGAGGCGAGGCCGGTAAGAGGCGTCTGTTGAAAGTCCCTAGCGTTCAGCTGAGCGCCCGGGGAAGTCCCGGCTTCCTTCCTCTCCCGCGGAGGGTGGGCGAGAGAGAGGGAGGCGCCGCGATTGCCGCCCAGGGAGGCACTCGTGTGGGCGCCCACGGGCCGTGGAGGGCGCAGCCTACCCAGCCGGGGGGGCGTTTGGGAGCTTCGGCCTCGACGGAAGGGATGGTTCGGCCCGGGCGAGAGCTTGGAAAGCGGGTGCGGTTCGGCTGGTGACTCCATTCCCGGGAATCTTGCCTCCCCTCCCTCCCTCCCTCCCCGACGCAAAGGGACTCGGCGGGCCCCGGGTGGTTTGACGGCGCCCTTGACTCCCCCCCCCCCGCCTGCCATGGCACCCCCCCCGCTGGCCACGCCCGGTGAAGGAAGAGCCCAGGTGTGACTTGTCTGCATGGCGCTCCGAGGCTGAGCCGCCGAAGGGTGGGGGGAGGGCTGGAGCAGGAGCCAGCCAGCCGCAGCTCGCCTGGGCGCTTGGAGCCGGAGAGCCACGCCTGCTGCCCCCAGAGGAGGGACGCCTTGCCGCCCTCCTGAACCAGAAGGCAGATTCGGGAGACTTGACCGGCCAAGATGACAGAGTCGTGGTGACCTTTCCATCTTGGAGACCTGACCCTGGTGGACGACCCGGCCGGTGCTGGAGAGGGGCTACCTGCCAGCCCGTCGGGCCGGGCAGGTTCCAGGACTCGGCGGCATGGCGGGGGAATTACCTGTGGACCTGAGGACCTGGCGGAAGGGGGACGACCGAGGCCAAGGGGTCCCCTCCGACGGAGCTGGAGCGGTTTCTCCCGAGGGCGGCGGAAGACAACCGTCAGAGGGGGAGGTCTCTCTGGGCAGTGGGGCCCCGCAGACCCCGGGGCAGAAGCCCACCGGGGAACCCGAGGGAGCCCAGACTTCCCCAGCTCGCCTGGCTCCTGGATCTGCCCTGTCCGGAGTGCGAAGTGTGGCTTCCCCCCAGGCCGGGCTGGAAGGGGAGAAGATGGCCGAGACCTGTCTGCCCCTGAGGAAGCGCCGCTATGCCGTGCAGGGGGGCCACGGGGAGGCCCAGGGGCCCCTGGCTGGCAAGGTGCCCAAGACTGAGAACGGGGAGGGGGATTTGGACGCCTGGGGGCCTCCCTGCAATGGCTATTGCCCCTCTTACATCCCTGTCCGGTTGTCGGCGGCCTATTATCCAGGTAAGAGCCCCGTGGCTGGGATCTGTGCCTTCTATGCCCGGTTGGAGGGAGAGCCTCTTTGATTTTAGTGCCCACTTCCTTCTCCACAAACGTCTAGTGCTCCTGCCCCAGGTTGGAGCATCCCTTTGGAGACCAGGGCCCTGCTTACCCGTCTAAGGTGCCAAGGGCTTGCTCTCTGGGCCCTGCTGTAGGAGAGAGGAGGGGAACGATTCAGCCAGGGAAATATGAATTGCAGAGTTAAGAAGGTGCCTGTAAAATGGGTAGATCCGAGTGAGAGAGAGAGGCACAGTGCGATGGCAGTGTTCCCTCTGAGCTGCGGAGTCCTGTGAGCAAAAATTCTACTTTGTGAGCCACTGGCATTAAAGCTGTGAGCGAGCGGTTTGGCTACGGCATCAATTAGCTTCCTCTGGAGCCACCCCTTCCTGAAGCCGAGACAAAAATGTGTGAGCCGGAGGCTAAAAAACTGCGAGCTGGCTCACACTAACTCAAGCTTAGAGGGAACACTGGGTGCGAGTGGCGGAGAGCACAAGCCGTGAGCCGGGAAGTCCCCTTTTCCCATCTAGGAGTGCTTGCGATAGCCTGTCATTCTCTGCAGTCGTGGGCCCACCCTGCAGGGCCGTTGTAAACAGGCCAAAGGCAAGATCAAGATGAGGAGCTGGGTTTGTCTGTGTGCGGCCGCAGGGAAGAGCAAGAGTCCAGTAGCGCCTTGAAGGCTAACAAAATTGGTGGCTGGGGAGGAGCTTTCGTGAAGAGAGCAGCGACTCCCGAAAGCTCACACCCTGCCACATATTTTGGTCGTCTTGAAGGTGCTCCTGGACGCTTGCTCTTTTCTTGGACGAAGAGAGTGCCGGTCAAGGGCTTTGGACACTCGAAACACGCTCCTGCAAAGGCCCAGTGCTGTTTTCGCGGACCGGGTCAAAGAGGACCCCAACATTTCTGAGCCGGCCGAATTCCTTGCTCCGATAGGAGGCCAGTTTGATCATCAAGGCTTGGCCTGGGGCCTGGAGGGTGGGAGGGGGCCGATTTGGACTGCCCTGAAAGGAGACGTCTGTCTGGGTCAACGGTTCGCTGGAAATGCCCCTGATGAGATGGGTGGATGTGATACCTGCTTCTCCACTACTGTTGGAAGGAGCTGGCGTGAAGGGTGGAGGAAAGAGGCTGGCATCTTGGAACCCTTTCTGGTGAGCCGGCTGCCTGGGTGGGGTCACCCTGATCCGCTAAAGGGCCAGCCCTGCTCCGCCAAGGTCCTAGCACAGCTGTTTTCGAACACTTGGCCAGCATTTTTTAACCTCCGCCCATCACAGCTGCCTTAACCAGGATGGACAACATCAGATCTCCTGGCTTAATAAGGAGTTCCATCTAAGTCGGGAGAGCAGTTTCCCCTCTCTCTCTTTTGCAGTCTTGGCTGTTAGGCTAAGAAAGACAGACAGACAGACAGACTGACAGACCAGGGCAATTAGGAGACATCTTAAACAGGGTTCCCTCTAAGCTGAGTTAGTGTGAGCTAGCTTGCAGTTTTTTAGCCTCTGGCTCACAGATTTTTGTCTGGATGGCTCCAGAGCAATCTAATTGGTGCAAGGGCCAAATGGCTCATTCCCAACTTTAATGCCAGTAACTCACAAAGTCGGTTTTTTGCTCACAAGACCCCACAGCTTAGAGGAAGCACGGATCCCAAATAACCCCCCGCAGATGTTCGTAAAATATGCTGTTTTTCTGGCTCCTTAATCTTGGTGGGATTCAGAAAGGTCCGCCGATAACAACTTGCTGGTGATCCCCGGCCCTGGGGAGGTCCGGCTGCCCTCGACCCAAGCCGGGGCCTTTTCGGTCCTGGCCCCGACCTGGTGGAACTCTCTGCCGAACAGCATCAGGGCCCTGCGGTATCTCATGCAATTCCACAGGGCCTGTAAGGCAGTTATGTCCCGCCAGGCTTTTTGTCGAGGGCAGCAACGGTTAAGACGGGCACCCTCCTTTTTCTTCCTACGTCCCCTCCCCTGCTCCGCCATGCAGCCGGCAGAAGCGGTTGATAGTGCCATCCGGACTGGTGGCTTTATTAGTGCACTGTGATCAATTTAATATGCGGATTATATTTCATCTGTCTTTAAGGTTGCAAATCGCCCGGGGCCTGCTTGCAGGGGTTGGCGGTTCACAAATTTACCAAATAATAAGAGTCATAATTCAGGAGATGGCCTTTGAACCTTGCCCGGGATTCCTTTGAATTGCTCTGTTTTACTCCCTAGGGAGGGGGGGCACATTCGGAGGGAACCTCTCTCTCTCTCCTGGGGATCCCCCCTCTTAGCACTTGGGGGGAACCCCTTTACTGCTGGCCCCCTGCAGCTGGGAGGCGAACGGGCGGGTGGGGGGAAGCGGGTCTTCAGGCACTGCCTTAAGCTGTCCTCTTGCTTTCTGCCCTCAGGTCTTCCCACTTCCTTCCTCAACCCTGAGATGACTCCTATGCTGCACCCCATGAGCCCCCACCACTTCTTGGGGGTCCCCACGCCATATTCCATGCTGTACCCACTACCGATGCAACTTGCCCTGGACATTGCCACGGCAACCAAGCAAGATGAAGATGGAGACACGTAAGGGGGTGCTTCTTGGGGGGGTCCCTTGAGAGAGGGGAAGGCTAGGAACTCAACTCTGTGGTCCTGGGCGAGAGCCGTTAGATTAGGCTGGGGAATATGCTGGGGAGAGTGGATTTGGTGTAGTGGTGAAGAGCACGGACTCTAATCTGGGAGAACTGGGTTCGATTCCCCACTCCTCCGCATTCAGCTGCTGGAGTGACCGTGGGTCAGTCACAAGTTCTCTCGGAGCTGTTCTCTCAAGGGCAGTCCTCGAGAGAGCTCTCTCAGCCCCACCGACCTCACAGGGTGACTGTTGTGGGGAGAAGAAGGAAACGGAGATTGTAAGCCACTACTCCTTTGGGTAGTGAAGGGCGTGGTACAAATCCAGTCTCCTTCATTTGTCTGTGCTGGTCAAAAGGCCACCTTTACATGCTCAGAGGCATTCATTTTTGCCGGGAAAGGTACAGAGGAGGGTAACCGATATGGTTAAGGGGTTGGAAAACCTCCCCTGGGGCTTTTCAGTTTAGAAAAGGGATGACTAAGGGGGGGGATATGATAGATGTTTATAAGATTGTGCACAGGGTGGAGAGAGCTGACAAAGAGAAATGTTTCTCCCTCTCCCAAAAGGCTAGAACTTGAGGGCTTCCTGTGAAGCTGATGGGCAGTAGGTTGAAGATGGACAAAAGGAAAGACTTCTTTACACGAGAGTGATTAAAATGTGGCATTCGCTGCCAGGGGATGTAGTGACGGCCACAGGAATAAGCAGCTTTAAAAGGGGATTCGACAGATTCATGGAGGAACAGGTCTACCAGTGGCTACTGGGCATGGTGGCTGAGGGGAACCTTCACATTCAGAGGCACCGATCCTCTGAATCCCAGAGCCAGGAGGCAACATAAGGGGAACGCCTTGGCCTCTATGTCTTGCTGTTGGCCCTCCAGAGGAACTGGTTGGCTTCTATGTGAAAACGGATGCTGGACTAGGTGAACCACTGGTCTGATCCAGCAGGGCTCTTCTTACGTTCTTATCAGGGAAAGGGCTATGCCTCTATGCCCTGTTGTTGGCCCTCCAGAGGAACTGGCTGGCCCCTGTGTGAGACAGGATGCTGGACCAGATGGACCCTCACTGGTCTGACCCAGCAGGGCTCTTCTGAGGTTCTTATCAGGGGAAGGCCTCTGTCTCTCTGCCCTGTTGTTGGCCCTCCAGAGGAACTGGCTGGCCCCTGTGTGAGACCGGATGCTGGACTGGATGGACCCCTGGTCTGACCCAGCAGGGCTCTTCTGATGTTCTTCTGTATTGAAGGGCCATGTCCCTTGGTGTAGGAAGTAGAGCTGGAAATTATAACACAGGCCAGATGTTCGGTACCAACGGCATTGTGTTGGGTTAACATGTCTCACGGGCAGCAGATATTCCACTGTTTGTCAGTTAAGCTCTGAATGTGATTGGACTGTGGAGACTTAAACTTTGTACCATTGGGTTGTCTGTTTTATTGAGTGCATTTTGATTCTCCAAATAGCTCGGAGCTGTGGCCCTCGTCCTTTTCTATCCTCACAAACAGCCCTTTGATATAGTCTTAGGCTGAGACCCCACCACCCTCGGTCGAGTTTCATGGGAAGTCAGAATTTGAACCTTGGTCTCCCCAGAAATGCTGTAACACACTGGCCCTCTTGCAGCTCAATAAGGAGAGAAGAAAAAGAGAAGAGATTGGATTTATACCCCACCCTTCACTCACTTGGAGTCTCAAAGGGGCTTACAATCTCCTTTCCCTTTCCCTTCCCCTCCCCACAACAGACACCCTATGAGGCAGGTGGGGCTGAGAGAGCTCTTTCAAAGACTGCCCTTGACGGAACAGCTCTGAGAGAACTTGTGACTGACCCAAGGTCATGCCAGCAGCTGCATGTGGAGGGGTGGGGAATAAAACCCGGTTCTCCCAGATTAGAGTCTGCACTCTTAGCCACTACACCAAATAAGGAATCTCAGGCTGTGTCTCCAGGGTCTGGAGTAGATATGGGTGTCTCCTGGCGTCTGTTATCAAAGATCCTTTTAGCTGGAGACGGCAGGGATTGAACCTGAGATGTTCGGCAGACGTAATCGGTGATCTCGTGATCTACCACCGAGCCATGGCCCCTCCCTGCTGAGCTGTGGGCGCAGAGGTCTCTGTTCCCTGGGCTCGAACCTGGGTCTCTCCCACGTTTCAGACAGACTCCTGTACAACATCCGTCCCCAGCATGGTTTTCTTCCTGGCATGGCTAGAGAGGAAAACGGGAACTAGGCAGGGGATCGTTCCAATGCAATTGCTCACTGCTAGATTCAGATTTTTCTCGGGGTGGGGGTGGGGGTGAGACTCACACCTGGAAGTGCCAATATGATGGTCACCGAATTAACCCGCAAAGAGAGGGGAAGAGAGACTCAACCAACCCAGCAAAAACCTCCAAAGGCGGTTTAGAAAACACGTTAAGGGCCTTTTCTAAACTTCCTTTAGAGGTCGCTGAACGAAGCCGGCTTTCTGATCGACCGTCGCGCTCTTCGCTGTAGACGACCAGTGGGATCTGCATATGCAGAAGTAGTATATCGAATACGTGGGGCAGATGTGAGAAAGCCACTGGTTTGGCGTCCCGTTGGCGAACTTCCAGGCTCTGACCCGAATAGCCCAGGCTAGCCCGGTCTCATCAGATCTCGGAAGCGGAGCAGGGTCGACCCTGGTCACCGTTTGGAAGGGAGACCACCGGTGTTCCCTCTAAGCTGAGTCAGTGTGAGCTAGCTCACGGTTTTTTAGCCTCCAGCTCACACCTTTTTGTCTTGGCTCAGGAAGGAGGGCTCCAGAGCAGACTAGCTGATGCAGGAGCCCAACTGCTCGCTCACAACTTCAATGCCAGCAGCTCACCAAGTAGAATTTTTGCTCACAAGAGTCCACAGCTTAGAGGGAGCATTAAAGACCACTTCGGGAGTCGTTACACAGAAGGCAGGCAATGGTAAACCACTTCTCTTGCCTCGAAAACCTCATGAGGTGGTCATAAGTCTGTCCATCCATCCATCCATCCATCTAATATGACCTCCCAGAGCCTTGTCCAGACAAAGTGCTTTGGACTCAATGAATCTTAGGTCCAGCAATCCAACAAATATCCCTGTGTATTTTCTTTTCTTCCTGGTGCCCTTCGGGAGCCGAAAACAGCTCGCCTTCTGGCTCTGTTCCCCCCCCCCCCCCAGTTTCCTGCTCCTTTTTGGCAGAGCCAATTGAAGCCGCAAGGGTAATCCCCCCACCCCCACCCCGTCCACGCTGCCCCTCCTGCTCAGCCCCTCCCCATCTGCTGACGTCTCCCCCCCCCAGACGTCATTGTCAGCCGCTCTTCCCCCTTTACTGGAATGAGGCAGAGGTAAGAGGTGAACTGTTGCCAAGGCTGGGGGGGGGGGAGGGGGGACTTCCTGGCCGCCACCCCACTCCTTGGCGATCTTCCTGAACTGCAAGGGACGGGTGTCCCGATTCAGGGACTTCTCTTGAAGGTTGTGGCCTGCAGAGAAAGGAGCTACAAGAGAGAGAACTCGGGGAGTTGTGCCCTCTGGGTTCTGGCAGCTACTGGCTGCTGTAAGATTGTTTGCGGTCCTGGAAGCCTCTGTCGTCTCGAGTGCTGCCCGGTTAGAAAGACAGGAAGCAACGGTCACAGTGGAGCGGCGTGCGCGCTTACTGGAAGCTTTTGCCCCCGGGTCTCCTTTCCTTTTGGCTGCGAAAAGGTGGTTTCATTTTATTGTAAATGGAGAGCTCACTTCTCGTGAAGTCATAGGGAAGTGTGCGGCGGCTTTTGAACCCGAGGGGGGGGGAGAGATAGACAGGTGTGTGAGATAGGAGAGGGTGATTCTAGGAAAGAAACAGGGCGGCACACCCAAGACTGTGCGCTGGCTGTCCGTTGAACAAGGTTCGGTCCTTCTCTCCCTTCCTCGACACACCCACGTCCCTTCAGTGGGGGGGATAATTGTTCTGATCTACCTTACAGGGCTGTTGTAAGGATCACTGGAATGTTACACATATGAAGCTGCCTTGTGCTGAATCAGAACATTGGGCCATCAAAGTACTGGTTACTGAGGCTGGGGGCAGCTCTCCAGGGTCTCAGGCGGAGGTCTTTCCCATCCCCTCCTGCCTGGTCCTTTTAACTGGAGATGCCGGGGATTGAACCTGGGACCTTCTGCATGCCAAGCAGAGGCTCTGCCACTGAGCTACAGCCCCACTTCATGGCTCTCCAGGGTCTCAGGCGGAGGTCTTTCCCATCACCTACTGCCTGGTCGTTTGAACTGGAGATGTCTGGGATCGAATCTGGGACCTTCTGCATGCTAAGCAGGTGCTCTGCCACTGAGCCGCATCCCCTCCCCTGGACATCTCAGGATGAAGCCGGTTGCTAGGGAACAAAGATGGGTCACATTGCTAATCTGAATGGATGCCTGAACACAGCATCTCCAGTTAAAAGGACCAGGCAGAAGGTGAAAGACCTCCGCCTGTGACCTTGGAGAGCCATGAAGTGGGGCCATAGCTCAGTGGAAGAGCCCATGTCTCTCAGAACTGTTCCCTCGAAAGCAGTCTCGAAACCAACCAGGCACTAGATTACTGGTCTGATCCAGCAGGGCTCTTTTCGGAGAACAAGTTTGGTGTAGTGGTTTGGAGCACGGACTCTAATCTGGGAGAACCGGGTTCGATTCCCCACTCCTCCACATGCAGCTGCTGATGTGACCTTGGGTCGGTCACAAGTTCTCTCAGAGCTGTTCTTGAAAGACCAGTTCTCTCAGCGCTCTCTCAGCCCTACCTTCCTCACAGGGTCTGTTTTGTGGGGAAGGGAAAGGCGATTGTAAGCCGCTCTGAGACTCCGAACGAAAAGCGGGGTATAAATCCAGTCTCTTCTTCTTCTCTTCTCTTCTTCTTCTATTGTTTTTATTAATGTTTTCCAAGCTGGTCCTGTCTCGAAATGAACTGACCTGCCCTGTGGCTTGTCACACTCTCTCTCGGCCTAACCTACCTCGCGGGGTTGCTGTGAGGATAAAATGGAAGAGAGGAGAACGGCTTTCAACTGCTTTCGGGTCCCCGGAGGGGAGAAGGCCCGGGGTATAAGTGGATTAAATAACAGATTTCAGAGTTGGAGGGGAAGTGCGTGAGATGTGCAAAGGGACTGTGCTTTTCTTTTTCCTGATGGCCCCTTTTTTGTCGTCCCCCCCTTCTAGGCCCCTCCACATCGCTGTGGCGCAGGAGAACTTGGCAGTGGCTCGGCGGTTGGTAGCGCTCTTCCACCAGGGTCAACGGGACTTGGACGCCTTCAACAACCTGCGGCAGGTCAGCCTGGGCCGCTGTCGGTGTGGGGTTGCTGGACGTCCCCAGCCAGGTGGGAGTTGGGTGATTAGAAACGGCCCTGGGGGGGGGGGGACGGCAGTGGAACCGTCCTCACTGCCCCTCTGCCACAGGAGGCGGAGGGCCCCTCTACCCCAGTGCCCTCAAGAAGGGTCGGCCTGATCCTGCCTCGGGGCAGAGGAAGCAAAAACTGCTTGTCCCCAGCGGCTGGTGTTCGGAGATGCACTACTCCTGGACGTGGAAGTTCCATTTAGTGGGCATGGCTAACCTCTCTTTGCCGGGCTCGTCCTGAATATTGGGTATTCCTCCATCTCGATATTCGCACTGCAGAAGTGGTAATTTCTCTTGGGCTACGGCGATGGAGACCCCCCCCCCCAAGCAAAGTGCCGTGGCTCGGGGGGGGGGGCGTGGCTCGGGGGGGCGTGGCTGGGGGGGTTGAGCGTCTGCTGGGCAGGTGGAAGGTCCCAGGTTCAATCCCTGGCATCTCCAGTTAAAAGGACCAGGCAGGAGGTGATGTGAAGGGGCCCCCGGAGAGCCCCTGGCAGTCTGAGTAGACAGTACTGAATTTTGATGGAGCAGGGAGGGGTGTCCTTCAGTTATGGAAATGTAGGCCTGGCTGTGAGGGGAAGAAGGAAGGGGAATTAGATACAGGAGGAGACAGATTTTGGGATCGTTAAAAAAACACCCTGCAAACGAAGAGGCATAACATGCAAATGGCAAGAGTAAGAATCCAGTTGCACCTTAGAGACTAACAAAATTTGTGGCAGGGTATGAGCTGGTGGACCTCCTGATGGCCCCTCGGTTTTGGCTACTGTGTGGCAAAGAGAGTTGGGCTAGATGGGCCATTGGCCTGATCCAACACGGCTCCTCTTATGTTCTTATGTTTTTAAACCCCATTTTGGGGGACCTTTGAGGCTCTGGGAAGCTGACCTGCAGTTCCCAGCGAAGTGGATCAAGAATGGGATCATATAGCCCCCCCCCCCCCCCCCCCCGTGACCTGCACTCACAGGGGGGTGTTCTCGAAAGCAGAGGAGGCCTCAGTGAGGCCTGATAGCCTGAACCTCCTATTTGCAAGGAATGCAAGCCTTAGAATGCTTCCCAGAATCCCTTGCTGTGCAAATGTTCATGCGCAGCAGTGTAGGAGTTCCAGGACGTGTCGGTCGATGGGCAGAGAGGGTCCCCAAAGCACGGATGCTCGCAGACCGCAGGTTCCTCGTGGACGCCTGCCGGGCCCCTCCTACTGAGTCTCAGAACCGTGTTTTTCCGCAGCTTGATGTGTGTGCGGAGTTGAGAGACTGCTGCTGAGTTCAGCACCTGAAGAACCCGGGCGTTGCGTTTTTGTTTGAAAGAGCCAGCGTCTTTGTGGCCAGGGAACTCAGTCCTTGAAAGTGCGTGGGTGATGCTGAAAGCCATCTCAGGACGCCGCAGGATGGCGAAATAAATTCTCGCGAGTCAGGAAGAGGGGAAGATAGTTTCAAGCGGATAGCCGATGTGTTCATCTGCATAGAAGAGCTGGATTTGAGTCCAGCAGCACCTTAGAGATTGACAAGTTTTTTGCGGCGTGAGCTTTTGAAGAAGAAGAAGAGGAGGTTGGATTTATGCCCCGCCCTTCGCTACCCAAAGGAGTCTCAGAGCAGCATATGGTCTCATTTCCTTTCCCCTCCCCACAACAGACACCCTGTGAGCAGTGTTCCCCCTAAGCTGAGTTAGTGTGAGCTACCTCACAGTTTTTTAGCATCTGGCTCACACAGGTCAGGAAGGGTGGCTCCAGAGCCAACCAATTTATGCAACAGCCACATTGCTCGCTCACAACTTTAATGCCAGTAGCTTTTTTGATCATAAGACTCCATAACTTCGAGGGAGGACTGCCTGTGAGGTCAGTGGGGCTGAGAGAGCTCTTTCGAGGACTTCCCTTGAGAGAACAGCTCCAAGAGAACTTGTGCCTGGCCTGAAGTCCCTCAGCTGTCTGCATGTGAAGGAGGCGTGGGGAATCAAACCCGGTTCTCCCAGATCAGAGCCCACTCTCCTAACCAAACCAGTCCCGGCCCCCCTACGTGAAGCGGGGTGGGTGGGAAGGGTTTTGGCGGAGTCTCCTCAGAGGCGGATTTCTCACCCTGCAGCCGAGGCGGAATACATCCTGCCCCGTCAGCAGGCATGCCTCATTTCCATCCGTCACAGCTTGCAGAATTCAGCTTCCTTTTGCTGCATAATTTTCACACGGCAGGGTAGCAGCGGGATCCGGGGAGGGAGGCGACTTCAAGAGCACTTCCTTGTCTTGGGAAGAAAACCGGTTCCCGCCCGACCTGCGGTGGCAGGGAGTTCTCCTGGCACGGCCAGGGGCGGGGATCGTGCCTGGAGGGCTGAGAGAGAAGGATGATCCTGGGCCCCGATAGCAGCGGCCATGTAACCTGCCAGGGAGAGAGCTCTTGGCAGGCAGCGGCGGCGGCAGCTAACAGACAAAGCCCGATTTCCTGGCAGCCGTTTCACACTCTCGCCACTCCCGGCCTGGGGACTTTCCCTCTCCCCAGCTGGCTGCAAGCCCCGGGCGACTTCCTCAAAGTCTAGCTGAAGCAAGACTGCTCTCTATGGTCTGCGAGGACTCAGTCACGACGGCAGGGAAAGGGGGGCAGCGAGGGAAGAGACCTGCCCTTCGGCCTAGAGAGATTCTGGTCGCCAACAATGCTCCCTCGAAGCTGGGGAGTCTCGCATACAAAAAGTCTACTTGGTGAGCCACTGGCATTCAAGTTGTGAGTGGGCGATTTGGCTGCTGCATAAATTAGTTTTATTTATTTTATTTTCTCTATCGTCCGTGACCAGAATACAAATAAATAAGAAAAAAAGTGATCATAGCCTAATAAAATATAAAAATTTAGGTATACAAATATAAAAGTGTCTAAAAGTAGTTAAAACGAATACAAATACAGCCATTTCTAACCTAGCTACATAAAAACATAAATTAGTTTGAACTGGAGCCATCCTTCCTGAGCGAAGACAAAAAATGTGAGCCGGAGGCTAAAAAGCTGTGAGTTAGCTCACACTAACTCAGCTTAGGGGGAACACTAGTTGCTAGCTGTGGGTTGGCTGAGGTCCCTCCCCTTCCCTAAACCCCGCCCTCTTTGATTCCTCACTCCTCCACATGCAGCCAGCTGGGTGACCTTGGGACAGTCACATATTCTCACAGAGCTGTTCTCTCAAGGGCAGTCCTCAAAAGAGCTCTCTCAGCCCCACCTCCCTCACGGGGTCTCTGTTGTGGGGAGGGGAAGGGAAAGGAGATTGCAAGCCGCTCTGAGACTCCCTCGGGTAGTGGAGGGCAGGGTGTAAATCCAATCTGTTTGCTCTTCTCCTCCCCAAACCTCCAGAAATTTCCCAACTCTGCTGGGTGACCTTGGGTCAGGCGTAACTTCCCAGGGTTGTTCCGAGGACAGAACGGAGGAAGGGTTGCAATGTTCCCTCTAAGCTGAGTTGGTGTGAGCGAGCTCACAGTTTTCGAGCCTCCAGCTCACACAGTTTTGTCCTAGCTCAGGAAGGACGGCTCCAGAGCAAACTAATTTAGACAGCAGCCAAATCGCTCACTCACAACTTTAATGCCAGGAGCTCAGCAAGAAGAATTTTGGCTCACAAGACTCCACAGCTTAGACAGAGCATTGAGAGTCGGTGTAAAGTACTGAGTTCTCGGCAGCATTGACGAGGACGAAGTTGGCGTAGTGATTAGCTCGAGTTAATTTAGAGAGAACAAAGCAGGCCTTAACCGGCCACAAGGCCAACGTATATACACACCCAGGACGCACCCCAGGTCCCACCTATTATCCTATTGGAGGGTTTGAATTTCCCACCTAGGTCTTATTGGAGGGCTATTGGGACTCCAGGATCCTTGGCTCCTATTGGCCTAGGAGCCAAACTCTGGGCTCTTTGCGCTGGCGCCTAGTGGCGGTCAGTGGACACAACCATCAGCTCCCCGGATGAAGGACAGACCAGTAGCGCATGGAGGGACACGCATGCAGACATTTCTAACTTGGGCTGTGATTTGTGTGCGTGCGTGGGATACGATGCTTGAGTCTCTTGCTGGTGGGGGGTGGGGGGGAAGTATCAAAATGATTCAGGTTTTTGCATAAGAGATCAAAAGACCCAGAAAGACTGCGAATGTAGACGCTGATAAAACTCCCAAGTATTGTGTTTTTTTTTTCAAATCTTACAAATACACAGGTTTTGACATAAGTTAATTTTACGTCCATGCACGAAATCTCGGTATAAGATATTATGTAAGCTGATAACTCTCATTGCCAACATGAGGTCTAGCCCGTGATGAAGACCTTTTGCTTGCGATTTGAAGATTTGAATCTTGATGGTGTTTGAAATTCATGATTGGAAAGCATTATAATCATCTTACATAAGAATCCGATACTGAAGATTACACTGGTCTGTCTCTGAGGAAGACAGTTGAAACGAAAGATTTATCCAGAATCTTCGTTAAGAGGATTTGGACTTGAGGATTTTGGATAGGTTTTGCACTTAAATATACAAGTACAATTTTGTATGGTATTCAGTTTGGTGTAGTGGTTAAGTGCGCGGACTCTCATCTGGGAGAACCGGGTTTGATTCCCCACTCCCCCACTTGCAGCTGCTGGGTGACTTTGGGCAAGCCATAGTTCTTTCAGAGCTGTTCTCTCAAGGACAGTTCTCAAGAGAGCTCTCTCAGCCTGACCTACCTCACAGGGTGTCTGTTGTGGGGAGGGGAAGGGAAAGGAGTTTGTAAACCGCTCTGAGACTCCAAGTGAAGGGTGGGGCATAAGTCCAATTTCTTCTTCTCTTCTTCTTCTTATACTAAGACTCTGTACATGGACTTGTAAAGTTACTTATGTCAAAACTTGTGTATTTATAAGATTTGAAAAAGCAATACTTGATGCTTTATCAGCATCTACATTCACAGTGTTTCTGGGTTCTTTGACTGTGACTCTTTCAGTTTTTTGTCACTTTGCATAAGAGAGGCAGCTGGCACTGGGCTACCTGTACAGTCCAGGACACCCATGAGGAGGTGGTACGGGGTACTGGCTTCATGCCAGGATCTTGGCTCCTTCTGGGTTTGATCAGGCACAGATGACTGTACCTAGGTTATAACATTGCCCTGCAGACTTGAATGTTTTAAAAAATATAATTAATTGATTTGCTTTAGCCAAACTGAGGCAGGGGGAAGGGACCCTTTAAAAAACATACTCTCCAGAGTCATCTCGTCACACCTCCCGGTTTTACCTGCGGCCCCAGCCCTGGCCTGCCTGCTTCCAGTTTGGTGTAGTGGTTAGGAGCGCGGACTCTGATCTGGGAAAACCAGGTTCGATTCCCCACTCCTCCACATGCAGCTGCTGGTGTGACCTTGGGTCAGTCACAAGTTCTCTCAGAGCTGTTCTCTCAAGAGCAGTCCTTGGAAGAGCTCTCTCGGCCCCGTCTACCTCACAGGGTGTCTGTTGTGGGGAGGGGAAGGGAAAGGAGATCGTAAGCTGCTCTGAGACTCCTTTGGGTAGTGAAGGGCGGGGTATTAATCCAATCTCCTCTTCTTCTTCTTCTTTCCCGACTGGCACCCCCACCCCAGAGACCTCCCGTAACGCACTGAGATCCCTTATAACTACGTCCAGGAAGACATGCACACGGTTCTTTCTTCTCTGTTTTGCCCTCACAACGTCCCTGTGGAGTAGGTTAGGCTCTGAGTGTGTGACCAGCCTGAGTTCCCCCAGCAGGCTTCCATGACAGAGTGCGGGATTTGACCCCCGAGTCTCCCAGATCCTACAGGGATGCTCTAACCACCGTGCCACACTGGCTGCCGTAAAATTTATTTATTTTTCAAATTTATACCCCACCCTCCCCGCGAATGGGCTCAGGCGAACGGGAAAAAGCCTGAGCTGTGACTTTGGGAAACCTCCAGTGGAAGAGAAGCAAACCATCTCTCTCCTCGCCTTCTAGGGACAAAGCCACCTTCGTGCTCTGACAAACTGGCTTGCCTATGTGGCGCTTCTTGGAATGCCAGCCTCGGGGGGGGGGGGGGGAACCTGGGGATCCCCCAGAATTACAGCTCATTTCCAGACTGCAGAGATCAGTTCCCTTGGAGAAAATGGATTGTGGACTCTGTGTCATTGTACCTCACTGTGGTCCCTGTCCTCCCCAGGCTCCACCCTCAAATCTACGGTAGTTTCCCAACCTGGATCTGGCAACCCTACCCCCTCTCCCCCACCGGTGTCCCGGGAGGGGCCCTCCTGAAATGTTTTGTGTCCCGAGTTCGGTGGGGAGAGGAACACGGGAACCCCCCTCCCTCTTCTCTCGGCCGGTTTGCAACCTGTCCGTGACCCGGCATCATTTCCCTGTCTGTTTCTCATAAACCGTCCTCCCGCAGGGGGCCCCTCCCTTTCTGAGAAGTGCCTGGTTGCGTCACTGCAGGCAGGTGCCGGAGGAAGCGGTTAGCGCTGTGGGGAACCAGATGGCTTGCCTTTGGTTAGCTGGGTGCGTAAGAGACTTCAGAAACCCTGGGCTTGTGAGCTTCTCTGCTGTTCTTCGAATCTGGGGATGTGCCCAGAAATGCCCGGCGGTGTTGCTGGAGAGCTTCCTCTCTGAGCAGAACCCATGGGGGGGGGGGGACGACTCTGCAATTCTCCCCCTCACACCTCCCTTCACCGGCTGTCTCTGAATATTGAGCTGAGCCCCCAGGGGGAATGGGGTGTTTGAATGGCCCCTGCTGCAGGGCCAAAGGTGGCGGGGTTGTTTTAACTCCCCACAAGCAGAAAATGGGCAAAGCGAATTTGACGCGTTTCTTGGAGCTAGGTGTCTGAATGCACAGAGTATCGGTAAGATTAGAGGACTTAGTGTAGGCAGAGAGGGACAGAAAGACGGATGGACATGGGGTGTTTGTGAACTGAGGCAGATTTAGGCCTGCTAGCATCCAGGTGGGGCCTGGAGATCTAGAAGTACAGGTGACCTCCAAATCATAGAGATCAAAATGGCTGCTTTGGAGGGTGGATATGGCCTCCTGTCCCCCTGAGGTCCCTCCTCAGTTTGGTGTTGTGGTTAAGTGTGCGGAGTCTAATCTGGGAGAACTGGATTTGATTCCCCACTCCTCCATATGCAGCAGCTGGTGTGACCTTGGGTCCGTCACAAGTTCCTTCAGAGCTGTTCTCTCAAGGGCAGGTCTCGAAGGAGTGCTTTCAGCCCCACCTGCCCCACACGGTGTCTATTGTAGGGAGGGGAAGGGAAAGGAGATTGTGAGCTGCTCTGAGCCTCCTTTGAGTGGTGAAGGGCGGGGTATAAATCCAATCTCTTTTTCTCTTCCTCTCCGAATTCTGCCCTCCCCAGGCTCCACCCCCCAAATCAACCAAGCAAAAACCTCCAAAGGGAGTGTAGAAAACTCGTAGAGGGCCAAAGGTTAAAAGCATCCATCGGTATAGACAAAAGTACATGTGTTTATTTCACCAATAGGTAGAAACCTTGTAGGGGCCCAAATCGAATTTCATAAAATAATCAAATCCATGAAATCAAATCCATGAAAAGAACCATATATGACCTGATGCGGTTCGACCCACAAGAGCCTTCTTCAGAGGACAAATAGTTCAGAATACAACAAGCAGCAAAGCCCCTGTTAACACTTGTAAGGCAGTAAACAATTGATATAGGACCAAAAAATGGAATATTCCAATCTGGAATTGAATAACAATTGGGGCCACAAATGTATCTGGTTTTGTGCCAAAAACAATTACATATATTGGAGACAGGAATATTGCCAATATGTACCTTCTAGTTTGGGCCCTAAGAGTACAAGTAAAATCACCTTATTGGGGCTAGTGTAACACCAATATGTAATGTGGAGCTGGCAGTCCGATATGCTCAGAACAAAATCTCCTTCAAGCCACCCTCGGGAAAGTGGGGCCATTTTTCACCCTCCCGTCTCAGTTGTCCCAAATGACAGCCCTTGGAATTCATTCCTTAGAGCCAAACAGGAGCTTGCGGGAGCATAGCCAATCCAAGAATCCTCCATATGACAATCTCCCTTTTTAAAGACAGAAAACGTGGGCGCCACCTGTTTCGATAAATATTCAGCATCAACAGCATACTTCCCCTTTGTTTGAGCATTTAACATCTTTTGTATATAAAAGGTAAAAAGGTAGAGGTTTCCCTTGCTCGAAAGCCAGTCGAATCCAGCTCTAAGGGGATTCCGTTTCCAAGCCGAAGAACCAGCGCTGTCCAAAGACGTTTTCCGTGGTCATGTGGCTGGCAGTGGCATGACTAGACGCCGAGGCACACGGAACGCTGTTACCTTCCCACCGAAGTGGTACCTATTAATCTACTTGCAATATCTTGCTTTCAAACTGCTAGGTTGGCAGGAGCTGGGGCCAGAGACGGGAGCTCACTCCATCATGCGGCACTCAGGTCTCGAACTGTCGAGCTACTGACCTTCCGGTCTGCAGCTCAGCGTCTTAACCTCTGAGCCACTGCAGCCCCCCTTTTGTATGTAATACGTCTGCAAATCCTTACAAGCAACCCTGCAAGGCAGGCCGGTCACTCTAAGATATTTACTCCCAGCCTTTCTGTGTGAGATTCTCAGCGTGGCTTGCAGTATGCATTTGAAAACAACGTGTCGTCAACTCGCCTTGTAAAAATAAATAAATAGATGAACGTAGCCAATCCGCGGCAAGAAATTTAGCCCCCTATTTCGGAGGACAGGCCGTGGGGAATACAGATTGGCCAGTTCGTATCTCCTAAACTTCTGCCGACCAGCAACAGACTTAAGTTATGAAAATAAAGCAGAACTGAAGTATTATTTTTTTTAAAAAAAATTTAAAAATTATTTTTTTGGAAAAAAGAATACAGAAGGGAAGAAAAGGTAGGGGGAAATATAAATTCAGATTTGTCAGATATTGCGAGTTGTTACGTACAACAGGTAAAATCAGACATATTACCAAATGTATTATGTATTTCAAATATAGACACAGACAATAAAACGTCAATATTGCAGAATTTTGGGACAGAGTATCTCTTCAAAGAATAGACAAGAACTTTCCTAAAGTTAGAGATTACATCTTTAACAATTGAACGAACTTCTGTGCTAAAATTCAAACACAAGTGTTACTGAACTGTAGACACCAGCTTTAGAACCTGAGAAGCAGTATGGGGTAGTGGTTAGAATTTCGGGCTAGAATCTGCGAGTTCCGGTTTCAAATCTTCATTCTCCCATGAAGGTCTCAGGGTGGCCTTGGGACCTTTGCACAGGCTCGCCCTCGCTTCCCTCGCAGGGTTGTTGTGAGGACAGAATCAGGAGAAAGACGTCTTCCCCCCCCCTCCCCCGAGCTCTTTGAAGGAGAAGGGAGGATCAAAACCTACAAGCAAGAAAGAGAGACTATTTCGCATTCACAACTGGCATTGTGTTCTATCCACCCTGGAACGGATCCTCTGTTGCTGTGACCTGAACTTGGTGGGATGTTTTTATGCACTTTAAAAAAAACACAAAAGAGAACATAAATCAGTTTTTGTTTGCCAAGGGAAAGCCGGAGCCGAAAGCCGAACCAGTTTAAAACATCCTTGTTTCCGTTGCGTCATTTGTCTCTTGGTTAATGGAGGGCATGGGGGGGGGGGGGGAGACGGGGGAAGAACCGTCGTGCCAGGCCTTGACTTCTGAGGTAACAGGTCTATGAGCTTTTTAATATATATATATTACAAGAGGTGGGACCCGCAGTACTCACTGGGGGGGAAAAGAGAGAGGGAGCTCCACGTCCTCCCCTCCCCCAGGCAATGACGGCGAGCCCCGGGCCCGCTGATCTCCCCCCGCCCCCAGTTGCTATGGCGAGGCCTGCACGGCTCTAAGCCGCTGGGCCCGCTGATTTCCTTCCCTGGTTGCAATGGTGAGGCCCACATGGCTCAGAGCCACTGGGCACCCCAATTCCCAGAGCAGGGAACGCTCTTTAACTTTGGGGGGGATTTATCCCCCTGCAAAGTTTTTTTTACTTCTAAGGTTTTTCTGCAGACGTGGGGAGTCCCCCAAGTATTCAGAAAAATCTCCCTGCCCCCCCAAGTGCCCCTCCACACGGATTTAGATATCCGCATGGAGGGGGCAACTTGGCTACTAGTATATAGACAAGAAGGGGGGACCCGCGATACTCGTGGGGGGAGAGAAGTTGACAGCCACTCGGGGCTGGCCGTTCCCTCTCCCTCCCGCCACTCTTGCTTGGGCCCCAGTAGCTTAACGCCACTCAGGCCAGGCGTTTCCCTCCTTCTCACCCCCCTGGCCACTCTTGCTCGCCTCCGGCCCCCTCTGGTTGCTCTCGCTCCAGCCCAAGTGGCTTAATGCCACTCAGGCCCGGCATTTCCCTCCCTCCCCCCGGCCTGTCTCGCTCACCTGCCCTCCCAGTCGCTCTCGCATTTCCCTCCCTCCCCCCCCCCGGCTGCTCTCGCTTGCCTCCCACCTCCCCTCCCGTTTCCGCGTTGGCCCAGAGCCGCCGGGCCTCACCTCTCCAACCCCCTCCTGCCCCCATGTCAGCCTGGCGAGGCCCGCATGGCACACAGCCGCCGGGCCTAGCTGCTCTCTTCCTTCTCCAGCGGCAAGGCGTAGACACCTCCCAACCGTCGGGCCGCCCTAGTTCCCTGAGCGTTCCCTGCGCATGTGCAGGGAATGCTTTTACTTTTCAGGGGATTTAAATATCCCCCGAATTTTTTGTTGAACTTTTAGGATTTTTCTGCAGACGTGGGGACTGCCCCACTTCTGCAGAACAACATCCCTGCCCCCCAGGTGCCCCCCACGCGGGGGCCACTTATCTATTAGTATATAGATCATTGTGATTGAAAGAAGGCAGCCAGTTTCCTCGTGTCACTGCGCTGGGTTAAAAGGGCCTGTGCTTGTCCTCCTGCTGTGATTGTGAAACAGGAGATTCCACAAAGTGGTGTGGGAAGAAGAAAAGGAAGAAGGGAGACCTAGGAATGAATCTGGGGTGTGTGAAGCTAGGGTTGCCAACTTCTGGTTGGCACCTGGAGATCTCCCACTACTACAGTTGATCTCCAGTCTACCAAGATCAGCTCCCCTGGAGAAAATGGCCACTTTGGAGGGAGGGCTCTGTAGCATTGTACCCCGCTGAGGTCCCTCTCATCTCCAAACCCCGCCCTCCCCAGGCTCCACCCCTCAAATCTCCAGGGATTTCCCAACCCGGAGCTGGCAAGCAACTCTAGCAGAAGTAGAAACTAGGGCCCCTGAGGAAAAATAGAGGGGATTCCATAATGTAGCTTTTCTTTCCCTGCAGCTAGGTTTGCCAGCTCTGGGTTGGGAAATTCCTGGAGATTTTGGGGGTGGAGCCAGGGGAGGGCGGGGTTTGGGGAGTGGGAGGACCTCAGCGGGGTACAACATCACAAAGGCCCCCCTCCAGAGTACTGTGCCATGGAGTCCGTCCTCCAAAGCAGCTTTTTTCGCCAGGGGAATTGATCCCTGTCGTCTGGAGGACAGCTGTAATTCTCCTGGCCCCATCTGGAGGTTGGCAACCCTGCTTGTGCTTCCCCTACCCTTGGAGCCATAATGCTCTTCTTCACCAGCCGTGAGATCTAGAAACTTGAAACAAAAACATATCTTTTGAACGGAAAGCAGCAATGATATGAGCAGAGTACGATAGTTGAGTCATTTTAGCTTCTAGGGGGAGTTCGGGGTTGGTTTGATCTCAAACCCACTGACTTGTCTTTTTGGCAATCTACGGTTATCCGCAAAACTCTCTCCTCCGACACCACATTTTCAAATAAAATCTTCGGATAGGGAAGGCGAAAGTTCAGTCCTTGGAGAAAACCAGAGGGTGAACTGAGTTTCGTGCTGGAATTTCGGGGACATGGGTCCTCAGAACGTTTGGAGAGAAATGAGCTCAAAGGAATTCGCTCCATGTGCGTAGGCTCGTGGCCCATCACAGAGGAAACCCAGGATCCCTGGCAATGATTTTGCTAGGCCTCAGCTCTCTGTGGTCAACATTCACACTTTCTTTTTCTTGCTTTTTCCCAGACTCCTTTGCACTTGGCGGTCATCACGGGACAGCCGGCCCTGGTGAAACTGCTGCTCTCTCACGGGGCCTCGCCGATGGTCCTCGACCGCAATGGACAGACCGCTCTGCATCTCGCCTGCGAGCACGGTAACCTCCGTTGCCTGCAGGAGATGCTCGAAGGAAGTCCCTCCTCGCTGGATCTGGAGACGCGCAATTTTGAGGGTGAGCGTGCGTGGCGAATGGGAAAAACAGACCAGCATTCCTCTCTCCTCACTGTTCCTATGCAGCACCAGCGATGTCTGTATTGCGCTTTGTGGCATGAGCAGGAGAGGCAGGGGACAAGTCTCTGCCTGCAAAGAGCTTCAAGTGATATTTTACAAAAATCTCCAGCAGCCAATCAGAAGCCTTGGTGGGCAAAAGCTCCCCCCTGGCCCTGCCTATTTGGCGGGCACCAGAAAAGGGGTTGGTGGGTGTGATGATGCCCACAGACACCACATTGGGGGCTCGTGGGTTAGAGTATTGGACTAGGATCTGGGAGACCCAGGTTTGAATCCCCACTCTTGTGGAAGCTTGCTGGGTGACCTTGGGCCAGTCACCTAGCCTGATCTACCTTGCAGGAGGGTTGTAGCGAGGATAAAATAGAGGAGAGGAGGCCATGTTGTAAGATGCTGTGGGTCTCCACTAGGGAGAAAGCAGGATAGAAATATCTGAATAAGGAAAAGCAAGGGGGTAAATAGGAGACTTTGGCTAGATCTGTGCCAATCGGATGACCCCGACCACCCCAGGACTTCACCATATCATTCTTTTGCCCGTCTAGGTCCAGCCAAAGTTAGGGTTTTGGGAGAGGTCCGGATTCACACGTGCCTCTGAACTACTTCTGGCCAGTAAAAGACATTTCCCCGGAAGCAAAAAAGTAGCTCCTCAGGGTGAAATGTTATAGTCCAACCCTCTCTATGGTGAGCAGGGGCTTTTTCATAGAGGCGAGCCTTCGGAATTGGGATCCATACGTTGGCTTTAGACCTTCCTCCCCCCCCCCCCCCCGGTCTTTCCACACAACTTAAACGTACGGGCCGTGTTCCCTTTTCTCCTCATTTTCCAGCTCAGGGGTTTCCTTTGCAAAATGGGATGCCTAGAAATGCAGGCAGCGTCCCAAAGGGGAACGCGCTGTGGATTTGGAGGGAAAACAGTACCCCATTTCGTTCTGTTGGTTTGCTAGGGGAAGGGCCATGGCTCAGGGGCAGAGCATCTGCTTGGTATACAGAAGGTCCCAGGTTCAATCCCCAGCGTCTCTAGTTCAAAAGGTCAGATAGTAGGCGACCCAAAAGAGCGACCTTGGAGAGCCACTGCCAGTCTGAGTATACGGTACTGACTTTAAGAACATAAGAACATAAGAGAAGCCAATGTTGGATCAGGCCAGTGGCCCATCCAGTCCAACACTCTGTCACACAGGGGCCAAAAACACCAGGTGCCCTCAGGAGGTCCAGCAGTGGGGCCAGGACCTTGATGAACCAAGGATCTGATTTAGTATAAGGTAGCTTCTTCTTACCCCATTTGCTCACAGTTTGTGTTGGAATGGGGAGGGTCCCACTTCCTGGCCATGGCCTCCCCCCCCCCCCCCAGGTAAACATCCAGCTCTGAAATGTCCCATTCTCTTTCTCGCCAGGATTCACCCCCCTCCATGTCGCCGTGGCCACCTCTAACCATGACATCATTCTCACTTTGCTGGAGCATGGAGCAGATGTGGATGCTGTGGTAAGTGCCGAGTTCGAGAGATACGGAGAGTGAGCGAGAGTAAGACGGAGCTGACTGCAAACAGTTCTGGGTTCTTCTGTGTTGGGAAGAGGGAATCCTGCGCTGAATGAAATGGAATTCTCTTCCTTGTTTTCTGAATTTGCACTCTTCACACATGCCTCTGCTTTTAGCCCCCACCCCCACCCTTATTTATTTACTTTATTTCTAGTCCACCTTTCTCACTGGGACTCAACGCAGATTACACAGAGCGAGTCAATATGATCAGCGAAGTGGGACATTCAGTAAACAATGAAACAGGATTTGGGGTGTAGAGCCAACCAGCAATAGAAAAACAACTGAAGCAAAGCAGACAGTTAGCAGGACACGTTAAATGAAGCAAAATTACAATAGTAGGACCCTAGTTTCAGCAAACTGTACACAGAAGAAGAGCCCTGCTGGATCAGACCAATAGTCCGGCATCCTGTCTCACACAGTGGCGAACCAGTTCCTCTGGAGGACCATCAACAGGGCAAAGAGGCCGAGGCCTTCATAAGAACATCAGAAGAGCCCTGCTGGATCAGACCAGTGGTCCCATCTAGTCCAGCATCCTGCCTCACACAGTGGCCAACCAGTTCCTCTGGAGGGCCAACAACAGGGCAGAGAGGTCGAGGCCTTCATAAGAACATCAGAAGAATCCTGTTGGATCAGACCAGTGGTCCCATCTAGTCCAGCATCCTGTCTCACACAATGGCCAACCAGTTCCTCTGGAGGACCATCAACAGGGCAAAGAGGCCGAGGCCTTCATAAGAACTTCAGAAGAGCCCTGCTGGATCAGACCAGTGAGGGTCCACCTAGTCCAGCCTCCTGTCTCACACAGTGGCCAACCAGTTCCTCTGGAGGACCATCAACAGGGCAGAGAGGCCGAGGCCTTCCCGATATTGCCTCCTGGGACTGGGATTCAGTGCCTCTGTGGAGATTCCCCTCAGTCACCATGGCTAGTAACCATCGATAAACTTCTTCTCCATGAATCCGTCTCACCCCCTGTTTATTCCAGCGGCCACCGCTACACCTTCCGCATTTGAATCACTCCATGTAAAGCATTATTTCCTTTTATCCGCCCTGAACCTCCTGCCCATCAGTTTCATTGGCTGCCCTCGAGTTCTAGTCTTTTCGGAGAGGGAGAAAAAGTTACCTTTGTTCATTCTCTCCACCCCGGGCATAATTCTATAAACCTCCATCATGTCACCCCTTAATCACCTCTTTTCTCTCTCTATAGGTTTTTATTGAGTTTTTAAAATATACAAGGGTAAGGAGAGGGGAGGGGAAGAAACATATCTACTGATTTCTGCATGTAACTTTTCTCTGCTTACTATTTCATATTATACCCCATCATGATAACGGAAATCACGGAAGCTATGCAAAAGCAAATTAGAGGGATTTGCTGGGCCCGGGTGGGTTAACTGCAGAATACGATAAAGTGCTAGAAAATATTCTTCTTCTACCATATAAGAATCCGATCATGACCATTATGGAAGAGAGGTTTTTGCCAGATTCTTGGATGGAAGCAACAGTCTCATTGATGCGCAAAGAAGAAACCGATCCAAAAGGAGTTAAGAATTATCGTCCTTAATCTTTGCTCAATTATGATTACAAAATTTTTTACTGAAAAGTCATCTCTTATCTCAACTGAACAGTCCGAGGCTCTTCGCCTTTCCTCCTCAGGAAGGGGCTCCAAACCCCAAATCATCTCGGTCGCTCTCCTCTCTACTTTCCCCAGCCCTGCAGCGTCCCTTTTTCAGATATGGTGACCAGAACTGTACACAGTATTGCAAAAACGGTACACAACAGTGTAGACTGTCCCTAATCATTTGTCCAAGCAACTTTGGGAATCATTTTGCGGCAGGGCTACCCCCTTGCCCACGGAGAGAAGCCCTCTTGAATAATCCAGCTTTGCCTAGTTTGCAAAAAGCCAGGAGGGGGAGAGCCTTCCTGAGCTCCTCAGGCAGGCTGTTTCACAAAGTAGGGGGCCATCACGAAGAAGGCTGGGCCGTTATCGATTTCCCCTGTTTTCAGCTTGGTGCCTGCAGAAGGCCCGCTCCAATGAGCGAAGCCGACGTGATGGAATCATAGGTGGAGAGATGTGAGGGTTCAAACGCTTTGTTGTTGACGAGCAGAATGTGCCTGGTGAATTTACCCAACCCAGTATCTTCCTCCCCTTCTAAGAGCAGAAGTTGTCCCTTCATTGGAGAACCTAATTTCGGAGCCAGGGCCTAGTCTGAGAGGCAGTTACGTCTGTGCGTTATTGGAGAGAGTTTACTACGATGTTTCGGAAAGGAGAGAGACTTCTGTGCACTACTAGACCGAACCTCAACGGCATCTTCTCGTTTCAGGATATCAAGAGCGGGCGGTCCCCACTTCTGCATGCCGTGGAGAATAATAGTTTGGAGATGGTGGAGCTCCTACTGCAGGTAAGGTGGCTCTTCTTGTGTGCTTCCGACTCAAACCGCTTGCTAGGTTTTCGCTTGGGGGTTGTTGCTCTCTGTCAAGAAAGCCCCAAATTCTCTTTTAAGCTAACTCGCTTATTTGTTGTTGTTACTGTTGTTCAGTTGCACAGTAGAGTCCGACTCTTCGCAACCCCACGGACCACATCACACCAGGCCCTCCTGCCTTCCGTCGTGCTCCGGAGTTTGTTTAATTTCATGTTCGTTGCATCGATAACACTTTCCAACCATCTCATCCTTTGCCGCCCCCTTCTTCTTTGACCCTCCGTCTTTCCCAGCATCCAGGGAGCGCTCCCTTCTCATCTGGTGGCCAAAGTATTTGAGCTTCAGCTTCAGGATCTGGCCTTCCAGGGAACAGTCAGGGTTGATTTCTTTCAGGACTGACTGATCTGCTCTCCTTGCAGTCCAAGGGACTCTCAAGAGTCTTCTCCCGCATTATAATTCAAAAGCATCTATTATTTGGCGCTCAGGCTTCCTTATAGTCCAACACTCGCAGCCATATACCACTACTGGGAATAACATGGCTTTGACCATACAGACTTTTGTTGGCAGGGTGATGTCTCTACTTTTTGTTATACTGTCTAGGTTTGCCATCACTTTTATTCCAAGGAGCAGACGTCTTTTAATTTCATGGCTGCAGTCACCATCTGCAGTGATCCTGGATCCTAGGAAGATGAAGTCTATCCCTGCTTCCACGACTTCCCCTTCCCTTTGCCAAGGAGTGATAGGGCCGGATGCCATGATCTTAGTTTTTTTGATGTTGAGTTTCAAGCCAACTTTTGCACTTTCCTCTTTGATCCTCAGCAAGAGGCTCTTTAGATCCTCTTCACTTTCTGCCAATTTAGCTTATATAGGTCATTAAATGACTATATGCATTGAACGCTTGTATGAAATAGTCCTTTTAATCCTTGTTTTATTCCTGAACCCTCGATTGTGGTGTGATTGTAATAAAGAAAATATTCCTGGATATCTTACAATTGAAATCTGCATTTTAAATGTTATATGCTTATTATGGCTTTTGAGCATCCTTGTAATATGTCAGTTCAATATTATTATCCTCATTTCCTTATTTTCCTTCTGTACCCTCTGTGTTTTAAAGAAAAATAAAAAATATTTTTGAAAGAAGAAAACCCTAAATTCTGGACAGAGTTAAAACGCAAGCCTGCCCTCACTGCGGAAACCTGTCTGCACTACACCAGACACCAGTGTCCCCTCGAAGCTGTGCAGGGTGAGCGGCCGCTCATTGACACAGGAAGCCCCGCTCAACAGCAGTCTGGAGCCATGCAGGGTCTTGCAGTGCCCCTTGCCCATTTGAAGTTTACAGCAGTTCTGTTCTGCTCGGGATGTGAACGGATCCACTCGGCAGAGAGAACAAATGAGAGGGACCATTGCCGGACGACCCCCCAATCTCGTGACGCAAGTTATCACTTGCCCATTTTCAGCCAGTTTGGTGCAGTGGTTAGGAGCGCAGACTCTAATCTGGGCGGACCGGGTTTGATTCCCCGCTCCTCCGCATGCAGCTACTGGTGTGACCTTGGGTCAGTCACAAGTTCTTTCAGAGGTGTTCTCTCAAGGGCAGTTCTTGAAAGAGCTCTCTCAGCCCCACCGACCTCACAGAGTGTCTGTTGTGGGAAGGGGAAGGAGATTGTAAGCCGCTCTGAGACTCCTTCGGGTAGTGAAGGGCGAGGTATAAATCCAATCTCTCCTCCTTCTCCTCCTCCTCCTCCATCATCATCATCTTGAAGGCTAGAAGCTTTCTTCTGCAGAATAAAAAGTCTGGCTTTGTGGCACTCAGCACCAGAGGCCCAAATCCTGCGTTTGCACTAAATAACAAAAAAGGCCCGCCTTTGGACAGGGTTCTTTTCAAGTGCCACCGTCCAGTTTCCCTCCCCTCTTCAATTCATACCGTGATCATTAAGAGTGAGAACTTCTGTGTTCTTAAGCGTGAGTTTGTGTTCTCCACTTTGCAGCATGGGGCAAATGTAAACGCCCAGTCGTACGGGGGGAACACGGCTCTCCACGCGGCCAGCGGGCGGGGATTCCTGGACGCGCTGCGACTTCTGGTGCGCAACGGGGCGGACGGCAGTCTCAAGAACTATCACAACGACACCCCGCTGATGGTGGCCAAGAACAAGCGGGTAAGAGCGTGAGACGGTCGTGGCACTGAGGGTGTTGCCAAGTAGGAAGGGGCTGTGTCCAATCTCCCCAAGGCAGTGTGTTCCGTTTTGCGTGCCACCAGCTAGCAGTGCACGGACGTGAGTTTTTAAAAAATCTGCTTTTCCGTACGCTCTGAGGTGATAACTGCAAAGATATGGGGAAAACCACGTAAAAATTATGAGCAGCAAGTAACAAATTTTCACGCTCCAGTGGCAAAGGAATCCAAATGCCCACTAGACAAGAAAACCCTAATAAAGAGGTGTGTTTTCCAGCCCTGACCTGGATAGCCCAGGCGAGCCTGATCTCGTCAGATCTCGGAAGCTAAGCAGGGTTGATTCTGGCAAGTACTTGGATGGGAGACCTCCTTGGAATACCAGAGGGAGAAGGTGGGGGCAGGCTTTATTCAGCCACCTCTCTGAATATCCTCGAGGCCCCCAGAAGGGGTCAGTCACCAGAGGTCACCATGACTTCCAGGTGCACAAACACGCACATGCACACACATTTTGGGGTGGGGGGAGCAAAAAAAAAGATGTGTGTTTTCCTAATCTCTTTGGGCAGATGGTTCCAATGTGAAAGAATGAGGATATTCCTTTCTATGACATTTTAGCACTTCCTTTTCCTCCAAGTAGCTCTGGTGTATTTTGTTCACCCCCCTCCTCTGTGTCATCCTCCATATAGCCCTATGAGGTAGAATAGGCCAAGAGGGAATGGCTGCTTCAAGGTCACCCAGTGAAGTGCACGGTCAAGTGGGGATTTGAACTCGGGCCTTCTCATAGAACCATAGAATTGGAAGGGGCCTCCAGGGTCTTCGAGTCCAACCCCCTGCACATTGCAAGAAATTCCCAAATTCCTCCCCCCTCCCCACACCCCGTGACCACTGTTCCACGCCCAGAAGATAACAAGAATTCTGATCCATTACTGGAGCCACTACACAATGTCAGTTTGGAAAGTGCCGCTTTTTAGATGCTACAGCTTGCCTCTGTGATGGGACAGCAAGTTGCTGAGTCTTGCCAGGGCTATAGATTGTGGGGAGTCCATTCAGTTTGTTATATAAACCTGTGACATGTTCTGAAGCGCTTGACGTTCTTGTCTCAGCGGCCCTGTAAAGGAGGCTTGGATTGCGGTTCTTGAGAGAACCGCTCTGAGAGAACTTGTGACTGACCCAAGGTCATACCAGCAGTGGCATGTGGAGGACTGGGGAATCAAACCTGGTTCTCCTGGATTAGAGTCTGCGCTCCCAGCCACTACACCAAACTGGCTACGCCTCTTGCAGCCACCATTTTATGGCAGCCATTTTGTGGCTGCAGTCTCCCACACTGTGTCGGAATTCCAAAGGGGCCCTCATAGGCTCAAAAAGATTGTGCATAACTGCAGTAAACCCGGAAACCTGACTTTAAGGAAGTGATGCCGAAATTTTGCCTTCACGCATCCCCGAAACTTGTAAAAAGGGAGGCTGAAGGAATTGAAATGCCTGTTTGTCAATAGCCTCTACAGAAACAACATTAAAGGAATGTTTATGAGGAATGCCAGGAAGGGTTGCTCTGTTCTTCGAGGGAAGGAAGAGAAACTATGGCTTCAAAATTGTAGGACTCTCCTTTCAGGTTGGACAGGTCTCCCTGTTTCCTCAATGTTAACCGTAACTCGTAGGAAAAGTAATACTCTTGCGTAGCTCTCAGTAATTGGGAAAGAAAGCTTCCTGTTGAATCCTGCCCCGTATGTGTGTGCGGCTTTCTGGGCTGCTTCTCAGCCCAAAATGGGCTCCTTCACACACCTCGCAGGGGTCAGAAAATCTAACACCAGCAACAAATACAAAATGTTCCTCGGGGAGAAAATTCTCTGCAGGAACCAGATTTAAGAAGGGACTTGTTCTATTTTTCATTTTCGTTCTGTTATTTCGTTCATTTGCTATACGGCCAAGTTGGCATTAGAACCCGGGTCTTTTCCATCTTGATCCACCACTCTAACCGCCTCGCAAATCCCAACTCAGCCATATGTCCATCCCATTATTCCACTGATTTATTTTTTCATTGTCATTCAATTTCATTTATACCCCACCTCTCTCCCCAATGGGAGAAGCTTACTTCGTCCTCTCTTCCATTTTATCCTCACAACGACCCTGTGAGGTAGGTTAGGCGGAGAGTGTGTGACTGGCCCCAGGTCACCCAGCAAAGCTTCCGGGACTGAGCAGGGGATTCGAACCTGGAGTCTCCCAGGTTCTCATTTGGTGTAGTGGTTACAAGCAGCGGATTCTAATCTGGCGAACTGGGTTTGATTCCCCACTTCCTCGCATGCAGCCAGCTGGGTGACCTTGGGTCAGTCACAGTTCTGTCAGAGCTGTTCTCTCAGCCCTGCCTACCTCACAGGGTGTCTGTTGTGGGGAGGGGAAGGAAAAGGAGATTGTAAGCTGCTCTCAGACTCCGAGCGAAGGGTGGGGTATAAATCCAAACTCTTCTTCTTTTTCATTACACCACCGTGGCTCGCAAGGCCACTTCCCAGTCAAGCCTGGTCTTATGTGTAAGGCTTGGATGCGTGTCTGTTTTGTGTACCTAGCAGCCCCATTTTGGGGAGATGGGGGAGATCAAAGACCAGCAACGGGGTGCTTTTGACCCAGCCAGCCTCTCCCATTTAAATTGGGTTGCGGGTACCCAAAAGTCACAGTTAACTCAAGGAACGGGTGTGTGGCAGGTGAAGCATTTGAGATTGGGGGTGGGTAGGGTTGCCGAATCCAGGGTAGAAAACTCCTGGAGATTTGGGGCTGGAGCCTGGGGAGGAGAGGGACCTCAGTGGGGGACAATGCCCTGGAGTCCACCCTCCAAAGCGTCTGTTTTTCTCCAGGGGTAGTGATGTTTGTAGTCTGGAGATGAGCTGTAATTCCGGGGGGGTTTCCAGGTTGCATCCCTTCACGCCACCTTGTTCGGCACATAACCTTCCCAGCCGATGCATACAGCCTCCACGAGTCACGAAAGAGAGAGGTCTATTTAAGGACTTACAGTGTCGTAAGATAAACTTGTTATGGGATTGCTGCCATGGCTGAGCCTTCCTGGACTCCAACCCCCCTGACATGTGTCCCTGCCCTCCCCCCCCGTACACTTGGGCCCTAGATGGGGAACTGGCTTCCGAGCACCTGGCCAAGGCGTTTCTCTGTGGTTTTTCTGGGCGTCTTCTCTAACTTTACCATCCCCGCGGTGCCAGAAATGGAAGAGGGGAAAGGTCAGGTTGACGTATACAGCTGCCGAGGTTCTCTCCGGGAGTCTCCATGGACTGGAGGTAGGGCATGGCCAGGGAGGGGAAATAAGCTCCGGGCGGGAGGCTTCGAGAGAGTAGGGCAAAGCAGCTGAGCAGGATGAGTCTCCTAATACAGTCTTGATGACCGTGCCCTCGGTTGCGATCCAATGGAGCATCGCACGCCTGATGCCCTTTGAGAGGTGCATTCTGGGAAAGATTGCGGGGCTACGCCAAAGAAGGGGAGATCTAGTCGCTTGGAGTCAAGCCAAAGACGTTTTTAGAAAGTGGGAGGGGCCAGGTGGGGCTTTTGCCCAGCAAGACTTCCGATTGGCCACTGGAAATTTGATGGGCCATACAGATTTTAAAAAGATGTTGCTTTGGCGGCAGCTGCCAGTACAGCACAAGGATTTTCACTGTGTGGCTGAAGTTAAGCCTGGGCAGTCGTTCTGGGGCTGGCTCCACCTCCTGTGGCAGCCATTTTTGAGGCAGCCGTTTTGTGGTTCTGCTCACCTCACTGTCAACATCCCAAAGCTGCCCTGAAGTCTCAAAATGGCTGAGAACCCCTGTGTCAGGACAACGCACTGATCTGTGTGGTCTTTTGCATTTTCTTTATTTTCTAACTGGGGGGTAGAGGAGGACTGGGTTCGAGTGAGGGCAGATCACCCATTTGGAGCAGGCAGGACTTTTGAGAGGGATTATGGGCAGAGACAATCAGAAAGCTTCACCTATCCCCCTGCTTCCCAGGTGACTGACATCCTGAGAGGAAAGGCCTCCCGGCCCGACCACGTCCGCGAGGGCTCATCCCCAGCAACCAGCACCGCCAGCTCCCCCGGAATCCGGCCTGCCCACCCCAGTGAGTTACCACGCTGATGAGCATACTGGCGGGTATTCCCCCCGCCCAGCAGCTGGTTCAGTCAGGGATTAAAAGGGGGGGGGGATGTTGTGTGTGTAGTAACAAATCCCACGCCCAGATTCCGGGTAACGCGTTGAGAAAGGGTTGCTTTCGAGAGCCTTTGACTGGCAGATTAATAAACTGTCGGTGGTGGGAGCCATTTTTAATGCCGAGGGCCAGTTTTAATCGGCGGAGCTCCGAGGTAAGGAGAGGCTTGCTTGCATGGGGGCCTTTTTTCCATTCTGTCGTGAATCAAGAAAGAGGAGCGGTTTTTAATATTTTTCTACCAATTTTATGGTGTTTTTTGCATTGATAGCCAGTTTATCTCATGCTTCTTTCCATGTCTGAGAATATCAAGGTTTTGGCAGAACAGGGGTCTAGTTACATTGCACGGATTAATTGGTCTTGATTCTCGGTTTTCCAGAAGTATTCTGGTCGCTTGATGTCCTACTTCCGTTTTCCCTCCAGGCTTGCTGCGGGCCTCGCCGGATTCTTGCCCGACCACCCCTAGCCCCACCCGGACCCCAAAGCCCCCGAGGGCAGTGCAGTCCCCAGCGGTGCCCCACCAGAAGTCGGATAGCATGACTTCCCCAAACAGGACCTCGGCAGCCAGCCCCTTACGCGGAGTGAAACTGGAGAGAAGCCCAACCCCACCCGCGCCAGACCAGCTGGCGGGCTTCGTGAGCAACCCAAATTTCTTCCTGCCCCTGCCGGAGTCAATGATGGATCCTGCATACCATGGCGCCCTCTATCCTTTCCCGCCTCCCCACCATAACCCCTCAAGCCATCCCGTCCAGCTGCTTCCTGTCAGCCTGAATCCCTCCATTGTATCGCTGCCACGAGGATCCCTTGTTGGTCAGATTCACCCAAGGGGTGTGGGGTTGGATCAGTCGCTGACGCTCCTGGGTGCTGAGAACGCTCCAGACGCTGACCCCAAAGGACAACGGATCCACGGCAGGGACAGTGGGCCAGGGGGGAGCTGACGACAAGAGACAAGGGGACTCCTGTCCGCTTCGAATCTCTGGGAGACTTCGCCACGGGCAGCGCGCGTCATGGAGCAGCCGTACAAGAGGCCATGCCAGGGATTTTCGCCTCTGCTGCTACAGTTTCCTAGTGCAAAGATGGCACGTGTTTGCTGCTTTGGAATTCCAAAACCTACTTGACCCCCACTGGGGGTCAAAGGCCTTCTTCTCTTCTTCCATTTGTTTGTAGCAATGCGCAATTCACTTCTGGCCTCACAAGCCAATGGTTCTTTGGTCCATTGGCCCAAACCACGGATCCAGTGGTTCATCTTCAGTCCTGCCTCTTTGGGGACAGATGTTCCGCGAGTCTGGAGTGGCTGAGCGGTGGTAGACTTGGAGTCCCCTGTCTCTCTTTCCCTACCCCTTGAAAGAGCCACACAAAGATGGCAGCACTAGCAGGAGTTCCCAGGGCAACAGCCCAGCCGTGCTGTTGTGTGTCTCCCCCTAGTGGAAGGGGGTTTAATTGCACAGCCTTTGACAAGTAGCACATCAGAGCATATTACTAGCAGCCTGGTGCATCAGACCAAAAATCGAACTAATACAGACTTGTTTCCTTCAGTCGCTAGCCAGCTTTACCCCCACCCCCGAGGTGCCCAAGCCAGATAGGAAGCCTGGGACAATCTCTGCCTGTTATCTCCTAGCTACTGCTATTCAGGGGTATACTGCCCCTACACATGGAGGTTCCATTTCACCATCATGCCTAATAGTTGTTGCTGCCTCCAAAAACTTGGCCACCCCCCCCCTTCCCGCACTTTAAAGGCATCTGTTAGCACTTTGGAGAAAATATTTGGGGGTTAACATCTTGCTGCTGTAGGTTCAGACCCTCCCGCCACCAATAACAGTGCAAGATTTCCTAATGGTTGCCAAACAATCCATTTCAAGAACTACAATCAAAGAGCCGTGTGGGGTGGGGAGGGGAAGGGAGGGAGAAGACGGGGGATTTTTTTTCTGAAAACTTGAGACGCTACAGAGAAACCCTGGGTACATTTTCGAGGCCTGAAATTTCAGAAATTCCCAGACGAGAGTTCGTTAGAGGAAGTTATACAGCTGGAGGTTATTAGTCAGTGAAATGAGATGGTGGGGGGAGGAGAAGGGGATGGTTGTGGCCCGTGTTCCCTCTAAGCTGAGTTAGTGTGAGCTGGCTCACCGTTTTTTTTAGCCCCCAGCTCACACATTTTTGTCTGAGCTCAGGAAGGGATGGCTCCAGAGCCAACTGATTGATGCAGTCGCCAAATCGCTCGCTCGCAACTTTAATGTCAGTTGCTCACCGAGTAGAATCCTTGCTCACAAGACTCCACAGCTTAGAGGGAGCATTGCTTGTGGGCCGTCTGTAGAGCCGTCCTTGCAGACAACTTGGGTCTTGGGGAGGGGGGCACCTGAATACATTCCTCCTTCCTTCCCATTCCAGGACAAGGCTTCCCTTTGGAAAACAGGGGACGTCTGTTAACTTTACTCTGTTGAGACCAGACATTAAGTAAAAGGGCTGTTGGTATTCCTTCCTCCCCCCCCCCAAATCATTAGCACTGATATTAACCCTTCTGCTCCCAAACAGGAGAGGGATCTTGTGGGGACCTGACTTGCCTGCCCCTTCCTCCCCACTTTTCCCCCCCAGATGTTATTTTTCTTGCCTTTTTAATCAATACTTGAACATTAGCACCTTTATTCCTCCCATGCTACAGAAGGGGAGGGGGCATGGCGATTGGGTTGCCACGCGGGGGGGGGGGGGGAATGGGTCCCCTAACTTGTCAATAAAGTATTTTTTTCTACTTCTCAAAGCCTCCCCGAAACATATGTTGTGTGCATGTGTGTGTTACAGGTACAGGATTCGGCAGAGTCAATGCCCGGGAGAGGGGGCAGCTTTCCAAAGAGTGTTTTGACTTCCTGTGCTTTTCAGTGGAACCTCAAGATCCCACTTCTCTTTTCCCCTCCCCTTTCAGTTGGCCAGCTGTGCCAGAGAGAGGCATACAGAATTATGAATTTGCATTGTGAATCGGTACTGTGCCCTGGTACACTTGGGACGGGGGAGGTGGGCCTTTTCCCACACATGACTTCTCTCTTTTGGAACGGCATTTCTGCGGAAGCAAGATAGGCCTTTGCCTTTGCTGAGCCCCCCCCCCCCCCCAAAAAAAGAATGATTGTTAATATTTAGGAAGGCATTTACGGAAGATAACGCTTGACATTTTACAGAAGCGGAGGTTGCGTCCTTGTGTTTGCTTTAAGCAGAATTGCTGGGTCCTGCTGAGATTTTGCTGTTTCAGTAAGCCGCCTTGAGGCCTTGTGGTAGGAGAAAGATGGGGCACAAATATTTTTGAAAGCAATTAACAAAAAAAAACAAAAAACGCAACTCTGCGTGGATACATCAAACTAACCTACCTTTAGGGCAGAATTATAAAATTTAAGAAATTTCAAGAAGGAAATTCTTTACACAGAATGTTTAAAATGTGGAATCCGCTGCCAGGATATAGTGAAGGCCACAGGCATCGATGGCTTTCAAAGGGGGATTAGACATTAATGGGGGTCAGGTCTATTAGGGGCTACTAGCTGTATTGAATAAAGGGAACCTCCATGTCCAGAGGCAGCCCAGCCTCTGAATCCCAGAGCCAGGAGGCAACATGAGGGGAAGGCCTCGGCCTCTCTGCCCTCTGGTTGGCCCTCCAGAGGAACTGGTTGGCCACTGTGTGAGACAGGATGCTGAACTAGATGGACCACTGGTCTGATCCAGCAGGGTTCTTATGTTCTTCTGAAGGCCTCAGCCTCTCTGCCCTGTTATTGGCCACTGTGTGAGACAGGACGCTGGATTAGAGGGACCACTGGTCTGATCCGGCAGGGCTCTTCTTATGTTCTTATCAGGGAAAGGCCTCGGCCTCTATGAGGAACTGGTTGGCCACTTTGTGAGACAGGATGTTGGACTAGAGGGACCACTGGTCTGATCCAGCAGGGCTCTTCTTACGTTCTTAAGAGCTTTTCATTCTGTTTTTGCACTGTCCGTGGATGAAACCCCCACCTGGGAGGAAATGGGGAAGAGATGACAAACCCATGCGTACACTTGTGGGTTTCCCCCAACAGAGCAAACAATGCCCCTCCCTGAACCACTTCAGGTTGGGCCAAAGACACAGAAAACAGCAGGGGGAAAACCCCTCCACAGATACAATCTGAATTACCATATGCACAGTAATTGAGGTGAAGTCACCAAATCACGGCTCACTGCTGTACAGGGCAGACAGTGGGGACTCCAGAACAACCTGTGTACTACTCCTCAGGTTAATAGGGTGGTATAATGTAGTGTTGTATGGGTTACAAGGGTGTGCCAACCTCCTGGTGGGGCCTGGAGTTCTCCTGGAATCTTCATTTAGTTTACTTTTATCTCCCGCCTTTCTCCCCAAAGTGGCTTACATCATTCCCTTCTCTTCTGTTTTGTCCTCACAGCAACCCTGTGAGGTAGGCGAGGCTGAGAGTATGTGACCCAGTGAGTTCCCATGGCATGAGGAGGGACTCAGGACTTCAGTCCAACACTGTAACCACTACCCCATGCTGGAACGGAGATCACTTCCCCTGGAGGAAATGGCAGCTTGGGCGTCATGTTCCAGCTGAGAGCCAATTTGGTGTGGTGGTTAGGAGTGCAGACTCTAATCTGGGAGAACTGGGTTTGATTCCCCACAAATTCTCCCACAGATGTTCTCTCAAGAGCAGTCCTCGAAAGAGCTCTCTCAGCCCCACTTACCTCACAGGGTGTCTGTTGTTGGGAGGGGACGGGGAAGGAGATTGTAAGCTGCTCTGAGACTCCTTTGGGTAGAGAAGGGCAGGATATAAATCCAATCTCCTCCTCCTCCTCCTTTCTTCTTCTTCTTCTCCCCCCTCCCCCCGTGGAGAAAGTATACCAGTTAAATGGGAATAATAAAAAGTGTGCCACAGCAGCAGGCTAAGTGTGCATGGCCAGCTTCCACTGGGAAAGAATTCCAAAGAAACCGGGGTGCCCCCATCAAGAAGGCCCTGCCAAAACTTATTTTCCATAAAAGTAACCTTGGCTGCTGGGAAAGAGGGCAGGCCCCAGCGCTTTGGAAACTAGATGTGGTTAATCTAACCTTGTGTTGACACTGAGTCAGTGCTAAAGAGGCTGTGAACGAGGTGGTGTGAATTTCTACCTAAGGCGAAGCCAGTTAGACTTGTGTGTTTGATACCAAAGGTCAGCACAGAAATGTAGTGTAGTAAAAACACAGAGACGTAAACAGGGCCCAGATAGTCAAAGGCAGAAACCACAGCGGGGTCAGAGGGAACGGAATGTAAATGAAATCTAATTCTATCGTGCGGTCTCCGTGGCGGGGGATATGTCGGAGTTGGATTTAATCAGTTGTATTAGCCTGGATCGCTGTGTAAAAGAACTATCTTATCAGTTTCTAGGATTGCCAGCTCAGAGTGGGGAAATGCCTGGAGATTTGGGGGGTGGAGCCTGAGGAAGGCGGGATTTGGGGAGGGACTTCGATGGGGTATAATACCACAGAGACTACCCTCCAGAGCAGCCATTTTCTCTAGGGAGACTGAGCAACGTCACCTGGAGATCACTTGACATCCCAGGAGGTCTCCAGCCACCGCCTGGAGGCTGGCAACCCTGCCAGTATTCCTCGGTGACTCAAGAGCGTCCACCAATGGGATCTTTCAACAGCATCATTGTGGAATTATTCTATAGGGCAGGGTTCCCCAACCCTTTTTGGGAGCCTGTGGGTAGCTTTGGAATTCTGATACAAGATGGCGGGCGCAGACCGTAAAATGGCTGCCGTGTGAGGCGGAGCCAGACGCATCAAACCGGAGAAAGTCCAAGGGCAGGGGAAAAGAAGGGGTGATTTTAAAAATAGACTGGGAAAGAAGAGAAGGAGAAGAAGAAAAGAGGAGGAGGAGGAGTTTGGATTTATACCCCGGCCTTCACTACCCGAAGGAGTCTCAGAGTGGCTTACAATCTCCTTCCCTTCCCCTCCCCACAACAGACACCCTGTGAGGTAGGTGGAGTTGAGAGAGCTCTTTTGAGGACTGCTCTTGAGAGAACTTGTGACTAACCCAAAGTCATGCCAGCAGCTTCATGTGGAGGAGTGGGGAATCAAACCCGGTTCTTCCAGATTAGAGTCAGTGTTCCCAACCACTACGCCAAACTGGCTCTCAGCAGGAACGAGGCTGGAGAAAACCAACCCTGTGGGGGCAGCTGCTGCTGAAGCAACGGTATTTTTATCTACACCGCCAATCCGATCTCCAGTGGCCAATTAGAAGTGGCCCCGCCCACTCACCAACAGCACTTGGCAGGCACCAGGGAAGGGATCTGTGGGCGCCACGTTGGGGAACTCGATAGGATTGTATATAGGATACAGTGTGACTTATAATGCGCAAGGGGTTGGACCCCGCCTGCTTTTCTGCGGGCGAAAAAGGGAAGGAAGGAAGGGCTGTCTTTCGATCGTCCAAAGGGGACATTCCCGGGCATCATGGGACTTTTTCTTTCTGTATTTGGACCAAAGCCAAGCAAAGTTAGGAGAGCGTCGGAAGACATTCTCGCCTTTGTCATATTCCCCCCTCCCACCCGCATTTCTGCCAGTTTGGTGTGGTGGTGAAGAGCAGAGGACTCTAATCTGGGAGAACCGGGTTTGATTCCCCATTCCTCCACATGCAGCTGCGGGTGTGACCTTGGGTCAGTCACAAGTTCCCTCAGCAGCAGTCCTCAAAAGAGCTCTCTCAGCCCCACCTGCCTCACAGGGTGCCTGTTGTGGGGAAGGGAAGGGAAAGGAGATTGTAAACTGCTCTGAGACGCCGAGTGAAGGGCGGGGTATAAATCCAGTCTCCTCCTGCACCTCCTCTTAAGAGAACATAAGAGGACCTAAAAGAAGCCAATGTTGGATCAGGCCAGTGGCCCCTCCAGTCCAACACTCTGTGTCACACAGTGGCCAAAACCACCAGGTGCCCTCAGGAGGTCCAGCAGTGGGGCCAGGACACTAGGAGCCCTCCCACTGTTGCCCCCCACTCAAGCACCATGAATACAGAGCATCACTTGCCCCAGACCGAGAGTTCCCATCTATATCTTGTGGCTAAGAGCCACTGATGGACTTCTACTACTACTACTACATGCATTCTTCTGGGTTGGATGGAAGTAAGCCCAAAGCACTGACCCATGCAGAGTTGCATCAGGCAGCCTCGGCTGAGGTAGCTAATCATGTTGCGTCTTTTCACCAGATGTAATGGGGGTCGGTTTCAATTTCACTTGATGCACAGATGCACCAGTAGTTGCCGGCAAACAGGCAAGGGCAAGGCAATAACTCAGGCAGAGACACAGCAGGCAGCCTCCTCCCATGGCGAGGGGGGTGTTATGGGTTCACAGAAGCCTGGAGTGAAATAAATTCTCACCAAACACACACACACACATTTTGCATGCAAAACCGGGATGCTAAGGTATGCTCCTAGTAGGTTGAGTTTGTGCTACCGAATCTCTAGTTAACTCACTTCAGCTTATTCAAATGTTGAACCTGGCTGTAAAGTGTAGTGGTTAAAAATATTTAAAAATAAGAAGGGTTTTTTTGTTTTTTTTAAAAATGGGGCTGTGAACCTGTTTTGATTTTTCTCTGAGCCACGGTTTACTGGTAGCCCGAGGCAAACCCCTAATCTCCTGAATTTATAATACAAGGGGGCAGGGCTTTTTTGTAGAAAAAGCCCAGCAGGAACTCATTAGCATAACAGGCCACACCTAACAGCAGAAACTCATTAGCATATTAGGCCATACCCCTGACAACACAGCTTATTAGCATATTTGGCGGGGGGGGGGGGCTGGGAAAGCACAGGGCAGGCATGGAAGCTTCCCTCTTCCCCCCCTGAACTTCTCCGCCCCACTTCAGCATCGCCTTTCTAGTCTCCTTACCCCCCTCCAAAAAAAAAAAAATAGATCAGGAAGGGAAGCAGGCATGTTTGCCTGGCTGCCCTTGTCTCCCCAGCCAGCCCGCCAAGGCGCACAGGCTGGGGAGACGGAGGGCAGCCTGGCAAACATGCCCCATTTCCTTCCCTGAGCCTCTCCGGTTTTGTGGAGAGAGTCGGGGAAGTGGGGGGGGAGGGCATGGTTAAATGCCTTTCTCTCATGCCCGGGTTCCCTGCCTGCCCCTTTCCAGCTGCCACATGTCAGCTAGAGAAGGGAAGGCAGAGAGAGGCTTTTCCTTGTCAATTTCACTCTCAGCTGACTGGCCTGGAGTGAAATTGACAAGGAAATCGGGATGGGCTCCCCAGAGGGAAAGCGGGCATTTTAACATGCCGCCTTTCCCTCTTGTGTGTAACGTGGGGAGGGAGCGTGCTCTGAAGCCACGCATGCCAGAGGTTTTGGTTGTAGGCGTGGCCAACTCAGGAGCCAGCCGGAACACGGTTCCTGTGTGTTCCTGCCCCAAAATAGCCCTGCAGGGGGGGAGAAATAATCCCACTGGCCTACCTCGCAGGACTTTAGTGAGGACTACAGAAAGAGTGCCAGTGAAATGGGTGCTGTAGAAATGTAATTTTTTGGAATAACAGTTTTCTATACACTATGGCAGAGTTCCCAAAAGCTTTGCGGCGGGGGGGGGGGGGGGGAGTATGACTAGGCAAGTGACTTTACATGAATCCAAAATAAAAGACTTTGAGCTTGTCAGCATTGCTGCTTAACTCCCGGTGAAAAACAGAGTTCAAGTTAACCTTGGTTTTTGAGTTAACAATGTGAGGTTGGTTGGAGTGACTTTGGGAAATCATTTACATATTTCAAAACGCTTGGAGTAAACAAGCGAGAGTGTCAGGTTTCCGTGGAGTGGAAGCCGTTGGCCGGACTACCGAGACGGAGGGTGACAGGATGCCCGAACGTCAAACAAGAACGTTCAACCGCAGCTACGAGAGGAGGAAATTGCGGGGGGGGGGGGGGGGGGAGAGAACTGATGAAATAATACCTAGAAACTCATTGCAGATGTGGCTGTTCAGAAGACGGGAATGGCTTCTGCAACTCATTTGTGATAGTGGAATGTGCAGAACCGTTTCAGACTCTCAAGCCACCAAGGACTGGTTTTTGTCATCTTCCGGGGAAAAGATGAATTCTAGAACTTGGGGCTGGGAGGCTGACGCTCTAAGGAGTAGATTCCAGTCGTGCCTTAGAGACCTACAAGATTTTAGGGGCATGAGCTTTTGAGATTCAAAGCTCCCTTCACCAGATTCATGTTGGGTCTTCTTTTTTTCCTAGTGCCCTCAACTTTTCCTAGCATTATTGTCTTTTCCAGTGAGTCTTGACTTCTCATGATGGGGCCAAAGTTGCTGGTGTGGGGATGTAAACCACCATCAAGGGGCGACCCCAATAAGGGATTTTCAAGGCAAGCGAGAAGCAGAAGCGGTTTGCCTTCCTCTGCAGAGTTTTCCTTGGTGATCTCCCTTCGAAGTACCAACCCTGCTTAGCTGCTGAGATCTGACGAGACTGGGCTGTACCAAGTTGCTTTCCTTCCCCAAAATCACTTGGTTATTTGGTCAATAAATAACAGGAATAGTAGATCATTCATTGTAAAGGAGGAGGAGGGAGGAGATTGGCTTTAAACCCCGCCCTTCATTCGGAGTCTCAGAGTGGCTTACAAACTCCTTTCCCTTCCCCTCCCCACAACAGACACCCTGTGAGGTAGGTGGGGCTGAGAGAGCTCTTTCGAGGACGGCTCTTGAGAGAACAACTCCGAGAGAACTTGTGGCTGACCCAAGGCCACACCAGCAGCTGCATGTGGAAGAGCAGGGAATCGAACCCGGTTCTCCCAGATTAGAGTCTGCACTCCTAACCACCACACCAATCCGGCTCTTCCAATATTCAAAGCACCTCGCATGCATTATTTCAGAAATCCCTACAACACTCCGAAAAGGTAGGCAAGGATTAGGATTCCGTTATTACGGACAAGGTGTCGAGGCTGCACGGTTCCTAGTGTGTTTGTGGCAGATCTGAACATCCCTCGTTCGGCCTCTTCATTCCCATGCTGTCATTTCTACGGAAGCGAGAATCAGCCCACCCTGGTCTCCGTTTTGGATCTCTAAGGCTCTGCAGTTCCAAACAACGGACTAATCCAGCCCAGGCTTCAAGGCCCGGTCTCCCACCCATCCTGGTGACTGAAGCCGCTCGTCCCAGTTTCTCACAAGGCTGCGACTTTACAGACCCAAAGCCGTCGGTTTTGTGGTCTCGAGCACCACCACACACTGTTTGGACAGGACGTGAAATGCGCAAAAACACTTTGCTGGGTGGAAAACACTGGCCTTGCTCGCAGGCAAGAATGTGTAGATCAAGATCCCCCTCTGGCGGCCACTGCGAGAGGGGAAGAGTTTCCAAGGGCTCTCTCCTTCTCCTCCCTGTTCCCTTGGCTGAGGGCTCCTGGGCCGGCCTCCAAGGGAAGCCGAGCTGGGTGGGGCCCCCAGGTGAGCCAGTAGCAGCTGGATAGACAGGTAGAGCCAGTCAGTCCTACCCTGCCCACCTGCTCTTGGCCTGCTGGCACCTGCCCCCCCCTCACCCCTTCCAGCTGCTGAGCACCTCCCAGAAACGTCAGTCAACATCCAGGGGAAGTCCCGAAGAAATGGTTCTTTACAAAGCAGGGAGCCCTTCCGCCGTCACCGCATGATCTCTTCCGTCCCAAGATGGGAGGGGGTTTAAGTTGTGGAGTCTGGTTTGCTGCTGGCATTCAAGTGGCGAGCGAGCGATTTGGCCACTGCATCAATTAGTTTGCGCTGGAGCCGTCCTTCCTGAGCGGAGACAAAAAAGGTGTGAGCCGGAGGCTGAAAAACAGTGAGCTAGCTCGCACTAACTCAGCTTAGAGGGAACACTGCCTATAAACCCACCCCCCCACCCACAGCACAAGTCATCTTCAGCTGGGGTGGTGGTGGCTCAGTGGGAAAGGCACCCACCTCCAGGTGGGACCCAGAGTCGTCCCGGAAGGACAGTTTTTCTCCAGGTGACGGAGATCAGTTCGCCTGGAGGAAACGGCAGCTTCAGAGAGTCGGCTCTATGGTACACTGTAGATTCTAGGTAAAACCCTTTCCCAAATTCTCCCGAGTGTTCCCTCTACGCTGAGTAAGTGTGAGCTAGCTCACAGTTTTTTAGCCTCCGGCTCACACATTTTTGCCTTCGCCCCGGAAGGAGGGCTCCAGAACAAACTCATTGATGCCGTAGCCAAGTCACTCACTCACAACTTGAATGCCAAGAGCTCACAAAGGAGAATCTTTGTTCACAAGGCTCCACATTTTAGAGGGAGCATAGGTGCCACCCCCAAATCTTCAGGAATTTCCCAGGCTGGAGTTGGCAACCCTAATGCAACTAGATCTGGCCATCGGCATTCCCCTCTTCCATCTCCTCCAGTGAGGCCATCGTGATTTCCTGCGAAACGCCTGACCTGCACACAAAAAAATTCATGCTTCGCCCTAGGCTAGGGTGCCAATCTCCAGGGGGCAGCTGGAGACCTCCAAGAATTACACCTGGTCTCGGAGTTACAGAGATCAGTTCTATGCCGTTATACCCCAGTGAGGTCCGTTCCGTCCCCGAACCCTCCCCTCCCCTCCCTAGGCTCCACACACACCCCAATCTCCAGGAATCTCCAGTCCCAAAGCTGGGAGCTCTACCAGCTGCATGCTTTCGTCGCCAACCCTCAGCCCTGGAATACGCAAAGAGACCACCTTTAAGCATGCACAGAATGCCCACCCTTTCGCCAATCACCAATCCCTTTTCTGATGGAAGCAGGAGGAAGTTTTGATCCCATTTTCCCTTCAAGAATTTCACAGCAGTATATGTGGTTCTCCTCTCCTCCATTTTAATCTTCAAGTCACAACCGCCCTGCGAGGTAGGCTAGGCTGAGACAGAGATTGGCCCAAGATCATCCAATAAGTTTCACAGCGGGATTTGAACCTGAAGCCGACACGCGTGCAGCCAGAAATACTCAACCAGAAGAGTCCAAATTTCGGGAAACAAAACACGGCACCCCTGTTTGCTTTGCTCATTAATTTAGAAGAGAAGAGATTGGATTTGTACCCCGCCTTTCACTCGGAGTCTCAAAGCGGCTTACAATCTCCTTTCCCTTTCCGTCTCCACAGCAGACACCCTGGGAGATAGGTGGGGCTGAGAGATCTCTCCAGAACTGCCCTTGAGAGAACAGCTCTGAAAGAACTTGTGACTGACCCAAGGTCACACCAGCAGCTGCATGTGGAGGAGTGGGGAACCAAACCCGGTTCTCCCAGATTAGAGTCCACGCTCCTCACCGCTACACTAAACTGGCTCTTAGTCCATTCATACCCTGCCTATCTCCACAATGGGGACCCAACGCAGCTTACATTGTCCTCCATCTTGTCCTCACAACAACCCTGCAAGGTCGGTCAGCCCAAGGGCAGCCTAAGGTCACTTGGTTAGTTCCACAGCGGGACTTGAAGCTGGGTCTTCCCAGCCTCCCCCCACCCCCGTCTGACCCTCAAACCACTAGGCAACATTTGCTTCGAGGGAAGAAGAAAGGATGGCTTCTTGGCCAGGCAGGCGATAGCCCCCGGCTCCGTTTCTAACTGGAGAGGTGAAGAAGTTCCGGGACTGGCTTGGTTTCCTCTGTTCCCGCTGTCCTTCCTGTGTCTGATCCCAGATGTTCCCAGCGGGTGGGGCGGGCTGTGGTTTTTCGGCAGAAAGGGGAAAGTTTCTGCACATGGCTTGGAACGGGGGTCTTAGTTTTGCAACTAGGGCTGCCAAGTCCAACTTGGGAAATATCTGGGGACTTTGGGGGCGGAGCCAGGAGACTTTGGGGGTGGAGCCAGGAGAAAGGAAGTGACATCATTTTGTGATGTCACATCCTGTGATGTTCCTTCCACATGCTGACACATGAACTCATGAAGTTTCCTCATACTGAATCAGGCCATTGGTCCATCAAGGTCAGTATTGACTACTCAGACTGGTAGTGGCTCTCCAGGCTCTCAGGCTGAGATCTTTAATGTCACCTATTACCTGATCCTTTTTTAGCTGAAGAGGCTGATACCTCCTGCATGTCAAGCAGATGCTCTATCACTGAGCAACAGCCCTACTGAATCCTTCCTCATCTCGGCAGAATATGAAGCACTAAGTGCTACACAAGTGCTTAATATGATTTTCATATCATAAGAACAGGAGAGAAGCCACAGTGGATCAGGCCAACAGCCCATCCAGTACAACACTCTGTGTCACAACAGTGGCCAAAAATACCAGGTGCCCTCAGGAGGTCCAGCAGCGGGGCCAGAACTCCAGAAGCCCTCCCACTGTTGCCCCCCAAGCACCAAGAATGCAGAGCCTCACTGCCCCAGACAGAGGGTTCCATTTAGACCTTGTGGCTAATAATAGCCACTGATAGACCTCTGCTGGATGGGGACAGAGAGAGAGAGACAGACAGACAGAAAAAAGAAAGAAAGAGGGAGAGAGAGAGAGAAGGAAAAAAACTGGCAGAGGCACTTACTTCCATTTAGACCTTGTGGCTAATAATAGCCACTGATAGATCTCTGCTGGATGGGGACAGAGAGAGAGAGAGACAGACAGACAGACGGACAGAAAAAAGAAAGAACAAGGGAGAGAGAGAGAAGGAAAAGAGCTGGAAGAGAAACTTACCTTGCAAAAGCAGCCCCTTCAGTCCCTCCTTAATCTCTGGGCGGACCTCTCTTGCTGTGGAAGCTCTCTTGCTGACTTCTTAAAGGGGAAATGTCTGGTGAGGCTTTTTACTGCAGGGCAGGCTCTCTGCAGACATTTCCCTTTTAAGGCAGCCATTTTGTCCCCCGGTGGTCAACTTTGCAAAAGCCGGGGTAAGCAGTGAAAACCGGTGTTTCCCCCGCCCTACCGGGGGACTTGGCAGCCCTATTTGCAACGGCTTCTACCATTCCAGGACTGCATCTCACCAAGTGTTGGGTCTGCCCGGGCTCGAATGAAGCCCACTTTTATAACCCTCGTCAAATTCAGCACACTTGTTGGACCACATTTTCCCCTCTGGCTTCTCCTGGACTCTCCTCTCACCGGAGTTGCCAACTCTGGGTTGGGAAATTCCTGGAGGTTTGGGGTGGTGGTGCCCGGGGAGGGCGGGGTGTGGGGAGAGGAGGGACCTCAGTGGGGTCCAATGCCATAGAGTCCACCTTCCAAAGCAGCCACTTTCTCCGGGGGAACTGATCTCTGTCATTTGGAGAGCAATTGTAATTCAGCTTATCAGCCTCCAGGGGGCAGCTGAAGATCTGGGTTTAAAGCCGATCTCCAGAGGACAGAGATCAGTTTCCCTGAAGAAAATGGCCGCTTTGGAAGGCGGAGTCTACAACATTATACCCTGCCGAGGCTCCTCCCCATCCCAAGCTCCACCCTCCACCTCCCAGACTCTCCAGGTCTTTCCCAGCCCAGAGCTGGCACCCCTCGCTGTAATTCTGGGAGGTCTCCTGGCACCACCTGGAGGTTGGCAACCCTACCTATCACGGCTCTGTGTTGCTCTCCAGAGCACCAGGGGAGAAAGTCTGCACTTCTGTCGGGGTGGAGTTGTCAACCTCCAGATGATCTACTAATTAATTAAAAAGGACTACAGTTGCGAGAAGCTCATCTCCTAGATTAAAATCATGTTAAAAATCGCACAGCATTTAGCCTGGGCTGTTAGATTAGAAACTTCTCAAGTGTTCCCTCTAAGCTGAGTTAGTGTGAGCCGGCTCATAGTTTTTTAGCCTCCAGCTCATGCGCTTTTGTCTCGGTTCAGGAAGGATGGCTCCAGAGCAGTGTTCCCTCTAAGCTGAGTTAGTGTGAGCCAGCTCATAGTTTTTTAGCCTCCGGCTCACGCGTTTTTGTCTCGGCTCAGGAAGGATGGCTCCAGAGCAAGCTAATTTATGCAGTAGTCGAATCGCTCGCTCACAACTTTAATGCCAGTGGCTCAGAAAGTAGAATTTTTGCTTGCAAGACTCCACAGCTTAGAGGGAGCATTGCATGATGGCTGGAGATCTCCTGGGATTACAAGTGATCTCCAGGTGACAGAGATCAGAGAGATCTCCAGAGACAGAGATCAATTCCCCTGCAGAGATCAATTCCCCTGCTTTGGAAGGGGGACTTTACGGCATGACACCCCACTGAAGGCCACCCCACCCCACTGAAGTCCCTTCCCTCCCGAAACCTTGCCCTTCCCAGACTCCACCCCCAGAACTCCAGGAATTTCTCCACTCAGATCTACCAGGAGTCCCCAGTTCTTTCCGTGATGCTGCTCCTTGGTCCAGAGCCCCTGCTCAGAACAGCACCTCCCCCCCCCCCCCCCGCCACCACTTAGGACTGCCGGTGAACAATTTCATTTTGGAATGCTTCTCCGGCATCCAAATCTTCCTGCGGGTTTACCGGCAGGCGAGGGCAAGAGGCTTAGCAGCTAGCTTTCTCTCTGCAGGGCTCGTTTCCCACTCGGATGCCATCTGGAGGAAATGTCAAAGCTAGAATCCAGCACGTGCTGTCCAAAGTCGTACAGGCCCCTCATCACCCGTCAGTTCTCTGCACCTTCATGGCACTTGATTTTGCTGCTTTTGTGAACTAGGCTTAATACTTTAATACTGAACACACAGGAACCAGACCCTGGGTCCATCAAAGTCAGTTTTGCGTACTCAGACTGGCAGCAGCTCTCCAGGGTCTCAGACGGAGGTCTTTCCCATCCCCTCCTGCCTGGTACTTTTAACTAGAGATGCTGGGGATCGAACCTGGGACCTTCTGCATGCCAAGCAGATACTCTGCCACTGAGCCACAGCCCCTCTTCTTGTCACTCCAGGGTCTCAGGTGGAGGTCTTTCCCATCCCGCCTGCCTGGTCCTTTTTAAACTGGAGATGCCGGGATCAAACCTGGGACCTTCTGCATGCCAAGCAGAGGCTCTGCCACTGAGCCACAGTCTCTCCCTGCTGCAGAAATGAGAGAAGGTGGTACCAGCTGCTTCAGAAAGAACACTTCCATCAATTGCCCCTTGCTCCCCTCTTCTGTGCCAGCCCCCCTCAGTCTGTTCCTTCAGATCTCTCCTTAAAGCCCATGAAAATCCGGTACCCTCACCCTTGAACCGCACTGCCTTCAACTCTTTTTACCTGCTGCTTGGCCGGAACTCTTCCCCTCCGCCCCGGATTTCCTCCCCTCTCTCTGTCCTCTCCCCTTCTTCCTGCCACATATTTTTGTTAGTCTTTAAGGTGGACTCTTGCTCTGGTATCTTAAGTCTCACGTACTTGCATTTCCTGTGAAGGTGCGATAGAGGCAAAGGATACCGGCTCCCTATTTCAAGATTTAACTGCTAGAGACCTCAGAGGGTGGACTGTGGTATAAAATCTAGGAGAAAGTAAAGTCCCTTCTTGGGTTGCAAGCTCCAGTTGGTGCAAAAAGACAGGAAAAGACCCTCCATATAAATAAACCTCCAAAAGTACCCAAAGCACTAAATATAATACACCAACGAATTATATATGTAATCAGCAATAACAAACAATACACAACCATTGCAAAACAAATCTTGAAATTCAGATGACTAAACTGTGCAATAGGAAATGGTCAAAGTTCAAGAGTCACAGAACAAAAGGTTCGATTGCACATTCCCAATTGAAAAGCCCACTCCATTGCAAATTCCAAATTCAATTGCAAAGTCCAAATTCAATTGCAAATTCCAAATTCCACAGCGTGGACTTTGGACTTTGGAATTGAATCCTTTGTTCTGTGACTCTTGAACTTTGGTCTTTCCCTACAGCCCAGTTTATTCATATTAATTTCAAGATTTGTATTGTAATTGTTTTGTATGTTTGTCACTGCTGATTGTGTATACAATTTGTGCGTATTGTATTTAGTGCTTATAGTACTTTGGGGGTTTATTTATATGGATGATTTTTTTCCTTTCTTTTTGCATTCACTTCATTTGTGTATCTCGCTTACGTTGCAAACCTCCAGTTGGTAGCAAGAAATCTCCCGGAATTCCAACTGCTTTCCAGAAGACAAAGATTAGTTCACCTGGAAAAAATGGCCACTTGGAAAGGTAGACTCTGTGGCATTATACCCTATCAAACTTCTTGCCCTCCCCAGGTCCCATTTCTAAATCTCCAGGAATTTTCAAACCTGGAGTTGGCAACTCTAACAATACCCCCCAAAGCATACAAATGCCATCACTGATTAATGCTAAAGCAGCAGGAACCAAATCACTCTGGGGATTCTAATCTGGGAGAACCGGGTTTGATTCCCCACTCCTCCACATGCAGCTGCTGGTGTGACCTTGGGCCAGTCACAAGTTCTCTCAGAGCTGTTCTCTCAAGAGCAGTCCTCGAAAGAGCTCTCTCAGCCCCACCAACCTCATAGGGTATCTGTTGTGGGGAGGGGAAGGGATTGTAAACTGCTCTGAGACTCCTTCAGATGGAGAAGGGTGGGGTATATAATCTTTTCTTCTTCTTCTTCCCCCCTAATGCCAATCTCCAGGAATTTCTCAAGCCTAGCTGGCAACCATAGCCCAAAGCTGAGCCACCAAAGCATTCCTTGATGCAGAGAGGAAAAAAACAGAGAAACCAAGCTGGCCTACACACAACTCCCCTCTGCTGAAGACAGAGGAATCCAGCTGGGGGGAGAGGGGAGAGATTTGTCTGCCCATCCCACACCTGGCACCCAGTGGCAGCAACTAAGTGTGTGAAAGGGTGGCGGCAGGAGGGATAATACGGGCATGGGGAGGTGTGATCGCCCCGAGGGAAGCAAACAAGCTGGTTTCTGCACACTGCACGCCCGTCCACGGTAGTTGCTGATGTGCCGTCTCTGGCTTGCTGTGGCGATTGTGCGGTTGGGCCTCTCGCAGGGGAAAGTGTGTGAGTGGGTTGGTGTGGAGGACTTCGGCTTGTTTACCAGTTGCTTCCTTTGCAGGGTGTTCGCTCTCCCCCCTGTTCTTTCTGCCTCTTGTCTCTTGTGCAGTGCTCCTTTGCTTTCCCCCCTGTCTCCTCCCTGCTTCGCCACTCCCCGCCGCAAACGGTGCCCTGGCTCTCTCGCCCTGGCTGGCACCCAGAGACACTCGCTGGGCTAGGCCTCACCTGAGCCTCGCCCTCCCCGCCATGGCTGCTACGCTGCCGGGGCCTGCCGGGATCCCGCGGTGGATCTCGGCCCACCGGTCCCTGGAGAAGGCCCTGCAAGGGTTGCAGAAGCTGCAGCAGCTGGTGAGCCAGCCCCGGCTGGGGCTGCGGAACAGCCCGCCCTACCTGCCCCAGACGCTGCCCCAGATGCACCACCATCTGCGGCTCGTGCGGGACCAGTCGTGGGCTTGCGGGGCCCAGCTCTGGGAAGAAGGGGGATACTTCCGCGTCTACCTCAGCAACCTGCTGGAGAAGATCAAGCAGGCCACCCGGCTTTTCAAGAGGGACAAAGAGGAGATCTTCCATGAAGGTTCGGTTTCCAGGTAAAAAAAAAAAAGGATTTTTGGGGGGGGGTTGCCCACTGCACGGATCCTGCTGCATTGCCCCCTCTTGTCTAAGGGGTGTGTTCTGTCGCACGCCCTGGGGAATGCTGCACCTGTTTGATTTCATGCTTAGCAAGAGAAACTTGCCTGGGGGGAAGAAACATTAAAAGGGAGCATGTTTATTGATGTTCTTGAATAATGCGATCCAGTTTACAATCCAGAGCACTGAGATTATCCGTACTTGGGTTTTGCCCCCTAACAAAAGCCTTCTTCCGGGCACTGCGTGCTCACGAAAAGCTGCAGCGCTTGCATTTCTGCCTTCCAAGAACACAAGATAATCTTCTTGACAGAAGATTAAAAACGAGCAACGCTTAATAATACCTGTATTATACCTGTAATGTACCTGCCCAGGATTTGAGATCGGCTAGTGGGGTCCTATTGCCAGCACCCACCCTGGCTGGCAGAAGTGAGGCCCAAGAGTCAGGGCTTTGTTAGCAGCAGCCCCCAAATCGTGGGAGACCTTCCCATTGGAAGTGCCTATTTTCCTCCTTTCCTTTCCTTTCTTTTGGCCTTCTATTGTCAAAAACGGTCATTTCCAGAGGCTTTTAAATCCGCTTCGTACCGCGGGGGGGGGGGGGGGGGGGGTCCAATGCTTCCTCTAAGCTGTGGAGTCTTGCGAGCAAAAATTCTACTTTGTGAGCGACTGGCATTAAAGTTGTGAGCGAGCGATTTGGCTGCTGCATAAATTAGTTTGCTCTGGAGCCAATCCTTCCTGAGCGAAGGCAAAAATGAGTGAGCCGGAGGCTAAAAAACTGTGAGCTGGCTCACACTAGCTCAGTTTAGAGGGAACACTGGCTGGGGCCTCGAAGAAATTATGTCCAATGGCTTTCTTTTCAGGCTGTTCTAACCCGGTTTTTGGATCTTTAAAAAATCTTTGCTGTTTTTAAAACATGATGCCTTCAGTCTGCCATTTTTTACTGTACTCCTGCGGCTTTTTGCATCGACACTTTAATTTTAGTTGCTTTAGTTTAAACTGACTCCTATTTCTACTTGCGTTTTTATCCTATGCTGTCCCCCCCAGTACCCCTTGCAAAAGAAGGGGAGATTATAAACCTTCTCAACAAATAAACAGATAAAGGAGGCATCTTTTAAAATTAAGAGGGTTTTTTTCACCCTAATCCTTTAAAACAGAGAAAATAGCATTTAAAACGAAGAGGGCCCTAAGGATAAAACAGGCCAGGATAGCTGAGAAAGAAAAAAATGTGGCTTTTCCCCTTAAGATCAGCCGCTAAATTCGACAGCAGGCCATTTTCAACGCATACATTCAACAGTTGGTAATGCAAAACAGTATGTTCTCTAGGGTTGCCAACTCCTAGTTGGGGAATTCCTGGAGATTTGGGAGCGGTACTTGCAGGGTTCGCCCTCCGATGCAGCCATTTTCTTCTGGGACGCTGATCTCTGTCTTCTGAAGACTGGTTATACTTCTGAGGGGGTCTTCAGTCTCTGCCTGGGATTTGGTAACCCTAGGCTGCGATCACACACATGAAAGAATCCACTGTCAATGCACTTTCCCACTGGGTTTTGCCAGTTCACGCAGTAAAAGTCCATTGGAAAGTGCATTGAAAGTGGATTGAAAGTGGATTCTTTCGTCTGTGCGGTTGCAGTTATCCCTAGACATAGAAGACTCTATTTTCTGGTCCCTCTGTTGCATAATTATTATTATTCACACATTTCTATCCTGCCTTCGCAATGTCCACTCCCGAGGCCGCTTCCATCGGCAGGCAAAATCCAAAATAACGGTTGAAAACTACACTGCCCCTGATGCAGCTAGGAGACAGCTAGGAAACACATGAAAGCATCTTAATTTGTGGGGGATTCTTCGATGCCCACCAGATTCCGGGGCAGAAATCAAAGAGACCAGGTGGGACGAAGTGAGCAGAAGACTCTCTGGCGAATAGAAGTCTGAAAACTCACCAGGCAAATCTCTGCGGAGAAAGAATCTTGCATTCAATGTACCACGGCAAAAAAGGGGTTTCAGGCATCATTTGACCGCCTTACTTCTGCCAATAAGCGCATGCCCCCTCTAAGCTGTGGAGTCTTGTGAGCAAAAATTCTACTTTGTGAGCTACTGGCATTAAAGCTGTGAGGGAGCGATTTGGTCTGGAGCCATCCTTCCTGGGTTAAGACAAAAATCTGTGAGCTGAAGGCTAAAAAATGGTGAGCTAGCTCACACTAACTCAGCTTAGAGGGAACACTGCTCAGAAACCCTCTTTTTTGGGGGGGGGAACCTTCAGAGATATTTGGGGAATATCCTTTAATTTCTTCTTCTGCACATGCTCCACAATTGCTGGTCGCTCGCTGTCTCTAGCAGTTAAATCTTTAAATAAGGAGCAGGTACAGCTCATATTGACTCCGCTTGCACATGGGCAGGCACATAATCCTAGAGGTGCCCCACAGTGCATATTCTGGGAGGACTCCAGGCCTCCTCTAGAGGTTGACAGTTCAGGGTTCAGATTTGGACTGGGGTGAGAGCTGGGTTCAAATGACGGCTCCACCATGAAACCGAGGAACCCTGGTCTCCGCCGAGCTGAGTTTCTCTCTCGGTCCAGCTCACTGCACTGCTTTGCTGCGAGGTTATGAAAGCAAGTAGAGCCATAGAATGCCATCTTGATTTTTTTTTGTTAGAGAATGGTGGGGCACATACAAATAGCTGGCAGTTTTCTGTGCCGCGACAGTGAGGCCTACTTAGAACCGTTGAGCAGACAGCCATTTTTCTAATAAGGCTTCTGCCCGAAAGAACAAACACCTTTGCAGGACTAAGAAAAATAAACAGAGGAAGAGGAGGCGCCTTTGCCTATCTGATCGTGGCATGTCTGTGGTCTCAGGTGTGAGATATGATGGGAACGAGACACGGTTCCTGTTTTCCTGTGTGAAAGGGACCAAAGGCCATCTTGATAATCTGGCCAACATCTATTTCCGGGCAGTGACAGAGCTTGGGGGGAGGAAGAGGAGGAGGACCCCATCCTCTGACAGGTGACCATAGACTGTGTGTGAGGGCTAGGGTTGCCAACCTCCAGGTGGAGGAATGGAGAGCTCCTGGAACTACTGCTGATCTCCAGATGACCAAATAGGGATGCCAGCCTCCAGGAGGGACCTGGGGATCAGTGCTCTCTCTAAGCTGTGGAGTCCTGTGAGCAAAAATTCTACTTTCTGGGCTACTGGCATTAAAGTTGTGAGCAAGCGATCTGGCTCCTGCATAAATTAGTTTTCTCTGGAGCCATCCTTCCTGAAAGTCAAAAATGTGTGAGCCGGCGGCGAAAAAACTGTGAGCTGGCTCGCACTAACTCATCTTCGAGGGAACATTGCCGGCAACCCGACAACCAGACCAGTTCCTCTGTAGTAAAGGGCTGCTTTGGAATGATGGACACGAACTGTGTCCCTGGTTGCACTTCCCCAACCCAACTTGAGAAAACACACAAGAAACAATCCTGTAGAGAAGAAAAACTAAAAAAATAAAAATAATAATAAAGGGAGAGCCCAGGTACACAAGGTTTTGGGACCCCTGAATACCCACCAGCTCCTCTGAAGTTACAACGGGTGACATAGGATTTTATACTCCATATGACGTGAACAATCAAAGCATTGCTATTGGTTCCATCAAACCCCAGCACTCTTGACCTAGCCGGTCTCTGATCAGCGGAAAACCTTTCCGGCAGGGCTTTCCCAAGTAAAATTTTAGTCACAAGTTCTCGAAAGAGCAGTTCTCGAAAGAGCAGTCCTCAAGAGAGCTCTCTCAGCCTCGCCTACCTCACAGGGGAGCTGTTGTGGGGAGGGGATTGTAAGCCGTTCTGAGACTCCGAGTGAGTGAAGGGCGGGGTATAAATTCAGTCTCTTCTTCTTCTTCTTCTTCTTCTTCTTCTTCCTCTTCTGTTGAGGTTCCTTCCCTCCTCAAACTCTGACCTCCACAAGCTTTGTCCCCAGATCTTCAGGAATTTCCCAACCTGGAGCTGGCAATCCTGCCCTAGGGCTGAAAGGTTCATGGACAAGGAGAATTTCCCGGAGCAGAGACCATCCCGGGTGCTTTATCGCACTTGATTTACATTTGCAGCCAATTATGCTTATCTTCAAGTCATTAAAAATGTTCCTTGCTGATTTCTGTAGGAGCTGGCCAGGCTGTGTGCTCCCCCCCCCCCCCCCCGGTCAGTTGGCAATTCTGTTGGGGAAGAGGCCTCCTTCTGCATGTATCCCAGACCCCCTTACTGTTCGGAGCTTCCTGCTGTTAAAGGCCCAGATAGGGCTGCCAACCTCCAGGGGGTACCTGGAGATCTCCTGGAATTGCCACTGATCTCCAGACTATGGAGATCCATTCCCCTGAAGAAAACGGCTGCTTCGGAGGGTGGACTCTGTGGCATTGTGCCTCGCTGAAATCCTTCCACTTTCCAAAATCCACCTCCCCCAGGCTGTGTCTCCAGATCTCCAGGAATTTCCCAAACTAGAGTTGGCAACCTTGGGACTGGGTTGGAGCAGTGGCCAAACCCCCAGTCCCTTCTCCCCCCCCCCCCCCCACACACACCCAGGTTTTTTTGGTTTAAACTAGGGTTCTTTTCTTTATTGGCAGCCATAGGGGTGGTTGCTTGGCAACCAAGGCTCCAAGTGCCAGAACTAGGCCTTGGGAAGTCCTTGGGGGCAAAAAGGAAGGCTGTATTTCGAACTGGGGTGGCCAACTTTTGAATGGACCACTGTGGTTGCTAGGGTTGCCAGCTCCAGGCTGGGAAGTTCCTGGAGGTTTGGGTGTGGCTTAGGGGCGCTAGTTTCCAGGTGGGGGCTGGAGATCTCCCAGAATTATACGGGTCTCCAGGGAAAAAAGATCAGTTCCCCCTGGAGACAATGGCTACTTTGGAGGGTGGATTCCATGGCATCGTACCCCACTGAGGTCTCTCCCCTCCCCAAACCCTGCCCTCCTCAGGCTCCACCCCACCCAAATCTCCAAGAATTTCACAACGCAGACCTGGTGACCCTAGGTGAAACCTGTGGAGGGTGACTTCGTAAAGAGCGGGATCTCAAAGGGGCACAATGCCATAGAGTCCACCCTCCAAAGCAGCCATTTTCTCCAGGGTGATTGTTTCCTGTCAGCTGGAGATCATTTGTAATTCCAGATCTCCAGATCCCACCTGGAGGTTAGCAACCAATCTGCAGAAGCCAACAGATAATGATATTTTTCTCCAGCCCGTTGGGCCGTAGCCATTGGGTGCAGCATCCCACCTGAAGCCCCGCTTTTCAACAGTTCTTGATATTTGTGACATGTCTGTTTCCACTTAAAAGACAGGAGGTTTGGGTTGTTTTTCTTTTTAAAGAAAAACATTTCTGGTCAAAACCAGTTAATGACAGCCGGCACCACACAAGGGGTAGTGACCAACGCGCCCTCTAAGCTGTGGAGTCTTGTGAGCAAAAAATCTACTTTGAGAGCTACTGGCATTACAGTTGCGGGTGAGCGATTTGGCTGCTGCATCAATTAGTTAGCTCTGGAGGAGCCCTCCTTCCTGAGCTAAGACAAAAATGTCCAAGCCGGAGGCTAAAAAACGGTGAGCTGGCTCACACTAACGCAGCTTAGAGGGAACACTAGTAGTGACCTGAGCTGTTAAATCCTCAACCGATGCAATTCTTTCTGCCTGAGATTCTCTCCCCCTCAGAGAATTTTTCCGAGATCTGCAAATCCTTCCAGACGGACATGTTATAATCCAAGACGTTTGACGGACGGACTGAGCCCTTCTCTTCTTTTTTCTTCTCTCCCCCAGGCGGAACCTGACAAAACTTTCCTTGATCTTCAGCCACATGTTAGCTGAACTGCAGGCCCTGTTCCCCGAAGGGAGAGACCAGGGAGGCACTTACAAGCTCAGCAAGCCGGAAGCACAGATTTTCTGGACAGAGACATGGGGCAGCCGGTGAGACAGCAGCAAATCCTCCTTCCCACGCAGTGGGCTCCCTTATAGCCTCCCCTTCCTCCTCCCCTCGCCACAACAGGGTTGCCAACCTCCAGGCGGAGGCTAGAGAACTCCTGAAACTACAGCTGACCTTTAGGCTGCAAAGATCAGTTCCCCTGGAGGAAACAGCAACTTTGGAGGGTGGACCCTGTGGCATTAAGAACATAAGAACACTGCCTGTGAGGTCGGTGGGGCTGAGAGAGCTCTGGCAGAAACTGCTCTTTTTCAAAAACAGCTGTGCCAGAACTATGGCTTGCCCAAGGTCATCCAGCAGGTGTAAATGGAGGAGTGGGGAATCAAACCCGGTTCTCCCAGATTAGAGTCCACGCACTTGACCACTTCACCAAATTTAGGAATATTCCTAGTGAGTAGCAATCATCACAGCTTAAATAGCAGGGGTATTGAAAATGAGAATTGTCATAGCGATCACTTGTTTGAAGTAGTCAGACAGGAAATATGTCCTCTTTTTTGCTTTTCAAAAGATTGTAACTCGAAGTTAGGAGATCTATGGTTTGGGAAGGGGACCCGTGGGCAATTATATCTCAGATCTATTGATGGACCTATTCTTCATGGATTTGTCTAATTCACTTTTTTTTAAAAGCAATCTTTGCTATTGGCCATCACATTTCCTGGTGGTGAATTCCCTAAGTTTAAATGTGTTTTGTTTACATGGGGCCCTTCCAAATCATCACATTCCTCCCAGGGCGTATCACTGCACAAGCCAAACTGGTTTTATAGTGATGCTGTGTCCCCGGGGAACCCTGGGAACTGTAGTTCTGCGAAAGCAGTCTGGGAGGCATCACCAGACTACAATTTCCAGGATACTTTGGAAGAAGCCCCGCTAGTTCTACCGATACAATCCCTCTAGGTTTGCTTGGTGAATATGCCGTGTACCAAGGCTAGGATTAGCAGCTAGGATGGTACAGAGTTGTTTTCTGTTGCTCTAGAAGGTTGGACCAAAACCAACGGGTTGAAATGAAATCAGAAGAGTTTCTGACTAAACCTTAGGAGAACTTCCTGGCTGTTAGAGGAGTTCCTCAGTGGAACAGACTTCCTCCGGAGGTGGTGGGTTCTCCTTCTTGGGAGGTTTTCAAGCAGAGGCTAGATGGCCATCTGACAGCAATGCTGATTCGGTGAATTTAAGCAGATCATGAGAGGGAGGGCAAGAAGAGTTGCATCAGTGCTTAGATCTCGTGGCCCTTTCTTACACACCCAGGGAAATGCTGATTGCCACTTTTTGGTCAAGAAGCAATCTTTCTCCAGGCCAGTTTGGCTGGAGATCCTGGAGCTTTTTTGTCATTTTCTAGATGAAGAGAAGAAGAGAAGAGAAGAAGAAGAGATTGGATTTATATCCCGCCCTTCACTCACTTAAGAGTCTCAGAGCGGCTTACAAACTCCTTTTCCCTTCCCCTCCCCACAACAGACACCCTGTGAGGTAGGTGGGGCTGAGAGAACTCTTTCCCAAGCTGTCCTTGAGGGAACAGCTGGTACAGAGCTATGGCTTGCCCAAGGTCATCCAGCCAGGTGCAAGTGGAGGAGTGGGGAATCAAACCCGGTTCTCCCAGATTAGAGTCCGCGCACTTAACCACTACACCAGACTGGCTCTCCAGTCTCCAGATGTGGAACAGCAGTCACTGTGGGAGTGTGGTGGGAGGTATTTGATAATTCCCTGCATTGTGCAGGGAGTTGGACTAGATCAGGGGTGGCCAATCTGTGGCTCGGGAGCCAAATGCGGCTCTTTCACACATAATGTGCGGCTCCCGGCAGGGTGGTTGGGGAAGCAAAGAGGAGGCGTACTTTTTCTCCCTCCCATCAATTTGTTTTCTTGTTTCTGCCTCTCTCTCTTTCTTTCCACCTCTCTCTCTTAAGGCAAATATCACTAGCAAACAAATAAATATCATTGGACAAATAAATATCATTATCAATATCTGTTTTTACCCCTTTTTGTTTTTATTTCTGGCAGTCTTTTTTAATGTTAATAACAAGCAAATTTGCATATTTTAAAATTAAAACATGTATGTAATATTTGTTCATATCTTGTGGCTCTCAAACATCTGACGTTTGTTCTATGTGGCGCTTACGTTGAGCAAGTTTGGCCACCCCTGGACTAGATGATCTTGGATGTCCCTTCCAACTCTATAATTCTATGATTACCATATTTTGAAAAGCAAAAGAAACATATTTCCTGACTACTTCAAACAAGTGATCACTGTGATAAATCTCATTTTTAAATGATTTAAGCTGTGATAATTGCGACTAACTAGGAATATTACTGACCCTCCAACCCCAAAAGAGGACACTTCCATCAGTTTTTTAAAAAGAGCCCAAAAGAGGATGGACATCCAAGAAAGAGGACATCAGGTAACCCTAACCAAAGCCAGTATCCCCGGGTCCGCTCTCAAGTGTGAAAGACACACCTGTCAAGCCATCTCTATTCTGTTCCCTGCAGGAGACTGGTGTCCTGGTCCGAATTCCAAGAAGGGCTCCATCGGGTGCACCCCGTGGACCCGGGTCCGATGGCCATCGCCCTAAGGTCCACCATAGACCTCACATGCAATGGGCACATCTCCGTCTTCGAATTTGACATCTTCACTCGCCTCTTTCAGGTACGTGCAAAGCCCAGAAACGTGTGTGCACGGATTATTGCCCAGGGGTGAAAGATCTGCCCAACTTTTGAGTTCTCAAGTTTAAAAATAGCCAACATAAGAACGTTTGGGGCAGTTTGACGTTTGAGGATAATCCCGTTTGTGTGTGTGTGAACTTGGAAGCCAAGTTTTGTATCGGGTATGGCATTCCGTGTCTTTGTTTTGTTAACCACATTTCGGGGTCTGTGCGTAAGTGCCACCGTATGGCTTCCGACTTCCGGTGGCCCTTATGAATGAATAACCTCCAAAAGGTCCTCTCGAGTCCCCAGTCCTCTACATGCAGCTGCTGGAGTGACCTTGGGTCAGTCACAAGTTCTCTCAAGGGCAGTCCTCGAGAGAGCTCTCTCAGCCCTGCCTACCTCACAGGGTGTCTGTTGTGGGGAGGGGAAGGGAAAGGAGATTGCGAGCTGCTCTGAGACTCCTTCTGGTAGTGAAGGGCGGGGTATAAATCCAATCTCTTCTCTTCTTCTCTCTTATTTTCCAGGGACTCCTGTTTTCTCATAATGCGTCCAAAGCACGAAAGCCTCAGTTCAGTCATTTTGGCTTCTAGGGAGACTTCAGGCCTGATAGGATCTAGAACCCACTGATTTGTCTTTTTGGCGCTCCATGGTAGCTGCTAAACTCTCCTCCAACGCCATTTTTCAAATGAGTGATCTTTCTTCCTGTCAGCTTTCAGGAACTATCGTTTCCAAATCTGCAGAAAAGACTCACTGTTTAGGCTGGGTCTCTGCGCTGCCAATGGAAACTGCTTTTGATCCTGGTTTAAACTGTCACGCCTTTTGTTTATTGATCTTGCTGGCCTGGGAAACGGTGCAGCTGAAACTTCTCATTTTTATCTTCGGGAACAGCTTCGGATGGAATCCAGCTGGTTTGCTTTTCCCACTCAGTTTCACCCGTTTCTCCTCCAGTTTGGTGTCGTGGTTAGGAGTGTGGACTGTAATCTGGGAGAACCGGGTTTGATTCCCCACTCCTCCACTATGCAGCTGTTGGTGTGACCTTGGGTAGTCACAAGCTCTTTCAGAGCTGTTCTCTCAAGGGCAGTTCTTGAAAGAGCTCTCTCACCCCCCACCTACCTCACAGGATGTCTGTTGGGGGGAGAGGAAGGGAAGGCAATTGTAAGACGCTATGAGACTCCGAGTGAAGGGTGGGGTATAAATCCAATCTCCTCCTCCTTCTTCTTTTCCTCCTCCTCCTCCTCCTCCTCTTCTTTTCCTCCTCCTCCTGTGAGGTAGGTGGGGCTGAGAGAGTTCGTTCAGGAACTGCCCTTGAGAGAACAGCTCTGAGAGAACTTGGGACCAACCCAAGGTCACACCAGCAGCTGCATGTGGAGGAGTGGGGAATCAAACCTGATTCTCCCAGATTAGAGTCCGCACTCCTAACCACTACAGCAGACTGGCTCTCAGTTTTGTAGTGTGCCAAGCAAAAGCAACAGGGGTGGCCTCCTGATTTTCTTGGCAACCCTGTCTACTGATTTCTGAAGTTCCGTCGCTGTGTTTTGGAAACTGCCTTGGAATCTGTGGGTTTCACAGGTGGGATGGGCTCCGTGGGCGGGCTTATGGCAACCAGAGTGTTTGTTGCCCCCGTTCCGGGGACGGCTTTTGTACAGAGATGATCTGGCTGTTGCTGGAGAGTGTTGACCACAAAGCAGGATGTGGCTAATTTAGGTCAGTAGCTCAAGGCGGCCAAACGCCGAACGCGAGCGGCAGGACGGAGGGAGGGCGGTCAACACGTGGAGGCGGAGGAGCAAAGTTTCCATTGACGACAGATGGCGGGGAGGACTCATGAGTCCCTTGGTTTCATTGCAATGTCTCCCTTTGTTGCACTAGAGTTGTTTTTAACAGAAAGGTGCGGGCAAAAATAAGAGCTGGGTTTGAGTCCAGTTAGCGTCTTAAGGACTGAAAAGACTCTTTGAGGTCTAAGTTGTCGAGCTCAAAGGTCCCTGCGTCAAAGTATCGACAAAGAGAGCTTGGATTCTCAAAAGCTCAGACCCCGAAAATTTTGTTGGTCTCTAAAGTGCTACTGGACTCAAATGTGGAGCTTTGATTCTTGAAAGGTCATACCCCAAAAATCTTGTTGGTCTCTAAGAGCCAGTTTGGTATAGTGGTTAGGGGCACGGACTCTAATCTGTGAGAACCGGGTTTGATTCCCCACTCGTCCACATGCAGCTGCTGGTGTGACCTAGGGCCAGTCACAAGTTCTCTCAGAGCTGTTCTCTCAAGGGCAGTCCTCGAAAGAGCTCTCTCAGCCCCGCTACCTCACAGGGTGTCTCTTGTGGGGAGGGGAGGAGAGGGGAAAGGAGACTGGAAGCCGCTCTGAGACTCCGAGTGAAGGGCAGGATATAAATCCAATCTCTTCCTCTTCTAAAACCTCTGTGAATTCCTTGGTCCTGTTCTTTCTGGCAGAGTTTCTGTCCCGTTATTTCCCATTGGATAGATGAAGCTCACCAGGTAAAGCTTTCCCCCACCCTTGTGCCTGCGTGAAGGGGAAAGCTGCACCAGTTGGATTGTTGTTCGTCATGCAGCAGCCCAAGGTGCAGGAAGTGTGCTGAAAAAGACAGCCACCTTCACCCCAGTGACAGGCGGCCATCAGGCACAACTGGAGAGAGACTTATTTGTCCGAGCTAGTAGAAAAGGGCATGGACCCTCTCTAAGGTTACCAGGCTCCAGGTGAGGCCTGGAGGCCTCCCAGAATTCCAACTGATCTCCGGGCGACAGAAGTCAGCTCCCCTGGAGGAAACGGCTGCTTTGCAGGGTGGACTTAATGGCATTATACCCTGTTGAGTTTTCTCCGGTCCCCAAACCTGACCCTCCCTAGGCTCCACCCCCACCCCCAAATCTCTAGGAATTCCCCAAACTGGAGTTGGCCACCCTAGAATTTAGATACAACCTGAAGCGTGTTCAAAGGCAGGTCTCTGGACCTTCCTCTTTGAAGCCGCTTTTTGTGGCGTATCTTCATTGCCGCCGGCATGTGAAAAGAGCTCTCAAACGCTTCCTGGTCTTCTCCCGGCAGCCGTGGCCGACACTCCTGAAGAACTGGACGTACCTCGCAGTGACCCACCCTGGATACATGGCCTTTCTCACCTATGACGAAGTGAAGCAGCGACTGCAGGCGTACACCAGCAAGCCTGGCAGGTGAGACAAGGCTCTTGACTCTGCTCCTAGCATTTGTAGGGCGCTGGCTTCCCTTTGCACTTGTAGAGCGCTTTCAGCATCCGGAATTCCTCCTAAGATTGCCAGCTTCCAGGTGGGATGGGGGGATCCCCGGGAAGTACAGCTCATCTCCAGAGTACAGAGATCAGTTCCCCTGGAGAAAAATGGATGCTTTGGAGGGTGGGCTCTGTGGCGTTGTACTCCACTGGGGTCTCCCTAGACTCCACCCCAGATCTCCAGGAATTTCCCTACTTGGAGCTGGGAACCCTTGGAGAGCCAGTTTGGTGTAGAGTTTAGGGGCATGGACTCTAATCTGGGGGGAACCGCGTTTGATTCCCCACACCTTCACATGCAGCTGCTGGGTGACCCTGGGCAAGCCACAGTTCTCTCAGAGCTGTTCTCTCAAGGGCAGTTCTTAGGCGAGCTCTCTCAGCCCCACCTACCTCACAGGGTGTCTGTTTGTGGGGAGAGGAAGGGAAAGGAGATTGTAAGCCGCTATGAGACTGTGAGTGAAGGGTGGGGTATAAATCCAATCTCCTCCTCCTCTCCTCCTCCTCCTCCTCTCCTCCTCCTCCTCTTCCTCCTTTTCCTCCTCCTTCTCTCCGGGGGGGGGGGGGGAGACCTGTCAGCTCTAGTTCCTGCCTTCTGTTGCCACAATAATTTTCACCACGGCCCTGTAAGCTAGGCTGGTGCCCTACGCCCACTGGGCCGATGGGAGGATACAAGAATGTCTTCCCTGCGGCTACTTAGAGAGGAGGTTAGAAGCAGCCACCGGACAGGTTGCAGTTTCATGCAACCATGCTGCGTCAACTCTGCCTCCCGTGGGCACCGGGCCAACCCCCGTAATCACACAAGGAAGTGTCCTGCCCAGCTCTCTGCCCCACAGCACACCCACTGCCCCTGCCTGGCTTCTTGCAACGCTGCCCGGTCTCTTGACGTGACCTGACCGCAAATCTTGGCAGTCGCAGTCGGGTGCAGAGCATAACACACTGGGCTGGGTCAGAGTCCGGCATAGCAGGAAGCCTTTCCAAAGCAGCTTTGGAAATAAAATAAAAAGACGAGCCTGCCGAACTTTTTCACCAGCCTGGAGGTCCGTATCGGCTGCTGTTAGCCGTTTGTGGCTTGGGGGCGAGAAAGGAGGGAGAGAGCGGGCGGTGGGGCTGGGAGAGCTCTGACAGAAACGGCTCTTTTTCAAGAACAGCTGTGCCAGAACTGTGGCTTGCCCAGGGTCATCCAGCAGGTGCAAGTGGAGGAGTGGGGAATCAAACCCGGTTCTCCTAGATCAGAGTCTGCGCACTTAACCACTACACCAAACCCGCATCCTTCCCCCCTCCCCCCCCAGGACAGGACCTCCATCTCTGATGGATTTATTAGGGGCCATTGTGGCTCAGAGCTGCAGACCGGAAGGTCAGTAGTTTGGCAGTTCGAGACCTGAGTGCCACGTGACAGAGTGAGCTCCCATCTCTGCATACACCCCCCCCCGACCCAAGTACAGGACCTCTGTCTTCGATGGATTTATGAGGGGCTGTGCTGGCTCGGTGGCTAAGACACTGAGCTGCAGACTGGAAGGTCAGTAGTTCGGCAGTTCGAGACCCGAGTGCCGCGTGACAGAGTGAGCTCCTTTCTCTGGCCCCAGCTCCTGCCAACCTAGCAGTTTGAAAGTAAAAAACTGCAAGTCGATAAATAGGTACCATTTCGGTAGGAAGTTAACAGTGTTCTGTGCACCTCGGCATTTAGCCATGCCGGCCACATGACCATGGAGAAGTCTTCGGACAGCACTGGCTCTTCGGCTTGGAAACGGAGTTGAGCACTGCCCCCTAGAGTCGGATTCGACTGGCTTTCGGGCAAGGGAAACCTTTACCTTTATTTATTTATCAGGGCTATTTTGGGGCAGGAACGCACAGGAACAGCATTCCGGCTGGCTCCTGAGTTGGCCACGCCTGCAACCAGAACCTCTGGCATGTGTGGCTGCAGAGCACGCGGCCCTCCCCACGTTACACACAAGAGGGAAAGGCGGCCGGTTAAAACGCCAGGAGTCCATCCAATTCCCTTGTCAATTGTACTCCCCACCAGTCAGCTGAGAGTGAAATTGACAAGGAAAAGCCTCTCTGCCTTCCCTTCTCTTGCTGACAGGTCACAGCTGGAAAAGGGTAGACAGGGAACCCAGGCACGTGGAAAAGGCCTTTCTTTCCCTCCCCGATCTGGGGGAGGGAGAGAAAGGCATTTAACCATGCCCCCCGCGCTCCCCCAAGTCTCTCCGCAAAAGCGGAGAGGCTCAGGGAAGGAATGGGGCATGTTCGCCTGGCTGCCCTCGGTCTTGGCGGGCTGGCTGGGGAGAGTGGGGGCAGCCAGGCAAACTTGCCTGCTTCCCTTCCCGAACTTTCGGAGGTGGGGGGGTTAGGACACTAGAAAGGTGATGCTGAAGTGGGGCAGAGAAGCTCGGGGGTGGGGGGGAGAGGCAAGCTTCCATGCCTGCCCTGTGCTTTTCCAGCCCCCCACCTGATATGCTAATGAGCTGTGGTATCAGGGGTGTGGTTTAATATGCTGCCGAGTTCCTGCTGTTGGGTGTGGCCTATTATGTTAACGAGTTCCTGCTGGGCTTTTCCTCCAAAAAAAGCCCTGTTTATTATAATATTTTACACGGCATAACTGTGTTTGGGTTTGCCTCCAGTGGGATGGCAGCCCCCGCAGTGCCCCCATGAGACCGACCGCCTGCTTTCTTTTCTTCCCCCTCCCCAGCTACATCTTCCGACTCAGCTGCACCCGCCTGGGCCAGTGGGCGATCGGCTATGTGACGGAGAATGGGGGCATCTTGCAGACCATCCCCCAAAACAAACCCCTCTTCCAGGCGCTGATCGATGGGCACAAAGAGGGCTTGTGAGTGATGGGGCTAGGCGAGATGGGGGGGACGGGAGGCACGGCTGGAGGCATGGGGGTTCCGTGTCGCAAGAGCTTGGGGTGGGGAAATTAGCACTGATTCATCATGCTTTTTCGGAATTGACGTTTCTGGATTTTCAACAGTACTAAAACTTCCATTGAAATGTTTTTGGTTCTATAAGACATACGGCATCAAATGATCTTTTCTAGGGATTACGTGAAATAGAAGCATAAGTAGGCACGCAAGGTATAACCAGGTCAATTAGGGTTGCCGTCCTCCAGGTGGGGCCTGGAGTTACGCCGGAATTACAGCTGATCTCCAGATGACAGAGATTAGTTCTGCTGGAGAAAAGGGTGGCTTTGGAGAGGGGACTCCCTGGCATTAGACCCTGTTGAGCTCCCTTCCCAGACCTCACCTTCCCCAAGGCTCCACCACCAAATCTCCAGGAATTTCCCAAACCCGAGTTGACAACCCTATGCCACTGAGGAGCAGCCAACTCACGGTGATCCTACCTTGTGCAGCTGGCAGCCAGAGGTGGTTTGCCATCACGGAGAGTGATTAAAACGTGGAATTCGCTGCTAGGGGATGTCGTGATGGCCACAGGAATAAGCAGCTTTAAAAGGGGATGAGATGGATTCATGGTGGAGAGGTCTAGCAGTGGCTGTTAGGATGCTGGACTAGATGGACCACTGGTCTGATCCGGCAGGACTCGTCTGAAGTTATTAGGAAGACCTTGGCCTTTATGCTCTGTTGTTGACCCTCCAGAGTTACTGGCTGGCCCCTGTGTGGGACAGGACACTTGATGAGATGGACCACTGGTCTGATCCAGCTGGGCTCTTCTGATGCTCTTCTCACTGGAAGGGCTCAGCCTCTATGCTGCTGTTGGCCTTCCAGAGGAACAGGTTGGCCACTGTGTGAGACAGGATGCTGGACTAGAGGGACCACTGGTCTGATCCAGCAGGAGCCTCCTTATGTTCTAATGAAGGCCTCAACCTCCCCGCCCTGTTGTTGGCCATCCAGAGGAACTGAATGGCCAGGTTTGAGGCAGGATGCTGGACTAGATGGACCACTGGTCTGATCCAGCAGGGCACTTCTGATGTTCTTTTCAGAGGAAGGCCTCAGCCTCTCTGCCCTATTGCTGGCCATCTGGAGGAACTGTCTGGCCACTGAACAAGACAGGATGTTGGACTAAATGTCGCTTCAGCCGCCTTGAGCCGGTGTATGCTGGCTAGGCGGGGCATAAATTCAAAGATAGATAGATAGATAGATAGATAGATAGATAGATAGATAGATAGATAGATAGGGTGGGGGGAGAGTTCTGGTTGATTTGAGTTTACATCACTTTATGTCTGGCATAAAAAAACTGCAATTTAAATCTTCCAGTAGTATATGCCTGACATAACGCAATGTAATATCGAATCAACCACTAGAGGGAGCAAACCATGTGTGGAATGGGGGGAGGGATACAACAGGGATACACAAGCGACAGGGAAAGCAACAGGGATACACAAGCGACAAAAATTAGAATGGGGAAAAGCCCTTAATCTGACTCATTTTACGCCTCCAGCAAACTCATGCCCTTCCTACCCAGGAAATATACTTATTATACTTAGATTAACTTGAACACACGTCTTTTTCCATCATGAAACGTCTCACTCCACCAATCACTGACTGATCCAGAAGGTCGTTCTGACGTACTCCTTCCCTCTTTCTGCAGCTACCTCTATCCGGATGGGAAGAATATCAATCCAGACCTGACGGAATTAATGAAGGCCTCGTCTCAGAACAGAATCCAGGTCTCGCAAGTAAGGCCTTCCTCTTTTTCTAAACCTTCCCAGCAGCATCTGCCCCAATGGATGAACTTCTTCGCCCAAAGAGTCATTAACACATGGAAATCACTGCCACAGGAGGTGGCGGCAGCTACAAGCATAGGCAGCTTCAAGAGGGGATTGGAGAAACATCTGGAGCAGAGGTCCATCAGTGGCTGTTAGCTACAAGGCATAGATGGAGCCCTCTGTCTGGGGCAGTGATGCTCTGTGTTCATGGTGCTTGGGGGGGACAACAGTGAGAAGGCATCTGGAGTTCTGGCCCCTCTGGTGGACCTCCTGATGGTCCCTGGGTTTTGGCCACTGTGTGACAGAGTGTTGGACCGGATGGGCCACTGGCCTGATCCAACATGGCTTCTCTTATGTTCTTATATGGAGCAGAGGTCCATCAGTGGCTATTAGCCACAAGGTATAGATGGAACACTCTGTCTGGGGCAAGTGATGCTCCGTCTTCTTGGTCAATTTGTTCCTCATTGCGTTTGACCTCTGAAGAAGGCATCAGGTCCAGTCCATTGGCCATTGTATACGTATGATTTGGGAATTTTTACATGAGGCGTGGTTGAGCCTCTGTATATGTTTGTAGATTCTTTACAGATAGAGGCATGTATTTTCACACATTATTCATACATTGTTTTAATCGTCAGCCCGCTACTCGATTTGACTTCCCTCTTTAGGTTCCGGATCCTCCTTCTGATCTCTCCTTCCTCTGCTCCTCCTCTCCCAGGAACAGTTTGAGCTCTACTGCCAAGTGGGCTCCACCTTCCAGCTCTGCAAGATCTGCGCCGAGAACGACAAGGACGTCCGGATCCAACCCTGTGGGCATCTGCTCTGCCGCAGCTGCCTTGACACCTGGCAGGTGGGCTCCCCTGACCCAGGGCAGGCCGTTTAAGTTCCCCGGGAAGATCCGCTGCCCTCGAGGGGCGCTGGGAGGCAGGAGGGAGCTGAGCAGAGCTCCCGGGGGGGGGGGGGGCGGAAGCCCCACAGGATTCAGCTGGCACAGACCAGGGATCCTTGGCTGGGCTCACTCACAATCCAACCCCATCCCAGCTGTTCCTGGCCCCCCACAACTGAACTGAATGGCATATTCGGGTCGCTCCTTTGTTTCTTAAGCCCTGCCTTGCGTCAACGCTCATCTCCTTTCCGGAGGTGGGAAGTGCCCTCAAGTCGCAGCCGGCTTAAGTGACCCCGTAGGGTTTTCGGGGCAAGAGACAAACTGAGAGGGTCCACCACTGCCTGCCTCTGCATAGCAACCCTAGGCTTCCTTGGAGGTCTCCCATCCAAACACTAGCCAGGGATGGCCCTGCTTAGCTTACGAGATCTGACGAGATCGGGTACTCTGGGCCATCCAGGTCAGGGCAGAGACGAACAGAGGTGGTTGGCCGTTGCCTGCCTCTGCACAGCAACCCTGGACTTCCTTGGTGGTCTCCCATGCAAGGACTAACCAGGGCTGACTCTGCTAAGCTTCTGATATCTGACACGATCAGGCTAGCCTCGGCCATCCAGGTCAGGGCAGAGACAAAATAAGATGGCTGGCCATGGCCTGCCTCTGCATAGCAACTCTGGACTTCTTTGGTGGTCTCCTATCCAAGGACTAAACAGGGCCGACCCTGCTTAGGTTCTGAGAGCTGACAAGATCGGGCTAGCCTGGGCTATCCAGGTCCGGGCAGAGACACACAGAGGTGGTTGGCCATTGCCTGCCTCTCCCTAGCGACCCTTGACCCCTTTGGTGGTCTCCAGTCCAAGCACTAACCAGAGCCCACCCTGCTTCGGTTCCTTTTTAATCTCAGCTGATTCCAGATTTTCCCTGAACGTTTGTGCCATTTCCCACTTCTGGCTATAATGAAGCCACCAGAAGTATCAGAGAGCGCAGCACTTGGACTGTTTCCTCATAGTTATTCCTGCAAAACGCCCTCCGGCAGTCCACACAAAACGGCCCATTTGCAACTGTGCGCCACGATCCTGCTCGTTCACCCACTGAAACGAGGGCTGCGGGGCTCAGAAGGGAGAGAAAGTCTAGAGGGGGATCGGAGTTCAGAAGCTAGAGAAAGACCCGCGTTGTCTTCGCCTGGCCTCGGGGCCGCATCCTGACCGAGCCCTCTGCCTCCCCCCCCCCCCGCCAGCTGTCCGAGGCTCACACCTGCCCGTTCTGCCGCCGCGAGATCTGGGGCCACGAAGACATCCTCATTGACCCCTTCAGCTACAAGGAGGAGAAGCCCGACCTAGAGGAAGACGACGACGAGGAAGACATGGAGGACGTAGAGTCTGTGCTGCAGCAGCTGGCGCTCATGCGCAAGGGGATCGGGGTGAGTGGCTGGTGTGGTGGGGTACGGGGTTGCCCGCTTCCAATGGCTGGAGAATATGGCTGCTCTGGAGGGAGGACTCTACGGCTGTTCTGGTCCCTTCACAAACCCCACCCTCCACAGGCTCCACCTCCAAAATCTAGGGTCGCCAATCCCCAGTTGGGGGCGGGGGATTCCCTGGTTTGGAGGCCTTCCTCCCGCTTCAGGGAGCTGGAGTTGGAGTTCAGTTGTTCTTCTTCCCTCCCCTCTCCTAGAAGCTCCCGGAAAGTCCCCCACTGGCTTGTCCACCTCACCTGGCAACCCGAAATGGTACCAGTGGAGAATGAGTTGAGAGCAACCCCTGTGTTAGAAGCACAAGCTCCTCCCATGGAATCGTAGGAACCTTCTGGAGGTGGGGGTGGGCCTGGAGGTGACATCTAGGGCTGCCAAGTCCAACTTGGGAAATATCTGGGGTCTTTGGGGGTGGAGCCAGGAGACTTTGGGGGTGGAGCCAGGAGAAAGGAAGTGACATCATTTTGTGATGTCACATCCTGTGATGTTGCTTCCACATGCTGACACATGAACTCATGAAGTTTCCTAATACTGAATCAGGCCATTGGTCCATCAAGGTCAGTATTGACTACTCAGACTGGTAGTGGCTCTCCAGGGTCTCAGGCTGAGATCTTTAATGTCACCTATTACCTGATCCTTTTTTAGCTGAAGAGGCTGATACCTCCTGCATGTCAAGCAGATGCTCTTATCACTGAGCAACGGCCCTACTGAATCCTTCCTCATCTCAGCAGAATATGAAGCACTAAGTGCTACACAAGTGCTGAATATGATTTTCATATCATAAGAACAGGAGAGAAGCCACAGTGGATCGGCCCATCCAGTACAGCCCATCCAGTACAACACTCTGTGTCACAACAGTGGCCAAAAACACCAGGTGCCCTCAGGAGGTCCAGCAGCGGGGCCAGAACTCCAGAAGCCCTCCCACTGTTGCCCCCCAAGCACCAAGAATGCAGAGCCTCACTGCCCCAGACAAAGGGTTCCATTTAGACCTTGTGGCTAATAATAGCCACTGACAGACCTCTGCTGCATGGGGACAGAGAGAGAGAGACAGACAGACAGACAGAAAAAAGAAAGAAAGAGGGAGAGAGAGAGAGAGAAGGGGAAAAAACTGGCAGAGGCACTTACTTCCATTTAGACCTTGTGGCTACAATAGCCACTGATAGACCTCTGCTGCATGGGGACAGAGAGAGAGACAGACAGACAGACAGACAGAAAAAAGAAAGGGAGAGAGAATGAAAAGAGCTGGAAGAGAAACTCACCTTGCCAGCCACATGCAAAAGCAGCTCCTTCAGTCCCTCCTTAATCTCTGGGCGGGGCTCTCTTGCTGTGGAAGAAGCTCTCTTGCTGATTTCTTAAAGGGGAAATGTCTGGCGAGGCTTTTTACTGCAGGGCAGGCTCTCTGCAGACATTTCCCTTTTAAGGCAGCCATTTTGTCCCCCCGGTGGCCATCTTTGGAAAAGCGGGAGGTAAGCTCTAAAAATCGGTGTTTCCCCCGCCCAAGCGGGGGACTTGGCAGCCCTAGTGACATCACAGGACGTGACATCACAAAAGCGATGTCACATCCTTGGTCCCGGCTCCACCCTCAAAGCCCCCAGATATTTCCTGAGTCGGACCTGGCAACCCTACCCAAATCTCCAGGAATTTCCCAGCCCCAAGTCGGCCACCCTAAGATGTCCCCCCACCCTGCTAGGGTCGACCTCCTCGGCGTGGCACCTGGAGATCTCCTGCTATTACAACTGACCTCCAGACTAGAGAGATCAGTTCCCCTGGAGAAGATGGCCACTTTGGAGGGTGGACTGTATGGCATTATACCCTGCTGAGGTCCCTCCCCTCCCCAAACCCCGCCCTCCCCAGGCTCCACCCACCAAATCTCCAGGAATTTTCCAACCCAGAGCTGGCAACTGTAATGGTGAACAGGGGAAGGGGGCAGCGGTGGACAGAGCAGAGGTATCGTGGGGGCATTATATCCCTGGAACAATTCAATTTTTTAGTATGAAAACTATTTAATATGAAAACTATTTAAGTTTTTCATACGAAAACGGGGTGGCCGTTGGGATTCGGTAGGTAAATGAATCTTTCAGTCTTCCTCCAATTCGTTTTCTTCGTACCCTGACGAATGTTCCTCAACATGTCGTGGGCGTGGATTGATTCTGTCCTTGCCCTCCAGGTCCAGAGCCCCGTTTCCTCTCCACGCCTGGATCCGGAGCTGCAGACCCCGCCTGTGCCTCCTCGGGGAATCCGCCCGCAGCTGAATAAGCCCCCCTTGGCCAACCCTGCCTATCAGGTGAGTTGTACCTGCAGCCCGAGGACTACCCGTGTGCCAGAGAGGGCCGGGGGCAGGCGGGGAAAAGGAGGGCGTCTCTGGTCCAGGAGGGCATGGTTTGCAGGACTGTTGAACGAAGGCCATTTGTGGAAGCCAGACATTTGTGGAAGCCATAGTGGTGCCCGGATATGTGGCTTTAATGCCCCCCTGCGCACTGTTTGGTGTCATGGTTAGGAGCGCGGACTCTGATCTGGGAGAACCAGGTTTGATTCCCCACTCTCCACATGCAGCTGCTGGTGTGACCTTGGGTCAGTCACAAGCAATGCTCCCTCTAAGCTGTGGAGTCTTGTGAGCAAAAATTCTACTTTGTGAGCTACTGGTATGAAAGTTGTGAGCGAGTGATTTGGCTACTGCATAAATTCATTTGCTCTGGAGCCATCCTTCCTGAGCTAAGATAAAAATGTGTGAGCTGGAGGCTAAAAAACACTGAGCTAGCTCACACTAACTCAGCTTAGAGGGAACACTGGTCACAAGTTCTCTCAGAGCTGTTCTCTCAAGGGCAGTCCTCGAAAGAGCTCTCTCAGCCCCACCTGCCTCACAGGGTGTCTGTTGTGGGGAGGGGAAGGGAAAGGAGATTGTCAGCCTCTCTGAGAAGGGTGGTGTATAAACCCAATCTCCTCCTCCTCCTCCTCTTCTTCTTCTTCCCTTCATTCCTGTGTTAATAGGGTTGCCAAACTCCCACTTGTGGCTGGAGATCTCCTGGGATTACAAGTGGTCTCCAGCCGACAGAGATCAGTTCCCCTGGAGACAATGGCTGCTTTGGAAGTTGGTCCTTGTATCCGGATGAAGTCCCTCCCCTCCTCTCCCCAAACTCCGCCCTCCCCAGGCTCCACCCCCAAAACCTCGAGGAATTTCTTAACGCGGAGTGGGCAACTCTTATGTGTACACCACACACACATCTGTGCACCACTCAAGAGAGCAGGTACGGTACAGCAGCTGAGGGTTGCCAACCTTCAGGTGGGGGCTGGAGATCCCCCAGAATGACAACTGATGTCCAGACTAGAGATCCATCCCCTGGAGAAAATGGCTGCTTTGGAAGTTGGTCTCGGTGGCACTGTCGTCTGATGAGGTTCCCTCCCCTCCTCAAATCCCACCCTCCCTGCACCGCACCCCCAAATCTCCTGGAACTTCTCATATTATAGTTGGTGACCGTAACCTAGAGACCATGCCACAAATGAGAAAGCTGCTAGTTCGAATCCCAGAGTGACCCTGTCAGGTGAACCTAGAAGGAAGAGGAGGAGGAGGATATTGGATTTATACCCGGCCCTTCCCTCGGAGTCTCAGAGCGGCTCACGATCTCCTTTCCCCTCCCCTCCCCACAAATGACACCCTTTGAGGCAGGTGGGGCTGAGAGAGCTCTCTCGAGGACTGCTCTTGAGAGAACAGCTCAGAGAGAGCTTGTGACTGACCCAAGGCCACACCAACAGCTGCACATGGAAGAGTGGGGAATCAAACCCGGCTCTCCCAGGGAATCAAACCCGGTTCTCCCGGTCTGCACGCCTAACCGCTACACCAGACTGGCTTTCAAGGCGAGAGAGTGTCTCACTCAGTCCTTTTCCTCTTTGTCAACACACCAGCCTGCCTTGCAGGGGTGTTGTGAATACCGCAACAAAGTGATGTGCATAAAGCTATAGAAATCTGGCGTTTATTCTTGGTTCTCTGCAGGCCTCCCCTGCTGCCCACTCCTGGCCGCAGTGCCGCCCTTTGCCAAGCATCCCCCAGGACAGCCCGCACCCTTCAGTCCCCTGGGACACTACGGCCACTGCCTCTCCCTTCACTAGGAGTCTGCCGGAGCCGGAACAGCTGAGCTGATCGGGGCCAAGGCAGCCATCGAGATGGGTGAGTAGAAAAGAAGGCCACCTGTTACTGAGTGAGCGGCTCCATCGGCCAGAGCTTTTGAGGCCGAAGTCCTACGAGCATGTTTCCCGGGACCGGGGCTTCATAGTTGAAAAAGAGAGGCCGGAACTCTCAGGAGGGAAAGGAAGTTTTCGATCTGTATACTGAAAAGCCATAAACTTTTAAAAGTTTTTAAAAGAATTTTGTCGAAAGAGGTTCCGGGACTCTGTTCCGGCATGTTCCCCTCGGAAAAAAGCCCTGCCCAGGAGGAAACTCCGTGGACTAGAAAGGGGCTTCTGAGTAGACCTTCTTGGGCGACGTGCAATGGAGAGAGTGTGTTGAGCTGGTTCCTGAGCTGCCAACAGAAGCAGGGAAGAATGTTGAGGGACCAAGGTCCATCTAGCAGTGGGAGCGTGACATCAGCTCTTGGAAGTTAAGCAGGGTCAGCCCTGGCTAGGGCTTGGATGGGAGACCGCCAAGGAAATTCAGGGTCGCTACGCAGAGGCAGGCAACGGAAAACCACCTCAGTTTGTCTTTGCCCTGACCTGGATGGCCCAGGCAAGCCCAGTTTCATCAGATCTCAGAAGCTAATCCGGGTTGGCCTTGGTTAGGATGTTGATGGAAGTCCGCTGAGGAAGTCCAGGGTTGCTACGCAGAGGCAGGCAATGGCAAACTACCTCTGTTCATTAAATATATATATATTTCATTTTAAATAGGTTACAATTATTTTATTTTGTATAGGTTACAGTATGATAATATCTCTTACAGAATTCCAACAGATAAAGCATATAACCTACAGCAGTGTTCCCTCTAAAATGAGTTAGTGTGAGCTAGCTCACAGTTTTTCAGCCTCCGGCTCACACATTTTTGTCTGAGCTCAGGAAGGAGGGCTCCGGAGCAAACTCATTTTTGCAGTAGCCAAATCGCTCGCTCACAGCTTGAATGCCAGTAGCTCACAAAGTTGAATGTTTGCTCACAGGACTCCACAGCTTAGAGCGGGGGTGGGCAAACTTGCTCAGCGTAAGAGCCACCTAGAACAGGAGTGGCGAAACTTGCTTAATGTAAGAGCCGCATAGAATAAACATCAGATGTTTGAGAGCCACAAGACATGAACAAATATTACCTGCTTTTATTGGAAAATAAGCACATTTGCTTTTTATTAACATTAAATGAGACTGCCAAAAATAATAACAAAAGGGGTAAAAGCAGATATTGATAATGATATTAATTTGTCCAATTATATTTGTTTGCTAATGATATTTAGCTTCCCCAGCTGCCCTGCTGGGAGCCACATAATATATGTGAAAGAGCCGCATGCGGCTCCCAAGCCACAGTTTGCCCACCCCTGGCTTAGAGGGAGGATTGATCTACAGAATTTAGATTATATTACAAGCGTTGTATCAGCCCTATGGGTCTCAACTACTCAGCTAATTCAGTAACACTTAAAAATCAGTGTGCTCTTGAACACAGTACTACCCGTATCCGTGTACCTTTTGCTTTTATTGTTATTTTTTTCCTCTTAAGTAAATCCTATTTCAGTGAAACATTAACAAATAAGATCGATCCATCCAGTTGGGATGTTTGGTATTTGAATTTTGTTCAGTTTCTGTTTCTAGAGAACTGTTCCGTTTTAACACTGCCCTCTTTTGTTCGGCATTAGTGTCCCCTTGAGCTATCCAATCTGTAGCTCTATCAAATATAAAGTAGTCCCCTACTTCTTTTTTTAACCACATGGAGGCAAATTTGGGCAGGGCTCGTTTTGTAGCAGGGGCTCCTTTGCATATTAGGCCACGCACCCCTAATGTAGCCAATCCTCCAAGAGTTTACAGAGCTCTTCTTACAGGGGCTACTGTAAGCTCTTGGAGGATTGGCTACGTCAGGGGTGCGTGTCCTAATATGCAGAGGAGCTCCTGCTACGAAATGAGCCCTGGATTTGGGGCTCATCAATTTACAGCTCAAGAGCGACTCCAGTTCAAAGCCAAGCAACCAAAATCTTGCTTAGATGGTATTTGACATCAGCCAAACTAACTCACATGGCTCCGGCACAATCCCCACTATGCTGGAAGTTATGTGGCAAACCACGGTACCTTTTTTCACAGCTGGTGGCAATGCCCACACGTTAGTAAATTCTGGTCCGACGTCCTGCGGGAAATCAAGAATGTTACAGGGTTCCTTCTTTACAAAGATCCGACACTGATACTGTTAAATCTTTGGCCCAATACTCAGATTAACAATTTAGATAAAGAATTAATCTTGACCTTACTCACCGCAGCAAAAAAGTGTCATTGCAAGTAAACGGAAGGATAAATCTGCACCAACAACTACCTTTGCTCATCTCCAGCCTTGAAAACCTTATTAGGGGTCGCCATAAGTCAGCTGTGACTCGAGGGCCCTTTCCGCCACCGACTCATAGCACCGTGTTATTGATGCGAATGGTGTTGTGCCAGATCTGGCCAGCAGGAGGCACCAACGCTCTAGTGACCAAGACCGAATGCAACACTTTCTAGTTTCCTTTGCTTGTAAAATGCATTTGGGTCCTTCTGGTTGTTGTTGTTTTTAAACAACCTTCTCATATATTATGGATGCTGGTGGGTGTAAGAATTTTAGGGAGAGAAAACACAAGGTACATAAAAAGTATTAAAGGGAGTAATACTTTCTCCCTTGCCGTAAAAATTTGCAAGCATATTTTCAGCGTTTCGATGTACCCATCAGTTCCAGAAGTGAGATGGGAAAGGGCCACCTTTTATACTCTCGATCAGGGGGGCCAGACTTCTAATTGGCCATTGGACATTTGATTGGCAGCAGCTGCCACCACAGCAATCTTCAGTGCGTGACTGGAGGTAAGCTGCAGTAGTTTTGTGGCTGGCTCCGCCTCCTGCAGCAGCCATTTTGTGATAGCCATTTTCAGCTGTGTCATAATTCAGAATTCCGATGGTGTCCAGTCTGGTTGGGGCCTGCTGCTGTAGATCAAACACAGAGTGGTTAAAATGTGGAATTCGCTGCCAGAGGGAAACATCCACATTCAGAGGCCTCTGAATCCCAGAGCAAGGAGGCAACCTCCGGGGAAGGCCTCGGCCTCTACACCCTCCAAAGGAACTGGTTGGCCACTGTGTGAGGCAGGATGCTGGACTAGATGGACCCTCACTGGTCTGATCCAGCAGGGCTCTTCTGATATTCTTATGAAGGCTTCAGCATCTGTGCCCTGTTACTGGCCGCTGTGTGAGACAGGATGCTAGACTAGATGGACCCTCACTGGTCTGATCCAGCAGGGCTGTTCTTAGGTTCTTATGAAGGCCTCGGCCTCTCTGCCCTGTTATTGGACCTCTAGAAGAACTGGTTGGCCACTTTGTGAGACAGAATGCTGGACTAGATGGACCACTGGTCTGATCCAGCAGGGCTCTTCTTATGTTCTTTTGTTCTTAAATTAAGCCTGAACTCCCGCTAGAAGCTAAAATGACCAAACTATTGTCCTTTGGTCCCATTATGAGAAGCTAAGAGTCAGTGGAGAAGACAATCATGCTAGGAAAAGTGGAAGGCAGCAGGGAAAGAGATGGGTTGACTCCATCAAGGAAGCCAGGGCCCTCCGTTTGCAAGGTCTGAGCAAGTCTGTTAAAGCTTTCGGAGACCACAAATTCATAGGGTCGCCATAAGTCCGAAGCAACCTGATGGCACTTCTCGCAACACTCCTTTTGTGCCCGCTCTGCTCTTGTGCTTTTAACAGCTTTTATTTACTGATTTACATTATTTATAGTCCGCCTTTCTCACTTGGTCTCAGGGCAGATTACTCAGAGTGAGCCAATACGACCAACAAGATGAGACATTCGAAGAACTCTGCAATAGGATGAGGCTCGTAGAACCAGCCAGATGTCTAAAAACAGAACCGAAGCCGAGCACCACGGCACATTAAATTACACAAAATTCCAAGCAGGTCCCGCATTCCAGCAAGCGACACACAGCCGCACAGGCCATGGTCCCGAATAATTTTCCCGAGCAACTTTTGCGAATCGTTTCCCACAGTGCAGCTCTAGTGGCCTTGCAGAACATTATGTTCACATGTTCTTGAAATCTTTTTAAAAAAACACAATTGCTCGTAGCCAGCTCAGGGCCCCCCAGCGAGGGCTGAAGGGTGGCCGACCGATGACCCAAATAAATAAGCAAGTGGGAAAAGCTTGTCCCCTTCTCCCTGCCAAGGAGAGGGCTAAACGTTCGCCTCGGATGCCGTTCAAGGCGCACAGCCTGTCTAGACGGTGTAGAAATTGTGCAGGACGCCCTGTCAATCTCGTGGCGCTGTATCGCTGCCCTCCCTCGCTTGATGACACGGCCCTCCCCTCCTCCCCCCCAAGCGAGTATTGATCCGTCTCCCCAGGGCGGAGGTAACTGCTGGCTCCGGATGCCGTGCTGAGCTCAGCTCCTGTTCCAGGAACTGTAAGAGCTCGGATCGATGGGTTGTGGTGGAATGCGGCACAGGCCGCGACGATGAGCTGTTGGGGTCCTGGGGAAGAGAACCAAGACCTCTGGGTTGATAGATCCTGAGTTTAGCCGTGCTAAGTCTGTTGCTGCAAAATAGTCCAAAGCCCAGGCGCACCTTTAAGACCAGGGCTATTTTTGGGCAGGAGCGCACAGGAACGGAGTTCTGGCTGGCTTTCGAGTTGGCCATGCCTACAGCCTCCCCCCGCCCCCCGGTTCCTCAGGTGCCTCGCAAGCCGCGGGGCGCCTGGGGAAGCCAAGCCAATCCAGGGAGGGCAGGCAGTTTAAACTGCCTCCCTTTCTGGGGGAGCCGATCCAGAAACTGCCTTCCATCCCTTGGGCTTCCCCATGCACCCCGCAAGCCACGGGTCACCTGGGGAAGCCAATCCTGGGAGGGAGCTGTGCTGTCAGGGGGTGTGGCCTAATATGCTAATGAGTTTCTGCAGTTGGGTGTGGCCTGTTACGCTAATGAGTTCCTGCTGGGCTTTTTTCTGCAAAAAAAAGAGCCCTGTTTAAGACTAACCAGCTCGATTGTAGCACAAGCTGTCAAGAAACACAGCACCTGACGAAGAGAGCTGTGTTTCTCGAAAGCTTATGCTACAATCAAGTTTGTTAGGCTTAAAGGTGCAGACTGGGCTTTTGACTATTTCGCTGGGTGGATTGGGAGACGGGGGTGGGAGACTTGAGCTTTGCGCAGCCATGGGGAAAGGCAACGATTCTAGTACAGTCCTTCCCCCCCCCCCCAAGTTGCCGGAGGCCCAGGTGAGGTCAGGCATTGGAGATGGGGCAGAGTGGGAGACAGGCAGACCCGGTGTGTGTGTGTGTGTGTGTGTGTGCGCGCAATCTCTGAGGAAGTTCTGCTTTGTTCTCAATGAAATGAATAGGCTTTGTGCAATAGATGGGGAGCCATGAAATGCCCCATGCAACGCATGGTTCACAGGGCTGTCCCTGATCACATCAGATTTCAGAAACTGGTGAAGAGGAGAGGCGGAGGAGATTGGATTTATGTCCCGCCCTTCACTACCCGAAGGAGTTTCAGAGGGGCTCACAATCGCCTTTCCCTTCCCCTCCCCACAACAGACACACACCTCCCGCGTCTTCTCAAAAGGATCCCCTTAAATGCTTTTGGGAAGAAAGGGGGCCTTTAAGAAGCAGGTGGTCCTTTAAGAAAGGGGCGGAGCCTCCGATAGCCCCACTGTAGCTACAAGCCAGTGCTACTCCTTTCAGCCTGCTGCCCACACTAAGCCTCCAAACAACCCCAGATCTGACCTTTCATGTTTTAGTAACTGTCCAGTACGGTTTAATCTTTGCCTGTTTCCCGCCCCCGTCCCCAAACAGACGTTGTTTTCAGCATACCCCAGTGATACAATTCTTTGTATGTGTGTGCATACACACCATCCCTCGGGACAAGGCAGGTTGGCTCCGTCCCCCATTCGCTCATCTCAGCCTCCCATCTGTAGCCAAAGCAGCGTGTGCGAGCGGATTGGTGGGTGGGTTCGCAGCTCCGGTCTCCCTTCCGGTTCTGGTGCCTTGTTTTTGTCCCCAGGGCAGCCTCCCCCGCAAAATCGCCCTGTGCCAGTTGTGGGCACGCTCCATTTCCCACCCGATTGCTCCCCTCGCAGTGAGAGCTGAAGGTGGGGGTGGGGGTGGTTTGGGAGAACCCAGTCAATGGAAGAGGTGATGGGCGCGCCGAAATGTGCCTCCCTCTTCAGATCCAAAGAGTTTTTGAAGGGGTGTGGAGCGAAATGCAGTCTTGGGAAACCAGATTGGGAATTGCCTTCACAGCACACACCCACACGAGGGGGGTAAGACAGCTAGCTTTCAAATCCAGGCGCTCCTTAGAATCCAACGAGATGTTGGGGGAACTGAAGTTTCTGAGAGTCAAGCCTGCCTTTATCGGATGGAAGACGGAAGGGACAAAGGGAGATTTGACTCTCGAAAACGCGTACCCCGAAAATCTTCTCTCCTTTTTTTGGTATTGTTGCATTTTGTGTGTGTGCATGTGTGCCCGTGCCTGGAAGTCATGGCGACCTCGGGCGACTCCTACTGGGGCACGGAGGACGTTCAGAGAAGGGGCTTGATAGTCTGCCTCTGCCTCCCAGCCCTGGTATTCCTTGGAGATCTCCCTTCTGAGTACTTGCCTGAGTTGGCCCTGCTTAGCTTCGAAAAACTTGTCGGTCTCGCCCTGACCTGGACAGCCCAGGCAAGCAGGATGATCTCATCCTGTCTCGGAAGCTAAGCAGGGTTGACCCTGGCGAGTACTTGAATGGGAGACCTCCAATGAATACCAGGGCTGGGAGGCGGGGGCAGGCTTTATTCAGCCACCTCTCCGAATATCCTCCAGGCCCCAGTAGGGGTCAGTCACCAGAGATCGCCATGACTTCCAGGTGCAGACACCCACACAGCACACATGAAAAATACAAAAAACAAATACCCAAAAACCAAAAACAAAATCTTGTGGGTCTCCAAGGGGCTGCTGGACTCGAATCCAGCTCTTCTACTGCAGACCAACATGACTATCCTCTGAAACAAGGGTATTATTATCAGGGGTCATTTCGTAGAAAAAGAGGTGCCGGAGCTTATTAGCATGACTCATTAGCATAACTTATTTGCATATGCTACACCACCTGACATCACCAGAAGTATGTCAGAAGGCAAGGAAGAAAGAAGAGAGAGAGAGAGAGAGAGAGAGAGAGAGAGAGAGAAAGAGAGAGAGAGAGAGAGAAAGAAAGAAAGAAAGAAAGAAAGAAAGAAAGAAAAGAAAGAAAGAAAGAAAGAAAGAAAGAAAGAAAGAAAGAAAGAAAGAGCTGGCAGAGAGGGGACAGCTACCAATCCAAGCCTTAGAAATGCCACTATTCTGGGAGGAGAGCTTCAGTGGTGGCTGAAGCCTTCAGAAGGCTGGTCGGAAAAACAAGGACCCTTCCAGGGTACGGGGTCATTTTGCTGCGGCCATGACTCAAGCAGGCAGTCCCCCCGCCGGGGGGTGGGGGTGGGCTGGCACCAACCCCCGAAGCTGCACTCCCCCGAGCTCCTGCTCGAAATGACCCGATTATTATTATTAATTAAAAAATTATTAGCCACAAGGTATAGATAGGAACTCTCAGTCTGGGGCAAGTGATGCTCTGTATTCTTGGTGCTTGGAGGAGGGGGGCAACGAGGGAGGGCTTCTAGTGTCCTGGCCCCACTGCTGGACCTCCTGAGGGCACCTGGTATTTTTGGCCACTGTGTGACACAGAGTGTTGGACTGGATGGGCCATTGGCCTGATCCAACATTGGCTTCTCTTACGTTCTTATGAGGACAGGGACCCCAGGTGGGGTACAATCAATGCCGCAGAGTCCCCCCTCCAAAGCATCCATTTTTCTCCAGGAGAACTGATCTCTGTAGTCTGGAGATGAACTATAACTCCGGGTCCCACCAGGAGGCTGGCATCCCTAATAAGGGGAGAAGTGAGTCTTCAAGAATTCGAGGGAATAGCTTGCCGAAAATTCAGAGAGCGGAATGCGGAGGCACTTGTTTTAGGGAGAAGAGTCGCTCCCCCCTCCCCGCTGAAGAAAGCAACATCTCCCCCCCCCCCTCCAGCATCCTGCTCTCCGTATACTCCCCCCTCCTTTCCCCACATCCATAGGATTCGGTCCAGCTGGCAGACAGAGCAGAGGATGCGGTTTCCACGGTGACAGATGAAGTGCTTTGCTCAGCCCACTGATTGCAAGGTTGGGGGGGGGGTGAGAGGGGGGGAGTAACTTTGCCAGGGGGAAAGTAGCACAGAGGACAGTCAGCCAGGGGGAAAGAGATGGAGATTGACAGAACTGGGCAGGAGGACGGGAGTGCCCCTCATATATAGGGCATGGCCTGGGGCTACCTGCCAAATGGGCCCCCGTTTCCAGACGACCCTTGACTCTGCTTCTAACAAGACCCCCTTCCTGCTCTCCTGTGGGGAGTGCTGGGGGATGACGACAGGCTCTTAGTTCTAATGTCTGCTTACTCCAGCTATGGGGTGCCCCCAAAGGATGTTTCTGGAAACCCAGATATCCTCCTTCCCTAGCCTCTGCAAATGTCCCTTGTTCGTATCGGGCTTATCGGGCTTACCTGGGGAGTTCCTGCAGATATGGGGGCGGTGCCTGGAGCGTGGAGGGACTTAAGTTTCCCCCAGACTCTATGGTATACCATAGAGTTTGTTTATGTTATTTATAGTCCACCTCTCTCACAACGAGGAAGATTACGCAGAGTGAGTCGATACAATCAACAGGATGGGACATTCGATAAACAGTGAAATAGGATTCGGGTCGTAGAACCACCCAGAATTCTCAAAAACAGAACCAAAGGAAAGCATGAGTGTTAAGATGACACATTAAACTTTGCAGAATTACATTGGCAGGATCCAAACTGCAGCAAGCTAGACACAGGAGCAGGGGCCAAAGTGATTTGTCCAAGTAGCTGTGTGAATCATTTTGTACAGTGTTAACCAGTGTTCCCTCGAAGCTGAGTTAGGGTGAGCTAGCTCACAGTTTTTTAGCCTCCAGCTCACACATTTTCGTCTTAGCTCCAGAAGGATGGCTCCAGAGCAAACTGATTTATGCAGCAGCCAAATCACCCGCCCACAATTTTATTGCCAGTCGCTCACAAAGTAGGATTTTTGCTCACAAGACTCCGCAGTTTAGAGGGAGCATTGGTGCTAACCCGCCATTTTCTCCAGGGGAACTGATCTCTGTGGTGTGGAGATCCATTATAAGTCAAGGAAAACTCCAGCCCTCATCTGGAGGCTGGCAACCCTCGACTGGGGAGCATTGAGAAGTTAGCACCCCCAGCAGGTCGGACAAAGAGCTGGATTTTTACCCTGCCCTTCACTTGGAGTCTCAGAGCGGCTTACAGTCTCCTTCCCTCCTCTCCCCACAACAGACCCCCTGGGAGGTCGGTGGGGCTGAGAGAGCTCTCTTGAGGACTGCTCCTGAGATAACAGCTACAAGAGAACTTGTGACTGACCCAAGATCACACCAGCAGCTGCATGTGGAGGAGTGGGGAATCAAACCCGGTTCTGCCAGACTGGAGTCCACCGCTCCTAACCACTACACCAAACTGGAGCCATCCAGCCTCAAAGGAAAAGGCACTCTACCTATGCTCAGAGACCCTTACTGTTTCTTCACGTGTTCGAAGACTAAGCCCAGTTCAGAAATAGGTTCGAATTAAGCCTCGTTTTTAATCTTCAAGGCAAAGCCTGGGTGAAATTTCACCTCGTAATAATTTGCAGGAAAGATCCCCTTTCTCTCCCTGCACCAGAAAGGCTTCCAGAGGGAATCGGATAAACATCTGGAGCAGAAGTCCATCTGTGGCCCCTATTAGCCACAAGGTATAGATAGGAACTCTCCGTCTGGGGCAACTGATGCTCTGTCTTCTTGGTGCTGGGGGGGGGGGGCAGCAGCGGGAGGGCTTCTGGGGTTCTGGCCCCGCTGCTGGACCTCCTGAGGGCACCTGGTGTTTTTGGCCACTGTGTGACACAGAGTGTTGGACTGGAGGGGCCATTGGCCTGATCCAACATTGGCTTCTCTTATATTCATGTGACTTTTCATACCTTGTGCAACAGCCAGAAACTCAACAGGAGTTGCTTATCTGAACACGCACACACACAAACCAGGAGTGTGGTTCTACATGTTCAGTTTCTGCCTGTGTCAGAGCCTAGGGTTGCCAACCTCCAGGTGGGGACTGGAGATTTCCAGGAATTACAACTGATCTCCAGGCGATAAAAAGATCAGTTCCCCTGGAGAAAATGGCTGCTTTGGATGGGGGACTCTATGGCATTCTACCCCAGTGAGGTCCCCATCCCCCTGCCGCCTAAATGCCACCTTCCCCAGGCTCCACTCCCAAAATTTCCAGGAATTTCCCAGCCTTGACGTGCCAACCCTAGTTGTAGATACAGCAATCCTGGCATTAGGAGGCGGAAAGCCAAATTTCCGACCCTGCTGCTCTAACCACTGGGAAACGCTGCCTCTCCCTCTAGCACGATAGACATCTGGTATGTTACAGGATGTCCCTTCCCTGTGGCTGCCCCTCCATGCCTTGCTGGTTTTCCCACTGCCGCTTTAGGAACTTTCGGAAGATGATGTGCCTAGACTGTGTGTATTTGTGTGTGTGTGTCTCTAATGGGGGGGGTGTACTGTAGCCCCTTGTGACTCCAGCTCCCTGCCACTGTTCCCCCCCCCCCCCCCCGCAGTCACACTCCAGCAGCCCCGCATGTGATTTGGGGTGGCCGGATGTGCGCTGTGGTTTATGAGGTCTTAATCAGGGTTTTGGCTCTGCCAAGCGGAGGCTCATTTTCTTTCAGAGCCCATTAAACTGAGCCGGCTCATTAGGCCTCCTCGCTCCGGCTTTTCCGCTGGCTGTTCCAGCAGCCCCGGTGGATCCACCCACTCCCCCCCTTCTCCCCCCCCCCCCGGCTCTCGGGGTGTGTGTTTGTGTTCAGTCCCTCCTCTCCTTTCCTCCCAGTTCTAGGCCAGAGATGTACCCATAAAGCAAGCTGAAGATCCACTGCAGAATGCAGCTTGGCTTACTTGCTCTGGCCAACCGGAGCGCTCCATTATGCAGGGATGCCAGACTCCAGGTGGGACCCGGGGATCCATGTTCCCCCTAAGCTGAGTTAGTGTCAGCTAGCTCACAGTCTCTTAGCCTCCAGCTCACACCTTTGTGTCTTCGCTCAAAAAGGATGGCTCCAGAGCAAACTGATTTATGCAGCGGCCAAATTGCCCACTCACAACTTTAATGCCGGTAGCGCAATGCTCCCTCCAAGCTGTGGAGTCCTGTGAGCAAGAATTTGATTTTGTGAGCTACCAGCGTTAAAGTTGTGAGTAGGTGATTTGGCTGCTGCGTAAATTAGTTTGTTCTGGAGCCATCCCTTCCTGAGCTGAGACGAAAAGGTGTGAGCCGGAGGCTAAAAAACGGCGAGCCAACTAACACTAACGCAGCTTAGAGGGAACACTGCTCACAAAGGAGAATTTTTGCTCACTAGACTCCCCAGCTTAGAGGGAGCACTGCTGGGGATCCCCCGGAATTCCAGCTCACCTCCAGACTGCAGAGATCAGTTCCCCTGGAGAGAAGGGATGCTTTGGAGGGTGGACTCTGTGGTCTTGGACCCCACTTTGGTCCCTGTCCTTCCCCAGACTCCATCCCCCAAATCTCCAGGATTTTCCCAACCTGGATCTAGCAACCTTATCCCTCCTGCCCCACACTAGTGGGCAGGGAGGACCTGGAAACCCTAGTTGCCAACTTCCAGGCGGGGGCTGAAGTTCTCCCAGTATGGCGACTGATCTCTGGACTACGTAGCTCTCCCCCCTGGAGGAAACGGCAGCGCCAGAGGGCGAACTCTGCGGCGTGACATCCCGGCTGAGCTCCCTCCCTTCCCAAAACTCCAAAACAGTTCATTCATATGAATTTCAGAATTCGTATTGAGATGGTTTTGCATGTTTGTCATTGCTGATTATGTATATAATTTTGTGAGTGTCGTACTTAGTGCTCTGAGTACTTTTGGAGGTTTATTTACACGGAGGATTTTTTCCCCTTTTCTTTTTGCAGCCACCTGGTGATCGGCAATCCTAGTGGGGAAGCGTTTGCCTTCATACATTTTTATCTTATCCCTTTATGGCAGCGCGTGCTCATCTACACAAGCGCACACCTCTGGCCTTTTATGCCCACAAACGGGCTCTTTGCAGGTTTAAAATGGCCCAAGGCCGCCCCCGGGACTCCACCCCAGCTGGCCTTCTATGCATTTCCTGGAATCTGGCCCCAAAACACTGCAATGTCTTCCAAGCGGGTTTGTCCATGCTCAGTCCTTATCTGAGAACCGGATTCTTCAATCCGCACCTCGTGCGTCTGACTGGGCAATGATTTGCTATATTTATTTTCACTTCAAACCTTTCCGGGGCCCTTTTCCGCCCAACGGAAGGCCCCCCCAGTGGAAAAAGTTCAAAGCCGTTAGCTTTTAAAAAATAGATACCGAGTGTTTAAAAAGCAGTTGAGAATGGCAATTAAAGCAAAGCACAGAAACAAACAAGAAGCTCCGGTGCTAGCTTCGCTGTAAACCCCGGGAAAAAGCTAGTGCGAAAACGCCCAAAGTGCCCGAAGAATCTGGCCTCAAAACGCACTCTCCCTCTAATGTATCTACAGGACCGCCTCCTCCGTTACGCCCAGTGTTCCCTCTAAACTGAGTTAGTGTGAGCCAGCTCACAGTTTTTTAGCCTCCGGCTTACACATTTTTGACTTAGCGCAGGAAGGATGGCTCCAGAGCAAACGAATTTACGCAGCAGCCAGATCGCTCACTCACAACTTTAATGCCAGTTGCTCACAAAATTTTCCAACCCCTTCTCTCTTTTTTTCGAAACTCTCTTCTGCTTTCATGTCGCTGTTGTGGTCGCCCCATTTGCGGGGCTTCATTTTTAGACGGGCGCTGCTAAGACGTCATTCAAGCCGGGTGCCTATCCAGACAACATTTCAACGAATCTTTCTTACGTTCACAGCTCCCGGGAGCGGTCAGCTGTACCGGCATGAGGAATGCCACCCCAGCGGAGGGGCTTCGGGCAAGAACATCATCCCCACTCTCCCATGACTGTGTGGGGGGGGCGTTTTGTACCTTGGATAGGAGAGGAGCTTCCCCAAGTGAAGGGCTGGTAAAACCTGAACAGCCACAAGGACTAGAACCTTGATTCTTTTTTGCTTGCTGTTTGTTTGTTAAGTGGAAGCCCATTCCATAAGGGATTCGGCCTCTGGGCTCGCTTGGAAGTTCAGCAGCTCCAACCCTGACCTTGTTAGATTGTCAGGGACCGAGCAGCTACCAGCTTGCAAAGGAGAGCGAGAATTGCCAACGGCCCAGAAGAAAAGCAAGGCCGGGCGTGCTCCTGCGCTTTTGACAAGTGTAGTGTGTGTGTGGGGGGCGTTTTGTACCTTGGATAGGAGAGGAGCTTCCCCAAGTGAAGGGCTGGTAAAACCTTCACGGGAACATGAGAGATCTCCCCCAAACGCCTCCTTCTGCTGCCGTGAACAGGAATGCCAAGCTAATTGCATCACCGTGTTACACGCTAGAGAAATCACCCACGATCCAGATGAACTTTGTCACGCCTGGAGCGACGGCCTGACAGACTTCCATGTAGGGAAGCGTCTGATCCCCCCCTTGATTTCTGACTGTAATCCTGGCCCTCGAACCTCTGCCCATAAAAACCTCTGCCAACCTCCGTCTCCCATCGTCATGGGCCGAGAGTTCGTCCGGCGCCCACAAGGAGGGAGGCCCCTCTTCTGAGAGCCACTCTAGGATCACAGGGGAAGGCCGGTACGAGCGGCCCTGGCTGGCTGGCTGCCATTGGTGGAGCTGCTGTGATGTCAGAGAGAGGGGCAGGGCGGGTAGGGGCGCAGTGTGGGGTGGGAGTTAGCAGACCAAGGGGGAGGAGTGGGGAAGAAGGGTTGGAAGAGGCAGTGGGTCAGAGATGAGACATTTGGATGATAGGAACATAGCCACATTTATCACACCAAATCAGACCATCGGTCCATCAAGGTCTGGATTGTCTACTCAGACTGGCAGAACAATGCTGACCAATCGGAGGTCTTGAGGGGCTTGCCCCAGGTGAAGGTAAAAGTCCTAGACCAATCATGAGTCTCAGGGGGTGTGGCGTCAGGAGGGGCCAGTTCTAGGTGTGACCAGTGAGGTTCCAGAGGGGTGGAGTCTGGATTCACAATAGCTATGATGGGATTAGCCAGGTGCTGGGGGGCTAGCGGAATGGGTTTGCTGACCATTAATGGTCCAGTCAAGGTCGATCGAATAGGTTCCCTGGTTGACACAAAAGGTGGGAGATGGGTTCCTGCTTAGCATCAGGAGGGATCGCTAAGCATTTGAACGTATGGTTGGCTTATCTCGGTATCCTGAGGGAAGGAAAGACAGCAGGAAAGACTGCTGTGAAGACAGGATTCTCACACAGATATAGGTGCACGCAAAAGGGCTGAGTGCAATTCTGGAGACCGACGGGCTATTTGCCAGGTGGCTACTGAATAGCTTCATGGAAATGCAGGTACTTTACCTGGTGGAACCCATTGTTTCATATGCATACCTTTCGGGGGGGGGGAGGTTTGCACTGAGGGTTGCCTTTTTGCCACCTGAAAATGGAGACCCTTTTCCAGAACTATGGCTCGCTCTGTTCCTTGGCCTGAGTTTGTGGGTCTCTGGCTCAGGTTAGAAAGTGGGGTGCCCCTGCTGTTGGAGATACCCTAAAGTAAGGTAGCACCTCTCGGCTACACCACTGCTTGGCTCTTTTAACCGGGGATGCCGGGGATCGAACCTGGGACCTTCTGCATGGCAAGCAGAGGCTCTGCCGCTGAGCCACAGCCCCACTTCATGGCTCTCCAGAGTCTCAGGCGGAGGTCTTCCCCATCCCCTCCTGCCTGGTCCTTTCAACTGGAGATGCCGAGGATTGAACCTGGGACCTTCTGCCTGCCAAGGGTGCCTGCATGTGGAATCCAAGACAGCGAGGGGGGATTTCTATTGGACAATCTGGGCCTCTACGCCTGTTCCTTGCTGAAAGTTCCCCACCAGCCCCGGCCGTCCGGCAGCTTCCGTGTCAGGACGGGTGTGCCCCCGTTCCCTGCTTTGTTCAGGAATTGTGTCCCAAGCCAAGGAAGGCAAAACAGAACGGAAGCAGGTCTGGGAAGATGGGAAAGGTGCCACGATGGCCCTCTTGGGGGGGGGGGGGCCCTGCTGGCCTCGTGTCAGGGTTCAGGGGCCGTTTAACCCTCACAGACCCACAGAAGGGAAACATTCCTCGCCTCCTCCATTGTGGCCTTTTCCATGCACCCCCCAAAACTCCGGCCGGCCGGGCTGACGTCAAAACCTTTCCAGCATCTCCTGCAACACTCCCCGTTGCCAGGGACGCACAGCCGGCCCAAGGGGAAGGAAGCCGGCTGTCCCACCCAGCCTTTTCCTCCCAAAAGGGGACACAGCCCTGCTTGCCCTGGCTGGTAGGGAAAAATCCCCTTGTTTCCCAGACTCCTCAACCAGCAGCCAGGACTGCTGAAGCACAGCATTCGCCTCGGAATGCAAAAGAGTGTTTTTCTGGGCTTGAAGTGGAGGTTCTTAAGGGCGCAGACTCTAGTCTGGGAGGACCAGGTTTGATTCCCCATGCCTCCACATGCAGCCGGCTGGGTGGCCTTGGGTCAGTCACAAGTTCTCTCGGAGCTGTTCTCTCAAGGGCAGTCCTCAGAAGAGTTCTCTCAGCCCCTCTGACCTCACAGGGTGTCTGTTGTGGGGAGGGGAAGGGAAAGAAGATTGTATGCCACTCCGAGGTAGTGAAAGGTGGGGTATAAATCCAATCTCCTTCTCATGGGCAGGGCTGCCAACTTTTTAAACCAGCTCTGCTCCTGTGCCTGCTGTGCAGAAGCTCTCTCTGCCCCCTGCTCCCCATCACACCAGGAAAAGCTTCCCTCCCCGTCGCCACCTTTCTTTGAAGCAGACCGCAGGGGAAGACGCAGGAGCAGAGACTTTCTGAAGGACGGCGGTCATGATTGTGGGCTGGAGAGCGCCCAGAGTTATCGTTGATCTCCGGGTGACAGTGATCAGGTCCCCCTGGAGAAAATGGCTGCTTTGGGGAGGTGAACTCCGTTGCTTCATACCCCACAGAGGCCCCTCCCCTCCCCAAACCCGGCCCACCACAACCTCCGCCCCCAGATCTCCAGATATTTTCCCAGCAGGAGTTGGCAACCCTGGGCTGGGAAGACGTCTTTGCCATTCAGGGCTCCTGCGGCAGCTGTTACCCGCAGAGGAGCCCTCCGTTCCTCCCGACTCAAGAATCACCCTCCGGGTCTGGATCAGTCTCCTCCCTTTCAGCAGATCTCCAAAATTTACCTCTGCTCCTTTTCTATGGGCGGGGTCAAGAATCTCAAGGGGAGGGGGAACAACCCAACCTATTTCATGCTCTGTACTTGCTGCTCCGTTTACGGGAGCCCCAATCCCAGCCGAGATCCAGAGCCCAGAGAACATGAGCTCTCCCGAGGCCCAGGTTGGCAGCTGTATGGGCCAAGTCATTCTGCGGCAGTGTGGTACGAAGAGGGATGATCCTTGTTCGTGGAGGAGGGATGGGGCTGAAGGGGCACGGCCAAGTTGAACACAGGAAGCTGCCTTCTAGTGGGTCCATCAAAGTCAGTCTTGGCTACTCTGACTGGGAACAGCTTGCCAGGGTCTCAGGCAGAGCTGCCTTTCACATCCCCTCCTGCCTGGTCCTTTTAACTGGAGATGCCAGGGATTGAACCTGGGACCTTCTGCCTGCCAAGCAGAGGCTCTCCCACTGAGCCACAGCCCCTCTCCATGGCTCTCCAGGGTTTCAGGCGGAGGTCTTTCCCATCACCTCCTGCCTGGTCCTTTTAACTGGAGATGGAACCTGGGGCCTTCTGCATGTTAAGCAGAGGCTCTGCCACTGAGCCACGGCCCCACTTCGTGGCTCTCCAGGGTCTCAGGCAGAGGTCTTTTTCATCACCTACTCCCTGGTCCCTTTTAACAGGAGATGCCGAGGATTGAACCTGGGACCTTCTGCATGCCAAGCAGATGCTCTACTACTGAGCCACAGCCCCTCTCCATGGCTCTCCAGGGTTTCAGGCGGAGGTCTTTCCCATCACCTCCTGCCTGGTCCTTTTAACTGGAGATGGAACCTGGGGCCTTCTGCATGTTAAGCAGAGGCTCTGCCACTGAGCCACGGCCCCACTTCGTGGCTCTCCAGGGTCTCAGGCAGAGGTCTTTTTCATCACCTACTCCCTGGTCCCTTTTAACAGGAGATGCCGAGGATTGAACCTGGGACCTTCTGCATGCCAAGCAGATGCTCTACTACTGAGCCACAGCCCCACTTCATGGCTCTCCAGGGTCTCAGGCGGAGGTCTTTCCTATCACCTCCTGCCTGGTCCTTTTAACTAGAGATGCTGGGGATTGAAACTGGGGCCTTCTGCATGCCAAGCAGATGCTCTGAGTCACAGCCTTTCCCTGCATGGCCTCGTTCTCAGTTCCCACTGACCTGTTCAGCCCTGGCTTGTGTGAATGCCACATCATGGGTCAAACCCCAGCAACAACTTCCACATTGTCACTGACAGGCTGTTTGTGTATGGCCATAAGGTTGGCAGGCAGTGTCCCCTCAAAGCTGTGCGGGGTGAGCGGCCGCTCATTGACACAGGAAGCCCTGCTCAGCAGCAGTCTGGAGTCACGCAGGGTCTTGCACCACCCATCACCCATTTGAAGATGACAGCAGTTCTATTCTGCTCGGGACGAGAACTGCTCTGCTCGGCAGGGAACATTGGTAGGCAGCCCCAGGCTGGGAAAATCCTGGAGATTTGGGGGTGGAGCCTGAGGAGGGGAGGGTTCTAATACTGGAGGAAGGGCCTCTTTTATTGTCCTGTGCCCAGGCTTTCGTGCCTTTAAAACAACAGTGGGACAGGCCGAAATTCAACATCCCTTTCCCATCCCTTGATGCCGAAAGCTGCACTCGGTGAGCGACTGCATATTGAAGGCACTAGGCCCCACCAACAATGGGGGTGGGAGGAGAGAGAGATCTGGCATTCTAAGTAGGGTCTACCCAAAGTAGGGTCTACCCAGAACGACTTACAAGGATTCTGGAGGCCTCCCAGAACGATGAGTATAGATATCAGTTCCCTTGGAGAAAATGGTTGCTTTGGAGGGTGGACTCCATGGCTTTCCATCCCCACCAGGGGCAAATTGAGTATGAAATAATGATGCTTAAATTTCGGGGGCCCTAATCCTAAAGGGGCCCTGATGCAACTTTTTAAAATGAATTTTTCAGCAAAATTGATGGGAGTTTTTTTTAAGTGTTTGTTATTAAAATAAGGCAATTTTAGTGATGGACTCATAAGCCAACTTAGGAAGAAGGACTTAATATGGACCTTGGAATATGCTCTAATCCCCGTTTCATATCCTTGTTGGATGGTTCCCTGTTGTTGCTGGTTGAGAAGGGGCCCCCATGAGAGTTCAAGCCTCAGGGTCCCCAAAATGTAGGATTCGCTGCTGAGGTCCGTCTTGTCCCCAATCCCACCCCACCCCACCCGAGACTACACCCCAAATCTCCAGGAATTTTCCAACCTGCAGTTGGCAACCCTAGGCCTTTGGTCAAGCCCAAATTAAATGAGAATGGAAATGACGTCACTAGTGCCAAGAACTCTGTGTCACGCTGGAGATTGCATCTCGCTTTTACTGGCAAAAGTCGGCTGGACAAGCTTGCTTGTCACATCGCTTGCTGGCTGGCGGGCACGGCCTGCATTATTGAGCGCCTTAAAACGCCAATCGTAAAGGTTCGTGCATTATTTACTAGATTTCTGGCTCCCCTGGTGATATGCAGAGCTGAGCCACGGCTCTCTTTAAGCCGGTAGTTTTGCGGACACGGTGGTATCCAGACCTGGCCGCCATTGTTCCTGATGTCCCTTAATTTGGAGACTGGGACCACCCCCCCAAAAAAAATAGCCTAGCACAGGAGTGTCAAATATGCCTTCTCCTGTCCCCTCCTGAGTCCTATTCGGAGGTCCCTCCTGTAACAGGGAGAAGGAGGAAGAGGAAGAAGAAGAGAAGAAGACATTGGATTTATACCCCCCCTTCTCTACCCAAAGGAGTCTCAGAACGGCTTACAAGTTCCTTTCCCTTCCCCTCCCCACAACAGACACCCCGTGAGGCAGGTGGGGCTGAGAGAGCTCTGATAGAAACTGCTCTTTTCCAAGAACAGCTGTGCCAGGACTATAGCTTGCCCAAGGTCATCCAGCAGGTGCAAGTGGAGGAGTGGGGAATCAAACCCGGTTCTCCCAGATTAGAGTCCGCGCACTTAACCACTACACCAAACTGGCTCTCAAGAAGAAGAGCAGGAGGAGGAGGAGGAGATTGGATTTATACCCCATCCTTCACTACCCAACAGAGTCTCAGAGCTGCTTACGAACTCCTTTCCCTTCCCCTCCCCACAACAGACACCCTGGGAGGGAGGCGGGGCTGAGAGAGCTCTTTTGAGGACTGCTCCTGAGAGAACCGCTCTGAGAGAACTTGTGACTGACCCAAGGCCACCCAGGCATGTGGAGTGGGGACTCTAACCCAGGTGTCCCAGATTAGAGTCCGTGCTCCTAACCACTACACCAAACTGGAGCCTCAGTCAACACCCAGTGAAGAGACACAAGTGCATAGTAGGACACAGCAGGCCCCACGGCAGCCTGGGCTGCCCCCCAAGGCCTTGGGGAGTTTGCCTAGGAGGCACCATCTGGAAGAACCAGTTGTCTGGAGCTCTGGTTACCTCCCCCCTCCCATGGCCTTTTCCCCTCTCCTTCTCCCTCCATCCCACAAACTCCCCAAAGAAAGTTTCCGAGGCCGAGAGCTGCTACGCTTCTCCTCTGATTTCTCCTTTCCCCAACTACTCCGACCAGACCAGCCCCTTTCCTTCCTTTGCGACCTGCAACTGCATAAACAAGCAATGTTTTTCCTTTGGGGAAAAAAAACATACTGGAAACGAAACAAACGTTTGTGCAGGTCCAACGCCTGGCGACGTTTTTTGACTGTGTTTGAAAGCTGACGTTTTTTACAGTCAAAATGTTTGCTTGTTTCCCAGATTTCGTAGACGGCTGGTTTGTGTCCCACGATGGGAGATTTGACTCTTGGAAGCTTAAAGCCGCGGAGAGTCTCCAAGGTAGTGCTAGAATCGAATCTAGCTTGCCATCAAATGCCTTTCTGTGGGCAGACCTAGGACTAGGGGCGATTCTGCATTGACTTTTCCCTCCATTGTTTTATGAACGCCACACTGGAACAGAAATTCCCCTCTGCATTGCATGCCGCTTTCGCTTCCTCTGATCATTGGGTTTTATGGTACCTTCTGCATAGATTTAGGGCCATTCAGGGGTGACTTTGCAATCGGTACAGCGTTGCCCGAAGGTATTTGAATGTGGTTCTGAGCTGCACCTTTTCCTCGGTGGGCCATTCTGCATCTGGCATTCGCTCCCCATTTTCTCAACACTGAGGAAAAAGTGCAGCTCAAAACCACATTCAAATGGCCCGGGGCCAACGCCGTACTGACTGCAAAGTCACCCGTGAATGGCCATAAATCTACGCAGAAGGTACCGTAAAACCCAATGATCAAAGAAAGTAAAAGCGGCATGCAATGCAGAGGGTACCATACAAGCCGATGGTCAAAGGAAGTGAAAGCAGCATGCAATGCAGCGGGTGCTCAAAGAAAGTGAAATCAGCAAGCAATGCGGAGGGGAATTTCTGTTCCAATGCGGGTTTTGTAAAACAACGGAGGGAAAAGCCAGTGCTGAATCGCCCAGTGTTGAGAACATGTGGAGTGAATGCTAGATGCAGAATCAACCTAGACAGAAGTGATTTCTACATGCAGGAAGAGGAAGAAGAGGAGATTGGATTTATATCCCACCCTTCACTCACTTGGAGTCTCAGAGCGGCTTTCAAACTCCTTTCCGTTCCCCTCCCCACAACAGACACCCTGGGAGGTAAGTGGGGCTGAGAGAGCTCTGAGACAACTGTCCTTGAGGGAACAGCTGGTACAGAGCGATGGCTTGCCCAAGGTCATCCAGCCAGGTGCAAGTGGAGGAGTGGGGAATCAAACCGAGTTCTCCCAGATTAGAGTCTGCGCACTTAACCACAACACCAAACTGCAAAAATGCTGTTTGCACCCTTTCCTCTGAATAAATAAGCTGCCTGTGTGGTAGGTTTGCCAACTCTGGGTTGGGAAATTTCTGGAGATTTGGAGTTAAGAGCCTGTGGAGGCAGGGAATTTGGGGAGCAGCCTGAGCGCCAGCCTCCAGGGGGTAGAATGCTGAGACAAACCATAATCAATTAAAGAAAATACTTATATATTTATAGCCTATCCGAGTCACCTTTTATACCTACAAGCAGAGAACCTTTCTGTCATGAGAGAGCAGGCAGCTCAGGCTCCGCGCATTCAACAGGATTTTGCAGTTCCAACAGTAAACCAGATTTGAAGTTTTCGAAACGTGAGGCTTACCTGGGGCACGCATCACACGGGGGATGTTCGCACTGAGATCCATCTACATGAATATTGTCTGCATGCAACGGCTCTGTGTCGAGTTTTTCGGAAGCCCGTTTCAGCGTGATATCATAGCAGACGCGCTGCCTGTAATTATTTGCTTTCGGAACTCATGGTTTATGCTTACTGTACAAATCACTTCGCGCCTGCGAGCACAAGAAAAATAGCACCTGTATAAATTATTGTGTGCCTGCGAGCACAGGGAAAACAGCATCTTGTTGCTTTAAGCGCGCACGATTTTGGGCGTCTGAGCCGTTACGGCCCGAGTTTGGATGTTACATTTACATATGTTTATAGATGTCAAAGGTGACACCGATAAGCCGTGTTCCCTCTGAGTGAGTGCGAGCTAGATCACAGTTTTTTAGCCTCTAGCTCACCCATTCCCAGGGATGGGTGTAGTCGAGGCTGGGGGACCCCAGGGTTTCTCCCTAGCTGCCTTTCTTCAGATCTCCTCAGGTGAATCTCGGCTTGCAAGGACAGCCAGAATCCGGAAAGGGAACCTTGGCAGGAACTTCAGACCAGCGACGGCTGCCAAAGGCTTCTGTATCCAAGCGCAACAGGGGAACTCCGTCTCCTCCCCGTCTGCAGAGGCTGGCTCGAAGGCAAGACTCAGCCTGCGATTCCCCCACCCCCGTCTGCACCAATGCGCCAGCCAAGGCCAGAGGAGCGTCGTAACCACTTGTTCATGCTGCCCTCAAGCACCCATGCGCGGCTCCGACGGTTTGGATGTTTACTTCGAGGCCAGGCAGCCTGCTCCCGCAGCCATGTTTCAGACCTGCTTCTAGCCTTTCCCAGCCTGACACTGTTCCTTTGGTGTGCAGCCCCCACAACCACCTTGGGGAGGGGCTGTGGCTCACTTGGCAAAGCACCTGCTCGGCATGCAGGAGGTCCCCAGTTCGATCCCTGGCATCTCCAGTTAAAAGGACCAGGCAGGAGGGGATGGGAAAGCCCTCCGTCTGAGACCCTGGAGAGCCATGAAGGGGGACCGTAGGTCAGTGGAAGAGCTTCTGTTTGGCATGTAGAAGATCCCAGGTTCGATCCCTGGCACCTCCAGTTAAAAGGACCGGGCAGGAGGCGATGTGAAAGATCTCAGCCTGAGAAACTGGAATGCTGCTGCTGGTCCAAGGAGACAATGCCAATTTTGATGGACCAAGTCGCTCATTTGCCAGACTCCTGCCTCTGCAAGCCCCTCACCCTCCCCAGGGCTACCTGCACCTTCTCCGTGTCTGTGGGACTGCTTCCTCCTGAACTTTCCGGCCTCTCTCTCTCTCTCTCTCTACTTTCTCACACAGCTTTGCCTGGTTTCTCCCCTTCTTTCTGTCTCTCTCTCTCTCACATACACACACACACAGAGTATGTAAGTTGATCCTTCACTTCAGCTAACAAAGGTTGGCTTGCCTTGAACATTCCGAGACTGACAAAACAGTTCTCAACAGCAGGGCGGGGAAAATGTTTGTGAACATTCCATGGCTGCCACAAATGCTCTCAGCGCGTTACAGTATAAGTTCGAGATAGGACTGAGATGTGTCCACACAATGGGGGGGGGGGGGGGGTTACAACATCAAGCATCCCTGTGACCAGCGCACAAGCGCTATGGTGCTTACACTTGAACGTTCACGAAAGAGGGTGGCCAGAATGCTTGCTGAGGTCCAGAGGTGGGCCGGTAATCAGTTTCCCAAGGCCTGGCTGGTTCTCGCCGTACAGAAAAGGGAAGAGTCCGTCTCTGGAGGCCTTCGTCTCCAACCTCCTCTTCTCTCCACTGAAGCTTCCTTCCTGGAAACGCTAAACATCCCCCCCGGCCTCCGACGCCAAAAATTAATTTCCCTTTGAAGGTGAGGCGAATCAAACGGCTCTTCTGAGCTTTCAAAGGCTGTGGATGTTACGTCCCAGATGAGGTTCTATTTTTAAAACTCGGTGACAGAGGGCCGGGGAGGGGGAACAGGGAGAGCAGCTGGCCGGGAAACTGATCAAGAAGGGGAAAAGAAGACGCTAGGAGTCCGCAAGGAGGTTACAATCTCTTTAATTGCTCATGTACAGTGTAACCCAGGGGGAGGGAAGGAGCAGCAGGTAACAGGCAGTGTGGGAGGCAGGGGAGACTGGGGGGGGAGGGCAGGGAGGGCGACAGAGGGACGCTGACTGGCGAGGGTGGCCAATGGAGCAGGAAAGGAGGAAAGGTTTTGCTCCTGCGTTCTTCTGTGGCTGCTTGAAAAACCAGTAAGGGAAAGAAGCTTTTCCGCAGAGCTCACCCCCACTGATGTCCACCAGTAAAGGTGCAAGAGCAGATCCTTAAAAAAGAATTGGCAATCCCGGGGAAAACAGGGGGAGCAGGAAGGGAGAGTAGGGGTAAAGTTGTCTTTGGCCACGGAAATGCGTGGAAGAAGGAGGGGAAAAACATGAGTACGGAAGAGGGATGGGGCGCGAAAAGAAAGGGGGAAGCATTTCCCAGCTGCCTTGTGAACAGAGGCCGTTAGAGCCCCCCCCCCCCCCCGTGTGTGTCTTTCACACCCAGTCGATCGCCCGTCTTGCCCTCCTTGCTGTCCCCCCGACTGCCCCCCATTAAATATACAACACGCTGTTTAAAAAGCCCCCCACCAAAAAAAAAAAAGCCAGTGTCTTGACCAAGAGAGTGCAAGAGAAGAAGAAAGAAGCGGCTTGAGAGAGGCAGCTGCCCCAGAGACCGAGGGACGGCAGACAATAAAACAACCCCCCCAGACCAGTGCATCCCGTACAGACGTATAAAAACAAATGTATTTCGAGGAAGGGAATCCAAAGTATTGGCGGGGAGAGACACCAGCCTTGCAGAAAGGCAAATTGAGAACGGCTGGAAGCAGCCGGGGAGCTGCCGGGCTTAGCAATGGGAACAGACTTGCCCCTTTCCCCAGCCAGAAGGGAGCGGGGATTGTGGGGGTGCATGGAGGTTTCCCCGCGGAAGTGGGGTTTTGGAGCTGCCGGTCCTGAATTTGTAGAAAGAGGTGTCTCAGGTTCGAGGAGGTCCCGGAAGCGCCACCCGCAAAACCAACGAAGGATGCCAAAGCCTGGGTGTCATGCCAAAGTGCTACGGGCACACTCTGCACATGGACCAGAGGTATGACCTGTGCACCAGCCTGCCACATATGGAGAAACCCCCCCCCCCCCCCCCACAAATTGCTCTGCTTGGAGTATCAGAATGCAGCAATCAGTGACTCAGACTGGGGCAGGTTATGGCAAGTGAGCGTGCTCCGTGGTACCCTGAAGGAGAGAACGCGTGCTTTCGAGTTGCTGACTGGCCAGGAACAAAACAAGCGACAACCAAGACACAACACACACACACCCGGCTAGTGCCTTTCGTTTCGATGTGCAAGCATCAGCGGGCGAAGCGTCTCACTGCAGAGCTGTGACACAGGACCCTTTCCTACCTGGTCACGCATCTGGAAGAGATGCCCACATCTGCGTCTGGTGCGTGCGGGTAAGAGGCGCGGTGGACGGAAGCGGGCCTGTGGCTGCTCAGTTCTAGCACTTGCTTGCAAGCAAGTTGTGCGTGGAAGGAAAAACGCTTCTCTGCCCAAGCCTGAAACAAAACTTGGCCTGGTCGCCTATGGTGAGCCACCAGGCAGGGACGCTTTAGAAGAGCCGGTGCCTTATAGAGCACGAATGACAAAACAGGGGAGACAAATTGTTTTGTGAGCCGGTAACTTGGGGAGGGGGAAGTTTTTGCAAAGCTCGCAGGTTTGTGCGTGCGGTTGACGTAAGTACACGGGTGAGCTGTTCATGTCCACAGGTTGGTGTGGGGCCTGCATGGGCTGACAGTCTTTCGAAATGGGGGGGCAACCCAGACATTCTAAGGAGGAAGTCGTAGCGATGGCCGCACAAGCCCCCCACCCCACCCCGCACTTCCCCCCCCCCCCAACGAGAAGTCCAACTTGCAAGGATGCCCTCTCCCCTCTTCGAACAAGGGGCCTTGGGAGGAACCGCCGTCACCCTCAGCACAGTCCAATCGGAGCATTCTCTTCTTCCGTGATGTGGTGCAGAGCGGGCAGCAGAAAGGGACAAGCCCCCCAGTCCAGGATCCCTCAGCACTACAGGGACGGCAGAAGCAGGAAAGGGGGGAAAGACAAAATTCACCATCCTGCTTTGTGCATTTTGTTTACTAAACCAAAGCCCAAATGGATATGCCAAATCGGATCATGGTTCACTTAAGGCGCTAGAGAAAATCCCCTCCCCAAAAAACTATTTCTTCCCCAGAAAACTCGTGGGATGAGCTCCTGGAAGACACCAGGGCCCTGCGGGACCTTTCACAATTCCGCAGGGCCTGCAAGACGGAGCTCTTCCACCGGGCTTTTAGTTGAGGCAGCGGCCGCCCCCCTCCTTGGGTCGGCCCCCATTATTAGCCTGGGTCTGAGATCCTAAATTTTATAGAACTCTGGAAGATTTAATTTCGAGTACCGTCAACCACTGAGGTATCTGGCTTTTTGCGAGAGTTGGAATGCATATATCATGCTGGGTTTTAACATGGTTTTGATTGCATCGTATTTTGTACTGTTGGAACCCGCCCTGGGCCTGTTACGCGGAGGGCGGGATAGAAATCCAAATAAATAAAATAAATATTTCTGTCTATAATAAGCTGAGGTTTTTAATAACGGCCCTTTACCAGGCTTCTTTCTTATCCTTGGGGTTCTTGATTCCCATTATTGGGTGAAGTTTGTTTTCCCCCTCCCCGTGTCTTACTCACTTCCCACTCGCGACAGGGAAAATCAAATTCTGCAGGGCTCCATCCAGAGAGGGGCTGGGCAGAATCCAGCAGACTCGAGCTGCTTTACGTTGGTGCTGAGAGCCCTTCCTGGTGACCCTTCCTCACCTCGTTCGTCCCGCCTCCGCCGCCCCCGCCCGGGCTCAGCAGCCCCGTCTGCTCGTTCCGCTTGTCCGTCTTCATCTCCACCACGGTGTCGTCGGGGTTCCCTTCCTTGGGGGTCCTGGCAGGGGAGCGAAACGGACATCTGAGCGTGACGTTCCAGGGACAGGTGGCCGAGTGACCCAGCGGCATAAGGTTACTTGCTGGGAGTGCTTTGATCCTCCTTCACCACCCCCACCCCTGCCCAAGATCCTTCATCCCATCTGGACTTGGCAGTCGGAGGTGCAGGGGCTTGGTGCTAAAAATTGAAAATCTCTGCTCCGAGGCTGGTGCTGTATTTGCATATGCCTGGGCATCAAATGAGGGGGATTTTGCATAAGCCTCAGGTGGGCAAACAAATTTTAAACAGAAAACACCGTTTGGACTGACCATGGGTGTGACATTAGCTCATCAAAAAACCCCATGTGAGCAAAGGGCTCTTTAGCCCCCCTCCTCTCTTGTGTTAGCAATGGACTCTTTAATCTGCTCCTCTCCCATGTGAGCAAAGGGCTCTTTAACCTGCCCTTTGTTGTAAACTGTCCTGAGCTTTGCACTGCAGGGGAGGGCGGGCTAGAAATCAAACAAAATCAAAATATAAACCCACTCCTTGCCTGTGTGAGCAAAGGGCTCCTTAAATCCTTCCTCTCCTGTGTGAGCAAAGGGCTCTTCAACCCCTCCTCTCCTGTGTGAGCAAAGAGCTCTTTAAACCCCACTTCTTCGGTGTGAAAGGGCTCTTTAACCCCTTCCCCTCCTGTGTGAGTAAAGGGCTCCTTAAATCCTTCCTCTCCTGTGTGAGCAAAGGGCTCTTCATCTCCGCCTCTCCTGTGTGAAGGGGCCCTTTAACCCCCCCTTCTCCTGAGTAAGCAAATGGCTTTTTTAACAGAAGCTCTGCCTATCATACACTCCACCTGCTCTTTCACCTGCAATAGACAAGACATGAACGACGGGCCACAATGCAAAACCTTTGCCAGAGCCTCCATCAGCAGGCCATGAGAGAGCCCTTTGCCTTTTATGCCACTTTGTAGAGGAGAGAGCAATTATTTGCATAACGGGATGAAACCCACGTCGGACGCCCTTGTGGGCCAGAAGGATCGTGTCAGCTGCCAGTTGCCCAACTCCCAGTGAAACCACGGACTTAAGCACTGAGTGTGTGACAGCCAGCCAAGAGGCTCTCTTCCTTCTCCACTCCCGACAAATTCCAAGGAGAAACAGGCAGTTGCGGGCGGGGGGAGGGACGGGAGACAAGTCTGGGCAGCTGCAGAAGTGGGGCAAAGGAGAGAGACCTTCGGGCATGTTTCTGGCCGGAGCCCACTCACAAAGATCTTTTTTCACCCCCGCTGCAGGGCAGCCGGCCCCGGCGCTGCATGAAGTAGAAGAAGCCCACGATGAGAAGGAGCAGGAGGACACAGACGCACACCGCGATGACGGCCACCATGCTTCCGCCCTGGCTCTCGCCCCCATCCACTGGTGGGGACAGAAAACAGAAAAGAAGTTAGGGACGCTTGTGTGAAAATCCCCCACCAAAAAAAATCCCATACAAGCACAGAAACTGGGAGACCCATAGAGAACTTTGCCAGCGGTGCCTCCCCAGAGAAGGACATCCGGCTGTGAAGACTCACAGCCATGACTCCATGAAGCTGCCTTCTACTGAATCAGACCTTCAGTCCATCAAGGTAGGGTTGCCAGATCACTTACCTCTGCCAGGGAGCTTTGGGGGGTGTTCCAGGAGGTGGGGGGACATCATGCAACATCCCTGACATGATGACGGCACCCGGAAGTGATGTCATCGCGTGGGGACACTCTGGTATTTGGGTGAAACTCTGTGGTTTTCACTCCCAAAACCATAGAGTTTGCCCAAATACCAGAGCTTTCCGCCTCCACGTGGTGTTTCCAGCAAAATGACATCGCTCCAGGGTGACATCACCGTGTCGGGGGCGGTACTTCTGGTTTTACCAGAAACTTCTGGTTTTACCAGAAGTGGCCCAAAAACGTCATTTGGGGGCGAGATTTCCCCCTGCCGGGGAAGCCCGCTCCAAATTGTGGGATCCCCCTTCCAGACCAGGGAGCTGGGATCCCTACATCAAGGTCTAATTAGACTGGCAGCAGCTCTCCAGGGTCTCAGGCAAAGAGGGCTTTCATATCACCTCCTGCCCGGTCCTTTCTGGACTGGAGATGCCAGGGACTGAACCTGAGACCTTCCGCATGCCAAGCAGATGCTCTACCTCTGAGCCACGGCCCCTCCCCAAGGACACCAGCAGAGACCCTCTTGATGAAATGGCAGACCTCACATACGGCTGTCCCATGATGCTGCAAAGGGAACTGATCCTGCCCCTCAAAACGGTGCGGCTACCAAGAGACTGGCTTGACTAAGGGTATATCTATGCTCAGCACTTTGACTGATTTATCTATCAGTCCTCCTTCCCAGGGAATCCTGGGAACTATAGTTCTAACTCTTCAGTAGCCTCAAACTACTATTCCCAGGATGCTTCAGAGGACAGTTAAAGTGGGATGAAACTGATAAACCCAGATTCAGGGAACCGATTACCCCAAGAAGTATTCATGCAGATATCCATTCGTCAGCAGACACTCCGCTACACATCCTCTTTTTGAGGAGATGGCAATATGAATTCTCCGTAAATATATAAACGATGAACAGCAGCAATCAATACTATTAGGAAACAAGCACTGCACTCAAACGCAAACAAAACAGGTGGAATTCTCCTCCACAGATGCAACAATTGACGGATATCTGTAGGCCTGGAATATTTTTCTCCCCCTCAAGGGAAAAGAGTCTGAAACTAACGTAATATTTATTTGGACTCGATTCTCCCATGGAACATGAGGTGGCCGTATCGTGAATCAGATCATCACTCCAACAAAGTCAGGATTGCCCACTCAGGCCGGCAGCAGCTCTCTAAGGTCTCACGCAGAGGTCTTTCCCATCACCTGGTCCTTTTATCTGGACCTGGTACGGGACCTTCTGTGTGCCAAGAACCGGCTCTGCTACTGAGCCACGGCCCTTCCCCCTCAAGACTCCAAAACGACATGCAGTGAACCTTCCCTGAACTTCAACCGATGCAAAAGAATCCAGCAGCGAAGCCGCTGGGAAATTAAAAATATCCCTTTCCTCTTTTCATAGAGCTCCTTTGCATATTTCTCTCGAGTTTTCCATTTTGCCTCGGTGGAGAGGGGAGAAAGTTGAGGGTGGAAATAGACCAGGGGTGGCCAAACTTGCTTAACGAAAGAGCCACATAGAATAAACGTCAGATGTTTGAGAGCCGCAAGACATGAACAAATATTACATGTTTTTACTGGGAAATCTGCAGATTTGCTTTTCGTTAACATTAAATGAGACTGCCGAAAATAATGACAAAAGTGGTAAAAGCAGATATCGATAACGATATTTATTTGTCCAGTGATATTTGTTTGCTAATGATCTTTAGCTTCCCCAGCCGCCCTGCTGGGAGCCGCACAATATGTGTGAAAGAGCCGCATGCAGCTCCTGAGCCATAGTTTGGCCACCCCTGAAATAGACCAAATGCAAGAACTTTCTTTTCCCTTCCCAGCCAGTCCTCCACAGAACAGTTCCAGGGGGATGTGATGGGGAAAACCTCCCTATACCCCTCCCCACCTGCCGGCACCTACCTGTCTGTAGTACGGGGTTCCCTGGGAGGCATGTGGGAGAGCGGAAAAAGCAGTTAACAGCCAACCTCCCCCAATGGCTTGCCAGTACAAGCTCCCCCTCCCCACAGTCAGCCTTGTCCTCACACCACGCTAAGAAAGTCCTCAATCTGGGGGGAAGAAGAGTCGGAAGAACTTACCCGGCACTGCTGTAGCAGATACTGTTGGGGGCGCTACAGGAAAAGACAGGTCCATTAGCAAACATTTGCGGGGAACGCCTCGCTTCTTTCGGCCAACATTCCACACACACACCCCTTCCCCAAATCCTTCTTCCCTCATCCCTCCCCCGTCCTGGCGAGAAAACGTGCCAGAGCTTGTGCGTGCTCCACAGGGCTGGGAAGGCACTGCCTACGTGCACAGCAAGTCTGTTTTCGACAAAGAATTTAGAGATTCGGTTAAAAGATATTCGTCAAATTTGGGGGGCAGACCAGGGTATGGATTGCTCCCTCTAAGCTGTGGAGTCTTGTGAGCAAAAATTCTACTTGGTGAGCTCCTGGCATTCAAGTCGTGAGTGAGTGATTTGGCTGCTGCATAAATTAGTGTGCTCTGGAGCCACATCCTTCCTGAGCGAAGACAAAACTGTGTGAGCCAAAGGCTCAGAAACGGTGAGCTAGCTCACACTAACTCAGCTTAGAGGGAACACTGGCATGTCCCTGAGGAAGCTCCAGGCGAATCAGGGTTTTTTTTATACTATGGGAATAAAATCGGCTTCCTGCTGCGCCATGGGTTTTTTTTTCTTCATAGCTCTGTTTGTAACCGAGTTAAGGAGTATTTGCACAGTCATCAATAATACAAGGACTGGCTTTTTAACAGTAGTGAAAGCGTTTTGTATGTCTTTGCAGTCCCCGGGCCCTCAAAAGGTAAAGGATGGATCAAATGCATGGGAGAGAGATTTCCCTTTGCTGCCGGTGAAAGAGTATTATTGATCTTACTAGGAAGCTGGGCTGCGGGGAGGAGGAGGAGGAGACTGAATTTAGATCTTACCCTTCACTACCTGAAGGAGTCTCGGAGCTCCTTACAATCTCTTCCTTCCCTTCCCCTCCCCACAACAGACACACTGTGAAGCAGGTGGGGCTGAGAGAGCTCTGACAGCAACTGCCCTTGAGAGAACAGCTCCGAAAGAATTTGTAACTGACCCAAGGTCACGCCAGCAGCTGCATGTGGAGGAGTGGGGAATCAAATCCGGTTCTCCCAGGTTAGAGTCTGCACTCTTAACCACTATGCCAAACTGGAAGGATGGGGGCAGAGAAGAAGGATGGGGCAGAGTAGGATTTGTGCTTTAGGGGTCAGGCCTTAAAATGCTTCTTCCTGGGCCCTGCAGAAGCACAATCACATGACCTTTAAGGACGCTTGCTCACAAGCAAGCCCCACCAGAGTGCAATGGCATTTACTCCCATGTCAAGCATGCACAAGAACGAGGCATAAATGATCTGGTATAAAATAAACACAAGGATCACCACTGATTATTTAAAACGCTTGCTGTGGAATTCAGCCCCTTTTGGTACAGAGTTACGATTGAGCACAAGAATCGCACAGCCGTGAGCAAACCCAGGAGGCTATTGAGTCCAACCTCCCAGACAAGGGAGAGACAAGGCGGTGCCTTCCATAAATATGTGGTATAACAAGATATGGAATGTCTATATAATGGGGGGGGGGGAATCACTGATCAAATAACGCAAAGTAATATGGATATGGATATATACTCCAAATCTGTAGTAAAGCGGTTTCCTGTATTAAGATATTTGTCTTCTCACAATGTGGTTCCTAAAAAATTGGTTCGTATGAACTTGCTTAATATCTGACATTAAAAAGGTTGTGTGCTACGTTTGGTAGCTGTTTGTTATGGCCCACTTCTCTAACGCAGAACAGTAGAAAAGTATTTTTGCATGAAGTTCTATGCATCTTATATGTTCAATAACTTACTTATCACAAGGTTGTGCGATATTGCTGTGTTCTTGTTTTGTACATATGTTGTAATAAACTCAATAAAAAAATGTTAAAGGACATTTTCAAGAAGAGGAGGAGGAGATTGGATTTATACCCCGCCCTTCACTTGGAGTCTCAGAGCGGCTTACAAACTCCTTTCCCTTCCCTTCCCCATAACAGACACCCTGGGAGGTAGATGGGGCTGAGAGAGCTCTTTTGAGGACTGCTCTTTCAAGAACAGCTCTGAAAGAACTATGGCTTGCCCAAGGTCATCCAGCAGCTGCATGTGGAGGAATGGGGAATCAAACCTGGTTCTCCCAAATTAGAGTCCACACACTTAACCACTACACCAAACTGGCTAAACTGCTGCGAATGTAGCCTAGACTGCTAATATACTGGGCTGGACAGGGATGCTCCAAGGGTGGTCAGCTCTGAGTTGGGAAATAACTGGAGATGGGGGGGAGTGGAGACTGAGGAGGGCAAGATTTAGGGAGGGGAGGGACTTCAATGGGGTAGAATGCCACGGACTTCACCTTTCAAAATGGCCCTTTTACCTAGGTGAACTGATCTCTGTTGCCTGGAGATCAGTTGTAATAGCAGATCTCCAATCATCACCTGGAGGTTGGCAACCCTAGATGGTAGGTGCCTGCTTCCTTCCCCCCCCCCCATGATTGGGGTGCCAGCCCAGTAGATACCTGCTCCCCTTCCCCAATTGTGCATGCCCAATAACCTTCCATCCGCACCCAGCCAGCGTGGAAAAAGGTGAGATTCAAGGGCAGCGTCTCATCCGTCCCAGAGATCACCCACTATTTAATTCAGCTAAATTCAGGCCATTATCCCTGTGCCATGAACAACTGGCATGCGCCCAGCGCCCGCATTCCGTGCTCGTGTCCACGAGGGTGAAACATTGCAACCCCTCGCTCCTCTCTCGGGGCCACTCACCGGCCTCCAACCGGAACGTCCACTCGTCCGAGCCGTGCTGGTTTTCCACCACGCACTTAACCCCGCTCTCGGCCAGCTCCGGCGTCACCTCCACTGAGAGTCTGCTGCTCACTCGGAAGCTAGAGCTATTTGTGGAAGTCTTGGAGAAGCAGGGGGGAAAAGGGAAATGAGATTGGTTTGGGAGATGGTGCTCATCTCCGCCTCTGTGTGGAACACATAAGAAAAGCCCTGCTGGATCAGACCAGGGGTCCATCTAGTCCAGCATCCTGCCTCACACAGTGGCCAACCAGTTCCTCTGGAGGGCCAGCAACAGGGCAGAGAGGCCGAGGCCTTCCCTGATAAGAACATCAGAAGAGTCCTCCTGGATCAGACCAGGAGTCCATCTAGTCCAGCATCCCTGCCTCACACAGTGGCCAACCAGTTCCTCTGGAGGGCCAACAACAGGGCAGAGAGGCCGAGGCCTTCCCTGATAAGAACATCAGTAGAGCCCTGCTGGATCAGACCAGTGAGGGTCCATCTAGTCCAGGATCCTATCTCACACACTGGCCAACCAGTTCCTCTGGAGGGCCAACAACAGGGCAGACAGGCTGGATTAAAAAGAAGGTCGAATTCGATTTTTGTGCAAAGTGTGGAGGGACCAGGATTAAAAAGAAAGCCGAATTCGATGTTTGTGTGGAATTGCTTGGAAGACCCAGTGGTGATCATAGATTAAAAGGAGAGTGTGGAAAGAGCCAAAGTCTCTCGCCTTGAAAACCCCACAGGGTCGCCAGAAGTCCGCAGGGACCTGATGATCCTTTCCGTTACCGCCAGACTTTCAAAACAATGGTCTCTGCTGCTGTGTGTAGCCCTGGAGAAACTGAGTCACCCCTGGGTAACTGACTCTTTTTAAAAAACCTGTAGTGTTGCTTGGCCCTCTGGGAAAGCTTCCGCTGCCGTTTGTAACGAAAAAAACCGGCAAAAGAAGCAGCCCAAGATGGCACGGAAGGGCATGGAGAGGCAGGCCTTTCAGTTAACGATCTCCCCCGTAGGCCTTCCCAACCAGCCTCGAGCTCCACATTCAGATGCACTGAACCTCTGAATCCATACAGATATTTATTAGGGTGTACACATAAATAAAACATCATGAGGTTAAAAGAAGCAGTCTAAATTTCAGACTCTAAAAGCTTATTGCATGCACAAAGGATTTTGTACATATACATACGTGACCAGGTGTTGCTTTCCTGAATGCTATGCAGTTGCTAAAAATTTGTACAATGAGCCTAAGCAATAGCTGCACAAATTTTCCAAATTATTCTGGTACCAAAGGTCCCATTCGCCAGGATGTGCATCACTTCCATCAAGAGGAATAGTCAAGTAATTCTGGATGTGAGTCATTGTGAAATAAGGAGTACTGACCGCTGAGGAAGGCCCACAGGGGCCGAAACGCGTATGGTCCTTAGGTCAAAAGTTTTACCCATCAATTGGATATGTATAACAATCAGTTCCGTATGCAATAAGCTTTTAGAGTCTGAAATTTAGACTGTTTCTTTTAACATCATTCTGTTTTATTTATGTGTACACCCTAATAAATATTGGTATTTTTAATATTAATTTCCTTGTGACCTTGACCCTCTTAGATCGCAGCCGCTGAATCCCGGAGCCAGAAGGCAGTACCAGGGGAAGTTCTCTTACCCTCCTCACCGACTGCCCCATACTCACCTCTCCAGGTACGCTCCAGGTGATCCCTGGTTCTGGGTAGCCCAAAGCGGAGCAAGTTAACGACACCTTCTGGTTGGTGCTGTAGTAATAGCTCGGCGACAAAGGACGCTCCACTTCCGGCTTCCCTGTTCGGGAGGACAAAGCAGGACTGATTGGATTTGTTCAGTTTACAAACCACCCTCCCCCAAACGGAGACTGCAACCAGAACCTTGGGTGTTCTGCGCTGAGAACGGACACTGGGGGGGGTGGCAGAAGACCTGCTTTGTGTGCAGAAGGTTGTGGGTTCAATCCCCTGGAGACCGAACCGTACGAGGAAAGGCTGAGGGAGTTGGGAAGGTTCAGGCTGGAGAAGAGGAGGTTGAGGGGGGACAGGGTGGCTCACTTGAAGTATTTGAAGGGCTGTCCCTTAGAGGAGGAGGGCCGGGAGCTGTTCCTGTTGGCAGCAGAGGAGCGGACTCACAATCACGGGTCTAAATTAAGGGCGGGAAGGGACTGGCTGGATATTATGACTCTTTTTTAACAGTTAAGAGCAGGGGTAATTTCGTAAAAAAAGAGGTGCAGGAGCTCATTAGCATAACCTATTTGCATATGCCACACCCCCTAACATACCGGAAGTGTGTCAGAAGGCAACACCCACCCCTCAGGCTCCACTCCACAGGTGAGTGAAACTGACCTGCTTTTCCTCCATTCCCTTCCCCAGCCAATATTTTGTGCAATAAAAATAAGCATAAAGAACACACCCTCATTCTCTTCCTGCTCCCTTGAAACCACCAGGTTTCAAGTAGACTTGAGATACCCAGGACATGTGCACCACCCATCCCTTTCCCTTCCCCTCCCCACAACAAGACACCCTGTGAGGTAGGTGGGGCTGAGAGAGGTCTTTGGAGAACTGCTCATGAGAGAACAGCTCTGAGAGAACTTGTGACTGGCCCAAGGTCACACCAGCAGCTGCATGTGGAGGAGTGGGGAATCAAACCCGGTTCTCCCAGATTAGAGTCCAACTCCTGACCACGACACCAAACTGATGGGGTGGAAGCTGCGGAAGGGTTGGTGAAATTTCTCCAGTACTTATGTGCCGTGTGCCCAGATAAAAAATGGTATACTTAGAAAATTTAGATGCCACCTTGAGCAAGTCTCTGGAAAAGCAGCACACAGTCATAAAAGGAACAATGATAAAACTATCAATATTAAAACAAAACATTAAAAACAATAAAGACCCTAGCAGGGCTTTCCCCGGGGCGCTGCGCCTCTGCAGTGCTCGGGGAAGCCGATGAGGGGGCGGGGCTTGGTCATGTGCCCGCCCCCTGGGCTCCTCACTCCCGGAGCTGCGCTCCTGTGCGCTCCCGCTCCAACGGACCCCTGGTTAAGAGTAGTTCAGCTGTGGAATCGGCTGCCTAGGGAAGGGGTGAGCTCCCCCTCACTGGCAGTCTTCATCGAGCGGCTGGACAAAAACTTGTCAGGGATGCTGAGGAGGAGAAGAGCCAGGCCCACTCCCTGGTTGGTGGGACCAGGTAATTGGCAGAACAGAAGGTGGGCATTGGGTGAAGAGAAGCCCCCTCCTCTTGTTCTGTTCTGAAGCTCTAACCTGGGACGCTGGCCCAACTGAAGCAGTCCTGGAGGGTGAGACAGCCCTGGACTCAGAGCCATCCCCAGCGGAATCTGACAGCAGTTTGCAAATCAATGCGGGATTTACGAATAAGGCCACAAGAGAAGCCATGTTGGATCAGGCCAGTGGCCCATTCAGTCCAACAATCTGTGTCACACAGTGGCCAAAACCCCAGATGCCATCAGGAGGTCCACAAGTGGGGCCAGAACTCCAGAAGCCCCCCCACTGTGGCCCCCCCAAGCACCAAGAAGACAGAGCATCACTGCCCCAGACAGAGTTTTCCATCTATACCTTGTGGCTAATAACCACTGATGGACCTCTGCTCCATGTATTTCCCCAATCGCCTCTTGAAGCTGTTTATGCGCTTGTAGCTGCCACCACTTTCTGCGGCAGTGAATTCCATGAGCAAATTACTCAGATCTCCCAAAATAAAAGACTGCTCCCGCAAGGCTTGCCACACTGCTTACTTGAACCTCGAATGGCCTCAACAGGAATCGTGTCAGTCGTGAGACGAACAGAAGTGAACAGAGCCATTTATTGGTATGGGAAGAAGCCCTTCCCCTCCCGCATCCGTACCTTCTACAATGACCCGGACCGACTGATCCTTGCGCAGTCCAGGGATACTGGGCACGGATGCCTCACAGGTGTATATGCCGGTCCTATGGTAGGTGAGTGAACTCAGGGTCAACGTATTACCATTTACCAACTGCTGTTTTCCCTGTAAGAGGAAGAAAAGGGACCTGTGGTCTTTGGGGGGCTTTCTCAAAATTGCTGTAACCTGCAGCATCATAATGTGGCTTGCTCTGTCTGTCTGTCTGTCTATCTATTCTTCATCCATCCATCCTCTACATCATCCATCTATCTATCTATCTATCTATCTATCTATCTATCTATCTATCTATCTATCTATCTATCTATCTATCTATCTATCTATCTATCTATCTATCTCCCTATAATTTATCCTTCATCTATCTACATCTATCCATCCATCTATCATCCTATAACCTATCCTTCATCTACCTGTCTATCCTTCATCCATCCATCCTCTATATCTATCTATCTATCTATCTATCTATCTATCTATCTATCTATCTATCTATCTATCTATCTCCCTATAATTTATCCTTCATCTATCATCCTATAACCTATCCTTCATCTACCTGTCTATCCTTCATCCATCCATCCTCTATATCATCTATCTATCTATCTATCTATCTATCTATCTATCTATCTATCTATCTATCTATCTATCTATCTATCTTGTTCTATTCTATTCTATTCTATTCTATTCTATTCTATTCTATCTACCACCTGCCCAAAACAGACAGAACCTCCAAGAAGGGTGATGGGGGAACCTCGCCACCCCTCTGACATTTCTTAACTACACTAGCTCAGATAGCCAAAGCTGAGAAGGGAGAGAAGAAGAGACTGGATTTATACCTCGGAGTCTCAGAGCGGCTTACAATCTCCTTTTCCTTCCCCATCCCATGACAGACACCCTGTGAGGTAGGTGGGGCTGAGAGAGTTCTGAGAGAACAGCTCTGAGAGGACTGACCCAAGGTCACTCCAGCAGCCGCATGTGGAGGCGTGGGGAATCAAACCCGGTTCTCCCAGATTAGAGTCCGCGCTCCTGACCTCCACACCAGACTGACAGAAAAGCCAGTTCACAAACCCAACAGACACTCCCCCCCACCCAACAAACAAAATACAAAATCAACGAGCGCAACCGAGACAAAGTTTCATCCCTGCCATTTTCATTCTGAAAGACTGAAGCACCTGTTTAGCTCTCGTGTGTGCTGCCTTTGGGCAGGAACCGTCTTGAATGCACGCAAGGCTGTCTTATCTTGAATCAGATAATCGGTCCGTCACAGTCAGTATTGTCTACTCAGACTGGCAACTGCTCTCCAGGGACTCAGACGGAGGTCTTTCCCATCCTCGCCTGCCTGATTCCTTTCAACTGGAGATGCCGGTGCTTGAACCTGGGACCTGCTGCCTGCCAAGCAGAGGCTCTGCCACTGAGCCACAGCCCCACTTCATGGCTCTCCAGGGTCTCAGGCAGAGGTCTTTCACATCCCCTCCTGCCTGATTCCTTTCAACTGGAGATGCCGGGGATTGAGCCTGGGACCTGCTGCCTGCCAAACAGACGCTCTGCCACTGAGCCACAGCCCCACTTCATGGCTCTCCAGGGTCTCAGGCAGAGGTCTTTCACATCCCCTCCTGCCTGATTCCTTTCAACTGGAGATGCCGGGGATCGAACCTGGGACCTTCTGCCTGCCAAGCAGAGGCTCTCCCACTGAGCCACAGCCCCACTTCATGGCTCTCCAGGGTCTCAGGTGGAGGTCTTTCACATCCCCTCCTGCCTGGTCCTTTTAACTGGAGATGCGGGGGATTGAACCTGGGACCTTCTGCGTGCCAGGCAGATGTTCTGCCACAGAACCTTTTTGTGAAGTACTGCTTTTTTATGCTTCCCAAGGTCTGGAATTCCCTTCCACTAGAACTGGGATAGCACCATCCCTAAAAGTGTTCTGGAGCAAGTCGAAGCCGTCATGAGAAAGAGGGGCAGCATCTCTTTGACCGTGAATTCTTCTGGGGCTTTTACAATAATGGCAGTTGGGTTTTTGTGATGGTTTTTGTTGTTTTACACTTAGATTTTGGATTTTTCCGCTGAATCGTTTCTTTAGAGAGGGCTGCTATTGCGAGTCTAATGGTTTAGGGTTTTGTTATCTGGGAATACGGAGCTGAGTACAGTTTTTGGTTTGCGGAGTTGCAAATTTAAGATACAGTGTATAGGGATGAGGCCGGAATGAGGCCGGCTACGTCACGGCAACAGACAGACAGAGAGCAAAGGACACAGATCATGATGTGCCAAGGATGCTTCCTGCGCTTTCACTTTGTAACAGAACAAGGACATTTGGTGAACCTCAGAGTGCTCCAAAAAACTCTGATATACGCATGCTTTTTGCCCCCTGAATGAAAAACAATCCAAGTTATTCTCTGCTCTTGCTTCCAAGGAGCCTGACTTTTAAAGTAGGAGACTCAGAAAAGCTCCTGCCTCCTGTTATCTCTGTATGAGTTACTGATCTGAACAGGCTTCCTGGTTGGAAAGGAGCAACAACTCATGCAGAGACCCAGCAGGCAGAATCCTCGGCCGGCAGGGACTGATTGGCTGCAGGGTCTATTTCTGGGGCCGAGGGGGATGTATTTTGACCTGTGGGCCACCACGTGCCAACAAGGAATAAAAGCAGAAGTGGACAGACAACCATGGGGACTACGATGTCCACACTCACCTTCCTCCACGAAAAAGTGGGCGTCTGGGAACCATTACAGCGACAGTCAAGTTCAATGTTTCCCCCCAGGGGTACTTTCACAGTCTTGTTAGGCTTCAGGACTAGCGTATCTAAATCTGGAGTGCGGGGAGGGTGGGAAGAGAAAGAAAGAAATGGACTGGCAATACTGGGGCCGAACCCCTAGCTTTCTCGCTTCGGGGAAGGCCACGTCAGCTTTTCCTCCCAGAAGTCCCTGGGGGAACTCACAGTTGACTTCGATGGTCACCTCCTTCTCCAGCTCCACCTCAGGGGGGCTGTCAAAATCGAGTACTTGGCACCGGTAGGTTCCGCTGTCCTCCTTGGTCACGTGCCGAAGACCCAGGAGTCCGTTAGGTTTGGACCCCAGATCTTCAAATTGGTCATGAGCCTGAATTGGTCGGGGCAGAAGAAGAGGAGGAGATTGGATTTAGACCCCGCCCTTCACTACCCAAAGGAGTCTCAGAGCGGCTTACAGTCACCTTTTCCTTCCCCTCCCCACAACAGACACCCTGAGAGGTAGGTGGGGCTGAGAGAGCTCTTTCGAGAACTGCTCTTGAGAGAACAGCTCTGAGAGAACTTGTGGCTGACCCAAGGTCGCACACATGCACATGGTGCCACCGCTGTTTCCATTACCACTTCCTCCAGATTAAACTGAGGAAAGCGCACCAACTCAACGCACCCAACCCCCTCCCCAAAGAAGGATTGGATAGGGCAAGAAGCAAATGAGCATTACCTTCATTTTGGTGAAGACGTACTCGGGCGGGGGGTTTCCATCCCCTTGGCAAAGCAGCTGCACATCATCCCCTTCCTTGATAACATCAGGAGAGTTCAAACGAAACTGCACGTTCTCGGTGTAGTCTGCGAGTGGGGGGGGGGGGGAATGAAGGGAGGATCATTATCTCGCCCGTGTGGGTGCTTTTCTGCATGAGAGCGAGGTGTGAAGGGGGTGGGAAGGGCACTCACAGTGCAGCGTGAGATGGAAGCTCTCCGACCTAATAATGTGCTTTTCTCCGTGGGGCATCCAGTAGGTGACCTGGCAGTGGAAGCGGGAGTCTTTGTCGGTCTTGTTCGGGCGCAGGTAGAGCGTACTGGAGACGGAGTGGAGCCCCGAAGCCTCCCTCACTGTCCGTGGCACCATGTACAAGACTGGGGAGAAGGAGAGACGCACTGGTGATAGGAAGGGGTGCAGGTGGGAAGCGGGAGGAGGAAGCGAAGCAGGAGGAGGAGGAGGAGGAGATACAAGAGGAGAAGACGCAACAGGAGGAGGAGGAGAACCAGGAGGAGGAGGAGAAGAAGAGGAGGAGGAGGAAAAGAAGCAGCAGCAGGAAGAGCTGAAGGAGGAGGAGAGGAGGAGCAGAGGCCAAAGCCTTCCTCTGAGAAGAACATCAGAAGAGCCCTGCTAGATCAGACCAGTGGTCCAAATCATCCAGCACCCTGTCTCACACAGTGGCCAACCAGCTCCTCTGGAGGGCCAACAACAAGGCACAGAGGCCGAGGCCTTCATAAGAACCTAAGAAGAGCCCTGCTGGATCAGGCCAGTGGTCCAAATCATCCAGCACCCTGTCTCACACAGTGGCCAACCAGTTCCTCTGGAGGGCCAACAACAGGGCAGAGAGGCTGAGGCCTTCATAAGAACCTAAGAAGAGCCCTGCTGGATCAAACCAGTGGTCCATTCTAGGCCAGCATCCCATCTCACACAGTCACCAACCAGTTCCTCTGGAGAGCCAACAACAGGGCACAGAGGCCAAGGCCTTCCCCTGATAGGAACATCAGAAGAGCCCTGCTGGGCCACCAATAGTCCGTCCAGTCCAGCGTCCTGTCTCACACAGTGGCCAACCAGTTCCTCTGGAGGGCCAACAACAGGGCAGAGAGGCTGAGGCCTTCATAAGAACCTCAGAAGAGCCCTGCTGGATCAGACCAGTGGTCCATCTAGTCCAGCCTCCTGTCTCACACCCTGGCTAACCAGTTCCTCCAAAGAGTCAACAACAGGGCACAGAGCCTGAGGCCTTTCCCTGATGTTGCCCCCAGCCAGCCAGGACTGAATCTCCTGCCTGCCAGCTTCGTTGCATGCACCTGAGTTCTAGTTTTTGGGGAGCCATCAAGACGTTTCCCCAACAAACAGGAAGACAAAAATTTGGCATTCGCTTAGGCCGGAAAAGACAACGCTATGAATTTTTTGGAACGAGCTCCCTGAAGTTTCTCTCTCTGCAGTTGGAGCGGGGGCGGTTTTTTCGATCAGAATCAGGTAGGCCGAAGCACAAAACCCACAGGGAGCTTCAGTCGCAGAATTTCTAGCATCATGACCAAGTCGTGGCATCATTACTTGGTCTGCCCCTGGGCTCAACCCACCCTGGTGGCTCAAATATCCAAGGATAGCGCCTTTTCCCCTCACACCTTCTAAACCCAGGACAAAGTGTGCCTCACCCACGTTCGCCCTCATAACACACCACAAACCGAATCAAGGTGCGGTCAGAATGCTGGATTGTGCGACTTCCAGAGCAGCCTCAGATCTGGGCAGGGTGCGTGAAAGAGAGATACCCAAGGGCGACAGGGCCCACGTCTACGCTTGCTGAATGAGAGCAGGCCGCAGCGAGGATAAGGACACCGTTATCACCTGCCACTTGATCCCTTTTTTCGAGCTGGAGATGCCGAGGATAGAACTTGGGACCTTCTGCGTGCCAAGCAGAGGCTCTGCCACCGGGCCACAGCCCTTCCCTTAACAGCTCCCTTACCGGTGTTGCGTTCTGTCGGGGCTTCCAGAAGGTTGTCATCTTTGTACCAGCTGATGTTCGGCATCGGGTTGCCGTTTCGGCTGACGCATTCTGCAACCTGGGGAAGAGAGGTGCTGAATTCACCGCTAAGAGCTACCTTTCTGCCACCTCCGATCCCCTGCTTTGCCTCGCCTGACTTTGCTGGCTCCGTCTCCAGCCGGCTCCTCTTTCCCTCCCAGCTGCCCCTGAATCATAGAATCATAGAGCTGGAAGGGACCTCCAGGGTCATCTAGTCCAACCCCCTGCACAATGCAGGGAATTCAGAAATACCTCCCCCACACCCCCCCAGTGACCCCTGTTCCAGGCCCAGAAGATGGCCAAAAACCTCCAGGATCTCCGGCCAAACTGGCTTAGAGAAAAGTTGCTTCCTGACCCTGAAGTGGCAATCAGCATTCCCCTGGGCGTGTAAGAAAGGGCCACGAGATCTAAGCCCTGAGGCAACCCTTCCTGCCCTCCCTCTCATGATCTGCCTAAGTTCACAGAATCAGCATTGCTGTCCGAGGGCCATCCAGCCTCTGTCTGAAAACCTCCCAAGAAGGAGAGCCCGCCCCCTCCCGAGGAAGCCTGTTCCCCTGAGGAACCCCTCTAACAGCCAGGAAGTTCTTCCTAAGGTTTAGCCAGAAATGCTTCTGATTTCATTTCAACTCGTTGATTTTGGTCCAACCTTCTAGGGCAGGGGTGGCCAACCTGTGGCTCGGGAGCCACATGCGGCTCTTTCACACATATTGTGCGGCTCCTGGCAGGGCGGCTGGGGAAGCAAAGGGGAGACATGCTTTTTCTCTCTTTCTCCCTCCCTCCCTCCCTCCCTCCCTTCCTCCCTCTCTCCCTCCCTCCCTTCCTTCCTTCCTTCCTTCCTTCCCTCCTCCCTCCCATCTATTTGCTTTCCTAGTTTCTCTCTCTCTCTTTCTTTCCACTTCTTTAATTCTTTCTTTCCATCTCTCTCTCTTTCTCTCTCTCTCTCAATATCATTAGCAAACAAGTAATATCATTATCAATAACCGGTTTTCCTCGTTTGTTTTTATTTTTGGCAGTCCCATTTAATGTTAATAAAAAGCAAATTTGCATATTTAAAAAAATAAAAACGTGTGTGTGATATTTGTTCCTGTCTTGCGGCTCTCAGACATCTGACGTTTATTCTATGTGGCTCTTACGTTAAGCAAGGTTGGCCACCCCTGTTCTAGGGCAACAGAAAACAACTCTGTACCATCCTAGCTGCTAATCTTAGCTTTGGTACACGGCATATTCACCAAGCAAACCTAGAGGGATTGTATCGGTAGAACTAGCAGGGCTTCTTCCAAAGTATCCTGGAAATTGTCGTCTGGTGATGCCTCCCAGACTGCTTTCGCAGAACTACAGTTCCCAGGGTTCCCTGGGGACACAGCATCACTATAAAACCAGTTTGGCTTGTGGTGCAGCAATACGCCCTGGGTGGAATGTGATGATTTGGAAGGGCCCCATCCTTTATAGGACAGCCCTTCCAGGACTTGAAGATGGTGATCCTATCCCCTCTCAGTCGTCTCCTCTCCAGGCTAAACACCCCCAGCTGCTTCAGCCTTTCCTCACAGGACTTGGTCTCCAGACCCCTCCCCGTCTTCGTTGCCGACGCAAATGGACAGGCAGAGAGGCAGCCGCTGGGAAACTTCCCCTTGCCCCCAGATTCAGACCTCAGCCAGAATTTTTTCTGCTTCTCATTATATCATCGCCAATGCTTCTCTGATGTATCTGTCTCCGTCCCCCTTTAGACAAAACCCACAGCAGGTCTCACCTCGGAAGCAAGTTCTCCAGTCACCGAGAGCGTCCGGGTAGTCCATCTGACCTCAGGGGCTTCTGGGGGGTCTGTGGGGAGAGAAGCAGCGGTTAGACAAGCCCAAAGGCCGGACTGGGTCACTACAAACTCCAAAACGTTCATCAAAAGCATGTATGCTCTGTTGCTGTGGAACCCCCATGGGCAGGCGATCAAGGATTCGGCAAACAGGGTTTTAAGCTGTGTAGCAAGGGATTCTGGGATTTCCCTGGAAGCTGGTTAGGGGTGTTCCTCAATAAGCCAGTTTGGTGTGGTAGCTAGGAGCGTGGACTCTAATCTGGGAAAACCGGGTTTGATTCCCCACTCCTCCACAGGCAGCTGCTGGTGGGACTTTGGGTCAGTCACAAGTTCTCTCGGAGCTGTTCCCTCAAGGGCAGTCCTCGAGAGAGCTCTCTCAGCCCCACCTACCTCACAGGCAGTGTTTCCTCTAAGCTGAGTTAGTGTGAGCTAGCTCACAGCTTTTTAGCCTCCAGCTCACACATTTTTGTCTTAGCTCAGAAAGGATGGCTCCAGAGCAAACTCATTTATGCAGCAGCCAAATCGCTCACTCACGACTTTTATGCCAGTAGCTCATGAAGTAGAATTTTTGCTCACAAGACTCCACAGCTCAGAGGGAACACTGCTCACAGGGTGTCCGCTGAGAGGAGGGGAAGGGAAAGGCGATGGTAAGCCGCTCTGAGACTCCTTCGGGTAGTGAAGGGCAGGATCTAAATCCATTGTGTTCTCTTCTTTTTCTTCTTCTTCTAAGATGTTCAGCTGTAGACACCAACCTTCACCAAAAGGTTTGTTTACCCATTTATTCAGCCTTTGTTTCTGCAGTCCTGCAGGGGGAACGTACAGTCTAGGAGATGCCATCAGCTCATGAGAGGCAAATGTGACGTATAAGAACTGAGGATCTGTTGTTGGATTCAGTGTTGCTTTTATGGTCCGCTTCTAGCCCAAGGGATGCTTTACGGATATCAGTTTAGGCAGCTGAATGCTGTTTGGTTTTTTTTTAAATTGCCTCTGGCTTGTTTTCTTGGCGTGCTCTGATACTTATAACTCTTACGTTGCCGCTTTGATGACTTTATTGTCTTGTTTTTACATCACAGGCTGCCTCCAGCCAATCTCTGGAGAGGCAGAATACACATTTTTCTAAATAAATGATAAATGCAGTTAGGGTTTTTTTTTTAAAAAAAAAAATTCTGGGGGTGAAAAATGCTGTCTCTTTCCCCTCTCTCGGGTATTTTCAGATTAAGAAGAAGAGTTGGTTTTTACACCCTGCTTTTCTCTACCTTAAGGAGTCTCAAAGCGGCTGACAATCGCCTTCCCTTCCTCTCCCCACAACAGGTGCCTTGTGAGGTGGAGGGGGCTGAGAGAGTTCTGAGAGAACGGGGACTGGCCCAAGGTCACCCAGCAGGCTTCATGGGGAGGAGGGGTGGGGAATCAAACTCAGTTCTCCAGATTAGAGTCTGCCGCTCTTAACCACGACACCTCACTGGCTCTCAAGGGAAAACAAGACAGACTAAGGCAGGGGATTTCAGAAAGCTAGAGAGAAATAAAAATAAATAACTTTTAAAAAGAGAGAAGAAAGTTAGAGTCAAGTCTGGGACCCAACACTTCAAAGATGGAGGAGAAGGAAGAGGAGGAGGAGAAGAGAAGGAAGAAGAGGAGAAGAGGCAGAAGAGAATGGCTGTGGTTTCCCAGGGGAAAGATTTATGCCCTCTGTACATGCTTGTTTTGACATAAAAGGACCCCAGGCAGATCCCTAGTACACTGGAAATCCAAGGTCTAGGGTTCAAAGCATGGCCCAGGAAGGAGGAGGAGGAGGAGATTGGATTTATACCCCGCCCTTCACTACCTGAAAGAATCTTAGAGCAGCTTACAAACTCCTTTCCCTTCCCTTCCCCACAACAGACACCCTGTGAGGTAGGTGGGGCTGAGAGAGCTCTTTCGAGGACTGCCTGTGAGAGAACAGCTCCAAGAGAACTTGTGACTGACCCAAGGTCACACCAGCAGCTGCAAGTGGCAAAGTGGGGAATCAAACCCAGTTCTCCCAGGTTAGATTCTGCGCTCCTAACCACTCCAGCAAGTCAACCTATCCAACTCCATCCAGCCACAGTTTTCAGGAACCAGCTGTGCAAGGTCTTCTGAGCTAGATTTGAAGGTCAAAAACCACTTCATTGGAAATGGAAAATGAGGGGTGGGGCGGCAGCATCCTAGCAAGGAAGGCATGTAGACAAACACACCACCTCTCCCTGCCATTCTTTCTACGCTTGTTGTTCGCCATCGCTCGGCCGAGACAATACAGCCAAAAGCAGTAAAGTCCGACCCAGCTCTTCTCTCTTGTTTTGTCTGAGATCACCAACATGCATGGCTGGGGGAGAAAGTGAAGCATGCAAGGGGATACAAACATTAGGAACTGGGGCGAGGTAGTCAGCGAGAGATGGAGGAGAGAGACAGTCCTCCCCTGGCGGGAAGAACAAAGCGGCGTCTCCAGGTGTTTTGCCGCAGGCATGGAACCATTTGGTAAGCCAAGAAGTAATGTGGCGCTGGGGGAATGTGCTGCGGTGTTTCTGGGGAGAGAGACTGGCGTCACTAGGGATCGCCCAAAGGCCTAGAGATGGGCAAGGCAGCGAGACATCGGGGCAGGGAAGAGGTGGGCCGTACCTAACACGGGCGGGGGGAGAGACTGTGACAGTCTTAGTACGTTCTTGCTGACGGCAGACATATTTTGCTCAGTCGCTCTCTTTGCATTGGCTTTGCCGAAGGTTAGAAAGAAACTCAGAGTTCGTAGTGATGTTGGATGCAATGGAGACCGCCTTAGCTAATGGGGGACAGGCCAGCCCCTATTGGAAAATTTCATTATTCGCCACTTGGTAGATGGTTTTTAATATATATATATATATATCTTTATTAATTCAGCTTCTGTTATTTATTTATTCAGCTTGTATAGCCTTAGTTTTATTTATTCAGCTTATATTATTTGTTTTGTCGGCTCGTACAGCCTGCCTTTCGCCCCCAGGCTCAATGTGGATTGCAGGGTAAAGAAAGAGAAAAAGAATGTTATTGTATGCAGCATACAACATCCAACAAACAGTGCCGTAGTACTGCGCGTGGTATGCGCCATCAAATTGCTTCTGACTTACGGGTGACCCGAGGAATTAACGTTTCAGAGAGGGGCCATGTTGGTCTGTGGTAGGACAGCTAGATTCAAATGCAGTTCCACCTTAGAAACCAGCAACATTTCTGGGGTAAAACAGTAAAAAGCCCAGTAGCGCCTTTAAGACTAACAAGCTTTATTTTAGCATAAGGTTTCGAGAAACACAGCTCTCTTTGTCAGATCCATCTGATGAAGAGAGCTGCGTTTCTTGAAAGCTTGTGCTACACTAAAGTTTGTTGGTCTTAAAGGTGCGACTGGGCTTTTTACTGTTTCACAGCAGCAGACTAACTCCTCTGGATTTCTGGGATGTAAGCTATCGAGAGTCAAAGCTCCCTTCGCCAGATACCAAGGTCAGAGCTGGTTTTGGGGGGGCCGGGCTCTGAATGACCGGGGTCCCCTCCTCCTCTTTCCACCAGCAGGACCCCCACTTGTTTGGTGTAGTGGTTAAGTGTGTAGACTCTAATCTGGGAGAACTCGGTTTGATTCCCCACTCCTCCACTTGCCATAGCTCTGTACCAGCTGTTCTCTCAAGCACAGTTGTCTCAGAGCTCTCTCAGCCCAACCTACCGCACAGGGTGTCTGTTGTGGGGAGGGGAAGGGAAAGGAGTTTGTAAGCCACACTAAGACTCCAAGTGAGTGAAGGGCGGGATATAAATCCAATCTCTTCTTCTTCTTCTGCTATCTTTCCAGCCCACCTACATCCCCACCGGCCTGTGTTTCCTTCCTTCCTTCCCCTATTTGCGAACCTTCTTACTGACTGTATGTCCTTCTTTGCAGGACATGAGCTCCTTTGTCGGTGAGCTAAAACAGGTATGTCCAAATTAGAACATGCACAAATGATTCCTCTAAGCTGTGGAGTCTTGTGAGTGAAAATTCTACTTGGTGAGCGACTGGCATTAAAGTTGCGAGCGAGCAATCTGGCTGCTGCACACATTAGTTTGCTCTGGAGCCATCCCTTCCTGAGCAAAAACAAAGATGTGTGAGCCAGAGGCTAAAAAACTGTGAGCTAACTCACACTAACTCAGCTTAAAGGGAACATGCATGGAGGAATCTCTTTGCTTCAGCTTAAGAATGCCAAGAGACGGAGGATCTTGAGGACAGAGCTATTAGCAACTGCGATGGGAAGCCAAGCAAATATTTAGCGTATACCTTATCCTGATGCTTCCATTTCAAAATTCCCTGTGGATCCGCTTGGAGAGAAGCCAGGCCAGCCATTACACAAGGCAAGGCAGCCAGGTTTTGAGATAACGTGTAATTGTCAAATATTTTGTTTCTCGCCAGCATGCCTTTGGTGGCCGGGGGGCGGGATTTGAATATTTTGCCCCAGCACTATAATGTTTTGGGGCCACCTGATGGTTTAGATCTCGGGGTGGGGGGAGGTTAAAAGCTGACAGAAGGTGGGTAAAAATCCACAAAAGGGCTTGGGTCACCGAGAGGGAGGGCAAACGCTGCTGGCAAGACGCGTGGTCCAAAGAGGGCCGCATTGCAGGGACTGGCATTTTCTACAACACCACTGATGTCCACGACGCTTCATGGAGGAAGGGAAGCCAAAGAGACAGGCTCTGTAGAGCTTACAATTTGCTCTGTGGAGCTTACAATTTAGACTTCAGCAGGGGAAGGGAGAGGAAAGAAAGGGCGCTTTCGCACATGATAAACAACGCCGTTTCGATCCACTTCAGTGACCATTTGCAAGTGGATTTTGCCCTTTCACCCAGTAAAATCCAGTTGCAAAGTGCATTGAAAGTGGATTGAAAGTGTGTTCTTTAATGTGTGTGAAAGCACCCAAAGACGGAGACGAGATGGAGACAAAGACGTATACACAGCTGTCTATACTCTGGTTTAATTTGAATTCAGAGTGAAAACCGTTGGGCATCGAGGAGGAATCTGAAAGACGAAGGAGGCAACAAAGAGGGCCAGGCGTCAGTGAGAGGATTTTGGGTGGCGATTCCACAGAAAGGAAGGTCACAAGCGATGCTCCCTCTAAGCAGTAGAGTCTTGTGAGCAAAAATTCAACTTTGTGAGTTACTGGCATTAAAGTTGTGAGCGAGCGATTTGGCTGCTGCATAAGTTAAGTTTGCTCAGGAGCCATCCTTTCCTGAGCTGAGACAAAAATGTGTGAGCCGGAGGCTAAAAAACGGTGAGCTAGCTCACACTAATGCAGCTTAGAGGGAACACTGGTCACAAGCACGGACACGTTACACAGCGAGGGTAGAACAATAGGGAGGGACAAGCCCGCTAGGGTGTTCGGACAAGAAAAAAGGATGGGGAAGGAAGCCAAGCGAAGCCCGAGAGGAGGGACTGAATGAGGGGGAGGGACGTCCCACGCAGCCTGACTGGAGAGTCTCACCAAAGACCTTGAGCTGGGCCGTCCCCCCAGCGTCTCCCCCAACGCCGGCCATCACACGGCAGGTGAAGGCCCTCTCGTCGCTCACGTCGGCAGCTTTGATGACCAAACTGTACTCGCCGTCCATGAAGATGCGATCGGTGTATTCGGTGTTTTTGTCCACCTCCCGGCGCCCCTGCTCACTGAAGGCCACACGACGCTGCTCCGCATTCTTGTCCGTCTGTGAGGGGAGCATAGCGTTCAGTCACGGGAACGGTTTAAAACTTTAAATAAAAAAGTTACCTCAGCCCGCCCCAGCCCCTGTTGACCATCCCCACATACTCACAATGAACCACTCCACCAGGTGGTAACCTGTGCCCCCCGTCACGGAGTGCGTGCACAAAATGGACGCCTGCTTGCCCAGCAACACCTCCACCAGAGGCGGGACGAATATCTGAACTTCTGCGCGGCACCCTGGAAGACAAAAGCAAAATAACAAATGAGGGAACTATGTGGTGAATCTAGACCGCAGTCTACTGAGAAGAAAGGAGGAAGTAAGGCCAGACCTTGATCCATCTCTAAGTGGCCAGCAAGCCCCTTTTCCTCTCTGGGGGGACAACTCGAGGGCTACATGGACACCACAAGGAGTTAAGTTGGGCTCAGGGGCTGTTAGGTGGTGACTCCTCTCCAAAAGGCCATCTTGACAGGGAACGGCCGTCTCACAGATTCCAAACCCTGGTTGCATTTGTTTGTGTAAACACTCAGTCTGACAGTACCCCCCCAATATGCGACAAAGCAGGAAGATACTTTCCTGAAACAGCAACTGCAAAAAAAAAATGAAGTATAGCACAAAACACACTGCCCCCCCCCCCGACACCTTGCATGTGTGCGTGTCACAGGTTCAAAGTCTCAGCAGCAACAACAGCAATGATAAAGTTGGTGGTGGAAAGTGCCGTCAAGTGACTTATGGTGACTCCGTAGGGTTTTTAAGGCAAGAGATGTTCTGAGGTGGTTTGCCATTGCCTGCCTCTGCATCACGACCCTGGTGTTCCTTGGAGGGTGCCCTTCTAAATACTAGCCAGGGCCGACCCTGCTTAGCTTCCAAGATCTGACAAGATCAGACTAGCCTGGGCTATCAAAAGAACATAAGAGAAGCCATGTTGGATCAAGCTAACAACCAGTCAAAATAAGCATCAAACGGGGTGTGTGGGGGGGGAGGTTCATCTATGCCATAAGATCAGGTTTAAAAAAATTAAAATGTGGGATAAAACTTCAGTTAAGAGGCTGGGCTTTGTGCCTAAGTGATACCAAGGCAGATGACACATGGGACCAAAGGGGGAGGGGGTATTCAATGACTGGGGGTGCTACTACCAAAAAAGCCCTGCCTCACCTCAGAGAAAGCAGGGTGTGAGAGGAATGTTCAGTGCTCTTCACATAGTTCCTCAGTAATCCTCACAAACACCCTGCAAGATAGGTTGGTAGTATCCCCCAGAAGCACTGGGTGGAGAAGGAAAGGAAGAGGACAAACAAGAGTGATTTTCCTCAAGGCACTTAAGTGATTTCATGACTGAGGTAAGATTTGCCAAAGCGAAAAAAAAGAACCGGGGGGGGGGGGGGGGGAAGGATATTGCTCATAAACTCCAAGACGATTACGTTTGCGCTGCATTAAAACAGTGTTAATAACAAATGAACGCCATTAGTCACTGCGCTAAATGGCTTTGAGGGCCACTTCCAGGTCTTTTAAAACTGCGCTCCCACAACAGGAGAGAGATATTCTGTGGCAGAAGATAATCGTTGCCAGAGGAAAGAACATATCCTCTGGAATTTTAAAGCTGGGGCTTTAAATGTTGCCCATCTTTCGTGGAGCCTGGGGAAGCAAACCTTATCCCAAACACTCTGTTACTGACTGTCTTACCCTCACAACAACTCTGTGAGGTAGGCCAGGCTGAGAGAATGCGACTTGGCCAAGGTCACCCAGTGAGCCACGAGGGGATTTGAAACTTGGGTCTCCCTCAGTCAAATAAATCCAGTGCTCTAACCACTAAGGCACCCTGGTTCTCAAAATAAGATTAAGTCCCCCAACCATACTCCTTTTAAATAACCTGAATTCAAACATATTAAACTTCCTTGATTCAGCCAGTAAACTGTTTCTTTCACACATGCGAAATAATGCCGTTTCAGTCCGCCTCAGTTATTGTTTGCAAGTGGACTTTGCCATTTCACACAGTGAAATCCAGTTGCAAAGTGCACTGCAAGTGGATTGAAAATGCATTATTTAGTGTGTATGAAGTGCCCTGTATAGTGTCTGTTTGGCAGCTGACTTTCCCTCCCATTGATTTTACACAACATTTTTGGCTCTGGGTCTGACAGGCTCATCCTCTCTTTCCACAGGCCGAGAAAAGCCCTCTCACACACTTCGGCCTCTTCAGGGTGATGGCACGAAACCCAGCTCTTTCCACCACACTGTGTGCTCCTCTTACAAGACTTTTTTAACACCCATTTTTCCTGTAGCTGACAATCAAGTTCAAAGGGACGCATTTCCCTTCCAAATTTCCTAGCTGGGGAAGAAAGCCGGTCCGGGTTTCCTTTCTAGGCTCTCCTTTCTCGGTCTTTGCCGTCTCTCTGGAGCGATCTCAAATTCTCAGCTTTGCTATCTGAAAAGCTTTGGGCATTTCTCTCACATCAAGCAGTATCTCTCCATTGATCTCATTTTTATCCTGCCGTTCTTCCACAGAACTCAGGGCGGTGTGCGTGGTTTCCCCCTCCCCCCTTTTATTATCACAGCAACCCTGTGAGGTAGAAACGGCTGACAGAGTGGGAGTGGCCTAAAGTCAACCAATGAGCTTCGTGCCAAAATGGAGATTTGAATCCTGGCCTGTCTGGGCCTATTCCAACACCCTACACCAGATTAGGTCTTTGGCCGAAGCTGATGCCCTACAAATACTTATTTTTAATTCATTTACTAAAACGCTTATAGGCCATCATTCACCCCCCAAGTACTCCGCCTCTCTTTCACAACGGACAAGCCAGCGTTGCCGCAATCCTCAACAAAAGCTGGCCAACTGGCCTCCATTTACCTTGCCAAGAAAACTAAAGCACCGGGTATGAGGAGAAATTACCCAACTTCGATTGCTCATTGGGTTTTTTTTACTGAGCTGTCCAAAGGTCTCCCACTCTGTTAGGTCCAATCCAAACAAAACGCTGGGTGTTGTGAGTCAGAGACCCCCAAACTTTTTTTGTGCGGTAAACAAGCAATTGTGCCGAGGCCCTTCTTCAGTTCAGCACCATAGCGGGTTTGTGTCTGTGGCTTAGACACTCCCCACTCCCCCCCCCCCCCCGGACCCCACACACCATTGATTTTCTCGACCTGAAATGGTCCCAAGGCCCTATCTGCCCCAATGTTGGCAAACAAGCACTCTGTGTTGGAGTGAATAAAGATTTTTGCTGGGCACTTTGGGGTTAAGGAAACAATGCAGGGAGAAGGGGTTGCACACCCTCGTGCCCTGGCCCCAATCCAAAACAAGCACTATTTACAGGGTGGGGTGAGCACTCTTGGGAGCTCTGAAGACACAAGTTGCAGCATCTCATGAAGCTGTACCCTTGGAAGATTCCACCCATCTGCCTGGAAAACGATTTCGGAACCCTCTTTCATCTCAAAATCTACTTCTCCCACAGCCTCTGTTTCTGTTGTGGAGAACAACATATCTGTCACTCCCCTGGCAGGCATTCGTTGCCCTTGCCTTTCCGTCCCCTGCTTCTATTCTCATCTTCCTCCACCTGTCTAAATTTAGACTGTAAGCGCCTCAGGGCAGAGAACGTTTTTTTCCTTTCTTGGTCTGTGCTGTTCCTCACGTGTGGGTGTCATAACATTAATCACACACCTTAAGTCTTACATTCTGAGAAAGACCTTGGTCGATTTCACATGAACTTTTTAAGCTGTATGGCTTCTGTTATTGGCCCATCATGGAGGAAACGGGTACAGGGACGGCTGTTCCACACAGCGTTTCCCTTCCAGTAAGGAACCGTCTCTGAAGCTCTGTGGCCATTTCAAACTGTGCCGCTTTCTTCTCCCGCCATTTTCCTCCGCACGCACGATCTCCCTGAGAGGGTTTTTTTGTTTAACATATTGGGAGCACTGTGATGCTGATATGACGTCCTGTTATAGCGTTATAGCGCTCTGAATAGAACATTTTTTTAAAAAAGAGGAGCAATTGTGCACTCGGGGGGGAGGGGGGCGCAAAAAACCTGTCACTGGAGGAAGTGCCACGGGGCATTTTACACAGCCCACTGTAGCGATTCCAATCCGGGAAAAACCTGAGAAAAGCAGTTTTCGTTAAAAACACCTCAGACATGCTTTGCAAACAGTAGACAACCAGCATTGTATGAACAGGCAAATATATTCCGTTTACAGCTGGTTACTAAAATGGATCTATCTGAAATGACAGAAAAAACCCATTGGTAACCAGTTCCTGAAACTGAATAGATTGGCTGTCTGAAATCCTTCCATGTTTTTGAGGAAAGATATCGCCACTGTCCAGCCACAGACTCATGCGCGCTCCTCCCTCCATGCGCAGCTTCCATTCAGCACTGTTTGCCACAACGTCCCAGTTGGCAAACCACCATTTATTAGGGTTGCCAGCCTCCAGGTGGGGTCTGGAGGTCTCCCAGAATTACAACTGATATCCAGACTACAGAGATCAGTTCTCCTGGAGAAAATGGCGACTTTGGATGATGGACTATGGCATTATACCCTGCCAAGGTCCCTCCCTTCCCCAAACCCTGCCCGACCCAGGACCCAGCCCCTAAATCGCTAGAAATTTCCCAACCTGGAGTTGGCAACCCTAGCATTTATGCTCCACCTCCAAACGGGAGACCCTACTTCAAACCATAGTTCCCAGTTCTGCTTTGGGGATGGAACACCAGCCAGAGTTTGCTGAGCTGGAAAACATGAAATAAGCCTTAAAAAGGACACAGAAAATGAAACTGTGCACCAGAAAAGGAAGGGTCCCCTTATGTCCCTCTGGTGGAGCCAGTGCACAGTAGGGGTACAAATGCATTTCAGACACTTATAACTAAGACTCTGAGAAAGGAATAACCATGATGCAGGCATTTGCATTTTTAAAAAATCAGGGGATCACCCTTTTTGCACACTAAGTGTCTCCAAACACTCCTTCATCAAACATAAGACACTTATGTGCCTCGGCCTTAAATTAAGGCAATTTTGATTTTCTTTAATGCAGGGGGAGCAAAATAAAGCAGCTATTTGGCATTGTGTGGGCCGGGAGTGTGAAAGGAGGGGAAATTGTTGATATGAAAGACTCGAGGCGAAGCCGGCCAGCAGCTGCTTGGGATTCCAGGCCGGCACTTGGGGCTTTGTTCCTGCATAAGCCCCTCAAATGGAGGGTGGGGGGAGAGAGAACGAACGGGCTTTCATCTCCCAGCCGGGCAGGCGAATGGAGGGGGGAGGATTCTGGCAAGGCCAAGAGCCCAGAAACTGTTAAACGCCAGGGAACCAGCTGGGAAAGCCGAGGAAGGGGGAGAGGAGAAAAATAAAAAGAGAGACCAATTCATAATCGCCAACGGAGAGAACCAGAAATCTCTCTGTCCAGAACCAGAAATCTTCACAGAAAATCTCGAACCAAGACAGATTAAAGAACAGGGGGCAAGGCGATTGTCCTGCCCATCCGAAAAGACCGGAGAGGCCGGAGGGTGCCCAGAGGCAGAGGTGAGAGCAAGAGTGAGATTTGCCAGAGACGGATTTGCCAGGGAAGGAAGAAACCCACTCCGACTGCAGAAGAGGCGGGCAGCGGGCCCGGTGTGGTGGCGGGAGCTGAAAGGAAATGAGGTTGCGGGGAGGCATAAACCCACAGGGCAAGATGCAGACAAAGCCATCTTCAAACTCCGGAGGAATTATGGGGGAGGCACCATGCTGGTGTATGCACTCCTCGTACTACGGCCCCGGTTATCTGGGGTCAAACGAGTTCCTGAAATGCCACACACAAAGCACACACACACACACATAAAAACTTGCAAAACTTTTCTGCCAGAAGGAGATAACAGGAGAATCGTCCACATGATTTGTGCAGTACGACAAATTATCAGGGAAAATACTCATCACGTCTGTCACTGATGTTTCCACCCGCCTGGTTGCCCAGAATTCTTTTCACAAAAGTGGCTGGAAGGGGCCGTGGCTGGCACTAGTGGCCAAACCACGCGAGAAACCAGTTTGCAGTTCTTTTCCCTCCCCACACACATTCTTCAGCAAAGCGGTCGGAGGACAAATTGCGAGCTAATAAACTGGAGATTTTTATGTGGAACGTGTGTTCAGCCAGCTTCCTGGGAGCCAGTTAGGGTGCCAAGGGGGGCAGAAGGTCCTCGAGCAGTGGGTTAAGACAGAGAAACTTTGGCAGAAGTAGTCTATTTGACAGAACGATAGCCCTCTCTGTCCCAGGGTCTCATGGCAGGTGTCATCCAGGTCATATCCTAAAAACCACAGCAAAAACTGGATTCTAGTAACAACATCAAGACGAAGGAGAGTTTATCAGTTGTTGCAGATTTTCCGGGCTGTATAGCCACAGTGTTGGCATTGTAGTACCTGACGTTTTGCCAGCAGCTGTGACTGGCATCCTCAAAGGTATAACACAGAAAGATGGAGTACTCTCTGTGTCAATGTGAGAAGAAAAACAGTAGGCAGGTAATTTATATCTACTCAGGAAGGTGGGGTAGGGCTGAGATTATCTTGTAGGAGTTTCCCAGGCTGTGACATGCTAATGGAGGAACTTTCCTGAGGAGGTTCTTTTGCATATGGATTGGCTGTTGAAATTCTCAGCTTATCTGCAGTGCTGTTGTAAGATGTAGAGCATTTTGTGTTTTTCAGGACTGGAAACTATGCCCTATTTATTTTTAAACTCTTTTCTTTCTTGTTGAAATTGTGTTTATCTTTATGAATTTCAATGGCTTCCCTGTGTAATCTGACATGTAATTGGATGTGTTGTCCAGCATTTCAGTGTCTTGGAATAAGATGGACTTTGCGCCCAACTGTCAAGACGCCCCTACTGGGTTCCCTCCCAAACCATCTCACAAAACCCACAAAAACTTCTGCTGGAACAAAATCTTGTCTTTTAAAACCTCCACTAGTCTTCTGGTTATTTTTGGTACCTCGGGGCTTCCCCTCTTGGAGTTATTACCACAAAAATGCCAGGTATAACAACTAAATCATTCCTGTCTCACCGGAACTATGCCTCCTGGCCAACAAGAGGCGGTTTATTTCTTTGGAGCACTTCTCCTTGCCTTTTCTCTCACTAACTCATCCATCAGACCCTGTCCAACAGAACAAACAATCGACTTGTAGTAAAAACCACAAGACACACTAAAATACCCCGGTAACCCCATCACCAGATCCAGCCACCAGGGAAAGCCTTCCTAAATAGCTCAGCCAATACAGTTTATTTATTCATTCATTCAATTTATACCCCACCCTCCCCACCGAAGGGGTAGCCTTCCGGAGGTACTCAGGAAGGCCATTCCACCACAGAGGGGATTTAAAAAACTCAAACGTGTGACTGTTTTTGCAGCTATACTGGGGTCCGACTCCCCAATCTTTCTGAGCCTGTGAGCGCCTTTGGAATTCTGACACATGGTGGCACACAAAATGGCTGCCACAGGAGGTGGAGCCAGCCACAAAATGGCTGCCGCAGCTTCAGTCACACAGCGAAGATCTTTGTGTTGTGGCGGCAGCTGCTGCCAAAGCAAGATTTCTAAAAATCTCCACAGCCAATTAAATCTCCAATGACCAATCAGAAGCCTTGCTGGGCAGAAGATAATCCAGGTTTGCCAATCTGGTGGTGGTGGGATAAAACTGAGAGAGCGAGCCCCATGTACCTACACAATATCTGTGTCTTTCTCCCACTAGTGTTGATAGTAACAGTCCTGGTGAGGGACTGCTATCAAAGAAACAGCATGGAAGCGAAACGGTTGGGAGGGGAAAAGACACGCACCCCTCTGTCTCCGCAGCTGCTGTATTAATGTTACAGAAAATGTCAGTAGATCCAGGCAATTAGGCCTCAAAGAAGCTTCACATACTTCTTGTTTTTGAGAATGAGGGGGGAAAGGAGGAGGACAAAGAAGGAAAGGAACATTAGAAAAAAGACCCTAGAGGGACGTAAAAAGAACGGGAGAGGCAGATTAAAGCATTCCCCACCACCACCTCCACCACCTTGGGCATCTTTCTAACCCAAGTGCCTTTGTGCTAAAGAACCAGAAGACGCCGCTCAATACAACCCTGTGGTCAAGTGATGTGCACGGGCCAAACCACACATGTGATGTCGGGATAAGATCTGTAGATGTGTGTTTGAGCTGCAAAAGAACAGGGCCCGATTGGAGCTGCGGTGCAGGGGAAACAGTTGGTAACTCTTCCCCTCCCAGACATAAATTATCCCCCCGCCCAGCTACTTGAAGCCCCCAAAGAGAAAATATACAACTGAAACCATTACTGGGCCTGTATTTTGTCTCTGCAGATGCTTACAACTGCCAGCAGGACGTTTTCCGGTTTACATAGCCCTTTACATAGCCGTTTCCCAATTTACATAGCCCTTCTTCCGGGTACTTTCCCCTCTCTTCTTCTTTTTTTGCTTAAAAACCCTTCCCAACGTCCCCTTAGACTTCTTTTTCTTCTCCTGGAGCATAGAACAGAAGACAACAGCAACCCGATCACAGATTCCCAGAGTCACATGGGGTCTGTCCTAAGTTACGGGGCTGATACCATCTTGTTAGTTTGCACGCAAGGCTGAAACGCTCGGGAAACGTACTACCGCACATTTCCAACCCATCTTCCATCGTTGGTAAGGCTTCCATCTAGGGTTGGCGACTCTGAGTTGGGAAACACCTGGAGATTTAAGGTTGCCAGGTCTGTTTGAGACGCCAGTGGGGGAATGGGGGGACATTCTGGGAGCCAGAAGCGTTGCCCCCGATGCGCCGTCACCCAGAAGGGACACAGGCACATCAGGGGTGACACTCTGGTTTTTGGGCAAAACTCTATGGTAACTGTGGCGTAGTGGTTAAGAGTGGCAGACTCTAATCTGGAGAACCGGGTTTGATTCCCCACTCCTCCTCCACGTAAAGCCAGCTGGGTGACCTCGAGTCAGTGACGGTTCTCTCAGAGCTCTCTCAAACCCACCTGCCTCACAGGTCTGCCCCACTGTTGTGGGGAAAGGACTGGAAGGTCAGGTAGTGAAAAGCAAGGTTGTGGTTGTTGTTCTTCATCATCAAATTGCCCTCAAACCATAGAGTTTTGCTCAAAAACCAAAGGATTGCTCCCCCAGTGTGCCCACGTCACTTCTGGGTGATGTAGGCACTGATGTTGCTGTTTTGGGGGGGGGGGGATTTCCTCCCACTGGCCAGCCGGCCGACGGCAGGCAGGAGCCCACAAAACCAGGAAATGCCCCCGCCTCAATGGGAACTCTGTGGAGATTTGGAGGTTGGAGCCTGTAATAGTGGGAGATCTCCAGGTGGCATCCGAAATGTCAGGGAAACACAAGGCCAACCCCATGGGTTGCCAGTGCAGGTGCGCACAAGAACCAGACTGTTGTTATTAAAATACTTATAAATTTTATTCAAAAGATATTAATAAAGAGCAATCATTGCCCAACACATTACTCAAAAATCATGCAGAACAAACCAACAAAGCTAGCTTTAAAGCCCTGACCTGGAGAGCTTAGGCAAGTCCAATCTTGTCAAATCTTGGAAGTTAAGCATCTCAGCCCTGGTTAGTATTTGGATGGGAGACCTCCGAGGAATACCAAGGTTGTGACGCAAAGGCAGGCGATAGCAAACCACTTCTGAACATCTCTTGCCTTCAAACCCCACTAGGGATCGTCAGAAGTCAGTTTGACTAGATGGCAACCCACCCACCCCCAATCTAGCTTTAAATACCCAACACTTACACAAGCTACGTTAGGTGGCCCAAACCTTATTTTCAAAGAAAAAGCCTCACATCAGCATGATCTACATGTCTAGCAATTGTAGGGATACCATTCCCCAAGTGGGGGGACCCCCACTTTCGTGGGCTCCTGCCCACCCTGATGCTGTGTGCGACACTCTGGAGGGGTGACGTCGGGGGCAACACACTGCTTTGGGGCAAAACTCTATGGTTTGAGGCCATTTTTACCACAGAGTTTTGCCCAAAAAGTGGAGCGTCACCCCCAACGTGCTGATGTCACTTCCAGGTGATGTCAGCACCTTACGTGATGTCCCCGCCCACCCTGGAACAGCTCCCAAACCTCCCACCGGCCCGATGAAGGAACCTGGCAATGCCAAGCAATTGCAAGTCATAGTCTTCTTGGCCCATAATCCATGAAGATCTCAGCTAGCCCCATTTCTCCTGGGCTATAGTTCAGTTATGGTTTCTGGCCCAGGACATCGGTGATGATGACATCCAATTGGAACGCGCCTCCAAGAGAACTCTCTGGAAGGTTACCTCACCTCTCTCAAATCTCCCATGACAGGATCACAGGTTCCCCAGAGAACCTGAGCTCCAGTCTCCCATCGTTGTCCTTGGAGACGATAAGAGATATGCCAACCGAAACCAATAAACAACACCTGAAAGACAGTTCAGGACCAAAAGCGGCCATTTTAACCCCAGTGGGGAAACAGAGCTGGTGGAGAGACGCTTTGCCTCACAGGGAGGTTGACGACACCACTCCCATCTCATGCTTTCTTCCAAGATCAGGGTGGAACCACCCGACGCCAAGAAAACTGCGAGACTGGCGTTTTCATTGCCCACAATGCATTGGGTCTCTTTTTTATTCCTTCCTTCCCCACAAAGACCAAGTACAACTTATCCTGTCTCTCAGATATCATCTCTCTGAACATCTCCTCATCTGCTGCAGCAGACGACGATAAGAAGAAAAGAACGGAGGGGAAGCACAGCATGATGGCATCAAGATGCGATTAAAGTTCCTCATAGAGAGAAGCGGGGTGGGGTGGGGGAGCCATTTACAAACTTTGGCCAGCCCAGCTCTCTCGGGAGAAGGAGAAATTGAGATGCACAAAGACACAAGACTGGGGGTGGGGGGGACACGGGAACAAGTCCTTGCAATTGCTTTCCTGCCGCAGGTTCGAACAAGCTTGCTGAATTGCCTCTGGCAGAGCCCATAACGTGATGCAGGAATCCGGAACATTCCTTCTTCGCATACGTAGCACTGAACATAGAGGTTCCTCCCCCCCCCCCCCCCACGCCGTAGGCTAGAATTTTCTGCTTGCTTTACTTGGGAGTAAATCCTGCTGAACTGAGGCTTTCCCTGTAGACATGTAAAGGGCTGAAACAGTCAAGCCCTGCATTCAATCTTCGACAGGGGTCCGTGTTCCCTCTAAGCTGAGTTAGTCTGAGCTAGCTCACAGTCTTTTAGCCTCCGTCTCACACATTTTTGTCCAAGCTCAGAAATGATGGCTCCAGAGCAAACTGTTTATGCAGCAGCCAAATCGCTCGCTCACAACTATAAATGCCAGTACCCCGCAAAATAGGATTTTTGCTCACAAGATTCCACAGCTTAGAGGGAGCATTGGTGGGGATCACAGAATCATAGGCTATGGCCACACACACTAAATAATCCACTTTCAATTCACTTTCCATGCACGTTCCAATTGGATTTTGCCAGTTCACACAGCAAAATCCAGTTGAAAAGTGCACTGAGTTGGAAGGGTCCTCCAGGGTCATCTAGTCCACCCCCTGCACAATGCAGGAAATTCACAAATACCTCCCCCTCCACACCCCTGCTCGATTCCCAGAAGATGACAAAAAAAACCCCTCCAGGATCCCTGGCCAATGTGGCCTGGAGAAAAATTGCTTCCTGACCCCAAAGTGGCATCCAGCATTTCCCTGGGCGCGTCAGAAAGGGCCACGAGAACTAAACACTGAGGCAACCCTCCCTGCCCTCCCTTCTCGTGATCTGCCCAAGTTCACAGAACCAGCATTGCTGACAGATGGCCATCCAGCCTCTGTCTGAAAACCTCCAAAGAAGGAGAGCCCACCACCTCCCGAGGAAGCCTGTTCCACTGAGGAACCACTCATGGGAGATCATAGGGAGAGAGGTGGTCCCGCACACAAGCGGGGCCGAGGCCATGAAGGGATTTGGGGAGAGGCTTTTCCTTGGCCGCAGAGAGAAGTGTACTTGCTTTGACGGCGGGGGATTATCCAAATTTAGAAAAGCTGTGTATTTATTAAACATCCAAATCTCAGGATTTTAAGAGGCAGCCTTGTGACTTTCGGCACAGAGCAGACTTCTGGCTCAGCCTGCACTCAGGAACCTCTCCTGGCGAATGTCTGGATGCAGCTGCAGTCGAGATTTTAAAAAAAGGGGGGGGGGGTGCCCAGTACAAGGATGAGCCTTGGAAATCTGGAGGTTCCCCACTCCCTCCACGCCTCGCATCCAGCCTGGATACTGAAAATGACCTGCAGGTTTACAACAGACCATAACTGTAGGGGTCCCCAACCGAGTGCTTGCGGGCACCAGCGCTCGCTGATGCCTTTCTTGGCACCCACCATGTTTGTAGGAAGCGGGTGGAGCCAGAGAAATGACAAAACATTGTTTCAGAGACAGCTGCCACCACAGTGTTAGAAGAAGAAGAGGAGGAGGAGGAGTTTGGCTTTATACCCCCACCCTTCACCACCCAAAGGAGTCTCAGAGCATCTTATAATCTCCTTTCCCTTCCCCTCCCCACAACAGACACCCTGTGAGGTAGATGGGGCTGAGAGAGCTTTCTCGAGGACTGCACTTGAGAGAACAGCTCTGAGAGAACTTGTGACTGACCCAAGATCATACCAGCGGCTGCACATGGAGGAATGGGGAATCAAACCATTCTCCCAGATTACCATCCGCGCTCTTAACCACTACACCAAACTGGCTCTTCTGCTCCTCTTTCCCAGTGTATTTTTTAATTACCCGTCTTCTCCCCTGCAATCAGGCTTCCCTCTGTGTATGGCTCCACCTCCCGCAGCAGTGATTTTGTGTCTGTCTCCGCCTCCTGAGGAAGCCATCTTGTGGTTGAGCCCACCAACCCGTGTCAAAATTCCAAAGCTGCCCACAGGCTCAAAAATCTTGGGGACCCCCACCATAACGTATGCCCAGCCCCCAAATGAGGGTTTGGATATAGCCTAGCAAACCAGGATTAAACTCCAGTGTGGAATCCCGACTTGTAGGCAACACCCCCCTGAAACGATGACCTGTGGTTCAGATGCAATGACAAACCACAGTTTGATGCAAACCAGGAAGTTTGGTGTAGTGGCTATGTAAGAGCAACGGACTCTAATCTGGGAGAACCAGGTTTGATTCTGCACTCCTCCACATGCAGCCAGCTGGGTGACCTTGGGTCAGTCACAAGTTCTCTAAGCCAAAGCCCCTTGCTCACCCCTGGCCCGGGTGACCAGAGACCAAGGAACATTTGGGCCGGTGTATCATGAAAATGGGGCCTGGAAAAAGTTTCCTTCTTCTGTGCAGCTCTTTAAAAGAATGCTTGAGCCTTGACCTCCGTTGCATATATTTGGGACACTTTGTGAAAGAGTATTCCGGACAATCTGCCATGCGGGAGATTGCCTAAAAATGGTTGTTCTGAAACTAAACACAGTTTGCAGGGTGGACAACAGAACCGCCACACACAAGCCGATCTCCTAGTTCTGTGTGACAGCCTTCTCCCCCAAACAGTATCTACTTCAAGCCTCAGACTGGAAATTATACAAAAGACCGCCAGGGAAACCTTGCCGCAATATGTCCACCAGCTGTAGCTTTAAGCACCCGCTGGGCGCATGCTAAATTGTATGCAAATGAGGTTAATTATGCATACATAAGACGGGCAGGTTAGCAGCAGCCAGCCGACTCCAGACTCGTTGCTGATGCGGCCGTCGAAGCTGAACGAGCCGTCTGGGTGGCCATATTCGTGGCTTCTGAGCGCGGTCAGAGGAAACCCACGGCCCGCAAAAAGGGCAACCAATGACTCTTGAATTTATTACTTAAAAGTCTCCCCACACCCTCCTGTCGATCTACAGGCAAGACAATCCCATTACTCCTGCGCTTTTAGACCCGTCTCGGATCAAGCGAACACCTCCATTTGCAGCTCTGATAGAATGCGAAGATTCGCCGTCTCTCTCACCCGGCTCCATTACGTTTTGGGATTTAATACCGAAGCGAGGCTCTGTGCTCTTCCGTAATTTATTCGGGATTGGGGAGGAGGGAAAATATTTTTAAGGGAAAGGAAGCCAGAGGGCGGCCTTTGATCCCGGTTGCCTACAGCTACGGTTCTCAAAGAAAAAAGCTGGGTTCCCCGGGGAAGGAGGGAGGCATGCCAGACACATACCAGCCGCCCCGGTGACTGGCAGATTCTGCCAAAAGGCCGACTGCCAATTTGCTGCCAGCCTCCCAAGCCAGCACAAAGTACCTACATGACTCCGTTCCTCCACGATAGCCATTCCCAGGAAATCGGTGGAGCAGGTCCCTACTTTTCTCACCAGTCTACCGTTTCTCTTAAAGTCTCTCTCCCAGGGAGACACGAGACACAAAACTGTTATCTCTTTTCCTCTCTTTCGGGTTTGATTCCCCTAGGACCACTGCTGGACAATTTGGCACTGGATTATTTTTTATTTGTTTAGGTCCTCCCTGTATTAAGTGGGGGGAGGCTTACTTCGAAAGCTCGGAACCTCAGGCCTGAGCAGCCAAGGTGATCGTCGGTTCAGTTGGGATTGCCGATGCAGGCCCGTGGAAGAGTTTTCTTCTGGCGGCCTTTTGGACTGATTGTAAATAGGGGCCGGCTAGCCAAGGAAGCCCACCTCAGGCACCCAAGAGGGAAGGATGGCCAGTAAACCATGGCAAGGGTTTTCGAGGGCCTTAGAGGGCAAATCTCGCCTCCCTCCGAAGATAGATCCAGGTGGTCTGCTGTGTTGGTCTGAAGCAGTAGAGCAAATTTAGAGTCCAGTGGCGCCTTTAAGACCAACGAAGGTTCATTCAAGGTACGAGCTTTCGTGCGTATGCACACTTTTTGAAATATATTGGAATGGAAGGTAAGGTTCAGACTTACAGACAGGGGCCGAACAGCAAATTAACATGTTAACATAATGAAGATGCTTAAAAGATATGCAAAGGCAAAACTAAAGAACAAGTTAAGGCTTTACAACTGTTGACCTTATAACATTAACTTGTTATTAGTTTTTGTCTTCGCATACCTTAAAACATCTTCATCATGTTAGCATGTTAATTTGCTGTTCGGCCCCTGCCTATAAGTCTGGACCTTACCTTCCATTCCAATGTATTTGAAAAAGTGTGCATACGCACGAAAGCTCGTACCTTGTTTGAATCTTTGTTCGTCTTAAAGGTACTACTGGACTCTAAACTTGTTCTCCCTCCAAAATTGGACAGTGACACTCTCTTCCTTCCCAGCAGGACCGAGGAGTGGCCGCCTAAATACATGGCTTCCACATTAGTGCCAGGAGTGATTCCTAACGAACACAGAACCCACTTCCATGGCACACAACAGGATACTCTGTGTGTGTGTGTGTGTGTGAGAAGTGCCATCAAGTTGCTTCCAACTTACCGTGATGCCGCATTACTGGCAAAAAATAGTGAAGACCTGAAACGACGACTGCTGAAGGTTAAAGCAGAAAGTATCACAGCAGGTTTGATGTTAAGCAGGTTTGGTCACAGCTGCTCTAAGCTGTGGAGTCTCATGAGCAAAAATTCTACTTTGCAAGCGACTGACATCAAAGTTGTGAATGAGCGATTTGGCTCCTACATAAATTGGTTTGCTCTGGAGCCCTCCTTCCAGAGCGAAGACGAAAATGTGTGAACCAGAGGCTAAAAAACTGTAAGCTAGCTCACACCAACTCAGCTTAGAGGGAACACTGGAAGGGACTACTGTTTGTGTTTTGCCACTTAAAACTGCTCACTTTTGTACCCAGGCTTGTGAAGCCAAACGGCTCCTTGTCAAACACCCCCGTTGGGGTTTGTGAACAGTGTGTTTTTTAAAAAAATGAAATCTAGAACATGACATCGATTTAGGCCGTGCTTCTGGTAAAAGCCTGCTGAACCAAAGGCCGCGTCTGTGGCCAATCGCAAAATGCATTCCCCCCCCCATCCACTGCATGCACTTGTATGCAAACAAACGGATGAAAACATACCCGATGCGGTTGCCAACGGCGCACGGCTAATCCTCTCTCCCTAGCCATGTGTGTGGGCAAGGAAGCAGGAGTCCTTGAAACACATTTTGTGCTTTGTAAGCCGAGAAGCATCAGGGCATAAGTTCTTTCTGGGAGCGCTACCCTGCGAAATTCTGAACGGGCGAGAGGAGCTGCCCACGATTACCCTGTTGACAAGGAACTTGAACTCTGTTCGGGCCTTGGAGCGCTCTCTCCTCGAACCAGCCTGCAGGTTTGGAGATGCCCAGAGCCTTCTGAAAGTTCCAAAGGGCTTATAAGAACCATTGGATAGAGGTGTGTCCAGATGAAATGACATAAAATTCACACCAACGGTCACAAAGTGCTCAGGCCCAGGAGAATAAACTGTACTGTGGCGAAAAAGCTCCATGAACCAAAAAATGTTTTACATGCCTTCCAAAAACAGGCCACAGGGAGGCAAAACGCTGCACTTCCTGGGAAGATTATGGAGCGCGGTGTGAGAGACAGGCTGCTGGACTAGATGGATCACTCGTCTGATTCGGCAGGTCTCTTGTACAAAGGCCAATGAACTTGCAGTATACATACAGACCCACCTGGGTGAGGGGAAAATAAGCAATTTCTGCAGGGGTAGAGTGCCCTAATCTGAACCCTGGACAAGGGACCTTGGATAAAAGACGGAAATTAGTTTAAACCACTATTCCTTCTCCCAAGAAGGTGCAAAGAAACACAGTTTAATGAGCGGAATCAGAGATCTCTTGCAGAGAATTCTAGCCAACGATCCAGGAGTCCTTGGAAGAAGCCACATTTACTACCCGTTTATGATGATAATACAGATCTTTTCTCCTTCATCTTCTTTGCCACCTCACTTAAGGGCAAAATGATATTAAACAAGAAAAAGAAGGGAGCACCTCTTGGATTCTTTAAAAAAACCAAACGTACATCTTAAATTGGATCACATTAAAGTTTATCAGACTAGGGTTGCCAGACTGCCCAGTGTGGGCAGGGGTCTCCCACTTTCGGGTGTTCCCCATCACCCCCTCTTACCAGCAGAAATCCGGAAATCATCACAACTTGCCTACAAAACCTGGAAGTGATGTGGGCATGTTGGGGACATTGAGGGGGTGACGCTCCGTTTTTGGAGCAAAACTCTATAGTTTGAGGCAAATTCTACCATAAAGGTTTGCCCAAAAAACAGTGTGTCACCCCATCACTTCCTGTTTACGTATGCACATTGTGACGCTTCTCCCCACTCCCAGAAAGTCCCTCCCCTGCCAGTGCAACAATCGGACCTGGCTACCCAATATCAAATTGTCCACCTACAACTGTATTCACCTGTACACACTTCTATTAAATTAATGTATTTTTTAAGATGGCTTTCCCAATAAGAGGACTTCCATGGGACTCAGGCACTTTTGCCTTTGGGGATCCTCCCACCATTATAATATCACTATCAAAAGCTATTTTTGATATAACTTTAAACACTTTATCAATTTTTTTATGTTTTAGGCAAAATGTAATAGGTTTTTGTGAACCCTAAACATTCATTTTTTTTCTGATGTGAGAAAAAAAAACTAAAACATTTTCTTTGACCCTAAACGTTTCCTTTTCTGTCCTTTGGATTTTAAAAGAAATTAAGACATTTTTGTGGGCTCCTAAAAGTATCATGGGCCCTAGGCCCTGCGCTTACTGGATAAGCAGGCCCCGTTCTAAATATATTTATTTAGGACTGCATTTGGCTGATTTGGTTTTGATTTACTGGCAGTCCTAATTCACCTGTTTAAATCGTGACTTTTAATGTGTCTTTTTAAAACTGCTGTTTCATTTATATTGTTTTCCTCGTCTTTTTAAATCATAATTTTATTTATATTGTAAGGCGCCTTGAGTTCCGCAAAGGAGAAAGGCAGCAAATAAACGGCTTATATATAATGTTTTATATATCTAAATAAAAACAGGCAACGGTGGGGAGGGGGGGTTCCTTATCTTTCCTCACATTCGAAATTAAAATATTTGTTTATCTTTCCTCACATTCGAAATTTAAATAATGGATTGTGCGGGACATCTCAACCATCTCTTACGGTTTATTCAAGGTTTGGCCTTTTTTTAAAAAAAAAAAGAGAGATAAATTCTGACGGAGGGGCCGTCTCTAGTCCAGCCGCCGCTTCCCTTCCCTGGGGCACTCCGCGAGGCCTGTCTTGGTTAATTCAGCGCCGTCTTAAAATTGCTTATTCAGAGAATCGCCTGTCCCCTATCAGGCTGTAGACCATCTTCCACACACAAAGATAATAGCCACTCTGCCCGCACATCTGAGCCCAACGACACCCCCGTCTCTGCGCATGGACGTCCCGCATGGGTTCAGGCGGACCCGTCCTCCCTCAGGCCTCCCCTGCCGGGGAAGAGATGGTGGAGTGACAGATTAGTCTCGTTAGCAACTGTCCCTGCCATGGGGACCGGGTTGGTGACAGCTGGCGCTGGGGATGACCCGCCCCCCCCTCCACATGGGCCCGCACCAGACGTGAAACACAGTGGCTGGAAAAGGGTGGATTACAAAGGCCTGCCCCCCCCCCCCAATCTAGGCTTGGATTTATTATATTAAGGCAATAAGGCAAAGGATAAGGAGTTTCTCTTCTCCCGGTGAAAATGAGAACCTAGATGTTCACGGCTTTCCCCTCACCTTGCCAATGAGCTCAACAGATAATTATTTTATCTCGCATCACTTATACCCCACTTTTCCCCGCAACGGAGACCCAAAGTAGCTTACATCGTTCTCCTTGCCTCCGTTTTAGCCTCACAACAGCCCCGTGAGGTAGGTTTGGCTCAAACTGTGCGACTGGCCTAAAGCCCAACCAGGAAGCTTCCATGGCAGAATGGGAAATTCGAATCCGGGTCTCTCAGATCCTAGTCCGACACTCCAACCACAATGGGTTCGGTGAGCCCATTGCATCGTGATAAGAAAACCCCCAAGAGTTCCTGATCTTTGGGGAACGCACAAATGCATTAAGCCACTTTATACCAAATCAGACCTTCGGTCCATCATGGTCGGTAATGCCCACTCAGACTGGCAGCAGCTCTCCAGGGTCTTATGAGAACATAAGAAGAGCCCTGCTGGATCAGACCAGTGGTCTAGCATCTGGCCTCACACAGTGGCCAACCCATTCTTCTGGAGGTCCAACAACAGGGCACAGAAGCCAAGGCCTTCCCCCGAGATTGCCTCCTGGCGCTGGGATTTGGAGGCTCACTGCCTCCAAATGTGGAGGTTCCCTTTAGTCACCATGGCGAGTATTATTATTATTATTATTATTATTATTATCATCCCGCCCATCCTGCCTGATAGATCTGTCTGAGGCACAGAGCTTTCATCACCTACCTGATCCTTTTTTAAAACAGGAGATGCCGGGAACCAAACCTGGGGACCTTCTGCTTGTCCAGCAGATGCTCTACCACTGAAAGACACAGAGGCTAGAGGACAGACATCCCTCCGGACAATCGTCCACCTTCGGCACGACCTACGAGACGCTTCCGTGACTGAAGAGGCGCAAATTGTCACATACTCGCACAACAAACAACAGAGGAAGAACTGCATTTTGTCACTGGGAGAAGAAGAAAGTGCCGGAAACTTCGAGTGGATTCTTAATGAATCCAGAATATCCACCCACCTACCCCTTCTGTAGACACGATCACTAACACAGTTGTACTGGGGTTGACAGGTCCCCCCTGGCCACTGGCAGGGGATGGGCGGGGGTAGGGTTGCCAGCCCCAAGTCAGGAAACTCCTGGAGATTTGAGGATGGCGCCTGGGGAGGACAGGGACCTCAGTGGGGCACAATGCCACAGAGTCCACCCTCCTCCAAAGCATCTATTTTCTCCAGGGGAACTCTAGTCTGGAAATGAGCTGTAATTCCAGGGATCCCCAAGTCCCGCCTGGAGACTGGCATCCCCAGGTTGTACGGATCAGGTAAGGGTTCTAATATCAGGCCTGCAAGCTTTAAATCAAATCCAGCCCACAGTTCTAATCTGCCAATCGGGCAAATGTAAATCGAACGCAGGTGCCAATGAATGGCACACCTGTTCTCCGGAGTCTGTCCCAGCGACGCTGTGTCACCTCAGTCCGAGAATCGAAAAAAGAAACTCCGAGAGACAGACTCTCTCCCTTCTAACAATAAGCTTAACTTTGGTTCACGAAGGTCGGGAAACTCTGAGACACTTCCTTCCAAAAGTCCCCAAGCAGTCACTCGCATTAAGGTTACGATAATGGATATGTGTCGAACAAGTAGAAAAACCAACCCTTTAGTTACCCCAACGGACTGCAGGTTACAGGTCTTCAGAGGTAATTCAACCGTGTTTAAGTTACCCTACCACCGTACCGTACAGATATAGTAACAGGTTAGCAGAGATGACATGCATAGCAGAAGAGATTTCCCTAGGACCGAGGGGCATAACAAGTTTGGGCCTATTCCAGCTTCCATTTATTTCAAAGAGCCCTGGCCAAACGGAGGAGAAGAGTCGACCCCGATAAGCCGAAAATGATGATATAGGCTACAGAGCTGGAAACCACGCCACGCTAATCCTATTTTCCCCTGCCGGATGGAGCCCTGGGGATTCCTCGCTGGCCAGGCGGGTGCCGGGCAGTCCTCGGGACAGGCGGAGAGGGAAGAGTTACAAGGCCATTAAGAGAAGGGGAGGCTGATTAAACAGTAACAGGTGCTGCTGACCCAGGGAACAGCTGGGCCCTGCCATGAAAGAGAAACCAGCCGCAACCAAAGATCCCAAACAGAAAGGGGCAAGGGGGGGGGGAGTAAAGCCCAAGGGGAAAAGCAGAGGCACCAAGAGGAACTGAAGCAGCCATGAACTGGTCAGAAATAAGTTAAGGGTGTGTACATTTGATTATTAGCGTTGCCAATCTCCAGTTGGAGGCAGGAGATCCCCTGGTTTGGAGCCCCTCCTCCCACTTCAGGGCTGTCAGAAAGTGGAGGGGGGAATTATACCCTACAGAGACCGGTCCCTAGTATAATGGAGAATTGATCTGTGGGTATCTGGGGCTCGGGGGGGGTGGGGTTTTTTTGGGGTACAGGCACTAGATTTTCAGCATAGCTAGTAGTGCCTCTCCTGAAAGAAACCGCCAAGTTTCAAAAAGCTTGGACCGGGGGGTCCAATTCTATGACCCCCAAAAGAAGGTGCCCTCATCCTCCATTATTTCCAATGGAGGGAAAGCATTTAAAAGGAATGTGGTCCCTTTAAATGTGATGACCAGAACTCTCTTTGGAGGTGTCGCCTAGTGACATCAAAAAGATGACGTCACATCTTTGCTCCTGGCTCTCCCCCCCCCCCCCCAAGTCTCCTGGCTCCATCCCTAAAGTCCCCAGACATTTCCTGCGTCAGACCTGGCAACCCTGTTCATTATACACTCTGTGCTCAGGGTCTCCAACATGATGCCCACCTACAGCCTTCTTAGTTTCTTAGAAAGTGGGTGTGGCCAGGTGGTGCTAACAGAACTTCTGATTGGCCATCAGAGATCTGACAGACACTGCCAGATGGGCGTTTCTTTGCTAACTTGCTTGAGTGAATACAACAAAATATTTTGGCACAGTAAGTTTGTTTTAAAAAACATCCTGATAAGCAGAGCGCCTGTCTGAAATGCTGAAGGGCTACAGTCTGGTTCACGCGAAACTTCACTCCCTGACATTTCAGATCAAGACGGGTAGCTGTTTTAGTCTGTCTGTAGCAGTAGAAATGAGCAAGCGTCCAGGAGCACCTTCAAGACTAACAAAATTTGTGGCGGGGGAGGAGCTTTCGGGAGTCACTGCTCACTTCTTTTTGCGACCGGCTCTGCCTCCTGCAGCAGGCATTTTGGGGCTGTGCCCATGGCCCTTTGTCAGATTCTAAAGGCGGCCGCTGGCTCACAAAGGCTGGGGACCTCCGTTCTATGCAGTTGTGCTTCCGGCTTGCATTTCTGGAAACCGGTATCTGCTACAGAGCTTGGCATCTCACGATTCTGCCAACTAAAGGAACAACTAAAGCAAGAAATCAGTCTTCCAACCTTAGGGGAAGGACCAGAGACCAAAGGTCAGGAGGCAAAGCTTCAGTTGTTGACACCCACCCCTTAATAAGCCACCACCTCCTCCGTTTCCGTTGGCACCTTTCCATCTGTTCGCCCGTGAAAAGACTCCAAATCTGGAAAGATGGTTCTCGGATGCCGAACACATGCGCATCTTTCTGCACAACTCACACTTGCTTAGGTTACACGAACACACGCATCGTTGGTTTCTGCCACTTAGCCTGGCTGGGCAGAAAACAGAGTCCAGCTCGGGGGGAAATTAGGGGCTCTGGGCAGCGGGGAGCCTAACAGATAAGCAAAAAGCTACCTTTGCAACTGCAACATCGGTGGCGTCACCAACTGTCCACAGTCCTCTCGTGTGCAGACATGCATGCTTCGGACCCATGCTTTTGTGGCTCATGCCATAAAGAAACCTCTCAACCTCTTGCACGTGGAGCCGGGTCTGAAATATCACACCAGACTGGAAAAGACACTGTATTATGGACAGAAAGTGTCTCCATGTGTGTGTTCTCTGGGGTGGCTCCTATAATGCACAACGGTCTACCTGTGGCTATTAGGAAGGCCTCCACTAGGGGGTGACAGATCCCACTCGGGAAATCCGCCGATTTGGGGACAGAGCCCAGGGAAAGGCAGAATGTGGGGAGGGAGGGGCCTCCGCGGGGATACGATTCCGCAGACTCCGCTCTTCAAAGCAGCCATTTCCTCCATGGGGGAGCCGATCTTTGTTGGCTGGAGATCAGTGGTGATTCTGGGAAGATCTCCAGCTGCCCCCACCTGGCTCCCACGTTTTGCAAAATGCGCATAACAGTTCAGGAGGGCATTTGTGTATTAGGATCAGAGCTGGGGTGATAGCGGTTCAGCTCAGGGGGTGACTTCTGTGAAAGATCAAATCGTTTCTACATCGAGCGTCCTGTTGCCATAAAAAGATAGGATTGTGCACGCCACTCTGCTCCCCCCCCCCTCCCGGCCCTTTCTACAATCCCAACCCAATTGCATTATTTGCCTCACTAGGAATCCTTGCTGCTAGATTAAATGTTACCGTATTTTGCAATCTGCTCACTGATTGACTGTCAAGGTTTGTTTGTTTTTTTACATGCTTACGATCTGCTTTGAGTCCCAGTGAGAAAGGTGGACTCAAAAAGAGCAGATGTGGTATAGCGGTTAAGTGTGCTGGAGACCCGGGTTCAAATCCCCACTTTGCTGGGCGATCTCGGGCCAGTGACGCTCGCAGGGCTGTTGTGAGGATAAAGGGAAGGAGCGAAGAACAACATAAGCCATTTTGGGTCCCCACGGGAGAAAACGGCAGCGGATAAGCAAAAATAAAATAAAATAAACTAGAACAAAGTTTGAGTCCACCGACACCTTTAAGTTTGGTGTAGTGGTCAGGAGCACAGACTCTAATCTGGGGGAACTAGGTTTGATTCCCCCACTTCGCCAAATGCAGCTGCTGGTGTGACGCTGGATCAGTCACAAGTTCTTTCAGAGCTGTTCTCTCAAGAACAGTTCTCTCAGGCCCACCTACCTCAAAGGTATCTGATGTGGGGAAGGGAAGGGTAAGGAGATTGGAAGCCACTCCTTCAGGTAGTGAAGGGCGGGGTATAAATCCAATCTCTTCTTCTCTTCTTCTTTAAGACCAACAAAGTGTAATTCTGGGTATAACCTTCTAGGTATAAGCTTTCGTGTGCATGCACGCTTCTTCAGGCTTCTAGCCAGAATTAAACTTTGCTGGTCGTAAAGGTGCCGCTGGACTCAAACTTAGTTCTATTGCTTCAGATCAACATGGCTGCCCACCTGGATCTCAGATGGCTTTCTTGTTTGCACCGAAATAAGAGAAAGTCTGTACCCCCCTGACCTTCCTGCCCTAATATTATAAAAACTATATAAGCTGTTTTGGGTCCCCATTAGGAAGAAAGGCAGGGTACAAATGAATTTTAATAATAATAAATAAATGAATCATCATCATCATCCCCGACACCAATGAGATCAGGATGTTTACCTTCCCCCATAGGGGATTTTAAACACTTGTGGAAAACAGTTGGAAATAACTTCACTTCTGGGAAGAATTCACATCCCAGTGGCATTAGCATGAAGGAATTCTGGGTGCTTCCTCTGTCATTCTCCCGTAATGGTGTGGACTTTTCAAGCAGGGGTGTCAAACATGCGGCCCGGGGCCCGGACCAGACCCCCAGAGGGCTTCTATCAGGCCCGCAAGGGACCGGCTGTCTCCTGCTTCATCCTCCAGTTCTGCTGCTGCTGCTGTGTCATAGCTTGCTTTCCTAGACTCTCTCAATCGCTCAGGAGAGATAGATCGGCAAGCTTCTGCTCCCTGCACTGGGCTGAGGCTCCTCCCCCTCCCGGATTGCCCCAGCACAGACATTTTGATGCAATAATTCAGAGCAAGAAGTGTCAGTTATCAGACACTGTTAAATAAACAAGATATTGCAAGAATGCTAACATTTCAGGCATGTTTTTATTTTAAGTTAAACAAATCTTTCTGTTTGTGTCCTATATAAAGTTTATATCTCCACTAACTGGCATTACATTTTATGACACACGTGGCCCAGCCCGACAAAGTCCAATTTATGTCAAATCCAGCCCTCCATAAAAATGAGTTCGACATTTTAGAGGATCAGGCCAATGGTCTCTCCAGTGAAGTACAGTCTTAGCTGCCAGGGCAGAAGTCTCCAACCCTGTCAAACTGGGGGCCTTTGGAAGAGACCGAGGACTGCTCTTGAGAGAACAACTCTGAAAGAACTTGTGACTGACCCAAAGTCACACCAGCAGCTGTGTGTGGAGGCGTGGGGGTTCAAACCCGGTCCTCCCAGATTACAGTCTGCGCTCCTAACCACTACACCAAACTGAGAACACCCCACGCAACAGTGTTTTGCTTCTCTTAACTGCCCTCCCCATGCAGACCGAAGAAGGAAAGACCCCAAGATGTTAGCATCTCTGTAGAACTAATGTGCACACTAAAAGAACAAATGCACTGAGGATTCTGAACCTGCCATGATTCTGTCAGAATACCAGATGGGGGAGCCACACAGAATAAGACATCAGGTTCAAAACCCAACTCTGTGACCCTTTCGGCTTTTGTTTCAATAAATAAAACACAAAAGATGTTAGCTCCTCTGGCTCTTTAGGCACAACCGAAATCATGCAGGCGGATTCGGAAGCCAGATGTAAATTATGTTCCCAGTAGTTCCGGGTGCGATTTCACTGTTTCCTTTGCGTAGCCCCGGGCTCCCTCCAAGGGACCGGCACAATCAAAATTCTGCAAAAGAGTAATAATATGTCCACACCCAGCGCCTGTTCCCAGAAACAGTCTTCTTCCCTGTGCGCATAAAGCCCTGCCCCGGGGCATAACTTTCTTGCAGCAGGCATGCATGCAAGGAAGGTTCCAGGGCACAGCCGGGGCACGCAAACGGGTCCGCGGCACGTCCAGCTCGAGCATTCCAGAGGGCGGGGTCCGGGCGGGGGCTGTGATCCCACGAAGGAGCCCCTGCTCTTTTCTGTGTCACGTTCAGGGGGTGCTTTCCCCTCCGTGAGAAAAGGCAGGAGCCAAATGGCCGGCTATGAATAGCCACAGCCTTTGACTGGCTGGGGAGACCAGGCCCCAAATCCCTCGGGTGGCTAAAAAAAGACCCCAGACCAGAAATAGCAGCGGACCGGAGCTAAAGCAAGGACTTTCCAAGCTCCTTTCCCTCAGCTCGCTGCCGTGCCTGTTGAAGGATAAAAGAGACGACAATGCCCTGGGGCAGGACCGCTGTTTGTCTCCCTGCCTCCCTGGGCAGCCATGAGAGCAAGGAATCGTCTCAGCTTCAGAGCCATGCTTGAGCACTCCCGGACATGCTTAGCGGAGCCAGTTAATTAGCATGGAGGGAGGGGGGAACGGGACGAGGGTTTGTCTGCGGTGGGAGACACCAAGCAGAGAGAAACTCCAGTAAGGGAAACAGAAGAGAGAAGAGAAGAGATTGGGTTTATACCCCACCCTTCACTACCCAAAGGAGTCTCAGAGCGGCTTACAGTCTCCTTCCCCTTTCCCTCCCCACAGCAGACAGCCTGTGGGGTCAGTGGGACTGAGGGAGCTTTGACAGAAACTGCTCTTTTTCAAGAACAGCTGTGCCAGAACTATGGCTTGCCCAAGGCCATCCAGCAACTGCAAGTGGAGGAGTGGGGAATCAAACCCGGTTCTCCCAGTTTAGAGTCCCCGCACTTAACCACAACACCAAACAGAGAGAATATCAGAGCCAGGACCTCCGAGTTCCATCCCCAGCTCTGAAAGGAGGACAGGATTGAAGCATTGCATGCTGGGCTGTTGAAATCAGTCCTGAAAGGGACGGTGGGGTAACATCTGAAGGCAGGTTCAGAGGCTCCACAAAGCATACTGTTGGCCATGGGAACCCAGCCCCCAAACCACAGATGCGGACAGAAGAGAATGGCTGTGGTTTCCCAGGGGAAGGATTTATGCCCTCTGTACATTCTAGTTTTGACATAAAAGGACTCATGGCAGATCTCTAGCACACTGGAAATCCAAGATCTAGGGTTCAAAGCATGGCCCAGGAAGAAGGAGGAGGAGGAGGTGAAGGAGATTGGATTTATACCCCACCCATCACTACCCGAAGGAGTCTCAGAGCGGCTTACAATCCCCTTTCCCTTCCCCTCCCCACAACAAACACCCTGCGAGGAAGGTGGGGCTGAAAGGGTTCTGAGAGAACTGCTCGTGAGAGAACAGCTCTGAGAGAACTTGTGACTGACCCAAAGTCACACCAGCAGCTGCATGTGGGGGAGCGGGGAATCAAACCCAGCTCTTTCAGATTAGCATCCCCACTCCTAACTACTGCACCAAACTGGCTCTCCAGAAAGAGAAGACCACTGCCGGGGAGTCAGAAATTCCGGTTCAGGTACCAGATTTTGTGGGGAGACAAGACCCTTCGGAGTGGTTCCGTTACCGGGAGATTCTGCGTGCCAGAGACTTCCATGGACGTGTGTGAGGGCGGGGGGGGGGGGAACCACTTTAATTTCTAGCCCGTGATTTGAAGAGGTTACATGCTCCGCTGGGTAAACATAATGTGGCGGCGGGGGGTGGGGGTGGAGTGTACGAGCAAAGGAGTCACACAGAGAGCGTGGAAGAAAGGGAGTAGGAAAGAGCGCGGGAAAACAGGCCCAGCCTCGGAGAGGAGGGGAGGCCGGGGCAGGTGCCGCCAAGCCATGAAAGGCGTTGTTGTGGGACTCAAACAGGCCCCGACACACCTGAAACCGCAGCCTTCCTCCATAAAGGGGCTTTCAGAGGCCTCGATGAAAGGAAGAAACAAAGCAGAGGGGGGGTGGGGTGGAGTGTATTACAGGCTTGCCTGGGGGGGGATGTGGAGGGGGCGCACCCTCTTGTAGGCCCCAAAGGGAGAATCAGCCTTGGCTCCCGTCTCCAATGAATGCTTCCCCCCCCCAGACGCTCTTCACTCCGAAGGCCCCCTGAAGTGGTCAAACCGGTTGTCTCCTAGGGCTGTTCAGGGATACCGAAGAGATATTATCGGGGAAGCGAGCAGCCAAGTGGAGGATGGGAGAGAGAGACAGGAGGAGGAGGAGGAGATTGGATTTATACCCTGCCCTTCACTCACTTGGAGTCTCAGAGCGGCTTACAAACTCCTTTCCCCTCCCCACAACAGACACCCTGTGAGGTGGGTGGGGCTGAGAGAGCTCTGAAACCAACTGTCCTTGAGAGAAGAGCTGGTACAGAGCAATGGCTTGCCCAAGGTCGTCCAGCCAGGTGCAAGTGGAGGAGTGGGGAATCAAACCCGGTTCTCCCAGTTTAGAGTCCGCGCACTTAACCACGACACCAAACTGGCTCAAAAGAGGGCAGGAGAGTTTCCCTGTCCACATTGGCAAGACGAGGCCCCCAGTGCCTACTTTCAACAAGTAGTGCCATGCCACTGGAAGGGACACTCTACAAGTCAGGCTGTTTGTGTGGGCGTGCTGGAGAGAGGAGAAGCACCAAAGAAGGCCTAAGAGCCAGGCAGGCAGGAATGACTCGGGCAGATCAAATCGGCTGGCTTTGGCTCTATTTGGACGCTGTCTGAAAGTGCATTCACATAGCGGGCAGTCTGAGAGGCACGTTTTCTGTGTGGATCAAGTCCACCAGCATGCTGTCTTGTCTCCAAAGGTCGGCGGGATGGCTCATGAGCAGCACCATCTCGCCTCACAGACACGCAAACATCCAGAGTGCCGCGCAAATGCCACGGCCCACAACGTACACCACTGGCCCGTGCGCAGCTGAGCCAAAGCGGGATTCTCTCCGCCCCCTCCACGGATCCACTTCCCACAGAGTGAGCCAAAGCAAATTTCACACCTCCGAGGTCACCTGCACACTGTGTGTGGGCTCCCGTCCGCCCGGTTCCCGAGCCAAACCACTAAAAGGGGTCGCCCAATGGTCTGAGCGCAACCCCCCCCAAGCCAAACCAGCAATTCCCTCCATCTTCTCTCCCCCTAGGCCAGTGATGGCGAACCTTTTAGAGACCGAGTGCCCAAACTACAACCCCAAACCCACTTATTTATCGCAAAGTGCCAGCACGACAATTTAACCTGAATACTGAGGTTTTCGTTTTAGAAAAAACAACTCCTACATTAACATCTTTTGTCTTAAAAGAAAAACACAATAACAGAGCATTCAATGATACAAACAACTTTTTACTGAAAGGTAAAAGTTTGCATTTGGCATGCTTTTGAACAATTAATGTGATTTCTGCTGTCCAGTCTTGCGAACTCTGTACTGGGGCGATGCCGTGCGCGCCCACAGAGAGGGCTCTGAGTGCCACCTCTGGCACGCGTGCCATAGGTTTGCCACCAGTGCCCTAGGCCGAAACCCATCAGCTTGGCATCTTATTTCCTCATGTTCTGTTCTCTGATGGGGCTGAACTCAAAATAATGAGGGAAATGTATGGTTGCCCATCTTCCTTTCGCATTTGTTCAAACGCAACTAAGAAGCCCCACCAATTCTCGCCTTCCAGTTCCCTCCCCACTGAAGATTTCATCTCCCCACCACCACCAAATCAGAGTTCTGAATCAGAAGGGAGATGACGGAAACAGCCACGGGGGAGGGCGTATTTGCAGGGCAGAATCAGTAAAGCACAGCAAAAATTATGAAGGAGACAGGATGATATCCCTTTTTACAGAGTGGGGGAAAGTGGGGGAAGTGATGTTAAGAGTAGAGAGACAAGATAAATGGATGCTGGCAAAGGGCAGCGGTGGGGGGGGGGGGAGATATTTACTTATTTAAAAGCCTTCTCCGCAACCTCTCAGTCGTATGCTCCCCAGGCAGCTAGCAATAAGATACAAACATCATAAATTTAAAACATAAGATCGCAACATTTTAAAAAGAGAAAAGCGCTCGGCAGCTAAAACTAATAAACGAGAGTTTGATGTACTAATCTGGGGGGTGGGGGTGGAAAAGGAGACGGCTGTACAAACATCTCGACAAAATCAGGCAACGGTCCAGATGAACTGAATTTTTTTCAAATTTGGCGCCTAAAAGGGCAGGCGTGGCGCTGAGGAGGAAAGCATGCCATGGATGAGGAGCCACTACAGAAAAGACCCTCTCTCTGTTTCTCATAGGCCCCCCCCCCCAACTCATTTCTGAAAGTGGGGGAGGGCATGTAAAGAAGGAGCTCGGCAGAAAAGTGGAAGTCTCAAACGCGCATAAGGTTGGGATGGCGCAGTTGCGGCTGCTAAAAAGTGTCTAGAAATGTGCTAGAGGAAAATAATAGGAGAAGAGGATCTTAAGAGGCTGGGACCTCAAGGTTTGCCTCCTCCTGTTTTTAAGCTTTCCCCCATAGGCTTAAGGACCAGACGCTCCATTTTTTTAAAGCCCGAATTCTCACAGTGATGAGTGTGCCGCCACACCCCTTTTTGACTAACATAAGCTGTGCACTCCCATGCTCAGGCCCCACATCAGCTCACTGCTCCCCCACGCTGATTTTATTACCACAGATTAAAAAAAACAAGACTTCCCATGAACTTGCATAACTAAGAGTATGCGGAGGGGGGAATCCATGTGTCTACCTGTTTAAACCACCCACGACTCGGCGAATATGGGCGATCATTTACCATGCAATAAGTGAACTGTGGCAGACGGTCGGCCACATGGGGAGCCGGCCATCTGTGGCGTCTCCCACTACCTCCCCACAACATGACTGAAGAAAATTTTATCCCCGTCAGATAATCCAGGGAACGAATAAAAATTCTCCTACCCAGGTAGACAGATAACACAACCTTCCGCCCCCCCGTCTTGTTCAGCCCAGGTATTCTAGCGTGCTCGTATGCCTTTACCAAAGCTTTAGCACAGAACTGTTAAAAGATGTCAAGGGTTACGTCTCGGTTTGGGGCGTACGGCCTCGCATGAAACCCCTCAAAGATGCAGGTCCCACCCCTCGTGGTCTTATGCCCAAATTTCTCCCTCTGTCCCTAAAAATGGTCCCCAAATGGCAACCTTCACGCAGTCGTTGCAAATCAAGGAAGTTAATAGGATAATGCCAGCAAAATATCTATCAGAAAACAGGAAGCAATTATCTAAAATTGAGTTTAAAATTATTATTTTTTCAGAGCTCTGTCTTTAATATCTGCTGCCCTAGGGCTGTGAATAAAGATAAAGGTTGAATGAGTTATGCAAAGCTCTGGCCAATGCCCACCCTGTGCCTGGCAGAGGGGAAGAGAATTATCCCTCAGCAGGCTCTCCAGGGGGCCAGTTCCACCTCTCTTCCCTAATATTCAGTTTGGGGGGGGGGGGGGGGAAGGGCCTGCCCTATCTCACTTCCTTCAGAGACGTATCAATTCAAACGGATAAACCTCCGGGGGAAGACGAATATGTGCGAGAGGATGTGGTGACTGCCGGAAAATCCTGATACGGACCGGAGTTCGGTTCCAGGATTGGCAAAGAACACCTCTGAGAACGCGCAGAGTGCCTTTCCCTCCCGTTGGCAACGAGGAACCCACAACTAGCCTGTCCTCCTGCATCCAGGCCCGGGGACAGGAATTCCAGATCAGGAGGTTACGATGTGAGGGCTGAGACATACCTGAATCAAACAGACTGTCAAAGACGATTTTTTTTTCAAAAGGCCCACCTTGTAGGGTGACAACTAAGGTTGCCAACCTCCAGGGGGGGGCAGAGATCTCCCCCCCCCCCAGATGACAGAGATCAGCTCCCCACGGGAGAACAGATGCTCTGTAGGGTGGACTCTACAGCATTATACCCAACTGAGGCCCTTTCCGAACCACACCATCCCCAGGCTCCACTCCCCCCCCAAAAAAAAATTTCCTACCAGGGGTCAGCAACCCTTGCTCACTACTTAGAAGAAGAGGAGACTGGATTTATATCCCACCCTTCAGTACCTGAAGGAGTCCCAGAGCGGCTTACAATTGCCTTTCCTTTTCCCTTCCCACAACACACACCCTGTGAGGCAGGTGGGGCTGAGAGAGCTCTTTTGAGGACTGCCCTTGAGAGAACAGCTCTGAGAGAACTTGTGACTGACCCACGGTCACCCAGCTGGCTGCATGTGAAGGAGTGGGGACTCAAACCCAGCTCTCCCAGACTAGAGTCCGCTCTCCTGACCACTATGCCAAACCACTACACCAAACTACACAGTTCCCACTTAAGCCCCAGAACGTCTCTTCTTTTTTGAAATCAAGGTCTGGAAGGGACGTGTAGGGCACACAGCTGGAAGACCCTATCCTCCTTGATGTAGTGGTTAGGAGTGTGGACTCTAATCTGGGAGAACCGGGTTTGATTCTCCACGCCTCCCCATGCAGCTGCTGGTGTGACTTTGGGTCGGTCACAAGTTCTTTCAGAGCTGTTCTCTCAAGGGCAGTTCTCAAGAGAGCTCTCTCAGCCCCACCTACCTCACAGGTTGTCTGTTGTGGGGAGGGGGAGGGGAAGGAGACTGGAAGCTGCTCTGAGACTCCTTCGGGTAGTGAAGGGCAGAGTATAAATCCAGTCTCTTCTTTCGCACGGCCTCTGTGGAAGAACTTTTAGAGCAGCACACTTCTTCACTCCCCCCCGCCCCCTTGACCAAGCCCAGGAGGGTGGGAAAAGCTAACTGCTGGGAACCTGGAATGCAAGAGGCAATGTCCTGAGCAAATAACCAGCTGGGGCATGTTTGGAGAAGGGCATCCTTTCCCGTCCTTCAGCCAGTGGGAGGGGACCCTCGGGGTCTTGTGAGTGCCTCCTGAGCCCCTCCCCCCACATACCTCCCTCAGTGCTCCTGCCTCATCCCAGCGGCGTCCTGTACCTCCCACCACTCCCTCCACACCCAAGTTGGGCAGCTTTGGCATCCAAACCCCCACCTCGGTTAGATAAACATCCTCCCCTTCAAGCCAGGCCTCCAGCGTCCACGAGAATCCAGTGCCAGGCCGGAGGGCGGTAGAGGACGGGCGAAGAGGCGAAGAGAAAGGAGAGCTCCAAGATATCCCCCCCTCCACAGTGGGAAGGAGAGCAGAGTCTAGTGGTTAAGGCCAAGAAGGAAACTGCCAGGGAACCCTGTCTCAGACTGCAAAACAGCAGAGTGTGGGTAGTCTGGAAAGCGCCACCGGACTTCTGTTTGATTTTGCTGTGCCCCTGGGCAAGGATCCACAGTTTATTCCGGTTTTTTGGGTAAGGACTGGAAACCAGATTGCGTCTTTTTGTGTTTGCTAGCGTGTCTCTCTCTCTCTCTTTTTCAAAAAGCGAAGCCGGCATTCAAACCTTGCACCAACATCCTCGGCTCCCCATCTCTCCCTGAGCCGAGAAACTCACTCTGCACCCGTTCAAAGGAACTCTTCTTTCGTCCACACATTCCCGGCATTCAAGACAGGTCCCACGGCTGAGCCCCACCCATCCGTTCAAAGTAAAACTCCGAGTTGCAGAAAAATCCATGCGGACTAGTAACCTCTTTGAAATCAGACTACAGCAAAAGGCTCTGTGTGTGTCTCTGTGTGTGTCTGTGTGTTAAAGGGCAGAGGTTTTAATCGAAGTTTCCAAGCAGAAGGAAGGGCCAAGAACACACCAGGGAGGGTGGTCGGCGATTTGGGGACCACAGCATACATACCGGGAACTAGTTTGCAATCCCAAACCAATGCATTTGAAATAAAATAGCAGGTACTGGTGAATGAAGCAGACAGAGTTGCCAACTCCAGGCTGGGGAATTCCTGGATATTGCGGGTGGGGCCTAGGGAGGGACCTCAGAGGGGTATAAAGCCACGGAGTCCACCCTCCAAAGCAGCCATTTCCTCCAGGGGAACAAATCCCTGTTGTCTGGAGATCAGCTGTAATTCCGGCCCCGCCTGGAGGCTGTCAACCCTAGACGTAGGCGTGGCACAGTTCGGCACCCACACACATACACCAGTGTTCCCTCTAAGCTGAGCTGGTGTGAGCTAGCTCACAGCGTTTTAGCCTCCGGCGCACACATTCTTGTCAGCTCCAGAGAGACGGGCTCCAGAGCCAACTCTTTTACACAGCAGCCAGACCACCCACCCACGACGCTAGCAGCTCACCAAGTAGAATTTTTGCTCAGGAGACTCCACCGCTGAGGAAGGGGGCATGCCCCCCCCACAATGCTTGTGGTCCCAAGGTGGACAAGGGCCATGCTGCAGATATGGGTGGAGGAGGGGGGGTTCTTCAGATGACACCCCCCCCTTATCTTCCCCCCCCCCCCACTTCGCATTTCAGTTCCCATCACATCACCTTGCTGGTGAATCACTAAAGAAAGGCCAAGGCACCACTGAGTCAGAAGGAGCCAGGAAGAGGCGAAGGGGGGCAGAGAGGATGCCCAGGGGTGGGGGAAGGAGGGGGAGGGAGGGAGGAATAAGGCAGGAAAGAGAGGACCTGCCCCATCACTGTGCCCCCCTGGGGGGGACCAGTTCTCTCGCCAAGGACTTTGGGAAATATTAATCGGAGGGGTGGATCAGCAGGCAAAGGGACAAGAGGCAGGTGGAGTCCCCAGCAGCCCTGCCTCTAGTGCCCCAGCGCCTTCCACCCCCCTGCCTCATAGCCTTACACACACAGAGACACACACACACCAGCCAACGCTCCCTCTAAGCTGTGGAGACTTGTCAGCAAACATTCTACTTTGTGAGCTCCTGGCATGAAAGCGGAGAGCCAGCGATTTGGTTACTGCATAAGAGTTTGCTCTGGCGCCATCCTTCCTGGGCTGAGACAAAAATGGGTGAGCCAGAGGCTAAAAAACTGCGAGCCAGCTCACGCTAACTCAGCTTAGAGGGAACACTGCCCCCCACATACACACATCCATACACTCCTGGGTCTAATGCCACAGATTCCACCTGGACTCCTAATCCCCCCCCCCACACACTCTCCCACCTTCGAGGCTGGCAATGCGCAACCGCGGGCAGGCGAGCGCCCCTTCGCGCGCCCCACACCTCCAGCTCTGCCAAGGGGGGGGGGGATCAGGTAGCAGATCCCGACGATCCGCGGAGGGGGGGGGGGGAAGAGAGACGGGGCGGGTCGGCGGCAGGCAGCGCGCAGGTGCAAGATGACCCTCCCCCCCAACAAAAGTAAAGTTGCCCCTAAGAAACAAGGGGGGGGGGAGACCACGGAGGGGCTGGGAGAGAAAGGCAACACAAGGAAGGGGGAGGGTCACGCAAGTCGAAAGGGGGCGGCGGCGGCGGCGGCGGCAGGTGAATCCCAGATTTTGAAATGGGAACCGGCGGAGGGGTGGGGGGCAATGCTCCCTCGAAGCTGGGGAGTCTTGTGAGCAAAAATTCTACTTGGGGAGCTCCTGGCATGAAAGGGATTTGGCTGCTGCATAATTTAGTTTGCTCGGGAGCCATAGACAAAAATCTGTGAGCCGGAGGCTAAACAGCTGTGAGCTAGCTCACACTCACCCAGCTTAGAGGGATCACTGGTGTGGGGGGGGGGGGGCGCTTGGAGAAAGACTTCGGCGCCTCCCAGGAGCGCCTAGAGGTTTTCCACGGCCAGAGGGCGCACGGAGCCCCCCGGCGGGCACCAAGGGCGCCCCTGGGCGCACGCCTCCCCGCCCCCCCGGCCTCCCTTCCCCCCTCTCACCTGGGCAGGCGAGCAGCAAGAGACCCAGCAGCAGGAGCCCCGGCCGGGGGAGGAGAAGCGCTTTCGGGGAGCGGCGGGCGCCCATGCTGCGACTTGGCGAGAGGCGGCGAGGCCACTCCACGCCCGGCAGCCGCAGCTCTTTCGGTCCCTGGCTGCCGCTCCGGCTCGCCGCCTCTTGCCCCCGCCTGCCGGGACCGCCCCCCGAACCGCCCCCCGGCGGCTCGGCCCAATCCCCGGCCGCTCTCCCCGACTGGGTGGGACCCCCGCCCCCCCGGCCCGCGCCGGCCTGCCTCTCTCTGCTTGCGGCGCTGCGAAAGAGCCGCAGCTCCTATCCGCAGCCGGGCGCGCCTGGCGCTCTCTCCGGGGCGGCGGCGGCGGCGGCGGCGCGCAAAGTGGGTTTCTCTCGGGGAAAGTTGGGGCGTGAGTGCCGGGGCGGCTCTACTATGAAACGAATGAACCAATGCTCCCTCTAAGTTGTGGAGTCCTGAGAGCCAAAATTCTACTTTGCGAGCTGCTGGCATCAAAGTGGTGAGCCAGCGATTTGGCTCCGGCGTCAATTAGTTTGCTCCGGAGCTATCCTTCCTGAGCTAAGACAAAAATGCGTGAGCCGGGGGCTTAGAGGGCACACTGCTTCTAAGCCTGGAGGGACCTGAACCCATTTTTTTTAAGGAGCGGATTTTTCAGCAAAATCGATGGTGTGTGTGTTTTTTTTAAAAAACACACTCTTATTAAAATAAGGCTATTTTAGTGACAGAATCATATGGGTTAACATAAGAGAAGCCAATGTTGGATCAGGCCAGTGGCCCATCCAGTCCAACACTCTGTGTCACACAGTGGCCAAAAATACCAGGTGCCATCAGGAGGTCCAGCAGTGGGGCCAGGACTCTAGAAGCCCTCCCACTGTTGCCCCCCTCCTCCAAGCACCAAGAATACAGAGCATCACTTGCCCCAAACTGAGGGATCCTATCTATCCCTTGTGGCTCATAGCCACTGATGGACCTCTGCTCCAGATGTTGATCCAGTTCCCTCTTGAAGCTGTCCATGCTTGTAGCCGTCACCCCCTGCTGTGGCCGTGAATTCCATGCGTTAATCACATGTGCTTCATATGGACCTTAGAATATGCTCTAATACCCGTTTCATATCCTTGTTGGATGTCGCCCAGTTGTTGCGGGTTGAGAAGGGCCCCCCATAACAGTTCAAGCTTTAGGGTCCCCAAAATGTAGGTCTGCCGCTATTGGCTGGAGGTGGACACGCGCCCCGATGCTAGCTGTCCTGTCCTGAGACTTGGCTTTGTTCTGGGCACTGGCTCAGGGCAGTCCCAATGCTCCCTCTAAGCTGTGGAGTCTTGTGAGCAAAAATCCTGCTTTGTGATCTACTGGCATGAAAGTTGTGAGTTTGGCTGTAGCATCAGTTAGTTTGCTCTGGAGCCATTTCGGGGTCGTGGTTAAGTGCACAGACTCTAATCTGGGTGAACCGGGTTTGATTCCCCATTCCTCCACTTGCACTTACTGGATGACCTTGGGCAAGCCATAGTTCTGGCACAGCTGTTCTTGAAAAAGAGCAGTTTCTGTCAGAGCTCTCTCAACTCCCCTGCCTCCCAGGGTGTCTGTTGTGGGGAAGGGAAGGGAAAGGAAATTGTAAGCTGCTTTGAGACTCCCTTGGTAGTGAACGGCGGGGTATAAATCCAATCTCTTCTTCTTCTTCTTCTTCGTCTTCCTGAGCTAGGACAAAAATGTGTGAGCTGGAGGCTAGTTGACAATAACTCAGCTTAGAGGGAACACTGGCTGGGGCCCTCCAAAGCTGCTTCTGCTCAGGAAAACTTGTTGGCCTTTAAGGGGGGGTGCTGGATGCAAATCTTGCCTCTGCTCTCTGCCAAATCTAGAATAAACTACTTCCATCCAACAGTTTCAGCACTGAGTCCCCAGACATCCGCCCCAGAATTTGAGAATCAGGGGAGAGAGATTCCCCGTCTGCACCCATTCCATTTTCCCTTGCAGCTGCATATTTCAGAGTCAGATCAGAAGTTTACGTCTCTAAGTAGACACACCTAGGATATCACTGCAAGCTGTGCTAGGGATGCCAGCCTCCAGGTGGGACCTGGGGATTGTAAGCCAGTAGCAAAGGGCAGGGTGTAAATCCAATCTCCTCCTCCTCCTCTTCTTATTCTTCTTCTCATAAGTTCTCTCAGAGCTGTTCTCTCAGGAGCGGTCGTCAAAAGAGCTCTCTCTGAGCCCCACCTACCTTACAGGGCGTCTGTTGTAGGGAGAGGAAGGGATGGCGATTGTAAGCCACTCTGAGACTCCGCGTGAAGGGCGAGGTATAAAAACCAACTCCTCCAACTCCTCCTCTTCTTTCTCTTCCTCTTCTTCCCCATGTTTCTCCCAGCTGGGGATCCAAATCGATTCACGTCATTCTCCTCCCCTCCATTTTATCCTCACAACAACCCCGTGAGGTAAGTTAGGCTGTGAGGGCACGTGACTGGCCCCAGGACACCCAGCAAGCTTCTGGGGTGGAGCCGGGATTCGAACCCGGGTGTCCCAGATCCTAGCCTGACACTCTAACTGCTACACCACACTGGCCCTCTCAGGCAAGAAGGAAAGGAAACAGAAGAACAGACTTTAAAAAAAAAATGGGTCCCATTTTGGACACCTCCACGTTTTCCGTGTGACCTTCCTTTTCCCGTTGGACTCTTCTTCCCTCATTTTGGCATCTTACTCAGCAAGCTGCTTGGCACCCCTGCAAGGTCACCGCACGCCCCCCTCCCCCACTTTTCCTATCTGGCTGCCTTGAGATCCTCCCCGAAGCCTATGGTAAATGGGCAGCCCTGTTTGCCCCAGCTAGATAGGAACGGCCCAAGGACAGCCAGTCCAAACAAGAGAAAGAATCGTAAACAGAGCAGGCCGAGAAACTGGGAATTGCCAGGAGGTTCTCTATCTCCCGTCCACCTTCTTACAACTGGGGAACGTTTCCCCAAAGGCCTGGAGTCAGAATTGGGGCCCCTACCTCCCCTGGGAACCGGATCGAACAAACCTAAATTGGATGAGCTGCCCAAGCAGGTTCTGGAACCGGAAACTTGTGCGAGGAGAAGGCAAGAAAAACAGGCAGAGAGGTCAGATCCTGGGTCCATCTGGCCCAATAATGTCTACTCCAGGCTCTTTCCCACGCCTGTTGCGTTGAGTTTTTTCTGCTAGAATGGGGGGGACTTGAACCCAGGACTCCAGACACGCAACGTTGATGGTCTTTTTTCTTTCTTTTTTGCCATCAAGTCATAGCTGACTTCTGGTGACCCCGCAGGGTTTTCAAGGCAAGAGACGTTCAGAGGTGGCTTGCTGTTGCCTGCCTCTGCGTAGCCACCAAGTACTTCCCTGGGGGTCTCCCATCCACGTACTAGCCAGGGCCGACCCTGCTTAGCTGCCGAGATCTGACAGGATAGGCTTAGGTTGAGCTATCCTATGAAGCAGCATGCATTCTGAAGCCACTCATCCCAGGGGCCTTTGGGATCACCGAATCACAGTGTTGGAAGGGGCCCTACAGGCCATCTAGTCCAACCCCCTGCTCAGTGCAGGATCGGCCTAGAGCATCCCTGACAAGTGTTCATCCAGCCACAGCTTCAAGACTGCCAGGGAGGGGGAGCTCGCCACCGATTCCTCCGTTGCACAACTCTGACTGTCAAAAAAGTTTTCCCTAAGATCCAGCCGGTACCTTCCCGCCCTTAATTTAAACCCGTTATTGCCCGTCCTCTCCTCTGCTGCCAACCGGAACAGCTGCCTGCCCTCCTCCGAGTGACACCCCATCAAATACTTCAGGAGAGCCATCCTGTCCCCCCTCAACCTCCTCTTCTCCAGCCGGAACATCGCCAAGGCCCTCAGCCTTTCCTCACAGGGTTTCTTGGTCTCCAGAGCATGCAGCAGAGGATTCTGGGACCTGGCTCTTAGGCCTTGCGTAGCCAAGAGCCATTGCGTAGAGGTACCATATTCTGAAAAGCAAAGGAGAGGAACTGTTTCCCAAACGACTGCTTCAAACGAGTGATCACCATGACAAATCTCATTTTTAATATTTTAATATTTAATGTTTTAATAGTTAATGTTTCAGTGTTTGAGATTTAAGATGGGATAATTGCTACGAACAAAGAATATTCCGACCCCCAAAGAGGACATTTTTGGTCATTTTTCTAGAAAGAGCCCCCAAAAAGACGGACACTGAAAAAAAGGACCCTAAAAAGAGGACCCTGTTAGTGCTCCAGCCGCTAGCAACCGCCAGGACCTTCACAGTCAGTCTTGGGGTGTATTTCTCTGATCATATGGGACAGCAGCTGCTTGGGGGAACCTAAACTTGGGGGCTGGCCCTGGAAACAGAGGCAGAACAAACAGAATGTTTGGTGAGAAAAGCATTTCAGAGTTTATCAAGATGGAGGATTCAGTGGTTAACCAATTTCCTAAACCTCCCTCTCTCCCCCTCCCCGCACCCACCCACCCACCCACCCACCCGTCCGTCCGTCCGTCCGTCTGTCTGTCTGTCCGTCCGTCCGTCCGTCCATCCGTCTGTCTGTCTGTCTTTCTGTCTATCCATCCATCCATCCATCCATCCACCCACCTGTTCGTCCGTCAATCCATCCATCCATCCATCCTCCACCCATATTTGTCCATCTATCTGTCTATCATCTATCCATCCATCTATCCATCTATCCATCTATCCATCTATCTATCCATCCATCCATCCATCCATCCATCCATCCATCCGTCCATCCATCCATCCATCTACCCATATTTGTCCATCTATCTGTCTGTCTATCATCCATCCATCCGTCCATCCTCCATCTACCCATATTTATCCATCTATCTGTCTATCATCCATCCATCCATTCATCTGTCCATCCTCCATCTACCCATATTTATCCATCTATCTGTCTATCATCCATCCATCCATCCATCTGTCCATCCTCCATCTACCCATATTTATCCATCTGTCTGGCTGTCTGTCTATCATCTATCCATCCATCCATCCCTCCATCCCTCCCTCTACCCATCTATCATCCATCCATCTATCCATCCAGTGGGGTTGCCTTGCCATTTGGATTTGCTCCCTTTGGCACCCAAAGACTTTATTTACTTTTTAAACACTGTGCTTTCTCCCCAGTGGGGACCCAAAGTGACCTACCTCCGTTCTCCTCTATCCTCACAACAATCCGGTGAGGTAGGTTAGGCTGAGCACGTGCAACTGGCCCGAGGTTGCCCGGTGAGCTTCCTGATGAGAGTGGGGATCCGAAGCTGGGTCTCCCAGATTCTAGTCGGACTCTCTTAACCACTGCACCACACTGGCACAGGCAAAAGGTCCCAGGTTCAATCCCCGGCATCTCCAGTTAAAAGGACCAGGCAGGAGGGGATGGGAAAGACCTCTGCCTGAGAGGTCCCTGGAGAGCCGTGCAGTGGGACTGTGGCTCAGTGGCAGAGCCTCTACTTGGCCTGCAGAAGGTTCAATCCCCAGCATCTCAAGTTAAAAGGACTAGGCAGGAGGTGATTGGAAAGAGACCCTGGAAAGCCACTGCCGGTCTGAGTAGACAAGACTGACCATGATGGACCAAAAGTTTGGTTCTGTATAAAGCGGCTTCATGTGTGTTCATGTGCAAAACATTCAGGAACACTCAGAAGCCACGCCAAAGGAATGCTATTTGTGGCTGATTTCTCTCAACACATCATACTCCCTTTTTATCACACGTTGGAAATGGCCCAAGAAAGGTCCCCCCCCCCCCCCCCCGGCCAGAGACAGACAATCAAAATAGCACTCTACCCTTTCAACACAGCGATAAAAAATAGTTACTCTTTAAAATTACTCCCAAGTCTGTCTGCGTCACGCTGTCCTATGGCCTTGCCTCACACACATATATATGCACACTTGCTAAACACTTCAGATCGGGACACCAACTTCCTACCAAAAGAGTGCACCGGTGCGCATCATTGTTAACCTTCAGTAAACATTGCTCCGGTCACTTTCTTGTGCCACTTTTGTGCCATTCAGGGCCTTTAAACTTCTTTAATACTGGCCTGAGAAGTTCCCTAGGAGGAAATCTACCAAGTCTGTTGATGCTTCAGGAAGTTGAAAAGGGGAAGGATGGATGCAGGACTGACCCACCACAAAGTGCTGTACCGCACCTCTGCACCTGAACCGAGGGAGGGGGCACCGTAGAACACAGGGACGTAGAGGGGCTTCTTTAGAGAAGCTCAGGGTCTGGTGCAGTGGTTAAGAGTATGGACTCTAGAAGAAGAGATTGGATTTATACCCTGCCCTAAACTCGGAGTCTCAGAGCGTCTTACAATCTCCTTTCCCTTCTCCTCCACACAACAGACACCCTGTGAGGTAGGTGGGGCTGAGAGAGCTCTTTCCAGAATTGTCCTTGAGAGAACAGCTCTGAGAGAACTTGTGACTGACCCAAGGTCACACCAGCAGGTGCAAGTGGAGGAGTGGGGGAATCAAACCTGGTTCTCCCAGATTAGAGTCTACACATTTAACCACTACACCAAACTGGCTCCCTAATCTTGGAGAACCAGGTTTGATTCCCCACTCCTCCACATGCAGATGCTGGTGTGACCTTGGGTCAGTCACAAGTTCTCTCAGAGCTGTTCCCTCAAGAGCAGTCCTCAAAACAGGGTGTCTGTTGTGGGGAGGGGAAGGGAAAGGAGATTGTAAATTGCTCTGAGTGAAGGGTGGGGTATAAATCCACCTCTTCTTCTTCTTCTCCTTTTCCTTCGTGGGGTGGGGGGCAGTGTTCCCTCTAAGCCGAGCTAGTGTGAGCTAGCTCACAAGTTTTTTAGCCTCCGGCTCACCCATTTTTGTCTCAGCTCACAAAGGACAGCTCCAGAGCAAATTAATTTACACAGTAGCCCAGTCACTCGCTCACAACTTTAATGTCAGTAGCTCACCGAGTAGGATTTTTGCTCACAGGACTCCATAGCTTTTAGAGGGAGCTTTGGTGGGAGGGAAATGCTTCCCTGCAGGGAGAAAGTTTGTGAATGGCTTATGGCGACGTAGCGGCGGCAGCAGAAGAAGCGAGGGGGGGCCCTGACCTCTCCCCTCCCCGCCACGCACAGGTCAGGGCTTGCCTCCCGCGTCCCTCGCCAGAGCTTACATACTCCACATTCCAGCCGTGCTCCATCAGGATGAAGCAACCCCCACCCACCCCCAAACTTGGGGGGTAAAGGTCAGCCTTAAGGAGGGAGGGGGGAAGGGGGAATAATAGGAGAAAGTTTGGAAGAAGGTCCTTCACTCTCTCTTGGGGGAAATGTGAGGGCTGCCTTTGTTTGGGATGCATTGCCCTCCCCCCCAACTATCAGCCCAACTGTAAAGATCCTTTTCTGGAGGGTAAGATCTGTTGAGTAGGCCTCAGTAGCCTCCTGAGGAGACCTGCTGCCTAGGACTGCTTACTCTTTAACAGGGTGTAAAGTCTGAGTCCAGGGGCCCCTTTAAGACCCACAAAGTTGGATTTGGGGCGAAGACTTTCCTGTACATGTACCCGAAGAAGTGCGCATGCGCGCAAAAGCTTATCCCCAGAATTAAACTTGGTGGGTCTCAAAGGTGGGGGGTTGCCAGCCTCCAGGTGGGGCCTGGAGACCTCCCACTTTTACAACTGTCCAGGATACCCCGACGGTATCGTACATCATATTAAGACCGTTTCGAAGACAATCCTTCGTCAAAGCGTGCAGTGAGTCAAGGAAGGTGCAGTGACCATGCGCAAATCAAAATGCTGTTTCGTATTAAATGGCGTCCAAGGCCTCTTAGCAAATACAAAAGTCAGTGGTATCAAATCTAGCAGGCAAAACGACGAGACCATGCGATTCCGTTGTGGTGTACTGCACAGCATTTTCTTTATGGATTGTATGACTTTATTTTGGACTGTTTTTGGATTGTCTTACTTTAAAATAGTGAAGGGGAGGGTATAAATCCAGTCTCCTCCTCCTCCACCTCCTCCTCCTCCTCCTCCTCCTCTTCTTCTTCTTCTTCCTGGTGTGATGTGGCCCTTGGGGTCGCAAAGAGTCGGACTTATGGTTGCCAAGTGACTTACTGGATGCAGCGGAAGAGCAGTGGTCCCATTCCGGGACATTCGTGCGCGCACATAGCGCGCGCCACGATGACCTCACCCAGAAGTGACGTCGTCAGGCTGGGCACGTCACCGGGCGACGCTCTAGCAATCACCCTGAAAGCACTATGGTACCACCCTGAAAGCGTCGCCCGGTGATGTGTCGCCACTTCCGGGCGACGTCACCACGCTGGGCACGTTGGCCTGATCTGGCCGCGTTCCTAACCACTACACCAAACTGGCAAAGCGGGAAGCTATGGAGAGCAAGACAGAGAGAGATTAGATAGATAGATACATAGATAGATTATAGATGATTGATAGAGATTAGATAGATTATAGATGATCGAGATGATAGATAAATAGAGATTAGATAGAAAGATAGATGATAGATAGATAGATAGATTGATTGATAGATTGATAGATAGATAGATGGATGGATAGATAGAGAGATAGATGTTTGCCACCTTCAGCGGGGATATGATGCCATAATGTCAACTCTCTAGGGAACTGATCTCTGTTGCCCACCTGGAGGTTGGCAACCATACCGAGATGTTGCTATCTCTAAGGTCAAATTTACATCTGACTTTCCTGCTAGAATCATTCTAGTTTCAAAAAAAACCTGCCTATACCTGTTTCTAGTTTCAAACCATACTTGTTCTAGTTTATAAATTATTGTTTGCATTCGTTAATTGCCCTCCTGTGGTCAAGCGAGCGTTATACTGCTTTAAACAAATGCTGTTGCTTAGTACTCTTCAGACCCCCTGGAGTGAAATTTGAAGCCAGCGTGAAAGTGAAATGAGCTTGAGAAAAGACAGCCGCCAAACTACTTCAGAGGGGAGGTGTAAATTGGGCCTTAGATTGCTAGATTGATCAGTAGCTCCATCCATGGAGCCCATTTGCCCGCAACAGTTAAGAAAGTGAGCAGTGAGACAAAAGCAGTGTGAGTCCAGATTTTGGGTTTGCCAGGCCCCCCTGGTGGAGGGAATAGGGTTGCCAGATCCAGGCTGGGAAATTCTTGGAGCAAATTTGGGGGTGATGCCTGGGGGAAGACAGGGACCTCAGTGGGGGGAGTGTTCCCTCTAAGCTGAGTTAGGGTGAGCTAGCTCACAGTTGTTTAGCCTCTGGCGCACAGATTTTTGTCTTGGCTCAGGAAGGAGGGCTCCAGAGCAATGCTCCCTCTAAGCTGTGGAGTCTCATGAGCAAAAATTCTACTTTGTGAGCTACCGGCATTAAAGCTGTGAGCGAGCCATTTGGCTACCGCATAAATTAGTTTGCCAAATTGCTCACTCACAACTTTAATGCCAGTAGCTCACAAAGTAGGATTTTTTGCTCACAGGACTCCACAGCTTAGAGGGAACATTGAGTGTGGGGGAGAGGTGTACAAGGCCGCAGAGTCCCCCCTCCAAAGCATCCATTTTCTCCAGGAGAATTGACCTCTGTAGTCTGGAGATGAGCTGGAATTCTGGGGGATCCCCAGGTCCCACCTGGAGGCTGGCATCCTTGTCCCAGGGGCTGAAATAAGTCTGTGCTCTTCGGGCTTTCCATAGCCTCTGAGTAACCACCAAGGACCTTGGCAGAGGTGGGATTAAGGGGGCAAGGCCCGCAGGTTAGACAAACAGGATTCCAGGAAGACACGCTCTCCCCAAAGAATGTCCGCCTGCCGCAAAAAGTCCCTTTATCTGGGGCTGGGAGATTACCACAGGCCAGTACTGATTTGAAGGGGATTTCATGAGCGATAGAGGCTCCTCTCTTTGGTGGAACTGGAACTCGCTGCCTCGCTGGTGTAAGGTTCCAGAAGGGTTTTACAATTAGGGTTGCCAGCCTCCAGGTGGGGCCTGGGGAATCTCCTGCTTTTACAACTGATCTCCAGACCTCCACCTAAGACCCTGGAAAGCCCTGAAGTGGGGCTGTGGCTCAGCGGCAGAGCCTCAGCTTTGCATGCAGAAGGTCCCAGGTTCAATCCCCAGCATCTCCAGTTAAAAGGACCAGGCGGGAGTTGATAGGAAACATCTCAGCCTTAGACCCTGGAGAGCTGCTGCCAGTCTGAGTGGACAAGACTGACTTTGATGGACGACCAACCTGAAGGATTATTTGATTAGCGGAGTGCCCAAGGCACATAACGCAGCAGGGCCTATCTGGTTGGTGCGCGGGTTGACCAGAAAGAAAGTTACATGTGGAGCCTCTTTGTCTTTGCAGAACTTACACGAGTCCTTAATGATTGTAAGGTACTCCATTCTAGACAGGAGAGGGTAGGGAGAGGATTCTAATCTAGTCTAACTTGGTGGGATGGATAGAGATGCAGGAAGCATGCGCTGCCCTCATGGTGCTGAGATGGAGAAAGGCTAGCATAGTGTGGAGAGAAGGTGTCAAGACCGGAAGGAAGGAAGATTCCCTGAGAGTAGCAATCTACACATCGAAGGGATAGTATCAGCGTAGTAAAAGAAAAGGGCGATCAGGGTCCTGGCCTGTCTATCTCTCTGACTCTCTTATAGTCCCCCTCTAAAGTCTGAGGCTGATACAATGCAAAGGCCTTCACTTCCAACACAACTCAAGGGCCTGATCCAAAGCCAGCATGGTGTAGTGGTTAAGTGTGCGGGCTCTAATCTGGGAGAACAGGGTTTGCTTCCCCGCTTCTCCACATACAGCCAGCTGGGTGACCTTGGGTCTGTCACAAGTTCTCTCAGCACTCTCTCAGCCCCACCTACCCCACAAGGTGTCTGTTATGGGGAGAGGAAGGGAAATGTGATTGTAAGTTGCTTTGGGACTCCTTCTGGTAGAGAAAAGTGGGGTATAAAAACCAGCTCTTCTTCGTCTTCTTTTTCTTCTGTGTCGTGGGTAAGTGCGTGGACTCTAATCTGAGAGAACCAGGTTTGATTCCCCACTCCTCCACCTGCAGCTGCTGGATGACCTTGGGCAAGCCATAGCTCTGTCAGAGCTGTTCTTGAAAAGAGCAGTCCTCGACAGAGCTCTCTCAGCCCCACCTGCCTCACAGGGTGTCTGTTGTGGGGAGGGGAAGGGAAAGGAGATTGTGAGCCGCTCTGAGACTCTGAGTGAAGGGCAGGCTGTGTCGCTGTGACTGAATCCACTAACCAGTGCTTGGGGGTCAAGTGAGCAAGCAACTGGTAGCTTTGAAATGTGTGTATGTGTCCACATACCTTATCTGCAGATCTCTGCCTGCAAACAGCAGGCCTGCCCCGGAGGCATAAACCATACGTGTGGGTTTCTGCAGTGAGGCCGGGCAGGAGGACCCCACCCGGAGGCCTCGCACTAGGAGGCGGCTGGGCCTGGTATCAGCCGTCTCCCCCCCCCCCCCAGCGGGGCCTGTCAGCAGCTGCCAGTGCTGAGTGAGCTAGCCCAGGGCATGTCTGATGGATGGGGCAGTGTGGCATCAGTCCAAGCAGGCCATAATTCTCCGCCCTTCCCCACATTCCGCACTCCTCAGGTGCCTGGTGCCCCTGACAGGAAATCACTCACGTCTGGGGTTCAGACAACCCTCTGAGTCTCCCACACTGAAGGGGGGGACGACTGCTGTTGTGTGGGCCAAACAACCCCCTTCAGAAGCTGTTAAAGTGAGGGCTCCTTCAAAAATATCTTTTTCATACGGTCATCCGTTGTTAACGCGCCACTTTCACACACAGTGCCACTTCCACTTCAGCGACCATTTGCAAGTGGATCGTGCTCATCTCCAGACAACGGAAATCATTTCTCCTGGAGAAAATGGCTTCTTTGGAGGGTGAACTCTATGGTACTACACCCTGCTGAGGTCCCTGAAATCCTTCCTTCTCCACTTACCGTGACCTGCCCCCCAATGGGTGTAGGTTTCCCCCCCAATTTTGGGGGGCTCAATCCGCCCCCAAAGAGCCCTGGTGCCCTCGACGTGCCCAGCGCAATAATGTCACCTGGTGCGATGACATCACCCAGAGGTGACATCATTGTGCCAGGCATGTCGTGCAGGGGGCACTCTAGCATTTTGCTAAAAACTCTATGGTGACCATAAAGTTTTTTTAGCAAAATGTTGGAGTGCCCCCTGTACAACGTGCCCGAGGTGATCATGTCACTTCCAGCTGATGTCACTACAGTGTGCGCACAAAGCACATGCACCAGAAGACCCCGGGATTAAGCTGGCAGACAGCCCTATCCAGGCTCCACCCCCACATCTCCAGGGATTTCCAAACCCAGCGTTGGTAGTCCTACAGCCCTCCCTCCAAAGCAGCCATTTTCTGCAGGGGAGCTGATCTCTGTGGCCCGGAAATCAGTTCTAGGAGTCTGCCAGCCCCACCTGGAGGTTGGCAACCCTGCCAACATACTTTTTTTTAACTCTTAAGAAAAAACAACAACTCAGATTTCATTCCTGGATCTGCCACCAGTCTCATGCCCCCAGTTAGACCCTGGTTAGTACTTGGGTGGGTGAGAAACCACCGAGGAAGTCCGAGGTTGCTACACAGAGGCAGGCAACGGCAAAGCACCTCTGAACATCTCCAGCTCTTTCCAGAACTGTCCTTGAGAGAACAGCTCTGAGAGAACTTGTGACTGACCCAAGGTCACACCAGCAGATGCAAGTGGAGGAGTGTGGAATCAAACCCAGTTCTCCCAGATTAGAGTCCGCACACTTAACCACGACACCAAACTGGCTCTCAGTGCCCTAGAGTCCACCCTTCAAAACAGCCATTTTCTCCAGGGGAGCTGATCGCTGGAGAAAGTGGGAGATCCCCAGGCCGCACCTGGAGGCTGGCAACCCTAGTTGTAATAGCAGGAGGTCTCCAGGCCCCGCCTGGAGGTTGGCAACCCTAGCTCCCTCCCTTCCCCAAACCCCACCCTTCTTGGGCCCTGCACCCAAATCTCCAGGAATTCCCCAACACAGAGCTGGCAAACTCACCTAGGCCTTATGAGGAACTTACCCGCCTTTGGCCTACAGACATTGGCCGTGAAGAAGTCTTTCTTTGACCCATCTCTTCCCACCTTTCCCTTTTCCTGCCAGGCGCCCGTTCCCCGAGAGCGGAGAATAGCCAGGCCTCTCTGTACAGAAGCACTCGGCAACCGTGCCAGTGCTTCTGAGCCAAACACTGGGCGCGTGGCCAGGGTATTTGGAACCCCCCCCCCCCCCCGATAACTTTGCATCAACACAGAAGGTAAAAGGCGGAGAGGTGCCATTTGAAACATCAGCAGAAGTTGATGGCTCCATTGTGTAAGCGCAAAACGATTATAGGGCACCCGGGGGGGGGGGGGGGATTATCCGTGTTCCAAAGCAGGCCAAGGTTCTTTTTTCCAAGTTACTTGACTATCGTTCCCGATCTGCAGGGATGACGTTCAAGTGCAATTTGGAACCGAACAAAAAAAATGTACAGTGGAGGGATGATTAACCCGCCTAAGGGTGATTTTTTTTGCTTTGCTTTGCTTTTGGATTTTTTTATTTTTGTTTTTTGGCTATTAATGGGCTCCAAGTTGGCGGCTGCGTTCAGGTGAGATCAACTTTCATTATCCGGAGAGGCCGGGTTGAAGCCGCGGGCAGGGAGGGACCTGTTGAGAAAGGTCTGGGGCTTGTTGAACGGGGAGGGGGGGGATTGGGCTCAGTCGTAGGGCCACCCCCATGGAAAAGAAGGCAAGGTTCATCCATCCTAATTTTGCAGCGAGTGCCGGGGAGCGGCAGAGCAGGCCCTCTTTGGGTTTTAGATGACTCAGAGATGAACGTTGGATGAGAATTCAATCGCAGGGCCGTGAAACTGCCATTATCTGAAACTCGAGTCTTCGAAAGAGATTACTGAGCACAGGGCACAAATTGTGTCTCTCCTGCAAAGTGCCACGTCCCAGACTTTGGAATCCAGGACAGTTTTCTTCAGGGTAATCATGTTTTGAGAGCATGTCACGCCCACTGTGATTGGATCTCTGGAACTGTTCCTGGTTTCCCCCCGCATCCCTTAGGTCCCCGATACAGTGTCTGCGGGCGCTGTGATGCCTACTAACACCGCCAGTTTGGTGTAGTGGTTTAGTGCGCGGACTCTAATCTGGGAGAACTGAGTTTGATTTCCCACTTGTCCACATGCAGCTGCTGGATGACCTTGGGCCAGTCACAAGTTTTTTGAGAGCTGTTCACTCAAGGGCAGTTCTCGGGAGAGCTCTCTCAGCCCCGCCTACCTCACAGGGTGTCTGTTGTGGGGAGGGGAAGGGACAGGAGATTGTAAACTGCTCTCCTTCGGGTAGTGAAGGGCAAGGTAGAAATCCAATCTCTTCTCTTCTTCTCCTTCCCTGGCGCCCGCCTACTGCTGTTAGAAAGTGGGCGTGGCCAGGCAAAGCTTTTGCCCCACATGCTTCTGATGGGCCTGTGGAGATTTGATTGGTTGTGCATATTTTTTTTAAAATGTTGCTTTGGCAGCAGTTGTCATCACAGCGCAGTGATCTTCACAGGGTGACTGAAGGTAAGCTGAGGCAGCCATTTTGTGGCTGGCTCCGCCTCCCAGTTTGGTGTTAGTGGTTAGGAACGCAGACTCTAATCTGGGAGAACGGGGTTTGATTCCCCCATTCCTCCACATGCAGCTGCTGGTGTGACCTTGGGTCAGTCACAAGTTCTCTCAGAGCTGTTCTCTCAAGGGCAGTTCTCGGGAGAGCTCTCTCAGCCCCTCCTACCTCCCAGGGTGTCTGTTGTGGGGAGGGGAAGGGAAGGGGCGATTCTGGAACTAGCATTCGCTCTACATTTTCTCAACTGGGAGGGGAAAGTGCTGCTCAAAACCACATTCAGCTACCTCGGGGCAATGCCGTGCTCCAGTAGCAGGTTGAGACCTTTTTTAAAATTCTGGAAGGCTAGGGTTGCCAGTTCCAGGGCTGGGAAAGTCCTGGAGATTTAGGGAATGGAGCCTGGGGAGGACAGAGACCTCAGTGGGGTTCAATCCCCTAGAGTCCACCCTCCAAAGCGTCCATTTTTCTCCAAGGGAATTGATCTCTGTAGTCCGGACATGAGCTGTAATTCTGGGGGATCCCCAGGTCCCACCTGGAGGCTGGCATCCCTGACTGAGATAAATTGTATCTTTGCCCACTGAGTTTTAATTTGTGGGCTTTGCTAAGCAGTCGGGTTAGGATGGATAAAAGGAAGGCTTTCTTCAACCAAAGAGTGATGAACACATGGAATTCACAGCCACACGAGGGGTGGCAGCTACAAGCATGGACAACTTCAAGAGGGAATTGGATAAACATCTGGAGCAGAGGTCCATCAGGGGCTCTTAGCCACAAGGTATAGATAGGAACGCTCAGTCTGGGGCAAGGGATGCTCTGTATTCTTGGTGCTTGGCGGGGGGGCAACAGTGGGAGGGCTTCTAGTGTCCTGGCCCCACTGCTGAACCTCCTGAGGGCACCTGGTGTTTTTGGCCACTGAGTGACACAGAGTGTTGGACTGGATGGGCCACTGGCCTGATCCAACATCAGCTTTTCTTATGTTCTTATGCTCTTATGTTCCCCATTCTCATAAGAACATAAGAGACCCTGATCCAACATTGGCTTCTCTTATGGTCTTAAGAGAATGAGGAACATAAGAGCATAAGGGAAGCCAATGTTGGATCAGGCCAGTGGCCCATCCAGTCCAACCAGGAATCACAGTACCCCCTGATTTTCCTCATCCCTCCAAGTTTCTGAAATACCCACAATGTCTATGTTTCCCCACAACACCAAGCACTCCAACTCCCCGATTTTACTTTGGACACTTCTAGCATTAGTATATAAACATCTATCATTTCCCACACATGTTAAGCCCACAGCCTTCTTCTTGCTACCTCGAAACCTTGCCAGGCAGTCCCTATCATTAGCCACAGTCTCAGTGGACAATTCTAATCCATTATCCTTCCCTTGCCATTCCTCTGGGTCTTTCATGTTTCAGCAGCTGCCTTGGGGCTGCAATGGGCTGAACGGCCGGGTGATAAATCCTCCAAAAAGAAATAAACGAAGCCTATTCAGAAGAAGTGGGGAGTGGCCCTCTGGTTCCTCCCCCCCCCCCCCCCCCCGTTAACATCTCGAGAAGAAATTACAGGCCGGGATCCAAAGGCTTGTTGCTTGTGTTCAAGGGGGCTCTGGGCGCTATGCCATCTGAAATGCCATCTTTGAAACTCCAGGCTGATCCCAAAAATAGTTTGTGATAAAGAGCGGGGCGGCGGGGTGGGGGGAATCCGCTGGTTGGTCTGCAGTCTGACTAGGCCACACCCCGGCGTCTCAGCCTGCTCTCTCGCTCTTTGGATTCCAAGCGCAGGTCTAAGTTGCCACCGTCTTTGCAGGGGTTGAGGCTGCTAATTGTGGGGTGATTGTATAGGAAACAGTGAGTCATCTTGTTGGGGGTGGGGGGAGGTCCAACAGTGTAGGGCAGGGGTCCCTGACAAGGTGGACACCACGCTGCCTGCTGACACCTTTTCTGGGGCCCACCAGGTGTTTCTAGAAAGCAGGTGCGGCCAGTTGGGGCTCTTGCGCAGTAAGGCTTCTAACTGGCTATGCAGATTTTTTAAAATGTTCGGCGGCAGCTGCCACCACAAAACAAAGAGATGAATGAGAAGAAGAAGAAGAAGAAGAAGAAGAAGAGAGAAAAGATTGGATTTATACCCGGCCCTTCACTACCCAAAGGAGTCTCAGTGGCTTACAATCTCCTTTCCCTTCCCCACCCCACAGCAGACACCCTGTGAGGTCGGTGGGGCTGAGAGAGCTCTTTCGAGGACTGCTCTTGAGAGAACAGCCCTCAGAGAACTTGTGACTGACCCAAGGTCACACCAGCAGCTGCATGTGGAGGAGACAAGAGAGGAGATTGGATTTATGCCCTGCCCTTCAGAAGGAGTCTCAGAGCGGCTCACCATCTCCTTTCCCTTCCTCTCCCCACAACAGACACCCTGTGAGGTAGGTGGGGCTGAGAGAGCTCTGAGATCATGGCTCCTGAGAGAACGGCTCTGACAGAACTTGTGACTGACCCAAAGTCATACCAGCAATGAGACTCCGAACTGAATAGTGGGGTATAAATCCAATTTCCTCCTCCTCCTCCTCTTCTTCCTGTAAGAAAACTTTACCCAGGAGGGAGGAGCTTTCCTTTCCTTTCCCAGCTCCCAGCGGGGTAGGGGTGGGGTGGCTGGGGAAGGGAAGGGAAGCTGTCTTGCTGCTTCTGGTTGGTTTGACTCCTGGAGGAAGAGCTGTCAGGTTTAACAGCTGATCTGGAGAAGTGAAACTGACCAGAAGCCAGAGGGGGGGCTTCCCTTTCTTTCCCCAGCCTCACCGCAGCTGCGGGCCCAGGCACCTTGGGGGTGGGGGGTGTCTGGCATCACCAAAGGATGGGGCAGGGCTTGTGGGTGGTGGGGCTCCGCCCCCAAATACCCCACCGTGGCTATGGACCTGATCCCCATGCTTCAGAGACCAGAGAAAATGGCTACTTGGGGGGGACGGGACGATATTGCCTTATCCTCCACAGAGGTCCCTTGCCAAATCTCCAGGAACCCCCCAAACCAGGGTTGGCAACAGCAGCGGAGACAGACGGCGCGTATGCCCATTGCGGCCTGGACCTTTTGCTTTCAAAACCAAGGGGGAAGGCAGCTTCCCCACCAACCGACTGTGGTCGACGGAGGAAGGTTTCAGCAAAGGGGAGAAGGTTGCTAAACTTCCTGCCTTCAGGGGGATGAGATGTCTCTTGTTGGCCGAATCCCCAGGGCCTGGTAAACAACCGGCTCCCTCCCAGCAGGTTGGGACTGGGAGCGGCAGCCATGCTGGCCCCAGAGGGCAAGGGTGTGAGTTTGGGTGGTAGGATTGGGGGAGACCCAGATCGTTGGTCTCAAGGGGAGGGCCATGGTAGTGGAATCTAGGGTTGCCAGGTTCCCCTCTAGCCACAGGTGGGGGGTAGGATTGCCAGCTCCAGGCTGGGAAACTCCTGGAGATTTGGGGGTGGAGCCTGGGGAGGGCAGGGACTCTCAGTGAGGTGCAATGCCACAGAGTCCACCCTCCGAAGCAGCCATTTTCTCCAGGGGAGCTGATCTCCGTAGTCCAAAGCAGTGTTCCCTCTAAGCTGAGTTAGCATGAGCTAACTCAGTTTTTTAGCCTCCAGCTCACACCTTTTTTTGTCTTGGCTCAGGAAGGATGTGGCGCCAGAGAAAACTAATTTCTGCAGGAGCCAAATTGCTCACTCACAACTTTAATGCCAGTAGCTCACAAAGGGGAATTTTTGCTCACAGGACTCCACAGCTTAGAGGGAGCATTGCTCACCGGTTGTCTGTTGTGGGGAGGGGGAAGGGAAAGGAGATGGTAAGCCGCTCTGAGGCTCCTTGAAGTAGTGAAGGACAGAAATCAGCTCCCCTGGAGAAAATGACTGCTTTGGAGGGTGGGCTCTATGGCACTGAACCATGCTGAGGCCCCTCCCCTCCCCAAATCCCGGCCACTTCAGGCTCCACCCCCAAAATCTGCAAAGATCAGTTCCCGTGGAGAAAATGGCTGCTTTGGAAGGGGGGACTCTGTGGCATTGTACCCCGCTGAGGTCCTTCCCCTTCCCACCCACCCCCGCTCTCCCCAGACCCCACCCCCCAAATTGCCGGGAATTTCCTCGCCTGGAGCTGGGATCGCTATCATGGCTCTAGCAGACGTCTAACACGCCTGCCTACACATGCCCAATCTCTTCCATCTTGAAAATAGATGTACTTTTTTCATTCTGAAATGACATAAATAAGCCAGAGCATCTAGAGTTTGCCTCCCACCCTTCCCCATAAAATGTATCAGTTCTTTCTCTCCATTCTTGCTAAGGCACTAGAATGGCCCTGAATCAACCAGGAAAAATTCAGAAGTGGTCTGCCCCACCTGTAAGTGGCACACTCCACCCCAGGGCGTCCTTTTCCCTCACTCGTGCCCCTGTGTAGGTGGCAGAGCTATGGTTGCCAACTCCAGCTTGGGAAATTGCTGGAGATTCGGGGTTGGGAACCTGGAGAAGCCAGGGTGTGGGGAAAGGAGGGGGAGAGACCTCGGCAGGGTATAATGCAAGAGAATCCACCCTCCAAAGCAGCCATTTCCTCCAGAGGAACTGATCTCTTATCATCTGGTGAGCAGTTGTGATTCCAGGGGATCTCCAGGCCCCACCTGGGGGTTGGTGACCCCATGACAGGCCCACCTAGCTACACTGGAAACGAAGCTGGTTCAATAATGGACTGCTGTGGTGTTCCTTCTAAGCTGAGTTAGTGTGAGCTAGCTCACAGTCTCTTAGCCTCCGGCTCACACATTTTTGCCTTCGCTCCGGAAGGATGGCTCCAGAGCAAACTAATTTATGCCGTAGCCAAATCGCCCGCTGGCAACTTTAATGCCAGTAGCTCACAAAGTAGAAATTTTGCTCATGAGACTCCACAGCTTAGTGGTGGCGCAGAGGAGAGGGACGGGGATGACCAAGAAGCCCTATGGGGAAAGGCTGAGGGACTTGGGAAGGTTCAGTCTGGAGTAGAGGAGGCTGAGTGGGGACAGGATGGCTCTCTTGAAGTCTTTGCAGGGCTATGTCCCTTAGAGCAGGGCAGGGAGCTGTTCCTGTGGGCAGCAGAGGAGAGGACTCTCCAGGCCCCTAGTCAGGATTTTGTAATTCAGGGGGCCTTTAAATAAGTCAGGGGGCACTGATGTCACAAAATAAAAACAATTAAATTAAAACAATTGTTTTTGAAAAATCTCACTTTGGAGCGTTCGCACTCTGTCTGCCTACGTAGGGAAGCAAGCTGCGCTTGGGGACAGGGCAGTGATAGGGTGTCCTCTGGCTGGCTGGAAGTCAGGGGGAGCTTGGCCGGAAGTCAGGGGCCAGGCCCCCAAATGCCCCACTGTAGCTACAGGCCTGGGACTTGCAGTCATGGGTTTAAATTAAGGGCTGGAAAGTCCCGGCTGGATCTTAGGAAAACCTTTTTGACAGTCAGAGTTGTGCAACAAAGGAATCGGCTGCCTGGGGAGGTGACGAGCTCCCCCTCCCTGGCAGTCTTCAAGCAGTGGCTGGATGAACCCTTGTCAGGGATGCTCTAGGGCTGATCCCGCATTGAGCAGGGGGCTGGACTAGATGGCCTGTAGGGCCCCTTCCAGCTCAGCGATTCCACGATTCTATGGTTCTGTGGACTGCGTTCAGAAGAAAGCGTGATGTCCGAAGCTGGCCAAACAGGATGGATCCTGGCCCCTTTCGCAGTTCCGCTTCCCCAGGGGAAGACCTTTCGGTCAGCGCAGGCTTCCTTGCGCAAGGGGCAAAGAATGTGGCAGTTTCAAAACACCTCATTTCTTGCTCAAGGATGACGATGACAGAAGCCCGGTCCTCCTTTCTGTTATTTCATCTTAGCATCCCACAGTTAAGAAGGAAACCTTTACACATCAGTCTCCAGGGCTGGAATATTAATTTGCCTCTCTGTGTTTTCCCGGGGAATTGCGTCCAAACAAATGACGACCATGTCAACTTAACTTGCTGTATTTGAGAAAGTGTGCCTGCAACACAAAAGCTCATACCTTCAATAAACCTATGTTGGTCTTAAAGGTCCCACTGGACTCTAAATTTGTTCTATCTCTGTTTGGTTTGTGCATCTATTTAAACAGCTTCATTATGTTAAATGATAACCATAAAAACCAAGCTTGTTATTCCTGCTTTTGGTAAATACCGTCATTATGTTGTATGCTAATTTATTGCTCAGCCTCTGCCTATATGTATGGACCAGTAAGTTCCACTTCACTGTATCTGAGGAAGTGTGGGCGCACACAAAAGTTCATACCTTGAATCAGGGCTTTTTTTCTGGGGGAACGTGCCGGAATAAAATTCCAGAACCTCTTTGACAACATCCTTTCAAAAATGCTTAAAAGTTCACGCATACAGATTGAAAACTTCATTTCCCTCTTGAGAGTTCCGGCGGCATCTCTTTTGCCGGAGGTCTTTCACATCATCTCCTGCCTGGTCTTTTTAACTGGAGATGCTGGGGATTGAACCTGGGACCTTCTGCCTGCCAAGCAGAGGCTCTGCCACTGAGCTACAGCCCCACTTCATGGCTCTCCAGGGTCTCAGGTGAAGGTCTTTCACATTACCCACTGCCTAGTCCTTTTTAAACTGGAGATGGCGGGGATTGAACCTGGGACCTTCTGCATGCCAAGCAGAGTCTCTTCCACTGAGCCACGGCCCTTCATGACGCTGTCCAGGCAGGAGAAGGAGCACTGCTGAAGCGGGAAACCCTAGCACTACATCATACTTTTCCTGTGGACTTCCCCCACATACACAAACACTTTCTTCCTGTTTTTGCACCGCCAAATCAACAACCCAGGGAACGGGAAAGCTCTCACACCAGTCTTAGGGGAGGTGGCAAGCATTTGTCGGTCTCACACACCGATGCAGCGAGAACTTGGGAGTTGCTCAGAAATTTTCTGAAGCGTTTGGTGTGGAAGATGTGGCCTGGGAGGGGGATCCAGATTTCAGTCCTTGCTCACCTGTCTTGTGGCCGTGGGCTCATGGGCAGAGGGGCACCTCTCAGCCTAGAAACGGGATAATCTCTCACATGCTGCAAGGAGGGACTTTGGCTCAGTGGTGGCAGAGCCTTTGCTTGCCATGCAGAAGGTCCCAGGTTCAATCCCCAGCATCACCAGTTAAAAGGACCAGGCAGGAGGGGATGGGAAAGACCTCCGCCTGAGACGCTGGAGAGCCATGAAGTGGGGCTGGAGCTCAGTGGCAGAGCCTCTGCTTGGCAGGCAGCAGGTCCCAGGTTCGATCCCCGGCATTTCCAGTTAAAAGGACCAGGCAGGAGGGGATGGGAAAGACCTCCGCCTGAGACCCTGGAGATCTGTTGCCACGACAATACCGACCTTGATGGACCAATCGTCTGATTAAGTAAAAGGCAGCTTTGTATATCCATAGGAGACACCTGCTTTCCACCTTTCAGTTTCTGAAAATCTTGTAAGAGCTAGCATGATGAAGACTCCTGCAGGGCTTGAAAGTTTTCCCAAGTAAAAGGCTTTGAATGGATTTTGTTCTTTTCCGTAGTAAGTACACCTTTTGTAGAGTAAGGGCGTCACCAGCTGGTGGGAATCGGGATCGCTCAGTGGGGTATTCTTGAAAGCTATTCGGGGAAACGATATCCACCCTTCGCCCTAACCTGGTGATGCATTCCAAATAGCGTTGCCAGCTCTAGGTTGGAGAATACCTGGAGATCTGGGGAGTGGAGCCAGGGGAGGGGTGGAGACTGAGAAGGGTGGGGTTCTGGAAGGGGCCCCAGATTCTGCACTCTGCAGCCACCATGTCCTCCAGGGGAACTGATCTCTGTAGTTCCGGAGATGAGCTGTAATCCGGGGGGGAGGGGACTCCAGGTCCCACCTGGAGGTTGGTAGCCCTGTGGATCTCCCTTACAGTTGCCCGGTCCCTCGGACCTGCTGGCGGGGGATTCTACCATAGAGTTTTGCCCGAAAACCAGAGTGTTGTCCCCTGACACCCCCAACATACCTATATCACGTCTGGGTCACACAGGCACATCATGTTTAATTTTGTAATTCTTCTCTGTTGAAGGTGGTAATTCCCCCCCCCCCCCCCCCCGCTGGCCAGCTGTCTCTGTCCTTGAGTGGAGACACCAAGGAGGGATGGGGGGGACAAAATTCCTAGGGCCCATGTCAGCTGGAGGGCCACTGAAGCTAGGCTCCTGCTGCATTCAGAAGAACAGATTGGATTTATCCCCCGCCCTTCACTCGGAGTCTCAGAGGGGCTTACAAACTCCTTTCCCTTCCTCTCTCCACAACAGACACCCCGTGAGGTAGGTGGGGCTGAGAGAGCTCTCTTAAGAACTGCCCTTGAGAGAACAGCTCCGAGAGAACTCGTGACTGATCCAAGGTCATCCAGCAGCTGGGAGTGGAGGAGTGGAGGAATCAAACCCGGTTCTCCCAGATCAGAGTCTGCGCACTTAACCACTACACCAAACTGGCTCTCAGTTCACCAAACTGGCTCTCATTCAGAAGTCATCCCCTTTATCCTTCTTCTAGTGCCGTTCTGCACCGCAGCCACTAGGGGCGCAAGGAAGGCAGAGCGCAATAAATAGAGGTTGCTTTGAGTCCAGGGCCTGGGCACTTGGGCGGTCTTCACGAGGAGGCTGAGGGAAACCCGTGCTTCTTAGCTATCCCATCAGCCAAACCAGCACTGGAGTAAGATCAAGACCAAGACCAGCCAGGACAAAATTTATTTTATTTTTTGTATTTACAGCCCGCCCTTCACACAAGAGGGCTCAGGGCAGGTAACAACATTTCAACAATATAGGGTTGCCGGCTCTGAGTAGGGAAATACCTGGAGATTTTTTTGGGGGGGGGGGATTCTTTGGAAGGCAGTGTTTGGGGAAGGGAAGGATTCAGCAGGGTAATGCCATATGGTCTACCCTCCCAAGCAGCCATTTTCTCTAGGGGAACAGATCTCTGTCATCTGGAGATCAATTGTAACAGTGGGAGATCTCCAGGTCCCACCTGGAGATTGGCAACCCTACAACAATCCTAGCTGCGGGCCTGATTGGGACGGGAGACCACCAAGGAAGTAAAGGATTATAATGTTAAATCCATGTTTGCCAACAGGCTGTACTTAGATGTTGGGAAACTCCTGGAGATTTGGGGGTGGGTGGGAAGGGCGGGGTTTAGGGAGGGCAGGGACCTCAATGAGGTGAAATGCCATAGAGCCCATCCATATCCCCCACCCCTTAATCTTCTCCGGGCTTAATTAGGAGCCTTTCTCCGCATTGTTTCGTAATCTCAATTCCTCCAAGTACTTCCTGGCCAACACGGCAAGATCAGCCTACAAAGAGCCCGATAACCCTCCCAGAAGGGGAGGCGATGGTTTGGGAGTGGCCGTCTTGAACGCACAGGTGATCCAAAGGGTCACGGGACAGGACAGCAACTGCCTTGGAAAAACCTGCTTTCAGTCTCTTTCATCAGTGAGGAAGGCGTGGCGGCGACCCGGGTGTGACCAGCCAGTTCCTCAAATCCATCATCTGTAGTTCTGGCCCAGAATCAGAGTGCCCCCAGCCCTAAATGTTTCTCCTTCCTCTTAGGGTCACCAGATCCAGGTTGGCAAACTCCTGGAGATTTGGGGATGGGGCCCGGGGAGGACAGAGACCTCAGTGAGGGACAATGCCCTAGAGCAGCGGTGGCCAAACTTGCTTAACTTAAGAGCCACATAGAATAAACATCCGATGTCTGAGAGCTGCCTGACATGAACGAATACTACAGACATGTTTTCATTGGAAAATATGAAAAATGGCTTTTTATTAATGTTAAATGAAACTGCCAAAAGTAAAAACAAAAGGGGTAAAGATAAATATTGATAATGATATTTATTTGTCCAATGATATCTGTAGGCTGGGGGGGCGGGGCTTTGAGAACGCATTTAAAGTTAAAGTTGCTTTCTTTCTCTGCTCCCCCCCCCCCCCACACACACACCTCAAGCCTACCCGGAGAGGGGAACTCTGGCTGGGGAAGGGAAGAGCCCAGCGGCCCTGCCGGGAGCCACACAATATGTGTGAAAGCTGCATGTGGCTCCCGAGCCGTAGTTTGGCCACCCCTGCCATAGAGTCCACCCTCCAAAGTGACCATTTTCTCCTGGGGAACTGATCTCCGTAGTCTTCAGCCAGAGGAATTAGCTGTGTGAGTCTGTGGCTGCAAAACAGTAAAACAGCAAAATGATAAAAAGCCCAGTAGCGGCTTTAATACTAACAAACTTTATTGCAGCGTCCGACGAGGAGAGCTGCGTTTCTCGAAAGTTTATGCTACAATAAGGTTCGTTAATCTGAAAGGTGCCACTCGGCTTTTTACTGTTTAGTGTTGAGATGAGCTGCAATTCTGGGGGACCCCCAGGCAATGCTGCCTCTAAGCTGTGGAGTCTTGTGAGCAAAAATGCTGCTTGGCGAGCCACTGGCATGGAAGTTGTGGGTGGGCGATTTGGCTGCTGCATCAATTCGTTTGCTCTGGGGCCATCCTCCCTGAGCTGTCAAAAATGTGTGAGCCGGAGGCTAAAAAACTGTGAGCTGGCTCACACTAACTCAGCTTAGAGGGAACACTGCCCCCGGGATATCTGCAGATTTTTGAGCACTCACAGAAACTCGTATTGGGGAAAAAAAAATGTTGGTATTTAAAGTGCCCCTTGGCCTTTGGGTTTTCTTTTGCCTTAAAGAGGGAGGACACTTCGTCCCAGCATAAGCTTCATGGACTGCTTTCGTGGAATGGATGCTCACCAGGGCAAACCCTTTAAGCGGCAGATAGGAGAGGCACGGAGGTGAAGGAATGCAGGACACTCGAAATGCCATTATGCAAAAATTCAGCTCTAAGCAGGGATAAAGACGAAGGCCATTCACCAGTTATGCTAAGGAAGGTCACAGCTGGGATGGGTAAGGAGGCTTTGTTAAATGGGGAAAGAAAAATCTCTGAGGCCACCAGAGTTGGGGGAGCAAAGAAAGAAGAAGAAGAAGAAGAAGAAGAAGAGACTGGATTTCTTCTTCGCTCCCCAAAGGAGTCTCAGAGCGGCTTACAAACTCCTTTTCCCTTCCCCTCCCCACAACAGACACCCTGTGAGGTAGGCGGGGCTGAGAGAGCTCTTCCGAGGACTGCCCTTGAGAGAACAGCTCCGAGAGAACTTGCGAATGACCCAAGGTCACCCCAGCAGCTGCAAGTGGAGGCGTGGGGAATCAAACCCGGTTCTCCCAGATTAGAGTCCGCGCTCCTGACCACGGCACCAAACTGGCTCTTGATACAATTTAGATACAATTCTGAGATCCCCCCCCCCCCCGGTCTTCTTAAACCTCCAAGGGGAGCTGAGCCCCTAATCGCATGTATTTGTTACAAGAAGCTACCATCAGGGGGCGCACTGTGTTCACACATTTTGTAAGAGACAGCCCTGTGCCTAGCAATGTTCGACGGACCGAAGCCTGGGAAAGGGAACCAAGTTCATCTGTACGGTTGCCAGCTTCCAGGTGAGGCCTGGAGACAACCTGGAACTGCAAAAGATCTCCAGAAGATATAAACCCCCCTGGAGAAAATGGCTGCCGTGGAGGGTGCAGTCTGGGGTATTCTTCCCAGCTGAGGCCCCTCCCATCCCCAGGCTCCAACCCCCAAATCTCCAGGAATCTCCCAGCTGGCCATTGACAAGCCCTGTTCATCTCTGCTCTCTACTTAATGCATCGCTCCAGTCCTGACTTGACAGAATGGACTGTACCACTTAAGAATTGCAGGGGACCACTTTGGAATGCGCTTTCAAAACTCCCTGCTGGGAGAACTCTGCAAGGGTTTCCTTTTGGATGGTCAGCTTTGCCATTCACTCCTCTGAGCAAGGGCCTACGACTGGGCAAGACTGACAAGGGCCCATACACTAGGGGAGCCCGTCTGGTGTAGTGGTTAGGAGCACGGACTCTGATCTGGGAGAACCGGGTTTGATTCCCTACTCCTTCACATGAAGCCAGCTGGTGTGACCTTGGGTCAGTCACAAGTTCTCTGAGAGCTGTTCTCTCAAGGACAGTCCTTGAAATGGCTCTTTCGGCCCCACCTACCTCACAGGGTGTCTGCTGTGGGGAGGGGAAGGGAAAAGAAGCCACTCTGCGACTCCTTTGGGTAGTGAAGGGCGGGGTAAAAATCCAATCTCCTCCTCCTCCTCCTCCTCTTCTTTGTCTTCCACCCAAGGCCTAACCAGGGCTGACCCTGCTGCATGTGGAAGAGTGGGGAATCAAACCTGGTTCGCCCAGATTAGAGTCCGCGCTCCTAACCACTACACCAAACTGGCTCACAAGGAAGTCCAGGGTAACTACGCAGAGACAAGCAATGGCAAACCACCTCCCTTTGTCTCTGTCCGGACCTGGCTGGCCCAGGCTGGCCCGATCTCATCAGCTCTCAGAACCTAAGCAAGGTCGGCCCAGGTTAGGCCTTGGATGGGAGACCCCCAAGGAAGTCCAGGGTGGCTACATCTCTTGCCTTGAAACTCCACTGGGTTTCCATACGTCATCTGTGACTTGAGAGGGCTTTGCACACACATACAAGCATCGGGGAGTTTCTAAAAGTAGCCGAGGCATTTGGGGAAGGGACTTCCCAGCCGCTGAAGAGCCACGGTCCCCGGGAACCCCCCTTGCATATCAATCTTGGAAACCTCGCTTCTGGTCAACACGCAACGGGTGGCGCTGGCCACGAGAAACAGCTAAGAGATCGTCCGGTGCAGATGGGACCTGTCGATCAGTCATTCCCTGCTTCCCCCCTACCCAATCACTCTGAGGAGTGAAGGGAAGGCACTACCAGGGCCACCGCCCCCCCCCCCCCCGATGAATTTCCCAGAAGAGAGACTCTTCTTCTACTGTACATAAGGAAGTATCTCTTGAGGTACTTCCTCAAACAAATGCTCTTAAACGATAAGAAGAAAACCACGTTCAGGACCAGCAGATTTCCAGTGTGTGTGTGTGTTTCTGTGTCCGTGCCTTGTGCTTCTTTCTTTCCCTCTTTACCCTCACAACAACCCTGCGAGGTAGGTCAGGCCGAGAAAGAGCGACGGGTCCGAGGACAGCCGACAAGCAGCTTCCTGGCAGCGAGGGAACCCCGCAGGAGGCTTTTCAAAACTCTGTAGGCCACACGTGAGCTGGGGTGGGGGGATTTGTGAGCTGGGGTGGGGGGATTTGATTCCGGCAGAATGATATCGACCTTCCAGCTGTACACCTAGGGTTGCCAGCTCCAGTTTGGAAAATACCTGGAGATTCTTGGGGTGGAACTAAAAGGGGTGGGGAGGGACTTCAATAGGGTATGATACCATAGAGTCCACCTTCCAAACCAGCCATTTTTTCTCCAGGTCAACTGACGGCTGCCACCTGGAGATCAGTTGTAATAGCGGGAGATCTCCAGCCACCACCTGGAGGTTGGCAACCCTATGTACACCTGCAATTTAAAAACAAAACAATGGGCACTTAAAAATGTCACCTGTGAAGAAGCCACATGCTTTAGGAAACCTGAATTGTACAGGTGCATCAACTGGAGATCTAAGATCAGGCGTAGTGCCCTGCAAATGATATGTTTCCAGACCCCAGTCTGCTTCCATGGGGCTGTAGTGGCTCAAGTGGTTAAGATGCTGAACTGCAGACTGGAAGTTCAGCAGTTCGAAACCCGAGTGCTGCATGACGGAGCGAGCTCTCGTCTCTAGTCCCAGCTCCTGCCATCCTAGCAGTTCGAAAGCAAGAAAATGCAAGTAGATAAATAGGTACCACTTCAGTGGGGAGGTAACAGTGTTCGGTGTGCCTTGGCGTCTACCCATGCTGGCCACATGACCGCGGAAACGTCTTTGGACAGCGCTGGCTTGGAAACGGAGATGAGCACTGCCTCCCTAGAGTCATATTCGACTAGCTTTTGAGCAAGAGAAACCTTTACCTTATGAACAGAAAGGGCTTGAAAATGCTCCCAGGGTTTGGTCAAAAGGTGTGCGCCATTTGGCCTTCTTGCTGAAGCTAACCAGGTCTGGGTCCAAACAGCGCCTGAGCCAGAGATTTCCAGAGAAGCCATTGCGTTAAAGGACAGAAGGAAAACGGGGTCGAAATGAGACTGATCGAATAATTAGGGTGACAAAAACTTCAAGAGGAGAGCTGGGCATGCATGCACATGAAAAGCTCACACCCAGAATTAAACTGTGTTGGCCTTAGAGGTGCCGCTGGACTCAAACTTTGTTCCGTTTGCTTCAGACCAGCATGGCTGCTCACCTGAATCAACCTTTGTAGGGTGACATCAAGGATGGCCCTAGCTCAGTGCTTTGCAAGAAGAAGGTTGCAGGTTCGATCCCCAACATCTCCCGTGAAAAGGATCAGAGGGTGGGTGACGGGCAAGACCTCCACCTGAGACCGTGGAGGGCGGCTGCCAGGCAGAGCTGACAATATTGACCTTGGTGGATATGATTGCTCTCTGGAAGTCTTTGAAGGGCTGTCACTTAGAGGAGGGCAGGGAGCTGTTCCTATTGGCAGCAGAGGAGAGGGCTGGCAATAACAGGTTTAAATTAAGGGAGGGAAGGCTTGATATTAGGAAAAACTTTTTGACAGTCAGAGTTGTTCAACAGTGGAATCAGCGGCCTCAGGAGGTGGCACGCTTCCCCGCACCAACAGCCTTTAAACAGCGGCTGGACAAACCCTCATCAGGGATGCTCTAGTCTAGACCGATCCCACACTGAGCAGGGGGTTGGACTAAATGCCCTCTAGGAACCCCCTTCCAACTCTGTGTTCCTGTAATAGACAGCTTCGTGTATTCAAGGGGCCAGCCGGTCGGAGTTTCACCACAACCTTCTAACAATGCAGTTTTGTGCTCAGGGCCGGTAACTGCGGTTGATCAGAGCAGTTTTGCCCAGCTGTAATTGAGCCCCTCCCCCCTCCCCCCTCTTGATCTACCCACAATGTGGTCTTTGAGGAATGCGGTCTCTGAGGACTGACTCACTCGGAGACGAGGCAGATGGTGGTTTTTCCTCCAGGCCGGATTTACTCAGGGATTCTGGGGTTTGGGGTTTTTTTGCCTTCCAGTTTCCAGAGCCAGTTTGGGGGTTTTTTGCCTTCCAGTTTCCAGAGCCAGTTTGGTGTAGTGGTTAAGTGCGCGGACTCTAATCTGGGAGAACCGGGTTTGATTCCCCACTCCTCCACTTGCACCTGGCTGGAGGACCTTGGGCAAGCCATAGCTCTGTACCAGCTGTTCCCTCAAGGACAGCTTGGGAAAGAGTTCTCTCAGCCCCACCGACCTCACAGGGTGTCTGTTGTGGGGAGGGGAAGGGAAAAGGAGTTTGTAAGCCGCTCTGAGACTCCCTTGGGGAGTGGAGGGCGGGGTATAAATCCAATCTCTTCTTCTTCTTCTTCTTCTTCCTTTGGGCACAGAGTAGGGGGTCTCATGAGCGATGAGGTAGCTGTGAATTTCCTGCCTTGTGTAGGGGTTGGACTAGATGACCTTTGGGTTCCCTTCCAGCGCTGTGGGTTCCCTTCTATCCTCCCGTCGCACCCCAGGGAAGTTTTGCGGAGTGGGGTCCCAGAGTGGACATGGAATAAATGATGTCCATTCCACCACCACCCCATCCCAGTTTTGATGCCGTTCCCCCTTAAAGTACAGGAGACCCGTTCACATGTGAAGACAGATACAACCTGGGTGTGCCTGTATGCACTTCTTTGTGAGAAAAGTGCCCAGCCACCTTCATGTGAACACGTGAAACTTGGGGCCTGGGTAGGGCTGCCAACCTCCCAGTGGCACCTGGAGATCTCCCACTCTTACAATTGCTGTCCAGACCACACAGATCTGTCTCCCTGGAGTAAATGGCCCCTTTGGAGGGGGGACTCGGCATTATACCCTGCTGAGGCCACTCCCTTCCCCAAACTCCAGGTATTTCCCAACCCAGAGCTGGCAACCCTATTAAATCCTGGGCTTGAGGGTTGCCACCTCCAGGTTGGTTATGCCTGGAGATTTGGGGGGTGAAGGTTGAGGAAGGTAGGGTTGGGGAAGGGACTTCAACGGGGTATAATGCCATAAAGAGCCGGTTTGGTGTCGTGGTTAAGAGCGGCGGACTCTAATCTGGGAGAACCGGGTTCGATTCCCCACTCCTCCACGTGCAGCCAGCTGGATGATCTTGAGTCCGTCACGAGTTCTCTCAGGAGCAGTCCTCGAGAGAGCTCTCTCAGCCCCACCTCCCTCCTGGGGTGTCTGTTATGGCGACGGGAAGGGGAAAGAGATTGTAAGCCGCTCCGAAGACTCCTTCTTTCCAAGCGGCCCTTTCCTCCAGGGGAAGCTGATGTCCCTCGCCGGGCAATCAGTCGTCACAGCGGGGGGGGGGGGGGGGTCTTCCAGCCGCCGTCTGGAGGTTGGCAACGCCCAGATCCCCCAACCGTTTCGCCGCCCGCCTGCCCGCCGCCGGAGAGAGACCCGCTCCAGGGACGGGTCAAGAAAGACCGAGCGCTCGCAAGACACGGGTCGCGTTCCGCGCCACGTGTGGACGCGTCCGCCGGGTGCCTCGGCGCAGCCGCCCGCCTCCCACTCCCCTTCCAAGCTCCAGGGGAAAGCGGGGTGGGGGTGGATAGAAGGGGGCGTGGCCCCGAGAGGGGCGTGGCCCCGCCTCCCCTCCCCGACGAGGGGCGGCGCCAAGGGCGCACCGGGCGGCTGCAGCAGGGCGCGAGCGGGGGAGACGCAGCCGCGGAGCCGGAGGAGTCGCTTGCTCTGCCTGCCTGCTCAGCCGGACTCGGGAGGGGGCAGCCGGACACAGCCAGCCTCGGGGGAGCCGGAGCCCAGCCGCCGCCGCCCGCCCGCCCGCCGGCCCGCCCGCCCGCCGGAGTAGCCTCCCCCGCCCCATGGGCGCGCCGCGGAGCCCCTCCGCCTCGGCCACCCCCAGCCGCCTCCTCCTCTGCTCCTGCCTGCTCGCTGGTAAGCTCCGCGCCGGCCTCGCCCCCCCCCCCCCCTTGGAGCGAATCCGGAGCCGCGCCGCTTTCCCCCTCCCGGGGGGCCGATCCGCCGCCCGCGCCGCGTGGTGGACGGAGCGAGGAAAGTTTCTCCCAGCCGCCGCCGCCGCCTCCCCCCCCCCCCCCGCGCCCAAGATGGCGAGGAGGAGGCCCCGGGAACCTGCCGCCCTGGCTGGCCCGAGGAGGAGGAGGAGGGAAGGCAGAGGGAGCCGCCGCCCGCCTGGCACCTCTGCTCACCTGGCGGGGCGGGGCGGGGCGGCCGGTGGGCTGCGGGGGGGGGGGAGGGCAGAGGCGAGCCACCTGGCCGGCCGCTCCTTGTCTTAGGGGCCCTCAGGATCCAGCCCTCCTTTCGGGGTTCGGACCGCGCTGCTTGGGGAGGCGGGGGGGGGGGTCCCGATTCGGAGCGGCTCCCGGAGCCTCGAATGCGGCGGGGATTCGATTGGTGGGCGGCGGGGAGGGGTCCTTCCCGGGCGCCCCCCACCCCGTGATCGTGGTTCTCCTAACGAAAGGGATCACCTCTGATCTGTTCGGGCGGGCCGGGAAACCGGTATGGTAAATGTGACCCTGTGAAGGCGACCCGGGAAACCCGTATGCTGAATGTAACTGTGTGAAGGCAACCCAGGAAACCTGTATAGTGAATGTAACCCTGTGAAGGCGACCTGGGCGTCTCTTCCAAACCAGACACGGTTTGCAGGACCAGTGCCGTTCATAAAAAGGGAGCTTTTTGGATTTCCCCCAGGGAATCCGAGCCTTTGAGAGTTTCTGGTTTCATTTCCTTGCCTCCTGCCCGATTTTTGTATCTCCCCTGCTTAGGAAAGGCATCTCTTGGTTTTGTCTCTCCCTTGCTCATCCTCTAGGTGTGTGTGTGTGGGGGGGGTTTTTTCCTGACTTTCTGTTAACTTCACAACTGCCTTGTGAGGTAGGCTAGGCTGGAGAGAGAAGGCCTGCGACTGCCAGGATTTGAATCTAGCTCCTAGTAGTGTTGCCAGCTCCTGGTTGGGAAATATCTTGAGATTTGGGGGTTAGAGCCTCGAGGAGGGTGGGGTTTGGGCGGGGGAAGGGACCTCAGTGGGGTAGAGTGCCCTAGGGTGCGCCTTCCGATGCGGCCGTTTTCTTCGGGGGAACTGGTCTCTCTCACTGGAGACCAGTGGCAATCCCAGGTGAACTCCAGCCGCCACCTGGAGACTGGCAACCCTATGACATAGGTAGACACTACCCATTACACTGCACTGCCTTGGCTCCTGAGTGGTGCTGTTTGCATTTGGCGCTGTTCTTGGCAACGGAGGTGTGAGCGTCTTCCGAGGAGGGTCCCTGGCCTTCATATCATAATTTTGGATTGGGAGGATTGGAAGATGCCAGCGACCCCTCTGGATAGAATGGGGAAGGAAAAATGGGGCAGGGTGGTGGTTTCCACCCTCCTGTGGGTTGCCCCCCAGTGCCTGGAAGCGTACCCCTTCTGAACACGGAGTCTCTGGCACTCGTAAGTAACTGCAGCTCATCGCCACTTATTAAGCCCGGGAGCTTCCCCACCTGGCGGGCGGGCGGGCAGAGCCCTGGCACATCTGGGGAACAGCTGTTCGGAGGTCAGTTCGTAAGTGCCAAGGACAGGCCTGCCGGGCATCCCCGCTGCCCTTGATTCGGTCCGCTACCCTTGATACCCTTTGGCAGCCAGGGAGATAAAGCCGGTGGCATCAAGATGCCGACCCGACCCACTCGGGACTAAAGTCGTCTTTCAGATGTCCTGGGGGTCTGGGACTTCCCTCTGCTCTGGGTATTGCTCCATTGCCGTTTGTCCGGCTGTGGATATGGATGTCTTGTGTGTGTTACAACCGACCAGTGTTCCCCCGAAGCTGAGTTAGTGTGAGCTAGATCACAGTTTTTTAACCTCCGGCTCACCCATTTTTGTCTTCACTCGGGAAGGATGGCTCCAAAGCAAACTAACTGATGCAGCCCCCAAATCGCTGGCTCGCAGCCTTAATGCCAGTAGCTCACAAGGTAGAATTTTTGCTCCCAAGACTCCGCAGCTCCGAGGGAGCCCTGCGTGAGGGCCGTTAAGGGAAGAATCTTTCCCCGCAAACATTTTGTGGCTGTTCCTGCAGTGCTTAGAAGCTGGGGCGGTCAGTTTTAAGGACCCGTTCTCCTTCTGTGCACTTCTTTGGATGATGTGCTGTTTATCCCATACATCCATGTGCCTCTTGGGCCGGCCCTGTGGGTCAGCTTGCCAGAATGAGGCCAGAGGGCCCCCGTCGCTGCCTGTTTTTAAGGAAAACGCCAAGAAGGCCTTTAGTTGAGGCCTTCTGTGAATTTGCTACAGACATCACGGGGGTCCCATATAAAGACCGATGTTGTCTTTGCTCTGTTGGTGAGGTAGAATCGATGGCTCATATGTTCTTTTGGTGCCCGTTCCATTAAGTTTATAGGGGCAAGTTCATATCCCCATTTCTAAACAGTAGATGCAGATAAGACCTGCTTGGAGAGACTTTTGATTAAAATCGGACTATCTCCAGACAAATAGCCAAATCCTGCTTCTACTTGGTAGAATCCCACAATTAGAAGCATGATTATGTATGGTCTTTTAGTTGTCCGACATGTAATCGTTATATTTTATAAATATTTTCTGGGTTTTATGAGTAAACATATTTTCTGTACTGGAATGAATCTCTTTGGCTGTTATAAGAATGTTTTCCAATGACTAATGGTCTGTGACCACAAATAAACATTCGTTCATTCATCGTGGAGGTTCCCAGAAAGTGTGGCATATTTTGGTGGTTCGGCGTGTTCATATTCTGTGACTTTTTTCCGATTTGCATTTTCCTGCTGTTGTTTATTTACCTGATTTTATACCCTGCGTTTCTCCCCAATGGGGACCTCCCCAAGTGGCTGGCATCTGTTCTCCCCGTCTGCGTTTTATCCTCATAACAACATTAGGAGGTAGATTGAGCTGCGAGTGTTTGGGCCAGAGGTCATCCAGCAAGCTCCCAGAGCAGAGTGGGGATTTGAACGTGGGTCTCACGGTTCCTAGACCTGCATCTGAGCCACTTGCTGCACCGGGGCACCACATGAACCCTTTGGATGTTTGGAGAGAGTTGGGAAATAAATATTATAATAAACCCCCGGGGAAAAGGAGCTGGTTTCAAAATGATTTATTTGGTTCACATATTGTCTGAATGAGCCTGCATATTTATCAGTTGCTATAACGACATATCTATTAGCGGCTGAATGGAGCATTTAGCCAGAGAATAATCCAGAACGTCTGGCCATGTTGCTCCCGAACCTTCTGCACTGCAGAATCTATATCTTTTTAGGGGCGTATTTGTGGAATTCTGGGTTCATGTACAAGCGTTAAGGCCACAACTTGGGAAGCATGTGTTTTATACCACCAGAAAGGCGCTCAATGTACCTGACTCCCTTTTTTGGACTTCTGATCTTGAGTAAGAACGCCGACTGACTTGACTTTTTAAAAATCTACTCAGGGAGGACTTGCGTCCTCAGTCGCCTCGTGTGTGATGTAATACAGCCCCCGTGGAATTACACCACAAAATTTTCTCCGGTTACACCTCGCCCCTTGATGTGGGCGGCCGTGGCCAAGGGCTTGCTTCCTTTTGGCTCCCCAGACACAGATCATTGGCTGCGTTTATTTTTTCCTTGTGTGTGTTGCTTCAAATACAAGCACGGTATAAAAAGGGCATGCGCTTATGGATCGAAACGCTTCAGATTTGTGAGCCAGTGTGGTGTAGAGGCGAAGATGTCAGGCTCGGGCCTGGAAGGCCCAGGTTCAAATTTCCACGCAGCCAAGAAGCTCTCTGGGTGTCCTTGGGCGGTTGCCCTCTTTGGGCCAGCCTACCTCACAGGATTGTTGTGGAGATTGAAAAAATGGGGCAGGCAAGTGCGACACCTTGAGTGCATTGAGTGGGATGAGAAATGATAGATTTCAGAACATAGGAGAAGCCAGTGTTGGATCAGGCCAACGGCCCATCTAGTCCAACACTCTGTCACACAGTGTCCAGAAATACTAGGTGCCATCAGGAGGTCCAGCAGTGGGGCCAGGACACTAGAAGCCCTCCCACTGTTGCCCCCCCAAGAATACAGAGCATCCCTTCCCCAGACTGAGAGTGCCTATCTACACCTTGTGGCTAATAGCCACTGATGGACCTCTGCTCCATTTGTTTATCCAATTCCCTCTTGAAGCTGTCCTTGCTCGTAGCTGCCACCACCTCCTGTGGCAGTGAATTCCACATGTTATAATCCTGAGACGTCTGCGTGTCTGGTGATCTGGCAGGGGTGCTATTGTTTTCCAGCTCTACAGTTCTCATATATAACCATTTGCTGCCTAGATTTAGAATTCTAGGGAAATTTCGTGAACTGTTGAATGCCCCAAACACAGTCCTCTGGATGTCGTACATCAATAATCGACTGCAACAAAAGCAACGTTTTAGCAATCGGCTGTGTCGGCTGTGGGCTTTGACACTTTCGATTCCTGACTGGCTATTTTTGTTCTCTCCCCTTCACCAAGCCCTCGTGCTGGTTCGTGGTACTGAAGCAGTCACTGGGGGAAGGAAACCACTTCCTTCGGGAAGGGCACTGTGAACAAAGTGGTTAGCGGCCATGTGAGATCCAGAAACCCGGGGTGGCCTGATCCTCAGCTGCCATGGGGCACATTGGAATGGCTTCCGTGCTCACACATGGGGTTGGGGTGCGTGGTTCTGGTAGCAACTGGATCTCTTCTGCCAGTCCTCCCATGCCTGTTTGTATCCGGTGTTTGGGGTTTTGTGGGACGTCTGGGCTGCGAGCACGGACGCTGAGCAGGAGCATAGCTTTCTTTTCATCCGGACTGGGCGAGGGAGCCGTGCTGCTCCCGTTCTCTCCCTGCCGAAGGTGCGGGAGTCTCCGAGTTCCCTCGCGACGCGGCAAAGCTTCGGTGAACACCCAGGAAGGCTTCCGGAGTGCCCTGGAGCTTGGGCTCTCTCTTCGCAGACCTGAGCGCGCGGAGGGGAGTTGTTTCTGGCCGGGCAGCACTGGCCGTGGAACTCTGGCTTCTGCCGCCCATTAATGATGACCTTCGCTTTACTGACAGGCCTGGGCGCGGCCCTTGGGAAAACATTTACCTTTTGGGCCGCGCCTTCCTGTGTCACGGCATGGTGCATGCGGGAAGGGGCTTGGCTGAAGTTGTAATGTGCGGTAGCGCTGCACGGATGATGCTAGCTCTGGAGAGACTCTATTCTGCCCTCAGACACCCCCTTCTAAGTTGGGGGAGTAATTCTTTCTCTCTCTTTGGTATAGTGGTTAAGTGCGCAGACTCTAATCTGGGAGAACCGGGTTTGATTCCCCATTCCTCCACTTGCAGCTGCTGGATGACCTTGGGCAAGCCGTAGTTCAGGCACAGCTGTTCTTGAAAAAGAGCAGTTTCTCTCAGAGCTCTCTCAGCCTCACCTACCTTACAGGGTGTCTGTTGTGGGGAGGGGAAGGGAAAGGAGTTTGTAAGCCGCTCTGAGACTCCTTCGGGTAGTGAACGGCGGGGTATGAATCCAATCTCCTCCTCTTCTTCTCTTTTCTCTCTCTCTCCTTCATTTGCTTGCATTACCCACAGTGCATTGCTTGACGTGATCCTTGCTCATAGGTTGCTGAACCTGGTTTCTTCTGACTTACTTTTAAATGGTTCACTCACAGCCTGACTTGAATACAAACAGGTATCCTTTTTCAACCTGCCTGTTCTTTTAGGAGGCAAGATCAGGGGAAGGCCTCGGCCTCTCTGCCCTGTTGTTGGCCCTCCAGAGGAACTGGTTGGCCCCTGTGTGAGACAGGAGGCTGGACTAGGTGGACCCTCACTGGTCTGATCCAGCAGGGCTCTTGTGTTGTTCTTACAATCAGAACAATTTCTGTTTTGGAGGACGAACAGGCAAGCTTGGAAGTTTAGCAGGCTCTGCCTTCCCCTCTCCCCGAGGCCGGATTTTGTGTATCTTGAAAATCTGCCTCCAGATTTGAGCATCTCTGCAAGATTTATGGTACCACCCCGTGGCTCATTGTCAGGAGTTATGCGGAGAATGTAATCACGGAGGGCGTCTTTGAGATGTCCGTGTGAGGCAAAGAGCCGTCCGGGGTTTTGTTTCTCTTGGCCTGATTTCCTTCTTGAACGGGATCCAGCCCCTAACCTTCGATTGCCGTTAACTGCCAAGCTCCTGTCTCCGTCTTCCTTTCTTCTAGCAGGCCTTCGCCCCCCCCCCCCCCCGGTTTCCTTGACCCACCAATCCTGCCCCGTGTATTCCTGGCACCACCTGTTTCCCTGCATAGATGCGCAACTTGGTGTCTTCTGGGTTCTCTGAGCCCCGCTTGATTTCTGCGCTTGGACGAAATGGTGCGAAACATGGAAATACAGAGACCTAGGAGCTAGAAGGGACCCCTAGAGTCATCTAGTCAACCCCCTGCACAATGCAAGACATTCATAATTATCCCCCTTTCCCCAGTGACGCCTGCTGTGTGCCCAGAGGAAGGCAAAAAGTAGGGATGCCGGGAAGGGAAGTAGTGTTGCTTGCCTCCAGGTGTGGCCTTCGGTTCTTCCAGAATTACAGCTGTTCTTTAGGTGACAGAGATAATTTCTCCCAGAGAAAATGTGGCTGCTTTGGAGGATGGGGCTCTATGGCATGAAGCTGCTTTCGAGGGCAGGGGTCCTCCACATGAAGCTGCTGGTGTGACTTTTGGGTCAGTCACAAGTTCTCTCAGAGCAGTTCTCTCAAGGGCTCTCTCAGCCCCACCTACCTCACAGGGTTGTCTGTTGTGGGGAGAGGAAGCCACTCTGAGACTCCGAGTGAAGGGCGGGGTATAAATCCGACTCCTCTTCCTCACTGCATTCCAGCTGAGCTCCCTCCCCAGGCTCAGCCACCAAGTCTTCAGGAATTCCAAACCCAAAGTTGGCAAGCCTATTACCGGGAAGGGTTTGGGAAGTTGGGAGAGCTGCGTGGTACCTCTGCCAAGCCGGGAACGCCGGCAGGGTGGGCTGTACAAGCGGAAGTCCTGTAGACGGGTTGTGTTTTCCCTGCAGGGTGACGTTCTGCCATCTTGGGTTGCATTGGTGCTCTGTACGGTTTGTTGAGGGAAAAGTGACTTTGCCAAGGAGGCCAAAATTGCCCCCTGTGTAGGTGGAAAAATCGCCTCTGTGGGTTCTGCTTCTGGGGCAGAGGCAGCTGCAGCGTGGCCATGAAATTCGGGTCGGGCCTGACGTTCATTCCCAGCACCTCTGTCGCGCAGTCAGGTGGAGCCTGAACGGAGGCCTGGAAGGTTTCCTTGGTGGTATGGAGTGGCGCACAGGTGAAGTGTCTTTAGCAGGCTGGGAGAACGTGAGGGCCTGCCCTGACCTCCGGCCCGGATGCTGGTGTTGAAAATTTGAAGTGTTTCTCAAGGTGGAAGTGTGAGGTGGTGTTAATTATGGCTATGCCAGCCCTGTCCCTGGGGCTGCTAGACGTCGGTGACGCGATACGATGCCCTGATTCATGAGGTTGCCCCGGCAGAATTTGACCTGTTTAGCCAGAGTTTTATCTTCTGGCCGGTTCCCAGAAGAGGAAGTTATAATGCTGTGGGGAAGGGGGGGGATTATATTATTTGTGATACTTTCCCCCTACTTCCTTGTAAGATTGTGGCGATTTCAGAAAGAAAGAAAGAAAGAAAGTACTTTGGAGAACTTTGTCCATGCTCGAAGGCAGGGGTCCCCAACCTTTTTGAGCCTGTGGGCACCTTTGGAAGGCTGACACGGCATGGTGGCACAGCCACAAAATGGCTGCTTGCGGAGGCAGAGCCAGCCACAAAATGGCCACCACAGCTTCCCTTCAGTCACACAGTGAAGATTCTTGTGCGGCAGCACACTCAGATCTCCAGCGCCAATCCAAAATCTTCCTGGGCAAAAGCTAGGGTTGCCAGCTTCGGGTTGGCAAATACCTGGAGATTTTGGGGGTGGAGCCTGGAGAGGGCAGGGTTCGGGGAGGGGAGAGACCTCAGCATGGTATAGCGCCATAGAGTTCACCTCCAAAGCTGCCATTTTCTCCAGGGGAGCTGATCTCTGTCACTTGAACATCAGTTGTAAAAGTGGGATATCTCCAGGCCTCACCTGGTGGTTGGCATCCCTAGTAAAAGCCCTACCTGGCCCCGGTCCCTTTCAACAAATACTTTGTGGGCGCCAGTAAAATTGGTGGTGGGCATCACATTGGGGACTCCTGCTCT